>JAWIIS010000038.1:10976376-12357190 GCA_033682625.1 Helicoverpa zea x Helicoverpa armigera
GTGAGGTAGCTTTGTTAGAGGGGCAGGGGGGAAACAAAACGGATCAGCTTGTATCTAGCTCTCACAGAGGCGGGAGCTCAGATGGACCAAGATGAAGATTACCTAGATACGCCAGGTGAATTTTATTTTGAGCGTATAGCAGTTGGGTATTGATAAAAATTGGGTTGGAGAATGGACGATATTTTAAATGGTTACAAGTTTAAATTGAAACTATTGTTCTATTTGGGAAGTCATTTTATTCCGTTTGCATTTGATCAGCAATGAGAAAACTAAAACTCTATACTGTAAAAAGTATGGACACGCAGATTTCCCTTTTTTATAAAAACACAAAAACTACACTACATACCTAACTTTACCTCCTTAGACCACCTATCAAAGAATATATTTAAATTACTCTCCATAAACAAAAACAACAACACATCTGACATCATTTTTCAAAAAACAACTACGCTTCCAAAAATCATTTTTTTTTAAATACAATAAAAGTACTTCTCAATCCCACAATAGTATCTAGTATCTATATCTCCACGTTGAAGTCGGCTGAGCCGCGCACGGACGGTATGAGCACCTTATTTTTCGCGCATTACACTTTGAAATTGTTTGAAATATGTTATAGCCGTCATCGCGTTCACAAACTTGTTTAAACACTAACACGACTGCTGTTTTCTTTATCTAACATGCTTGCAAGTTTTGTGCTACGAAAACGTGGCTGAATTTTTAAAGAGTTTAAAAAATATGTGTCTGTTACATTTTGTTGCATCGCAGTGTAAAATAGCAAATTTGAGTTTTTAACGGAGTAAAATCGTAAACAATGGCTTAGATTGTGACAAAAGCCGAGTGTCTAATATGTTAAAATAAATCGGCGTCAATGCACCTTTGTGTAAAACTATTTCGCTAAAAGTACAACAAACGTACTTATTTTGTAGCATCTGTACGTATAAATGAGTCTGTAGAGTGAATGATAATGTGAAGCGCTAACCCAATAATTATCTATTCAAAGCCATTTCATAAAAGACCTCAAATTATAAATCAATTTAGTTCTCCAATTAAAATTAATACAACGTCCCACCGCATAACTGAGTTAGTTAAAAAGTCGTTTGCTTCATACAGCGTCAACGTGAATTTAGTTCACTCTAATTTGAGTGCATTTCAAACGGAGGGACGCGGAGCCCGCTCTATAGTGATTAGTTTCAATACGTTTTATTGAAATTATATTGTGTGGCGCTATGGAATTACGGGGAATGCATTCGAGGCTTACATTCGAACGTTAAGAGGATTGAATGGTTTAATTTCATGTCCGTACATGTTTAATTGATGTGTTGAAACTGTTTTAGATATTAATTTCAAACGCTTGCATTTGACTCGGGGAAATGAGCTTGGAAATAAAGCCTGAAATTAAATTTTAAACTGGCGAGACTCGCTACAAGAATGCACGTAAAACGGCAATTTCACTGCAGTGCATTATAAACCCGATGTAACCTTACATAATGTTAAACTGCTCAGTTTATCTTCAATAATGCACCGCCAACGAGCACATTAAAAATGTATTTACTGCAAGACAACGGTCTACGTAATTTCGTAGCACGCTACGAAAGTGCTACGATACATCTACGTCGTTGATCGCGCACGAAGCTTACCTAGGAAATAATTGAATGAATTGAAACAACATGTAAGGCGGACATAAAGTTTTATCATTTTCCTTGATAAAAATACAAGGAAAAGGAAAAACAGTGACAAAGCGATGGGCTAATAAACAAACACATAAAAGAGTTAACACGGAATTTCGATGAATTCTCAATAAAGTTGAAAAAACCATATACTCAGCGGATGTTCGGGTAACAAAGATCTGGGGGATCACAAGACAGACTCGGCGGCACATGTTAACGGTTTATATGTGATCCAAGTGTTGAGAGCTAGCGGAGATAAGATAAAAGTATAAGATATGGTGGCTGGCATTACGTAATTATAAAGCCGCTGTAGTAGTAAACGACTTATGATTACATAGTTATTAAGATTTTTAACCGGCTTCCCAAAGAAGGAAGGTGTACTCAATTCAAAAGTTAGTCGTAATATATAGCAAAACAAATCATCGTTTTGAAATCGTTGTCAATTTATACCCCGCTACCACTCAACCCTTACACCGCCCAAAGTTTTAAGAGTGTCATTTTATTAAGTCTTCGCACAGATCGAGATCGGATCGAGAGGCTGACATGTGTCGCCAGTGTCGGAGTGTCGGGAAATTCCTCTCACGACACCCTCTAACGTCCCTCTTTTAAAGAACAATGGTGAGAGCTCTTTATACTTATCTGAGGTTGAGTGGATTGGTTCAAGTGTAATTATTGTTTTTTTTTTCGTGTTTACGGAAATATTTTTGGGTGGGGTGGTGGGGTGTTTTGTTTGATGATGTTTTTATTTAATAGATATAGTAATTTGTAATTGTAGTGACTCTTTTATTTGTAATCAATGTAGGTCGAATGATTGATTAGTCTATCGTTATAATTAACAATATCTACACAAAAATTTTTCTTGCTATCTTATCTAAAAAAAGGTAACAACCAACATAACTCCCAACAAAAAAGAGCACCTTAAAAATTTTATTTAAAAAAATCAATGTTCACGTGAGGCGTTTATCGGTACTCGCATGCACCCGGCAGATTGAGGGTTAAGATTCGCTCGTTTGTATTCAGTTCGCGAGTCCGCCCGTGCCGTCCCGCCGGTGAAACTTTCAGTGAGGACGGCTCCTAAATACCGGGAGATTCTATTAGCGTATCGATGTTTTATGGCCGAATGGGGCTGCTGATATTCGATGGCGACGTTAAATTATAATTTATGGGTTAAATGGGATTTTTTTAGGTTTTATAATGTCCTTCCTGGGCTGTGATAGGATGTTTGGAAAATCCGATCTTTTAAATGTCTTATATTCTACCAACGTAGGTATTTATTTAATTAAATGTGTACGCTTGTACCTTCGACTGGAGTAATATGAAAATATGCAGAACAGTAAACTCAAGAGAAAAAGCATCCAAACAAAAGCGACAACAACAAAAACACCTAAACTCTCCATTTAAAATTTAGAGAAAACGCTCACGAAATCCACGAAAATTATGTTAAAGAAATCATTACACTTTCATACGTACAGCGGGTACAGCACACCATCCAAGTTTGTTCTCAACACGGCAAATAAAAAGAACTTTTTACATCAAAACTTTATTTCGCGTCCCTAGCGCTGATTCGTACGTGAGACCGACTATATTTTGCGCTGATTACTGTGTCTTAGAAGTGTATGAACTTTTTGCCTCCGAGTGTATTTTTTCTTCTCTTCGCCTTGACTCGACTCGGTTGCATTTCTTCGCGAAGTCATTTTTAAAAGCGGTTTACGATTTTTCTTGTCCCCTTTTTGTTGTTGACATTTGTATGCTTATTTTCAGCGGAATTTCTGTGTGTTATCATTTTATTTTTAGCTGTGGCAATGGGAGGTATATAGCTTTGTTTTCTTTTAACAAAAAATGTAGATGGAGAGAAGAATTTTCTTCAAGATCAGATAGATAGATTGAAATCTTTATAAATGTCCAATAGAATTGTGTTTTTGTTTGATAGCTACGCGTTACCTTAACAGTGGCTAAACCGATTAGCATTGAATTTGGCATAAAGATCATGAAAATGGAGATAGGTTATATATTCTATTGGTGAACCGTTTTCTCAAAATGCTTTATATTGTTAACCAAACATCTATATCGACACAAAAATAAACAGGAATCTACGATCACACTCCCACTATAAACAAAACATCTTAAACCCGATCTTCGAGTGCTAAGCGAAAGTTTTTCCCTCCATATGCATTCAGTAATGAGGTGCAAGAAACCCGATGCCGACGTCTAATGCCATAGACTTGTTTATACCGAACGTGCAACCTATTTGTATACCAAGGAGTTTATGTGCTAGGAGTATAATGAATTTTAAAGATTTGTTTTTCTTTTGGTTGAGTTTGAAAATGGAATGATTGTTTTTGGTAGTCTTTGCCGTGGTAATGCAGGCTGATAATAATTGTGATTCTTTATTTGAATTTAAAATATTTCGAATTTCGTGATTTCAATAACTTTGAGTTCCCAATATTCTTGTCTTTTGGAACTAATTCGGAAATATGTAAAATATGTAGTTTTTTTTGCTATTCTATAAAAAGTTTTTTATTTTATTGTCTTACTCGAAATGTATGTATAGTCTAAATAATAAGATCAACATTAATCAATTCTTAAATTGCTGTGTTAATGATTTTTTCTTCAGTTCAGACACAAACTATAAAATATGGCCACAGACAGTATTAGGTACATTGATAACCAATTAATATTTATTACTATCTTAGTCCTCAGATAAATAGTCTATAAATATAAACCGAAATCTGAAAGCTTTAATTTAATTTCGAGGCTACAAAAGGCGTTTTGTCTAAAACTTAATTAGTCTTTGAAGGCCTAGCGTCATATTGTGGCGATATTACAAGTTGACAGCGATTTTACCTTTATATATTCTGTGGGTCGAAGAAATATCTTCTTTATTGATAGGCCCAAGATTTGCCTTAGTTTGTAGATATCTATGTAGAATTGAATCATCACTAACTTATGTGTCGTATTTTAATATAAAAGTAGTCTGAATCAATATTCTTTACTGTTAAAGTCTAACTCGGTGGGTTTAGTTAGATTTTTTGTTTAGAAATCAGTTATCTAAAATTTCCATGACAAAATCAAACCTTTGGAAAACAGTAAACAAAAAAAACTATCATTCACAAGCCATAAAATCTACAATTATCTGCATACTTGATAATCTCTCATTGAAACCCATCTCCGTCATCAGATACCCCATTTACCTCATAGGCAAACTACACCAGTTGACATTACCAATGCACTAACAAAGCGTTTTCGGGTTTCGTCCGGCATCACTGGGCATTGTGTAAAAGTCGTGTTGCTAATGGATTAGCGGTGACCAGCCAGCACAATAGATATAGTGCATCTGGATGGAGCGTGCGCGGAAATTGGACAAAATTGATGTTCTGTGGTCCGATCCAGTTTTGCATTGTTCGATGTGTCACACGGATTGATGGATTTTTTGTTAGGGTTGTATGTGTGTGTGTCGGTGGATAGTTTTGAGATATATGTGGAGTTGCTTTTTAAGAAGTCATAATTACTTGATGACCCAAAAGAGGTCTGGTTTTATATCTGTAAAGAAGTCAAAATACTTTTTATGGTACTTCAAACGAGACAATGCAATTTTATTTAAAAAAACGTCCTTGTAAAATTTGTTACCTACCTATCCACAACAACAACCCAACAAAGAGAGACACGTGTACTTTTCCGCAGATGACTACTATTAAAATAACAATAATTGTTACACTCATTTAATTGTACGCCTCAAAGGAGCGCTTCCAGTTTATTCGGTGACATCCGTGTAATCATTATACACGTATCCTACATCATTAGTGAAAAGCACTTCGGCATTGTCGTGTCGTCCGACCGATACGGCTTAATAGCTCCCGTTTTATTTTTGCCTTTTAATGAGCACTTACACAGAAAGGTTTTAAAATAGGCAATGTTTTATGTTCGGCCTTTACTGTTATTGATGACGATGGCCAGTAAATATGAGGTGCACCGCGCCACCGTGTAAATTTATCTGTAATTTACAAACGCGGACAATGATTGTTATTCGCTGATTGTGTATGGTTGATGCAGGTCTGCGGTTTGCACTCAAAATATATTACCACGTAATTTATGTGGTGTTATAGGAGATGGTTCCGTAATTAGGTTTTGGTGACCTGATGACATATACTCATTATTGCTGCCTATAAATGAATTCGAAATTCAAATCAGTTAAAATGATAGCAAAACTGGTCCTTTGATACGTTCAAAGAAAGAAGGACCAAAAATATCATAAAGAGAGAAATAAAGGTTGACTCTTTGCCCGTATGCCTCTCGCCTGTCTCCATACCAGCTGCTTATTGTTCCACTGACATGTTCTGGTAACATATTGTGTCCCAAATAAACCAGGAAGTAACATGTCAAGTTGAAAGTTACGAACGAAGACGCAATCCCTTTGGAGCGAAAGTTAAAATTACATTAATTGAATTTCAGTGTTCCTGCGTTGCTGTTTCATTACTCAGTGATTTATGACAGCTGTCTCAACTTTACTAATTAAAGCAATTCATATTTTAGTTTTTCACAATACAAATTGAGAATTTTAATGTTATTGCGTGGGCGGCGTTTATTGAGTTAGGAAGTTGGAGTAAACAAAAGTAGTTTTGTCAAAATATTTTTGTTTTTTGTACATTTTATTTGTTACGGGGTCCGATTAGGACCTTTGTTCTATTTAGAGGAGACCAACTGTGCTGGTAAATAGGCATGCATGAATGTCAAATAGTATACATGTTACGAAAAACAGTCTTAGTTTAAGGTAAGTACCTAAGCTAAGATCCTTCTTAAAATTCGTAAATCCCATTTGATGTGTACTTTTGCTTAAATTCAACATTTATCACGAAAAATATTATTTTAAAATATAACAAGGTTTAATTTGTTTTCGTCTGCGCCCGGAGGTCGAAACTTAAGTAGGTACTTAGCTGCCGTAAGGCTAGGTCACATTGTAGACTGTTCTATTGAAATAACTAACTCTAGGTAAAGATAACGACGTGTCTGAGAGTCTACTTGGAAAAAGAAATTGTGTATTTTTCGTCACTTATCTCGAGGCTTAGCTTATTCCCCGAAGCTCTATTATAAAATTGTTTCTTAAAAACTAAGGCTTCATAAAAAGTGACTTGAAGAATATTTACTAAGTGAACAGTCTCTTACGTACATATAGTATGCTAATACACATTTTATATGCAAGCGACCGTACCTCAGAATGTTATTTCTAAAACTGGGTTCCGCAACTCTGTGTACTTTATGTTACTTGAAGTTTCACTTCCTAATATGAAAGTGAACACAGAAATACGTTACAAACGCAAAAGAGATAATGTGTAGGCAGCCAAAATTTGTCTTATATATACGTCACAATTAGTTGACGAACAAAAGTTCTGAGAAGTTGCGCTGTGCCAGCCTCTTAATTGGCAAAAGTTTCTTGTCGACGAAAAACTGGGGGAGCGCCTCTGAATGAACGGATGAACGAGTGAACGATCACAGGAGCGGGAGACGCCGAGAGGTGTAATTAGTCAAAAATTCCCGCGAGGTATCCCGGCGCTGTCGGTGCACGAATACTACTTAATGTGTTTCTTTAATAAGGAAATTGCGTTTCCTCACAATTATTAAACTGGTCTATAAAATGACACAAACGTACAGTATAGCTGACATTTTGAAAATCCAAAAACTAACCTCGATAAAACCATCCTATAAGGTTCCTTTGTAGGCACACTACACATACTGGAAATTGACAAGGGAAAAAGCAATTGAGAAAATGTAAAGAATGAAGGGCGCTCGGGTACCTATATAAATTCACCTGATCAAACACAACGAGCTCGCTGAAAGTAGATCCGACAACTGTTTACTATTTATTGGCAAGGCTTTGAAGGAGGCGGTTATAATCAAACTTCAAAGTGACTATTACATTCAATCGTTAGATTCAGTAATGGAAAAAATATTCAGGTCAACACACCAGTAAATTATGAAGTACTCCAAGTCAAAGGAGAAGTTTGTACATAACGTCGTAATATGTAGCACAAAAACAAATATTAGTACACTCCCTCATGGTTACGATCAAAAAGTTAATGAGTTTTTTTATAGCTACACAAGTATAAAAACTCGCGAACATTATGACGAGCAGTCGTCACGTAATAAAAGCGAAACGGTACAAAATATGCTCAGAAAAATGAGCGTCACAGCGGGACAGAAAGACGTACAGTTGCTCTCATTAGCCTCTAATTACGGGGTCCGAGTCGAGCGCCGCCGACCGCCGGCGGAAATTCAAATTTAAATTTCGTACGTTCTACTCTCGCAAATTGCGATTTTTCACCAATAAAAAAAGGCAATACCGAATCGAAATTTTAAACGGTTATTGTTTCCTTTTTATGTTAATGACTCGTATTGAAATTTTGTAACGGATGTTCGGGAATCGGCATCGGTCGTTTAACTCCGGTAACGGTCGGGCAAGATTGAGTTCCCAACGTTTTTATTGTTGTTACTCGCTTTGTTCGCGTAACGGCCCTTAATTGTTTCTCTTTTTCGAGAACACTTCCCTATAAAAGTGAAGGCTCCATCGAAGAGGTAGTACAATATAAATTTTCTCATCAACTCGCAGGCTCTTTTAATAAAAATATCATAATCTCTCTCTACGGAACACTTCATTAAGGCGCTCAAAGAGGCTCGGCGGCGATTATCAGTCCCGATAGCGTTTAGCGTGGCAGCACCATATTATATTAAAATATTTTTTTACTGGCAAACATCTTTGACCGCGCGCTGGGTGACCCCTCCCCTACTTTTCATAATTATCACTCTCCCCTGTCATCGCACCGGTTGAAATCGCGTATCTTTAATTTCGCCCGTCGCGTCAGCCCCGAAAATTCCTTGCATTCGTAAGAATTAAAGCCGGCGATAAAGGGAGCGCTGTTACTTCTTATTAGCGCCGACACTAATAACCGTTCTCGCTGTCCTCGCGTGACAGTTTTATACTACACAAATTAGAAAGCAAAAACGTCCGAGTGGTTTTCTGCGGCAATCCGTAACAAAAGAGAGCGGGAATGCGCGAGGACGACTTCGGATAAAGCGGGCTATTCGTGAGCCGTTTGAAAGGAGTTAGGCGTCGCGCATAGACGCTTACCGGGGCATGAGCGGGCGCCGGGCGCTCGCCGAGCTCGGGAACATTAAAACGTTCCACGCGCTCGCCCGCGCCGCCATGCGTGATGCGGCGCACCGGACCATCATTTTAAAACTGAGTTTTGTTTATAAACGTCACCATGTCTCATCTCTTTTTATTTCGTGCTTTTTTGTTTTTATTTGGGCGAATGTACCGCGTATTATTACACCCGCCGCGTGTCATTTACGTAAATCAGACGAGCCGTTAAAAATAATAGCGCGAAATGTAATGGATGTAAAATTTCAGCGTTATGCTGGTATTGGGGGTGTTCATTGCGTATTATGTATTAAACTGGCATGTGTTTACGACGCGCAATTATTGTTAACTTTCAATTATTGTCAGTTCGATTGTTTGACAGTTGTTTCGTGACTGTGTCATGTTGTTGAGGGTTTATTTGTGGGTTTGTAAAATGGCTGTGAATGGGACGGGTATCGAATTCAATATTGTAAACTTAATTTTGCTGCCATTACGACGTGAATATTAAATACGTTACTGGTCACGCATGATGGGATGTCGAAATCTGCAGTTTGTGTCAAAATTACATGAACTAAATGCCGATTTTTCGACTAGACGAAGATTAAAAAAAATTGTACCGTAATGGTTACATCTAAAGACTTGTAATGTTGAGATTACTCCCATCATCCTAAACACTATTCAATATACGACAGATCAAAGCAAAATAAATACAAAACGCAGCGATCTTCAACTGTCAGTGTTCTTCATTGCCAATAACTTATCCGTTCAGTTTGAAGGATAAGCAGATAAGCAGCTTTGTGCGATTTTCTTGTAGTTCTCTACGTTACATGTCGTGGTTTCAATCGGTGTTTTACATTTCTGACAAAAGAACTACTGAAAGTTGTAAAAGGCGTTTTGAAGTGTTTTTTTTTGAGAATTGAGAATTTATAAAGTTGTTTTGTTGTTTGAATTTAATGATAAGGTTCAGTGAGACATATGAAAGAACTCCTTTCACAGTAAATTATTGGTGAATTAAATCTGCAACTGTATATATCCTTACGTCGGATCATAAAACCAAGACCTAAAATACAAAAGTCACCACTATTTCACTATCTCAATTTCTTCATAACTTGCACCCAAAACAACATATTCTCATAATAATTATCGTCTAATATATATGTAAAGAGGTCCTCATTTAGCGGAATGACTGTCCAGTATAGTGAATTCTGGGCATGATTTCAGAAGCGGCCCCGGGGAGCGAATTACTGAACCAACGTGACTCTACTGAAGATTTTTTGTCGCCATGAAATATTGTGCTGCGTTCTAGTGGGACAGTTTTAAGAGGTTTTTTATGAATGTAAAGGAAGCACAAACTGCTAAGTACCTAGATAAGTTTAAAAAAACTCAATAAATAGAGTGTAAGTACTAAATACAATAATGCTTAAGTGTCAAGTCAGTAAAATGACGGAACACCAAAAATAAATTGAATAACGTACTTTTAACAAAGTTAAAACAATGCCTCAATAATTTACATAGTTTCATTAGAAACAACTCACCGGTCTATTCCACGAAGATTAAAATTTAATTCCAGCGAATAATTTCACCTTAAGCGAGTTACTACACTAAAAGTAACAATTTAAAGGAAGCACAATGGCACTGGGTTCGTGTAACCCCAGCTTTATTTACTTTCTCAAGAGGCTTGTTTTTACAATGGGCCAAGTTGAATGTTATCGACTTTTTGACTTTTAACGACTATTTTATACAACAATATGATAATTAAGGAAGCTTTGTTGCTTTTAAATGTTCTGCGACGAGATATTCTAGAGGTAATGCCGACTTTCGAATTATGAAGTGGCGTTTCTGTTTTTACTTGAACTTTGGTGTATTTGGATGTTATTTTAATGTGTTGTTTAGGTTAAGGGTGAACGGATTTATTTACTATCTTTAGCTAGATATTGCACCGACTCGCGTCTTGATGGAACTACTTTTCACACCCGGTTAAAAGGTAGATCTCTTTTCTACGTTTCTGAGGCTATTTGTGTACCCTAAAATTTAAATTGGAGCATTCGTTTTGGCGTAAAGGCACGACATAAATACACAGGTCATTGCATATTTAATATAAGTATGGATCTGTTTACAATATAAGATGATACACTAAATGTGTCATACTATGTAGCTACAGTTACAATGCAACGACGATGACACATCGGGCCGACGGACGCGTCATACGACTCGAGTCTGTTACAGATCATTAGTCTAGCTGTCTAGTCATCCTGGAAATTAATATATTTAGATAGTATGTAGATATTGTTATTGTATCATTTACCTAGTATGCAAAATATTGATAGGCTGTTATTAAAATCTTTGTAATTTTTATTGTCCTTGGCTACACGTGTATCTAGGTGTTGTTAAAGGGTATTTCGAAGCAATACAAAATAAATAAGTTTTTTCAGCCACATAACTCGACAACAAGGCATTGTTGAAACAAAAAAAGGAAATAGAATTCTACACTAAGTAGGTACTTGATTATTTTGGAAACATAAGATATTCTAATTACATACATTCATGTTTAATTATTACGACACAGAACTACGATTCGTGGTAATAGCACTTATTTTATGCGTAAATATCGTAATTTTGTGACAATCACCACCGTTTCATAGATATATAAACTGCGCCTTCATTCCCCTAAGATATCATACTTCAACTTGCAAGAAATACCTTCCTAGTACGTCGCCAATCATTAGTTAGGTATCGTTATTAATTACTGCTGCACATATCAACTGGTATCGGACGGAACAGAGCGTTTTAACTTATGATCACCATTAGTTCAGGATTGCCGACACATGATCGAGAGGGTGAAGATGATATTTTGTCGAAGACGTTGGAACTGAGAGTGCTACCTATCTATATTAATGTCATAAAGTTGAAGAGTTGGTTTGCTTGAACGGATATCTCAGGCACTTCCTACAAGATAAAATTGAAAAATATATGAGTTTTAGGGCAGATTTTTCAATCATCAGTTATTTCTATCTGAGGAATAAATAAGGCTGTTTGACATATTTTCTGTACAATAGCTGTCAAAACTTCAAACATATTCTTCAGATAAAAGTTATCTGGTCTTTGAAAAATCAGCCCTTAGGTAATCTATCGTTTAATGTTATGATCTTTTTATCCGGGTGAAAGACGTAGTTCTCACGGGATTTAGGGGAAACCGCTGGCTAGCTTTAATGCATTTACAAAAACGCACTTACCATTAAAAAAACTGTAAAAACAAAAGAGCATTTATTAAAAAGAGACGGTAAACAGTCCGTAGTGTGTCACCGCCATATTAATTAGTGTTGTACGTGACATCAGCGGACATCACTAGTGATGCAGCGGTTTTTATTACACAGCTTCACGGCTCAATTACATACAAATTGAGATGATCGAGTGATCGGGGGTTTGTATTTTTCTTTGTGAAAATCTAAAATTTCAGGACTGACTATATTATTTAAGGTAAACAATTTTTTAAATTTTATCTGTAAATATTTCTTATATGCTTAATTAAGTGTGCACATGAGATTTTAAATGCATTTAAATTAAACATTATACTTGGAAAAAATCTCACTGAGCTAAATAATGATCATTACTGAAAATAAGCTACTTGGAATTTTTTATAAACCAAAAGCTATTATTAAAATCGAGGATAAATAAATATTATATAATCAATTTCTTTATGCTCTTATCCAGAACTCGAAATTGGATCATCATAATTACCTACATTGATATGTACCTACAACTTCATAATAATTATAATCTTCTACATATTATAGTACGTGTACCTATGTACATATATGTAAACAAAACAAAATCCCCTACATAAACATACTACGTATGAAAATGCGTAAAAAAAGCAACACCTATTGCAATTTTATCAAGGGCCCACACGCGTCCCACACAATAGGAAGGCCACACAAACCCGCTATAGTTAATCAGTAGCCATTGAAAACAATAACATAGCCTCGACGCTAATAATAGTCGACCCAATTAAAATCGTCTCACTCACTGCATTCTTTGAGGTGAATAGTCATTTATTATATTGGTCTTTGTTTTGGGTTAAAGGTGTTATACTCTAATACATAATATACAACACAATATACCTAAACATGCTTCAAAGTGCTTAACCCAATCATGTAGGGGTCAGCTTGAAGTCTGGATACGGCTGAATTAGCCCTAAGCGTCAAGTCCCGGATAATATGCCTTTTGGTAAGACTATTAATAACAGTAAAATAGTAGATTATGTAGTAGTTTTATGCCATATACATGTAACACCTGTAAAAGCTTGTGGGAATAAAGGATGTGAAAACGAATAAATTGCTTTTTTCTGCCTAATAATATAAAAAAAAACTTCTGAAGTATTCGTAAATCTAGACATCTATGTTAAACCTGACACTGCAATACCACCTTCCAAAAAATGCACGCCAAAAATAGCCTACAAACAACGTTTAATTACGGAACAAGGACTAAAAGATAACAACGTCTACGGACATAAGCCGGACAGACGTCCATCTCGTCACGGAGACCCCGCCATCAATGTTTACGTGACCCTGCCTTATTAAAATTCCTTCCTCCAATCTGGTTCTTCCGATTTTTAGGGTACCGTAGCCAAAAGGAAAACGGGACTGCCTGCCTTCCTCTCAGTCAGCTGTATTTCATGAACCGAGGTAGTTAGACAGTTGAAATTTTCACAGAAAATTTCAGAGATGTATCTTTGTTGACGCTATAAAAAATACTGTAAACTAGCATAAAACTAATATGTACCTATAGGCTTCTATACAACAAAAGCCATTATGGTCGTCTTACTGTCAACAGTACGGAACTCTCTGTGCGTGATTCCAGCTCGCACTTGGCCGATTTTTCTTTATTCGACACAGCTATAGGGACTTAATTAATTTCCACTACGCTTCACTGGGGTTCATTCAATATTCTTAGTCAAACAAGTGTACCGAATTTACTTTTTGAGGGTATCTAGACACACGGCAGTGTGTCCGCCAAGTTCGAGCAAAAAAAGCGACACACCGGCCGTGGGTTATATTACACGAACCATTTCGGGCCAAATTCGACCCCCCTGTAACTCAAAATCTATTTTATTTACGCATATCAAATTTCTAGTATCTGTTGAGACCCCCTCACTTATCTAAAATACAAAATTTCATTAATATACCTATTGTAGGTCTTGAGATATTGACGTCAGAAAATCGCTATTTTTACTATACACTCACTGACTGATTCACTTATTCACTGATTCACTGATTCACTGACTCACTCATCAAAAACCTAGACCACTTCCAATGGTCGTATTGACTTGAAATTTGGCATGGAGGTAGGTCTTTATGTCAAGGTAAAGGGAAAAATCAGAAAATGGCCAAGTGTGAGTCGGTTTCAAAATAATGAAGGTGTAAAATACCCAGTGTAAATTTATACCCCTAAGGAACTAAAACGAACTAAATTTATCTATATTTATATAATATATCTTCGAATGATCGTACCGATCTGAAATTCGTTACAATTCACTGATTCACTGATTCACTGACTCACTCATCAAAAACCTAGACCACTTCCAATGGTCGTATTGACTTGAAATTTGGCATGGAGGTAGGTCTTTATGTCAAGGTAAAGGGAAAAATCAGAAAATGGCCAAGTGTGAGTCGGTTTCAAAATAATGAAGGTGTAAAATACCCAGTGTAAATTTATACCCCTAAGGAACTAAAACGAACTAAATTTATCTATATTTATATAATATATCTTCGAATGATCGTACCGATCTGAAATTCGTTACAAAGGTTTGTATTTAGTCAAAGTAAAAATCTGAAAACGGCCAAGTGTGAGTCACTTTCGAAAATAACGAATGTGTAACTTTGATCCACGAACATAATATTTGATAACATGTCATGTCAGTCAGTTGGTAAATCTAGTCCATTTATTCTTATTCTTTATTGTACACAAAAAAAAACATATAAAAATACACACAACACAGAGAAGACATGTACAAAGGCGAGCTTAACCCAGAACTGGGTTCTCTAACAGCAAACCTTAGAGCGATAGAGAGATGCGATAGGGAAGAGAAAATTAAAAAGTGCACAACATTAAACAAAAGAAAGATAAAACTACATAACATAAAATATATACCTATAAATAAAATATAATAAATAAATAAATACATACATACAAATAAGGTCATGTTGACAGGAAATGTTCTTTAATTCGTCTCTTGAAGACATCTAACGATGACATTTACATAACATTTAGTTAATCTAGTTCATTTCTTTGTAAGAAGCATAGTGCATATTCAAAAATCTGAAAGATAGTATAAATGAAACATTTACTTAACTGACTTAATCATAAGAAAAAAATAAAATAAACAACCTTACAAAAATAAATGAAATCCCACCCAAAACAAAAATGTGAAAGACTGCCAAGTTCGATAATATGGGAATGCTTCGCCTATAAAAGAAGTGAGATCTGAATAAATACCAAGTTCCATGCACATACCTCAGTTAAAAATAGTTACTTTTTAATGATGATTACTTGGCAAGTTTTAATAGAAAATTAAATACTTGATTCATTGCGTTTAGTAGGTTTATAACAAGGTGTATGAAAACTTGCCAAGTAACATCATTAAAAAGTAACTATTTTTAACTGAGGTATGTGTATGGAACTTGGTATTTATTCAGATCTCACTTCTTTTATAGGCGAAGCATTCCCATATTATCGAACTTGGCAGTCTTTCACATTTTTGTTTTGGGTGTATTTCTTAACCTCCGCTTATAGGTCTACGTTTTGGTTAAGATTCTTGGTCTTATTTTAACTTGTTACGATCTTTATATTTGGGTTTGGTTCAAATTCGATTCAATAGAATTAAGTAATGTTTGGTTTGTATTTGGGGTCAATGAAAATCAATGTGGGTTAGTAATACTTGCTCATATATTGTATCCACATTTGTTGGGACAAAATTGAAGGGTATTTTTAATAAAGACAGTTAAGTTAGGACTATATTATTGACTCTTTTTTCTGATATCTTGTTCCAAATATGTTTGTTAGCGCAAAACTCCTCAACTCATATAAATACATTCTTTAGTTATATGTGGTCCATTTCCTTCTATTTAATACATCTATAATACAAATTTTAAAATCACTTTCACCAATCAATGTTTTACTTAACCCTCTCACTGCAGCAGTAACAGTAACTCCCATTACGATTACTCCCCGCCATTACGAGAACGCATGTACTCCTGTAAAACATCGCTAAATGGCTTTCAATAATTAACGCGACAGAACGCGCAAATTGTTCGCGACACGTCATGACGCCGTGTCGTCGTCGACTTAATGAGCAGTGCTGTATTGCGAGGCTGGTGTAGGGTTGAGATTTGACGGAATAATGCATTTATGGTTTTATTTAGGGAGTCAAAATTGAAGATTTATTTGAAAAAAATATGTTTACATAACATTTGGTGAATAGGAAATAGTGTCAAATATTATAGTGTCTAAATATTTAGTTGTGTTTTCTTTCTGATTAATAAGTTTAAATATTTGTTAAAAATAAGAATTACTTACAGTCAAAAGATACAGAAGAAAATCAAAGCAATCGGCCCAGAAGGCTGTGTACTGCTTAAGCGGACTTTTGACATGTCTTACAGTAAAATAATTGACGATACATAATACCATACACTTACGGCTAAGCTAAATACTCAAAAGCAGTCTATATTTTATCTTGTTGAACAAAAAGGAGGCGAATATTATTTCCCAAGAATACTATATATTAAATTATGTAAAGAAAATCAAACTAATGAATAGTGTCAACCCTACCCAGGTGCGTAATAAGGCGGCAAACAGCGAGGCGATCAAGTGAACGAGCCCCACTACATTGCTGACGGCGACCCTACGTTTTTAAACGATCCCGATCTAGAACGATTATCGGCATAATAATATTTTATGCAGCCGTAATAAGGAATGTTTAAATTTTAATTAATTTTCTTTACCAAATAAATAGAAATGAGTTCGTTTGTTTGTAATCATCATCATTTTCACGCTGAAAGTGATGAACCGAGTGAGAAGTTGACATGAAAATAGATTGTATCGTGGAAGAGTTTAGAATACTTCACCAAGCTTAGGATGTAGTTTTTTAAGAATCTACTATTATACACAATTTTTTTTAGGTTTATTTCTGAAAATAATATAATCAGTGGCAACATTTTCAAAATTAAAAGAACAACACCTTTGTACCTAGATGTAGCTCTGTCGTTTTTTTTATGTCCCTCTGAGTAGCTACCGCGTCTATTACAAGCTAGCTTCTAAATACTTGTATCCAGGATAATGATAGTGACGCCGATAGACTAATAGTTTGGAGTTTATCAGTTGCAAGATTTTCAATCGAGCCGGCAGCCGATGAGTTAAGTTAGTCGGCGGAGTTGCTCGATTGTGAACCGAGTTCAAAATTGTTACTGTATTCGATAGATATTGAGTAACTAAGTTTCTGTGTCACTTGTTTAGACAATAGCTTACAAGATGAACAATTTTTTTTATATATTGTTAGATATGAATCCTCCTTGCTACCAACCTGGCCTGACCGGGCTGGTATAGAAGAAGAAATTATGAAGGATGGAAGCATGACGGACGTTGAAGATGTCACATCGTGATCATATAATTAATTATTGATATTGTATTTGCTATTCAAAGTTGGCTTCTGCTAAATCCTTTGTAAGAAATAAACCTTACCAGGTTAAATGTCTATAGACGTGTGTTATTCATTTTCAAGTACCACTTCTGATCTGACCTCTAAGATCAGAAGTGGGATCGCCACGCGTTCTTTACCCTTTGCCATCTGAATCCAATAATTATTTATTTTATTCATGAAATTTCACGTCAACTGTAAGTAAGTCTTATTTCTTACATTCGAGGGCATTCTCGTGAAAAACGACGAAACAGTTATAATCTCACGAATCGCGCCGCGACAATATGAATGCTCCTCATGCGCTGGGTGCAATATCCTACAACATACTAGTACTCAGAAGCCCAGGATATGCGGATGAATTGGTCACGCAATAAGTCTTGGATAAAAATTGCGAGAAGAAAAGTGACAGCCACTGTAGCTTGTTTGTAAAACAAAAAGCGATCGGATCCTGGAAACACTGAAGACTGTCCACCAGCTGGAACTCTATCAGAGCGATATTACGGAGATTCCTTACAATAGCAGATTAGTGCTTTAGTGTTAACCCCTTGGATTTCTTTTCAAACATTTCGATTTCTTACACAGAATATCGAATATCGAAGGAAGTGACCATGAACAGCCATGTTGAAGTCACAAGTTACACATTTATGACCATCTATCCGATGTTTAGATTATGAATGGTGCGGATAGTGCATCTACCTCTAAAACTCAGGAATAGATCTTGTTGTAGTATGAGGTATAAATAAGCCTAGCGTTAAGAAAGAAGTGTTGTACATCATAACGCTACTTTTCATCACGTCGGCAGACAACTATATAAAAGTGAAGCCTTATGTAGATTACCAACTCTTAAAACTATTTGAATGTTCAGTGTGATATATGATTTGTTACACTAAAAATAATTTTGAAGAGTAATTGCACAATGAAGATTTTGTGTTCAGTTAGCTGAGAGAATAGTATCGACGTGGAGTTCTTCATTCTTCGATAAATCATAAAGAAATAGTGGAAATTGACATACATTTTAAAATAACAAGTCTTGAGCGGTTGCTATGGTGACATGTCATGTTGTATTTACATGATTGCATTATAATTAATTGACTTATTATTCTGTTTCATGTGATAATTCGTTTTGTGGCGAGAATAATACTACATGCTGGGAACACGCATCCTGTTTTTCGAATAAAACAGCTCTTCAAGCTATCGCGAGGCCGCTCATATGCTTCGTGTGGAAGGAGCAGTAGGGCTGACCACGGTCCTAGCAAATATCCACCTCGTGTCCACGAGCACTGCCAGCCGATAGCTAGCACATAGTGTGACTCTTTGCGGTTATTATACGCGCAAAGGCTTAGCGCGACCAAACATGAGTCATGCATGATGTTTGTTTGCAGAGATATTACAAGAAGCATGGAGTGATAATGCCTGGTGAGATCAATCCAGTTCTTATGTATCTTATCTCTTATAAATAATTAAGAAATTCAGTCATACGCAACTATGGTAAATCCTCGTATTGGTTTGCAGTGCGCGACGACTCGGGTTCGATTCTCGAAATGCGCCTGAAATACTCGATTTTAATACAAAACCTACATATGTTTTGAAGTTTGCAAAAGTGTTTGCATAACAATGAAAACTGAAATAATGATGGCTAAATAGTAGAAGCAAAGAAATACATCTTCTACCTATCTGCTTTTGAAATGTTTTGGCTTATCACATTTAACTAAATGTTCTTACTTGCTTACAAGCTAGACTAGACAGAGCTCAATGAATTTGCTTCATATACTACCCCATTAATGACACTTTCTACAAAAACAGAAATATCAGTTTTGCTGCTACCATGGTATAACTACGTTGTTTTAGCCAATTGCTTACCAGTTTTGAGCAATAGCTTACCTATTAGATATGACGTACACTGACTTATAGCTCAGGCATGGAAGGCAGCGTTAATGTAAGATATGTTTAGTGGAAGGTATTAATTGAAATGAGTACTCCTAGTAATGGCAATGATTCTTAACAATCTGGAAGCCTGACTAACAATTAGGTACAGCTTAGTTTTCGCTTTCTTATTAAAATGATTATGTTCACATATATTCCTTGCTAATAATGCATGAAAGTTCGTCAAGTAAATGTTTAAACACTCAGATGCCTGAATCTAGCCCAAAGCCTACTTCCTTAACCTTCTAACTACAGATATCGGAGATAAACTGAAACCAGAAAACAACGAGATTTACTACGTGAGAAGCACATAATTTGACGACGTAAGTGCTGAAGTTTCACACTTCTTGCGCTTGCTTTATTGCTGCATGCTGTGCGGAGTACCGCCGGTCAGCACATCGCGCGACATTGCTCGAATGATGAGAGCGAGTGGACAGTATGCCTGGTATATCATGCATTCAGGCGATCAGGTGATCTGTTTTATTTTTCATGTGGTTCTCAAGTTGAGTGCGCATTCGCCTCATTGATCTGGCAGACGCATAGCACGACTGCTGTGCAGTTTCGGGTTCGATCCCCGGGTCGGCGAATTTGTTTTTTTTTTCGTTAAAGATTAATTGGATATAATTTATTTAAGAACATCGATTTTTAAATTTATGGTCAGAAGTGACCGAACGAAAAGATGTTCCTTGGTATTATTTCTGTTACAGTGCACTTACACGAGGACGTGTAAAGCGCAGGATGGCCGCGTTGGCGCGGCCCACAGCGCGGCCCAATATTGCTGGCTAGTTCCTTGTTTGTGGTCATCATGGTGTCGTAAGATGGCAACGTCAATTGAATCACCATCGTGACCTTTGCCATTTATAAAAGATGATTAACACTGCATACGTGTCAATTTCAACCGTTGATGACTTATGTTTGCTTAAAAGTATTGTACTGTAAAAAAAAAAGAAGTAGCATGAGCTAAACGTAACCATAACGTAATGTCTGTTGTATTATGAGCTTTGTTGGCACGTGATTAGTAATGATGATATTTCGGAGATTGACTTTATCACTATTTTGATTTTGTGTGTCAAAGTTATAATTTAGTCATGGATTTATTTCTTTCAAAACTTAGATCCTTCAAATGAATGGTCAGCAGTGGCCGAGCGAAATGTATACTGTGCTTGAATGTTTGTTCACAGAATTGTACACGAAGACGTGTAATGAGGAGGAGAGAGGCACACGAGGCTGCGTTGCAGTGAGCAATGTTTTTGTGCCAATGCAGCTGCTGATAGCAGAGTACCAGTGCTGCTGATAGCAACGTACCAGTGCTGCTGATAACAACGTCCCAGTGCTGCTGGCTGTGCTGCGGCGTGCTAATGTTGCTGCCTGTATCGGAGCGTGCCAATGTTGCTGCCTGCGTTCATCATCAGCCTATAGCAGTCCACTGCTGGATATAGGCCTCTCCAAGTGCACGCCACTGAGATCGATTTGCGGCTGCTCGCATCCAGCTCCTGCCAGCCGCCTTGCGCAAGTCATCACTCCACCGTGCCTGAGGACGTCCTACACTACGTTTGCCGATGCGTGGTCTCCATTCTAGAACGCGTTTACCCCAACGGTTATCGGTTCTTCGGCTAATATGGCCAGCCCACTGCCACTTCAGCTTGCTGATTCGGTGGGCTATGTCGATGACCTTGGTTCTCTGACGGATTACCTCATTTCTGATGCGATCCCTCAGAGTAATGCCGAGCATAGCCCTTTCCATAGCTCGCTGAGCGACTTTAAACTTGTGACCAGCCGTACCGACAGTGTCCACATTTCGGCTCCGTAAGTCATGACAGGTAGGACGCACTGATTGAAGACTTTTGTCTTTAGGCACTGTGGGATCGACGATGTTAGGACTCGACGTAGCTTCCCAAATGCAGCCCAACCCAACTGAATTCTCTTATTCACTTCGTCCTCAAAGTTGTTTCTACCTAACTGCAATGTCTGCCCGAGGTATACATATTCCCGAACAACTTCGAGAACTGCTGCCTGCATTGCAGTGCCAATGTTGCTGGCTGTTTGTGTCTTGGTGCCTCTTACAAAAGTTTATTAGAACGCCACTACGTCCGCTGTGGCGATGGAAGTGGACACCTCCTCAGCTTTCTTTGATAGCTGCGAGACAGTTTGACAAAGATAAGGACTTTGAAGACGTTCGAATGTACATGAGTCTATGTGTGCGTGCCGTTAAAGGATGTATGAATATTGATGTGAAAAAGTGTTAATCTAATTGAAGGATGCATGAATATTGATGTGAAAAAGTGTTAATCTAATTGAAGGATGCATGAATATTGATGTGAAAAAGTGTTAATCTAATTGGCCTACTTTCAATGACTGATTTTGACCTTGACTGTTATTTTAACTTAAAAATGGACTTTTCTTTGATTTTGACCTTGAAATACCCTACTATACCGTACGAGATTACGGCTCTTTGGTTTTCTATACTGGTGGTGCTAGTTGTCTAGACCACTTTGAGAGCTCTCTTTATACCGTGGCGGTGTTACTTTGGAGGCCGCTGAGAGAACATACGACGGTATGGGTCTCTGTTCCACGTCTTCATAGTATGCTACCTATAGCTTAAACGCGTGCCTATGCTATGAGCGTGTGTAATGACAAGCAAACTGGGAGCCTCTGTCATCGAGAACATGCGACGGCATGGGTCTCTGTTTCTGAGTGGGACTATTGTTTAGACCACTGGGAGAACATACGACGGTATGTGTCTCTGTTTCACGTTGTCATAGTAAGCAACCTAGAGCTTAAATGCGTGCCTATGCTATGAATGCGTAAAATGACATGCAAACTGGGAGCCTCTGTCACCTGGCGGTGTATGGCGAGTGATGGAAGTCCGGATTCTGTCATTCACGATGCACTTTTTTTTATTCGTGTTTAGTCTGAAGCTGGTTACTACCATAACACCTTTCAATATGCCTTTGCCTGTGGGCTCTTGAGTGCACACTTGCGCCCATAGTATGATTTACATACAAGTAGAAGTAAATATGGAAACCTTTTTTTTGTTACCCTTCCTTTTCTCAACATATTACATGCTTCAGACTTATACACAAAAACGACTACTACGAGTAAATTACTTATACCTTGCTTAACATGTTTCAGATCATGAGCAACATGTCGGTGACTAGCTTATGGGGAGTTGACCTGATGCTGAAGAGGCGAATAATACTGCTGGCGAGGACGCCGCAGGGTCAGGAACGGCCGTGTTAGATATGAATCCTCCTTGCTACCAACCTGGCCTGACCGGGCTGGTATAGAAGAAGAAATTATGAAGGATGGAAGCATGACGGACGTTGAAGATGTCACATCGTGATCATATAATTAATTATTGATATTGTATTTGCTATTCAAAGTTGGCTTCTGCTAAATCCTTTGTAAGAAATAAACCTTACCAGGTTAAATGTCTATAGACGTGTGTTATTCATTTTCAAGTACCACTTCTGATCTGACCTCTAAGAATATATTTCTTTGTTTTATTTTTCTTTAAAATGTGGTTTGCAAATGAGTCTCTAACAGATGTATTTTTCGAAAATGAGCCATACATTGTTGCACAAGCAAGTAATTTTTATCAGTGTAAAAACTCCAACATTAATCGCCAGCTACTTGTAACAAAGCTTAACTTAACTGTGAACTCAGTTCACGCACACATTTAACGAAAAATCTTACGTTGTAATAAACACATTCATTAAATTTTAAGCGTCGTCGGGCGAAATAATTATAATACATGAGTCTCGACGATATACGACGTCTTGAGGGCGCGTCACTTACGTTCAATTTATTTATTGCAAGTTTGTTCGTGAATTATTATTATTCTTTGTTTTCATAAGCGAGTAATCTGATCCTACCAGGAATTTACATAACAGTAAAATGATATTTTTACCGGATATTATATGAATTTGTAATTGCTCACTGTGATTCTACGAAATTGGTAGATACCCGACCCTGTTTGCCTAAGGCTAATCAAAATATTATTAAACAAATTACCTTCCATTAAATCTGAAAATGTTTGAAACAAATTTTCCTTGTTCGAAATAAGCTTATAACATATGAAAGCTGGTAAAGTTGTGGAAAGATCATCAATAAATAATAATAATTCAATAACACCAATGTATCGGTATTTTGCGTCCATCAATTCAAATAGGCAGTGACTTGGCTTGCAAGGTGACGTTTATAGCCGTCATCGTGACAGTGCAAGTTCGGGCGCGTTCGGGCGACTTCGGCCGTTTACGCCGAACACGCGCTGACGTAAATTAATCGGCAGACGTTTTTCGCGTGAAAGAGGCTTAAGGACCGGCAGTCGCGTTGTTTTGTGTTTTAAAGAGGGTACGATAAATGTGAATCATTTCTTTTGACGCGCTCTTTGTTGGCGTTTCTTTTTAAATGAAGTGTATAATTGTGTTCGAGTGTACTCAAGACATTGGGGAGGCAATTGGATGTTGATTGAGAATGTACATCAAGTGTATTCGTTTGGGAATAAAGACGTTGCAGTTTATGACAGAATAAGGAAAACATTTTTATTTTTGTTTGTGTTCAGTTTAAATTGGGGACGCAATTTGGAACGGACAAATCATTCGGTGTTTTTTGTTGTTTTACAAATCAAGGGAAGTGGCTTTAAGTACACTCTTCATACTTTGTTCAACATCTTTATGTGATGACGATGAAAATTTTCATAAAAAGTTTACTGATTAACCTTTCCTCCACCATTCTTATTAAAATACATTGACTTTTTTAAATCAATCAGAAGGCAGGAAAATCTACTCTATTCCTGCATCACCTCATTACCGTCGGCCATATAAGTCTATTACGTGGTCGCAGCTTACGGGGTAAATATTACCGCGATGTAGCTGGTAATGACAGATAATATATCGCTTCTTCCCTTCTAGTGGGACACTGGGTTAAATCGAATAAGAAGTTCAATAGTATATAATGACCTTTCACATTATCAGTCCTATGTTCTAATTTTTTTTCTCTTTTTTTCTTAAAATTGAAAAAATCTTGTTGCTATAAAAAATAATGGGTAAAATATTTTATTTAATAATACAAATCTTAAAGTTAAGTCCCACCTAAATGTTGATGATGTGATGTTACAAAAATATTGGCCTCGTTTTAATAGGCTCAGCTTATCGATCACTAATTAAGATTTCAAACATATCTCGAAGCATCTAGAAACATCTTTAGCCAAAATCTCTTGTAAATAGATCACTTTCGTAACTATTTACATTTAGTACTCAAAAGGGTACTTAGTCTAATTAATTCTGAAAACTAAGCTTTACTTGAACGGTACAATTAGAGGGAGTGAGTGATATCATTCCGGTCCATTCGCTCGGCCTATTGTTCTAACGAAGGCTTTTTCTATTAAGTGGCTAATTAAGCCATTTATCATAGACTGTAAGACAAGCGGGGTAAGGTCCTAAGTCCTGCTTTTGTTTTGTTTGGCCCCATTTTTGTACTTGATAATTTTGTACGATGTTACAATTATTCAAAGCTGTTTATGAAAGGAATAAAGGACAGGAGTTATGAAGGACACTAAAACATTTTCTCAATTATTTTGTATGTATTTTTATTGTTTTCTGTCCCAATTTTATTTTCTCACTGTACTCAAAGTTGAGTTTCTCACTCGACCATTAAAAACCAGCAAGCCAGCAAAATACTTCCCCGAATTCCCCTGGTAGCCCTTTGCTAATTTTATCATTCAATTTCGTAGCCCTACAATATAAAAGCTTAATTAAATACGTATTTCATATCTAAGGATCTGGTAGGACAAAGCACAAAAATCTTTTTTCCACATAGTTGAGTATTTCCCCTGCCTCGGGCCAAATGTTTCATGTAACAAGCGGAGCCGAGATACCCATAGCAAATACGAAGGGAATGATATGGGCTCACGGAAATTTAATAATTCCTTCCCAACTTTTATATGTAATTGATATTATTCAAACATTTTCGTTATTAATATTTTCCGAGAAGATTGTGAAATTACGTAACTGAAATATTGATTGATAGTCCATATTATCGGCGTTTTCGCAAACCTAATGGAAGGGAAGATTTACCTAAGAACGAAGCTTACAGAATGGACCTGAGATGAGATGCTCATGAAGATAGATAGCAGGCGATATTTTAGGGTCTCGGTCTGTGTCAGGGAAAAGCTTTATCTGAACAGAGATTGATAAAAAATATCGTAAAGATTGCTGTAAAACTTAATTTAGCTTTACAATCTCGAAAGGTCCTGCAATAATTTACGTCCAAAACACAATATCGTCAACAAAGCTGAACATTTCCATCATGAAATTATATTAACAGAAACCATGACCCATTTCTCATAACGAAGGTCCGCCCGCAGAAAGACGTCAAAGCGCTCATTAGTTGCAGGACGCAATTCCGTCGCTGTCACGTGACGCGGCCGCAACACGTGCTCGTCACGCCGCGTGACGTTTGCGTTGCGGCCGCCGACCGCACATCGACCGCGGCGAAATAACATGCGGTGCGCTCTGCTCAGCCCCGCGCCGCGACTACTCAACCTTTCCACCCTTATTTAAAAACAGAATACGACCGAAAAACGTCAAAAAGGACACTTATTCCAAATTTGAAATACGAATCCTTTTTATTCTTTTTAGACTTTTTGTGTGCAAACTCTTTTTGTAATTCGTCTGATAGCTACGCGTAAACATTTTACGCTCAAAGTTTTGATAGTATGCTGTAGACTTTTTATAGATTCTAGAAATTGGCAGTAAATATTTATGATTAAACTGACAGTAAATATTTACGAGTGAGGAGAATAGATTTGTTTGATATGTTGCAAAGTGTTGCTTTTATTTAATAAACACTCAGCTCCATTTAATGAAATAATCTTCCATTTCTTCAGAATTCTGGGAAAATATATTTCTGATATTATATCTAAAAGAGAATATACATTTCAGTGGCTATTCCCCTCAGAAGTAATAGGAAACGATTGGGGGAAATGCTTTATTATGGGGTCCATGGATGAATGTGTCTTGCCATGGTCAGCACATTTACTGTATGACATCACAATGTTATGGGTCCGATTACATCATAAGAGGAAGATGAAACGCATACCTCCGTCAAACGTAAATACGAGTAAACTTTCCCTGAGGACCTACGTAGCTTTTATGGTTTAACTAAGTATACTTAACATTGAGTAATTAAGAACTAAACAAATCAAACATTACGATGTAATAAAAAGAAAATCTTTGCTTCCCTGGCAACATTTAACCCGTCACTGCTAGGGTTGTCGAAAATCACGACTCGGACTTAAAATATGGACTCGTAAAACAAGATAAGGTATACCAGTAATAAATACTGTTACTTATGTCGTAATACAGACCTTTGTCCGATGAGATTTCAATTCTTTTAGTCCTTTTTGCCTTTTTCGGATTTGCATGACATGGAGTTTTCTCGGAGTATGTTAGGGTTGTGTGAATACTGAGTCACATCACATTACGATTTGAATATCTTCTTTTAGAAGTCACGTTACTAATGTAATACACATACTCATTTCATGTAATGTTATAAGGATTTTTAGAGACCAGAACGTTCTTGATGTATAGTTTTGATTGTATATTACACTTACATGAACAAATACAGTAACGGCTAATTTAATCGCAGTGTAAATTAAATCCAAATATATGGAATCTACTCGTACTAATCAAGATTCTTAAGTTATTAGCTCATTTACATAATTTTCTTTCACACATACTCAAAAAAATCCTTGAACACAATCTCAACACACGACGCGACATTTTCCATATAACATTTTCCGCGCGGAATATTTTGAAACGCTCATATTTCACTTTGGATATAAACTAGATGAGTCTGGTGCCCCACTACAGTGTTTTGCACTAAGCGAAGCCCTCTTGCGCGCGATAAAAAATAGCTGTGCCTACGCTAACGCTGTGACACTCTTACGCATATTTTATATCATACAGCCATTAGATGGAGAACCTTTTTGGTAGTTTTCGAGTAATTTATTTTGCAATTTTTTGATCGTGTGTTCGTTTTAGCTAGATTTTTGGTGTGGTGAAAATTATGTTAATATTTTTAGTGGTTGTCGAAATAGACAATACTCAACTTTTTTGATGTTGAAGACAGGATTAATTGTTTGTGATTATGTTACGATTTTCAAAATATGTTATGTCATATACATTGTAATATCAACTGATCAACTAGATAATATTGTTCCAAAAGAGTTGAATAACACCTAATCCAATAAATATATCTGTCTTTTTATATAGGGTTTTGCGGAAAATTTATTTGATAAGTAAATTCCGACAAGCTGATCATGAAGAGCAGTACCTAAGGGAAGGAACGAGGAAAAGATAAGGTAAACTTTGCACTTATCGACAATAACTTCCCAATTCAAGGAAGATTTTAGTTTCTCCAATTTTCTTAGAGGTTTTTAACCTTCGAGTAATTTTCGCCTGAATATCTTAAAATATGGTACGAATATTGTCTAACTGTAGATTTCTGTAACCAACCTATCTTATGTAACCTTCATGGTACTTAATATGTCAAAATTGAATCTATAATCAGAAATCATAGATAAGTTATTGAAGTCCATAATAGTTTGTTATCTATCTAAAAGACCTGTCTATCTTCTAGAAAGATCTATCTAAAGACTTAGTAACTCTACATCAGAATCTGGCGACGTGTAGCAACTTCTAATTCTATCCTAGTCTAGGTAAGTACCTAAACATTTTATTGGATTATACATTTGCTAGCTATTTTATTAGCTAAGGTTCACCGGTACCAAATGATTGAGAACATGGGTACTAGGTGATGCTTTTAGTTTAACCCACTACTTCTTTTAACTAAATAAGAATTAATTCGGTATAGATTACAAGTGATGATACCTAATGTATCTAATTCAATGAAAAAAAACTCATCAGATCAGTTAGTTTAACACTGGCAGCATAATAGACCAACTGACTTACTTTCGTATTTTATTATTAGTGAATTTTTTGGATCAAATCGGGGCCTTTCGATGGCAGAGAAGGATTACTTGCTTTTGAAAATAAAAATGCTACAAAGTAAGCCCTTAGAGGCTTAGATTGTAAAATGTTCTGTGAATAGTAAAGTTTGTTTTTGTGCAAGAGATTGATTGGTAGAAAGGTGACGTTGAACGAGGAAGTAGGGCAATCTTTGATAGGTATAATATGGGAAATTTTGAAAAGTTTTATTATATAGGCAATGTAGGTACTTTCAAAACCTTTTATATTTCGAAATTATGTTGACGAGTTTGGGTTTTATTTCAAAATCGAGTTTTATGTAATGATTTTGTCATATACATACAATTCTTTTAGTGCACCATGGATATATGTATGCTTCCAAAACATACAAATAATAACACTGCGTTATAAAATGATCCAACTAAACCCACAACATTGATTCAAACACCAGCTCAACCACCCAAAGTACAGAAAAAACACCAAAAATTATGCAGACTTCATACGAAAATATCTTCCTTTAACACATACATATTGATCTCTTGGTAGCAGTGTCGGGTTATTTGACTCATATGAGCTCGTAACGTGGTCGTTCGCAATGACGAGAATAGCCGGCTTTTTCTTACGGAACCGAATTTTTATTATGTTTTTACAGTTTAGGCGCAAATTTTTCGCGTAATGCGTCTGCGACCTCTATAAGCCGAGGAATATTAGGGAAATCGTTCGATCTACATTTGAATAGTTACATTTGTTTCGTTATAGACTTGTCTGGGGATAAAATCGAATGGGTTTCTTCGTGTTCGGGGATTTTGTTCGCGTTTATGTGTTGTGTGTTAACTGGTAGGTACTTCTTATACAATTGGGTTGTAGATTTAATTCAGGTAAAAATTACTTGCATTCAAATTATTTGGATTAATAAGTTACACTGAATTTACGTTCTCCGGCTTTTCTATAAAAAACAGATAGTGTATAATTTCGTGTTTAACGCTCAGAAGGAGAATGCTATGCAAATAATTCAAAAGCAATGTTTAGAAGATGATGTTAAAAATAACAAGTGACTGGCCGCCATCTTTCATTTCATACGCGCGGACGGCTCACTCATTTCATATTCCTATGTTATAATGTAATAGACTTCTATTCTGAGAAGCGAAGTATGTTTCCAAAAACTGCATACTTTTACGTTAGAGTAGTTTGTAAGTACGAGCAGATTATTAATTTAATATGCAACTAGTATTTAGTGATGCTTGATTCATATGAATAAAGATTACTGTTCTAAAAAGTCGATACCATAATGAAGCACCTGGCATTTATGATTACTAAACATTCGAAAGTTTGTTGACACTCAGACGTACTTAGCTAAAAACAAAACGGAAAAGTTTTTAAACAGTAAATCCTGGAGAGCATATCTGGTAAAAACTGTCTAACTATAAGTCAGAAATTAAACCTCCAACAAAGTAACCTTACCCAAAAAATCTCAGTACATTTTACGACCCCTTTAAGGTTCAAAAACAAAAATCCTACATCTCCTGTGTTTCTAAGTGAGGAGTAAATTGGTGATATTTTACGGCACAGTCATTGCCGGGACAGTAAAGAGTCGGGTTGTTCCCGGTTTACGATGGCGTTCCCGTGACCTCACGACCCTATTATGGAGGCTAAACGATACAGAGTAACGAGACTCGCCAGTTATGACGAATATCTGAGTCGAGGCAGGTGACCGAGTGATGGCGATTGAAATGTTGTTACGTAGTATTTTTATCACTTTGTTGTAAAGGAGAGAGACTTAGTTAGAAATAGAGAAACAAAGAGAAATATTATGTAAATACGAATATTATGATGAAGATTGGCTTAGTGACAACTTATTTCGCCGCCTTATTTAATCGATCTCAGTGGCGTGCACTTGGAGAGGCCTATGTCCAGCAGTGGACTGCGATAGGCTGATGATGATAATTTCGCCGTATAAAAAAAAATCGTGAAGAAGTTCGGATTTATATAGAATCATGCTTTAGAGGTTTAATCGTCCAAAAAAGATGCACTAAAAATATTCCACACCCAAGCACCACAAAAATTTACCCCGACGATGTTCAGTAGTAACATAAAATCGGCCACTAAAAATTCTCCTACGTCCCAATACGCGATCGTAAGCGGTCGCTAACATTCGACATCGACTGCCGATAGAGATACGTAATACACCCCCGGTGCCGCTTGACGTGAGCGCCGAAGATAACGCCAATTGCAAATTAAAACGACATTTATTGACCGTTACTACATTTTGTTGCTTTCAAGACTTATTTGATTCCACATTGAACACGAAAATTGTGTTTTTTGTTCGCAAAATTAGATTTTTAGTTGTGTTTTTCGCGCAAACGCTTTATGTCACTTAAGGGAGGGGAAATTTCATAAACGAGGTACGCAGCGCCTTTATTAGGCTCAGATTGTTTCTTTGGTGCGTTGAATGAGGAATGAGAGTTAAAAAGTTTAGGCAGTTAATATTAAGTTTTGTTTTCTTTGATACAGATGAGTCTGAGCTTGGCTTGGAGTGGCCTTAATTTTGTATCTTGGCGTTATGGTATGAATCTTTCATTTGCTTGTCATATACTCGTTTTAGACGAAGTTTTTTTTAAAGAACATTTAGTTCATGGACTAACCAATTATTTTATTGCATAGAAAATAAAGTTACGAAGTTAAAAAAAAACAGTAAATGTTATTAATTTTTATTAAAGTTTTTTTTTATGTTAAATAAAATACATTTATTGCACTTTTTCATCTTGTTTAGCAGTATATCGCATAACACGATAGCAACACAAGCGGGATTTTCCCCGGCCTTGCTCCACTTAATTACTGTATACAAAAACGAAGGCAAGTAATTAAGTCTCGTAATTAGCCAGGATGTAGGCTCTTTATAGTCTTAGCAGACAAGCTGTGTCTATATATATTTGTGGATTAAGTACTAAAACTTGTTTATAGTGCCTAGTTTTATATGGAAGTTTTAATGGTCTAGTGTTTGTTGATGTAATTAAATATTTAATTAAATTATTAGATTTCTTCAAAGCTTTTGGTATAAGTCTTTGAAAATATCCAAAGTTTAAACGAGGGTTGTTTCTGAAAAAATACATCTGATCATTCTATGTAACTAATTGTGTATTTTTCAATGAGGTATGTAAGGGATTCTGCTATTATTGTTTTGATTTATAAAAATAGCTGAAGACATTACTTGTATGTTTGGTTGACTACTGACTACTGTTTTTATTTGAGATAGATCCGGGTGCTTGAAATAGTTCCCTCGGGACGTGTAAAATAGTTAGCAAATATCCATTACCCTGTCTACCTATTTCTATTTAAGATTTAAGTAAACTAAACTGAATTGAAAATGAAATGTAATACTAGTTCCAGGAATTCTAGAGAGCGACTAATTAGTCTTACAAATAGTAAAACGATATTACTAGCCTTTAGTGTTTCACAGAATTTCTATCAACAATGGCTAGTAATTGTATACTTTTGTTTACCACTAGCTAGTTATCCCGTCTTACGTGTATCTTTTACACACGATTTCACACTTGAATAACCTGTCAAGACCGTACAGTCCTCTTTCTGAAAGTTATATTTTCATTAGCAGCTGAAACTACGCCTTAGGTACTTGATAAACAGTCCATCTATTAATGAAAGATTTTTTCAAATTAGACCAGCAGTTCCTAAGATTTGCGCATTCCAAGCAACAAACAAACTCTATTTACGCATTATAACATTAAGTATACAGATGTTAAAAAGCCGATTTCATTCTCCCCTTTATGAGTAGGTATAACAATACAAACAAATCAGCATTTAAAAATAGCATTAATAAGGATAAAACAGTTACTTTTACCTAATATTCTTACAAAGACGAAGTCCAAAATTACATATACTTCTAAATATAGGGAAGCGCGAGTAAGAGAGGTAATAAATAACATTTTTATCGCCCTCCTTGCGTAATGGTATCTTGATTCATTAATAGAATAGCATTATAGCTTCGCGCATGTGGCTGGAACACGCGAATATATCGCCTTTATATGCGAGAAGGAGTAGGCAGAGTCAGGAGATAATACAGGCTTTGAAATAAACAAAAGAAGGTGTTGGAGATTCTTACAAATGAGACACTGTACTTATCGTTGTCTTTGAATATGTGACAGGAAAAGCCTGAACTATACGTAATATTATATAATTTAAGAGTGTGTTTATTTGACAGCGCTAATCTCAGGGGCTTCTTATCCAATTTGAAAAATCCTATTACAGAAAATGCAGACCTAACCCAAATTAAAAATAGATACACAAGCTCCTAAAAAAGTCCAGTCTCTTTTAAACATAAAAATAAACGGCACTTAAACTGAAAACCTGCCGATCAACGACTATTCCATTACTCTTAAAACTCAGTAATCTCCCAGGATTGAGGTCGAAACACCACTTAATTTATAACGGCAAAACATTAACGATAATGTTCGGACGATGCTCGTAAAAAATTACTTTATCGCTTCTTCGGGAGGTTCGTTATTAACTCGAATTAACAATTTGCAGCGCTATTTCGTACATCTGTACTCAGCACTTAATAACTTTATGGTTCAATAATAACGTTCTTTGGGAGTAAAAAGCCTTAAGACATAGTCCACCGACAAGATAACCGTCGTTTAAAAAAACAATGTTTACTTTGAAAATAAAACGTTAGAATTAATAGTGGACAGTGGTTTTAAGAAAAGTGTCGTTTATGTTGTGGGTGATCTTGGGCCCTGTCATCATCCTCCAAGCCTTTTCCCAACTATGTTGGGGTCGGCTTCCAGTCCAGTTCCTGTAAACTTGGGCCCTAATGTGGATTAAAATAGGCTGTTTTGGTGACGAACAAACCGCGCACGTAAGTTTGAGTCGATTGAAATTTGGCAATTTTGTTGGTGACGACGAAATTAAATCGGAGTGATATCGGACCGGCTTGGCGCCCAATATGACGTATTAGAGTGTAGGCGGTAGGGTATACGGATTTCAATGTCCAGGGCAAATAATTTCGTGTACCTATATTGCTTCTGAGTTTGTTGGTTTTGTGGAATTCGATTTTGGGGTCCTTGAAGGGGTTCAAAATGACCGATGTTGACGACCGGTTTTATTGAAGTGAGTAAGATCTGCTTTAACACTTATCTGTGGTTTCAGCTAAATAAAAAAATATGGTTCAAGAGATATAGGTAGTTCAAGAGGAAGTTAATTATGCATTTATTGTACAAGAATAAAGGTTCCTGATACACGAAATATAATGAAAAAACTTTCTCAGTTGTAAATACTTAATGCAGAACAAAAGTCACCGATCACTAAGTCACCGAACATGCAACAACTTGTCTTAACAAACCTTAATTCAATTCACAACAAATAACAAATGAGAGACAAAAACAAAAAACAAGAGTAATTCATCAAAAAGGAGTGCTCCTGTAGTTCAGTAGTCCTTAGTAGTTCCATGGGGCTATTTATAGGGGTAGTTTCTTAAGGGTGGAAATGTAGGTACAGCGTAAATAATTCATTGAGTACCCGCATTTGTTATGATGATAGTGAATGTATATCGGTGAAGGTAAACTTAATATTGGGGTATTTTTGGACTGTTTTTGTTAGTATTTGTTTCAGTTGTGAATAGGGTTGTTTTGTTTTTGAAGGATCAATGTCAATAGATGAAGTATGTTTCAAATATTTTGTTATCGGTTCTTGAAAGGCACCTGCGTATTAATAAGCGTTGTTTTGTAAGAAATTTTATTAAAAAAATGTTCCAATGCTGATTCTAATTTGCCGTTTGAAGATGTTTTATGATATTTTCTTGCAGTGCCTACATAACTACTTCTTATTTCATCACATAGCCTAATAAATAAAAACTCTACCTACATTATTTTATTGAACCGCAATGACCCTACGCTCAGCACCTACAGGCCTACCAACATAACATAGTACTGACCTTTACTCGCGCCGTCAGGCCCCCGCAGTATGGAGCACTCTTCTATTGTGCCGAACGGTGTGAACAGCTGACGCACATCCTCCTCCGTCTGCTGTTTGCTGAGCATGCCCACGAACAACTTCCGATCTGTGATGAGAAAACTACGGTTAGTATGTAACTAAGGATTTTTTGTGGCGTCCCGTTGCTAGTTTGTTCAATTTTGTTTGGTGGTTTATTTGAATTTGAGCGTATTTTTTGAATAGCTGTTAATTATTTCAATAAACAGTATCGCTAAAGTATCATATTAACAGAGTCATCTTTGGAAATATTCAAGTCATTGAATTAACCTACTACGCAGGCCTACGCAGTGCTACGCGGCTACGCCAAGCTACGACAGGCCTACGCCTCAAACCAACGCTCAAACTCAAATAGATACTTCAAATTAGACTTCAGAACTTAGTGTTTGGTAACTAGCAATAGAACGCAGTGAACAAAGAGGCACACCACAGGAAGCCTAGCGGTGGTTCGTGGAGAGGCGGGCTTAGACTGGACTTCGGTGCCAATGGACCAGGTTTGAGTAGCGACCGGGCGAGTGCAGACTCCCTGAACAGGGCGCTGAAGCGCGTAATTCGCGTAAACGTGCGCGTACACAACGCCACACTTAGTGGCACCGCAGTCGCGCGACAGTTTCCCGCTAGCACCACGGTACCTATTAATTTTGTGTGGAAAAACAGCTTATTAATTTTGATTAGTATTCTGTTTGCAAAAAGTTTGAATAAGTTGTTTTTCGGTTGATTACAATGGTTTAAAATCAATGAGTATGGGACGTAAATGCGCATACTTTGATTGATGTTCAAAAATTAAAAATATTTCTTGGTACATTTTTTTTATTTTCTTAGGTTTTGTTATTTATTTGAACATGGTACAAATGTATGCACATTTACGTGGCTGGTTGTAGCGCTGTGTGCGCGCGCACTAAGTTGCTACTGTTGTCAATGTTAAGTCAAGGAAGAGACAGCCTAGAGAGAGATTGAAATTTTGCGGTGCATCGAGAAATTTATTGAAATTATAGAAAAAATATTTAGGAATTGTATCCTAATTTTTATCTCAGCCAACACAACACTTTTTTTCTAATTGAAATTTTAAGATATACAACATGTATACAAGTACTACAGAAAGAGGCACAGAGAAGTTACATTTAACCAAATGAAATAAAATTAATAAAAACCCAAGACATGAGCGATTTTGTGGCGTCATTTGAAAGTGCTCTTAGCACACACAAACACACATTTTGTAATAATGTCATCAAAAAGGGCTGTATAATTAATTTCTGGATGCACATAATAAAGGTTGTATCACAATTCCTTCCAAATCAGCGCCCTATCACAGGGTGATGAGTGAGCCGCCGCCACTACACGCGCCCGCTCCCATCACCTTCATCACCATATCACATGTGACGTCATCAACATATCACCGTATCCTATCACATGTGATGGAACAACAACAGCTCTATGATAACACATAACACACAGTTTTAGTTAATGAAATACAACGAACAAAATTCAAATTCAGGTCAACACAAAAATTAGCACATTACACTAAAACGTTGCAATGGTGAATCGACGAGGGTCCCGTAGATTATTAGGGGTCACACATCGATTAGGGGCTACGGAACCCTCTGGGGGCCTTGTTACTTTAAGACTTCTGTGTGAGCTTAGAAGTTCGCGTCACCCAATTCAGTTCTTCTTTTTTTTATCAAAGAGCGGCATCAATTTTGGGCGTCATTGGCTCTTTACAGAAATCGGCGTTCAATATAAAGAACTTGTTTTTAATAAAAATTAATGACATAATAACATAAATCCACACTAATTACGCATCGAAATGAATACGAAAAAAAAACAGAAAAAAAAACAAAATAAAAAATAGTTTTTACAGCACGACGATAACTAATGGTGCAGAGTGAGTGTTTGCGTTCCACGTCTAACCTTTTTGCTGTCGAGTTTGCCTTGAGAAGTCCGAAAAAAAGTAATTTACTACATTTGAACTCGTAATTTGAAAGACGAACACGGGTACACGGAGTGACGAAGAGAGAAAATGGAGCGGATAAGGCAAGGCGTACTCGGCAAGGTTAGACGTGGACATTCGCTCACTGCGCGCGCTATTTGACAGACAGTGACAACAGTACAGCCTAGGGCACGCACAACAAACGCTACCTGAGTCCGCCTATGCGCGCCGCCTCCCCTCGCCCCCTGGAACACAAGAACATGCTACACACGCTTACTCCACCGCTCCACATTATAGCTCATTGTAGTGAGGACTGTTGGATCTGAGGGTCGGTTGAGTCATCTTTCACATCATCAGTGATACACTTAATTATAAATGGTGACAAATGATATTATGATTACTTGGGTGACGACTTCATTCCTAATAAGTAACTGGAAACATCCATTTCTTTCATAATGACCTAAAATACATACCAAGACATACATACACGAGTCGTACATATTTATAACATAGCGGAATAATATCGCACTGTTAACTTCTTTATAACTTAATAACTTCCCTGCATGAGTCATATGTGATACACACCAATTGTTTAACTATTGTGTCTGCATCGTGGGCAGTGAAGTGGTTAAGCATTTGAATAAAAATCACAATTGTGAACTTATATTTTCGGTATTTACCACAATTTTACCTACAACTTATAATCAAAACATAACAAAACGTACTGCAACCAAACAGCACAACAATTAGCCGTCTTCCCAACCAGGTACAAAACTAAAGGGCAAGAGTTCACAAACAATGCACAGTACACGTACAAACGTACAACAGAACCGTCTGTCCCTAAACATTGTTCCGAATATTAGAACCGGGTGGGTGGGTCATTAAATTCAGATTTATAAGCGAACACCCGGATATCTCTCCCGTGCGACTGTGCTAATGACCACGTAAATTGAGATAATTTCACAGCGGACTTGATAATAAGGCTGCGGACATACGCACCAAGTTGGGTGTGTTGCAGTTGAGTGGGATTAGGGTTATGTATGTGCTGCAAGATATTTCTTTTTGTGGAGTGAAATAACGTCTATTTTTTTATCTCAGTTTTTTTATCTGGAGTTAGACTTTGGGTCGCTGTTATTTTGGGTACATGTTTTTTAAAACATTTTTTAAAATGTATTGACTACATCCTATAAATATACTTTTCAGGTGTTTTCTATATTCTAAGCTTCCTTACTGCGTCTCCCTATTCACAAATATTCTAGTTAACACGAGTTTAAAAAATACATTTTAAAGTAGCTTATAAAATCACCTGTACATTGATAACCCTTAATATTCCCACAACCATACATTTCTACTTAAAGACTTAACAGACTAGGAATGACCCTCAAAATAAATCTCTCGAGCATAATCCCCGTATTAATTTGGAAACATATTCATATGTCTCTGAGGATTAAGTTAGCCGAGATTCTTAAGCACAGGTCAAAAGTATTTTAGATATTCCCTTACCTGCCCTCCCTCGAATAAATTACTTCTAAAAGGGTCAGAATGAGAATTTGTACAGCATTTTGTTTTTATTAAAATTTTCAACTATTAATTTTCAAGAAATAGGTATTAAGAAGAAAAATAATTGATAATCAATTTATATTATCGAGGTATCAAACCAATATTTTAACAAAAACAAGTAAATTATCAAACAAAATACACTTCAAGTATAAAATCCGCTATAATAGCCAAATAGCCGGCTAATTGCACATCGGCTTCAAGTGGCTACAAAATAATTCCGTTTCACTTTCGTAACAAGTACTTGTATGCCCAATAATAACGTTCGGTTTTCATTTAAATCACCTGAAACGCTTCGGTACTTGACTGAGCTAATTAGACAGTGAATACTGAAAATCTGTTTCAAGTGGCTTTTGTGAGCTTCGGACCGAAACTTCCATGGTAATATTGTAAGCCTGGCAGTATACGAAATGATAGGCGATGCTAGCATATTTTTTTTTGTAATACCACTTGTATTTATGAAGTTATTTTTATCTTATTTTTTACAGATATGGGTCACGTTATACACCTCATATTAGGCTCAGCGGATATATACATGAAGAAATTTATACAATGAATTGATATGACAGATAAGTATTTTGTTAGAATTCTATATATACCTTATCATTATTTTTTTATGCAGTTACACATACGCTAGGTAAATTTTAACTAAAAACTTACACTATTCAAAAATCTCTTGTATAGCATAGCTTAGTCTGGAAGACTTCCATTTTCATTTATAAAGCTACTTTAATCCGTTGGCTCATTGTGTTAGCCGCATAGCCATGTCCGTCCCGATCTCGTGCCGTTCCCGTGCCGTTGCCGTGCCGTTCTCATGCCGCAACGCTCCTCATTAAGCACTAATGCAGCACTATAGCTGTAGCCCTTGACGCCGCGATAAATAAACTAATTATACGCTCAATGGCCACCAATTTGTACTGTAGATTGATTGGTTATTATATACCTATGCGGTTAGTTATGTAAGTTCACGCTGTTTTCACTTGGTTTGTCTAAATGCGGTTTGAACTGGTATTATGTAAAACCGCAGATATTAGCTTCACACTATTTGGTCCTAAAATATACAAATACGAACTAACCAAAGTATGCTGTATCAAAATAAGTAAGCAAGAATAAAGCACTTTTCCTTCACTTTTTTTGTAAAAAGTAATATAAAAATGGTAAAGTAACATTTAATAATTATCAAAAACATGTTCATTTGAGCCAATTTACCAATTCTGGATGAAAGACCTCTCTCATATAGATAAGTCTTTAATTAAAGGTCCCACTATTATGAAGGCCAAGAAACTAGGTTTATCAGTACAAGTTTCAAGTGCTTAAACTTATTGGACCTAAACATTGCTAGAATTTACTAAGTTCATGAATCTGACTTAAGATTCCACTGAGAGAGCGTGATTCAAATACATATTTGATCTTATCAATAAGTGATATAGGATTAAGATGATTATTTGAAGCTATCGTGGCTCTTTTCTTGAAGAGCTTTGGCACACATGTTACATTGTTAAAGTATAAGTTAATATGTATTTTATGTAACTTATTGGATTTATTTAATTAATCCTTTGAAAATGACTTATATATACGCCTAACGCCTTATATCTCTGCTAGCTTTCCCTGTGTGTTCACTCGCATCCCGAGAGAACAAATTCACGCACCCGAATATAAAGTAGAGTATGTTTTTCTCAGACCAATTGCATTTATATAGGTTCAGTAATTATTCAGCCTTAATACAGACCTAAACCTGTATTATTTTATCGTACAAGAAATTCCTCTATTTCCACTATCACTACACTATAGTACACTACATCCCACCAAAAACTGCACACTACAACTACACACAGAAAAATTTTTCCTCACCTTGTACATAGAAGTCCCTAATCAATCATTACAACATATTGTTTGCTTGCAAGGGATAACGTTGCGATCTAACGTGAATTTATGAGGGGTACCAGTATTATTGATAGGTTTCATGCAACATTACCGGCTTGATTGGTAGCTGCTCCCGTTTTATTTTTCCCGAAATGGAAATTGATCGGCCCTGCATAAAATGAGAGCTGGAATGTTGAGGTATTTTTTTGTGGCTTTTAGTGTAAGGCTTGTTGTAGTGATCTCTTTGGTTCATCTTTGTGATGGTCTTGTCTGTAGAATAGATGGTAAGTTCAGGCTAATTCAGTGTGTCGATTCGTGTACATAATAAATGCGTTAACGAATCGAGTGATGTAAGTAAGCCATCAAAGATTGGAATGTACTTGGGAATATTATTTTCCCATTCCATTATTATCTGAAAAAGTTTGAAAGCCTCTGAATTAAAACTACAGGTGACGGAGCAAACCACTCAGTTTTTACGACCATCAAAATTTTTATGTGTCGTAAAAGTATTTTATTAACTCCAACCATTGAAGACTTACCAAAAACTTCCACTATTTCATCATTTTATTATAAAACCAAATTCTTTGTCGCGTCTGTCTGTTTGTAGCTACTTAATGAATTCAAAAATTGCTGTACAGATGTCACGCTATTTTTAACAATAGGATATAGGTAATTTTTTAAGAACACAGTTTTTACCCTACCAGTCCGCTAGTTTATATAGTTACACAAGAAAGGACCCTTTCCTTAAAACGGTGTCAACACAGGCCTCCAAAACTCAGTTTCTCCATAACTTCATTATAAAATTCTGTAGGCAGCTTAAGGCCGTTGGAGCGAAAATTTCAATGTTCAGTTGATTCCATTAATTAGGCATGCTATGCGCCATCGAGCTATGTTGAATAGCCAATTACATTGATAATTGGAGGTCGCGCAGGTGTCTTCGGGACAAAGACGGTGGTGATGTGGTGCAAGTCATAAGAGAAAGGGTTGGGAAGATGCTTTGGTAGTGGGAAATTTTGAGCACTTGGGTTCGAAAGCTTTTTGGGTTTGTTGAAGTTGGTTTGTGGGAGAAAATTGAATTGTGTATTCTTTATGTCGGGCTAAAATCAGAATTGTTGTATTTTATTTATTAATTCCACTTTAAAACTATGACTGTATTTTCAAAACGTGAAAATGGGCCTCTTCATATTGTCCCTTATGGTGCATAAAAGTCGCTGTATGCGGAAAATAATGTTATCATGATCTTAATAAATTATGTGATTTTTTTTCAATTATAAAAAGTATTTTGAATAAGATAGATACTTTGTATTTGAATTGAAAGAAGTTAGATAAAAATTCAAACTGTTTGTCCCGAGTTGCCAAAAGCTTAAAACTTAACACAAACATTTTACAGTGACGAATTCCCAGACTTTGATTCTATTTAGTTCACGTTGAAGTTATAGAGCTTGTTTACGGCCAGAGGGCGCCACTGAACTATAGTTATTACGTGCTAAAACACTACACTTGAGACTATCTAGGTTAGCACAGTCTTTCTCAAAACAAGTAGACCATCACGCTAGTTAAATTTGTACTACTTGAAACTTCAAGTTGTGCAGTCATTTTGTTATAAGTATGTAGTAAACGTTAGGTAGTTTCGGAGTTTGACTGTTGGTGTGAATATTTACCCACCCAAAACAAAAATGTGCAAGTTCGATGATATGGGAATGCTTCGCCTATAAAAGAAGTGAGATCTGAATAAGTACCAAGTTCCATACACGTACCTCAGTTAAAAATAGTTACTTTTTAATGATGTTACTTGGCAAGTTTAAATAGAAAATTAAATACTTGATTCCTTGCGTTTAGTAGTTTTTTTAACAAGGTGTGTCAAAACTTGGTACTACAACTTGGTACTTATTCAGATCTCACTTCTTTTATAGGCGAAGCATTCCCATATCATCGAACTTGGCAGTCTTTCACATTTTTGTTTTGGGTGGGATTTCATTTATTTTTGTAAGGTTGTTTATTTTTTTTCTTTATAATTAAGTTAGTTAAGGAAATGTCTCATTTATACTATCTTTCAGATTTTTGAATATGCACTATGCTTCTTACAAAGAAGTGATCTAGAATAACTAAATGGACTAGATTTACCAACTGACTGACATGACATGTTATCATATATTATGTTCGTGGATCATAGTTACACATTCGTTATTATCGAAAGTGACTCACACTTGGCCGTTTTCAGATTTTTACTTTACTTTGACTCAAACCTTTGTAACGAATTTCAGATCGGTACGACCATTCGAAGATATATAAATATAGATAAATTTAGTTCGTTTTAGTTCCTTAGGGATATAAATTTACACCTTCATTATTTTGAAACCGACTCACACTTGGCCATTTTCCGATTTTTTCCTTTACCTTGACATAAAGACCTACCTCCATGCCAAATTTCAAGTCAATACGACCATTGGAAGTGGTCTAGGTTTTTGATGAGTGAGTGAGTCAGTCAGTGAGTGTATAGTAAAAATAGCGATTTTCTGACGTCAATATCTCAAGACCTACAATAGGTATATTAATGAAATTTTGTATTTTAGATAAGTGAGGGGGTCTCAACAGATACTAGAAATTTGATATGCGTAAACAAAATAGATTTTGAGTTATAGGGGGGTCGAATTTGGCCCGAAATGGTTCGTGTAATATAACCCACGGCCGGTGTGTCGCTTTTTTGCTCGAACTTGGCGGACACACTGCCGTGTGTCTAGATTTTAAAGCTTTGGTTTTAGTTTGGTGGTTTATGAAATATGGATGACCTTGTGTTTCATAGGATTATAACAATCTGAGATAGCTCAATTCTGGTTACATCTTCGTGTAGTTAAAATACTTATCTCGCAAGTTCTGCAAATGTGAGTAGCTGGGGAGTTGCTGGGGAGTTTGTTCCACCACTTCTTCTTCCCAGCAAAAACACATAGGAAGTGGTGAAGGGCGGGCGTTTTGGGGGCTGTCTTTTGTACATTTGACGTTCAAAAAGTGCTGGTTTTCAGCCTACTTTGATTTTAACGTAAATAACTTGTGCCATTTCCAAAAATATAGTTATACCATCAAAATACCTTACTAATCGATAAAGTTAACTATTTAAATGCATAATTAAACTTGCGACCGCAAAAAAAAATGCACCACTTATTACACAGCCCACTTAAACTTGAACAAAAACATAACACAAATACACTGAGTGGCAGTATTAATCGGAACAAACCGGTTCTTGCCGACAGGTGCACCGCAGGCGTGTCATTGCCAGGCAGTGTACGACACAGTGTCATACCCACGCGATACAAACGAGGACACGGTGTAAGTAAAGATTGTTAAGATTGCTGTAAGTGAGTGTAGTGGATTCGATTCCAGTTTGAAACAAGTTGATTGGTTGCGTTAATCGTCATATCGACTTTGTTGTACGTGAATTCTTTTTTGTTTATATAACATACATACACTGAGTGGCAGTATTAATCGGAACAAACCGGTTCTAGCCGACAGGTGCACCGCAGGCGTGTCATTGCTGTTCATGACATATAAAACCTCATTGGAGGATGTATTTTATTTTTATTTTTTCTTAATTGTCAAGAACAAAAGAATGACTGTTACTCTGTTACACATTTGTTTTCCTGTGAGCACGTTTATATAATTTCTTCTACAATAAAAGTTATTTATACCTATTTACCACTTGGAAAGCCTTTTTTCTTTTATGTTCCCATTGGCCGCACCAGCGAGATATTGAAGAACTAATTATTTAATTTTGTGGGGAACATAAAAAATTGGTCCTTCGAGAAAAAGTTATCCTTCGAGCTTTCGAGAACCTGATCTATCGAGCCTTCGAAAAAGTGATTCTACGAGTCTTCGAGAAGCTGGTCCTTCGAATATAAGGAAAAATTGGTCCTTCGATTGTGTTCGACTTGCATAGAAGAGAATTATTCCTTCAAATTAAATATATGTAAGAAGATAATACTCTTATAGAAGTGGAGAATTTTGATGCTTCGTATTACAGGGTAATCCCTTTATGGAAAAGTGGTTAGAAAGAAGAAAGCCACAGGAGGATTCAGAGTCATCCATCAATAATTGTGCGTAAGGGTGTTTCCGTGCTATTACGGAGACAGTCTCGCTGCGTGCATCGCGCGTATCCAAACGTGCAAACGAGGTAAGGCGCTGCCAACCCAAGAAAACGAAACGCAACCAATGAGCGCGCGAAGAGCGACCGAACAATGAACATTTGCCGTGAGTTTCCGGCCAAATATCGAACATCGAGTGAATGAATTGACTGTCGGCGTTCATCATTTTTTTTCGCGTCGCCATTTTTTTACACGTTTCTGTTTATTTTGTTAGTTTTGTTAGTTGTATATTATTTATAACAGTGTACTTAACGTTAAGGTGTTGCTTACATTTGTTGCATCTGGGTTTTGGCTTGCATCTTAGGATATAGCACCATGGCTCTTAGTGACGAGCTGGCTCAATTAAAGCTCCGTAGGGGCTATGTAAAGGGTGCAATAACTCGTGAAGAAAGTTTTTGTAACAGCGAAGAAATTGTGATCGCGTCTAGTGAGTTGCTCACAGAGCGGCGCAGTCGCTTGGCGAAAAACTTTGCCTCTTACGAGGACCTTAACAAGAGTATTTTGTGCATAAATCCAAAGGACGATGAAGACCCTTTTGTGTATGAAAGTAAGTACTTCACCTGCATATCCAAAATTGATCGTCAGCTCAATGCTTGTCGTAAATCGGGGCAGCCCGAGGCGGAGCCTCCTAGGCAAAATGCAAATAATTTCAGGAAGCTCCCACAAATTACAATAAAAGAATTTAGTGGCGCCAATATTTTAGATTATCTACCTTTTATTAATATGTTTAAGGCAGTCATTGATTCTGACACAAGCTTGAGTCTGTGCCAAAAATTATATTATTTAAGATCATTTTTAACTGGGGAAGCCTTATGCTTAATTCAAAATTTGCCTTTGACTGAAGTAAATTATTCAGAAGCATTAAAGTTGTTAGAAAACCGCTATAACAATGAGCCAATGATCATTAACCATCACATTAATACTTTGATTGATTTGCCTAAATGCACTCCTGCTGATCTTAGATCTTTAGTAGCAAGTGCTAATGTGCATTTAACTGCACTAAAAAGTTTAAACATGCCGGTTGAAGCTTGGGGTCCAATAATGGTTAATATTTTGCTCCGGAAAGTGGATTCTGAGACAAACAGTGAGTTTCACTTGAGACGGGATAAAAAGGTTGTGTTTTCTATGCAGGAATTCATAGATTTTTTGGAGTCCAGAGCGTTGGCCAGGGAGAATGCAATGGAAACAATGCCTGTGAGTACTCCCAGAGGTGTGAAGCCTGGCAAGCCTGCATGTAATACAGCAGCAGCAGTCTCATGTAAGTATTGCAATACTAATCATAGATTATACATGTGTGGCAAATTTAAACTTGCTGCTGATAATGACAAGGGTCAATTTGTTAAAAAACATAAATTATGCATTATTTGTTTGAATGCGCATGGTGGTAAATGCAAGCTGCGTTTGAAATGCTCTATCTGTCAGCAACGGCACAATACGCTTCTGCATGGTGTGGAAATGTCTAAGAAGGAGGCGAGCAATGTTGCCACTGCCAGTTCTACTGCCGCAGTGCCCTGTGCTGATGTTGGAAGGTCTGACAGTGCAGTAGCTATGTCAAGTACCTCGCCTGTGAAGGATGTGCTGCTACCTACTGCTATAGTTCGTATTATCACCAAAAATGGTACATTTATCCATGCACGCGCTTTGCTGGACACGGGTAGCCAGGTATCTTTTATTACAGAAAAGCTTGCTGATCAAATTGATTGCAAGATTACACCGGCAAATCAGCTCATTACAGGTATTCTACAAGGCACTAGTAATATGCACCAGAGGGCAAATTTTGATATTTATGCTGCTAATAGCAACTTTAAATTAGCCTTAAACTGTTATATAGCTAAGAATATAACTTGTGAACTGCCACAACAAAGTTTTTATAATGTTGGGTTTAATATTCCTTCGCATGTCTATTTGGCAGATAAAAACTTTAATAAAACTGGTGAAATTTCTTTGTTATTAGGGTGTGATGTATTTTTCCAGGTGCTTCAGAGGGAATCACTGCCTCTAACGCCGCAAGGTCCCTACCTGGTTAGTACCAGCCTAGGTTATATTGTAGCAGGCAGCCTACCGGTATCTGTTGGAAACATCCATTCTTCAAATTTGTGTATAACAGTTCAAGGTACCCCCCATAGTATTTCTCTTAATTCTCATAATGATCAACTTGATAGTATTGAACATACTATTTCAAATTTTTGGAAATGTGAAAAAGTACCTGAAATTTATAAGGAAGGTATTACTGAGCATCAACTAGCTGAGGAATGTTTTCAAAACTCTGTCAAACTTATTGATGGAAAGTTTTGTGTAGATTTACCTTTAAAACTTAATTTAAATGATATCCAGATGGGTAACTCTTTTAATCAGGCATTGCATCGTTTTCATAATTTAGAAAGGCGTTTCGCTAAAGATGATAAGTTATTTCAACAGTATAAGAAGTTCATTCATGTTTATCTTGAGCAAGGCCATGCCATGTGCTTTGATATATCTAACTATGATCCTAGGGCAGGTAATGTGTATTTCTTACCTCACCACCCAGTCATTAATTTAAATAGTAAAACTACTCCGGTTCGAGCTGTCTTTGACGCGAGCATGAAAACCAATAATGGTATTTGTCTAAATGACATGATGCTTAATGGGCCTGTTGTGCAAAATGATTTATTTGACATTTTGACATTATTTAGGAGTTTTAAATATGTTTTACTGTGTGATATAAAGGCTATGTATAGGGGTATATTAGTGAGTAAAGACCATTGCTGCTTGCAAAATATTCTTTGGCGAGATTCTGTTGATCAAAGTGTGCAATGTCTTCAGCTACAAACTGTCACATATGGTTTAAAGAGTTCTGCATTTTTAGCAACTAGGTGTTTGATTGAACTTGCTGAACGGTACCAAGAGAAATATCCATTAGCATCTTTTGTGTTGAAATATTCTACATATGTCGATGATGTTTTATGTGGTTCCAACGATATTTTAGAGCTTGTTGAGATAAAAAGGCAACTTATTGAGCTTTTGAACTTAGCTAGTTTTTCATTACACAAGTGGTGTTCAAATAACACTGAAATATTAGATGACATTCCTATTGAAATTCATCAATTAAATAAAGAGGATTTTGATAAAACAAATACTTTTGTGAAAACTTTAGGCTTGTCATATGATGTGACTTCTGATACTTTAAATATGAAGTGTCCAAGCGCTGAAATACAAAAACCTTCTACTAAGAGACAAATGTTAAGTTTTATTAGCAAATTTTTTGATCCTTTGGGTTTGGTAGGTCCTATTTTGGTGCAAGCTAAATACTTAATGCAACAAGTCTGGTTTGAAAAGTTAAAGTGGGATGATATTCTCCCTGATGCTTTAAATAAAAATTTCTTCAATTTGTTGAAGTTTTGATGAATATGTCTTGTATATCTGTTCCTAGAAATATCAATGTATATCCACATAAAAAGCTAGAGTTAGTTGGTTATGCTGATGCATCTAATATTGCACATGGGTGTTGCCTTTATTTGAGAGTAGTCAGAGATGATAACACTGTAAATGTTAACCTTTTGTGTTCCAAGTCTCGTATTAACCCTAAGGATAAAACATTAACTGTTCCTAGACTTGAGCTTAATAGTGCTTTGTTGTTAGCCAAGTTGGCAAGAAAAGTGCATGCTACTTTAGCATTAAAATATAATTATATTCCTATTTACTTATATTTAGATTCAAAGATTGTTTTGTCATGGCTTAAGATTGAGTCTGTAAAACTAACTGCTTATGTTGGTAATAGAATAGAAAAAATCAAGCAGTTATCAAAAGATGTACACTGGGACTATGTCAGCACCAATGAGAATCCTGCTGATTGCTTATCTCGCGGTCTTAAACCAGATCAGTTAATCGAAAACTCATTGTGGTTTCATGGTCCACAGTACTTGCAAAACAGTGAATATGTTCATGATAATTCTCAGATAAATACTGATGTTTCTGATACTCCTGAGCTCAATTTGATTCCTTCAACATGTAATACTTTAGTTAAATGTAAGGAAAATAATTTGTTTTATAGTTTTATACATAAGTATTCTAATTTAAGTACAATGGCTAGAATAATGGCTTATGGCTTTTATAGTCTGATAATGTAGCTCCATTGAACTGGCCTGTAGGTAGAATTGTAAAGGTCATTCCAGGAAAAGATGATTTAGTTCGTGCAGTGGAGGTAAAAACTAGCAAAGGTCACATTGTAAGAACAAGTGTTATGAAAGTGTGTCCATTACCTATTGATTATAATTAATGTATCTACCCTTTATTTTTAAAGCAAGAATTGCTCTTGGGTTTAGTTTATCTTTAATTTCTTTACTAATCCATTTGGGTAGTTATTTTAAATGTTTTAATTTAATTGTCATACTGGCAATGATGAGGTTAGCTTGTGGCTGAGGCCCCAGCATGTTCATGACATATAAAACCTCATTGGAGGATGTATTTTATTTTTATTTTTTCTTAATTGTCAAGAACAAAAGAATGACTGTTACTCTGTTACACATTTGTTTTCCTGTGAGCACGTTTATATAATTTCTTCTACAATAAAAGTTATTTATACCTATTTACCACTTGGAAAGCCTTTTTTCTTTTATGTTCCCATTGGCCGCACCAGCGAGATATTGAAGAACTAATTATTTAATTTTGTGGGGAACAATTGCCAGGCAGTGTACGACACAGTGTCATACTCATGCGGTACAAACGAGAACACGGTGTAAGTAAAGATTGTTAAGGATACTGCGGACATTGGCTTCTGAGTATAGAGTAGTGGGTTTGATTGCCGTTTGATACAAGTTATTACCTACGTCAATCGTCTTAGAGACTTTGTTATAAGTACGAGAATTCTTTTTTGTTTATATAACATACATACATTGAGTGGCAGTATTAATCGGAACAAACTGTTTCTTGCCGACAGGTGCACCGCAGGCGTGTCATTGCCAGGCAGTGTACGACACAGTGTCATACCCATGCGATACAAACGAGGATAGGGTGTAAGTAAAGATTGTTAAGGATGCTGTAGTTGATTGGCTTCTGAGAGTAGTGTAGTGGATTCGATTCCCGTTTGATAAATGTTGGTAAGTTACGTCAGGCGTCATATCAACCCTATTTTAAGAAAATTAAAGGGAACATACCGGTTCTTGCCGACAGGTGCACCGCAGGCATGTCATTGCCAGGGAGTGTACGACACAGTGTCATACCCATGCGATACAAACGAGGACACGGTGTAAGTAAAGATTGTTAAGGATGTTGAAAATGATCGGTTTCTGAGCTGAGTGTGGTGGATTCGATTCCAGTTTTGATAATCGACGTCTTGATTGTTTATCACCTTATTGTTATTTCTACATTCTTTGCAAATAAAGATTTTCTTTTCTATTATTTTTTTGTCTACTAAAATTCTAGCCGGCTAGATTCCTCTTTGTCTCGCTTAGTCATTCGTCAATTTGATTTTATTATTATTGTAGAGAAGTGCGCTATAGTTATATACCTATAACCTAAAAAATATATCTATCGGCTACAAGTGTTAGAACGCATGAACAGCAAATTCAATGTATACCTGCCTACAAAACTACACATCATTTGCCTGTGTGTTACTCATGGAGAACAAAACGGTGTTACAAATCTCATAAGGGGATGATGAAAATCGTTTTATAATAACTACAAAAACGTCCCTCATTAAAGGTATTAACTTCATGCGCGGCCGCGTTAAGTTTCCTATTTACACCTTAGTTTTGGTTATATTTTTGTAAGTGTAATAAGACGTAGCGATTTAATATTTTAATAGTAGAGTATTTTACGGTGGTTTATAATTGATTTGAAGACGTAACTTGCTTCGATGTCTGGGAAGACAAAATCTTGAAGTAGACATTTTAAGGTACAAAACCCAATTTCATCGTAGTGTGACAAATCTATATTACTTTACCTCAACATTTAATTCAACTAATACATAAACACACGTAGATTACTTCACATTAAGGCCACGCATAATTAGATACACAGACAAACGCAACATTGAAGCTAAATCAATAATTTCTAACCCATAACCCACCACCACATTTTTAGTCCCAACCACAAGTACATACTAGGCCCATAGTAAAAGCGTACCATTTAGCGTGAAATTAATTGCATTGCTTCAATTTGGCTCGACCAGATCAAACCGGTGGAAACCGGCGGGAAGCGGACACCACCAATTATGACTATTAAACTTAACCACTGTATGTCTGTTTCCGACATTTGACGGCCTGCCATGTTAATAAATTGCGTCGATGTAGAGTAATGTCGGGTTTAGAGGGACTTTAAAATTTTGGAATCAATTTATCATGTCATGGAGTGAAACAAAAAAATGTGGGGTCCTCTTTTTTTCAAACCTTGCAAGTGAAAGTCCAGACTCAAGACTGATGTAAGAATATCAGATACAGCATTCAAACATGCTCTAAACAATCGTTTTCTTATATCAAACTCGGTACATACATATTTCAAATGGACATAAGTAGGCCTATTAAGATTCCCTAGCAGCCTACTTATTCAGCTCTGAGCATCGATACACTTTCACGCCTCAAAATAGAACTAATGTTTTTAAAGAACCCAATTATCGGCCGAAACAATATTCTGAGTCACTGGTCTCATTCACTTCAATGGATTGAGTAATATCCTTTGAAGAACTAATAGTACAAGTTCGAGACACTGAACTGAGATGCAAGGACGGACAAACGTAACGTTTCTCCATTCGGATGATAAAAGGCTGAGCCACTGACTCATTAGTTCAAGATGTTCCCAAACTATCGGGCCGCAACTTGAAAGTCAACAAGAATGTCTGCCAAAGCCAGGGGCGGGGCTTGTGTAGGATATACTTAGAGTTCAGTTTTGTCATTAAATTGAAGGTCTCGGGAAATCCCTTAGTGTACCCGAGAGTTTTGGAGTTGAACAAAGTGGAATTTTTAATGTTTTATGTGACTTTCATGTTCTTTAACGTTCTTTTTTGCTGAGAATACATGTTGTTGTTTTTATTTGGGATAGATAAGACAAAATTACCTTCAAGTTTTTTACAAATCTATTTTTGGAGCACAAAAATATTTGCCCTATATTTTATGTCTGTACACTCATCCCAATTCATTCGGCAGAACAAAATACAAACACCCGAAACAGACCTCATCACATCAGCATTGATAAATATCTCGACAAAATCACGAACAAACCGCTCATTAACTTATCACCCACTTTTAACCACTCCACTTAATGCGCGAAGCTTAAACAGATATTTTCTGCGGCGCGGTGATTAACTGTCATCGTTCCGTTTCGGAGCAATTTTCATTAAGCCATCATTAGGCAAGAAAGTTTGGAGTGTGCCTCTTATCCCATTGGTTGGGTTCAGCCCTTGTTGATTAGTTGGCTCGCTGTTATGGATAGCTGGTTATGAAATGGTTCTAATGTTTAAAGGTTGGGTTATATCATGGTTTGTATGGAGCTTTGTGTTAGTGACGTAATGGCACCTGCTAAGTAGTGTGGTAAACATTAGAATATTATTTGAGCGCATTCAATAGTGTCGAAAAAATCGTAGACAATTTTGAATTTTCAAATCAAAGGTTGGAGGTTTCAAATCGTTTCATAAATAAATTAGTAATTATTTCACAATCTTATACATGTTTACATCATTAAGAAACAAAGCATACGCTTACAACTTCCTCGTTACTTTAACTCAGTACCAATCTTCACTATCCAAAGACCTAGCCTCAGTGGTACTCAAACGAACGTTTACGTAGCCACGTGACGGGGCGTAGCGCCGTCCGTCAATGTTGTGCTCTGTTTGTGAACGAGTAATTTATAGTTTGTTTTGATACAACCCTAAAAGGAAACTGTTTGTATTTGTGTATAAACAGATGCTGGCTGGATTAGTTTTATTACGGTTGTAAGAAAGTTTTCAAAATACTAACCTATCGCGTGATTTTTATAGAGAAAAATATGAGTCTGATGACAGTGGAGTGTTCTTTAGTTATGATTGAACTACAAAATGAAGATTGAGGCTCAGAACTGTTGTAAGGAATATAAAATATTTCGTTTTAGCGTATGGTGCTGAATATAGAACACATTGCATCATCGCTTTAATTATATGTAATTTACTTTTTTCCGATCAGTACTGCAATTCTATAAAACTCGATCAACAACTCGCATTTCACTTCGATTCGAAATGTCATTTCATACTTTAGGGGAGGTAGGGGAGGGATGGGCACTTTTTCACAATTTATTGCATAAAAAATCAGATTTTACAGATCATTTTCAACTTTTATTGCCATTTCTTATATTCGGCTAGATATAATGAAAGAGCTTTCCTAAAAATTACAATCAGTTTCAACATTACGAGATATTTAAACGGTTTTATTTAGCTCACCCCGTTTGTTTTATTATTTATTCTTGGATCAAATTTAGTAATTCAAATTTCACCCTCTTCCTGTCAACCGATTGGTCTGAAATTTTGTATACACCTTTAATTAAATCCAATATGGCCGCCGGCACAAAATGGCACAGCCCCCTCAATATGGGTATCAAATGAAAGGGCTACACAAGTAGAATACTGTCAGCAACCCCAGCGGGGTGCAACAGGGCCAAGGCCTGCCTGCACGTCGATTCTATAAAATTCGAACAACAACTCGCATTTCACTTCGCTATTCACTCTCACTTCGCATTCGATTCAGAACGACCTTGATTTTGCATTCTGTAAACATCACCTAATCACTTGCGAAGTGAAGTGAGCTCGACATCGACCAATGCTGTGCTAGTGACTTCCCCACTCGACAAAATGTCAACCGAGATTAATCAGTTTTTAATTTTATCCGTTTTGACACAGAATTTTAGCTAAATATGATGTTTTAGTTATAATTTGTTATTGTAAGGAATTTGAGGCAGCTTTTAAGTATAAAATAAACAGAAATCTCTAAATTCGTGCTGTGAATATAATCTATGCTTACCCTACGAAAAAAAATACTGACAGCGCCAATACCATTATTAATCTGTGGACAATATTTTCTTCTCTTCTGTCATAGAGGAAAGTAATATATCGGGTATCTTCTGTCTTCATATTGTGTTTAAGCTTGTTTGTTTTCGCCGGTTTTCGCCGTAATTGTGATAAAATCATGAAGTAATTTTATATTTCTTGTTATAAAGTTAAAAATAAGATTAATTAAAGAAGTGTTTATTTTATTAATCCAACAATAATTTCAGTCCAAATGAGAGGTCGTCTCACCCTTCGTCGGCTCAGGTTGAAACTCTGGTTGATGGAGCAAAACCCTGGCCTGGCGAAGGGTTTCGTGAGAACGCAAAATGCCAGAGAGCGAAGTCGAAGCCAGTGGGAGGAATCTTTATTATCTAAAGCATGAGCTTCTTCTAATAAAGATTTAAGCAAAAACATTCTAGCCATCGTTAAATGTAGGCACTTAATCACTTTAAAACACTTAGAACTTTATTTAAACACTATTTTAAATAAAATAGTCTCTAGATCAAGTTGGCAACGGTACCTGAAACAAGATTCTATAAAGGATTTTTCGCGCAGATTTATAACCTCACAAATTTTCACTGACGAAGAAGAGCAAAAATTTACAAATTATACATTACATGGTATGTCCAAGCCTCCCTACCATAGGGAGCATTGGACACTTTTGAATTAGTTTATGAAAAAAAAATCGGTAAAAAAACTTTTAAGTTAAACGGTTTTATCTTATGTGCACTGAAAACTAGAAAATAAAAAATAGTTACTTACCTGTCAACCTACGTAGGTGGTCCCGGTCATATTAGACTAAAATAAAAACGTGGGGCCCATTAACTATTGCTGTAGTACTCTCTTCTAAAGGTATAATAGGTGTGGATTGCATCGACTTACTATAATTGTAACTGGAGATTTTGACAATCAATAATTAATAATAGAAAATACACATACCTTTCATTAGTTTTCTCTTTATAACGATCCGAAACCGCAACAAAATATTTAAGTACTTTTACGAGTGTTTGTTCTTGACAACTCACAGAAATGACAGATAGTCTATGGATGAACACCGTTACCAGTCGGTAACGTAAACTACCCAATTAAAAAAAAACAAAACTATGATCAGAAATCAGAATAAAAGGACCCCCCTTTTATTCTGATTTGATCATGTCTCCCAACTGCCCATCTCTCCCCTACCTCCCCTATAGATAGACAGATTTTGACAGATCTGTCAAAATCTCGACTTTGATTTAGTTCAACTTGTCAACACGCTCGATAGTGTAGCGCTAGTGTAGTTTGACAATGTCAATCACGAAACTTTAAGGTAGAATTCCGTGGGTCGCGATTGTCGCAGCCGCGCGCGACAAAAGTCAACCTATGAAAATGTATGGCACCGCTGCCGAGGGCCGCGACAGTCGCGCGCGGACGACGAATTTCGTGAGCCGCTCGCGGCCGTACGCTTCTCAACATGGTCTAGCGCTTAATAACATCTATAGAATTTTAGTAAAACCAGAATTAAATTTTTGACAATGCCGCGAGCAGCTTACGAAATTCGTCGGCCGCGCGCGACTGTCACGGGCCTCGGCAACGGTGCCATACATTTTCATAGGTTGACTATTGTCGCGTCCACGGAATTCTACCTTTAGATCGAAGTCGAAGTGAGAGTGATGTCGAAGTGAGTTGTGATATTTTATAGAATCGACATGCAGATTGTTTTGGCTATCTCCATAAGTTATTAAGAAAATAATGAAGACTGCAGGGATATATAACAACTATACTCGATGACCTCTTTTTAGAACTCTGACCCCATTACACTAAATAGCCGAAAAACGTACTGAATATAGACATTCCTTTAAGGTCAATCGTGTAACAGGGTGTTATTAAACCATTAGGGATGACCCTACGTTCTCTCGTCAGTCGGAACTTTTATCACTAATTCAAAAGGAAGATCGATAAGTAATGGGCGGCGCTCCTCAATAATAGATCGTCTTGTATGACCTTTATCAAAGTTGGACGGCTAAGTGGCCGGAATGTGAACTATAAATAACTTTGAAAGATGGTTGCATTGAAACTTTCAACTGATTTGTTGAAATGTGGATCATTTAAGGTAACCGTTGGGTCTATCAAGTACGTACGCAAGTTTTTGTTATAATAATATATTATATGAATGTCTGAGTGACCATAAAACATACTTAAAAATTTTTTACTGGTTTTTCCCTCCTTTCAATTTCCTCTCCCAGCTAAAAACAGTGTTTCTTTAAACAATTTTCCTTTAATCACAACACAAACATACCGCGTGGCTAAAACCTAATCCCGGTACAAATGAACGTACCCACAGTCACAAATGAAGCAATTATAAAGCTAAGAACAGGAGATAGAGGCGTATCGAACCGTTAAACAATCAATGGTCGTATTAAACGCGGGTTCCGACCGGGGTTGGTCATTATCGCCCGATGCTTGCGGCGACTTTGCTATCGAGTTTGTTAGGGTTTCATATTGAGTAGGTATAAGTTTGTATTTTTTTTTATATTAAAGATTATTTACCACGTGCTAAAAAATTAACAGTCAGTATTTTTTTGGAAATAAATTCTTGTTGCAATTTTAAATAGTTCACGTAAAAGATCTTCAAAAATGTAGGTAGGTATAAAAAATATGTTTGAAAAATAATTGGAACATTATTTATGCAAAGCCTCCACTTATTCGTCCTCTGTCTTACAGTGTCAAACAAGGAAATTCGTAAATAGGTCAAACGATGTAAAACACAAAAATTGTCGGCCAACAAGGTAAATTGTTTCAAATTATTAAGGCTAAGTACTTATATACTTAATTCACGAGGAAATTACACTTCCTTTTAAAAGTTTAGCAGTTGGTGGGGACATCTAATTATAGATCTTTTGACATATTTTTATCTAATTTTGAGTTTGGGACATCTTTAATACATTTTTCTTTGTATAGGTAGGTATATAATATTTAACTTAGACTAAATACTATTAATCCATATAATTATGCTTCAAAATTTACATTAAAGGAGTATTAATCGTGTATGAGTTGTAAATGTCAATTTCTAAGTCTGAACATAGCTGTACATACTCTATTTTTATACGGTACTGTACATATATCCTTCTAAACTCTTTGAGGAATATAGCTGTGATTATATGATATATTGTTTGTTCAACCCATGTTATAATTACAACTGTCACATCGCATAGAAATTGATATGTCGTCAGTAAGTTAATGACAGAGCTGAATATGTTTTCATAATTATCACTCTATTCAACAACATTATACAACTTTGTCATACTGAACTAATGCTGTAAACAACTCAATTAAAGGGTTTTTGACACTTAAAACTTGAGATGTGTGAACAGCGGTCACGTACCTACAAAAAATGATATAATCTAACACCTTTCATCTGTAAATATTTTTTTCTTCCAGTATATTTATGTAACTTCATTTTTTCGGGATGAATTTATTTCATAAATTTTATTACAATGACAATGAGGATATATTAGGATTAAATAAGCAAAATCTCATTCTATTCACTTCTAACAAATTTTCATAGAGAAATCATAGCAAAAAAAGCTTTTGAAAATCGGATCAGCCTTTTAGAATTTCTTATACAAAACCGAACTTTCTTTTTCATTTAACGTCAATAATTTTAATTTAACAAACTTCATTAAATAGATATGAATACCTTCGGTTAAAGTTTCGAACTTAATTGTTGAAAACTGTTCAAACTTATACTAAATTAAATGGTTTTGTGTAATCAAAATCAATTGTGACAACTTCAAACTTTTTACTTGATTAGGCATGTTAGGTATTGGAAAAAAAAATTGTTTTGTTTTTTGTTTACATAATTCTACAAAGAAAATTCAAAATAGTTAGTACAGATTTTATTTAAGAAAAAAGTATTTTGTATAGTTATAGGTTATAATGAGGTCGAGAAAGAAACAAGAAGAATTGAACAATATAAATATTATAAATAATCCACCATAAATCATTTTAAAAATTCATGGGTATGAGAAACTTAACGGCATATGATAAATACCAATAATAATGTTACTAAAATTCCTTCGCAAATTGAATTATTTATCAAAACGGGCTGATATTAAAACGATTTTATAGTCTATAAAGTTGGAAATTATTATTTTAATGTTAATAGCATCAATAAATCCCGTTCATAATGGGTGTGGACGTAACTATGTTGTGAACAAGTGATCGCTTTTCAACACGTTATGTTAAGTTTATGTAAACGCATGAAATCGCTCTGTAACAAATGAAGATATAGTAAAATGTCAATAACGCGAATATTAAATAACGCGAACAGTAAATATAAAGCTGCTGTTTTAGAAGTAATGGGATAATTAAGATTTTACATTCATATTTTAATTAAATCTGTCTTTGTATACGACCAATCCTATTCATAACGGAGCTCTTATATACTCTTTTAATTTACCAAAAGACATTATTTAATAACACACACATGCTACATTGTACAAAATATATGCCATAAAATAAATGCGATGCGATCAAAACGACTTCTATCCATTACGCGGCCCGTTCAATGCATATTATGAATTTAATAGTCATTACGTCATGTAATAGTGCTTTATTCGAACTACGAGCTTAGATCAATCCTATGAGAAGCATAAAATAACGTAATAAACGAAGAGTCCGATATTGAAAGGACGCTGAAACTAGAAGTTATTATTCTAGAAATGAAAACCGAGCAACAATAACCCCGTTTTACAAAATTGGTCCTTCACGCTAAAGAGATTGCAAAAACGGGTGAAGCCATTTCTAAGAAACTCCTTCGTCAAACTGCGACGGAGAAAAACCCGGTACACAATGATGGAAACTTGCAAAAACTGTTGCCCTCTTAAGCGGCGTGTCGTGAGTTGCACGTATAACTCACGAATTAGACCCGAGAGCCGTACTCGAACCCAACTTACCGATACCAAAACTAATCGCCGAATAATCGAATACAACACTCGCAACCAAACGATTTTTCATTCGAACAAAATTTAATTGTACTGAAACTATGCAGAGTGGACTGTTATTAATACAGTCATAATTGGAGCTATGAAAATTAACACTAATTGGGTGGAAATTGAAGTTCGAAAGAATAAAGCTGTCTATTGGGTTGGAAATTTTACATTCTGTTAATTAAATTATTTGTATACGAAATGAAATATTTCGCAATATTTTTGAAAATATTCGTGCATTGGATTCAGTCGTATATGAAATTCCTTTGCAAGGTTTGATGATTAACAAATATTTCAAATGAAAAGCTCATTGAGTTTCAGAATGATATATTAATTCAATACGATGAAAATATATCGTTTGATAAATATCTTAATGATGAAAAGAATAATATCGATATGCCCTCATCACTAGTGTCGACAGCTTGCTCGTTTCGTGAGACGTTACCATCAGAGGGAGATTCCCACTTATAATTTATTAACAGGTCATAAGTGCTAAAATGTGTACATTCATAAGTCCAGAGGCACGTGGCGGCTCCTCGAATAAATAATTCAACGTATCTGGGTGTTCATGTCGACACCCATTCGGTGCTTCGTCTTTCACTTTTCCTTTCTTTCTTCCGTATGAGGAAAATAATTGGGGAAAACTGTTTGGTGCGTTCGGGATATTGTGTGAATGTTATTTTTTTTAGATCTCTACCTGTTGAAGCCTATTATTAGTATTAGATAGTCAGGGAACGTTCTGTTAATCGATATTAAAATATTAATGTTTTAAGTCAAACCTACCGGACGTAAAATCAAATTATGGTTGTTAAATGTAATAACGTGCACGTAAATTCATTTAACAAGGATGGGGTCAAGCCCTTAATTAAACTAACATGATTACATATCGTTTATACATAATGCAGTGGTGACACACGCACGAACCACTCTAATAAAAGTTTCAGGCTTACGTCCCAAAAACGTTGAACTAAAAAGCTTTAAGAACCCGACCAAATTGAATTGGTACGGAACCTTTCCTTGCTAAGCTATTTATGAGTGGATAACAAGCGGTCGGGTAGCCTGCCCCTCCCGGACAAAATTATAATTGGGATATAATATGCGGAATATGGGACCCAGAGGATTTTGGACACGAAGGCTATATATTTTTCCGGGTCAATCATTTTGTCCTACCAAAGACGTATAAATACGATACAAACTAACCTCGATAGATGTAAATATAGATAGTCTTGTTTATATCGAACTATCGACTGATATTATCCGGAAGACCCAAATATTTGCTCGATAAATTGGCATTTTTGGTCAGAGAGCAAGGCTTTGATGTTAAAATTAATCTTAAGGAAATATTACCCTTTTTTAGCTTAACATTCTTGAATATATTCTAAGAGCAAGTTAGCATTCAATCACTGATAAGCTATATCAGCTGCGCGCAGCATAACAAAAGGGGAGCGAATTCTCAGCCGCCCCTAGGGACGGACTCGAGATGCATTTGAAAACAAACAACACATTCGGAAAGTTTCAGTCGCAAACTTTTATATTTCAAGTTCGGCAGTCTCTCAGTTTCGACAGGGTTATTTTGTCGATGGCCACCTCCAAAGTTTCCCGCAAAAGCGTCAACATTTGGTGTCACTTTTCCCTCGGAAGTTACTTTAAAATATTTACGACTCGAACTTGGCGGTACAAGAAAAATTCGCCGAGTCGTATGGCGAATTTATAGTTTGTCGATGGAGTGCGGAAGTTTCGCATTAGAGTATAATCTATCTTGGCTCTCTTATTTTTATCGTTGTAGATTTATTTGTGTTTAAAAGTGCAATGATGTAAGATTTCTGGAAGTGAATGAACTTGCTTTGTTTTATGGAGATCCGATACTGTGATGTTGAGTTTGTTTCAAACTTGTAAATTCTTCGTAGGTTATGTATGTTAACATCAATATACAGAATTTTCCATAAACTAGTACTGTGAAAAATATATTTAGTAACTATAGTATAACAATCAATAATGTATCTATATACTAGCGGCTAGACAACAATGGCTAATTAGAAAATAGCATGATCAGGATATTATCAGCAGGTCCAAGTGACAAGAGAGTGCCTCAATGATGTCAGGATATTGGATTGACCGGACGGCTTTTAGCAAATAGAAGTGTAACCAATTTTTATAAAATTTTCGTATATCGTAATATCGAAAAATGCTGAAAGCACTAAAAAAAGATAAGACATTATAAAAAAATATACTTAAAAAGTTAAAAATTGCCATCAAAAGCGAAGGCAAAATATATAGCCCATAAAAAAAGAATGGTGTACCTCGACGACGTAATGATCTCCCGCAGGTGCAAAAGGTGTTGTAATGAAAATCACAAGGAAAACCAATCGCTATTAAAACCGTTGGAATCTCATTACTTCCGGCGGTGCGCAGTCGATTTATCTACGTCATGGCGACAGTCACTCCGGCTGACAGTCAACACGGCTCGTAGATAATAAAACACGCCACGAACATCACTATCTATCACAGACTTATTTACCAAAGTCCTTTAAAATATTGTCGAGGTAAGAATTTTGATTATTTTTAGATAATTTATGGTTTAGCTAATTTTGAGTTGTAATATTTTATATCCAGTCAATTTTACATTAGCTTTCAATACTGATGGAAATATCGATTTAAAATAATGGAATGGTGAAATGAAGTGGGCTGCATCTACTTATTTTAGTGTCTTAAGTGATTGGCTTGTCAATCACATTAAAAATAGGTATGGTTTTAAGTAATTTTCTTGCTCATTCACCTGCAATATTATTATCATATAATGAATGTTGAGTTACCAAGACTTTCTTATTTAGTTTTCATATATTTAATGGCATCATGAATAATAAAATATAAATGACGTGTAAAAAAGACATTTTATTAGAAATAAATGTCAGAAAATTTACAGACAAGACGTATGACCCTCAAAGGTAAAAAGACATTAGCGAAGATAGATCTGTGACACCTGAGTTTATACCTAGACCTCGGCAAGGAGGCGCAATACTCGTATATATAGATTACCTTAAGACTTCATAAACTATAAAGGTAATAAAAACGCAGGCATAACTCAAGTCCTCCCCACCTTTGCTATCATTTGCATTACAAGACTTACGGGGGCTATATTTTTTTTACTTAAAACGCGCCTTCGTACCATAGCTGAGATTCATAAAGTGGCATTTAACGAGGACGAACACGCGAACAGACAAATAGTTGTCATTATTACACGGTTTGTTATGAACGCACTTCATATTTTATTCAAGAACAGTTCCACGATAAGTTTTAATAAAGTAGGGGTGAAGTTACATCGTTTTTGTGGGGTCTTACGGCCCTTAATGATTGCATTCCTTAATATTTAATGATGACGTAATTTTCTTCCAAGTCGTCTGTCAGTTGTTGTGTTCCATTTACGATAAGTGGGATTGTATTGTAGGTTACATACTTGATGTTTGAGTTAGGTGGATTCCATATGCAAACAATACAGGACTATAATAGTATATTTACTTATAAGTTACATAGTTTCATCTAGCTTTACTGGAAACCAACGTCAACCTGGTTAAGAAAAAGCTAACCAGATGGGCTTCATAACAATCATTTTCAACATCAAAAATAAACCTCAAAAACTGCATTATCATCGATTTACTGAAAAATGTTTGGCCACACGTTTTCACAAATTAATCAACCCGAAAAAGCTCCATCGAGTTCACCTAAAAAATCAAATTTAGATCAAAACCCGTCTAACCTAACAAATATTCCCGAAGTGGAATTAAATCAAATCATTCACAAAATGATTGATCACACAACACACAATTTTGTGTGCGCCCACTTCGGTGGCTCGCTTCAAACTGAATTTTGATTGATTACGTGTTACATTTTTAATGGTTACTTCAAAAATCGGAAATCTACGTTCGACCCTTACTTCAATAATTAAATTATTAAGTGTGCACCTGGAAAACAGAATTTGGTTAACGACCAAATGAAAAATACCTAAGTAGCAATTGAAAGTTCAAAGACCTTTTTGCATGCGAAACACGAAGATTTTTTTTTAACCTGATCAAATTAAAAACTTCTAAACCCCCAGCTACATTCAAAGTAAAATTCAAACGAATTAGCCAATAAAAATAATCCAATATCCTGGTACCAGCGTAGAATTTTAAACAAGAAAAATCTGCGACCGCTTCCGTCGGATATACAAAATCACTTGGCGCCAATCCGGCACAAACTATTATCATTAAGACTGTACAGAGTTGAATTTAAATAACTATTTAACGGGGCAATAATGGCGAGGACACGTACGTGCAGCAGATGTTAATTGCTTGCAGCATTTAATAGGCACGCTCAGTTGAATACTGCTCTGGCGCCGGCACGCTTAGGTCACGACCACACTGACGTAATGGCTGCGATTTTACGACTAAACGTCTAGTCGACATTGATTTTGTGACTTTGCATAAGAGCATCGTTGAACCAGTTTCTTGCATGTGTTCGGTAGGTCAGTGTGCTATGTAGATTTCTGCAGTGTGTATTAGCTCACCTTCGTATTTTATGCTTTAAACTTTTCCAGCGAGATATCTTTTACGACAGTTGTATTTTGAGACAAACAATTAAAACATAACGATCTACAAAACTTTCAATATAAATAACTCATATCATCACTTAACTAGCTTATTCAAGGGTGTTTGATATATGTTGGAGTATTAAAATATTCTCAGAAACATAATTTCCTGAAGTTTCCCTAATCTACGTAACTGATTTGTACCTACTTAGAATAGTACCGAACCACTTAGTGCGGAGAGCACTTAGCATAGGTACTGCTCAGTCCGTCAGTTGAAACGGTTTAAAATAGCAAGTATATAGAATCTGCAAATATGAAATACCTAGAAAAACAAAGGCTTTTATAGGTAGACGAGAATTCATAAGAAAAAGACGCACGATTTAAGCCATCCAATCGGCGTTGACCTTAATTTTAAGGCCTCCTCAACCGCACCAGCCTTCCGAATGGAAACCACACAGATTCCATACCGTGGCCATATACATCTGTCTCTCTCTCGTACGTAATATTCCTATAGCTCTGTCTACCTCCCTCTCGGTGCATTCATACGAAATATATTTTGGTTTGTTTGCAATGTGCGAGTGTCGGTTTTACAAAGATCCGAGTCTCAAATTAATCATGTTTCGCTTTGTGTAACGCTAAATGTATATGAGAGAAAGTTTTTCGAGTGTAAAACGAAACGGTGAATGGGAAAGATGATTTTCTCAGTAAGTTGAAGGGAACTTTGCACTTTCTACGACTTCGCAATCTGATAGTGAAGATGTCTGAAGATCTTGTTTGCAGCGTTTTGCAAACATAAATCTTTAAGGTTTTATTTTGTAAAAGGTGTTTGTGCATTATATTGCAAAGAAGTTGTATGAAACTTTTATAATGTTCTTGAACATTGTGTGAAACTTAAAGCTTCTTAAAATAAATCAATGTATACAATAAATCAATAATATACAGCTTTTACTTCAAAATGAATCTTTAACAACACTGAGGTAAGAAACATCAAAATCAAAAACAAAACTGAGCAACAAAAACGAAACTCACACACAACACTAAACACCGAAAAATTCGTCGAAAAAATTATTTGAGCAGTTCATTGAAACCGCGTAGTCGCGTGTTCTACATTAACAACATAATTCTAATGAGTGGCGACATCAATTAGTTATATTTGTCGTCAGCAATTCTCGTACTGCTCACGTTAAAGCGATGTTAGGTAAATTAAATTTCGTAGATACCAATCGGAAAATGTTACGTGGTGTTCACGTAATTGTTTTTACTTTTACTTTAGTGGATTATGTCATTTAGTGGTATAAAGCGCGTTAAGGCTGTTAATTTATTAGTATTATGTAGGTGGTGAGAGTGGAAACTTTGTGAATGGAACTTCTTAGGGTATATTTATGAAATAGTTGTAATTATGAGGTGACGTGGCGTGTTTTTGCTATCACTTATTCGAAATAAGCAATCTAAGGCTTGACTTTGAGAGAAAAATTTTCATACATACAATAAATAATTATAGAGCATCCAGACCCCACTGGTAATGTTAAAATCCCATGTATGAACATTTTGCCAGTAATAGGAGGAGAGCCAATTACTGGGCCAGCCATTAACCGAGCACAAATCCAGCTTAATATACTCCCGCCTTACAGTTCGGAGAAAATAAGCCTTATGTTATGTTTATGGTAATTTCTTATAAAGAAATAATAATAATTATAATGAAGATGGCAATGAGATAACCAATTGTTTGTATTAAGCAACTCATATTTGTAGAAGAAACTGTGCAAAGGGGTTATTTTCGAGTCGGTGAGACTACGGCTAGGTAAGCTATGTGTTGGAATCTATAAGAGGTTGACGACAATAGTTGTATGCTTCAAACTGAGGACGTATGTTTGTATGTAGCATATAAAGCACAAGTATGTATGTATATAGCATATAGCATGTAAAACAAAAATATTTCCTGATTATCAAAATTAAGTTATCCCTGGAAGTCAAAAAGAATTTAAATCGAAACGTCCTTCAAAATAAGGTTTGAACCTACAACTCGTAAAATCAGACACATCTGGGTTTTGTGAACAAGTGGGGATCACTTAAACTAGAGTACCTAGACTTCTTTATTCTATTATTTGGGACATAACACTTGGAGGTGATGTATGTAAGCCGTTTGGGGCTGTTTGTGCCCCAAATAATATTTGGCTTTGGTAGAAGGTGTTGAACTGAATTTTGGATAACCAGAGTACGATGTTTGTTATGCCTATTGTATGTTGATATTATTGGTCCTAAGCGGTCAACCTTGGAGGAAATTGGTAATGGAAAATCGAGGGGATTGTCAACCTTTAGTGGTTAAATTGAAATATCTGTTATGGGGATAAAACAATAATAGAAGTTTCAGTTATTGGGAGAGGTATCAAATCATAACCAAACCTAAATTAAGAGTTTTTCAAAATGTATTAATCTGTGTTTTAGTTCACTGTACTATATACGCTTAGATATGAAGCTAAACAAGCCAATTTAAACACAGAAATGCAATTAATAACACATATCAAGTTACTAACAAGCAACTGCTCATTTTGCCCTCAGCAACCTAATCAACTAATCAACATACCAACCCCTAAATTTCTGTCTCACAACCATTAACAAGTAATTAGTCCCTACAGAAGCAGTTAACACATAATTATAAACACATAACAGTTTCGGAAATGTCCGTACATCACTATCTTCGTATCTCAATCGATAACTTTGAATCGCTCAGCCCAACACTAACTCATTCTCTGTTTAAGTTTCAATAATTTCCTAAGGGATTTTGGAATGTATTTGACGATGGCTACCAACTGTGAATTATTAACCTTACCCCGACCTCTGCGGGTCATTTAGACCTCAGAATTAAATTACAACGTTTGTAATTTGGAAATGGAGTTGCTTGTGATTATTTTGATACTCGATTTTGTTATTGTTATCGTGTATTGAGAAAATAGTTGAGTTAAGGTTTATTAATAGGTACTGCTATTTAAGCTGAATGCTACATGATAATGGGCATTATTATTCTAAAATCATTTGGGTATCTAGTGTTTTATTATTTCATTCTACATTATTACTTTTATTTTACAACAATAAGTACTAATAAACAACAATCAACTTAAGCGCCACCCTATTTCAAAAAACGCGACTTAAACAGAAATAAATACAGCTCACTAATGCCTATAACTTCGCCCCGGAAAATCGTGAATTCCAAAAAAGGAAAAATTCGTAATTCGGCGCATTTCGTAAAGGAGCCGTCAATTTGCTCCCTAATTGTCCTTGGAAAAGGTGAAAGCATTACTTTCATACATTTTTAAAGCCGACGACCGCCCGTCATCAATGTACGCCGTCATTCATTCTGACGCGTCAAATAATAATTTCATGACGCAATATGGCCCCTTGTTTATGTGATTTGAATTTGGAATGTATTCCGAAATTGATTTTGACGTTTGGATTATTAATATCGGAAGAATTGGTTTGAGATATCTTGAGAAATTGTTTGATGTTTATGTAATATTCTGTTTTTATTTATGAAATATCCTAATCTTACTCTTGTTTTTTTTTTCAAATATTGGCACCGAATAATACGTAAAAGTACCTACTTGAGTACGTGCACCGTGCAGACAATGACATTAATGTATGCTTCTGTTAATATAAAAAACATCTCTTTAATTCAACGCGAATTAACCGCAGTCAGCTTTCCAGCAAAAAGCCGAGTATCTGTTAACCACGTGAGGGGAAAAAGGCACAATTATTTTAAACAGTGTTTTCGCAGCAGATAATAACTGGCGTTCTTCATTAAAAGGCAAACAACACACCATTTAAAACAGAAAGCGGATTACCCAGCTCGATAATGGCGGAGTCGCGATCAAAAAGCTTTACTTCATAAATTATTAGTTCGTATTTCATAAAGTTAATCGCTTGAAACGGATCCCGTCGCGTAGTCGGATCGTGGACCAATCGTACGGTGTTTTAGTTTAAATAACTTGGTACAAGTTTTTTTAAAAAGATCGTTGGTTTATCTTGAGATCATTTACAGGTCTTCATTTTGCAAATAATGACGTTATTTTCTTGTCTAGCCAATTTTGCAAAAACTCTGAGTTCCAGTGTAATGCAGGTAAATATTTGAATTCCACATTCCACTATTTCTTAGTACTGTGTATACAATTGTATGTATAGTTCCCACAACCAAGTTACTGTGTAACACGATACCCCTTTGAAGTTAGTAGTGAGACGTTCTGGCTTCTGACTACTAATAACCAAAAGTGAAATGTAGTGTATTTTATGCTCTCTCAAGGAATTTCTATACCGTGTGTTCCTAATCAGTATTATTGAATTAGAATTTGTGCCGGTAGGTATATCTTGGTATGCATACTAAATTAAAATGTTGATTCTGCATATTACAGTGCTCTTATTTAGATTTGTTTGACCCTCGCCTAGCACTTACTGATGTGTAAAACATTTTGTGGGCGATGGCGATAGTGACACAAAAATATTGTTTATATAGTAAGTAACACAAAAATATAGATACTTACACCTAAATGAGCTAATTTAATTATAAGCGTAAAAAGAAAGTAAATACACATCTCATGGTGGCACTAATGAAAAATTACACTTTCTTTTCAAATAATCTGAAATACAGTGTGTCATAAAAGATATAATATTAAATAATGGTATTCACTGAAATTTACAATTACCTCCTCTATTTTCGCTGTCCGCCGGTTTCACCTGTATTGCCCGGTTCATCTGAAACAAAAATAAAAAAACATTAATAATTTGTTTAAGTAAAAGTACTCTTTTGAAAATAAGAAGAGTGAATTCCTTATACCTACTTAATGTAGCGTCTGGGATATGTGTGTGTAGTCACCTGAATATTCTTTACGAATTAGTATGTCTCATAGTGAAACTGGCAAAAAAATATTTTTTTAATTTATCGCAATCAGATAGACATTATGTAGGTACAGTCGCGACTTACTAAGATACTTGGGAACTTGAAACACAATTAAGTTTTTTTTATGAAAATCGAAATGTCTTATTTTGGTATTGCAAAATTGGATTGTGCCGCCAAAATATTCATTTACAAACCAGAAATTCATATGCAATTCGTCAGCCAATCATCAGCTAAGCACACAGCATTAGACACAGCGCACAATAGTCGTAGTTAGCGATAATTCCATCACCATTACCGCGCCTGCATTGTGTTTTATACCAATAAATGTTAATTTTGCGTTAATGTATTCTAAAATAAACGCCACCGTTGACGGCCTCGCATAATTAACTGGATAGTGCTTACGGCCAGCCTACTCTTAATTGCATAGGATTAATGCACGGGAATTTGATGCGTTTTTTTTAGTTTGTAAATGAAGCTTATTATAGTTTATATTAAATTGTTTTTTTTTTTGTGTTTCAGATTGTGCTTTATAGCTTCTGCAGGCTCCGTGGAAAGTACTCTGCGCTCACCCGGCATCGGCCGGCCTCATATTTTGCCGATAAATCCAAAACTGAAAGATGTTTTTATATCGGCTCAGAAGTTCCTAAGATTGCAAGCGCATTCAAGCAAACAAATTCTTCAGTTTCATAATATTAGCATAGAATAAATATATTTAAATTTATTATAATAAAACAGTTCTCAATATTTTTATATTAAAACTTCAAAATGTTAGTTTTAATCATGAAATTGTTTACACTGTCGTGTATATAAACTTCCGATGCCATACATTGTGTGACTGAAAATAATACCCATTAACTATTCGGTGTTTTTTAATTTATTTGTAAGTCAAAAAGCATGGTGTACTTATGACTTATGACTGCTCTAAGTACTTATGACTGTTTTGTTTTATGACACACTATACCTATATATTTTCTTTAGTGTTATTTTACTGGTTGATAGCAGTGCAATTTGGGTCAGTTAATTGGCCTTTAGTGTAATAGTGCTTTATATATCATGGTGATGGTTTTAAGTTCAGTATATATTTAATTTAATTAAAACTATGTAACTATATTGATGGACAACATGTACTTATTTATGAAAAAATAGTAACATGACTGTCATTAAAAAAGGCTGTTAAAAATATATAAATCAATCAAATAACGTGTTGAGATAAAAATAAACGTTCACAGATAATGCACTGTCTACTAAAGCTATTTTTAATTCCGTTAAAAACATGATTTAATCCTGTCTGAAGGGCATAGAGTACTAATTAGTTTTCACGAAAATAGCTTTCAATTTGTGATATTTTTAGTATTTAAATTTGTTGGTACGAAAGACAATAAAAATAACCATTATCAACATCTAAGTGATTATTTTTCCATTTAGACTTTAAAAGAGTTTTATTTCTATAGCCACACAGGTATTTTAAAAAATAAGGACTTTATTTGTATATATGATGATCAAATATCGATAACACAGCCTAAAATATGCACCTACAAATACAACAACAAAAAACACTAAGTCGAGACTTTTATACTCCTAAACAAAAAACAATTTTAATTCACAATACAAAACCCAGTCATCCACTGTCCCCATTTATTTGCACTGCCATGTCATTCGAACTGTTTTAACGGCCACTTACGTTATAACACTTGGGGGGATCCTGTTTTGAATCTATAAGGCACTGGAGCACCTCTTGACATAATACGAAGGTATTACTTCCTTCTTTGTGACGGTTTTTTTGTTCAAAGAGATTAATTATACATTTTTTTTTCTTCTTGGGAGGATTTTGCAGCCATTTTTTTGTTGTTGTGAGGCGCCCCATTTTTTTTGCATGCGGGTGCATGTTTGCAATATTGGCTAAACTATTTAATCTATCAATTGAGATTATAACTGATGCAAATACATATGCGTGATATTTCACAAAAGAATCGAAGCTAGAACCTTCCAACTGACGAGATACTCAAATAAATTCAAGAAGTAATATTTTCATTTTTTTCCACAGAAACATTTTTTCTCAATTTTAAGCCTGTTGAGACTAAAACTCGTTATATTACTTGTTATGTTACTCGTTATATATTGACTCTTTTCAAACAACAAACAAACTCAGACAGTGGCCATAATTACCAGATTATGACACGGCAAGTTTTGAAATAGCCACGTCTGACAAACTGAACATTGTGAATAACTTCCATACTCAGTATAATATTATACCAGACACACCTCCCAAAGAGATGGGACGACCTATTTTTAGATTCCATACATTTTTAATCACCCACCTAAATATACTCGGAGACTGACCTAATCCCAATTTCAAAACGACTGAATAACCCATTACTAAGAACCGTAACTTACTTATACCGTTCCTATATTCTATCTATCTTTTATCTTGGGTACAAGAGATAGGATTGAGAGATTTTTTTTGTAACGACGTCAAAAATCATCAAAGGACCCCTCCCGTTGTGGGTTAGCAGCAGTGAGGGAGTGTCAGACTCTTACTGACTGAAAACCATCGTGTTCCGCCGTAGGCCTTTTATGTACCAGGGCCGCGGTAACTCTTTCGAACAATCCCGCAGCCCCGGCAGGCTAGGATTGAGACATCAGCCTCATAGAAGAAATGTCGAATTCCTATCTCTAGTAACCAAAGAATAGATGGTTCGAATATTGGGATCGTTACAGTCAATTCCAAGATGGGTCGTTGAAAACGTATTACTCAATAAGATTTTAAATTTTAAATGTAGTGTATGTAAAACTATTCTAATGGCCTTTAGGTATATTAAAGTGGACGTTTATGCTGGGAATTAGCAAGTGAACGTTCGTGGGAGAGAGACGAAATTATATGCGCTATGCAGTGGGCGGGGCTATGTGTCCAACGCCTCTATAGCTGTAGGTATGGTACTAACCAGGCTTATCCATAATTTCAGATATATTTTTTTCGGGGATTTTGAATGTAAGTCGGTTCTGGATTTGAAAAAATATTTTGTAAAATCTGTATTTGTCGGCTACATTAAAATATTTTTTTCATAAAAAGTTCAGCGCGTTGAGTGATAAAAAAATAAAACTTAAGTACCTGTTATTATATTTTAGGTAATTGAAATAGAAAGACGCGGCCTACATACTCGTATGAGCAATAACACATACACTTTAATTAATTTACATCAAACCGCGCAATATAATAATTAAATGACACCACCAAACTTAATCTTGATCCCATCACTATAATTAACTAAAAAACTGCCAACACTAATCAAGGGACAGTTCTAAAGTTTACGATGTCTATTGTCTGTTCGTCCATCAAGGTCTATAATTTAGGGTGCTCTATGGTAATAACTCTGTGGATAACATCTATATTATTCGAGTACAATAGGAGAAGTAATAGTCTGTGTGTTGAGGCTTAAAAGTATGGACGTCATTATGTCAGCTAGTGATGTGCGATGACGATTGATGATGTATCGATGTTTTTGGAAAAGGAATTTGAGTAACAATTTCTACGAAAAATCAATGGTTACTGCAATAATTATAGCTATGCATAGAAGTTGAAACTTGTAATACATAACTGTACCTAGTTTTATTTGCATATTTACATCCAGTCAATTAAAAGGATTCTTTTGCTAATTTTCTAATATGATTGCCGCGTAACGTGGCTATTTCTAGAGAATGGCATATCAAGCCTATTTCTTCAAGGTTCCAGGTTAAATATCGGTATAAGGATACTGACTTGATACACTTACTCAGAAAACTTCATAAGAACTATACTTAGACCAAAAAGTTACTTCCTACGAAGTAAGTCCATAATTGATCTAAAACCGATCTATTTGGTCATCATAGCGTGTCCATTCACAGTTACGGACGACAGGCTCGTCACACGCGAGCTACAATTAGTCGTCAGTCAGTAGTGCAGTGTGTAGATGCCTATCTGTTCACGAATAATTTGCCACCGTACAATAGGGTGGTAATGTGACGATTTTAGTTCGTTTTGTTCATACAAAACTGTTGTATTTTGAAGGCTCAAAAGTTTAAGGGAGTCTATACTTCGGCTATTATAATACGGATGGCAAAAACTGTGTGACATTTTAATTGAGATCCAATAATTCAATCGAAGCAAATATTTATTGCAACGGCAATAAATCAGAAACTAAATAAACACTTCGCGCCTCGAAAAATGATTAAATTAAACAAACAACCACTGACGTACCAATAATAATTTATCAACGAAAACCAACTCGCACAAAAAATACAAGTCGAATTCTCAAATACGTTCTGAGGAAAACATTTTCATTGTCACCCAGTGTCGGCTTGAATAAATTCCGTGGTCACGTGGCCGGTCAGCTGTCAATGTACACACTGACATATTGTCATGATGACACCTCGTTGCCTAGCTACGGGCCCACAACAAACGCAAATGTATCGTGAGATTATTTTCGACTATCTAATGGATGCGACCATTAAGTGACAGTAAAATAAAAGTCGTCTTTTATAAATGACGGCTCGTTAATAAAAGTGCGTAATAATGTTTGGGCCTTTCGAATTATTTTGGTCAATATTGATCGGTCATTACTTAAAAACTATGTTTGTAATGGTGGGCGGCAGTAAAGCTGTCAAGATCGCTCCTTAATTGACAGAGTCCATAAAAGGAAATAACTTATTTCTTGACCACAAAAACGAAACAGCTATTTCAAAATGCGTTTTTTAATATCATTTGAGTTCAATTATTCCGTATCTAATTAAAGGTGAGAATACATTCCCAAGCAATCTAAAATGTTTTTCCTAAATCCATATTTACACCCATTATAATTTCCAAGTGAACGGAATACAAACAACTCCAACGCATTATATTAAATTATGAAAGTTTCATAGATGTGGCGAGAAAATTTTCAGAAGGGTATTATTAGCTTTCGCGGTGGTACTGTTAAACCGATCGTAAATTAACATTCACCAGTTATCCAATCTGAGAACTTAAACAGAATTTGTTAAGTAGGTAATTTAATAAAATATCTGGGTTTTGGGTCGAAGGTACTTCATTTTAGAGGTGCGCCAAAGGCACCTTCTGGGCCAACGAGGAGCAATTTTCATTTCGTGTAATCTTTTTTGGTGTAGGGTTGCGAAATTAAAATCCTCCGTATTATAATTTCTGTTGAATGTTTGCTGATTAAAATTGACCTTTGGTCTGACCCCGAGCAATTGTTGGGATAAATCTACAAAACATAGTTTGTTCATCTCCCCGATGAAATCTGTGAGGTACTTTATGACGCCCTCGGCAATAGTGCTGAAGTTTTCAACTCGAAGCAAATCAGTTCTGCGCCTCTACTTACATTATTAATGTTGAGCCATTACATTCATGATTTATTTAAAAGTGTATTCACTTCTAAGCTCGTTTTATGTTTAAAGTGGTATTTGATGTGCCTTTCGTTGAAGATACGACATTTTCCTCACAGCGTTTAGAGTTCCAAGAAAGGAGTTTTTAGTCTCTCAATGGCAATGTATTATGCATTTACTGCTGTATCTGTAACAAAATCTGGATGTGTTATATTCTAAAATCCCACATTTTTATTCCTTATACTTTAACAAAATTGTCTTCTTAATAGATGTTAAGTATCTTTAATAGCATATCATGATCAAACTCATCTCAAATAATGACCGTTGGACAAATCGTTAACCCGAAACTTGCGCAAAAAATGACGCTTGCCCGACATAACGGAGTGAGGTAATGGCGCGTAGAAAGGATGTAAGTATCTATATCTTTTACAAGTTTCGGTTGGCTAGTGCTGGCCCTGATAAAAGTTTTTATGTTCTGCTTATGTGATATCGCGGAGTTTGGATCCATAACGCAGTATGAGAATATATGGAGTGTAGAGTTAAGTGGAGTTATGGGCTGTGGCGCGTTTGTTTCCCCGTGTTTTTGTTTGGGAACACTGTCTGTTTTTGTTGGACGCTACTTCAAAGTTTGGGTTTAGTTTATCGATACTATCTTTAGAACATTTTGGAGATAAGAAGTTTTGTTTTAGTTTTTTTTTTCACTGATAATAACTAAACAGCAATCCAGAATTGTACGTCCTCGCGATAGAAGTTATTACTTTAAATACGAAGTTTTTACTTTAAATCAGATCTTTCATGCAAACACTCTTTAGAAATTCGCCGTCGGACAGATTAGAAAGGTCTATTTTGAAATCCATTTACAAATCACTTTTCACTATTTTCTGAAAATTCAAGATGAAATAAATAAATTTCGATGTCTTGTGAACTGTAGTTTTTCAGATATTTCTAAATCTAAATGACATATTTTTTTCAAATCTTTTTCAGCACCTATTTGATAAAATAGAGTACAATCTACATGCATCACTTCACTTTCCCCAAAAAAAAAAAAACAAAACACTATCTACTGCCACTATTCTGAAACGAATAAATGTAACTCCCACAGACAAACGCACAGAGATGAAAGCCGCATTAGATGCGCATTTTCTTCAGCGTCACGTCCCACTACATTTGTTTCACAATACAAAATTAAGGGCATGGTCAACACACGAAGCCTCATACAGCCTTATAGAGCCAGCGAGAACATGGACAGAATATTAATAAGTTTCGTATGCAAGAACAGTGTAAAATTGCATTAATTTGTCCCTGTTTACATTGCGTATGTGGACACGTACGGACACATATTTCTTTTTTTAGAAAGGGCAAAAGTTGTGTCGTGCGATTAAAATGTGAAAAACAACTCGGTTTTAAAAAATGAGTTGTTTGTTTTTTATTTTTTGTGTAGATGTAGGCACTGAATATTTTTGCACTGTGTTTAGTTTTCTGATTTTGCGTTCACAGAAATTACACTTTTAACTAATATTTTTCTACAAGCACTTTAAAATAAATTGAAAGATAGATTAGATAAAATATACATTTAACACTGCAATAAATAGAAATGAAAGCTTTAATTGAAGTAATAAGAGACACGGCAAGTCAATAAAATATGCATTTTGAAGCCAAAAATGGGAACATTATAAAATTGTAACTCGAACTAAACGGCTTCTTTTTAATAATTAAACAGTTTTTCTTATTGTCAAATACAATTTAATTTACATATTTTTCGAATGTAGATGCAAAATAGACTGAGTTTTAAAATATTTTTGAAATTAAGTTATCGTCGCTGGGCCAATTAAAAATAGTTCATTACTCTTCAATCACTTACACATTTTTTTTAAAGTATTATCATCAGAAAAAAACCTTTTTCTTTTTTTGTAACGTTTTATCTATTTCACATACACCATATTAAAATCTCATTTAAAATCGTTTTCACAATAAAAGTGAAGTATCCTATTCTATCAGGTTGGTAATGACGGGGCGTCTTAGCGTTATCACTTCGATCTGAGAAGTAATAAAGATGTGAGCAGTGATAACGCGAGACGCAATTGTTTTTACTCTCACTTGCCAGTTTATGGATTTGGAAGATGAGTTCTGAAAGAAAATATGAGTTTTATGATGCTGTATTTGAGGTTTTAAGTCAAAACTAAGTAAGCTTTTGTTGTTGTAAAAATATAATAAGAAAAAAATAAATTGTAAAAACATTTATTAAAAAATAATGTATAACAGAAAAAAAAATCATAAAAATATTTTTTATAAAAAATATATTACCAAATATTTTAAGGCTAAGTACCTATTACTTAATTAAGTTTTTTCTTTAACTTAGTATTAGTAAATATTTTTGTTTATAGAGTTAGTTTACAAAGTAGAACATTTGCCATAAACAAAACAAACAACAATCATATGACTGTTTTCCAAAAATCACATTTTAAGTTACAAAACTAGACTTGTCAAAGACTGGAAATAACGCCGCAAAACCTTAATCTGCAAAGAAAACAAAAACAAAAAATAAATAAACGAAAACAAAAACACAACAAATAAAAATTAACACTTTGTAAAAATATTGTTATAATGCAAATTTGATGTTTACTCACAATAACAGGCGGCGGATATTCAACTTTCGCTGAACGAAATATATCTACGAGATGAACCATATGGACAGATGAATTAGTCCCAGTTGAAAATAAACTTGTGTACGTTATTGACGGGAGGGAGCGGATGGACGCGCGGTCGCGACTTTCGTACGTCACTTGCAACGCGGCGCGGCACGACTGACTCGCACAGAGTTCGGAAGAAGACTGAACACGGGCGGGCGAAGGCATACGCACGCGGGGAGGTACGCACTCACGCAGGCTTGACAGCCAATCGCGTGCGTGCGCCGCGCGCACCCCCGCGCCCCTGTGCCCGCCCCGCGCCCGCCCGTCACCTCACAATCGATGCCCTATATTGCATTAATTATTTAGGAAACACGCAATAAGATAACGCTAGGTGGCAGATAAGAGATCTCCGCGTTGCTTTAAATAAATCATCGTGTCTTCGTCCGTATCGGCCGCTTCGACGCGTGTGTTCCTGCCGTGTTACTGATAACGCATTATTTACCTTGTCACGCTGGACCTTTTGTTTTTATCTCGCTGTTATTTATAGAGTTCCTCAAGAAATATAATAACAAGCAAACTTGATTCATTCTTAGCATTTTTTATTTATATGATTCAACCCCTGTCGTACCTGGGTAACGCAGGTTCTGTTTGCGTTTGCTTCAACTTTGCTACGAAAACAAACGACATATATATTTTTTGGAAGGTTGTCAACTTGTCGTTTGCCAATATTAATATATACGGGGATAACGGGGTTCTTACCGGGGGCTTTATTTTATGTTATGCAAAGGTTTTCGAAATTATCAGGAAAGTTGTACGAATAAAATTGGGGAAAAATGTAGGATTTCAGTAAATATTTTGATCTGTGTTTTTCGATGGATTCATCAGATTTTTCAGCGGTAGTCAGTGGTATTCTAGGTAAATCCATTTGAAGATTTTTCCAGCTTATGAATTCTCGATTTTATGTACGATAAAAAATTGCATTGTGATATAGGGAATTAACATTTTCTACGGAACAGACAATTTTAACCATTAATAAAATTATGAAAAAAGTCGTTTTTTGCTAAATTAAAATATTTTTACATACTTCCTAAATCAATTTTCAAAAGAAATACAATAAATTCCATACCAATTTCCAGTAAAAACTACATACAAAAGACAAAAAGGCAATAAGAATTGCATTTCATAGTGATTTGCGAAGAGGAAAACATACTCATAAAGAGTGTCAGTTATGATCTTGCAAGGAGAACGAACGTGGAAATAGGTTACCGTGTTCCGCCTTATAGCAGTGGGTAACGAGAATATGCATGGCGATATTACGTCTAGTTACATTACGTAATGTTATAGACGAGAAAAAAGGGTTGCACTTCTGAAGTTGTTAGAAGAATTTTATGATATTGTGAATGTTTTGGGAGTTTCAGGTATAGGATATTTTCATTATTAATTAAGCAAATCTTTGTTATGAAGAGAAAAATGTTTGCTTTCAGAGTATTTTGTTTTGATTTGTTCATAAAAAAAATCTAAGTGACTTACGAAATATGTTTTATATAAAATTCGAAAAAATATTAAAAAATCAATGTAAAGCAACTGACTACGTTACAATTCACACCAGTCACAGTCACACAGCAGTCAGACCCAAGAACCAAATATTCAAAATAAGAACATTCCACAAGACACGTTCAGAAGCCAGTATTTCTGTAAACATGTCTTCAGATCATCAATCATGCTGCATGCAGAACTAAGCTCATTGCCATGCGGCCAGCGTCTAACAGGTGGCCACAGATGTTGGTCACCCAGACCTGAATGCCTGATGGAGACGCTTGCAACACTATAATTCTATTTCTCTAGTATTAGGGGAGTACTGTTTGGATTGTAATGTAGGAGTCTGTATGCTTGGAGTTGGTTTGTGAACGCAGGCTTTCTGTCATTGGCGGTGAAGAGTGGTGAGTGGCTTTGTAGAGGGTTTCAAATTGGAACAATTAGTTTGGTCTATTTTTTGTTACTGTTTTTCTTTTGTTTATCGTTGGGCTATGAGGGGTTGCTTCTGTGCTTGCTTGCAATTAACTGTATTAATAAGTTACTTGTGAAATATTTGATCTTGATATTATGCTAGAGTGATGCAAAACTTTTGTGTTGCAGACAAAAATCCAAAGACAAATGTTATGCCAATAGGTATGAAGTAAATAATGGTGATCCTTACCTGTCACTAAAATTACCTATCACTACAAAAATACCATTCCTTCTTCCCCTTGTAAATCCTACCCCCACAAGCGATAAGCAGCCAACACTACAGAATTATGTTTATAAATTTTAATAAAACACATCCCCTTATAAAGAAGAAAGGCCTGGCAGAGTAATGGCCCACATTATTCAGTCCTCGGCTTTATAAGAAACAGCTCCCTCTTTAATATTGGTAAGGAAAAGAACTCAGATCTAATTTAAGGTAGCTTTAATTGACCCTTAGACCGACATTTGTAATGTAGGTATTAGGGTCGAATGTAAGGGATCCTAGTGGATTGTAGGTCGTTGATTGGGGAATATAAGAAAGGTAGGCTTGGAGTAGTAAAGTGGGGTATGTATAAGATATTAGTAGTTGTGCTATTGGGTGAGCGCTTAGCTTCTAGGTAAGTTTATTATTGTTGTTCAGGAAAGTGATGTCAAAGAACTGTCATATATTCTATATTTAAGTAGATATATTTATTCTGAAGTTAATTGGAGACTGATAGATGTCTGATATAAATATTTTGGAAATTGCTCTATTTAAAAGAATAAAAAAATGCACCTACTATTTTATTGACGTTATTTTTAAAGAAGACAAAAAAATATGGTAAAATAAAATATATCTATAGGTAGTATTTGCCAACATATTCGCTACCAGAAACAAAATGTTTCTCAATACACCTACACCTAAAACTGGAAAAATACACAATATATTTCCTCCAAAAAAAAAAAAAAACTTATCGTTACAAGCACACCTTTATATTTACAAATAAACATTTTAACATTTCTTTGATCGCGTTTGCCTATCTGATGGCCATTAAAACTTTCAGATAGACTAGGGGTAACTTTTAACAAGCTCCGATGATCGACAGTATAGATCTTTTTTCGCTTATCTGGGCACTGGGAACTGGGAAGTTTTGTGCCCTGATGTAGGCCAATCAGATGAACGGGCTGTTTTCTTTGAGATGTGGACGTTTTTTGTTGGGTTGAGATTTTTAGGTTGGTGATGATTTAATTTGGTGTTGGTGAATGTAGAATGTGAATATCTTGTGTGCTTTAAAATATACGTCAGGACTTTTGAAATATTCGCTGTATGTTATGTAAATATGTGTAATAAACTTTTTTATACTTAATTAAAGATAAATAAATTCAACTCGGATCTTTATGAATTAGTTAAAACTGCACATTTATAAAAAATCTAGTTCGTATCTTTATAGACAACAAGTAGCATGTTACAAAGAATACACTCTAACACTTAAAATTACATCAAAATAAAGCAAAGCTAAACTGTTTTTTAACTAGAAACAAACCAGCAACTTACCTTCGTAAAATTCTAACGTGAGCGTGACAAAATATCGTTAAAGTTATTACTTAATCAGCTGTTAAGTTGAGAACACTAATTGAATCATTATGCTACACTATAAGAATGGAGAAACTACGAGCTTAATGACATACTTTAACATCATGTTAAGTTGAGTGACTGTTTATTAGTAAGGGTGGAAATCACGAGATTGGAACAATAATGCGATAATTTCATAGCTAGTTTATTTTGTACAAACCATGTCGAAGTAATCTATACTGATATGTGTTAATAAATTTATTTTTTTCCGGCGGTTTAGCTCCGGAAGAAACTACTTCGTGTCGTGGGGTAAAATAGCTTGTGATAGTCTTAAGGAATTCTATTTCTTCTCTTACAGAAATTTTTCACATCAATAGCTCTATTAGGTGTAATGGAAACAGCATAAATATCCATCCTGCTGTTTTTGAGTTTATCGAGTACAGATAAATTGATTGGGACAAGGTCTACTTAAAACTACATAAGACATTTTTGTACTAAAACGAGTGATGTCCTTAAATAACAAAAAGCGATCACATTACATCGTGTTGTCGCGATTTTTCCAAGCAAGCGTTGGCGTAATTATATTTTATAGTTGGTCTCTGGGCCATTCTTCCGCTTTTCATTGCTTTACTTGGCCGTTAAAATGTTTAATGTTTTGTGTATCTACCTGTACTGAAGTTACTGAGTACAGCTTTGTGCTTATCGATGTGTAGCTAAAGGTATTATGAGAGGGAGTTTGGTATTTAAATTGGGGAAAGTGTAGTACGTATTTTTGTTTTTTAGGGTTTGTTTGAATATTATAAATATAATGGCTGATTTATGATCATCCCTTACTTTTTGAGTTAACAGCAATTATAATTTTCAAGGTCAAATTCCCCCTAATGCAAGTGCAAATATGCATGGATAACCCTATTCTAAGATAATTCAGATCTCAAAAATGCTACTTCAAATGTCTGAAACAAAACTCTTCACACAACATCATACTCAAAATAATAAACGAACAGTAATTTAATTTAACCGAGAATTTAAACACCCAAACCGCCTATTCTTCAAGTATTAAATACAACTTAGTCATCGCTTACGACGTAACCAAAACTCGAGGCAAGACACTGTCGCCATATTTTACAACTGAAAAAGCAATTTCGCATTGAAGTCAGCAGAGAGCACACATGCTGAATGAGCGCTATATTAAAATAAAGATAAATTAATATGTCCGCGAACGCGCGCGTGTGTCTACGCCTTTATGCCGCCCAACTTTGGTGATTTCATTAAAACTATTTAATTGACGAAATGGGCCGTTGTGTAGTATTTTAGTGATGGTGGGAACTCGTAAATAATTTGTTACGAAACCGTGTTCTCGTACGTAGATGGTGTTCATTCATGATTTTGATAAGTTGAACAACACTTCCGAGTTTAGGGGGATCTATTTTTGCATAGATTTGGGATGGAAATGAATGTACGAGTATGTTATTGATTGACATATATTAATGATTTTAAAGGGATAGGTTACCCCAAACTACTTAATGAATTTAACTAAATTACTATTTCGTTTGTAGATTTGATCTCAAGCTATTTTTTATTTTTATTTTTTTTATTAATTTTAAAGAAGGCTTACAGGCTAATTACAAACGATTATGAGTAAACAATTTAAAACTAATCATTGCTAATAACAAGCCTCCACATATACAAAAAAAAATTGGGAAATAAAGGTATATTACTGTAATACTTTTCGGAGCAGAATTATATGCAACTGGCTGTTAAAATACTGTAGGCTACTTAGTATTGAGGCCATATTCATCCTGGCCTCTTATACAACTAGGTTGGGGTCGGCTTTCAGTCTAGCTGGAAGCAGCTGAATATCAATATTTTGTAAGAACGGATTGCCTTCTGACCTATGACTTAACTCAGTAGTTACTAAACTAGTGGTCAAATTCTGATAAACATTTAGGATCTGAATTTACTATCCGTGTTAGATTATGTACATCTTAATGTTTTATTGAGCGAAAAAAATGGAAGAAGTCTATATTTATGAAGACCAGTGTATAGATAAACTGCAAATATAAGCAGCCAATAAGTTGGTGATGCCATATAGCAACTTCAGCATTGATAAAGCCATCCAAAACAGTTACGTGATACTCAGTTACCCACTTCGCAATTCTAACATTTTCACAAAAAGCTCAACTACCTATTACTTAATTGACACTGTATTCTTTTCTAGTATTTCAGTCACTCAGATTTTAGTGAACTCACTCGACTATCAGACCGTAAAAATTTAACTATGTACCTACTTAGCAGAGTAGTTTTTTATTGAAATAGTTACATTTTATGCTCGACAATAAGAGCTGGGAAAGATGTATTTTTTTATTTTTCTCATAGTTATTTTGGTGGCACCCAAATGGGGCCGCGGCACTTTTATTTCGCATTCACTTTATGCCTTCGTCCATTGTTTGTCTTTTCTCTTATGTGCAGCGAACTTTTGGATATGAAAATCAACATGGATAAAAAATATTCACAGGCCTGTTAAGATAAAGTAGTATACAATGCAATATTTTACACTTTTTTCTTGAAGCAGCTACATAAAAAATACATTTCACGTTCATAATTACAAAATAGCTAGAATTTATCAGATGAAGTACTTGCATGAGCAGGTACTTCATGCAAGTACTATGTACTTATTGTACCTACCTAACCCACGACGTCTAAAAATAGCTCATTAAAACTATACCCCAAACCTCTATTTAACACATACCTCTATTTTCGTCCAATTTTAATACCTTACATCTAAATCCTACTCTAGTTCACGTTCGCTAATCCGCTACCACCCTTCATTCACACCACAATACCTCTAATTGGCTTAGAACTGAGTTTTGCAGATCAGGCCCCATAGTGCAAGATAGTTAGCAAAGAGCGCTTAAACCAATCATTCGACCGCGCTTAATATTACCCGGTATATGGAGCTTTTCGGCTGCTATTGATTTCTGTAATAACTGGCTTTGATTCCCCATCGAAGGTTCTAGACGTGAAGATGGTGGGATGAAGAGGTTTGTTATTGTCTTGAGCAAGTTCGTGTGTTGCCTGGTACCTTACAGTCTACATGCACTTGCTAAGGTAGATGCATTCCGCTGGTTTGGGTGTAGATTTGAATTGAATAATTATGAATTGCATAAAAGCCTAAAATATTGTGACAAAGCTGTAGATATAAGCTGCATCGAGATAGAAAGGTGGTTAAAAACTTTGCAATTTATTTCGAAGTAAAATGTTTTCTTATAAAGTAATTTCTATTAAAGAAATCATTGGGAATTTGCATTGATGAGGTCAATTGTTTGTTCGAATAGTGCAGTTCATCATAACTAGTATTTTCAGCCAAAACCAATATTCCAAACATATTAAACTCCAATCAATATATCCCACAGCCCAGTTCGTTATCATAGATAAGACACTTACCACATCTATGTAATCATCTCGCTTGCTCGCATAGTCACTGCCAGAGACGCTAATTAAGCCTCCACGCTCATAGAAAGGATTATTTCGGTTTACCGGGCGCCTGGGCGGTTGCCATGGTAACGCGTCAATGCGATTTGTGTAATTTTACCAGGTAATAATTGTGTTGGTGCATTTGATTATGGTTGTCATTAAGATGTAAATAAGGTGAGAAAATATTTAGTGGTATATCTTTGTTTTGTGCAAATGATAAACCTAATGTTATTTTGCATAATAATATTACAACTAAAATGTATGTTTTTGATTGAAATAAATTCTTGCTGATTAGTTTTTATCACGAATCATTTAGTTTGAAATTCCATAATACTGTTCATAATGTCGATATCTGGAAAAGCCAAAAAACGAGTTTTACCCATCATTATTTCTCCGAAAAACTGAGAACCAATCAATTTCCAAATCCGGTACATTTTAATTACACCCGCAAAGGCAATGGAATAAAAGTGACCGTTCGCTTCCCACAATTTTTTAAAGTAGAAACGCTGGAGTTGCCAGAAGACCTTTAAAATGCAGTAAGTGAAGGGAAGCCAAAGAAAATTAGCTCAATAGTACCCCTGAAATGTAGCAGTCTTATGCAGTGCCGGACTTTCGGACTTCAAAATGCTTTTCTCTACTAAAAATGTCGAGAAAACTTGCAATTTTGTTAAAGTGGAAGTCTCCTACAGATGGAAGAGACGTTGTTTACGAACTAAAATGATTGCTTTGCATCAATAAGCTTAATTGAAATACGGGACAAGATTCTAACAGAAGAATGTCTTTGAGATACGAATGCGATGCGCGTTTGTCTTTTATCATGTTTAATTAAAGACCCGTCTATCTAGAACGTATAATGGAAACTTACTTAAGTAACCGAGAACACACCTTCAAGACACTCCATTGTTATCTAGACTTTCTTTCCCTCGTCATAGTTTGATTGACAGCCAAGCCCAGCCATTATAAGAGAGTGGCCTTTCATAAAAGCTAGTAACGAACGCAACAAGGTGACCCGAGAGTTCATAAATCAAGCTGCAATAGCGCCATCTAGGTATTATAAAAGGCCAAATTTCCACTGAAAATCATTTGACGTGTTGTCAGAACGTACTATGATTGATATTGACGCGAAAGGATTCATTTCAAATGAACGGTTTCTGTTTTAATGATTTCATTTGAACTCCTTTGAAATGTTAAGCTTCAAAGACATTGTTTGAGTTCAATGCATTTTGATGAAAGAAGACGATTACAAGAGTATTAGATGCGTGCTCTGATTGGTCGGATAGCTGCAATTTGATTGGCTATTGGCTTTGGAAACCTTATGAGTGAAATTAATGGGAAACTGTTGAAAGCGGTAAGCCGTAATGAATTAGAATTTATTTTATATAATTTAATAGACAAGATAATTTTATGAAGCTCAGTATAATATTACTGCTTTAAAATGTATACTATTTTAAGCACAAATTAAGCGTACTTGTAATATGTTTTTAAACTTAATTTTCTATGAAAAGAAAAACATATTTGATAAGGTTCCATCAATTTAGAACAATTAGTCTATCAATTCAATCCACCATTTAACCTCCAAAAATCCATTCAAAAATCATAACACGCCTCATATAAGGCCGATTCATTTCACCCGGAATCATTAGCTCAGCCTAAATGGCTCTTATTACGTCCACATAAGGTTCATATTAATGTTTAGTGGTTCTTGCCGTGTTAGAAGTCGGAAGTCCACCGTGCTACTGGACTGGACCTGTTCACTCGAAAATGAAACCAATTAAGACTGTGGTCCAAGTTTGGTGAGTCAGCGGTTGTTATCGTAACTTGGATTTTGAGTAAGCATATGTAGGTAGTATAGTGTAGCTAAGAGTTGTGATAATATTATTTACTTAACTGTGTCTGTAAATATGAAAAGCTGACAAAATGAAATTTAAAAAAAATATTAGGTAGTTTCATAAAATTATTAGATGCCTAATAAAGATTAAAAAAGATTCAATCTTTCTCCATGGAAATGGGTATTTTTAAACCGACTTACTAAAGATAAAATATATGTATCGAGAACAAAACAACGGCACAGTCTATAGTTCATTCACAAAAACGCCTTAAGTTTATAACATAAAGATCACTCTTTACCACTTACTTAAAGTCCTCGACGTCTGCTGTCGATTTCAGTATTGACCTCTTAGAAATTACACTTTAGGAATTGGAAACATTTTAGGCAATAACAAAAATTAAATCGGTACTCGTACTGTTTCTATTTTGTAGTTCGAATGGTTAAAGTTTTGAGTATTGAAGTATTTTGTTTTAAGTTCAAGAGTTGATTACTATTGTGTTTGGAGATATTTGGTTTGTTATTTAAAATAGTAATGAAAATGATATTCTATGTTAATAGAAAAGTAACGGTTTGATGTATACGGCTAGATAAATAATAAAAGTTACGTTATCAAAATAAAAATTTCTTCTTTTTTATGTTACAAAATAAATGTAGGTACCAAAACACAGCGAACCTTTTATTAAATTCAGCTAGAAACGTACAAGCTAGACATGTACCTGCTCTCGAATCCACAAAGATTAACTTAGGAGAACCACTTCAGATAACTTAAAAGATACGTCCAACGTTAAGTTGAATCAAACATTAAAGAGACAAGTCCTCGAACAATCATTCTTTTCTTACATTCAAAGCTAAGAACTTGAGCAAGAATGAATAGTAATTCATTTGTTTTAATCAAGTTCCCTCCAAGGAGTCCACGTAAAGTTTTTTTTATTGTCAGTTAGAGGCACCATAAAACTTGAATTCAATTAACCTTCCTTCTAAAACACAGGACAAGCAGAATGCCTATAAAATGCCAAGATACGAGCAATTCGTTTAGACTCAGTGGCCGAGAATAGACGATAGTGCCTACGCAATAAAGTCCATTATTATTATGTGAATTTGGGAGATTTTTTCGAGGTTTATGCCTGGCCTTAGGATGTATGGAACTATAAAAAGATTATTGCCGGGATGAGCCATACGTCATACGTCTAAATAATATACGGCCTAAGTGGCGCTTTGTTTTCTTTTGGCTTCAATTTTTCTTTATTATGCCTAAGATATAAAAAATATAAGTATATCTATTACAAAAAAGTATTATTTAATCTTTAATGTAATCTAGATTGTAACAATTCTTAAAGAAAGCTTATTATTTTCAAGGACGCGGGGATACAAGGAAGTTCATAGTTATGCAACCGTTTGTTTGTGTACGGAAATGTAAACAAGATAAACTAATATAAACAATGTAACAAACAACAATCATAATATATTTTTTGTGAGTAAACATCTTAAACGCATCTAAAAAGCCACAGTTTTCTTTGCTAACTTTATCTACACGCATTTGAGTCAAGGTTATATTTTAGAACATTATTAGATAACTATAACAGTAGACAGAAATCCAAGATAATTAGTACTTGTGGCTTCAATGTTAGTGAATCGACTTTTCATACAAACTTATATGTATTTATTTATTTATTTAGTTTTAAAGAAAGCTTACAGACTAATTACACCAATTATTTAACAAAGTATATAAAATAATTGCTAATGACAAGCTTCCACATGTTTACATCTACGCGTTATGTTATCCCAGTTTTTTAGCCATACTAGCACTATGCAATTTTCATGCATCAAGGCCTCATCATAGTGATCAGTAACACTAAACAAGAAACAGTCACGAAAACCGTAATAAACGCACCCAAAACACACCAATAAAATGTTTCTTTGAAACGCAGTCATTAGTACTACAGCACATTACCGATGTCCTCTTCAAATAAAGACAGAACCAAATAGAGATAAAAAAGATATGTACTCACAAAAGCCGAACTCCCTATGGACAGTCCCCAACAAAGTCTATTAAAAAATATTTTAGATTCTCTCTTTATGTCTACTGTACTGTTTTTTGAAAAATAACGTTCTACGTGGATAGGATTTGTTGGAGTATAACACATTACGTTTTGTGCTTCGAAAGGCTTTTGCAAGACAATGAGAAAGAGGGCAATAAGTTTATTTTTTTGTTAAATGCATAATGTTAATTAATTAAGTAGGATTTAATCCATTCGGCTCCTTCATCGCAGTTTTAAAGCAAATTCAAATTATTTTGTTAATGTGTAAGTAAGTTTTTGCATGTTAAAACCTCTCTTCATTGCAAGAAGCATAAAAAAACAATAATTCATATACATTTTGAAAAAACTTATTTTCTTCTTCGAATACGTTTCTCTAAACCAAATCAAATTCCCCGAACAGACATCGTAGCTTCAAAAAAATGGTTAATAAAAAATTGGGGCTTTGAGAAAGCCAACGATACGGTAACCAGAGTCCATAGCGCAAACAACATCCCTCGTACACTAAAAAGCGATGCTACAGAACTATGAATTCGTATAAAAGCCTATAGAGTACTCAGAAATATTCGGCGGTATCGCTGCAGTATTCCAATAGGGATTTTCATTCACATCTGAAAACAGACTCGTCGATGTAAAAACGAAAACCAATATACCGTGGTGATGACGACGTTATTTCACTTATTTATGGTTATATTATTCTCCAAATTAATACTGGCCTTTCAGATTTTTTCCTTTAGTTCAATATGTTCTGTATATTGATAGCGTTTTTGTTTATATTTCGTAAGCGTCGTTTACTTTGTGAATAAGTAAAGTCTGGAAAATAAAGTAAACATCTCATTTTTAATAGTATTTTACTTTGTGTGTATCGTTTTCTGAAAGAACTTTTAAGAACATAATTATATCTTAAGATCAATTTGTGCGTTGATTTATCTTTTTTGATTGCTGATGAAGTCATTAAAACTTTCAAGTTGCATGTTGTTAAAACTTTTGCACTTATAACTTATTAATCTAACATCATATATTTCAGAAACTATATCACAACTTTCTGCACCAGTCAATCTCGAAATATGGGTATTTTGTTCCAAGGTTGTAATATTCATTTTGGATATTTAAAGGCAGTCAGTGTTACAGATTCTAATATCGGCGTCCAACAAAAAATATAGTTGACAAACTGTAAACATTGGACATTCTGACTGACATGCGAAATATTGGTTCTCTGTCGCTTTCCAAATATCAACAGACTTGCTATTTATTTATGAGTTTCCAACTCATGTTAAATATTACTTTTTCATTTGACAAACGCTGAGTTTTCGTGTGTGCTTAAACTTTTGTTTTATTGTGAACTGTGTTTGCGATTTGTATTTTTTTTTCAGGTGAAATAGTTTTAGGCAGTGAAATAAAATTTCATATTTTGAAATACATAAAAAATATGTTTGTGCTTCAACATTGTGACTAAATGCAAAATATTTCATCAGTTTCAGGTAAAATTATAAGTTTCTACCGCGAGAGAAGTAGAGTTCCAAGTTTAGTGTAGTAAAATACAAAAGAGAAGCCAACATCAAAAACTACATTAAATTAATATAATTAAACACAAATGAAATAATCAAATAAACAGGCGTATCGTGCTACTATCAATTAATGAATTATGCAAATTCGACAGACCACCGGTATAATCTGATTCACTTACGGCGTGCCTATTCGTGACACACACGTGTTGAGTCGTAAACTTGATAACTTACAACTTGGGGACCCTGAAATATGGTCTAGGAGGTCACTGTTTTTAGAATAAAAAGTGTTTTTAAAGAATTCGTTGATATTTGTTTTTTGCGTAGCTAGAACACAGTGACACGTGGAAGTAAGAGAAATGTTAAATACACTTATACACTATCAATTTTGGACAGCATAAATTCTAATCATATTTGGAGGTTTTTTTAATAGCTGATGTATTTTGGAAGATAATTAATCAATAATAAAATACATTTGTGAACATACACATAGCCAAATTGCTGTCCTCACCAAACATTATACATACATCAACATGCAACAAATAACTCAATCCCAACTTCCTAAGTCAATATAATAATGTCAGATCATAGACGTGGGTAGTAATTAGGCAATTATGCAAATTGTACGGTTGACCGGCATATAATTTGGCTGCTAGAGGGCGCCACACACGTGCGTTTGACGCGGTCGGATCATGAGTTCAGTAGCATGCGGTGTATTGGGCCTTAGAAATCGCGAGTAGGTAATGCAAGTCAAGAATGAAAATGCTGAGTTTCTTCTTTATCATAAGACGGGTGTGTACTATTTTCAAGGCAATAATACAACTTATCTTTAATGTACGTACATAACTTATGATCCCTATTTGCTCGTCAAATTGTTGGAAGTGGCAAATTTTCTAGATAAAAATGTGTGTGTACCATTTGCTCAGAAGTAAATAACTATTCTATTCTATCAATTGTAATATTTGTATGACTACTTTCGGCTGAAAATCATGTTCATATAAAATATCTAAATTATTTATTCGATTCAGTTAATCTACTTCCAAAGGTATACATTTCAAAACACTTTATTTCCCGTGAATTTTCTTTTAATTGACAAGGATAAAACAGTTTATCTGATAAATAAACTGTTTCTCAATAAATATTTGCACTCACTCAAACAATTCTAACCTACCAAATACCAAACAATTCTACCAAACAGTCCGCATTTAATCGCAGTTTCCGCGGCCTCAACATAAGACCATGCAACATTGTTTCCCTAACGTGACTGCCGAGAGCCGATGCGGATTAAGCGCCACAGCGCTGTATTGTGCCTCGATTCTGCACGCAGGCGACGTTGCGTGAAATTCTTCTACGTTCGAACAATGCAATCAATATATTATGATGCGTCATCGTCCGATCATTGGTAGGGTTATTTCGGTATTGAGGAGTTTTGAGGATTATAACCTATTTTTGTTAAGTGTGGGCGATGTTTGCTTGGTTGGTACAGGTATTTTTAGGTGGCACAATACAGCAATTTTGTATGATCGTTTGAGTTTGTTACTCTTTAAAGTCATGTGAATGTTCTGGTCATTTGGTACCTATTTTAATTCCTAAGTTCCATTATTATACACCTTTTTATGTTCCTATAGCGTATCCTGCTTATGCCTTAAATTCAAAATTCAAGGAAATTTTGACATAAAATAATACCAGGAACATTTGACTCGATATCCATTGCTGCCTGCCTACCTAATACTATCGACCCACATTTCCCAGAACAAGTTCGCCGATTGTATCCAAATGGAGATTCAGTACGTCCATATGCACCATTAGTGCTCCCAGTGGCCAAGGGATTATGATCTCGCATGTAAGTGATGGTTCATAACTTTAAGCTTGCGTTGCTCTTACTAATGGGTCTGAGTGCAAACCTCTCATCTTTAGGAATGCTAGTCCAGTGGTACGTACATGGTTGAATTTGGATGTGGATAACTAAGTCATCCAAAAGCATATGCTTTGAACGTAAATACGTGTATATAGTATGTGCGTAGGTTTGACATATTAGGGGTGCATAACTAGTCGGGCAATTTATTAAAGAGGAATCTGTCAATTTATACCGCTATACTCTTAATTTTGATGATAAAAAATATACATTGTTTGAAAGTTTCGGTATGATAAACGTCAAGACTTATGCAACAACACTGCCAAACGTGACGTTCGTTCAGCGACGACTAGTGCAAAGGTGAGCTCTTTTTTTACCAACCACAAGCTCGTAAATAAATTAAAAGAGCATTAGAGTCATGGCAAGTAAATATTCGATACCAACCTACACAGACAAACAAAAAAAACTAGGGTATGCAAATCCAGCAATTCTTTGAGACAGGCCAAAGCAATGCTTGTAAAACGGTAGTGTGTAGGTGCGGCGAGCAATCAATTAGCGGGCACACCCTGGTTACTCTATATGTTTGCTGTGGCTCATTACTTACTGGCCGAGGTGCTCCTTTGCTATTCGTGCCAAGGTTTCTTATTGACACGGGTATGGGACGCGCTTTTGATAATAACTTGAGGTTGTGTATGACTTATAGACTTATGATACTGTTAGTCATGTACCTACATACATACCTGTTTTGTATGAAGTCTTACGCTTTTCAAAACAATGCAATATAATGAATTTTCAATACACACTATCCAGCATCTAGATATAATAAAAACTAACTGTTTTCCGTGGTTGGCCCTCGACCCGGAAAGATCATTTTCTACAATAGGGTAAAAACTAGCCTAGGTCCTTTGTCAGGACATACAAGCCCGACATCCACACAGTCTGAATAATTTAAGCATTTGTTGTAATACCTAATAAGAAGGAAAATAACCGTCGTTACTATTGTATTGAAACATTAATGTTAAAGTTGTCATATTAAGTTGTCCATTAGAATATACTTAGATGCAGCCATTTTATTTCACATCATTTTAAAAACACTAACCACAAAAACAACAGCTTATCCTCACAAAATCCCAAAGCAAATAGCCTACAAGTAAAGCACATAGCACGGTGCATTACACCGAGACTCGGTCTACGACTGCAATGAATAAATTTCTAAGATTAAGACATTAATTTCATTATTTCATACGCTGGCTTCCGACGCGTATGCATTTCTCAGCCCGATCTATGGAAATTATGCTGTGAAATTGGAATTTGGGTTTTAAGTATTTAAGGCTTAAAAATATAGCAAAGGTAGTATTTGGTATGGTTCCTGGTATTTTTTTGGCTTATTATTTGGTTAGAAACTTTTTACCTACTTGAAAATTTATCAGTTTTTTCTGAAATCTTAGTGGTTCTTGATGACAACACACATTATTGTACAATGTATATGATTTTAATAGTTTGTTTAAACAAAGCCAAAATGACCAAGCTACAAGCTACAAAGATAATTCGAACATCAACCAAACTCGGCACTACCAACTTGTTTCACCCAGTTTCCGCGCCCTTGGCTCTTTAATTACAAACCAGAATGCAAATAACTTGCTTATAAAATAAATAAAAAAAATAACTCGCCAGAATTTTAAATACACAATTCTTTACTTTTCATCAAAGCAACAAAAAAAACTGTTTTGCTCTAAGTTGAAAGGCGTTTGTTATCTAAGTTCCGTGATTAAGAGTTTTCTCGGCCTCTAGCGAATGAAGCTGAAAAAATGTTAACTTGCCCAACCTAACTTGCTAACGTAATTGTTTGAATAATTAGTACCTCATTCGTACAATTAGAAAGTTTTTTTTTCATCTTTACTGGCAGAACTTTTAATGAATAAATTTTGTAAATCGGTTTGTTGTCATTTTTTTCGGGTATGAAAATGTTAATTAGAGCGACTGTATTGACTTGCGTAGTTCTTATAAAAATATAGGTAAAATAAAAAATCGTTTCACATCACATATTGATACGTCGTTGCGTGAAAACTATTATTTCAAGAGACCAATTACGCTGTCTGCCCCGCCTCTGACTAACCATCATATCCCATAAAGACTGCTTAATTCAATTCAAGTAACAGATTAACAAACCACCCATAAGTTAAGATCACCACAATGCATTAACCCCACAAAGCGCGGTTATCTCAAAATATTTCACCATTTGCATCGGCACAATTGAATGGAATATCAAAATGGTCGGTGGAGGGTATTGCGCATAATAGCCGGGTATACCCGGCTTAGACACGGAATATAATCTCGCAGAAGACTCACTGGTTTGACAGCTACTTTGAAGAACAAAGAAGCAACGTTGATGAAGTAAACTAACTACCGACATTGTGTGGTCGTAATGACCGAAAGATGAGTCTATGCTTCTGGTAAGTGTGAGGGGGGTTAGCTTGCATTGAGATGAACAAATTCTTAGTCATAATGCTTTTGTTAAAAATACTTCAAATTACGGAGGAATGTTATGAAGGTATCTAAGTGTGTGTGTAAGACAGATAACAGGCAGACAGGTATCAAAGAAGAAGACGTGAAAATTATGGGATAACAGATAGAAATGATAACGATGACGAACTATATGGTAAGTTACACTGCAAAATTACATTAACCTATCATAAAACATCTGATTAGCGCTCTTCGTTCCTGTGCACAAAAATGCTTATGATCTAAATTCTCAAAATGATAAATTCTCTGTTTACACAACCTATAGAACTCTGTAAGAACTAAACATACTGTACAGATCTGTCCAATGGTCGCACGGCCACGCTAGAGGGGCACTCAAACGATGCCAGCGTCGCGTCATGCAAATCTTCTTAGAACTTAGTGTTCAGTAAGTTTGCAGCTCTAGTGCATGTGTGCTTAATATTTACTAAACGTCATTATTAAGTGGTGTTTATGGTATATTTAGTGAGCGGTTTTGAAGCGAGTTAGTTTGCTTGTTGAGTGGGTGAATAGATTTTAGTGTCTGGATGTGGAACGATGGTTTAATTTTTGTTATGTTATATTACTGAATGAAATACTTACATTATAATAATATGTTTTCACACTATAAAGGCTTTTGCTTTTTAATATTAAAATATGTTAGCCGGCAAAAATACGAACTGGATTTCATGAGAAGAATCTACCAATTTACATGACTGAAGAGAATAATATAACTAACACTGTATAGCAAAGATATACTTATAAATAATTAAAGAACATCTAAAAAGTAAATAATAACTAATTAACAACACCCGGAAAACACCAAAATTAGAACAACAAAACAATTTAATTAAAATTCTTGAAACAACTCGAAGAATCAACTGCAAAAACTCTAAAAACTCACCCATACATACAGACATCAGAATTCTTGTTCACTTTCGGCCGTGTCTAAGTCAATAAATTCATCTTATTTAATCAGGCGAAAGCACTTCCAATAAAATAGGCGGAAATTTTACAAGTATCCTAATAAAACTTGGTTTGGAGTTAGGAGCTAGCAAAGTTGGTCGGAACGAGCCGAAATATTCAACAAATTCGATACCTAAGCACACAATAGACACGCCTCTTACAACGCAATTTCGGTAAAGTCGGTTCTGAGAAAAAATCTGGATTCTGAAGTGGATGAGGTGATAAGGTGATTTTAGTTCACTCACCATATTGACTTGACTTTCTGATATTGCTAAGAATAGTTAAAATTCTTTGTACAGTTAAACAACCTTCAAAATTTCAATTTCTTCTCTCTTGTATTCATACCATGGCTTGTCAACTCGCCCTTTCTGATATATTGTTCTATCAATAACCTAAGTATAGAACAAGGAGCTAGGTACCTATTTAACCTAAAAACCATCGAAAGCTTTTAATAGGTTTAAAGAATGGTCTCAAGCTAGTTTGAACCTAACCTCTCGCTTGACCAAATGCACAAAGCCTAACTATAATTAGAAAACAGTAACCATCTCAAATTAATACTACACTGTGTAAATTGACCGTTCCAAGCCAATTTAGTCCCGATGACCAATACGAACCACCGGAGGCTATAATATAATGTGACAAATCAGACCCTAACCCTCCAATACTCACTTTGATGTAATACATCTTTAGGCAAACAGTTCAACGTAATATATAGAAGTATGTATATGGTTTGCAATAATGCAGTAATCCTTTGCGGGTTAACGGGTTTACAGTCAATATGGAAGCTTGAAATCACATTAGGGTCAGAAGCTGATTAAATGATGGGACAGACATACATAAATTGTACTAGGTCGGGTAATACCTATGATATAGTGAAATTATCTGTTCCCCCATAACATTATAAGGAAAGTGCATATTTTGGGAATTAAAATATTAATTAATGATTAATGCTCAATCCTTCTCCGTGTGAGAGGAGGCCTGTGCCCAGCAGTGGGACGAAAAAGGCTGTAACAGATTTATTTTTGAATCGCGTTCTAAAATCTTTAATGTTTATTGTTTAATAAGCGTTTAAAAATAGAAGACTGTCCGTGTTATCGACCTTTCTTACCAGCCAGCGTGTTTTCAAGCTTTCCGACCAGCGTGAACACAAAGACTAAAATATCATATCACCTGCTTTTTATTCTCCAGTTGTAAAACTGAATGGATAGTTGAAGAGAATTGGTTATTATGGTTAGACGTGCCTCTCACCAGACATTGGCAGTTATCATGCAAATTGTCATATTTTAATCTAACGCGATGCTATTACTTTTGAAAAGGGAATTTTCTGAGCATTTCTGGTTTAAGTTTATAAATTAATTTGAATTTTATTTAAAAAAAGAAACGATTTTGGTTTCTTGATATCCGAGCTTTATTGAAATCACAGAAAAAGGAGGAGCTGAAAAATACTATCTGCCTTCTATTTTTGTTGTTATAAATTGGGTTTCTACCAGTTTTATTTATTTCCCCAAAATAAAGATATCCCCAAAAACCATCTGCTATCAGCTATCAAATGCAATGTTTACCGTCATGTATTAGGGCCGGCGCACACATATCGAGAAACACTCGATGCCGTGTCGCGCGTGTTTGCTAAGCCCTCGTGCACACGACACGTCTCGGCGCCGTGAAATATCGCACAATACGCGCTACGATGCGACATTTTCACACTTTTATGTATTCCGATTTGATTCATGTATAATTTAATGTCGTCTGAATATAAATAAGTTGATTACACGGTGAAATTATTTTGACGTTGTTCGAGTATTCGGTTTTGGTTGTTATTGATGGAATTTTAGATTTCTAGGCGAAATGGCGTTCAGTTTTGATCGGGATTCTACGTGTCTGTAGTAAGGACATCAATTCTTGTTGTAAAATTGTTCAGCATCCTTGCAACTTACTAAAAAAAATTTGACCGTCAGAATGTAAAACAATACCAAATAACAAACAACAGTTACAAAACCCGCAAAAGAATTTAATAACTCACTTCTAATCCGCCGTTTACTGTTGATATTTTCCACTCAGTTTTCCGACATTAATCATCGCTTGTATCACAAAGCCCTTAAAAAAGGGATGACATAGACCTATCTGGCGTCGGCCTATTGTGGCCATTGTGATCCTGTCACCTCGAAGGTGCGGGACATAATTTATTTAACGGTAAATAAATTATCATAATCTCTTGTTGATATTAAGTAAACTGCTGTAAAGGCTGCCATGATGATTAGGACAATTCTAAATTCAAATTGCTTTCACAATAAGCTCACAACACCAATTTGATAGACACATTCTCTTTTCAAATTCAAATGTACAATGAATTCTAGTAACAAATTGAAAAGAAAATCTATATTGGCTTTGCAAATTCGAATTTTGAAATAGTTTAAAGAAGATTCTACGAATATAATTTAATAAAATACAAAAAAGGCCAAAGGCAATTTTGTAATTTAAAAATCTGAAGCTACCAAAAGAATATTACGTAACAAAATGTTGAAGCAACAAGATTAAAACAACTTTGAAAGTCAACAAATTGGAAAGTATCAAATGCAAAGTAAAAATATATATTTCGTATAATATTCTCATGACTTGTAAACAAGTTTGAGGCGCAGTCGGCCGAAAATAATCCAGTCTAATTACTGAAAGACTGTACTCATAGCCAAGTTTGCTAATAAAGTGGATGGTTAAGTTCCGTACAGGCTCAACGTTTGACGGTAAAGCTGGGGCTACACTGTTACTCTAGTACTCTAAATAACTATACATTGAGAATAACTTGATTACGTATTTTTCATATAATTTAAATATTTTTCTAAGATAAAGATTAAATTTTTATAATTTTATATGTAAAACGTATTTCTTTGACACGAAAGATAAAATTAAGTCATCCAAAGGTAATATTGAATTAATTTAAAATCTTTAAAGCTAGCCCAAATAATTCAAACAAACAAACTCAGCTTTGAGATATTAAACAGTTTGAATTAAGGTCTTATTTGATAGCAAATAATGTATGCAAATGAAACCTACTTAATATAAAACATTTTATAGAAGAAAAAAAAGGTTTATCCAATAGAAGTTCAATGAAACTTATTTAATTCGATTTATTTCATTGAATTTGTCAGAATGAGATTTAGGAGCATTGTGTAATAATTACGTTAGGCCTGTATTGGTTCAGTTTGTAAATAAGTCTTTGGAGACAGAGTTTAAATGTCGTCTGGACAAACTAGCAAATAGAAGAATGAGTACAATGACATGTGCGTCCTAAGATTTAATTTGTAAGTCAGCATTGATAGGCGTGATTTTAAATTCTCGCAACTAATTTAAAATATATAAAACCAGTGGCAAATACATACATGAACTTTATCTAATTGATGTTTTATTTCACGAAAGCAGGCGAGCCAAACTTGTGTGTGTGAGAATGTACATGCTCCTTGTCTATGTATGAGACGGCAGCTCGGCCAATACTGAGCGCTCCCGAGCTTACGCATACAAAGACAATGTGCATATACATTTATGAACACAACTGAAACTTAGCCGCGTTTGTGAAATAAAACATATTTTGTGTTAATTCTTTTTAAGGTTAAGAAGAGTAGGTTTCTCTTTAAGTTTTTTTCTCAAATAATATTATTAAGAAACTATATGTCTAGACATTAGGGATCGGATTGTGGTTGCTATGATAACTCTTATACGTGCTAATGTGTAAGTCATGTTATTTCAGGATGGTGTTTATTTTTACCATATTTAAAGCATGGATAATGGGGTTAGATAAAATAATTTTCCATGATAATGAATATTAAACACTTTCCGTGTTTCCTTGTACTATAAAAAAGTCATTTATGGAATTTTTCAAACACGCGTCAAACGTCTGCTTGGCTTTTTAAAATAAAAGCTAAGTTTTAATTCGACTTAGGTACCTAGTTCTAAACTATAGGAGGTTTCTGACATTGATCTTTATTCTTAACTTATTTTTTAATCTTCATTTAAATCAAACCTCTTTCCATTTAAATATAACCAGCCTATCCACAAAATTCAAACACCAATAAAATAAAACATCACAGCCCACTTCATCCGTAATTCGGAACAATTCCGTCAGTGTACACACGGCCCACGAAAGTAAAGATCGAAGTAAAACTTTGGAAATTGATCCAAAGTGTACCGAGAGTTCGGTTCGTCTTTCGAGTACATATCTACTTATAACACGGAGGAATGAAGGATAGCGGAGATGCCATAAGCAAGGTAGGTCAAGCCAGTCCTTATAGATCAAGTAACGTTAAGTAGCCTTGATCAGATACTAGAACTAACGAGGCGTTGTATCCTTGTCAAAACCTGGTGTTGATTACTTTATATTAAAAAAAAAAAATTGGCGGGTTCTATAAAAAACGTACAATGGGGGAGTAGCTAGTAACGTTCTTTGTCCCCCGAACACCCGTGTTTTGCGCTAGGAGATTTTGCGTTTTGCCATCTCCGCTATTCATTTTGTTCTCCATGACATTATAATAATATCTTATATACATAGGTATGTACGTATAACTGCAAGCCGTGATCTAAAGGTGGAAGAGTGGGGGCGTTTGATGACAGATATGCGGATGTCTTTACTTTGTTCGTACTTTTTTATGAGGTAAATATTTATATGTACGCGTGTGTGGACTTTTTCATCAAAAGTATCTGCGATGTGCTGTAATGCTTTCCTGATATACAGATATGGAAAAGCAGCAAGAATTGTTAAGGTACTTATTTATTAATTGTTAACGTACTAGGTAATTGTTAAGTAAAGTTTCAAGAATGTTCCTTATTTTAAATTTTATTTTTTTAATATTTGTACGCCTAAGAGGCCAAACATGAATGGTAACGTTTATTTTCTTGTCTAACAACCTGCATAACTATATGTACAGTCACCCATGTTTTTTACAAATAAAGTATCTTGTATCTTGTACCGTTGTTGGTTAAGTTTGCAATTTTTCAGCAATCTACGAACATATAAATATATCATTAACAATAAGTTTTGTACTGTAACATTAAAATTTTAAACTTAAAAATGTTAAGATGACTCTCAAGTTTTTGCCCCTCAACTCAAATACACGTTTACTAACAATGCCAGTAACGAAACATGTTCCACTCCTACAACAATTTGTTCCTTTTTATCGACAAATTGGAACTGAGCATACAAACGACAAAAGTACGGAAACAGCATAAAAAATTGTGCCCAACTCCTCGCATTTTGTGAAAATTCGGAATTATTCGTGAAAACTCGGCTTTAGAACAGTACAGGTAGTCGGAAAAGTGTTACATAGTGAATGGTTATAATTGAAAAACGTCATGCGCACTGGGCCGCCCTGCGGAGCCGCTTGGATTAGGGTCCGCTGTCAAAACACCATCCCACCGAGTGAAGCGGTCCAAGTTATAATGGGTAGCGGGTTGTTAAAAGTTTGAACTTCTAATTGGTTATAGGAATTGTTTTTTTTTGTTATAAGAAACAAAAGAAAGGTGTTTTAGCCAGTATTTCAGTGTGGATGAACTCATAAGAATTAATACACATTAGTTACTCTATATGCTCTTGAAAATGTACACGGTTGATTATTATTGTAAACATAGGTAGTTACAAATGGAGCTAATAAAAGCGTGTTAAATAGATGCCTTATTTTTTACAAGCTTTAAATCTCCCAAGCACTAACGAATAAAAATAATACTTTAAACATATATCTGAATTTGAGAGTATTTTCCAAATATTGAATTATTGCAACAAACGCTCCCGCTACATCTCACAACTTGAACCAACCCACAAATAGGAAATTATTAGGCCGAGCTCGCCTCTTGCAACCTTTGCCAGCACTACTGATGGCAGACTTATTTTTAATCATAAACGTCGTTTGCACAAAGTACCTTTAGCGAACCATAATGATATTGTCAAGGACATAATACCTACTTTATTATCGTACTTAATAATCTAAGAGTTAATTTTTAAAACGATACGCTGTTGTTTATATTTTTGAAGGGTAGTTAATGGCGATTGGCTCGTCAAAGGGTCTATTGTTTGTGTAATAGATTGTTGTATTTGACGTTTAATGTTTTAGGATTAACTATTAAAATGACAAGAACATATTTTGCTAAATAAGGTATGTTTTGAAAAAGATGTTGAGCGGTTAAGAGAATAGATTTATCAGTTACGGTTTACCTGGATACGATATGTTTCTGCAGTAGAATACCTTTCCTGTTTACATCTAATTCTGTCCGTCAATATTTTATGTCAGTACAATCCACAACTTTGTCTCCCTAAGTATAAAAAATATCTAAAGATTTTCTCTCCATTCATTAAACATACGTCAAAAACTTTATCCTACAAAAACAAGGTCATTCCAAACAATACTCAAACACCAGAACCCTTCTAAATGTAAGAACCCCCGAACATTCAATTTTAATACCTTGCGAAAAACAATCGCCTTTTATATGGTAGTAATAAAGCGATCGAGACGCTCCCGATAGTGAGGGAACAATTTCTTTATTATTTCCCTTAGCTCGAGAGACTCTTTAACAAGCAATAATTGTTTCTCTCTTTATGAGGGGCGTTCTCCGTAATGATTTAGTATCGCTTTCCAACGTTCGCAGCACAATTCGTCTGACTACGGACTTCTTACATACTGTTATTGTTTTGCCTAACACATTTTATTCCACAACAATTTTCATGTCAAAATTGTTGTCCAATACTTTCACCAATCCAAATTGTTTATCGCGGCTACTCGAAAATACTTCGGCGGAAATATCCGAAGCTTACCTGAAACAAACAAAACATTTTGTTAATGAAGTCACCAGAATTCCCGTCAACAACAACGGGGGTACATTAAAACAACGTAAACAACGGGTCAATGCAAATTAAAAATCGCACTGGTAAAAAAGCCGTGAACTTTGGTCTTTAATTGAACAGTGGTGTGGAACAACAGGGGCTGTAGTGTGTACATTGTAGGTGACGCGGGTGGGTGCGACGATGCACGCCTGCACGCCGCCGCAACGCACTCGAACGCAACGGCGCGGAACACGCATTCGTTAATGAAAGTCATTTTGTGACGTGGAAAAGGTGGGTGCTAATGATTTTGGAATGAATTGGAATTCTATTTTGGGCGTCGATATTTATTGTTTTTTGGTTTCACGTTTTAGTGTGCCAGAGTGTTATTTTAATTAAGAGAAAATGACGTCGGTTTATGCTGGAGTAAGTTTAGTTTCCATAGTCAATCCCACTTCGTTAATTGCAATAGAAGGTTCTCAAGTCTCTTGAGTAATAGCAACTAATTATCTTACGATTCCCTTTCAACATTCAAGACAATGCTAAACAATTCCACTACAAGCATAGTTTACTATCACCAAAGTTTTTGAAAACAAAGTTATCTCCGACAATTAGCCAATCAAACGGCAGCATCCGGATCGTTTCAGCACCGACAGATTTAATTGGACGATCCCCTTTGTTGAACTTAACAGAGTCAATCAACATTACCGATAGTCGAGCGTTAGTTTATCTTGTTCAATATTTGAATAAAACTGTGCCTGTACGTTTGAAACTAATGCTCAATTTCGCTGGCATAATAACGAGATGTAGGTCAGTCTATAGACGCTGTAGTGGTGTAGGAAATAGTAATTAGAGCTCATTATTTGTAGGACGCTCGGTCGATGCATGTAAGCCGTCTGCTCCAAGCTGAGAATATAAGCGCCGTACCAGATTGAACGTTATGTAGTTCACACATCGTCATTGAAACGTGATTTGGAGTTTGTTAGAGCATACATGTACTTCCATACCAATTTGCCCTAAACCGAGTAACTTTCAAAGGTCACCGCACTCTCTTCAGTAAACTAGCAAGACACACGCATTACATGGAAACTTCCATATGTGACACACATCGACACATCCATCTGATATCAAACGAATATTACACAAACCTGTGCCACGTAATTAAGCTCCGAAGTCGGCATTCCGGGTCCACTTTCATCCTGTTCAGTGGACCCAAATAGTTGTCCCCCGACCACACGGAGCCACGATATTGCTGATCAAAAAAGGGTTGAAAAGGGCACCAAACGCACTTCACGCATCGCTTAATTGGCACAAGCATTTAGCCTGTGAAAGTCGAAACAGGCAAATTGGATTTGTGTCCATACCGGGCCTCTTTGACGCAGAGCTGATTCACAATTTGACATTACAGCGCCAAAGTAACTAGATTACGCGTCAATTTTATACTATCTTTCGTTCTTTAAAAGCATGTGTAGGCGCGAGCGAAATTTTAGCGTGAAAGGATGCCATGATCGATATTGTTGTCGAGTGGACCTAGCGGATAGTGCTGCAATTTTTAATGGACGCCTGATTGAGTTTATTAATTGATTTAACCTAGTTTTTTTTTGTAAGGGCTCTAACTTATGTCAAATATTGAAATACAGCCTTTCATTATAGTCTGACGCAAAGAAGAGCCTGAGGCGGCATCGTCTTAGCAAGAAGTCAAACATTAAGAGATGAATCAAATAATAATCACCCTTGTACAGGCCAGCATTACATAACACACAATTCCAACTGAAACTTTCCAGTGTTACCTTAAATTAAAATTGACTGAACAAACTCGCCGACGAAGCGTGCACTAAAGAAATAATACCAAGTATTCGTCAAACAGATCCGGGAGACGTTAATGAAATCATTTTGTTCTCAAGTAAAACAAAATGGGAAACAATTATTAAATGTTAATAGGTTCGGTACAGCGCAGTAGGCACTTCATTAAACCATGCCTTTTATTACATTTTAAGTGGCATTTTATTTACAATAAAATCAGTTTTCGGGTTCGCTGGATTGCCATGTAAATACGGTGTACTCGTGCATCCGTAATTTACGTTCGGCGGGTTAAAAGAAAATCAAAGAGGGTCGTTTCATTAAAATTTTAAGGTTCAATTTAAGGAGAATAAATAGGTTCGCCAACTTATTTGTTCAGCCTTTGATTTTTAAATTGATACGTTGTGTATGTTTGTGTGTCAATATTCGGCGGGATGTAAATATTATTTCTTGATTGCAATATTTTTTTAAAGAAGTCTGTTTCACAAATACTGAGAACAGTATTTCAACAGTCTGAAATGCCTTAAAGAAAATTGGATTCTTTATTTTAGTGTGCTTGGTTAATTGGTCGATATATTATTATTTTTAACGGTTTAATGAATATTTTATTAAACACAAAGTAAAAAAAAATCCCATCTTCTCTTAAAGGCCATTTCAAAGGTCCATTACGAGATCACGTCAGTAATTACCAATGATGTTTACTCCGGGGAGGGTAATCGTCAATTTAAAGTTAAGGGAGATTAACCGTCGGCTAGTGGCGCCCTCTAGAGAGCGACAAATGACATGCCCGTATCTAATGGACGAATGAAGCCTGAAGATTGGATGCTGTGCGTTAATGTATGGAGTTAGAGGGGTGGTTGAAGTGATTTTGTAGTTTGGTTAAGTTAGTTTGGTAAAAGACTTGTGTGGTTATTGTAATAATATGTTTTTAATGTTGAGTTTTCAGTTTTAATTTTCTGATCAATCCTGATAATTTCACCCCATTATCTATCCCTTATCTATTTTAATAGACGGCACGGATTGTGGCTGATTGAAAGAACATTTAAATCAACCGAAGTTAAAGCATCTAAGTTAAAAAGGAAAAATAGGTATGTTTATTGCACAAAATATCACAGACTTCAAAAGAAAAAAGTAATCAAGCAATTAAAACAATTACTTCTAGCAGCCAACCAAAACAACGACCAAATCAACTAAACTAAACCCTAAGCCACGGTCCATCAATTTATTATTTTCGTTACTATAACGAGTTACACAAATAAAATTGGAAATAAAAAGGTGTCGAGCTGTCATCGGCGAACAACTTGCTAACAATGTGATGGCAAACAACAAAGCGTTGACGAAGGGCCGAGGGGAGGGGAGGAGACGAGGTTAGGGGGGAGGGGAACGCCAAATAATGTACCAGGTATGTTGTACATGTTGTTCTATCGACGACAATTACTGGACTTAAGTGATAGAGGGAAATATGAACGTATTGGTGAAGTGGTGGGGTATGTGTTTTATTTATTGAATGTTTAATAGTTTTGTCACTATGGTCCTGGGTTCGATCCTAAGCTGAAAGAAAAGGCTCTGTATTGTTTTTTAATTTTAACTAAATGCAAGGAAAAAGTAAAAATTGTTGCCATTTAAGAAGCGTTTTCCAGTACCTAAACTTTATTTCAGACGGCATTCACAATTTCGACATTTTGCCTGATCTTATGTTGATAACCTTTTACAGACCCGCCTAAAGGACTTGAAACGATATTTTCACAAGCAGGTAAAAAATAAGGACTTGTTCAAATATAAACAAAGCTATCAACTAATAGCCACCCCAATCTATGATGCTACTCAATTCACCGCCATCATAGAACTAGGTGACGGTTTATTTACGTTCAATTTGATAGAAAAGGTCGACCGCATTAAAAATGTATGCTGCTCTTTTATAATTCTACCTCATACACTTTGAATAGCATTCTGACGTACACCCACGTTACACTGCCCAAGTTGGTCAAATAACCTTGATATTTATCAATATAGGTGATATTGTCCTCTGTCACCCTCCTAATGTTCCCTTCAAATGACTATAAAACTTGAAGTTTTAATATATCGGCGTCAAGCAAGCGTCTTGGGATTAAGCGCAGTTGTTGGGGGAGGCTTAACGCATATCTTTGAAAGAAACGAGCGCGTGATGTTTGCGCTCTCCCATATAGGCTGAGCTTAGTTGAAAGTTGGCTAAATCCCCGCTACGTGACGTAATTAAGATCGAGCCTCACAGGCATAGCGGCCTTCATACCCCTGCACCGCTTCAAGCGATCCCGTAAACAACTTCACAGCGCTAACTAATTTATTAGGACCCGCTGAATAGCTGCCTCAAGCGCTTTTGTTGCTTGTAAGATATTATTTTAAAATGAGCTGCGATGTAATCGAAATGCGCTGTATCTATTGAGGGATATATTATAGGCTCCTTTAGTTAAGTAGAGACTTATACAGTGTTTTTGTAACTTGCTTACGCTTACAATCTTCTTATGTATATTTATTGTTTTTTGATGGAGTTAGGCTAGATCAGTTTCAGTAATAGGTAATTTGACATTAGGTACCACTTACGCTAACCATCATTACATGTATGAAAGTCGGGAAACATAGTGTTAAAGAGTAGATTATTATTATTTATCTGATAACATTCAAAATGTAAACAAAATGAATGTGTCTGATAAAGCTTAAAAATATACAGCAAACAGAAGAACTGTGACAAAAAGAACATCAAAACACAAATCCCTCTCAACAACCACCAGGCACTCCCAACAATATTAAAAAACGCACCAACAATTTCATTTAATCAAATCTAAGACAGTACTCGCAACAAACAACGCAGGAACACAGGAACTACAGGAAAATAGTAGAAAACAAATATCTAATCAGGCGAGAGCTTTGCACCGCAGAATATTACATGCAACGTGTCGGCAGCCTTGTAAATTGTTCCTAGCACTACGGAGCTGCAAATTATTTCTATTTAGACGAGTATTTGTGCAGCTAAAAGGTTGGTGTTCCTACTTTCTTTGGATTGTTAGAGGTTTATGTTATGATTATGGAAGTACACTCGTGAAGTTGCAATTGAATTTGTTGTGGTGCTTTGTTTTATGTATATGCTACAAAATAACAAAGAAAAAAGATTTTTCCTAGCATTTATAGATACATACTCTTAACATTTTTTTTAAGGCAAATTATCAAATTATTACTAGTATAGTAAAAACATACGACATCTATTGAAATGATCACCAGCAGGCCACAGCGATGGGACATGATTTTAATGTATTATCCAAAGAGTTTACAGGTATTTAAAACAAAAGAAAGAAACAAAATGCAAAATGCAGTACCAGCCAGTGTTAATCCATTCATTCCTACACGGAAACCATCTCAACGCACATCACACCAGTCCAGATCCAACTAAGTCATCACGGATCTATTTAAGAAATACATCCAATTAGTCGCTCTCCTGATCTGAAGGGAACCTGGATCTCGCATCACGTTGTTAAGTCCAGCCGGATTTAGTTTATTGGCTTATTCAGTTTGTAATGGTCCCAGTGTCCAGCTTCGTAATGGACAGCCTTATAGCGTCCGACAGCCGTCCCTCACTATTAATATGCTGTGGGATTAAAAACTCATGGTTTACGATTCTTAATGGACTGCTGTGAAATGTGAGATCGTTAATATTACTGGGAACTGTATTGATTATAAGATGATATTAATGGTCAGCATACCTTATAACAATACGTCTTTAAAATTGCCAAAAATAAAAGTTTTATAAAATATTTGTATCACACGCAAATCTAACTGATCATAATCCATTTCTTCACAAGTACCAGGAATTCATAACATACAAGGAACTGCGCTTCCCACAAAGCATTTCACAAACAAACAAAGGAGCGAGTATTTAGAAAGTAATTCGGCTCCTAAGCGTATCGTTTTATACCTTCAAAAAAATCATTAGGGAGCGTTCCTCATGGCACTCGAAGCGGTTTGAATAAAATATAGGGGTGGAATAAAGCGAGCCTTTTTATCTATTAAACGCATTTGCTGTTACAAATCTTCGCTCTCTCCGGCGGCGAGCGTGCATAAGTGCGTGGGAACAGTGTGACGAGCGGAGCGGGGGATGTAGCGGACGCGGAAGCGGATTGACGGTTTAAGTTTCTTCTAAAGTAAATGACTAGAAAAATGTTTATATATAGCTCGAGTAGGATCCAATAAAAATATATGCAACAACCGATAGCAGCTTAAAAAACAATGAAAGAGATCGCGTTCTCAATAGGTATATCTCTTCTTGAACAATCTTCGCCGCAAAAAATATCATCCTTCAGTTTTTTTCTAGCAAGCTGGGATAGCCTTTCATTCAGATCAGATTGCCAAACAGCTGAGTTTTATATAATCAAGTTACTCATTGAAGACCTGCACTAGTAACCAGACCAAACTCACCAAGAAATAGCATCAAAGATTTTCAAGAAAGAAAACTAAAAACCAAACACATCTTAAAACAAGAACTCCACTACCTAGCCTATGTACCTATCACAAACTCGCTACCAGCACTACAAACACGAGTTAAAGGAAATGGCTGGCCTCGTCTACCGGCTTGCATTTACGACATTACCCCGCAAGCTTTATTTTGCACTCCTACTGGTCTTGTGAGCTTCACAATAGCTGTCACAGGCCATGATTGTTACCTAGACTTTGTTCTGTTAGACGGTGGAAAAGATTTTGCGTCAGTTTGAATGTAGGGTGTATCATGAGCGTTTGTGGGTTAAGAGTTTTGTGTGTCTTGGGTTTTAGGTCCGAATATATTTAAAAGGAGAGGGCCAGAAAAAAAATAAGGAAAAAAATGATCTCGGAAATCTATCATTTTGACTATGCCATGGTGATGGCACAAAACAAAATATGGTTTTATTCTTATTTACTTTTTCAAGAAATAAAGAATCCCAAAATCGTTTAAAAGAACGTTACCTACTAAAAATAATAAAAAAGTTGTAAATAGTAATAAGTAAGTACATTTAGGTAAATGCCAAGCTATCCCAAAGCGAGAATTTTCAAGAACTTACCACCACATACAAACAGTCTCACTATCCGACCAAAGATTTTTGTATCCCTCCTCGTATTACCAACTTCGTAGGCGTTTCGTTTAAGTATGTCGCTTTCCGGTGCCGAAGCTCTGCTTTGTAAGAATACACAAGATTTATACAAGCTAGATGTGCTATGAATGGAGTGCACAAGACGGATAAACAGATCAAGAACACTTTTTGTACTCTGTGTGGTACCTGAGTCTTTTAGGAAATTTATGTTCTTTTCAATTTATGGTCAGGTTATGCAAATAAATGAATATGTGATTAGTTCTTTATGTAGACAACAAAATTAAAATAATATTCAGATCAATAAAATTAATAATGACTGATAAACACTAAAAGCTTCCTTCAAAATGAAGAAGTCAAAATGTTGATGTCTTAAATTAAAATATTTGCGAATACAACAATAAAAACGCACTTCCAGTGATCACAGATTAGTGATGATTAAAAATAATCAACTGAAGTCTGAAATTAAAAACTTTGCAAGTAAATAAACACAAAAATACACTTCCAGTGATCACTAAATCTTGGTCACAGGTAAAAAGACTCATTCTTTTGACAAACGCCACGGGAACGAGAAGCATAGAGGATACAATTTGCGCAGAAGCAGGCGCCTTCAACTTAGTGCGCATTTCTGATGCAAATCACCAAATAAATATCCGCAGAAAGTCTACTTTAAACGATTCAGATATAATCAGTAAAACAAATGGAACCGTGAACTTTTTGTGAGTTGGGAAGCTTGATTCAAATGATCATACTATAGTTCACACACATAATAGTAGAGAATGTTGTGACATTAAAAATATTACTTTTAACATTTTAAATTAATTAGATAGCGTAATAAATCTGGGTTAACTTCAAAGAAAGGTAGTCCAGATAAAAGTAGAATTTATGTAAGTACATAATTATAACAACTATATAGAGTTTGTTTAAAATGGAAATGGGCAGGACATATAGCAAGAATGTCAGGCAAGAAGTGGATAAAAAATATTATAGCTTGGAAAGGTCCGCCAGTAAAAAGAAATAGAGGCAGACCAGCAGAAAGATGGGATGACGAAATAAAAGCAATAGCAGGAAATGATTGGCTAAAGAAAGCGACGGATAGAGGGAATTGGAAAGTCATGGAGGAGGCCTTTACTCAAAAAGAGGTCCTTAATGGGTCACAGTTATAATATTAAATTAATTAAGTTTACACAGTTAAGATAAATAGTTGTGATACGTAAATGTTATATATATAATATTTCATATGTATATTTTTTGTAACTTTCTCAAAGGATAAATAAAGGCTATATATATACATATATATATAGAGTTTGTTTGTAAATACCCAATGAGTGTGTAATTTGGAAAAAAAAATCTTTAACATTTTTAAACCTATTTTATAAAAGTTTATTTACTCTTTCTTACTGTTTTAGCAAACATGAGTCTTCTGCTTCTTCCCTACATAGTGAGGTAACACGGATACGTGGTTCATTATGTACTGATTTCAGAGCGTTTAGTGTTTGCGCCACGGATCTCGGCGACGTTATTTCTTTGAGCTTTGAGATGGAATTATAAATGTGTTTGTGTGTTTGTTGCTGCCTTTGTCGCTTCTGAGAGGGTGGTGACTTGAAGACTCTTCGCAGTTCCACGTGAATTTAAATCATGTTTAACCTTAGAATACGTCACTATGGAGTTTTTAATCTTATGGCTTCCATAAAAGTATCTTTAAAATGAAAATTGTATTTATGCGCAATGCAATCATCAGGAATCTAATTAATTAATATCAGTCCATAAGCTTCAAAGGAACTCAGCCGAAGAAATGCAAAATACAAAATGAAGAAATAAAAATACCCCGAGAAAGACTAGCTGGCAGCAAATAAGAGCAAAAGCATTGCCTTTGCTTCATCACTTTAAAAAAAATAACTGATAAAAAAGAATCTAATCTGTCTTCTGTAAACGCAAATCAAAAGTGGCAATCGTAAGTACACGAGAGATGAATTAAACTCACTATAGTCTGTGGTCTGCATTTTAATTAATTAAGAGCGTGGGCTTCGGAGGGGAGGGGGGAGGTCGGTATAGGGCTGCCTTCTTTTCAGTAGTTGGTAATCTTGAGGTCATATAAAATGGATGTCACGAGTAGGTTGAAGGAAGGATTTGAAATGGGTACAACGTAACGCATAAAATAATTGTAAAAGTCGAAGAATATTGTTTCAGTTTTATCTCAATAATATTAACCACAAATACAATTCATATGTGGTAAATGATTTTTAATTTTAAGACTCTACAACGGAATTTATCGACACACAATATGAGAGGAGAGCGAAATTTCAATAGGCTGTTATTTTGTGATTTCAGTATTAGGGCATTATCACATTGAATGAAATCGTTTTGATTACGGATGCTACATAGTTTTAAAGTTTATTCTATGAGGCTTATGTATAGTATCTTAAGTTTTTTTTACAAAACAGGGCCTTAAAGAAGCCTACACTTCATCTCCAAGTATCTGCTAACCCTACAATAGTGGAGCAACAGTGTTTACGCGCGGCGACACTTCGTGACTTTCCGCCGGCATTCGTTTTCTGTCGCCGCGCTCACCGGGAGCCTTACTCCATTAAGGAAATTAATGTTTTGACTTACCCACCGGCCATCTTGCGGTGGAAATGTATAGAGAAACAATTGCCTTTTACTCTGGGGTAGGTACTTTATATTGATGTTTTATAAAATATAGCCAGTCTCACTGTTTATTGATGTAGTTTAAAATGACGATGTATGCATGATGTGTTCTCCTATAAGTGAAAGAGCACAAAATCTTCAAATAACTCTCATAATTATGCATTTAATGTCTGATAGACGATCAGACTTATCAGACAGATAAACTATAACTTTTGGTTTCACATGTCTCGGATAGCAATATGTCTGGCAGAAATTATAAACAGCCTTTATCTGGTACATAGCATTAACTATCAGACGGATAACTGGTACTTTATGGATAACCAGTGAAATCGGGCCCAAAGGTAAGTAGGTAGGTAGGTGCTTATCAGATATTATAAAGTAGGTACATTCTATGTGGGTCGATGGTATTGGTAGGTTAACACGTGTATTGATGTGGTGTATGACTAAGTTCATCAGTAATGTATTGATCATTTTACATTAAATTTATTATAGGTGAGCATGCTACTGGTTTTGGTGATTAGAGAAGTGGGACAGTGTTTTTATTCAAAAGGGCCTGTCAATAGAATATGAATACTACGTACTATTTTGAAACAAAGTGCTCCACTGAATTTATCAATGTCTTGCGATAAACTTAAATATACCTCATGAATTAATTCTTTGGCACCAAAAGTCAGAAGCGAGTTTTTAACTTTTTTTTATGCAAGAAGATAAAAGTCAATAAAAATCAATACACTCAACACTTAACCTTCAAAATCCCGCGACATTATAACAAAACATTTTTGCGCATCACCACTGCAGACTCCCGACAGCCGGTATTCGTTCGCGGATTCATTTCCTTTCAGTGATGGATGGCTTGTATCTTCAATGAGATTTATAATGGTCTGTCACATACAACGTGATGTGAGTCCGAATGGATTGATGGTAACTTCTAGTTGTTTAGTTTGCTTTGGGAGTCGTAGAAGGGTTACGTGAGGATGTGAAGTAGTGTCTTTTGCTAGGAAACTGGTCAAATGTGGCACCTGTGTAGTGTTAGAAATTTTCATGTAACTTATAAACTTTATATTTTTTTATGAATAAGAATAAAAACGTGAGTTTCAAACATATCACTTTTAATAGTAGGTATCCCCTTGCTTTTTAATCCCATTTTTTATACTGTGTTTACTGTGTAACGATGAAAATTAATATGACTTTTATTGAACAATTCGTAGATCAGATGTGAAGTCGCTGCAGCTGCATCCACTGGAGACTAATACTGTGACGCTGGAAGCCAAACCCAACATAGTTGGGAAAAGGCTAGACAGATGATGATGATGTTTTGAAACTGAATTACTCAGTTTTATTAAGTGATTTTTTTTGTAATATTTTACTGCCTTTCTGCTATATTTTAAACTACTTTAAACTTACTATACCTCAACTACCACACGGGACCAAAAGCTTGTAGGAATACAGATTGATGTGAAATTCCGGGTGCATAGCGAAACTTTAGTGAGTTACTAAAAGGATTAGTTTGTGGTTCTACGGTGTTAGTTATGCACAACTGTCGTGGATACCTGACGGAGGTGTCATGGGGAACCCATGGTGTTTTACACCAATGAATTATTAAGTGTATGAAGGCCTGTAGGAGCCTATTTCATGGAATGATGAAGTCTCAATCAAACACAATGAATGACAATGCAAAAATATAGTTCTGCGACATTATTTAGAACTGTTTTATCAACAAGAAAAAATACTTATACGGCCAACTTTATCGGCAAAAACGTCCTTGTCCAAAACAAACCCACCAAAGTACCTATTATTTTATTTTCTCTATCCATCCAAAATGAAATCCAATCAGAAACTTTATCCATAACTGACGCGTCCACAAACGGGACATAATTACGAAACTTGCAGAAAAAACTAGAATATTCCGTAAGAGACCGGCCGATCTATCATAATGTAATTGAACCACAAGAAGAAAGCATTTATGGTCGAAGGGCCTTCGGCTGAGGGAAAATTTACTTAAAAACCTGTCCATAAGGTCCAGTTTATATTGACGTGAAGACGACTCACTTGTAGAAAGGTGGGCAAAATGTATTAGACGTTTTTGTTTTTGAATTGTCTTGTAGGTCTATCGGTAAGTGTAGCCAGACTTTTATGTTTTAGACATGATTTTTTTTGTAAGATAAGGTAACTCTAGTTATTCGAGTGGTTCTAGTTGGTTGAAGATTAGATTCATGGGTGGACAGCAAAAGTCTTGTACACAGTTTTCACATAGGTAGTAAGAGTCAAAAAATATTAAAAGTATATCTGCTTGATTCCCTGGAATAAATACGGCATGTGAATCAAAAATGATAATGTTTTTTCAAAATACCTTTACAATGAAATTCCACATCTCTAAAATCACAACCGCCAACCAAACGATGATTCACAAGAGATTAGGTCAACTATTTGTTCTACTAAAACAAACTGTCCTAGTAAACACAAACTGTCATGGCGCCTGCTTTCACAGAGGAAGTGTAACTTCCTTGGTTACAGTAACGAACTCAATTAGAAGAAAAATAATAGGTGCACGAATAGCTACTTCCTTTGCTTCTAATAGGGAAATTGGAAATTTATAAAGCTAAGAGCTTCGGTAGTAAAGTGATTAAAATGTCGATACGTCACTGTCTTCTACTTCTAAAAGGAAAAAAAGCAAATAGCTGAACTGATATACTCACAATATTTTTGAATCATACAAGTAGAACAATTTTGGAACTTTATTTCCTAAAGAAAGATTTTCCGTAATTTCCAACTTATTCTTCCAATTTATACCGTACTTTTAATAACATATTTAGTAGGTAACTAATTTTGTACACCACCACACATATTTAGTAACCAATACCAGCTGGTTCCCAATTAAATAGTCACCAAACTTTGAACACAGAATTGCAGGTTTTTACTTTCATTTATTAAGACCGGGGCAATAGAAATAATGGCATAAGAAAAAAAACAATTTAAAAGCCCAATACATTAAACTCTGTAAATCCACCATTACCCGCTGAATATTCATGACAGTGCACTCGTAGGTAGCTCAACTGTCCCACTGTACGGAGGCCTAAGCGCGCACGCCACCATTACTTATGCCTTAACCCTAGCCGACCAGCAGTGTTGCCAACGACACGTCTTTTTACGTAGGTCTACGTCTACCTTTAATCCCAGATTCTACGTAATTGCTTCAGAAGTCATTTTTTTTACTTCAAATAGGCCTATTAAAGCTCTTTCGAAATGTCAAATTAGTTGTATTTAGTACTTAATGATAAACGCAGTAAAAGTATAGTTCACTTTTTTATAACAAGAAGATAGCAGCATACGAATGCTCCCAAACTCATCCATGACCATCCATAAAAGGTTTTCTTGATCACAAAAACAAATATTTACAATTAAAATCATAAACTCTTTTAGTAAAAAACCCGAAACTAAAAAGCGTCAAACCATAGTTTTTTTTAATACTCGTGTTCATCAGTTTTACTTATTCTAAGTTCATTATTTTACCTCGAAAAAAAAAACATACGTATATCTACGAACTTTTCATATGCAATTTTAACCAATTCTACGTAATTTTCTCATCTTGTCTAGGCAGTTTCCAAAATTTGAGTTGGCAACACTGGCGACCAGTAAGCGGTCCCACCGGCCCCGAGGAGTGATTGCATGATTTTATTCTACCACTCGTCTTCTGGACTGGTTTGTACCAGTTTTGACAATCAATCTGTTACGTGAGACTTGTTGTAATTGTATTTTTTAAGTTTTATATGTTGGTATATAAAAGATAGAAATAAAGGGTTAACTAAATATTTTGGTTCATGATTTTATTTCATGTACTAATAAGTTGATTGGCTTTCATCAAAAATCATCAATTTGTGATATTTCTACCTATATTTTTCATTTGAAAAAGCTAGAATATAAATTGTATTTATACCGTTTATAACAGTTATTCTAAACCCATGAAATTGCCAGCCTTCATACAGAAATGAAACTGACATTTGCAAATCCACCACAAAAAATATTGTTACAGTTCCAATCTAAAATCCAATCCGGTTCACTTTGATGGAAATAACAGACAAAAAACATGCTCAAACTAGCCAATTACCTAACCAATCCATCTCAAAGAATATTTGAAAATTACAAAACAGAAGTGAAGTTAAATTATAACAAATCGAACGCAAAGTATCTTGTGCTTGAAAAGATGATTTCCTGTATGTCAAAGAAATCTGCGAGCTAGTTTCCGCCGTGGATTGGATATCAACTGCATCTGAAATGAAACGCTCTACACCGTATATTTTAAAGGTAAACCCGTTTTATTATGTCACATGTTGCCGAACGAAATGTATTTTTAAAGATATTGGCTGAGTTTTCGGATTTTTATATGCTGATTTAGTATACATTTCAGTAAATGTAATGAGTAAAACAGAGGGTCAATGTCTATTTGGGATATCCATAGTTACAGTTAAAAAACAATCAAATTACAAACATTGGTATCACAAAACGAAAGTTTTTAATCAAGCAGTTACAACTACATCTAGTTATGCTACGCCGTAGCATGCTACGAAACCTCGTAGCCGTAGTCAGCTACGAAGAAAATCATAAGACATTTTGAAGGATTCTGTAAATGCGAAAATAAAAAGAAAAATATATCTTGAGTGGCGGACATCTGAATGTTTTCTTCCAGCGGAAAAAATTGAAAAGCTGGTTCTTTACAAGGGAGGAAAGGTAGACACTGAATTACGAAGAACTGGGCCGATCATTGCGGTCGACCCAGCTGCTGTGTAATTCTTGCTGGGAAACTGTAATTTTATGTAATGGCATGGTTTGAGTAATGTGAAATTTTTTAAGAGAGCTTATTGGTGTACACCGTTTTATGGTACAGTTGGAAAATATATCTAACATATTATTCCGTTGAAATATTATGTGAATCACTAGGTACTTTTTTTTCGTGTTTTTTTGACGTGTGTCTTGTGACTTTGAGATTCTTTGGGTCTTTTTGTTTTCCAGTTTATAAATCACAATTTTTAATAGTATTCTACAAAACAAAGGAGCAATCATTACATACAAAACTAAAGCCTTCAGAAATCCCCAACAAATGCAACTGCAAAATAATACTCCAAGGTATCAATAGCGACATATTTCAACCGGCCAGGAAACGCAATATATAAGTACTTCCTATGGAGCCTTCACGGGAAAGAAGAAAAAAACTACTGCCTTCCGGCGACTCTGATTGTGGTAGTGTGATATGGTTTGGTTTCTAGGTTCTTTATAAAAAGAAATACATTTATTAGTTTATTGGGTTCAGTTTATGTACATATTTACATGACGTAAAAAAAACCTTATTTATACATATATACAACTAAAAAATGGCATCAAAAAACTCCTCATCGCTGCCCACCGGGAGTGTACCCAAGAGGCTGGCAGCATTGCCACGTTGGATGGCAATGCTTAATTTTTGACCAAAATAAAAACCAGCCTTTGGGTCACTTGAAGTGTCAGCAAGTCGCTTTGCCAGATCTTTAAAAAGCAGATGAGCACTTGGACCCCACGGCCCGAGGGTTTCAACCCCAAACGGCTCAAAGGTATAGTTACCAACCAGGGTGCTATATTTGCGCCGTTTGAGGTTCTCTGCAGCCGCAGCAGCGGAACCAGCACATCGCGCCGAGCTAGGAAGGTGAGATGGTGCAAGAGTATCGACACAAGTCGCGTCCCATACTAAAGACCTACCCATCTTCCACGGGAACAACGACATACCGTCTGGTCTCTTGCCATCGTCGCGTGCCAGACCACTGGGTTCTAATATGGCTGGAACGCCTACGGCAACAAGAGCGCGACGGATTATGTCATTGATATTCGCATGCCGTGCAAATCGTCCCGCGCTGCGGCTGCACGACAAGCCGTGGTGTCCAAGGCTGCTGACAGCTTCGCCACAGTGGCAGCGGTGAGGAGAGCAGCACGGAGCACCCAAACGCAAGCAAACAGCAAGCCGGAAAGTGGTGTCGTCAAACAATGTGCCTATGTTTGACGACGGAAGTGCCAGAAGCCATAAACCCGACTCCCATTCGCCCACAGCCAGAAGGCGCGCTCGCTCTGCAGAAGAAATTGACGTATTTAGCAGATTATTCCGTATAACTCTGCAGAGCGGCTCATCCCACTGTCTCTGGGAGGACGGGTTGACGGGTGGATCAGTATTCGGGCAGGTGATTTTCCAAGCTTCTACAGCCTCAGTCAGACATGGTACCTCGCAATTGGCCAGTGTGATAGGAAGAATTTTCCTGGTCAATTGCTCAGTACTATGGACGGAGGATATAAAGGCCGGTAGGCTAATACTTGAAATTTTGCGGACGCCAAGCCCTCCCATGCGAACGGGAAGAGTAGCCTGAATCCAGGCTCGGTCGTCCAAGGCCACATTTAAAATTGATGTTAATGTGTGTCTAATAATTTTGTCAAGTTGTTCCAAAAGGTTCGTGTGCTTCCATAGAGTGGAAGCGCGCAAATAGTATGTTAATTTTGGGCCAAAACAACAATATCTAATGATTGTGATGGCTGAGTGCATGTTAATTTGGAGCAGCCTTTCCGAAATATGATTGAAATTTTGTATTTTGTCCTGAATAAAATTCGAAAATGAATTTTCATATATTGGGGAACCAAGGAGACAAAGAGAGTCCTTATCAATTAATTTAACATCCGGGGCTATTGCATTGAATTTTGAAAGTGTGTCTTGTCTGTCAGTATTGTCCGGTACAAAAAGTTCGCATTTGGAGTAATTTAAATTTAGACCTATTTCTTGAAATTTGTTTTGGAGAAAAGAAAAATCACCAAGTACTGTATCTACTTTGCCCCCCAAGGTTCCGTCATCAAGATACCAAACGTTAAATTCCGAATTTAGCTGCCGAATTATTGGGTTTATGGCTAAACTGAAAATCACAGGCCCGAGTGGGTCACCCTGCTGACAGCCAACAGAAGATTCCAGAAGGTTGTCCTGATATAGTAATTTAGATGGATGTCTGTAGCATTGCCAAATAAAACTGTAAATTTGGGGTAACTCTTTTTTCGTTTCTGCCAGCAAGGTGTCCCTATTGACTGAATTAAAGGCATTCTTTATGTCAACCTTCATAATGACCTCTCCTTTGCCACAATTTAAATAGGTCGATAACGCGTGCACGGCAGCCTCGCAGCCCCCTCTTGAGCCGTAACCCAGCTGAAGGGGCTGAAATTTTTCCGAAACACCCTCACTACAAAATTTACAGCAAATCTTGGCTACCGTGCGACGGTAAGTAGTCCCTACGGCAATTGGACGAATGCCACCATCCCTCTTGCGTAGGGCGCAGAGGTTCGCTCCATACAAGACGTCGATGACGGCCTCGTCCACCTTGCCGGCGAGCATAAGGTTGACCAGGGCTGTAAGCTCCTTCAAGAGTGACTCACCAGCTTCCCCGGCGCTTGGGCAGGTAAGGTCCTTAAGGTGTTGCGGACTCAAGCCGTCGAGGCCGCCTGCGGAACCGCTCCTGAAGGAGCCTATAGCCGTGCTCAATTGTCGACCTGTAATAATGAGGGTATGGGTGTCCGGATCAGGGGGGTCAGGAAAAGAAAGGTCATCGGATGGGGCAGGGTGTTTGCTCTCCAGAGCGGAAAGTGTTTCTGGAGAACAAGGTGCCACCACATCACTGCTGAAAAGAATCCTCGCTGCACCACTTATGTCACCTTCACTTAACTTGGATTCTACCAGGTGGGGGATGCTCCTCGAATAGGTAGAGCCTGTTGTCGGTGATTTAGTGTCGAAATCTCTGGCCGAAACATTACAATTATCTTTAATTTGGGTCGTTAAGGACTTTTTGGATGCCAAATTTTTTTGGATATGTAAGATTCTATAAGGGAAGGTGAGTAAGTTCTCCCAAGCACGTTGCGAGTTCTCCCGTGCAGCCAGGCGGACACAACCTGCCAGATGTTGAGCTACTAAAGTCCTGGCGCCTCGGGGAACCCGCTTTAGGATTGGAATTGTGTTTTTGAATTTTGAAAGTCTTTTCCAAAACGGTTCCAAAGGTGTGTCGGTATCTGGGTTTGTCGGGGTTAATGTGGGAGGAACTGCACTTTGGGATTTATGTGTCTTCCCAATGTGCACGTTCAAACCCCGCTTACCTTTAAAAAAACGTGCTTGGGGGCACAGCGGGCATCTCAGGGCATCCAGAGATGTTGAAGATTGAAAAAGAAATTAGATATTTTTAATTAAATTGTAATTTGGAATGTTATGATTTGAGTAAGTTTAGCTTGCCGCTGATTTTTTTCTGAAGGACAATGTTGAGATATGTGCTTAATTTCGGACTGCAATATCTTTATAAATATGTGGCAACACCGAGATCATAGGACGCACATGCATTAATATTGTATTGTCGAAATAAAAATACATATTTTCGCAAAGTCAAAATATCACTTTTATGAATGATTTGCACGTTGACTAACTCCAAGGCTATTAACCCTGCGACTGCCGGCCATTTGCACGGTGTCCTGCGGCGGATTGCATATCACTGTCGCCCGGCTTATTATACCAATTATGAAGACTGTTTCTGAAGGATTGGCGTTTTGCTCTTTGAAGTTCGTGAAATGGTTATATTATTGTTGGGAGAAAGGCTTTTGGGTAGGAGTATTCTTGTACAGATAGCTTATACATTGTGTATTTATCTGAAAAATTATGAGACACAGGGATGGGTTGAAAACAAAAATGGATATGACAGAAAACTAATCATGAGGAATGACTTAGTTTCAATACCTCATCATATGCACAACTTTTAATTTATACATATTATAAATGAAATCTTGTCAATAACCCTGAATAAAACATCAACAAGAGGAAATATGTTTATTTTGAATGTAATTAATGTTTTGTAATAAAACTTTTTCCAACGAAAACCAACAAGCTAGAAAATCAAGAAGCGCCACTTGGAAACTTGTATCATTGTTGCTCGCACAAGTTTGCGAAACATTTTGCAGCTAACTTAATTAGGAGTTAAAAACTTGTTTTAATTTTTTTCTTGATAGTACTTGAAAGTTTGTATTGCAAAACGACTTTTTGTTGCGGTTTTTTAACGTTTACGCTTTTTTTACGAACGATAACTCGTTTGAAAATTGTGAAATAAATGCTTTGAAAAGTTGTTTCGTTAGCTCAGGCTTCAGCGTTATCTATTAAAGTACAATTTATTCGCATGCCCAAAACAAAATGTCTAACTTTATTTGCTATTCCACAAAACAAATGAATACCGAATTACTCGTGTGCTACAACTCGTCCCAAAAAAGTAGAAATAAAACTTTTTTTGGTGTGTCGCATTTATATGACATCGCATATCAACTTCATTTTTATTTGACGCATATATCCGCCGGCGGCATTTGTGGGGTTAACCAATTCACCTTTCGTCGTACCTTTTCGTATAGACGTATCCACATACCCATATACCCTGCCTACTTCTACTTTATAGTTCAGGATAGTGTAATAAAAGGATGGAGCCTACATTTATGTGAAGGAAAAGTTGGGCAGTTTTCCTGAGGGTACTTTGAGTTAATGCAATTATAGTGGTTAATGATTCGGGAAGGGTAAAATGGTGACGTCAATATCGATCTTTTTTATACATGTGCAAATTCAATATTAAAATTGAAAATGTAAAGTAAGTTTTAAACGTTATATTATAACACTGGTGCTATTGAAGAAGTAGGTACACATTTTATCAAAAAATACTTATAAATTAAATACTTCCCTGTCCGTATTATTCTTTGTAAAACCAACATGACCATGTAAACAAGCCATCTAATTCAAGTGCAAAGTAAAATATGAATGTGCAAACATTGCACCTGGGTGCAACGTTTCGTTCGGTCCCCTGTGGCGCATTAGTGCAATTATGAGGACATAACCTTCGGACCGTGTTGGACAAACACATGTGAAAAATAGAAAGAGGTGTTATTTCATGCGATGAAATTAATATGTGGGCAATTAAATATGTTTGTAATGTAAATATAAGTAATGTTTTGGTTTAGAAAACTGGAGTATTAAATAACACATTTTTTGTGTATTTAGTTTGAAATAATATCCCATGGCGATGTATGGTGTTAAGTGTTTAATGACGTAATTTAAAGCTGTGTTGCATCCTCAAAGATGCAAAACAAAACTTTTTTTGTCACACAGCAACAAAGACAACTAAACAAAATCCAACACGGTAATTAAACTCATAACATACATTTGCCAATCACACACAACAAACAAACTTACAATAATAAAAAACACAACAAAAACAAAAAAAATATCGCCACTTCATTATTCCGCCTCAAATCGTAGGTGTAACCGCGCGGAATTTTATCATGGCCGACTATGTCGAACGTATTCGTGCCTCCCATGGCTACAGAAAGATTTAATTGCTGAGCGGACGTGACGCACGGACGATACGTGGCCATCGGAAAAACTCCCGGTCCCTTTAGTTGGGCGCACTGTATTGTATTGTTTATAAGTTTATTGAATTCCGTATTCGATTTTTGAGTGGGAATTGCTTTTAAAAATTGCGTTGTTATGTTCGAGTTGTTACGTGGTTGATATACGGTTTCGGATTTTGATAAGGTGTAGAAATATTGTGATAGAATTCAGTGGTAATTATTTTAGTGTCTTTTTAAAATTAACAATTAATGGGCTATAAGTGTGTGTTTCTTTAGTTCTTAACTTTATTTACCGAGAAAACCTTTAAATGCGCTATGCTCTAGTAATTACCTAAAAAGCAAGACTCACGTTTATCCTTGTTTTTATATTTATTTCCAAGAAATTAACTAAGTGTTGACCCCCGAGAGTGTCTGAGGGTGAGAAGAAAAAACTTATGTCTTCATAAATTTGATTTAAGGGCAGAAATATAACGTGGGTCTTGAGTAATTCTTTATCTTGGCCTTCAGATACACGAATGAGAGTGAATTCTTACTACACTGCTATTTATCTACATTACGGTATTATTTTTTTATAGAGTTAGTGTGTTCATGTCTTTAGTCTACGTCAGAAGATGGTAGGTGTCAGAATCATGTCAAAATGTTCAGTCGTGTTTTGTTTTCGTTTGGTTTTGAATACGTTAAACACTGAGAAAGTGAAATTCAAAATGAGGCTTTGGTTCTGGACTGCGTATTGTAATGGACATGAACTGTCGAGTTAAATATGAAATTAATTAATTTATATTTTGTAATTTTTAAATGACGGCTTGACTCTGCTGGATGTGAGATTGATCAAAAGAGTTACTACAGCTCGAGAAAGGAATATACGTAACTGGAAGCAGTACTCACAACAGAAGGGGTCATTTGATGATTTCTGTGTGGGTCTTCTAAATCAATATTATTAGTACAAAAATACAACAGAATGAAAGACTTCCACTATCCAGAGATAACAGAATAATTGTGATTGATGGTACCCGGGAGTAAAATGCAGGATTGTTCTAAACATAACGATGACACATCTGACTGATCCATCAATTTCCATGAAGTTTTTTGGCGAATCAATAATGCGGATTCCATTTAGAAATATACACGTATAAATAAACCAGTGTGTGCAGGTTTTGATTGAATGTTTACGTATTGCGAAATGGATATTACAGGTAAATAGAAAAAGCCTGAAATTGGAACTAGGTTCTGACTAATCATTAAAGCTTCCAAATATTCACATTCACTTGTTATTTTTTCAGTCATTACAAATAATAACTTTTTAGAACATGCGATTTTATCTCACAGAATTTTTATGATGCGCTTATCGGTATCTAGTGACCTCAACTTAAATAAAAATCTTAGTAGTTCCAAAAGATATAGCCAGCATTATTTTAGCTCCAACAGTCTCAGAGATTGGAGGCCAGTAAAGGTCATCCAGCTAATTCAACGCAGATCAATCGTAATTTTTTCTCAAGCCACAAAGCCTAGTAACGCAATATAAACTAAAATAAATGCCGTTTAGGGACGTGCAAAACGCTCCAAGTAGTGCTCAACGGAATTTACGAGTGCGCGCATGTTACTTTGTCCGGTTTAATTAAACCTTCCCTAGTACATTAATATCAATTATGGTAATCCGCCCAGAGTGGATTCAACTGCCGACCTTATTCGGAGATTCCGGTTCTTGGATTGTGGTACAAGATTTTGATATAGCGGGCTGTTTGAGGACCGTGTTGTAGATTTTTAGTAAAGGGTTTAGGAATCTCTCGCTTACGTCAGTGGTTTCGACTGCATTGGTTTGTACCGTTTTAGTGTGTTTACTTAAACGAACAAATAAACAACCTATTTAGCTTTATAATATCATAGGCATATATATCAGATATGTTCCGGATAAGTTTTCTTTATTTTTGTAGATCTAAATTTGTTTTTATTGACAAACTTTTTAGTCACTCTTTGGCATATTTTACAGTTGTATCGTATCGAGAACGATGTAAAAAATATTGCAAACACACAATTATTTTCAAGAACGTTATTTAATATAACTGTGTTTTACATGAGTAACTTATATATGTTTCTTATCAAGATTAAAACTAAGTTCGGACCTCAAAGCCAGGGGAAGCCAGAGAACCTTTCTTAGTAGTCCTGCTCCACTTTAGAGAGGCCTTATAACTTACATGTACTACGCTGTTATATTGTTAGAAAACAGGAAATAGCATGAAATAATAAGTTATAGTTTGTACAGCTAAAAAAAGTTTCACTAAACAGATCATACACAAATATAGGTAGGTAGTAGTCAAATGCTATTATTTTCCATGTTTATATCGGTATAACATCTATTATTTTATATTTAGTATTGTTTTAATTATTGTATTTTCAAATCATAAATGGCTTTTCAATTAATCTCCCTGGCATCGGCTGTTAAGTCACCTGAGTAACGCAAAAGCTTTTTTTCTTTCAAAAAAACAGAACAGTTCTTAGAAAATCTTAAGTTCCAAGTAACAATAATGATGAAACTAATTACTTTCAAACCATCTTGAGCCTACAAACTACAGTCAAAATCTGTACCTACAAAGGTACAATCGTTTCGAAAATTCTCACCCAAAGAAGCGTTACCTTAGGGCTCCAGGGCTTTATGTAGCAATCTCAGGCGTTCGACAAACTTTACGTTCCTTTTGAATACGTACAATTACGGCCAATAACTCGTTGTGAAATTGATTTTCAGTAGTGTTGGTGGTGTATCGATTTTGTTTAATATCGATTTAGGTTGTGGTAAAGTATTTTTTTTTTAATCAAGAAGACAACTAAAATTAGCGGTTTTTCTTGTACAAGCCAAAAGCATGTTATTTATACGATACAACGACGGAGACATACATCGTTTTTTATTATATTACTAGCTGTTGCCCGCAACTTCGTCTGCGTGGGCAATATAGAATAGTCAAAATACTACTTATCCCGTAGGTGCATTCTTTCACGTGACAGTATAATTAGGATTAGCACTTAGCAGTCGCAAAGATTCATTGATCAAGGTTGTGTTGTGGATGTGACCATTTATCTAAACAAAAGAAGTAAAGTTTGTGACGTTGTGAATATCTCTGGATCCAGTCAGCCAATTTGGAAAATTATAACGTATGGTGCGTAAATAATTTTCACAGGAAACAGTTATAATCTATGTCTATATGCTTTGAGTCTGACAAAGCTGTCATTTGTACATTTTCTGCAGCTGCTGCGACTAATCAGAAGCCAGAAAGTCTGTCAGTCTTACCATGGATATCGTCTTGTGTAGTTGACTGGATTGAAGGTAGCTAGATAGGTAGTCGCTCCAAGCAAAATATTGGTACTCAAACAGATTCGGTGACTGGAAGCCAACACCAACATAGTTGGGGAATAGCTGGATGGATGATAAAATGAGTCATCATCATCAGCAGGCGCATAGGGTAGGATAGTTTCACTACTGGGGAGAAACACTTGTATGACGGGGATTTTCTGTGCACTTACTCACTATGGTAAGGCTGACCCCACATTAGGCGTGCGCGATCCTCGGGCGTGTGAGTAGCGCGGGCGTCGCGAGCGCGCTGCGTGAACGTCGCGTTTTGCTGCCCTGCGGCATGTGCACGCGAGCACGCGGCGCTCGAGTTGCGTTCTTACCCCTTCGCCCGCTATCCCCGCCGCCCGCTAAACGCCTTAGCAGTTAAACGTCAAGGAGAGCGGCACGTGCGCGCCGCGAGCGCGCTATAGGTAAATGCCGCAGGGCAGCAAAACGCGACGCACGCGCGGCGCCCGCGCTACTCACACGCCCGAGTTCGTACTTGAAACCTGCAGTTTTGCCAAGATTTTCAAAATGTACGCTTGCAATTTGTCATTTCTTGGTGGAGCCAGCAAATCGAAAGAAACATAAGTGTTGTATACTGTGCGTCACTACCGCACACACCGGGAAAATTTCGCTCTTGCGGAAGACGTTTATATACCATATTTTTTGTCACACAGGACGACAGTATCCACCGAAACACTTTCAAAGATCTGACGAACGAACAAATCAGACCTGACTTGGTCACCTGGGGTCAATCAGAGCTCTATGAAGCGATCATATGCTTTGGCTCCTACTGTTATTGCGGTTTCTGAAAATTTATTCACCTCATTCAACGATGAATGTAATTCTGATGGTACTATTAAGAACACTTGCTTAGCGCAGAAGCTGACGTTGGCAGGTCGACTCTTTTGACTTCTCGAATAGGATACCATTGGTTTTTGTGCAATGCACACCTGCAATGCATGCTGGATTAGGATAGGATACAGGTGGATAGGATTTGCAACAGAAAACAATTCTGTCTTTGTGATTGAATGACATCAAACGTAGTTTTATATAAAAGGTGTTTTTTTAGACTTGGCTCGGGTCCTACTGAGACTGTTCGTAATCGTGACCAGTGTATTTGCGATCAGAAGTTGAAAGTAAGCATGTCTCTGGTATGCGACGCGCAATGTGTTCGTTTTCAGACGCATAAAGCATTTTACGTGTGTATGGTATTAAATCGAGAAAGCTCCCATTTCTTATCTGCACTTTGTATCTGGGCTTGTTCTTAAAGCTACAGAATCCTACATTACCTACCTACCTCACGCTTAGCAGCGCTTGCGAGAGACAGATCCTCATTTCTTCTAGGATTAAGTTTACATATTTTGCATCAGAAAAAATAATTAAGGTCTACTTAATACTACTCACTCAAAGTAATTTGTTTTAAGGCCACCACATTAGTGGAAGATAAGCTAAACTATGTTTATGAAAAAATCCTGATATGAACTCCATCTGTAACTTTAAATGATAATTAATTGGTATACTAAAGTCATCATTTTTGACATAATGTTCAAAAATTTATTTAGATGGCACCGTTTTAAATTTGGCTGAGAACTATTAACTTTCCTTTCATCAAGGTAATAATTATAATTGGATTTTGATGTGGCACGGCAAACTGACAAACACTATTGAAATGTCTATTTAAAAAAAATTACACTTCGTGTTAAAATATGGTGAATTACGGAAAATACACAACGTTGAAATAATAATCCTCTATAAAGAATGTATGGTAATTTATTGTCATTTACCACCTCGCTCCTTTGTCAAATTGTATGTATTTTATTTAACACAGATTACCACAGATGGAGCTACTTTAACCTTGGCTAAACAAAATTTTCATTTTTTTTTCTTCCGAAGTTACTTATGAAGGTGTGATTTTCTGTGTAAAGATTAATAGGCCGATCAACTAATATAAGTACAACATTCAAATGTACAGTTTTGACAAACAGATTGCGTGTCGTAATATTTTACATCTTGAATTCACAAAATTAATCATATCTTTTGATAGAGTGAATCGATTTCGATGAAACAAAAACTAAGTAATACCCCAAGTTACGTAGAATTTTTGTATATAAGCATTGTCTGCATTGAATTCGTAGATTTTACGTGAATCCCGAACGAACAAACAGATAAACAGACAAACAGACAAAAATGACAAAAATGATGGAAATGGGTTCTGTTAGTTATCCTTTAACATGCTGGCTATTTTTTTTATCAATTTCTTCAATGTACAAAAATTACTTTTCTACAGATTTATTATATGTATAGATATTTCTTGCTTGAGTGATGTTGTAATCGTTAACCTTTCAAGAAATATTACTTTAATATTTTTAACTTCAAATTCTTTAAATATAATGAGTATCAATTATTATAAATCTTTTAAAATTATGTTAAACCACCATTTATCGATAAAATTATAATTTCCCTAACCGGACATCACTAGTCATAGTCACTTCGCGGCTATAGGCGTTAGTATTACAGTACCTACGCATTTTACGTAAAGACTTTTATGAAGGCAATGAAACGCCGCAGGATTTTACCGTTATGGTTCCATTTTCTGCTACGGGAGATGAAGCCAAGGTATGTAGTCAGCAGTTCTTCAATGAAGATGATAATTTAAGGGCTGTGCTCATTTTGGTACTTCCCTTTTTATAGAGGTGGGCCGAGGAAATCAGTGGTTTATGTTGCTTGAGGTTTTTATTTTGATAATTTGTTATTACTGGCCGGTTTATTTGTCAATGGCAACCACGTTTTTTTTTATTAGAATTGTTAAAATATTTCTTACAAATGCGATTATTTTTTGCATACTTTGTAGTTATTTAAACCTAAAATTGGTCCAGCTGTCTTTGCGTGAAAGAATAACAAACATACATCCATACATTCTCACAAACTTTCACATTTATAATATTTACGGCCAGTTTCTTCATCAAAAGTTAAAGTTAAAGTAATGTCTAAAGTTAAAGTAACGGTCAAATTCGTTTTTTCAAGGCTAAAGTGACAGCAAAATTCATAGAAAAATTGAATTTAACCGTTACTTTTACTTTAGACATTACTTTGACTTTTACTTTGGCTTTAACTTTTGATGAAGAAACTGGCTGTAAGTAGTATAGCAGGATAAATGTAAAAAAGCCTGTACAAAAACAATTGAATGAAAGCCCAAGCAATTGAAAATCACTGCAAAACGTATTCAAGTGAAGAAGACTGTCAAGTCAAACTGCAATCTCGTGTAAGTACTGTGAAGTTGAGCAAGTTTTAAAGTACCATTAGATAATCTGCTTTGCAAGTAGGCTTTACAACTTGAGCAGTGCATGGGGAACATGGAATTCTTTTAGTCATTCGGTTTGAGTATGTATTTTTTTCAATAATTTAGCAAATATAGCTGTGAATTAGGTGACTAATTTGTGACACATAACAAAAACTTAATACAAAATATATTTATAGTGAATTATGATAATATTAGTCTTTAATAACCTGAAAAAGTGTAAATACAATATTGATTCCATGTTCGTCATATTTTTTGCGTTTTAGTGTTTTGCTATACAATAAACTCATTTAGTATATGAAACTTAATAGTTTTTTTGAAAATGAAAAAATAAAATACATAATCTGTTCTACACAGCCTTAGTAAAACATTTAAAGTGGGAATCTGCGAGTACAATAAATATGATAACTACTATACAACCTTGTACAACAAATCATCATCCCAGCATCCTCATTTCCCAATAAACAGCAAAACTTGTTACTCAGGAAAGTTGCGAGCCGTTTCACTAAGCAATTACGATCCTCAGTTAATTGGGGGTGACATCGACTCGCAATGCTATCGATGTCTACTCGCTTCCTGTTCACTCGATATCCTTATGATGAGGTTTTGTGTTGCGAGGAAGAATTGGGGATGTTGCTTAATCTTGGAAGTGAGGGATGAAGGTGATAGTAGTGTGTTGGTATCGTCGCCATTGCGAGTTAAATAATTTATTACTACTTACGAGGAGTAAGTGATTCTTACTGAACATGTGTACCTCGTATATAGGTGTAGTAATTCAGTGATAAAAAAAAATGTTCGGTCAATTGTAAAGATATGCTTATTCGAATTAAAAATTATTCCAAAAATATCGGAACCCTCTTAAAACTGAAGATTCTGAAAGATTCCTAAAACTTTTCAAAACACCATACAAACCATCACATAATTACTACAACCTTCGAGCGCAAGCTTTATTAACCCTAAAATGTTTACGCAAAAAATTATTTTACGCCGGCGAGGTGTGTTTAAAAATAAAAAAAATATAGGTAGGTAGCAAAAAACGCCTCGGGACGGATAGCCGGAAATAAAAAGGTCGTCACTGTAAAGCTACGGATGTCTACTAATAAAGGAAGCGGGAATCAGTCTGTTGCAGAAAGGTTTTATTATCATGTCGCTAATGTTGAAGGTATATTACATTTTTTGGGCGCGAGTAAAGGCGGGTTATTGTTTTCGTCATCACTTTTGTTACGATGTGTAAGTGCTGGTTTATGGGTTACATGGGTTTTTTGAAAGGTTTTTTGTTTTAGGGTTTTTTGGTTAATCTTTATTGGTGTTAGAACTGTAGGGTTGAGTGCAAATTTTTAATCTAGACTCTAGAGTGATGTAAATTAAATACGTTTATTACAATATAACACTACCTACACCTAATTGTGCGCTGCTCAAAATATGTTCTAGAAGTACACGTCTATCAGACATTACATTGCATTTGATGAATACAAAAAAACGGGAAACTAAAGTCCGTAATAACCTGCAAAGTATTGCATATATTTCTACTAAAAGTCCTCCAAAGTGTAACGCGTACACAAAATCCCCAAAACTTAGTGACCTCAAAACATAACCTTACAAAATGGCACAGACATTCCGACCAACGTCACCTAGTTTTCTATCAAATTATGAATACTGACGTCACGCCAAAATATATGTCGCCAAAATCCACTAAACTAAAATGTGAAGCTGCGGATTTCAGCTCGAGAATTCACGAATTTCAGTCCCCCCTGAAAATTTGCTTAGCGGGCCTTATAATGGAATCATGGTCGATCTTACAGCGTCCAGAACAAAATTGTTTTGACCTGCCGTGTATCTGGGAGGATTTTGTGAAAATATATTTTTGGGGGATCTCAGTTTCGTGTATGTAAGCCCAGGTTTTGTTATTAATTATTGTCTGAATTCTGGGTATTTTTATAAGAATATTGTATTCCGTGTTGAAATGGTGGGAGAGTTACTTCTTATATTTATATACGCGTATAAAATTATCCATAGTTTAATTTATCAGGTTCTTTAATTAGATAAATACTCTGACTTGAAAGAAGTATGACTTAGTAGGTTCTTTGTACAGAAAAATCTAAGTGATATTCAGAATTATTTGATAGATTTTATTTATTTTATATTTATTTACTAGGTCTTTTTTATATGCATTATAGTAGTGGTTGACGGTATTTTATAGTTTAGTAGCAATAATAAATACGAAGACCTGTTAATAAAATCGCACTCGATAACTATTCTTATATCGTAAAATGCAAATGTTTAGTGACCCATTTAGCTTTTATGAACAGTTCAATAACAGTTTCCACAATTGTCCTTAGAACTTATTTGATCAACAAACAACTTTTCTTGCTTTTACGCTTTAAAAGAGGAACTTATTTATATTTTAAAGCCCCTAAAATATTGCTAAAAGAATACCCAACCAATAAAGGTACCTAAAATTCTTCCACTTAATGCATTCTTCGAAACTAAGGTAGTCGCAGTAACCCGATAAAGTTAAAACGCTCGAGTGAGCGAACCAAATTGATCCCGCACGGGAGTCCGCGATCCGGTCGGATATATTGTGTTAAATCACATGTAGTAAGAGTTCAGTTAGATGTAAATAAAGCGGGCGTACTGGATTTTTAAGTACACTATATTGTATGCAATGCTGTCTTATTTGTTTATTGGAAATGTTTCCATTCGGATATTGTATTCGGTTTGTTATTGACTCGATTTGGAGGGTTGAATTATGGGGCGGGTTTTTTGTAAGCCAGTGTATTTGTGAATCATAGTATTTTACGAAACTACACAGAAAGTATACCTTAGCATGTCTATTTGATGCCATGTGACATAATAACATGGTTAAGTAGAAGATGGAAACCCATTTGACTTTGCATTCAATTGGAAATTTGATAAAATAAATCAAAATACAGTGACTTAAATTCAATTTTTAGATAGCTTGTTGTATTTTTATTTTATCTGCACCATTTACATTATTTTTACATCAATAAATCAGTACAAGTATGCACGTAAATAATTTAATAAAGAGTTCTCCAATACTACAAAGCTTTTAAATCGGCTTTATTTAAAATTGACGAATTCATTACAATTGTAAATGTAAAATACACGATTTATTTTATCGAAAAAAGATTTCAAAGTGCAATTATTTTGGAATACACTGCTTTCAATCTGTACTTGTAAAAAGAGGTCCCAAAGTATCTCATTAATGATAAGCTCTCAGACGATACTTAAAAGGGTTCAAAAATGGAACATCATATTACTAGGAACAAAATCTTAACGTACACTGTAGTGCAGTATAAACTGGACAGCAGAGCGTATCATCTGGCGTATCGGTCGGTGCGAAGATGCAATTGTTCCGGCTGGCGTGCCCGCTAACTAGGTTGGCCTTCATTACTACATGCCATGTTAACGTGCACCTATGTGTATCACTTGTGACGTGTGTTTATTGACGTTCACTGTAATTATTATGCGGTGTGTTTTATTGCAATCGAGTGTAATGTACAATTAAGTGGGAATATGTGCCCATTTAATTGTTTATATTTAAGCGTGCGCTTGAATACGGTGCGTTTATTAAATTCCGTGGTTGTATTGTTATTGGTATGTTTTGTCGAGTATTTGATGAGTATTTATGTGGCTTTTAGTATTGACGTGTTTTGAATACATTTATTTGGAAAACAATATAAATAAATCCCATGTTTTATACTCAGAAAAAATAAACTCGGCTACAGAACGTATAGTTTGTGAAAATATCTATTTTAAAACATATCAGTACTATAACTTCGCTCAAGTCAAACTTTCTTATTTTCTCAGACACTGAAGTATCTTTCGTTGAAACATTTCAATATAACTCGTGCTCAGTGCTAAACAGAACCATAGTTACTTCCCAAAAGCAGCACTTATTTGCTAAAACAAACAGTTATATCCTACATCAGATCCCAGGTCCTCGTTTCGGCACCACGTTTCTGAAACCACGGAACGCGATTAAGTCCACTCCAACACAACGCTATTACAACAAACTATAGAACCGACGCGAACCGGCTTCGTCCGGACTAAACCGGTTAAGACCGCCCCAGACCGGTTGCGTCCGGAAATGTTCTTTACTACTTGTTAATGTAATCGGGCGCCACAAATTCAATCGGCTCTCGTAGGAGAGATTTTTTTAATTAGATTTTTATGTCGCGCTAGATTTTTAATGATGTTAATGGTGATCGGGGTAATGATAATATCCGAGGGATTTTATGGTGGAAAATTTACTGAAAATTTTCTGCTAAAGTATGATGGTTAATGTCATTTAGTTTATCTACCGTAAAACGTTGAAGGTTTCTGTGTACTTTTATCGACGTTTTGAAATTAAAGCTGCATATAAAATTAGCGTTGTTGTGATTGGCTTTACCTATTTCGTGCAATCACAATAAAAATCTATACTTATATTACAAACTAGCTTTTGCCCGCGGCTTCGCTCCCGTCAACTGACTTCTCTACTTTTCCCTATTTTTTTTTTTTTTCATAAAAACCTTCTCCTGACAATAACAAACACAACAAAAAAAGAATTAGCCAAATTGGTCCAGGCGTTGTTGAGTTATGCGCTTACCAACACATTTTGCGATTCATTTTTATATTATAGAAGATAATTTGCATGTTTGATGTTTCAAAGCTAATATTTCAGGGTAGTTCCTGACAACTTATTTTAGTTCCCGACGTAATGGTGGATAATCACTGACAGAAGATATTAATAAATGTTTCACACTTCCGAACCAAATCATCTTTTAATCTCAAACGACAATAGCAACATAAAAACTAAACGCTAAAACGCACGAAAACGTCTATCAGTCTAACAATTCTACTAACAAAAGCCTTCGTAATTCCGTAAGTTTCCACGTTTTTCCTCTATGTCCGTCAAAAAGGTCAAATCATTAGACACGTCACTATTTCTCTATCCGATTTCTGGTTCTTTTTAACTGACTGTACATAATTATGTTTTTTGTTCTTACCTGTACTTAAGTGTGTTAGGTGGTATATCTTTATTACTTTGATTGGTCTGTGAGGTACCTATATAAGGGTTTTTTTTGGAAAGTTGCTGTTGCACAAAGATCCATTAAAGTTTTAGCTTCCTTTAATCTATTGCTGACTCTTTCTTTGTCAATAAGATAAAAAGTCTCAGTAATAGATTTAATAATGCTTTCTGCAACTGATGGTTAGTTACATAAAATAATCTTTTTTTTTAATCTATTTTTGTTTACGCTTAACTGTTTTTTTTTAAATATGAATAAATCCTTTTGCAATTTATTTGATAGTATTTGCTACGCCAGACGTAATAGAGCACTGAAGATGACTCGCACCGTTTATAGAGGTATCATGTTGTGTTATTATACCAAGTATTTGTAAAATAAAGCAAACAAGTATTAATAGTGCTCAAAACTGTCTTAACTTTACATAATATCTCCGTTTTCTATGAAAATGGAAAGAAACCCCACAAAGTTCTCTAAATAAGTCTAGTTAAACATATTTTAATCAACTCCTTTCTCTTTAAATCAAAATTCTTTTACAAAGCCGGCCTCAGAAATCCAAAGATTTAAACTTGACAGTATTATTCTGGTAAAATTAAAAGTTAACGCCGTCTGGCGTCCAATGACTTAATGGTATTTCACTGTTTGCGTTTCGTTTCCGTTTTCACTTTTAATCTGAGCCCGGCCTCGGATTGAGTCATTTTACACTCAATGCTGGAGTTCATTTCTTTTTGTGTAAAATGAGGCTTTAATAATTTTGAAAGCTCAGATCACAGGGGGGATCTAAGGGAGTTTGATAAGTACTCGCATTGTGTAGGTTTGGACTCTTTAAGTGCGTAAGGCGAAGGTGTCTAGAAGGCTCATGTTTAGAGAGGTGATACCGGAATTCGCAATCTAATTTTTATTGGCAATCTACATCTTCTTTTACGGCGCATTCCAAAAACAATTTATATGATACCTAAAATCTTCATGGCCCTGATGGATAAACCCTCGTGCTAACTATTCAATTTCATTAGCTTAGCACATGTAATCTCAAATAGTGCCCAAAGCAATACCAATTTAGATATTGATACCTGAAGCAAAGGGATTAAAAATAGCAATACGCAGTTCCCGCGGCAAAGCAAAGTGTCAATCAAATTAAAAGGGTTACAATTCACGAATGAAAAAAAGCAATTTATTTCGTATGCCGAACCATCAAAGCGAACAGAATTAAAAAAGAAAAGACAGAATTTTATCCAGACGCGTTTTTTTTTTCAATTCAATTAGTATATTACAAGTGACTTTGGATGGAGGTTAGCAATCCCTTTGTTTTTGCTCAATTTTATTGGAGTGGTTGGATTTTCATTGTTTTTTTTTAATGTATTAGGTATACATATTTTAGGTGTTACACATGTTGCGTATGTCGTAGCCGTATCGTAGAATTGACCACTTCATGAAAAGCTTGAGCATGTCATGAAATGGTTGCGTTTCATGAAAAGTTCATGTTAATCTGACCAGATCGTTAAATCGTCAACATTTCTCGATTTTGTCATCCACGTCTGGCCGTACGGTATAATAGGGTATCCATAAAATATTTAATATAAATCCACAATATTTTGGGTCGATCCATTGGAGTTTAATTTCATAAAATCTATACTTGGTAAATACGGTTTAACGATGGAGTCAAATATTTTAAATGGCCATTGATTTGGTCTTCTCCGGGACTAGATTTTGGCTTTCGGATGCTCTTGTATCTAAATGAGAGTACAAAGGCAGTTGCAGCTACTTAATTTCAATCTTAGCAGTAGAAAACTTTGGACATCTCAAAGAGAAGGAATGTCATTTATACCTACTGATGTTCTGCAATTGCTAGAAATGAAGGAACAATTTAACCTATTTTTCCTTATGACTCAAACCCTTATGATCTAAAAATATCTGTCCTACTTGATCTCAGTGGGTCAAGCTACGTCTTCTACTCTGCATTATTCTCTGCTTACCATCTGAAACAAAATTATCTCAAATTGTTAAGAATATTTTTGAAAAAAACTCAAGCATGCAGAACTTTAATGTTACAAAACAGCAGTAATTTATAATAGGTAAAATCTAAATAAAGTTACATTACAAATTATGTATTTAACAAAATACATAAGCTGCAAGTACACCCATCGAATGTTGCCAAAGCATTATGGTCTTTTAATACCTAAATAAAACGACCATAAATATATTTTTACCGTCCATTAATTTTTCGTCAATACCGCCTACGTAGATGGTTCCGTACGATAAACACATAAGTACGAAGGCTTTAGCAGCTTCCGACGCAACCCTCACACGCGCCCATCGAAAATAATGAAAACGTAATTATATTTCATCGTAATAGTGATTAATTAATTGATAACTTGATACGCGTGTAATTTTATGGCTTGATTACTTAATTAGGTTCTTGAGTATGTAATTGTAATTTCAAGTAGGAATACGGAGTAACGTGGAGGAAAAGATGAGTGTATCCTATTTAATCTGCGGTGTTCGTAATTAATAAGTGATTGATGATAGATCTCAATGTTTATAAATATGTGTAGAAAATTAACCATGTAATTACCGAATCTAAAAATAGAAGAAAAAATCAGGACCCTAAAATAAAAGAATACAGAAGAATTACGCCTAATTGCTGATAAAGTCATCACGCTCCCGCAAAAGGCATCGCCTCATACAAACCCCACTTCTCACACACACTAAGAAAGCAAAAAAATCACAATCATAATAGGAACACACTTCCTCCATTCAGGTCCAATATATCCGCGTGACGTAAGCCAAATCTGCGGCATATGGTCGAAGTCACCCACACATACATAGCTGTTCTTTGTTCAAATATAATAATAGAATGACTCGCAACATTCGAGAATAAGATGTGTAGTAGAAATCTCATTCGTAATAGTGCCCTTCGCTGTGTAGTGTTGTGATTTTATCGATATAGATATCTGATGAGTATTATTGTGCTATTTGTTTTTACGAAGGCTGTGTGGCTTGGGGCAGAAAAGTGGGACTGAACTGAAAGATGAGGAGGTATGGTTAACCATTTATTTTACACTTTGAGATTTTCTAAGCTCATTACTGTATACCTAGAGGCAGTCTGAAAAACTTTCCATATAAAAGTGAAGTGCAAAATCGACCAACTCATTAATCAGTATGCAATGATACCTCCTCGCCAATAAATTAGAATAACACTCTCAATCAATAAATCTCACTAATTGCAAAATTCGCATTCTTAAAAGGAGCCCAAAAATTGCTTGCAAATCAGGGGCTCGATGGCTCGACCAATCAAACTTAACGATTCAATTAAAACGAGAGGTAACAGATAGAGGGTAGGCCAATAAAATCCTTATATCAGAGCCAAACGTGAGACATAAATAACGGGAATATTTGTAACTAGCTTTTGAAGGCGGGTTTGCTCGCGTGAATTTCTCGATTCGAAAAATATGATGAATGGCGCTGAATTTGTGGCGATGTTTTCTTGTTCTTATTGTTTGTTTGAGGATATGTGTGTTTATGAAACATATTTGTTTCTTATATGTTGATACTTCTTTAATTATTTGTACATTTATAATATTAAAAGACACGTTTTCATTTTGAGTAAAAGGTGATTTTGTTCTAGATGCAGATTATTTCGATAAAAATTTTGATGAACCGTAATTGTGTCAAAATCCAAGTTATCTTATAATAACGTTACTATACCTTTAACATTCAATTATATTTTTTATATTACATACATATATTAGTTCTTACTCTAATTAACCTATCTAACCCATCCCTACCAATCAACACCCAATCGATATCGATCCCAATCACTCGTGGCCCTCACTAAAAATCGGTCTTACGCCTCTACTCAAGTGATACATTACTGGCGGATAAAAATATTTTCTAACGTACCAACCTGTTGCGTACGAACCAGGCTTAGGAGTCGTGTTTTCGTTGGCCAAACCGCTTAGCTATCTTGCCACGATCAATTTCGTTCACTTCACTCGTGTATGAGTGGACAAATTTTTTGGGGGACCGACGAGGGCCCTTGGGCGATTTCATGGTGACTTGTGCTTTCGAAATTATGAATTTTGATGGATTTTTACGTGCTATGGGACGTGATGACTTACCTGAAACAATCAAAATAAGAGTTAGTTTTAAAGGTGCAAATTCTGAGATAACAAAAAAGATTTAAATAAACACTAAAGTACTAAACTGTTAGTCTAGCTTTACAGTCCCTTCAGCAATCAAAAGTAAACGCAGACGTTATTCAGAATGAAAACGCTTCGCTCTCAGGGCCTCGAAACAACGAAATGTACTTACTAAGAGAAAGCGCTTTTAGTCCTACCAATTTTAAGGAGCAATTTAAAAGGTATGCCAGCCTAGTAGCTTTTTAAAGGTAGTGTTTATAACATAAAATAAATTAACATCCAGCGCGAAGGTATTTCAATGAGCGAAGTTGTTCTCATACATCACCCGGCGAGTCACAACATCGCCCGGAGACTCCGCAAATTGCCGCTTCCACCGCTCCCGTCTCGTTTCCGTTGCGATGCACTTCCTCTTTGCATTGCAAGGAGTATTCGCTGTCTCCCTCACTCCCGCGGTTAAGCCGTGTGATGGAACGGAATACTTTGATGAGCGTAATAAAGAATAATAATTTTGTTCCGCTGAAATATTGAATTGGATTTGCTTTGTGTTGTGCTGGCTTTTATGATGTGTACGCCAGTTGAGATTGATATACCTACATTAATATTAAGACTATCTTGTTTCGGTCTGGTAGTTGTATACGATAATGTTAAAAGAAGTTATGATAGAACAAAGTGATATGGCATCAGATTTTGAGAAGGGCTTCTACATTTCAAAATGGTCGTATCACCAAATCCTATTCAGAGTTTTTTATAAAAAGTAATATCAACCAGAAGTCTGGTTACAAATTACCCCTAGATCAAACAGTGAAATCTGCGAAATTCACGTGGAATTTCTCAAAAATTACCAATTGCTACGTTATTTTCGACAATCGATTTGTGTCAAACGAGTGTGGCAGGTAAAAATCGGTATGGTCGTGTCGCTAGGGGCGAGCGTGCCGTCGGTAATCCTATCGCGCCCGGTGCCTCGCCATCCACCGCAAACATTAAAAAAAGGGCGAAAATGACATTTCCAATTTTCTACTGTTGCTTCGGGGCAAATTCATTTTATTTGTAGGCTCGGATTTTGCCCGTCATGCGCGCGGATTGGTCTCCACCTCCTAGTTGGCAATATTTCATTCGCATCAAAGGAATCTCACCCCCAAACGCCTAGTACCGAGACTTTATTAACGAATAATTCCAACTTTCTCCAAAAAGGAATTTCTTAAGAAAATTAAAGAATTTACCCTGCTTTTTGATTCCACTCCTTTTTCTAGGCAAAATAAAATATAAATGAGTCGAGTAGGTTTTCTTTTGAATTTTTTAATATTTCGCTCGGAATGCGAATGTTCCCTATAAAGTTTATTAAGAATTTATTTGGAACGCAGACTCTAAAAATATCCGTAGACAGTTATTTGATAAAAATGGTCAGAGTAATGTGATTCGGCTCGTTAATTTTTAATTAGTGAGCAAACTTTTTGTAACTGCCGAATTTCTTGACGCCTTTGTTTAGAACTAAGAAGTTTTAAATGAAGTGAGGCGAAATAAAACGCAGTGTTCGCACCACAAAGAAAGTTTATAACTTTGTTCTAATTATCTTTTTTATTAATTCGTATTAAACGATTTATTAAGTTGAATGAATAACCACTCTAAAGATTCTTGCATCTTTTGTTTATTATCCATACGACTGCAATTTTTTAAAGTTCCTTTATAAAAACTGCTGGAATTTGAATGAGCTCCAAAGAAAGAATGAGTAATGTTGAATACTGGAAAATGCTTAAGTATCAGCATAAATCATCTGTAACAAAGAAATCGAGTTGCAAGAAAAACTAAGAGGATCGTGTGAAATGGAATGCATAAGGTATTTACGGGTGTAAGAAAGATACCGGTATTACTCTTAAATTATACTGGTTTCAGAAAGAGATTTTTGTTATGAGAAATGTTTTGCAGACAAACTCTTCAGACAGAAAAGTAGAAATCAATAATAAGGTGAGTGCCATAACAACCTATGTCCTTTAGCGTATGATAATCTTACAGTTATATTTGTGAGTATTGTATTTGTTTTACTCGGGTAAACCGCGGGGAACAAGGACTTATGTATTACATTAAGGAAAAAGTTCAAGATTTTACACGGCCACCGCTAAATAATTCCTCAGCACATACATAACAGCAAAGCTCCATCGTAAATATGTTTGTCTCACCTAAACAATCGGCTCGCAAACAACATTTACCGCCTCACAAAATGAATGACGAAGCTTGTCACACAGATAGATTCATGTAAAATTCATGTCAATGCTGTGTTCGCCCGCCGCGGTTCCAGCGCGAATTTGCTATAAAATTACTCAGAATCTAATCATGTTGACGCCTCGTTGGATTAGTGGCTTCGAAGTCTCGCCTTCCATTCATCGGAAGGAACATGCCGAGATTTTCTTGCTGATAAATCTAAAGGAAGATAGTGCTTGATTGTTGATGCAGTTGCGGATTAGTGGACTTCTTTTTTTTGTGGTGGTAGTTAAGTTGGGGGAAGGGTGATTGTAATGTTGAATATTTTAAGTTTGTGTAGACTGATTACGATTGATGCAACTTTCCGAGTGTCACCTACTGTGGTGATTTGAATGCTTGAAACAAAAATAGCCTCGGATATCTTTTTTATATTCGGGTGCGGGTCTCCTCTCAGAAAACAAGTGGAACCGCGGTAGACCAGCTGTATATAATAAAATGAACCCACTCTTTCAAAACTTAATACGATTTGCGCCGTCCAGTTCCATTCATATTCCAAACAAAGAATTTCAATGAATACTTTTATCGAAAGCTTACGTTATAAGTACAAAATACACGCATACACACAAACAATTGAAAAAGACTTAAAACAAGACAAACTGGACACGCCGTCCGTTCTCACGTTGGAACAATGTGCTCGATAACAAACATCGACACATTGTCACGAAACCCAACGAACTGTACCCGCTTATGTTCACCAAGTTTTTAATGCTCTACAGAATAATTCTATTCACATTTCCATCTCAGTTGTTTGCATGAATACGGAGTCGTATTAAAAACATACTTTGAGTTTACGAAACAAGTCCTGATGGGAGAACGAACTGGGACAAACTCGCAGAATAGTTGTATGAGATCCTAAAATTAAGTTCCAGTTACCGCTCACTGAGACTGTACCAAAGGTATATTCGCTTTTCAACAGTAATGAGTAAACAATTTCATGAAAAAGGGACACTATTGGACAGCCCAACATTTTGAACAATGACGAGTGCTGGATTATTTTCGAAACCAATTTCGAGGTGCGTACTGAATGGAGTTTGTTCCTTTTATGTAGAATCGAATTCGGTATAATAATGTTTAATATTTCCATACACGAACGTACAGTGAAATTCTGTGAACCGGTGGACAATAGTCGGATACAAAAATATTACATTGGAATCCGATATAACATTGTATCTGTAAAACAATAGCAGGCTCAGACAATAATATTTTTGATGTACACGTCATAATATTGGGGAATATTGAACATTTTGTGAAGCTGGGCTGATTATTTTGTATAGCATATCCCTTTGATTTAATCCTCATATAATTACGTGCATCCAGGCAATGTCGGCCTTTGAGTATTGCACCATTATGTTCTCTTGCGTTATTGTTATTGTCCATATTGTCATTATGACGCCACGCTGAGTACATCAAGCAGCTATTTGTTATGATGTAACCATATTCAAACAATGGAATGAATCAAGTTATTAGTACTGATTACCGAATCGTAATAACAATTATAATTCAGAGAAATCTATTGAAAATGAATTAACAAAGTGAATCGTAGATAAAATCGAGATGATCGAGATTCAGATGACAACGTGCCATTCTTTTCACTAAACCCCGATTTTTCTAAGCAGGCAACCCTAAAACAATATTGTTACAATTCCAAGGAAGATCCAACGGTTGATTGGATCCGGTAGGGTTGTCTAAATTAACCACCCGCCAGAGGTGTCTTGCACCTCGCCAGTTGAGAAATTGGATTTGCATTCACGGAGTTACAATTAACTGACGGAATACTGGCCACCGAAGACATCCTATATATAATTCAGATAGTAAAGTGATTGGTTCTCAAAACGTTGTTTAGAGGGCTGCCAGATCAGGCTCGGTTTCTAAATTATGAGTTCGGAATATCAGATTATTGTTTAAGGGTTGGAAGTGAAAGGTGTTCGTGAATTGTTTAGGAATGTTGATGTTCATACCTGATTATGCCTTTAGGGAATGATTAGGGTCCGTCGGGAATTTTGAAATGTAGACAGATTGCATTATTTACTACAACATTGATAGCCCTGTGAATTTGATATTGGAGTTTATCCTCAACTCCGATAATATCTACAAAATCATTTCTGTTATCTTAAATCACGATGAGATAAATTCAGAAATTCACTCTCTCAAAATCTTCCTTGTCAATGAAAGTTTTGTCTCGAGACAAATTAATACAAGTAGGTATGTAACAATCGGTTGCCGGATGCCCTTGTCTAACATTATACGCTAATTAATTGGTAATCCACATACAAAGCAAATCAATTAAGGCCCAATAATTACAATCTACAGTATTGAAGGCTCCTATGTACACTGTGTATGTGTTTACAGAGGTATTAGCAGCAGGGGTGCTTTACACTGTTTGAACTATTTTACTATCGGTAAGACGTAACTAGAAGTGGTTCTTTACGTATGTTTGGCAGTTTTCGTTGTTACTTTAGAGAGCTGAGATTCGGACAAAAAAAAATTACGTTTCAAAAATACACAAAGTATATAAAAACCTTAATTCTCAGGCGAACAGTAACGATCCTCAAAAGGAATCACTAAAGAACCTTTTCATTTCTTAATTCAAATACAAATTAACCAGAAAAAGAGGGTGCGTACTCAAAAATTTTGACCTGGTGACCTCGTTGGCTCACCATGTTCGCACTTCTTGCAAAGGTCAGTGGTAATTGGCCATTAATTAGAAGTCATCGTGGCCTATGCGTAGTGTTTCGTAGTTTGTAATGATGAAGCAGTCATCCCCGTGGTAATTGATGTAGTTAGCGCTTGCAGCATTTAATTACATGTCAGTTGGATTACGTAATTATTGTGTAGACTGTAGACTTTCTCGCATGTAGCTTGTTGAGTGTGGGGAACTTTGTAGGTATTGGAGTTAAGGAGCTTGATATTATAAGAATGATCGGTACATAAGTATTCGCTCTCGATGTTAACGTTACTTTGAGCATTGCGAAACTTGTGAGATTAGTGGGAATTAGGAGTAATTACCTACACGTGGAAAACATGTTATTTTTACAGACAATCTTGTTCTACCATTTCCTAAACTATTGACTCTATTTTTAGGAAGTTGTCATATTATATTCATACTTTCTCACCACCAAACTTCCTAAAATAAACATCTGCACACATCTTCCCACAAAAATCTAAAATGTAGCCAAAATTCGGTTCGTCAGCTAGTTCAGTCGCAACTCGAAACGGGTTCTTGTACTAAATTTATGTACATACACTAAGATACCGAATAAAATTGTAGGTCAAGACACGCAAATAAATAAGGAGAGTGGATGTAAGAAGGATTTGTATAATGTTGAGCAAGGGTCAGAAGACAAGCTGAATCGGGTCACAGGCTTTGCCTTGAGAGGCCACGATGAAAGGTTTTACATACATTTAAACTCTGTAAAGTAAATGTCAATTTGTTTGGACTTTGGAGTGTTTGTTTTGGCGGTTTATGAATTAGGGTTTTTGAGGTGAATGATTATTGGGTACTTGTGGCATTTAGGGTGAGTATACTTTAACCATATTATGTTTTTTACTTGTGTTATAATTTGCGATTCAAAAGCTACTCGTTCCCTTTTTACATCACAAAATGTGAGATGTGTAAATCAACGACAAATCAACATATGCATTTGAGGATTAACTTCGAAATCTCTTTCACAAACAAAACAAATTCAGAAATGATTTTTTGTCTCAAAGATTATAACAATGCTTTGTTTTGATGTATTCAGTGGCCTTACTCAAAAAATATTACGGATGCAACAAATAAATAATGATGTAAACGACAAAAAGCCTTCGTAAAGACGAAAAAAACTGTATACGACTGTACACGATGGGAACAAAAACACGCTAATGTACGCCGTATTATCATGAATAATAAAAAAAGTACAGTCGAGTATCATAAAGTGATGGTATAGAAGTAATGGGGGGAAAAGCGCCCCCAGAGGCGTAGGGTGAGCTCCCGAAGATTCTGTTGCCAGAATTTTATCTAGATGTACCGAGTTCACAATCTTGACAATGTCGGGAATTGCGATACGACGTACTAACAATTTAATTATGTGTGTTTGTGTGAATTTGTCTCTTTGCATAAAAAGATAATAAAACGAAGCAGGTTACATATTTTTTAAGGAGGTTTTTAGTTTTACATAAGCTTTGTAATGACACAATAAGTTGTCTACATCAATGACATCATTTATAGATAACGTATTTCAAAATTCAAGTATAGCGTATCCAGTAATTCTTAACGGTACTCTCTTGGGTCGTAAGTAAATTCAATCTGTGGGCTACACTCCCAAATCGCCTGAACACTCCGAAGCTCGTATTAGGCTCCCGTATAAATCTAATTTGGATATATTTTCTTACATTTCAAAAGTTTTCACGTTGGAAATGAAAAGATGGAGTGTGTCAACGTGGTGTCATCGGGAAAACTTTGGAGTATCTGAGAAACAAATGGGTTTGCTTTCGTTTTTGATGTTGGGAAGTTTTTTTTTATGTAACTGTATATGTAGTTCGTTTGTCATTGTTACGGTGTGTTAGTAACTTTGTTTGTGCCTAATGCAGCTTGCTTCTAATAGAATGAAAAAAAAAATTAAGTATAGTTTTTATTTGGTTTAAAGGAATGAGAAAAGCTTTTCTTTGCTTAGTATGTTGTATTATTTAAATTTTCACTTCATCTGGAAGTCGGTTAAATAATAATTAAGATCAAGATGCCTTTCAGTCAAAATTATTGTTTCAATTGTACTCGAACGTCTACCCAACATCTAGGTGGCTGTTAATTAGTATAGACACAACAATTGCTAATTATGTACAAAGCTAATCATTACAAGTAATTATTGTAGCGTGATATGAGGTGGCGCGAGAGACCAAGAACGGTGCAAACGCAATTAATATAATTAGGCCTGTTTGGTCTGCAAGGAAACCTTAAACCTAGGGAGTATTATGTATTGTGTGTTCCCGATATTATGGCGTTTAGTGTACTAATTGGCTCTGTGGTTGTTAAGCTCTATGTCTCGTTGAATGTGTCTTTTGTAATAATTCAATTATTGGGTGAGTAGATTGTCCGTTATTATGGACAATTGTATCTAATTTAGAACCTGCTATCGATCTATGACAAAGACTTACCTATAAGTGAATGAATATGACAACGTCACTTTTTCTGATAACTGAACTCTAAGATGCATTGAATACATAGATGCACTGTTTTTTCTTGTTGTGCAAAACATATTTTATAACTATTTTTGTTTATTATTTATTTATGAATTATGCTCTTGAAAACAAAATAAAATATTTCATATTATATAATGGCTGTGCAACAAATTAATAACCCTCTCAGCAACAACATCAAACAGTTACCTCCAAAATTCACAAGAATCCATAGCATCCATTAAGCATCGATTTTCCCCGGAAGGCAGGCATAATGTGGTGCTCATATGTAGCTACAATACATCTTGCTTTGTCCCATTCAATGTGTAGACGACCAAACGACGCTAGCATACTGATGTGTTACTTTTAAAATTTATTGCTGCAACTCCTTGCTGGGAGGATGTCGATAGTTCTGTTGGTTATGTCATCGATATTATTTTTTGATAAAATAATCAGGGTATAAATATGCAAGGGTATGTAAATTATTTGGTCCAAATGTGCAGAGATGGAAATAATTTGTTTATTTTGCAAGAATTTTGTACGAATATATATTTTATTATTGTGACCACAAGGTAATTATTTTTTATAATTTATCGTAAAAAACGAACTTACAAATATGTACTTTTTATTCATGAATGTGCTCTATTAAACACACTATTATAAAATAAATGTAACACTCCATCGAGTAAAAATATTTACCATTCTCCAAATCGCAATCACAATGGCACCCATTTTTCATCGACTATCGACAAAGATATCGCATCAATACAAACACTATCCGACTCGACGGTGAATAAGAAGTAATGAGTTTTCTTTTACATCGCACCTGACTTCTGGCATCGCAGACGCCTCGTAGACTCCGCTAAACAGGATTAAAACCTTTTTTATTTCTTTATTTCTACTATTGCTTTAACTCTATTCAGTGTTGTAGGTTTGGAGTTCGAATGGTTCTTTTTTCTTTTGATTAACGTAAAATTAAGATATAAAAAAGGAGTTTTAACCAATAGTAAACGAAGCATGGCAATCATTCCATATTCAAAAATTTAAGTCTCCATCTTTGTCAGCTGTTAATATTTTTTTATTATTTCCTAATTCCTAACAAAAGACGTTCATGTTCTTACTTATCAACAGTCAATTTTTTTAAATAAAATTGTGTTCCATTTTCAAATATCTTAATTCCACAGCCCTATGCGAACTCATAGACAACTTTATAGTAGTCTATGTGTCAGAGTTGCAGTCACGAGTCGGTTCAATACTCCCATACGTTACCTACTTAGTGTTGATAATTTAAAAATTCTCCGAGTTATCTCGACTAAACGCGAGCAACGCCTTCGTGAGCTGTCCTCAGGGGCGTAAATTATGAGAGCCTAGCGATTAACACAGCTGTTTTACAATGGTATTACGTACTTTTAATTTATCTTTGTCATTTGTAAGCAAGATGGTATTTAAAGTCTTTACTTTCTATTTAGTTGGCAGATTATAGAGCAGATGATAAGCTTCATTTCAAAGATAGAGATGAAGTGTTACATAATCGTGAAAATGCACCACTTTATTGACTAAAGCTGAAATAAAATTAAGCCAACTATAACGTCAAGAAAGAACAAATTAAATTACAAAGAAACAAATCAGAATTCCCACAGTACACTACAATGAAACTTTATAGAGGGGTTAATCCTAGCCATATCGTTTGTAACTTGCAGTCGATGTCGCAGCCGCGCCGCGGCGACACCGCACGACAACATGCCATTTGTAAACTATTTGTATGCGGGCGAGTGTGCCGCCCTCACTTTTCTTACTTCCCAGTGACGAGCGACCGGCAACGCTACTATCTTACCACGCTTTCCAACTACAACAACTCACAAATTTAACACCAACTTCTAAAACACAGTGTCTTCATACAAACCCAAACTACGAACACTGTGTCTCTTAACTCCGCTGTTGGAAAAGCTTAGTTTATTCAGTCACATTGGTATTTATGTGCCGTTCGGATATCGCGTGCATGCTCGCTGAATTAAATTTTGTTCGTGCGATGTTCTCGCTCGTTCGCCTCATACGTTGATTGAAAGGTATTTACGTACGTGAGCGCTCCTTTGCAATGATCTATTTGTCTGCTGCTACTGAAATTTCGCTTGAAATTGATTTGTTTGAAATTCCATGGAAATAAATAATATTGGTATTGCGAGCTGCATCGGGATTGATATTTGAATTTCTGGAATATATCCCGGATGGAACGTTGTTTGAGTCATTGTGTTAGTCCATGCAAACAATGTTTAACAACGCGGATAACAGGCCATATCTAACTGAAAATTCGGTATTTAACAGCACTATATATTATGATGACTCCCGACGGACATGGCTACATATAAATAGAACAACAGCCCGCTTTGATGATTCATAATGGAATACTAATTAAACAAATCTTTTAAATCTAAATTAAAATAGTTTATTTTCAAAATCCTTATATTCTACTAAACGTGCAATAACCAAGCTATCACCGCTAAGAAATTGGCAACAATCCGTCAGAGCAGCAATACAGACCACAACATCGATGCATTTTTATTGCTTAAGCAATAAACCGGAGCGGGTGAGACGAAAACGACAATAGTGCACTTAAGTCTCTCATAAACGGTATATCATATCCGCGGAACAATGTTATTTATACTGTAGTATTGCTTAACATATCCTGATTTGAATAGATACGGTTCCAACTCGATTTGTATACTGTATTCAATTTTTCTGCAGTGGTATTAGTTATGTTACTGGTTTTTGGAAAATGTGGTAAGCATAGTATTGTGTATTTAATTTAACAAATGAATACGGATTGTTGCTGAGTCATATTAAGCAAGCAGTACTTTGACTGTTTTTGTAATAAAATTCATCGTTTTCTGACAGCGAGTGATATGTTGAGATGATATATTCATACAACCAATATGTGTTTTAAAATAAAATATTTTTTTAAAACTATTTATCTTTGAAAAAACACACCCACAGGTACATTGTTGCAAATGGACGAAAATGACTTTACCCAACTTAGATAAGATACAAGAACTAAAAGTTATTTAATATTCTAATGAATGAACTATGGATTCTTTTTAATATCAGACAATTTTAATACTAATGCCCAGGTACCTTCCCAAGATTTAAATATTTTCAACTTTCAAACTAGAATATTTTTGGGTCACGGCGAACAAACATGGAAACCCGTAGTTTCTATATCATATTTTTTATTGATACAAATAAAATTTTACTATCCTGTTTGTCATGGTGCTAGTGTTGGATTTGCGCAGTTTTACATACTTTAACGAGTGTACCGAATAGGTCTTGGCATCGGAACTGAAGGATCTATGGTGAACAATGATTAATGGTATTTTGTTTATGGACTAAAGTTGCTGGTTTTTTTTTGACGAGGCAAAACTTACTTGCCAGATTGTTCTAAAATAAGCCGTATAACTTAAACACCCACAACTTTAGACACAAAAATGCGACTGTAAACTGCAAGGAGTAGATAAGTAGTGACTCACAACATGATAAGCCATATTTCCGCCATGATAGACAGAAGAATAATGTCCGTTTCGACTAAAGCTCTATTGCTAAATACTGCATGTACCTACTAAGTGCACAGGCTGCAATGTAATATGTAGTGTACATTTTGTACACTACTTCAAAACAGACACACGCTTACACAATATGAAAACCACTTAACAGAATACCTCCCTCCTACTATCATAACAAAATACTTTAAATATGATTACAGAATTGAATATCGCATTATGGAACCTATTTCAATTAAGTTCAATTACGATAGAATTCGAATAATTTTTAGTTGGAGGGTTGGAAAATTTAACGTGGTTCTGATCAATGTTTATATTGGGGCTGGCGGAATTCCAGCTGACATTATTATGTGATATAATACGGTATATGGTTGGTAGTGGTTATCCATCATAATTAAAAGCCTATTTAAAGTTTGAGTGTATTGTTGTTGTGCGATGAGGTATGCGTGAAAGGATTGTTTGCTAATTTTGAGAGGTTGTTCAGTTATGTGTTTTGTAGCTAAAATTGGTAAGTACGTTTATTTACAATTTATATTTAGAAGCTAACAACAATTTTTTAAGGGTTCATTGATTGAAGTGAAAGCAGTTTTCGACAAGCTCTAAGGGATGATTTAACTGCTCAACTTTTTTGTTACATTTATATCCAAAATTTAAATTTTGATTTACACAAAAATACCTCAACAATAATATGTAATAAAAATTAAACCCAGAATTTAAGAGATCAAAACGATTATTTTAAATCCGTAAAATGTATCGATATTATAATTCGATTTGAACGCAGCTTCAGGGCTCTCGATAATATGTCATGATGTTATGCGGCCTAAGTAGTAGGTTAATACGGGATTAGCTGGTTAAACCCATTAATTCTCTTAATTAGCTATAGTTTTCAAATATCTAATCGCTTTGTGTCAACACTAATATTATGATGATTAGTGGAATAATGGAATTGCATTATTATTGTATTGTGAAATGGATACATTCATGTTTAGGCAACTATTTGGAAATTTAATAAAGGTCTTGTAATATCTAAACTAACTGTGTGTTTGTGGGGAAATGCATACAAAAGTTACTTCATCCTTGTATGACTGAGCAAGAAATAAAATAGACTTGATGGTGATGTAGGTACCTAAATATCAAAATCGTATCTACCTCAAGATCGAAGGAGAACAGTTCTTGTGAGAACACACAATTAGTAATTTATTGTGTCCGTCGGCTTCACAGCTAAGACCAATATTTTACTACTACAAAAACATTGAGTTAAGAATCCTTTTATAACGTGTTTTAAAAACGCTTTTCACTCAAAACTTAACCCACGCACCATCATAAGTGATTGCCGATATGTAGAATTGTAGAATATTTTTCGTTGGCAACTTATCCTGATACAAAACGGTTGAAATATATTTTAATAGTCGGATAAACTGTCGCTGTTGTGAACGCTTGCAGATATCATGATTTTGTTCGCTCATGTTTTATTTATTGTGCTTTATTGATTTTTGAGGATAGGGGAAAGAGGTTTCTGTGGGAAATGTGTCTGTGAGGATTGAGTTTGGTGTAGTGGATTTTAGAGGGGTCTGAAGGATGTTAGATTTATAACTAAAAAGTATTTGTAACATACATTTTAGGCAAATAAATGATTTCTGTTTAATATCATTTACCTACGATGAATTAGAGGAGATTATGTTATTCTGATATTTAGCTTTTAAGAGCTATTTTGCACTGTTTTCTCCTTATGAACGTGAAATTTTTAAAATTTTGTAATCTTAGACATACTTCAGCTCCTTAAGTTATTATTTATAACCCAAAACTTAAAAATGCATATGCGATATATGCTTCTTACGCATGAAAATACGAGTACCTATCTATATCTTTATCATACCCATGAGATATATGTCCTCGTCTAGGCTAAAAGTGCGTCTACCCACACCAGAGTCTCGCACTATGGTTCTCTACGATTTTATTAGGTACTAACCTCCTTGGAGTCCATAGGAATTCTTTCTGCTCAACCGCGTTTTACGACCAGCAATAAATATACGTACTTCATGCACTACGTTTTTCTTTTAATAGAATTTAATGGGCTTTGGATTTTTTATATGAATTTTCTGTCTCAAAAAAAGGTTATTGGAAAGAGCCTTTTCTTATGTAGACTTATCTTTTAAGAGAGGATTATATTGTGAAACTATAATGAAGTGAATCGAAATTGACCAAAACTCAATTAAAAGGATATTAAAAATATTAAGTTTACTTTTCAGGGCAATTTTAGAGACACTAAATAAAATAAATATCAATCGGTAATGAACAAATATTTCTAGAAATTCTTGGAACTTAGACGTTCTAAGCTAATAATTGAATTGTACTTAGGAATCGGGGTCTAACCATCATATAATAGTCCGGGACAGTTGATTCCAGGGGACGCAGCGAAGTGCACTTGCAGTAACTTGCGCAAATGTTTGCCTAGCTGTAGGGCGCGCAGCTCTTTACGTAAGGATGGGATATTTTCTAGTTTTGTTATGGGTTTGCTGTTGATCTTTTGGTATGTTGTAGAAGAACAGTTTATCTAGCCCACATTATGCTGGTTTCACATATTTTCTTTATTGATTTACGTTGACTGAGCATAGTTATGCATACTTGAATAAATAGTCGACTATGAGCAAGACAAACAAGCACACCAGCACATAGCACTATCATGTTGATTTTTACAGGTTGCCATATAGATGACTTGTCAAGAAACTCCACTTAAAAGAGACAGCTAAAATCCATCATAGACAAACTAGCCTAGTATAGGCAAAGTACCAGTATTTTATATAAATATAAACAAACAAGTATTCCAAGACAATAGTCCTGTTCTTCCCCACACTACCGTAGTCCAGTACTACAATTTATCGAAGTCATGGCCCCACTAGCACATCAAATGCTTAGAAAGTTGGAGCGCTCGGTGGTCTTACGGTAATCAAACGGAGAGACAGAGCATACAGACTGTGGTCTCTAGCTTGTCTGTATGTCTCTGTGTCTGTGTGTTTGTCTGTAGGTTAGTTTGTTTTGTACGCGGCCATTTTAGTTTAGTGTTTGTTATTTGGTTTTAATTTTTAGTGCGATGTTGATTAATTTTAATTTCTATCATTGAAAAATAAACAAGTTTGGCCAAAGCGTTGCTATTAATATGTTTCTATTTCTTATACCTATATTGTGAGGTCAGTGTTCGTGGGCAATAAACTGGTGCAACACAAATACAGGTAATTTGTTGACATGCTTTATTTATCCCTAAAAGAACTTCAAAAGATCTTTCATTTTAATAAATAAAAAAAAGTATGTAGAAAAACAAACACCCAAAAATCTAAATAAAACCTCACTCAGCATACCTCAAAAAAATAACACAGCAACATAGCAAACATCAAACCGAAAAACAAGACAAAACGCAACTAAACATTATTCGAAATATTTTCCATTCGAAATCACAAACTAAATTCCCAGGTTTTGCATACAGTGAATATCTGGAATGGTGCGGCCGTTTATTGAACGGAATCGAACCGGCGTACCGATGAATCGACAGTAAATTAATAATCATATTACTTTTTCAGTGGGATGCAAATATTTGATGATTGCGCGGTGGCGAGTGGCGAATGTCGATACTGGGGACCAAGGATCGTGAAATTTGCTGGATATGTTTTTTTTTTGTTTCGAGCAAACTTTTTGGATGTGATTGGGCGTAGTTTTTATTTATTTTTTATTTTCATTTATGGATTACTAGCTTTTGCCCGCAACTTCGTTCGCGTGGAATAGTGACTACCAGCAGATTTTTGATTTGACCAATAGATGGCGCTATATGTCCGGAATAATTTTAATTATAAAAATAATATTTTTTTTTGTAATAAAAACTATCCTATGTCCTTTCTCAAGTTTCAAACTATGTCTGTACCAAATTTCACACAAATCGGTTCAGTAGTTTAGGCGTGAAGAAAAGACAGACAGACAGACAGACGGACAGACAGACAGACAGAGTTACTTTTGCATTTATAATATTAGTTTGGATTTGGATTTTTGTTGTATTTTGATATGCTGCCTTTAGAGGTTTTTGATAAACTATTTGTACATTATTTTTATGATCAATTTATGTTCATCGAATTATGATTGAGATGCTTTGGAATCGACTTAAGATTACTTATAAAATATGTACAAAGGCGGATTAAATGTCACATGCGTTCTTTCCAGTCAAGTTAATTTAAATTATTCATCAATTGCCATATTTAGTATAAATCTTGTAACTTTTAATGTTTATGACTACGTGTAACATCCAGCAGTATTTTGATTTACCACTCTTCGTCGTACATTCCGTATTTGTGCAGTATTGTGAGGCATCCGCGATCGGTTTCTGTCGCGGCAACATTTAGTTTGTACAACAGTTGCATATCGTGTAAGAGGATTATTTTATGTTATTTCAGTATTCCTTTTAGTTTGTTGTTTCATGCAGAAATGTAGCCAACGTGTTTAATTTGCTTGGTATAGCTTGAAGAGCTGAAAATTGTACATAATATCGTAAAACACTAAATAATTGATGAAGATTGAATCAAGAAAAAAAAACAGGTGTGGTAATAATGAGCGTAGTAATTTATCCTGGCTTCAATGCTAGCGATGTTGGTGCAAATTGTCACAGCTAAAGGCAAGACAACTCACCAATCTTTCTACCACTACAGCAACAAAACAAATAATCTAACCTAACCATAATTCAAGCCCACGTATCCGGGGTCGGTTAAAAAGATCGCTACCACCGAGGTGTTGGGCCGTGCGAATTGCACTAAATTATTCCCCCGGGCCACGCGGCGAGTTAATGAATTTATAATCAAATTACAACAGTACTCCGGCCGTGAGAAATTTCACAGATAAATCTTTACGGCGTTATCGTTTTATTTGTGGTGGAAGAATGGGTCTGTGGGTTTGCTATAAGTGTAGTGGCTTCTTGAAAGAATAAGATTTGAAAATAGAATTGACATTAGTTTTAAAATTGGCTGAACATTCACACTTGTTTCACAAGCATTTTTTTCATGTATAAAACACTTTTGAACAATGTTTTTAAGGAAAAGGTAGTGCACTCTTTGAGACTTTCAAAATGACCCCAAAGATAGGGAACATTCTAATATTTATTTAGCATATTTATTTTTCAATGTCGAAGAAGCAGACCATTAATATTTTTTTATTTGACGAAGGTGAATTTGAAGAGTGCCTATTCTAAATGCAGCATAACAAAACATAAAATGCAATAACACCCACAAATTTTCATATGCGTGCCACCAAGTAGTTGTACGCACAACCCAACATCCCGAATTCTCCCCACACAATACATAGAACTCACTAAATCTTGAACTGGAAGTGGCCAAGACGTATAAACGGCACATTATTTATTATCTAGTATACGAGGAGTGAGCCCTTTCGCGAAAATATTAAGTAAATACACCGCGCTCGGGTTATGGCCAGAAGAACTGCGATAACGATGTATATCTTTGTTTTTATTGTTCATAGTGAGGGGTTGCGTTAATGTCGATGATATGAGTTTTATGTTAAAGTATTTTTTGCCATAGTCATGGGAAACGGAGTATATATTTAAGTTAGTTAATTATTGTATTCGTTATGCCTAAATAAATTGATCAGACTGTAGACCAGATGAGGAGGCTAACTTTGTGATACTGGGCATATATTTTTTTTCGTTGAAGTGAAATAGATCACAAACGCTTCTTTTGCTGACTTATTTCCTGTTCAATATTATCTATATACATTAGGGATTCGAGAACTGTTAATTTATATTTTAAATTACCAAACACACTTCCTATCTATATTTGTAAACTCCTTCAGTCGCTGTCTGCGAGGCCACAACAAAGCAAACTGCTGGCTAAAACAAACCATCAGATTGAAATGTTTCGACAAACACTAAACGTGTAATGAGTCTGTTCAAGACATCGAACGAACATTTTGTTCCTATCATCTTTTGATGGATTTCGATAGATATCGGTATAAAGTTCGATATAGTGAAGTGGGCGATAGATTGATTTGTAGTCGCAAATTGTGTTAAAAGGTTTTATTTAACAGTAAAACATTGAAGCCAGTGGAGTAGACGTACAGTACAAACGAAACGAACGAATTACATCAAAATCAAATGGTGCATTTGGGATATCGAAAATATCAAAACTACCAACAATGATACAGTTTCTTTATGGTACAAAAATCTAAATCTTAACACCAAAACAACGCGACACTAATTTCCAACTATCACATAATCTCATTCAAAAACTGCTCATCCATAATAAGCTCAGGAGAGACTCAACAAAATAAATCCAAATTTATAATTAATTTCCCAAACTTTATTGCTCAAAGTAAGCCTGTAAGCCGAAAATATTGAAAAAAAAAACGAACCGATCACATTTTTACGACATCGTAAGCGGGTCCATTATAAGGGTCACTGGATATGGGATTTCAATGCGAAACTCGTCATTGCACGGATAATATTTTGGGCCATAACACTAAAATAAAAATGGTTGTAAAACTCTATGGACAAAATCATGATGTGAAAGGTTGTAAAGGGATACTGTAGTTATGTCTAATCAAAGTTTGGGAGTGAAAACTTTTTGGTTGGGATGTGGCGCTTGAAGTGCTGGCCGGTGACAAACGAATGTTCGGTTTTTGAATGGAATGCTGAGTGTATGGAATGACGGTGGTTGCGTGCCTATCTACTCCATATAATATTGTTTGTGGTGGCTCTATGAATTGGCGCTTTTGGAAATCACGGGTGCATTTCCATATTTAAATTCCTCTCATTTTCGCGTTGCAATGAATTTATTTCGGTGTTTTGTTTTTTGGAACCAACTACGGAATGTTGTAAAATTCACAATTTGTTATATTTTGTTAAAATAGTCGGTATTTAAAGTAAATTAATTTAAAATTACATCTGAAATCTATAATTAAGATTGATTGACCTATAAAATAAGTCAGCTAAATATTTACCCCAAATAATATACAGATTACAATAACTAAACTTTTCGCTTACAAAACCCGAATCTTGCACCTACCATGTTAAAATTACTCCAAGTTTTCGGCTAACCAAATTAAAGTTTATTTAGTTTGAAAACAACATTCTAATATAACAGCAGTGACGGATAACTAGAAATTTAAACTACAAGTATTACCAGGACAAAGTTTTGTATAGGTGAGGAAGTTTGTACCATATACGAGTTATTACATAGTTGATAATTACTGATTTTGCATAAGAGCCGGGAAATACGCGGTGAACTGGCTTGTGTGGTTAAAGTGATGTCATGTTCATTATTTTAGTTTTATTGTAAGAATTTATGTTTATTTTATTGGTTTTGTGTAAGAATAAGAAGAAGGTTGAAGTTCTGGGGCATTTTTAAAAAGAATCTGGTAGCCTCATTGGGTGGTAGCATTATCAAGACTAATTCTCCTGCTACAATATTATCTATCAGGTCGTCAAACGGAAGACACAGGTATTCACAGCATATTATCTATGCTACTCTGTACCACCCATGTGAACACCGTCACGGGCAACAACTAGTATTTAATTCTTGGAATTCTATTGGTTTTCACAAAGTATTTACGAAAAATGCTACAAAAATCGGAAAATCTGTCCCAAAACATTTTATTAAAGTGGACAGGCAAAGTACCCCGTGTAAACAAAAACCTTTTAAATTTTCAGAATGTCCAAAAAAACTTACGGGGATTGAAAAATGTTTTTCCCTTCAAAATTTAACAAGCTGGTAGTTTAAAAAAAGAAGGGAGTATCAAACCGAACATCTAACAAAAAACCGTTAACGTAAAAGTGTGTGCCCCATAAAATACTGTTCGTCACATAGGGTTGTCACGAACCTGATATACTGTATGTAAAGATAACCTTTTTTGAGCAACAATACGTATAAATGACACTGCTACCTGAATGATTTTCCAAAGCATTAATGATAAAATATAGTTGAAATACCTAATAGACGAAGTTATTAGCAAAAATAATCATATTTTCAGAGGACGCATAAGTAGCCTAATATATTACAGATTTTACAGTTATTTATCGCCGTCTATGAAACTCTACAGTTTATCTCAACTTCTAATTCCCCCATAGACACAACACTGTTTCACACCATGAAATCCTGGCCAGTACAAATCCGTGTTTGCGCCAACCCTACAAAGATCACACCCGCGCGCGATACGCAACGGCGCGTGATCTTGCATGAAACGAACGGATTTCAGACCGCCTGAAACGTTCCAATCCTAACGCAAACGTTTGCCCAAGTTTTGCACTCAAAAGAATATGCTATATTGGTGTTTGAGCGCGATATGGGCGTTTTTCCAATGTACAGCTACTGTTAATATCTTCAGGTTGCGTTGTTTTTGCTGGGAAGTTTTTATTTGGTTTCGGTTTTTGGGGAATTGAAGTGTAGTACTGTGTTGCGATTATTTGATTACTCTTTGCTGGGAAATAAGCTTTCCGTTGGGGAAAAGGCTCGGGAGATGATGATCTTCTCGCCCGTAAAAGAAGTCTAAAGCCATGACGTATTCTTTCAAAACATTTGCAAAATTGTTACCTAATTGTTACCTCCTACTTTACCAAATACAAAACACAATAATTATCCTCAACGCCATCCAGAGGTACAGCGACGGAAATAGAATTTACTTTGATACATCAAAGCGGGGTGTTCAACATTCGGTTGACTCGAACATTTCTCAATGTTACATATCATATGGAATTCCGAGTTTACTCCGTACTGAGTATTGATTTCGTGGTCTCATATTTGGGAACGTCTTTTAGTTTTGAATAAATTAATTTTGGTGGTGGTATCTAAAATATTGTTTTGAACCATAATATTAGGCAATTTCAGTTAATTATCATTTAATAACTTATTCACTAGCCTACACTGTCCGCTATTTTGTCTTACCTAACTACGTAATGTATGTTCAGCCATGATGTGATTTATTTCATTTAAAATAAGTACTTCAACCACTAGATCTACTAAGATACTATCCAAAACTATTAACGTTTATAAAACAAAAGGTAGTTGTAAGTTAAAGGGCGTCCCCTGTCAGATGGGTCATTAATCATAGGACCTATAAGAATTCGCCTCACGTCTGAGAAACAACCGCCCTAGTCCAGGTAAAAGTGTTTAACTTTATAGTTGTCTGTTTTACTATATTATTTTATGATTTATTACGATCCTTTTGTGGAGTGAAACTTCTTTTTAGGTTCTAAAATACAAGTGGATACACGTGGAAGGATTTTTCCAAATGAAATGGCGAGCAAAATCAGTCCAGTATATGTACGTCATAATGTTTAGTAGGTACATAAAAATATTTCTTGAGAAAAATCAAAAATCTTTAAAACAATCGTTATTCGTTCGTCGTCACATCATGCAATCTATTCTTCCCAAAACATAACGTGAAAATTGTATTTTTCTCAATTCTCACCGATTTTTCCGAATTTTTAACCAAACCCGATCCTCCCACAGCGATCCAGTTATAAATAAATTGATCTATATGTTAAAAGCGACACGTAACAGAATGTTGACAGAGGGCCCATTGCGCCGATAGGTCGCCGGTCCTCGGCTGCAAGCGATATTAAATGTTTACATTCGAACGAGCCCTAGGTAAACTCAAACAATGCTATGTACGTACAAACGCGGATTTTGGACCAATATCTCCTAATCTGTAGGTATTTTGTTGGATATTCACGTCCTGTGACATCAAAGGTTCATTCGAATGAGTTTTACGTTCCAGTGTGTTTGATTGGAATGAGTTTCTGTTGGGTTGGACACACGTCCAATGGGTTTGTTTCTTATGGTCTTGATAAAGAGACTTTGTTCGGTTTTGCGTTGTTAAGCATTCTCATAAAAGCTGATGTTTTTTATGCATTCAATTAAGGCATATGTCCCTGAATTATACGCTGGTTCATCCTCCGAGCTTTCTTCTAACTACATATGTTGGGGTCGGCTTCCAGTCTAACCGGATTCTGCTGAGTACCAGTGCTTTTATATGCTGGTTATAGGACTTCATATTCCTTACTGCATAGCATAGAATGTTTAAATAAATTATATTTATTTTCTTCTTCCCATATTTTTTGCTTACTATCAAAAACCTTTTATATCCAATCACCACACACTTTTCAAACTCTGGAAAAATACAACACTCAGCTCAATTATTCTTAATCTCATTCCATAAACAAAAATATTCCATGTCAAAAGTAAAATGCCAGCCATTGTCAAAAGGCCTAAATTCTCTTTCATCATATTACGAAATTATTTCAAGAGGTACAAAATCAAAATATTCCAAGTCTCGTAATATTGTTCTAACTAATATGATTTGGGATAAAGCTCTTTAGTGTAACGTGTCCTTTACAAACAAACTAATGGGTTTTACGTCAGCTATCAGTGTGTTGGTACCTTTAATTGGTTGGAGCAGCTTATTATGTTTATTTATAACGTCGTATTTTGATATTGGAAGGTAATCTGCTCTATTTATGGGAAGGATCTCTGAAATATTATTATTAGAAAATATGTTTTTGTGGAGTTTCTGCACCTTCTTGAAAAACAAAGAACTTTCTTTGCCAGCTGTATATATCATGTATTAGGTATTTGCAGTGAGTTTTTCTTGCCTTCACTATCTTATTTATTGCTGCATTTGAATTGATTCAATCATTTTAAAATACATGATATAAGTCTCACAACATGTTCGTTCGTACATGCAGACCACGATGCAGACACTAGACATTATATTTATTATAGTTTCACTTAACTGTTATAGTTCATAAGGTAAATGTAATGTGTTGTGATGAACACGCTATTTAATATAGTGAGCAAATAACCTTATTATGTTCATGTATGCAATATTACGACTTCAACGTCAAATTATTTGTTCAGAGATGTAAAATAGATATTTAATATACTTAGTTAAAACTAACATATTGAACCTGGTATTAAAACTACTTTATGCAAATCTGTCTTAAAACAATTTTGAATTTGAAATCTGCACTTATAAAATCCAAAGTAATTCGTGAACAAAACACGATCTCAATATATGAAACTTCACTGGACATCGTCTACGCGTTGATAACAATGTTCAGCCTCAGACTTACAAATCGCGATGTTAATCTGTTGTTCAACAATCCTTATCGATAGAGACCGCGATTTTAAGCATCAATAAACATTGATAATTGACGGATCCTCTATTAATATTGACTAACCACGAGTACGGGATGCCTCGTCTTACAAAACGTCGGTTTGCATAAACGTTACCGTCAAACTTTGTATAATTTCTACCCTGTTCAATTAACCCGGGGCTTAGCTATAACGTGAGCGAATGTTAACATGAAAGTTACTTTTGTACAGTTAAATTGTGTGTGATTTAGACCGAGCTCACACTACGCCTGTAAATGTGGGTAACAATATATTTTTGGGAAATTTTCAGTAAGCAACACTGAGGTGCGAATTTTTTTTGTTTAGATTTTCAATACGAATTGGTTTTGTGGATTGGTTTCGCGATAAATCTGTGAACAGGATTTGTTATTTGTCTTTGAAGACACATGGTCATCGGCTTTCTTTACTATCATTTTGGTAGGGTTAAAGAATGGGTCTGTTATTCTACTTTTTTGAAAGAAAATACCTATGCTCTTTGCTCCTGATTGAACGGTTTGGATTAAAGCAAACATAAAAAATATGAAGGGGAACGTTACATTGAATTTTTCGCTAAACTTAAGATGGATAATGTCGGCTCGAATATTTATTTTAAAAAACAAACAGACTTCGTTTCCTCGAAAATCGAGATTAAAGTTAATCGATAGAGATTCACAAAAAAAATACCGATAAACAGAAAATACTCTTTGTTTTAATAAACAAGCGTTTTCCTCGTATTGATGTTTTCCAAGAATATTTTAATTAGACAGTACAATACTTTACACAGAAAAGATTATCGCTTCTGAAAAATAAACTATATACCTATATCCGATAGTCCTCATTTTAACGCTGTATAAAAATAAATATTTATTAAAAACACAGAAAAATAATGTAGTTATAGTAGCTATCTGTAGTAAAATACCCAGAACAAAGGTCACCAATTATTTCCAAACAAAAGCACATCTAGAGAAACTCAATAACAAAGATCATTGGAACTCCTTCATGTAATAAAGTAATAATGTTTCCATACAACGGGTTCCTTTTAAAAATGTCTCTCTAATCCTGGCTGCAGTCGTTAATCGTAACTGTTATGGAGGAAAACAAAGCTGCAGTTTGCCCAGGGAGTCGTTGCACCCATTGACCTCAAGATGCTCTGCAGTTGCACAATCGTCTTTGAATTGTATGTTGCAAGATGTAAGAGGAAGCGGGCTTAGATTGAAATTTATTCCTTTTAATTCAATTTCCAATTCCTTTTGCTTTAATCATTGCTTTGATTGGTACATACTATAAGATTATGTGTGTTCTCAGTGGGCTTATATTTTTAAATAGGTATCCGGATTATTAACGCTCAGTTAAAAGGCTGATGACGACGATGAGGTAATTGGATTGGTAAATGCGATGCATTATACGATATATCTACTTAGTGGAAAACGTCCTTGTACGATTCGATGGGAAGACATAGGAGCTATTATCCGAGACAAGTGAATATAGTGGTAATGTAGGTTAGTTATTCACAACTATAGATGAAAGAAAATGCTTCTTTATACCATTTTCGAGCCAGTAGATGGACACTAGAAAACATACAGTTCTTGTTTCACTCACTCGTGAAATCGGAGATCTTTAGTAGGAGACAAATGCAATATATTCTTCCTCCAATTTTTTTAAGTGACAAAATATTGAATTTATTAATTCTAGACTTTCTCCTATAACTCAATCCACAAAACCAGCGACAATGTAATACTGTGTGTCGAAATTCGCCGGCTCCACTACACTACAGAAAGCTATCCTAGTCTAACGGAAACCTTTGAACTTGAAGCATTTAACTAATCGAATACCTACTTGTCTCGGAAATTTCTAATAAGCGATCGCCGCCCATACTTTCTTGCGTCGAGTTTGGAAGGCATTCGCTGAAATATTGAAGCGTGTCTAGTGTAGGCGGGTTTATGTAGGTCTGTGTTAGACTGTTTATTATTGAGTTTGGTGGAGAAAGCTGGGTTATTGAAACACGTGTGAAGTATTTTTTTGTGTTTTTAGAAAACTGCGGTGATGAAAACTGTGATGGTAGATTAGTTTTATGTTTTTATGATTTAACCACCATCCATTTGCTTTAATTTCATAACTGTAGATGACACGCTTTCACTGGTACAAGGATGAAAATAAAAATACAGGTATACCACTAGGATAAACCTTCTTGAAAAATAGATCACGTGGCTTGATAAGTTAAATTATTTTTTACCGAGACCAACATTTTTAATACCTTTTCCTCCTAAAAGGGTAATTTGTAAATCTACACAATCAACAATAAAAACAAAACGTGTTAATACTTCCTAAAACAAAACAGTATCGTAAAGACCAGCTCACATTAAAATGGAAACATAAAAAATCGTGTCGAACAAACAACTGTTATATTTTAATTTTCACAGTGGAAAAAATAAATAAAGGGAAAACTACAAATACACGAAACGGTGTCAACTTCAATTAAAGCTATAAAAAACGGTGTTATAACTAATAACGAATTCGTGTTGAAGGCTTAATGCCGACCCTACGATGTATGGGCACGGATAGTGGGATAACTGCCAAACAAAAAACAACTGTAGTTGTGAAGAATTATGGTTTAATTTTGTGTGTAGTTCGGTTGACAAATGTAATATCTGAAAGAGTACGTTTTGTAATTATTTATTCTGATATGGTTTTATTTGAAGTGCTTTTTACGACTGCTTTTATAGGAACTATTAATTTTTAAGAATCATTGAGTTGATGTCAGTTTTTTAAGAGAATTTAAATTTTACGAGGCTTAGAACCGATTGTTTTATTTATTAATATAAGTCTGTTACTTCGATTGGAATGGAAAATTACAAAATGATCAGATATTAAGTTATTAGTATACCTACTACAAATAAATTGTCTCAGTATATTAAAAAAAAAAAAAAAAACGTTTTCTAAGCTCCATATTTTTCTTCCAAAAATGTCAAAAGATGTAATTATTCGTATGCATGCAAAGGTTTCATTATTAAAATTAATAACATAGGAAATTATGTTTACATTGAAACGCAATTTCCATGGCTTAATTAAAATTTTCTCTAATAACGATGTTAACGCACTGGCTTTTTGTATACAGCCTGTATATTATACAGGGTGTATACTGTATATAGGGTGGGACATTTTGTTTGTTGCGTTGTCGCCCCCAGCCATTCAGCCTTGTTTGTTCCGGCTTGACCGGCAGAGTGTCAGATTCACGTGTTTTTAACCGAAAAAATAATACAATACTTTTTACATTATTATTTTTTGGCCCAACTTCCAGTTTTTCTATAATTACTTATGAAAGTTAACCTGACAGTTTTAAAATGTTGTTCTTTTAAACTTTGTTTCAGTTTTATAAATTCTGAATTCAAGATGTCAGTTTTCAATCTAACTCCCCGAAAATGACGGATCTGTATGTAATATTTATGAAACGTTTTTTCCTACATTTTTGTATGAATCTTTTATTGAAAATATGACATATCTATTGTATAATATACTACTTTACGAATGCCAAGCTAAAGCATTCCAATCAAAGGCTACACCAGACACCTTCAAATCTGCCTATCTTTCTAACCGACTAAATCACCAACACCCAAAACCTATCACCACGATAATCCTAATCACCCATTAGAGGCAAAAATTATATCAGTCTAGTGCGTAACTTAATAACTGTGTCGATACCGCTTTTTGCACGTTCCGTTTGTGTCCCAAACGCCAGCGGGCTCCGAGCTACAACCTATTTCCAATTTACGCCTATCAATCAAGACCAATCTCACTGAGTGGATTACGCCCAAATGAAATTTGCATAGAAACCCGCTGTGTAGTGCGTTTGTATCTGATATTTACTGGCCTTTACTGTTTGATTTGGCACGCTTGTTTATTAAAATTAAGCGTCATTGGCTCTGTTTTTGTGCTGTGTGCCAGCTGTTTCTATACTGGAGTTAGTTTTTTTACTATCAATTATTATTTGAGTGTTTTTTCAGTGGGTTAAGTGCTATCGGATAACTTAAGTGGGGTGAGGAGGTCAGATAGGCAGCCAATTGTGTAAAACAATGAACTGCATACGGTTAGACTGGAAGCAGAACCCTACAAAGTTGGAAGAAGTCTAGTCGATGATGTTTTATTGAGTGTAGTGAAATTGATGAATACTGCATAGGTAATCAGTAACAATAATTCATTTACCTATATTCGCAATCACAAAGTTAAACTTGTTTATCTAAATCTATTTACCAAAATCAAAATAACTAAATCAAAATGGAAGCTCCATTTCATCACAGCTGATCTATTCAACGAGTCTATTTCAGTTTAATGTACCCGATATCAAATTAAACGAATACCTTTTAACTCTATTATGTACCGTTTCAAACTAAAACTATAAACTAAACTAATTTTCTTTCAACTTTATGAAACAAACAATTGCCAAAAAGTATTTTATGAGATTTGAGATTTTCATTAAAATTCAACAGAACTTATGGAAGATACACACAAAACACTGAGATAATATTTAGGTAAGATTTAATAATGAAGAGTAAAACTTTGGCTAGAGTAAGCAAAAACAGTTCAGTTAGTGATATCAAAGATTATTTGTACAGGTTTGTAAGGCGTTTACGCGTTTCTGCAGAGTTTAATGGAAACTGGCTGCGGGTAAATTACAAGCTGTATATTTGAATACAAATAAGTTGGATCTCGATTCAAACTAGTATGAAAGGTTAGTTCGTTTTATTTGTTAAATGTCTATTTTGGCCATCGATTAGTTTTTGTATTTAAAAGGTTAGGTATAGTATGTTTAGGTATACCTCTAGAAGAGATTAATGTAAATATCACTAAAAAAAATCTTGGATACACTCAAAAATATGTAGCACAAACATTCAATCGGACGAATAGACAAGATACTCGTAACAATTAGTTACTTTTATTAGCACTATCATAAAAATTAAGACTGTCTTACTTTACGCAATAAATCAGATCAACACCCACTAAAACATACACAACTCCAATAAAACAAGCAATAATTAAAGTTACAATAATTACTCAGTCGTTACTAGTTGTTCCAATGAAGTCTCAGCATAATGCTGTTCTGTTTAATATTGTTCCTAATCTAATTATTATTCCGTTCGCTAACTAGGTGAAATCGCTTGCTGAAGTTTAAGCCTGACAACTAAGCAGCCTGTGACAACTTAGCCTTGGGCTAAACCTTCGTACCTACTGACGGAATCATCTGCCGTGTCTTTCTTGGGTGCTCTGAGATTTGCTTCCTGTGTTTGTAGATTTGTTTGACCTTTGACCTTGACCTTCAGTTAAATAATTTCTAAATTTCATTTCAAATTACTTCAACTCATCATTCAGTCTGTCTGTATGATCCTTAAAAACGAGAAAAAAAATGTGAAAGTGACCTTAATTTTTTTGAATTTTCTTTTGAATTGAAAACTGCATGGGTAATTCTAGAGTTATTTTATTCCTAAAGGTTCCTTGCTTTGTAGCGTTAACCAAACAGCTAGCTACCGTTCCAGCAACCAATAGCGCGTTTAATAAATTAAACTTCAAGAATACAAGTGTCATTTCACTTTACAGCTCCGGGCCGACCCTAGCAGCGCCAAAATACTCAATTACGTTTTTAATTGAGCGGTGCCGTGCATCTGACACGAATGTCCGACCGGCCCGCTTTACCCGTAATCGCAATTTTAATTGTACACCGATTTTTATTTGGACGAAATTGGTGGAAATTCCTCTAAGATTAGACCGTTTCAAGGTCATTTTAATATTGGACGTTCGCAGAATCTTGTGTTGGATATCGGTAATTTGGTACAGGATTCCTTGGAAATGGGGAGTCGTTATTAATCGGAATTGGGTTGGATACGTTTGCATATATGTTGCCAAATGTATTCTCACGATAGATTCCGAGAACTCTCTTATATGACCTTTATACTATCAAGAAGTTATTACACTTTTTTGCTGAACTGATGGTAAAGGTAGGCTAGATCATGAAGACCAAACATCAAAGATCCAAATTCAATCCATTTTCAAACTTAGAACACCAAAAGAAACTCCAACAATAAAACTCCTTGCAGTCCACTAAAGGTCCAGATAACAATAAAAATAAAACGGCGAACATTCTGGAACATTTCGATTCGGGGATATACAAATCGTTTGTATGGACGCTTCTTGTTACGGCTCGCTGGTTCCGTACAAGCCTGACACCTGTTCCTGTCACTATTGAATTGGGGAAGACGTATGGATATGCTCTGCATGTTGAGACAAGTTTCTTAGGTGGGGTGAATTGCTTGCGACTGTGTTTTGTTTCTGTTTTGTAATTATTTGTGGTTGTTTTGTTGTGTTCATGTTCTTGTAGTTTGAATTGGTTGCAGGAAGAATAATGAACATGATTTCATTTTAGACTTTTAGAAAAACTTGACCTAGTCTATGTAAATACTAAACTAAAAAATCTCTTCAAATGCACGGTTATACATACTGTAGGTTTCTTACAAAAAATTACTACCCAGAATGACTAACGTCTGTTTTTTTTTTTTCGTTCGATAGATACAGCTGCTCATGTACGCAGGAAACATTACACTGGGATAATGTCTATTTAGATAGTTCCTTCATAACCTTTTTAGGGCTCATAACAATCTAAGAATTTTGTCTTAACTCAACATAAAGTACCTAACAAGAAAAAAAAACAAAATTCCCGAACGACAAAAAAGTAATCTCATTATAAACCAAATCAAAGTACAAGAACATCAAAGAGCAAACATTTTTAATCATCACCTGTTCGACAAGCTAGTTGACGAAATGGCGATCCTCCGATATCATAAAACTTTCCTTTGATAAAAATATTACTCATTATAACTTTGCCGTACACAAAACTCATGCCGATTCCCTAGAGAGGTATCACATGAACAGACTTGGAATGGATGGGAAAGCAATTTCCTACCTTATTACCGGCCCTAATTCGTTTTGCACCTGAGTTGACATCAAAACTTATAATCAGGAGGTAATTACCAGTATAATTACAACAAATTCTGATAGAAATTTAAAAGCAATCATTCGTACCGCTAAATGAGAACGTTTGAAATGTGATAAGTCGCTCACTTTTAATTGGACCCACTATGAACGGCTTTGATAATTTTCATGTCAAAAGAGGGATTGCTACGTTTTCGTTATTGAATTTCGAGTTATCATTAAAGATTTATATTATTTTGATAAAGTAAATTATAATTTGTATACGGTTCGTTTTAAATAGACTGATCATTTTATGATAAGATTGGAAATATGAAATCTAAATATTTACTTCACCTCATTAAAATAAACATGGTAATCTAGCAAAGGTAAAGAAACTAAAAAAGTGTAAACATGAATAAATTACACTAAAAACGTAAATCCTGAAATAGGAATAAAATATAAATACAAAACAAAAGAAAGCTCGCGCGAACCGACCATAAAAACCAATAACAATATAGATGCCACAGAATGAATTAATATCGAGTGTTGCAGAATATTTTCCGCAGAAGGCTCACAGACATCTGGCGAATGTTTTGTTTCTGTGATCGCGCTACTGAATGGTACAGACCATCAATTGCAAGAGCAGACTTCTTTGTCTGCTGATAAAGAGTGCTTGCAAAGGTCCATTTCGAATGCTTGTCACTCCTTTGTTGTACCCCGGGTTTTTAATTTTGAAAAGAATTTTGCTCGTGTATGTGCGAAATGCTTGCGAATTTGCTGTTAGGACGAGTCGATTTTTGTTGATGTATTTTCGAAGATCGAATTGGAAATGATTTGTTGTCTAGACTGTACTTACAGCTCAGCAGCTTTTAGATATGGTGTGGCAACTTACCTGTAAAAAAAAAGGAAATATATAAGTACGGTATAAATGCAAATTCACTACAAATCAATTACAATCTTGCGAAGCAGCCGAGCAAAATCTTCTTTCAAAAACTTTATCATGTTAGAGCAAAAAAATATCTCGTTCCCAAGGCATTACGCAGACGCTCCACCATCCAACTTTTCACAAATTCCCAAAACTTGTAAGACAAACCTGTTCCTCTAACATTCGCACAATTACCTGTTACAACTTGGTGAATGCAAATTTCCGCCATATTTATTTTCGCCCTTCTGTTCGGAACTTTCTAAAATAACTTAATCAGGGTCAATCCATCAAGTTGTCACTACGCAAATACTTCTCACCACCGTCATTCAATAACAGATTTTCTCAAAACAAAAGAAGTTTTACGAATGGGTCTCTAGTTTACTATTACTCATTTGGAGCTGCCAAAAACAAGGCACGACCCTGCTTACATGTAACATACAGTGTTTAGAACAAAAATGTACAAAGTTACCTACGTAGGTACATTGGAAAGTTTTCAGTATAATTTTGTACGATATTGGGAGCGGAGTTAGGTAAATCCTAGAAAGTAGTATGTAATATGTTTCTAATATCTCGTAATAGCTTTGCGTACTAAGATAACATTGTTATTAAAGGGAAAACTGTTTACTAGTTGTGTGTTTTGTATTACATTTTTGGATTTAAAGTTTTCATAACGGAATTTTTATATAAATATACTGTGAATTTCAATTTTCAAGGCGCACATAATTTAATATCGTACTGGGAAAACTAACGTTAACAGCCCCGTATAAATTCATGAACGTTTGTAATACACATGAACAAATTTAACATTCTAAAGACATATCATCTGGTAGAATAATTTTGTAATATAGTTAAAAAGGTTTCTTATGTTTTGTAGTACACATAAAACCAGTATCCAAGCACATAAAGCAAAATACTCCACCTAACAGCTGAACGCACAAAAATGTTGCGTCGGCAAAAATCCAGATAAACATGTTTGGACTTCGGGTCACTATGCTTAGGCTGCGATCACGAACGATTCCACGGGATACCTTTAAGAATATTCCTTCAACAACGATAAGCTACCTACAAATTCAAATACTTCAACGATAAAAGCATTTTTGATCTCGATTCTGTTGAGATCTATAAAATTTCATATTTCTGAGTTACGTTGGCGGGTAAGATTGTGGATTTACTTGATTCAATCAAACCTCCGAGGCTGTAAGGGTTCCGAACTAACAACTGCTCTTAATCCACTCTATCTCAGTTCCAATGCCGCCCAAACGGATTGGATTACCTTTACGTACTTTATCGGACTTTTTCTCTTCAATTTTAGGTATAAGCTTCGAAGATTCAATACCCTTTTTGTTTTGTTCCCTTTCTCGAACATTTTATGTGGTCGACGTTTTAACGTTGTTTGATTCATTCAATATGTTATAACAATACACATGTTTATCATTCTTTACATGATCATCTTGTAGTTGTGTTAAAAGAATCTCATTTAATTTTCTTTGAACTCCTTGCAAGTCACAGTCCGATACAAAGGACAACAAATTTATAAGATCACGTGCTCCTACCCAATCTAAGACCAAAACGTTTAAAGAGACTAGTTTAGTTGCAACAACGGATATTGTGAGAAGCACCAGCGCCCTTTATGCCTTTTATATCCTCCCCGTCACAAACATTTAACACTGACTTCCAGACAGTAATATTGAGACTTGGAAAGATAAAATCTTGTGAGTTTGAAAGAGTTTCCTTTATTTGCGAGGGCAAATGGACAATTGCATGAGAAGGTATAGGTGCAGCAATGAGGTTCTGTTCAAGAAGTTTTCGATCTAGATTTGTTCGTAATGAAGGTGGGGTTTCTTTTGTGGATTTTGTGGAAATTGGTGCAGTCGCAGATAGTTTTATAATTTTTGTTTTGTATTTGAATTTTCATTTTATTGTGATTTTCTTCTTTCATGTTCATTAACTTAGGTCTGGCTAGGATCATCTTTTGATGAATCCATTCACGTTCACACGCAGAAACGCGACGTGATGTTCCTTCTTCCACATCAAATGCCCAAAGCTAGTCATACCTCCTTAAAATATCAGCCAGCGACTACCGTCCCTCATCACAAATAGCCCTCAAACCATTATTCAGTTAGCATCCTCCCGCAGTCGGCACAAGACAGGCGTCATTCGACGTAATGTAGATAATCACGTTTAACTGCGGGACACACGGAAGCCTCCTGCATACGTAACTCACTTTGCACTATTTAAAAGCACTCGTTCGTAACAGTTTTGTGGCTATTTTTTGTATGTGCTTTTGGATTTTTTTCTGTGTAGGAAATTAGGTTTTATTGTGATGGGAGTGAAGTGTTTTTCTATTGATGTTTGGTTGGATTTTTTACAGTGCATCATTGATTTCTGTGATATCAATTTAAAAATATGAATATTCTTGTAATATTACTTTCATGTTTGCCTAAATGATGTTACAAATTCACCTCTTGTTTTATTTTTACTTATAAGTAAACTAGCTTTTGCCCGCAACTTCGTTCGCGTGGAATAGTGACTACCAGCAGATTTTTGATTTGACCAATAGATGGCGCTATATCTCCGGAATAATTTTATTTTTATTTTTTTTTGTAATAAAAACTATCCTATGTCCTTTCTCAAGTTTCAAACTATGTCTGTACCAAATTTCACACAAATCGGTTCAGTAATTTAGGCGTGAAGAAAAGACAGACAGACAGACAGACAGACAGAGTTACTTTCGCATTTATAATATTAGTTTGGATGTAAACACCTTTAAACATTTTTGAACAAAAATACATAATTGCCAACTGTACCATCAGCATTCCACATCACGGCGCAACAATTGCGTCTCGTTCATTTGAACTGCCTTCCACAAAAGAAATTACTTCATTCTTTCTAAATTTCAACTCTCCAAGTTGTAGGGGCGCCTAACGGGCGAGAGTTATTTATCTTCGCTCGCAGTATAATAGAATTTAATTAAGTTAGGTGCGACATGTTTCACGCCGAAGGAATTTTGCGAAGTTGCGCCAACTCGATACACGGCCGCTGTTGGCGTGCGAAAACAGCGGTTATGTTTATAAATAAATATTTCATATGAGTTTTTCATGAGAAATAAATGAGGAAACATTTTTGCAAAGTAGGTACATAGAGCTCAGATTAATAGAACAGACCTGACTCTTGTATACTAATAAGTATTGGTAAGACGACGTTCAAATACTCCTACTGAGTCTACGACCTTATATACCGTTACCTTATACTTGTGTCTTCACGCTAGACAAAATACTTCTGTACGTATACGAGACATCATACGAGTATTATGGTTGACTTCAAAGCGGCAAAGGCTACCGTATTTGAGAATTATATTTATGGCAGAAAGACTGGTAAGTTCAATTAATCCTGTATTATTTGCTGCAGGTACAAAATAAAACAAAAGAAATTCAGTTCCAGAATTATCAGACTACGAAAAGTTCTTATTTCGAATCGGAATGATTAAAAGAAATAAACAAAGCTGGACTGTTCGAGAACATTGCAAAAAGGTAGAACCTACGTATCGCAAAAACAAAGATGCAAACTCTATGGTCGTGTATTGAACATTTTTGACACAATTTACCTGTTTCCAGGCTGGCGTTACAAAAAGGAAGTATGGAGTACTTTCGGAAAACAGTGGGAATTATTGATGTATTTCCAAATGTAAGTGCTTTAATGATTTAAAAGATTGGATGTGTTTTGGGCCATATTTTTAAGCAAATTAATCTAGACACAATTTAGCAAGTAATGCATAATGGACCATTTGATATCTTCAAATGAAGAATGAATGAATGAATGAATTGAATTCCTGTTTTAGTGACGAGTATTTTCGTTTTAATCATGCAAACTGGAATTTTCTTTCTTCTTTTAACAATTTTTTGTTAAAAGACTAGTGGTGATATAGGTAACTGCATAGACATAACTAAAACATATGATTAGATTTTGAAGTATTCTTGTTCACTAAAATTATCTTCTAAGATCTATCCAAAGGGGTCCAAATAACAAGCAATAACTTCCACTGCAGGATAATTGAATTTATAGGTCATATAATTAGTACGCTAATATATTGTGTACGTTTATCTGACTCCATTCACACCACTGGGATTGCGAACTTGGTATTATATTCAAAACTATATTACGATGAGAGATAGTAGATATTATTTGATTGTAATAATAGTATCAGAGCCTCAAATAAATGTTTAAAGAGTGGTAGGCGTTTGCAGGAACAGTTAAGAAGGTATAGACAGTACTCCTTACTACTCTATCTGTCTACCTGTATATTTGTCGATGATGCACGCTAACACTACTCAACCAATATACATTTATTTCCCATTTTTAATACCATTTTATATAATGGCAATTAGTGGTGCAATTATTTTGTTTCATTTGTTTTTTCTTGTCACCTTCTCAGTATTTAAAATATAGAACTGAACCGAGTTCCAATTCTAAGAAAATCTTGCTAATATATTTACCTACCTTTAGCCGTAATTTTCTTAGCTTTTTATTTTCCTATATAAAATTCCCCTATTAATTTTATAATGTAAAATTCCTTACTGTATGCTCAAGCTAGAACAAAAAGTATCCTAACAAAATCTCTCACTTTAATCACAGCTTGATCGAATTTCCTCCCGCAAAGTTTCAACGGGGAAGCGGAAACTATTACGCTTTACATGGCTGTTTACATAGGGTACTTTACACTTAGAGGACAGTGTTAGCTATGTGCAGCCAGCAATGTATATAGCCTTTTGATAGAGTACGCTTTTAATTAGTACATGCGGATATTATTACGTACTCGTCAAGAAATTGTAACAATGCTGTCTATTGTTCGGGCTTGAAGTTGTGGGAAATGTTTGATGGCTTTGTAAGTGTAGTGAACCTATTTGTATACAAGGAATATTATATTTTGATGCTTGTTTTTAAAACGGAAAGTTAAATGAACTGATATTTTTGTGATAACATTTTTTAACATAATTTTTGTGTATCAACACATAGAAAATGCCGAGAAACTTCATATTCATCATCAACAGTTTCCTAAACACATTTCGCGAAATACATTTCCTTCTTCCAACCAGCAGCAGCGACCTAAATAACCAATCGCAACCTAATTTAAATCCCGATTACAAGAGCATTCGCACAATCAAACGAACGAATGAGTGAGTAATTATCTGCTAACACCTTCACATCTGAACTGAAATGCAAGTCAAGCGTTGTATGTGCGACGACGTAAACACGCGTATGTACTAACCCGATTAGACCTCCCCTCCCCCCAACCCTGGGTTCCTCCCCCCACCTCCCGGACATGAAACCGCGCTAATAAGGAACACACCATCACGTGTAATTTTCCATTTGTTCCTATTTACAACTTGTGAAGTGTTCCCGGATTATATTTTTTATGGATTATTTTGAGGCACGAAAGGGTTGTTTTCGGAATTTGTTGGCGGATTTATAGGGGTTAATTTTAAGGGAATTATGTGTGTGAACTGTTAAACTTTAGAGTGTTTGTTGCTTGCGTGAGTGAATTTATTTGGGGAACAGGTAAAGGGGAAACTATATTGTTTTATTGGTATTTTAATACAGCACCTTTACATAACTAAACATGTTAACAACTACACATGGCTCTAATATTTGCAACACATTAAGAATAGCACACAAAAAAATAAAGGTCTCAACACACATTAAAAAAATCTCAACAACAAAAAAAGTTCAAACGGCAACCAACCATCATAAACAAAAGACAGCTTGAAACACTAAACCGTTTTGGCAGTAAACGGCAGGCTTTGAAAGAGGTTCCGACAAAACCCAGTTCTTTAAAGGCTCCATACGGAACCGTCTCACGTATACCGGTAACGCCGGTAACGTAAGTAACGTCTCGGTAACTTCGGTAACGTGGCGTCGATAAATGATTATTGCTATGCTGAAGGCCGGTTTGAAAACCACTGAAACCTTACGGACCTATTCAGTGGACGCGGACTGGGTTGTAAAGGTATTGATGTACTGTAGTTTTTGGTCTTATTAAAGGTTTTTTTTTAGAAACTTTCTTATAAAGGTTTGTGTCTTTTAAAATAGTACCTAGTTACTAACGATGGACTGATAGAGTCTACTAACAGGTTACACTTTTGACTATCTTCTTTGTGAAAAGAGATGTGATGTATGTACATACATCAAAATATCATTTTGAGTGAAACATTCTAAAGCATGTAGGCATTTAGGTACATTACTTTAAAGAAACTTCTGTATTACGTTAATAAAACATCCAATTGAAATATAAACTCTCTTTTGAATTTATGTTTATATTTTTTTAACCAACAGAAAATACTTCCAAAAAAGCCATACAAATAGTTTTTTCCTACAAAAACGGGTCGAAATAAAGCCGCTTCCGTTCACAGTATCAAAGGCTGGCAACACAGTCCAATGTAAGGACAAAACAATCATCACGTACCACGCACCTTTATGTAAATAAGCTTCAGTGTATGACCGAACAGATATATTGGACATTTTATTACTTTGCTGTAAATAAAACAGTGGTGAAAAAGAGTGATTTCATTGAAAAACAGAAGGAACAACAGAATACGTTGTTGAAGAAACTAAAATTGTTTGAAAAGAACTGAAGAGGTGGACCTTCATATGTATTTTTTCTTTGGATAAAATATGTACTTTTTAAAAGACAAAGATGACATATGATAACTCAAACAAAGATGTCCTGCGATTCTATAAAACTCGATCAACAACTCGCATTTCACTTCGATTCGTAATGTCATTTCATACTTTAGGGGAGGTAGGGGAGGGATGGGCACTTTTTCACATTTATTGCATAAAAAATCAGATTTTACAGATAATCAACTTTTATTGCCATTTCTTATGTTTGGCTAGATAAAATCAAAGAGCTATCCTAAAAATTACAATCAGTTTCAACATTACGAGATATTTAAACGGTTTAAATCAAACCGTCGACACGTCAAAATTTTGTTTAATCTGACATGCTTTAGTTGGTACTTACGTAGTGTTTAAAGTTACTTTTTGCTTTTTATAGGGTTTATCGTTTATAACATTTTGTCATAATAATTGCGTACTTTTTTGGGTCGGGGGTTTTTTTAAATTTATAATTTTATTTTATTTCATGGTTTTTTAAAGGAGCTCCTTAATTTTTCCTTCTTTTTATGATGGGTTCGCTATATGCGATCTCAGCCAAAGGAAGCTGTTTAACAATCCTCATGACAAACTGGCTCTGGGAGAATTGCACAGATTGAGAAACAATAAAGATGGACCTTTGTTGATCCAGGGTTATATATCATTCTAGGATTTCATCCGCCACATCCCATTTCCAGCATTAGGTTCTCGTCAATTAGAAACATGAAGAAAACTAGTCAAGACAAATTAAACGAGCCCAAACTCGATGGGTTTACTAAAAGGCAGTTCAGGGTTACGTCTCCTATCTTCGTGTCCTAACAGCAGACCAGCTCAGTGGTTCCAGAAGACATTAGTATTTCAAATTTTAGATCCCACATATGCTTGCAAGTAAACTGAGCGTGTAACATTCCTATCACACCTAACAAACGAGCTGATGACCTTGAAGACCTGAACCGATTTCCACCAAACATAGCTATGAACACTCCCGAATGACATTCCTTTTAAACAAAAAAAAACCGCATTACAATCGGATCATCCGTTTGGGAGCTACGATGCCACATACACACACACACACACACAGACACGTCAAACTTATAACACCCCGTCGTTTTTGCGTCGTAAAAAGAATGGTTTGCGACGGGAAATTCCTAAAGATTTAATATAACGAGCAATACAAGAGGTATCAAAATATTAAAAAATAAAATTAACAGCTGATAAATATGGAGTCCCTAGATCAAGTTGGCAACGGTACCTGAAACAAGATTCTATAAAGGATTTTTAGCGCAGATTTATAACCTCACAAATTTTCACTGAAGAAGAAGAACAAAAATTTACAAATTATACATTACATGGTATGTCCAAGCCTCCCTACCATAGGGAGCATTGGACACTTTTGACTTAGTTTATAAAAAAAAAAATCGGTAAAAAAACTTAAGTAAAACGGTTTTATCTTATGTGCACTGAAAACTAGAAAATAAAAAATAGTTACTTACCTGTCAACCTAGGTAGGTGGTCCCGGTCATATTAGACTAAAATAAAAACGTGGGGCCCATAAACTATTGCTGTAGTACCTCTTCTAGAGGTATAATAGGTGTGGATTGCATCGACTTACTATAATCGTAACTGGAGATTTTGACAATCAATCATTAATAATAGAAAATACACATACCTTTCATTAGTTTTCTCTTTATAACGATCCGAAACCGCAACAAAAAACAAAAGTACTTTTACGAGTGTTTGTTCTTGACAACTCACAGAAATGACAGATAGTCTATGGATGAACACCGTTACCAGTCGGTAACGTAAACTACCCAATAAAAGAAAAAACTATGATCAAATCAGAATAAAAGGACCCCCCTTTTATTCTGATTTGATCATGTCTCCCAACTGCCCATCTCTCCCCTACCTCCCCTATAGATAGACAGATTTTGGCAGATCTGTCAAAATCTCGACTTTAATTTAGTTCAACTTGTCAACACGCTCGATAGTGTAGCGCTAGTGTAGTTTGACAATGTCAATCACGAAACTTTAAGGTAGAATTCCGTGGGTCGCGATTGTCGCAGCCGCGCGCGACAAAAGTCAACCTATGAAAATGTATGGCACCGCTGCCGAGGGCCGCGACAGTCGCGCGCGGACGACGAATTTCGTGAGCCGCTCGCGGCCGTACGCTTCTCAACATGGTCTAGCGCTTAATAACATCTATAGAATTTTAGTAAAACCAGAATTAAATTGTTGACAATGCCGCGAGCAGCTTACGAAATTCGTCGGCCGCGCGCGACTGTCACGGGCCTCGGCAACGGTGCCATACATTTTCATAGGTTGACTATTGTCGCGTCCACGGAATTCTACCTTTAGATCGAAGTCGAAGTGAGAGTGATGTCGAAGTGAGTTGTGATATTTTATAGAATCGACATGCTGATTAAAACAGCGTAACAACTCTTATACAACAACTAATATCAAAAACTTTCAAATGCAAATCTTTACCATCTAAAACTGCGAAATAAATTAAACTCGACCTAAAAAAATAAATAGAAGCGCACAACAAATAAAACACTTATTACAGTGGCAAAGCTTCGGCGTACTCAAGTTTTATCAGCTGTGAATTTCTCTCATAAATATTCGATTGGACGCCGTGCCTCGGGCTTGGGACCTCCCCCTTTGTAATATTGAGATTCATAATTTGACCCGCAACTAACTTAGCGATCCACTGAATTCCTGAAACACTAATAAGCTGATAGTGGTAGATGGACTCATGGACTTATAGTTGCAGCTTTAGGAATAATTGCTCGTCAAAAAAAAAATATGGCTTAGTATACATTAAATTATATAACCCATTTTAATCCAAATATGTCTTTTCTCGAATGTAAACTTCAAATGAAAAATATTCATGAAACCAAAATGTAGACCAAGCTCTTGTCATGTAGTTTGATTTTGGTTAGCGGCGCGGTGACCGGAACCCGTTTTTATGCAGAACCCTCGTTATTCATAAACTACGTTCCGGCGACTCCCTTACTTTTGATTCCTTTTGCTCTCACATCACAGCCTTTTATTTCAGCCTCAGCTTTTAACTTTATTTCATTTACTACCTACTTTCTAGAACCTTAAAGATTTTTTCGTTCATCCTCGAGAATAAGGCAATTTTTGTCGTTTGATTGGATGTCAAAGGAATCAATCCGTTTTTTGAATTCGTAAAATTAGAGATTCAAGATTTCTTTTGTTCGATGCGAAATAAAAGAATCATAACAATTGACTTTTATGGTTTTGTTTTCGAGTTTTCGACTTTGAGGAATAAAACTGTAAATCTAGAACATATTTTGCTGTAGATAAAGGACGTTTTTAATCCTTAGTAAATCCTAATTATTGAAATCTATGCATGCATATACCTTGTCATTTATATTGATTTCATCGCCATTTATATCCCCTAAAGAAGCGAGAACACCAAAATCAGTTCCCCTAATCCTCACACGAAAAAAAATATCGGTAGACATACCCATAATGAGATGCCATAACTCACCTGCCGTTCCCTGAACTCAATAAAAGTCTGTCGTAAAATTGTACAGAGAAATGACGTATTCGTAATGCATGAGCCCCGTCGCCTCATGTACCGTCACTCACTGCTGTCAGTCTAAGACTTGAAGGCTTTCTGTAATTAAATGTTGGATGAGTGCGCCTGTAAATTGGCTCAGCAGTAATGAGAAGATTAAAATGAACAAACAATGTAATGAATACATTTTTTATGAGCAGGATTTTTGCTTTGATTTAGTAATGAAAGATAATAGCTTCAAAGTGGCAGCTGCATTTCAAAGCTTTGTTATTAAAAGATTTAATGGGAGTAGGTATTTGCTTATTAAATGAACGTTTAAACTAAAGTATGTAATAAGAGATTTTTACAAAAAGTTGAGGGTGAAACGAAAGCTGTCAGTTTGAAAATTTACAGCTTTTGCAAAATTAAAATAATTTTTATTTTCGCAATTGGATAGTAGAAAATAAAACTACAATACTTATAGAGACGAGATACATTTCACAAATATCAAAAGAGCTATAAAACCACAACATTCCTATTAAAACTTTATTCGACATGAGTTCAATGTTTTACGAAATTGCTGTCCCGAAATTGCCTCTCCGGCGGATCGTAATAGGCGACATTCTGGTACCTGACAATCGGCAGAGGTACTTAACAAATAGTTTCGTGACTCAAAAGCTTGTTGGGTGATGAACTCATACCTGCTCAAAACTGGCTTAGCTTAAGCGATGAGTGCTCAACGAGCGGAGTTCAACTTGTTAGTTGAGATTTAAACGAATTTACGCTGATGGTGGAATGTTCAAGTACTTTATGTGGAGCGAGTAAAACGTTTTCGACTGTTAATGAAAGTTGGAGCTTCGTATTGTCAGTTTTCAAATATCTGTGCTTATTACTCATTTTGGATGTTTGGGACATAGTTGCTTATTTGAAGGGGTCCTTGAAGTGACCTACACTTTGATTTGTGACTTTGTATTTATATAAAAAAGGCCAATAAATGTAGGTATTAAATAAAGAGTAAATAAGAGTGAAAAATGAAAAGCACACAAGTAATATCATAAAAGTACCCCACATCATTCGAATGGGCGCCCACAAAAGTGCTAAAACTACACCAATTTACCAAACGTACCCACACAACTCTAAAACGCATAATCATTACTCAAAACTCACACAATAAAGCATAACCACAATAGGCATTTGTCAAGCAATAAAAACAAAAAGTAAGCCATCGAGAGTGGTTCAGAAGGACCACCTCAGAGGCGTGACCGGCCAATTTTGTGGAGGGGTCTCGAGAGTCCAAGAGTAATGCCTCTGACGTCCACATAAGCACCATGAAATTTATCGACCTTACGTGCCGGACGACCAAAATAAAAACAAACTCGCCAAGTGTCAAAGTTCGTTTTGCAGCTTCCAGTGGTTTTTATATTCAATTACTGGGCGTTGGGAAATTTTTGGGCAGTGTACGGATTCGTGCATTTGGATAATAACTTTACATTTTGTATTTACGTACGGAATTTTATAGTTGTTTTTTTGAGTTGGAATTTTTTTGCAAACGTGATTTAACATTGTGTTGCATATTTAACAATGCTTGAAAAAAGTTTATTTACGCATACATTTTTAACTCAAATAGAACTTAAAGCGACAGCCATGTTGAGGCTGAAAAAGACTGATAAGACAATAAAAAGGCTGAAGATCAAATAAAAATACACTAAATGATAGTTCCTACAAGACATCACGAAAAACCGAACCATGACAAATAGGTCATCCATTTTCTATAGATGACATTTATGATGTCAGCATCTGATAAATTCGTGTTTTTATGTCGTCTTCAGTCAACAGAGGTATAACTTCTCTTGCGGTATATAAATTCATTGATAGGTCCTTACTTTTCATCTGAATCTGCAGTTTTGGTTCGACAACCTACTGTCTCATTCACTCTTAGCGCTCCCGCACACAACAGACTTTTAGTTGGCCGATTATATAAATATCAATGGAAGTACACTCTTAACAACGATCAGGTAGGTATTTGTTCGATACAAGATCGACTAAAAACTTTGAATACACGATTTTTTTTTAAGAGGCCAACAGACGGTCTACTACTTAATTATTTGTAGTGTACGCGCGCTCTTACTTCATAGGAAGTAAGTCATATTTCATATTTCATAGGAAGTAAATGACTGTGTTTTAAAGTGTGATTCAGATGTACTGATTTGATTCCTGACGCAATAACAGAGGGGAAGTTTGGTCAGGTCATCAATTTGAAACTGGTACTGGTACAGTTTAGACGAGTTTCAACTAGTCACCCAAGACATTATTGATTACAATTCGAAATTGATGTAACAGATAGTGTGATTTGCTGCATATTTAGAACAATAACGTTATTTATTTTTTCAGACAAATACTGGTTAAATACCTGAAAAGGCAGAAAAAACTGTATGACATTTAGGTTAAACGAACCGAAAACAGCACAATTCCTAATAATATCTACATTCCAAACACACGAGAATAGTTGAATAAGATAATCTTACGTAAAACCGCCACCGAATGAGAATATAAGAATAGCAATAGCATTTGAAAATATTCATTCATACATGCAAACTCATAAGCATAATGACTCCCAATTTCCATGTCGAATGTACCTACATATAAAGTAATCCGGAATAATTCAAGTAATAAAAGTTCCATTAACACTCTCTTATCGAACCCTAAAATTTTTATATGTACGCCTAACATTGCGTATTACTTACTATTCTGCATCACAGGTACCTTTTTATACCAGAGATGTATAGTAAATGGCGTATTGTTACGGCTTATGAAAGTTTTCATATCGACTTTTATCGTGACATAGTCGTACAATTTTATATTGCAGACGTATTACATAGGCACTCATATTACGTTAGAGACTTGGGTTTATTTTATTGTTTTTAGAGTTTTTTTTTTTTTATATGTCAATCTTTAAATGTAAATGTTGATATACGTATTATCTTTAATAGTATTTATGTGATTATTTAAATCTTAGAAAAAAAAAATACAATAACCCTTCATTTACCAGCAATAATTGTATCTACTTCTGTATATGCGTTATTTAACTCTAGCTCTTTCACTGATAAATAATGCAACGATATTTATATTATTATTCCTTCATGTGCAAGTATTCTCATTATCATGTTACTTGTGAGATTTCTCACCTAGTCACCAAAACTCTCACCCACTCCAAAACGAAATAACAAACTAATCACAAACAGCGCATAAAACGAAAAAAAATACAACAGCAAACTTGAAATAATATCTTTTGACGAGAGTAAAATCGGGAAAATTCAAGTTCACGAGGCACGTCGTCATCTCGGACGGCTCGCCCCTTGCCCGACTTCAGACATAGCTAGTGTTGGACGGACATATGCCGCGGGATTTACATGTCTTACGGGATTGAAAATCTTGAGCATGACGTGTGTTTGTATTACGTTCTAAGACTTTCAACGAGCTTGAATTTGTAGCTTGCATTTGAATTAGATAGAGCTATTTTTTATTGTTACTCGTATAGAGAAATGCAGATAGTTTATGTGAATATATAATATATTTGAATTTACAGAACAGACCGTGGACTGAAGAAAGGTATTAGTGAATGTCTCCCTACGTCAACACTAAAGTTAAGTATAAACCATCCTTGAATTAAAAAAGGCAATTACATGTCAAAGCCAGCTACCAAATCTTAACCAGATTATAAAAATCATCCAAATAAGTGAACCAGCAAAAATATTATATTAATACTTGTATCTAAAGCCCGGCAGTGCCCGGGGCAGTCCGGGAACTTGGCATCACTACCGTCCGCCCCGCACTTTTATCGTCGGATAATTGAATTTCCGCACTCCGCTACAAACAGGAAGTTCCGCTGGTTTACGCTCTGCGCTGAATATTGCATCCATCCCTGATGGAGTTATTATTTTCAATATGACGATTAACCCTCTTCGTTGGTAGTTCAGATAATTGAACTGTGAACTTTCCTCGATAAGGTTTTCGGAGTTAGGTACATTGTTTTAGAATATCATCTATGTAGATAAAATCATTGATTGGTATTTGATAGTAAGCGTTCAGCATGTCGATGGTTTGTTATGGAACAATCTCTCGATACTGAATTAGAGACGAATTTATATTATTTTCATCGGATATAAAATTCTATGTTTTGTTGCTGCCAGCATTGCAATTGCTTTAGTAGCAAAGTCCCGAATATGCAGAAAGCGGAACTTTCCAAATAACCCACTCTCCCTTATTGCTCTTTCTGGATACAGTTCCTACAAATGCATGCTACTTTAAATATTGGATTCTTGGATACGTTGTATTTCCTAAGAATATTTTTCTATGTGATTTGATAGATATCTTTTGCTATCACAGGAGCTGTGCGCCAATTGCCTCCGAAGCCTCTTTAAATAGTTTTTGAAGGCTTTATTCTCGGGGCTCTCTGCTCGCGACTGCACCCCTCCCCCCGACGTCCTCCAGCCTCCTCGGGCCTCCTAAGGCTTCCGCTCTTATTTACACAAGGCGAACCTTCAAAGTCCCAAGTTGTTTGGTACTTTCTGTGAAGCTCGTCTTTTCAATTTCAGAAGCGAGTAACGGAAAAATTTGAGTTTTTTTTTCTGTGTAAGGTAAAGGTAGTTTAACCTTCTCATTTCTGAATTGAGTTTTTTGAAGTGTCTCAAAATAGAGGGTTTGCTCAAATATGAATATTGCAAAAGCTGTAATTCTGGCATATACAAAATTCACATGATCTATTCTGTCTCATACATCTGATGAAATCATACACATTCCTTTTAATAACTTTCTCTGCTCTAAAAAAACATTATGCTAAAATTCAAAATTGAATTCAGAAAGCAAATCGCACTTTGCTACAACTTTTTCTTTTCAGCTTCATTCATTCACATTAGTGGCTGAACTTTCATACAAACTTGGTATAGTTTGTTCGTCGGTAAGACAGCACCTACCCGTGTTCGCTGCGTTCCGTTCCTCCTGGGAGGCTCTTCCAACTATTTGTGAAAAACAGCAAATAAAGCTTTGTCAGCGATAGGCGAACTCGAGTGTTCGTGCTTGACAATACGCTCCTATTCATTTCCGCTAAAACCCACTTTGAGGGTAGTTCAGGTTTGTTAGAACAAACCGACTTTTAAAACGGTGTTCGGCTTTGTTTAAATCTTACACTTTTCTTGGTTCTAATCTTCTCTACAAGGACAGTTTTTGTTATTTTGTTACTATCGAACTTTTGTTTACTTTTAATTCGGAATAAACTCACACTCTTTTTTACAATCTTTCTACAAGATTGTACTCGTAAACAAAGTCGTATACAAACAGCAAGCTATTTTTCGATTTGCTCAATCATTCATGAGATGATAATCCTATTATGTACCAAAAACGTATTCCACATGATTGAAATGCGACCCATTTCCCACATTAATATAATTACGTCATATATGTAATTAGATTTATATATTTAGACGACAAAGCTGAGCTGTATCAAAGGGGCCCTTTGACTATTCAGTTGTGCCCTCCCGAATGAGAGGTATGTACAATAATCTGACCGATGTCTGACTGCATTTACCGGCGGACCTATCAAAAAGTTCCAGTCGTGGCATTATTCGACTTTGACCAATGTCGCGTGCGAGGCTGGGTGGGCTTCCCCCCCCCCTCCTCCCCTCGACGATACGTACAGATGGACAGTAAGTGAACTGAAAATTGTAGCAATACTTCGTTTATCTGGGCGACTTGGTACTTTCAAGGCGTGATGAACTGAAGAATGTTTTGTTTATTCTTGTGTAAAATTTGTTTGTGCTACTTTTAGGTGTGTTCAGAGAAAATTTTCTTCACTTATAGAAAACTATCTTCTGTATTCTAGGGATAGGAAAACAATATTCTTCGAACTGATTGTGATATATATGCGTAGTTCTAGTAGGTTCTGAAAGCTCACTTTATTAATGTTGTAAGTAATATCCAGTTACCTCGTTAATTATTAAGTAGCCCAAATATATAGCCATATAGTTACTAAGAAATACTAATCATTTTTTTATTTACTGCTGAAAAATGATAATGTCTCCTTAGAGCTTTAAAAATATTGTAGCTATCATAAAGTGAAGTGGAATTACCGCATATGTTCCTGCGTGGTCCAGTAATGCGACTCTCCGGTGGAATTAATCAATTTCACTCATAACTAACGATGTCATATATTAACTTCTCGCTATTGAAGGAGGAATTAATATTGTTGCTTTATATTGCTCTGCATTGAAGTGTCTTTGAGCAGATTATTATTAGTAGGTACCGGTTACAATTCCCTAGACGAATTGACAATAGTAAGTGTTCAGCTTTGTTTATAAGCTTCATTAGTAACAGTTGAATTCTTATCTAGAGTGTTGTGATTTTTTGACAAATGCATAAAAATTTTATTGCAAAAGAAAAAGAACTATATTGTACCACTAGGTAGTCAGTGCGCTGTATTAGTCATTAAAACATCTTGGTGTGACATTGAAAACCATATAACATGAAGTTAAGTTCACATAAAATTACAGACCCAAGAAAGATATTCCAAAAGCCATCCATAGAAATCGTTTCAATACTAACGCGATGAGCTCAAAGTTTCCTGTTTACCAATTAAAATTTCGACTTTCAACCTCCCCACACACCTGAAGGGTTAAAGCCGGGTTTTCCAACTAGTAGACACGGCAGTTAATAATTCCCTTTATAGTGGAGTAACTTGCTTACAGCTTCTGCGGTGTCTAAGTAACTTCGGCTCCGCACACATTACGTGGTCTCTTTAAATATTTGCTCGCTGGATTGAAATTATTTTAGCGCTACGATGAGGAATTTGCTGCTAAAATTAGTTTTGATTATGTTTGTTGGGTAGTTTTGGTGTATCGTTTTTGATGGTAGATTTTTGTCTGTTTTTTTGCAACATGGGTTTGTTGAGAGTTACTACAGATTCAACACATGGTTAATGTCACAAAAGAAAATATTTGCATTTAAAAATTACACAAGTAAGCGCTGCAAGATTAATTAAGCAGCATTAATATGTAGTGCAAACTAATCAAACCATCCTCATCAAATTGCAGATTCAACAAAAACTTTTACACAACAAAACAACGAAACGAAAAATCAAACAACAGTAATAAAAACTCCTTACACAATGCAGGACAAATGGAAACATGAGCGAGGGTAATCCACAATTACACAGAGACATCGGTAAGAGATTCTGTATAAAACACATAATCCTCGGTGCGGGATGGTAAAGCCGACCGCTCACTGCAACCGCCATAAATAAATAAAAGACCTTTTAAGGTCCTATTGTGTTATGCGTGTTAGTGATTGTCCCGTTTAAAGTAAAGGGAATTAATGAAGGTGTGCTATTAAAAACAATAGATAAGATTGGCGATCTATTAAGGGTCAGATCTTTGTCGCTGTTGCAACAATTAATGTTCTCTATGGTAGGACAAAGGATGCAAATAAGTGTCCTTGGCCTTGTGGTTCAGGTTTCATGAGTCATTTACGATTATTGGTATTTCTATATATAGCTTTGGTTAATCATGTACCGCGAATATGCGAGATGACTATTGCCTTATTAGCTTAAACGACTTTTAAAGTTAATATCTGCATTTTTAATGCACTAGTTAGTGGAGATCCATCGTTATTGGTGCCGTCAGACCAAGCCGTTTGTCGAAACTCGAGAGAAGACTCGCGGGAATTCGGCCGACTTCGGATTTACTCCCGACGTCGCGGACCCTCGAAAGTACTGTCATGGACATCACGTATTGGGTTTATTTATAAATGGCACAAAAATATGGACGCCGATTAATAGGTTACAATTAAACTACGTCTCGTCAGTAAATATTGGACACATTAGAAAACAGTTTGAAAAGTTTCAGTCAACTACTACAGAATTATTTCGCGATGACCCAACAAATTTTCTATTACTCAACAACAAACAATACAGTTCTCTTCAACAGAATTTTCATTTCACAAAGCTATTAAACGCATCGATACACATATCGACAACCTATTACAGCAACGGAAACTTTCTCGAATCACACGTCACTATCCAGGGAACGAGTTGAGCAATAATATAAATTTTTATACGGACCGTAACGCTTCCGTGCGCGACTGTCCGACGACATTGTTACTGGCGACTCGTAGAACTAAAGGTCCACTTCTATTTTCCGATAGGGCGGGCATAGTATCATTCAACTTTTTTATTATCTCAGAACAGGTCAGCGGACGGTACATTCTGTTTTTATCGATTTGTTCAGTCAAATAATAAGGGTGTATCTGGTAAGACAGTTTTACTGTTCTTGGCTAAATAGTTTTGTCTTGAGTTAGTGTTAGACTTTTGTAAATGTTACCTGAAAGAACTAAATGCATGACTGACATATGATTACAATTTGTAAAAAAAAATATCTTCTGGGATGGATCTTTTGGGATGTTGGTATGAATAACAATATATATAAACCAAACACCATACCTAATTCCGACTTTTACATAGTAGAAGTAACGTCAGAGTCCAACACCAAAGTCCTCGTGTAGGAACCACTATTTAACGAAACCTCATCGAACAGTAAGCCAATTACGGACCCCAGAGCCTTTGACGCGAGCGAATCAAATTCAATTTGTCAACATTTCACCACAGTTAATCTGAATAATGAATCCAGCTAATCTTAATCCTGTCCATTGGAAAGCTGCCGAACAAAATCTTCGAACATAAAATCGGATTTTTTGTAATGAAAATCCAATTTAAGGGATGTTAGTTGGATGTCTAATTTTCGTCTGAAGCTGGGATATTGACAGTTTAGTTAGTGTAGAAAGGTTAGGGCTTGTATAAAAAATGTTGCTAATTATTTTTGTAAGAATAATTAACGGACGCTTTGTGATTTTAGACCAACTTTCTTAAAGTCATTTTAATAGGTAAGCAGACATGTTTATTAAAATTGCTGTTTCTAAAAATTTCCAAAACTATTATAAAGGATATATAGTATACACCTTTATCCCACCCAAAACAAAAATGTGAAAGACTGCCAAGTTCGATAATATGGGAATGCTTCGCCTATAAAAGAAGTGAGATCTGAATAAGTACCAAGTTCCATACACATACCTCAGTTAAAAATAGTTACTTTTTAATGATGTTACTTGGCAAGTTTTCATACACCTTGTTATAAACCTACTAAACGCAATGAATCAAGTATTTAATTTTCTATTAAAATTTGCCAAGTAATCATCATTAAAAAGTAACTATTTTTAACTGAGGTATGTGTATGGAACTTGGTACTTATTCAGATCTCACTTCTTTTATAGGCGAAGCATTCCCATATTATCGAACTTGGCAGTCTTTCACATTTTTGTTTTGGGTGGGATTTCATTTATTTTTGTAAGGTTGTTTATTTTATTTTTTTCTTATGATGAAGTTAGTTAAAGAAATGTCTCATTTATACTATCTTTTAGATTTTTTAATATGCACTATGTTTCTTACAAAGACATGAACTAGATTAACTATGACTAGATTTACCAACTGACTGACATGACATGTTATCATATATTATGTTCGTGGATCAAAGTTACACATTCGTTATTTTCGAAAGTGATTCACACTTGGCCGTTTTCAGATTTTTACTTTACTTTGACTAAATACAAACCTTTGTACCATTCGAAGATATATTATATAAATATAGATAAATTTAGTTCGTTTTAGTTCCTTAGGGGTATAAATTTACACCGGGTATAAAACACCTTCATTATTTTGAAACCGACTCACACTTGGCCATTTTCAGATTTTTCCCTTTACCTTGACATAAAGACCTACCTCCATGCCAAATTTCAAGTCAATACGACCATTGGAAGTGGTCTAGGTTTTTGATGAGTGAGTCAGTGAATCAGTCAGTGAGTGTATAGTAAAAATAGCGATTTTCAGCTACAGACCTACAATATGTATATTAATGAAATTTTGTATTTTAGATAAGTGAGGGGGTCTCAACAGATACTAGAAATTTGATATGCGTAAATAAAATAGATTTTGAGTTACAGGGGGGTCGAATTTGGCCCGAAATGGTTCGTGTAATATAACCCACGGCCGGTGTGTCGCCTTTTTTGCTCGAACTTGGCGGACACACTGCCGTGTGTCTAGATAAACATTGATTCCTAAATTTATCCTTAATTATGTATTTCAATAGTTTGCCAATACCAAATTCAAATAACATAACATCGGAATGTCCGCTATTGCAAACTGAACTTGAAACCCTGCATAGTCCACATACCTTTCATTTGGCATTACAATTTAACCTGTACTTGTCGAATCGGTGCCTCGTTTGATCGGACTTGATTAACATTTGCCCTGTTTGACTAGTAACACAATTGCTATGACGGACATCAGTCTTTGATCTGCCGTACATGTCATGATCACGGTCAAGTAAGCGTGCCAAAGCAGATTTCAAGTTCCCAAGTGCAAGGGTCGTTCAAATCCAAAATGGCGGATCTGCCAGTTTTGAGCCTGTTTCGAAATGCGGATCAAAGGTATTCTAGCGGCTATTGTACGTCCAAATTTTGAAGCAAATATGTGAAGTGAACATTATTAAATTGTAGTGCGTTCTGCTTGTATTATTTGTGATGTTGATTTTGATGTTAAATCAGTTGAATTATTTCCAATGCATTGCATACCTTTGATATTAAACGTGTACTGTCAAAGGCAGATAGGATGATGATGATGCTGGCATATTTCATAAAATATAATAATACACAAAGGCTAGAAATGCAGCCACTTTTTACTATCACACAAAATTTGACAAGATACCTCAAGAGCCAGCCAAGGTCTTTGATAAAAAATATCAACAAAAAAAAGATAGTGATGTGCATATTCGAGATCAAATTAAAAAGCCGTTCGGCCATAGCTGGCGGCTATATACGGAGTCTTCGTATCCTCTAATTAGAGGGAAGGTCGCATTGCTGGACGCTCTTTGCTGTTTGGTACGAGTAACGAGAGTTATGATGAGATATGCAGATATTAATATGGTAATATGATGCATTTGGATGGATTGAGTTTGGAGTTGTTAACTGTGTTATTTGAAATTGGAATGAGTGTTGTGGTCTTTGGAACTCCCAGAAAATCATTTTTATCATTGTTTTTATGTAAAAAGTCATCCAGTCCTGTTAGAATCACTAAAGTTTACTAGGTAGCTTAATAAAATTTGTAAATATAACTATCCTCAATCTGTTAATTTCGACATTAGCGTCACCAAATCTTCTTGCATTTTTACTATCTTTAGAGCTTAACTCTTGAATGTTAGCTTAAAAATTTCCTGCATCGTCTCTTAAAAAAATACTTCTAACAAAATCCAAGCATGGTCTCGCATAATCTCCATGCTAGAACATCCCGCTGCAGCCAGTTCGCCTACACCACACGCCTACCCTCCGGCTTGACTGCCTTCTACTAGCGCAGCAAAAGGATTACCAAAGTAAACAAAAGCAGTATAAAGTTAATCCCAAGGTAGCCCACAGTTTATTATTTAACAAATCAGCGATACTCTAGCTTGTTGCCGTAAGTAAGGATGAATATAAAACTTGCTAAATGCTTTTCTGGGGTTTGGTTATGTTGCAGTAAACTTGTTGTAATCAATCCTTACTAAAAGAATAAACGAAATAGTTCTGTTAATTACGTCTTATAAAATGTTATTATGAATCTGACTGATTGATTGGTTCTCTCTCTTGTAGAAAAAGCAATCTTCTTTCGTGAAGGTTTATTGGAAAACTGTTGAAATTTTGAAAATGCGAGTAAGTACGAAACGTTACTCAATACTTAATTCTTTATTAGCATTTTATACGTTATACAGGTGGTACTTTTACAATGTAGTACAACTAACACGTTCTCATTACATTGAGACGTATGTATTGAGCTAGGTATAGTTATTGAATGGTTTACCCTTCTATCGAGGATTTACAATAAGTACAAACAGTAATTTTTCCTGCCACCCATGATCAACATAATTTCCCCCAAAAATACTACCCATCTGATCTATATTTTGTTATTCGCAACTAAAACACACAACTATTGACCCTCGGTTACATTATACAGCGGCGCTGGGCTATAATATTGTTTTCCCATCAATTTGGTACATAAACACGTCAGTCCATCAATATTCATGGGCATCCACAAGTCATTACTTGCCAATGTTCGCGTAATAACGATGCGATTATTTCTATGTTGTTAATTTATAGATTTGGTATTTAGAATTGGATTAGTATTTGTGGATATGGATATTAAGGTATTATCTCACAACAAATATTAGGGGGAGTGACGATATTTGTTAGGTATATTGGTAGCTGAAGATTGACCATAACGGTGTGTCATGGGTGGCCTATATCGCGTCGAGAGTAATGCTAATGAAAATATTGCCTTATTTCATGAACTTACTGCCTTAACTTGTAGTTATTCAAAAGCTGAAGAGATTGTTTGTTTGGTTGAATTCTCCTTTGGTGGAATTTCTCGTCTTATTCTTAGATAGCTCATTTTCAAGAGAGAATATTTGCCACATCTTAACAAAGTGCAAGAGGCAGTTTCCAAACTATCACTTATGAAAAAAAAAACTTGAAACCCTCACTCTAAATACCTAAACCTACACTTTCATTAACCAGTGGTCCATTTCTAAAAACGTAAATCCCAACTAACACCGTGCCGTACGCAATGAAAACCGTTTTAATTCAGTTAAACAGAGCTCTGGTTCTTTTCCACGTTTAATTAGATCGGCTATTGGTGGCACCTGGGGCTGGTCTTTGTTCGAACGATGCTCCCTGCGAATTGTGTCTTCTTTACTTAATGGGGGAACCTATTACACCGTAGAGTAATTTGCTGGTGGCGAAATAGGTGGCTGTTTTTTTTTGTTTTTTAGTGCTTTTTTTGTATTGTTCATTACTTAATCACTCATTTTGAATAGATATATGAATAGTAATGGAATCAGTCATACAAAATAGTTCGAATGAACCGCACAGAAAACTTTGTCAATTATGAAAATTGTGTTTATAGAAAGTGACAACATTATTAGCTTTGTCTAAGATAGTTTCTATTTGCAAAAGTTTCTGTTATTGAAAGAAATGTCTTGTTTCTTTCAAAAGAAATAAAATTAATAATTCAAATAAGTAAACTTCACCTGAATGAATTATTCAGAACAGAATTAAGAATCAATTTCGGAATATTAACGAAATTGATTGCTGTTTTAATTTCAGTGTGGATTTAAACGCTTTCTTTAATTACAGTTAAAAATATTCTACCGTTATTTACATTTTCCTTCTTTCCGATTATAATAGCACCATAAACTAGAAACATGCTAATCCAGCAATAGCATAACTCCCTCACACACATCTCAAGATTTTCAATAAAAACTTTAACAATCAATATGAATTCTTATATAACAAACACAACCACAAGCAATATTCAAACACATTAAAATTTTATACACCAGACCGTGACCTTATTTTTCTAATCTTCTACCAAGCTCATCACAATCGCCATAAAATTCAAACACCTTCCCCACCACCTCGTACAATATAATCGATATTCGCAAGTATTGTTACTTCGATAAATCGATACCTAAAATCAGTAGCATTACGGCACTGTGTGACGTCCCACCATTTTCACGGTTAATGGAAGTGCAGGGAGACTATTGCGGGCCGATGTTCCGCGCAATGCACTCGATGAAAGGAGACTTCTCGAATTACCCAACATAACTCGATGTTTAGTCGAGCGAGCGACGCTCGGTGTACGGTGTAATTGGCGCCTTAGTGGCAATTTGCTGAAGACAAGTAACATATTGCATGCTGATGTGTATGTAATAGAATTTATTGGTTCGCTGTGTACCTGCTTTTAGTATAATTTGGTAGACTGCTGTTTTTATTTGGGTTTGTTATTAATTTCACGATTGTTAGTAGTGAAATCTGTGAAGAGTTTGCTATTGATTTAAGAAATAATATCATAATTGTAAATTATTTAAGGTGTTTTATTATTCATTTTTAAAATCATCAGTCTAAAGGAAATCACTAACCATGGCGATAATATTGTAACTGTAATTTTAGCTCTTAGAATTCAGAAAGAGTAGGTATTCGATTTCTTTTCTGTCAAGTGGGACTCGCGCTAACATTTCTTAAAGTTACACACTTGGCCTTCGGGATTGCGATGACCGTCTGTCAACTTGCGTCCACCCCCTCTTTATCTTCAGTCCACTGGGAGCTTACATTTTCACGTAGAAAACTGCAAAAGTCGAACAATGTACAGCACTTTGTTGTTCATTGTTATACCATCACTCATCATTACTATTCAAATTGTTTTTGATTTTTCCTCAAGAATCGCGGTTCAATGACATTTTGTCTCCAGACATTAAGAAGAAAACGCCCACGTTTCCTTATAAACGTCACAGCGAATCGATATTTCAACCGTCAATTAAAAACAAGGCAGTGCTGAACATAATCGAGATCGGAGCTAGTCGAGTGGACGGTTCACGTAAACAACTCGATCGCATTAACGATGCCATCAGCCGAAGCCTATTTAAATCTCAAGAGTAAAATGCACCGACTATTGTATGGGACAATGGCACGTACTAATGCTGCGAAACGAATTGAGAACGGGACTAGTTCATTGTGACTCGAACATAAATAAGCATTTGTTTGAAGCCTTACGCTTCGGTGTGAGCCACGGCCGGGAGCGTGTGACGTAATTATTCAATTAGTAGATTAGTTTCTTTTTTACTTACGTGGTTTGAAATGGATATTGCAGACTGCAAATGTTTTGTTTGGGCGTATGGTAATGAGGTGGTAGACTTACCTGAAACAATAGAAATAAAACAATATTAGTCACCAATTTTTTTTTAGGTAAACTATTTTATTAAACTCGTGTTTGGTCTTACATAGGAAAGGAATCACTTTATAAGTATTATATGATGCTACATAGTTTTTTAAAGCAATTCTTTGTAAAATTTTTCTTATTTACTTTTACGTTTCACATTCTAAATAATTGAAGACTTTAAAACACTAAAATTCGCTACACATTTTTCCTTGCACCACCCATACAGGACACAGGAGGGCGTCGCAAGAATTAAGATCGCTGCGCCCGTGATATATTGAAAGTGGTGAATGCGCAATAAATCATAAGCAATTATAAACAATACAGTTCGGTGTAATGAGCGGCCGTCGGGGGGAAATTGTTTAAGTTACATTGCGAGGACTTTAATTGTTATATACTGTGTGTGAGGAGATGATGTTGAGTATGTTTCATACGTCATAGTTAAGTACGTTTTTGTCGACTTCCAAAAGAAGACAATTCTCAAAGTAGCAGCTTTTTTAATGTTGCAATGACGACCCGATAACATCATGATTTCTTTGGAAAAGAAAATAATCAAGAAAAAATGAATAACGTAACAGCATGCTTGTTTGTTGTCAAATTATCTAACATCAACTTTGAGACTTCATATAAAAAGAAATAAGTAAATACAAAATTAAAAATCTCATATTCTAGCAAAACTTTAGTTTCTTTACGAGTAAACTTTTCTAACAATTTTCAAACTAAAATGATATTCAAATAGTCTCTGGGACAGAGTAATAGATATTTTTGCAGTATAACTTTGTTTTATCACGTTTTAGCAAGTTAAATTTATTGAACGATGCAAATTAAAACTTGGAAAGAATGAACTCTTTTACGTGTATGATTCTTGCGTAATAGAAAAAATAACTTAAAAATGTTAGAAGATGAAGTTCGATTTTTGGAGCCATTCTACAAAAATATTGAGTGTAGTTCATGCAAAAATATATTTGTAGAAACATTATTCACGTTTCACAGTCCATTACAGCATAACAATGCCCCAAAGCAAATGTCCGACACCAAACAGACATACAGGCATATCATCACTCAAATCCCGATCCCCGTACAAAACACATGTATCAAAAAATCTGAACCACTTCCATCAAAAGCTCTGTTTTCCATACAATCAAATAAAAAGTGCAACAGTTTTAATACCACTCCACCGTTCGCGAAAAGCCTAAAACAGTCAGCCCAAAAACGTAATACCAATATACCGTATGAATTTACAGATCTCCCGTGAGTGTACAGTATATACATATTTCATGAAGTGGTATTGAATAACAATTGTTCGGGCCGAAGCCGAGGCCGAGGGCCGAAAGCCGAGGCGCAGGCCAAGAACACCGTTGTGACACATATTAAAATGGACTGCTGGCTTTAAGTGTATTAGATTTTTACGCGGCAATGCGTGAATGCGTTGTCCCTTTTTTGTTTTAAAATGTTGGCAAGTATTGAGTAGGGGTGGATTTCCTTCTTAGAAAATGTATAGAAGGCACCTATTTAGTAAATAAAAAAAAACATTTAAGGTTTTTTCTTAATGTTACTTAACTTCATAAAAGTATTGGGCGCGTAAAATAAGACAGAACATCAAAGGAACAAAAATAAAAACTAAATCAAGAACAACAGTCAACAATAAAAACAATCCTTCTGGAACATTCGACGTAGCATTAACCTGAACAATCCTTAAATCCTAAAAGATCAATAAAAATGAATGTTGATACCTTCGACTTTTGGAAATGCGATACAATACCTACCGCATTAGGCGCAAAAAGTTTGGCACTTAAAGAAAAACAGCGCGAGGCTGTTTTCATAAATACCGCTTTGCTGATTTTTGGGATACAGGTGTCAGGTATTGAGGGGTATTTGTAGTACTGAAGGTGTTTGGAGAAAGTTACAGGTTCACATTGACTTTCAGTCAGTATTATTAAGTAAAACTTAGTCACACAAAGTTGTTTTTTTGTGCCCAATATTATTATTATTCTCAATCTTGTAGTACAATTATTTCGGCTGCATAAAGCTAACTGATCAAGAAGCATATCTTGCCTTGTCTTTGCGCTTACAAATAAAGGAACTACATTTTCTTGATAGACCTACTCCATTAAAATTTAACATTACCCAGCCTCTATTAAAGTCCTTAAATTCCCACCATTTGCGTTTTGCAATAATTCAGCTCTCAGCATTATGCTAGCGGACCGCTAGCCAGTTCTTCTAGATATATTTCGATTACCTCCCCATAAACAGAAGTTATCGGCGGTGTATCATTGCTATATTGTCAGTTATTGTACTCTATGCTTTGCTCTGTTTTGTGCTGGTTTATGCTCATTTTGTGTATAGCTTTTATGTACTATTGCAAATAATTTTCGTGGCAACGTTGACTGTCTATATTATTTCTGATTCCATCAGCTATTGACCCTAATCAAACTATAGGCCCACTAAAAGTTTGTGGTCTGCCGGAACCTAAGGGCCTCTAATCCCAGGCTACTTATTACCTTATCTCCAAAAACGCTTTAACATAGTAATCTACATTAGCAAAATAAAATAAAAACATCAACATTCACAGCTTCCCGAACAAGTTGAAAAATAAAAACATCAACATTCACAACACGTAGGGTCACACGTAGGGTCAACGTTTCGTGGCAACGTTGACTGTCTATATTATTTCTGATTCCATCAGCTATTAAGTATAGTATACACAAGGAGTAATATTGTGTACAAACTTTAGTTTAAATCTAACATTGAACAGTATATTCAACATCAACGTATTCTCCAACAAATTAAAAAGTAGAAAACCATCAACATCCAATTACCGGGCCATCAGAAACAACGTTGGGTATATATAAAAATTCAATTAAGCCAAAATCAAAATATAAATAATAAATAAAAAAAATGTGGAAACGATTTAAAATGGCAACACCACAACTAATCAAGATGCTGGCCGCGTGATTTATTTCGCGTCAAAGTTGAAAATTAATTCACAACACCGCCGGCGGGTGATGTGGGGGTTACAGAGATGGCGGAAAGGTGTGTGGTTATTGCTAGTTGTGGCCTGGCTTTGGCCAAGGTTATTGGGCATTTAAGGGTAGGCTTTGTGGCCGGGAAGTGTGTGTAGTATATTGTATTGGTATGGTGGCAAGAACTTTAGTGGACACATCACAGTTTGATAATGAGTTTGATATATTAACGTCTTCAAGAAGCATACAGAGACTTAATATTCAAGAATTTTGAAGCTTTTGAGTTTCACTTCATAATGACCTACACCTATCAAATACTCCGTAATGAACTCCGCAAGATGTCATAGCAATTACGAATGATGATTCAAACTCCAAAAAAATATATTTTTAATAATAAATTCAAAATTACACAAACAAAAATCAGCTTTGATATCCAAAAAAAATACATATTTATTTACTAATCCAATTTTCACAACAATCCGCCGATTTCATAACCCAACAGTCTACTGTGGTGACAGAAACTCCGTTCTTACCAGTCAGAGGCAACGAGTGACGGCGTCGGGCGAAACAAAGACCGAACCACAAACCGCATTCAGGTAATACAAATTCAAAAACATTCATTCGTTTGAACATGACGTATTTTGTTAAGAAATTAGATGATGCAACGATTGTAATGGCTTTAATTATGCTCTTCTGTCTTTTGTTTTTGGTTTAAGATTGTGAGTAATGAGGTTGTATGTGGTCGTGGTTATAATAAGGAGGGAATCCTACTTTTCTTGTTATCTGGTATAAAATGTGTATTAAAGGTACAAAATATTCTCGTTTCTTTTAGAAAAAAACGGCCAAGTATGCGTCGGACTCGCGCACGAAGGGTTCCGTACCGTTATTTATAAAACGGACAAAAAATCGTTTGTTGTACGGGAGCCCCCAAAATATTTATTTAATTCTAGTTTTCAGTATTTGTTATTATAGCGGCCACAAAAATACTTCACCTGCGAAAATTTTAGCTTTCTAACAATCACGGTTCATGAGTTACAGCCTGGTGACAGACGGACGGACGAACGGACGGCCAGAGGAGCGAAAACAATAGGGTCCCGTTTTATCCTTTGGGTACGGAACCCTAAAAAACTTGCACAATATTGACTTACACTAAAATGATGTTTAATTCCCTATTTAGTAAAAAATTACTTCTTAATCATTCACAACTTCTTTGAAAGATTATAGAAAATCATAATATATCCTCCTCCTGAATTTTGTTTACATTTGACAAACATGTCGAGTGACATTGTCGTCACGTCGACCGTGACGTGTGACGTGGCAAGCGTCAATTGTGGATTATGTTATAAAGCTATGCGGATGAGGATTCCTTACAATTTAATGCGGATTATATTATAAACGAACGATGTGGATAACATACAGATCTATTGATCGTGTGTGGATTTGAAACGATTTGTGACGTAATTTTTTTCATGGGTTGTAAATGTAAAAGCTGAAGATAATAGCTAAAATATTATAAAAGACGATTATTTGGATTATAATAACAGAATATTAAAAATAAAACATATTGTCAGTACCGTCGATATTATCAAAATTTTAATTAAAATAAAACTCATCATCAAGATCAACATTCAAAGCCACAAAAACGGATGAAATTTTCAAATTCAAATAGTAATAAATAGCATATCCGACCTGTACGGTTCCGTTGACCGGCAAACGGGCAACTTTCCCTATTAAATATACATCAACTATCCGGGAAAATAAATAACAAGTTAGATTGAAATGAGCCCTCCCAGGCCTGGCTTCTGTTCTACAAAATATGTTATACGTTTATGCCTCTATGTTTGAACAGTAAATGGGAATTTTTGGAATAGTATTTTTAAAAATTGTTTTTGGTCGTACCTATTTTTGTTTATCAAAAATCGACATGACGGAGACGCATTATAAATAAAAAACCAAACAACTTTACATTTCTACTATATTATGAAAATTGCCAGTATGTTTTTTGTTTCATTTATTTCCATTCACCATTAAAACCGTAATTCTTATTTATTCACTAATTGCAAAAGTATAGCAAATAGCACACGGTTTACTACTTTTCTATAGTCAGCAACAATTCCACTATATTTCGCGAATAACAAATCATCTTTTAGCTTTTTTTAAATGTAAAAGCCGTGCAATTGTTCGGGCCATAAATAAAAATTGTTGCGAAAACACCTCAGCAGTTTTAATATTTTAATCCCCGTTGGGAGGTAACATAAATTTTGTTTGACTATTTGATCGCGAGCGGTATTGTAGGAAACTGCGGCCGTGCCGATTCTGTTAAAGAATTTTATCCAGATATTGTAACGTCGTGTGAGATACGTAATCTTGTCACAGATAGGTATCGATTACATCTTATTCCTTGTAGAAAATCTTGATAAGAAGATCCATTTTAGTGAGGAAAATAAACATGGTATAGAAGCTTTATTTTTTTGAGTACAATGCGATAATATAATCGTAATGAAGTCATCATTACATCACATCCACGTCCCAAACTACATAAAAAAGTTGCCAGAACAAAATCAGAAATTATCAACCTAACAAAAAAGTACTCATAAAAAATTAAATTCAACTATGACATCCGAAACAATTGGACCTAATGGCAATAGAGTTCAACAATGCTTTGTTACCGTTTCGCGCGAGTTTTCAGGTCTCGCTGGCGGCAAAATGCGGCGGTTTTATCCGGACTGCCGATTTCACTGCTACTAATAAATCAGACCACTTTTGTCAGGTGTTACAATTTGTATCGCCTGTGCTTCGCTTCCAGAAGATTTTCATTTTTTTCCCCTGCCCTATACCCTGTTCACAAATCATCAGAATTGTGGCTGAGTAATTGTTTTTGGTATAGGATTGAGAGATTAATGCCGTTGTGACATGATCTTTTGATTTCTAGTAAAGTATTGGACTTGATACCAACACTCTTTGATACAAAGAAACAAAAATATATAAAATTTATGACAGAGACGACAATAAGATCAATGATGAGGCCATTTCTAAGCATCTTTCAGCCATAGTTAATTTTCCTTAAAAAATCAAGAAATCAAACTATTCTAAACATCAACTGTACTCAGGAGCAGGCAAACAGCATATTCCCATTAATAAAAATCAAGCAAACGAGAGCATCCCAGCTGACAGAACCAGACTCAAAGAGTAGACTAACGCATTTATTTGAATAGTGGCACGCGACGACAAATATTTAAACTTACATAGAAAACGTGTGCTATCTCTCCTGCAGACATTCCTATGCAAATACGCTTAATGTGATCAAGGATATACAGCTGATTCAATTATTTTTAGTTATTGAAGTTTGTTTGGAGAATGAGGATATAGTACTTAGATAAAAGTTTGGTATGAGGCATAAATAGCTAACCATCAACCATTAAAGCTAGTAGGTATAGTTTCAGTTACAACACGCAGTTGTTTGTTTACAGAAAACAAATAAATCTACAATTTTATCCACAGGTTTAAGTACCCTTGTACGTTATATGATTGTAATACTCATTCGAAGATAAAAGAACACGCAGATCGAATAAAACAAATGAAACACCATTCTCCTTTTAAAATTGACAAGCACAAAGAAATAATCCCCTTAAAAGAAAAAGAAAACAGCCGAACCGTCCACTAACCCTGCACTGCATACAGCAAACCCTCTAATATTTGTCACAAGCCTCCCCTATAGGACATGCGGTAAGGCCCATTGATTCGAGGCCCTTCATATTAGGCCCGTGCCTTTTGTAAATACAGCTCGTATTTAATATTAAACTCGGATCTTTGACTGTTACGTTCAGTTTTGGTCAAGTATTTTAGGGTTGGTTTTTCGATAGGTTTTATTAAAAGGAAGTTATGTTTGGGTGGCATATGTATGCATTCGAATTTTGTTAAAGGAAGAGTTATTTAGTTTTAATAAGTTAATGGCGCTATGATTTGACTTTTGGTCGTATGGTTGTGGCAATATTCATTATGAAACTTAATCAACAACGCAAGATAAAACACAAGAAACTGGTTACAATCAAAACATTTTAAAAGTCCCAAAATTATTAAACGAAATGCGACCGTACGTTAATCAATCCAAAAATAATTCCAAAAGTATGACCTTACGTCCGTAACATAAAGTCTACACCAGCAAATATCTCAACAAAAACAAAGTTATTCTAAAAGTAAAATAACGTACGCACCTTCTAAAAACTCCAAGTATTTGAAACATCCCTGGGCAAGTCCAATAGCCGTCGTTGGATCTCTGGAATTCATTATGATGACAGAAATTTGTTTGCGATATGAAATTCCTAAGACTCTCCGGCTATTTTCGAACAATTCACGTCATACCAATGACCAGGTTTTGTGTATGAACAATTTTATTTGAATTTTATCGTATGTTATTACATTTTGTTGAAGAATTTGTCAGTACACATTATAAATCGGCAATTAAATCTGTAGTTAAGGTTGAACATAAAAATAAATGCAGGCTATTTACTCTATTAAGACTCCCTTCAATTGTTTGTTTACGTTCAACTTTACAAACAATTTTCTGTAAAAATTGTTCAGTAAAAATCACTCTCAAAGGACAATAAATTTCAATTAATTTGGAAGGATCCAGTCCAATTGCCCAGTCGTACCATTTTAAATTCCTACCTCCAATTGTTGCTTCGTAAATTTAAATATTTTACACTTGAAAAGAGCTATCGAACGTTTCTACATTTTAATGGGCGACGCCTCGCTAAGCAATGCCTGAAATGTGTCGATGTTTTTTTACGCAATTTATCGATGGAAAATTGGTGTAAACATTTTTACGTAGGTACAATCAATGTTCAAATAATAGATTTACAGTAATATTGATATATATGCTACATACAGCAAAAGGGTTTGTATGTTTTGACTGAAGCCACTATCATCATCTGTTTATTTCATATTCTGTTTACTGACAGTTAACAGGATTTTTGTTTAAAACTAAAAGAATAGCATTATAGTTAAAGAACCCTTAAAAGAACAGCCTACCTAAGATTTCCATCGATCTCTCCAAAACGCCTATACCACATCACTTGATCTTCAATTAGATGATATCTGACGTTTATAGTTCTTTATGCATCCAAGGAGTCTGATTATGCTTTCCAGCCGTGAGATAATGCCATTTGAACGTAAGTCCGATCATTATTCCGTCGGTAGGCGTAATGAAAATTTTCTAAAGGTTTTACGATCGCCCTGAAGTGCTTTAATGAGCTATCTTTGAAGGTTTAGCTTTTTTGAGGGCTATAAATTTTGTTAGTATTTGATGTGAATTGTAGGTATTTTAATTTGCATTGAATTTCTATTATCTTTAGAACATTGGGGACCTCTTTATAGACAGGTAGGTATCATTTATTCAATGTTTTGTTCGATTTACAGGCATTTACGGCTTTTAAGTTGGTCATAAGCCATGAATCTACGTTTAACGCCATTCTTCCCTCATCCGCATCAAAACGCAGATTTCCTCCACTAAAACTTTTATGCTAATGAATTCGTCAACATTTATCAATCAATCTTAAATTACCGAATATTGCGAGTCTGTTGTAAATAATGTTTTAAGTCGAAGGCATAAGATAGAAAGTCGTCTGCATGGAAGACCTTATAAATTGCAAATACACTATTCCACAGATCGTAAACGTCGTAACTCGTCCGTCACATAAACAATACTATCGGGGGATGGTGGTACAAGATGTACTGATATAGCGGTTTTTTTAACACAAGCTTAGTTGATTTGAAGGTCCATTAGACCTTTAAATTATTCATTACATCATTTTATGAACAATAAACAAAATATTTTGCTCACTGTGCGGTAGGGTGTTTGTTGAAGTTTATTATGTGGAGCACATATCAAGAAACTATGACTGTTTTTTGTTTCAAAGAACCGGGAATCAGTTAACTAAAAAATACCGTATATTACAATCAAATTGTTACTCCTCAAAAAAACAAAAAGAAACAAATATCTTCCAGCAAAAAAATCTATTATATTCACAATACAAGGGTTTCAATGGTAAGGCATATCCTATATTCTTCTATTACGTGTCTTCGGAATTAAATTCCCAAATATTTTGTCTACAACCCGCTTTAACCTCACATCTTAGACCATCTCTTCGTGAATCAATCAAGTATCCACTATCCCCTATCATTTACTTATTCAGATTTTATGTGTCAACGGCACCGGACCGAAACTTTATGTACCATCAGCTGAGCGTTTATAGAACATCAACTGAAATGTGACCCGTTTTGTAGACAAAAACTACGTCTTTGGATGATATAAAAAGTATAGCACTGCTTGGTGAATCTGCTTGCTTAGTTGTTCTTTAAGTTATTATTATTCTTTAAGATATTATACTATAATCTGGTGCATTTTATAATGTACCAAATAACGCTACGTGCAAAAACATAGTGCTAAAGTTAGTTTTCAATATTCACGGAATACCTCTAAATGGAATAAAGCAAACAGATTTCCTTATTCCGCACGTAAATTCAAACATACGATGCACCGTACAATAGACACCAAAAATGAGCAGCGGCGTCAAAGGGCGTGAGCATGCCCTATTTATGATTAGGTGGCGAGCGCGCGCTGCATACCAATGCCGGCACGTCACTCGTCATCCGTCAAACGTGTTCCGACAATCATCGGGAATCAACGCCTAATATGTTTGAAGAACACGACACGTTCCTCCTTTCCCTGTTTGTTACGAAATTCCCAAAATAAAATTAATAAACGTTTGTGTACCTTTAAAACTTTTGAAGCACAAGTTAGCTGACATGAAGCGTCAACTTCGTAAACTAAGGAATTAAATTAATAAAACGTCCCATTATGAGAATCATAATTAATTTGAAAATTCCAGCAATTTTCATAAACGCTGAAATATTTTACAGCGTTCGAGAATTCGCGTCGTAAAAACCATGGGACACTTCAGGGGGCGTTTAGTGTTTTATATGCCAAAGGGATTTATGTTATTACCGTCCATATTTCTGCGGACTGAAGCCGCTGAGAGGTCACGAAATCTTGCCGAAAGGTGGCGCCGTGTCTGTCGTATGGTGGCGTCCCGGTCGCACCTCGGTGTTGCTTTAAAGCGATGAATATGAGAAGTTGTATTCGGATCACGTAGCGGGCGCGGCGTGCGCGGCGCTCATGAACTGCGATGCCAAACCTCGCCAGATATAACGTTAACAATGAAAAAATTCTCTCCCCCCGACCAAGGTGGAAGAGTTGCGATGACAAGTCCCAACAAACTTGGTAATCAGTTGTAACAAATTTATGTGTCGTGCGTGAGAGAGTAGAGTTTCGCTTTCTCGCACAAATGTTATTTTGTTGAGAGATGCCGCGGACGTTAATTGTCAGTTGGATGTTCTTGTTTTATCATAATTATGTATTAAAACTTTTATTGGGACAAATCTTTTGAGATTAAAAAGGATTCAAGTTAAGAACTAAGGCCTGTTCAGTCGCGATTAGGCGGTGCTTTACTTTTATTCGCTGCGAAAAATAACGTCTGTAACATTATTTTAGAGACTAATAAACGTTTTACGATGTCTTAAGTTTTAGTAGAAAAGTAAATAAGTATAGTCAGTATTTTGTTCCCTTCATTTAGTGGATATTTTACGTAACGATACATTCCTGCAAAAGTTAAAAATCGAATATAACAACTTCCAATTTTTATTTTTGTCTTATAAATGTTGCAATAATCGAGCCTTTTAATCTAATTCTGAGTACTAATATATTTTTAACAGCTGGTAAAAATGCAAATGGGAGGAAGGCATAAAACATTTTTATCGCCGTATGCAAGTTGAAGTTGTTAGAGCAAGTTAAGGGAAATCGGGTAACATAATAAGACATTTACTAGCTCATTACACACCGTAAGTTTTTTGTAGACAATGGTCTAGCAATTTGTCACGTTTTCAACTTTATCATGATTTTTGAACTCAATGAAATTTTCGCTGAATAAAAGGGGTTCTTTATTTAATAATGAGTGGAAATGAATGGCAATTTAAAAAGCTAAGACCTTAGATTATTGCGAAGACTATGGGATAAACGACATGCTATATTTATCAAACTTAGTTGTGAAATAAAACTGAATTGTTTACAAGCACACACGTAATTCTATTTTTTTTAATTGGAAATTTTATGATACCTCAGAAGTTATTTAAACGTGAAAATATCGAAACAAATTATGAATTAATATTTTTCTGCCAAATTTTCATGAAAATATTCAAATAATATTTTCTAGAGCAACATTGTTTTCCTTACATCCGATAGACAGAAACTACAAACAAGTTAAATACTTTAATGCATTCAAGTCGCGAAAAGATTTTAAAACCGGCAAACGGGTAAACTCATGCAAAACAAAGTTGTGATGCAGAACTCTTTAGAATGCCATTCTGCTAAGTTTTCGTATTTCTTAATACAACCTAATGCTTTGAATTCGGCTACGAGAGGTGGCGGGAGACAAAGAAGAAAAAGAGTCTTGTGACTTGTGTTGAAAATTGTGCTTGTAAAGAGCAATATAGAAGTTATTATGTGTAAGTCCATTACCAGAAATATGTAAAATGTATTATTTATCAAATCCTTAATTGAATATATCAACTGAATTCAGCCTTTACTAACTGACTGGTCGCACGTGTGCTTGATATACTTATATAAAAAGGTGTAGGTCTTACCTATCACTACATGTACCTATTTACCACAATTTTACTTACCAGGGCATTAAGAAACATACCAATTAGTAAGCTTAAAATTCAAACTGCTACACTCAACATTACCTAGCAACACAATTCAATTACCACTGTCACAATACAAAGCTGACCTTGAATTAAGAAGGTCATAAGTCCCCAAACTTTACCCGCGAACGCTTGCATCTCCCACCACAACAAAAGCTGAGCTCGGATGAAAGAAACTGCACCTAAAGCGAATACGTGGAGTCAATTTGCGAATAAAGTTTCTCAGTTGGTTTGGCATTGCGATACCAGCTAGACTACTTTACTAGATTTAACATTGTGCTTAATGTGTGTACGTGAACTAAGACAGCTTACCCGCTATCTCTTACAATGCAGTTTCGTTGTAAACGATTTTTGGATTTGCATGCTGTCTGTTTAAGTTTTTGGTTTGCTCATTTTGTGTTGTGTCATCGTCTTTTGGTGGTGTGGTTAAGAGATTATGATTGTGCGGTACTTTATCTATTAAACAGTGTACTTGACTAGTGTACTATTAGTCAAACTAGAAAGGTTTTAAGCACCTAAAAATTTATTTGAACTAAAATAACATTGCATTAGAAAGTTTACTTATAAAAAAACGTTGTTTTTCTTGTAAACAAACTCCATCATCAAAATCTCGGCTGAAACAAATCCCATACAAAATTGTTTCCCTAACCCAGTTAAGAGCATCACCGCGATACAGTAACGATGATGGATAAGTAAAATTATCCCAAGTCTCATTACATTTAGGTGTGTTGCTTCTTTGTGTTTTGAATATTATCATTTTGCAGAATTTGTGTTTGGATGAAAATGTCATCTATATAGATATTTTTACCTATGATATGTCAATTGGTGATTATTTTAAGAGTTGCTTTAAAATTAAACACTAGTAGAGGTTTATATTATGTATTATGTACCATTATGTACCACTGTGATTTATTTATCAATCAAACCTATAGGTATGGTTTTTACACCAATCATGCAAGCTCATATCTATTTGCTAAAAACAATATCTGAAATCCACTATTTGCAATTATCTCCACCAAACACTTTCACAGCATTCCCTTCAATATTACGAAACAAATTCTCAAAATAGTCCTAAATCCCGTGAAATCAGTCGCAGTGCTGTGACGAACAGACACGTCGCCCGGTAATACAGTCATGAATATTAATGAACGTCACTTTATTTGCTTATTTATTAGCTACTACGCCGATAATAACTCTGGGAGAACGTGATGTGTTTTGTGCATGACAAAGGTTAGTTCGGGCGACATTTGATGAAAACGAGAGGTTTGGCCTAAAGGTTATAACGTCAATTGTAGGCGACGGGATATTTATTGTAGCACGTGTGGGGGGAAATTGAAATTCAACTTTTTTGTTAAGTTAAGCGAATTTAGAGGCTTTATCAAAAATAAAATATTTATTAAAATATACTTAGACTTCATTAGCTTTGAATGAAATAAAATACACATACGAACATCAAAAAAAAATAGTAAAAACACAGCCATAAATACATCATATTTACTTGTCAAATCTCTCTTGCTACTATCTTGCGAAAAAAATATACGCACATTTTAATAATATGTCACATAAAATCAGATAAAAACAACGTTGAAACTCCATACCCGTGACAAGATTAGTTTCAGTTGTCAAGGCAAACATATGAAGTTCACAGCCAAGTTTATCTATTTCGGAAAGTTGACGAAAAAATATTACAAAGTATTTTGGAGCCCCGTGAGACTCTCAAGGTGTATTATAAAGATGTACAGATGCAAGAAAAGCTTCTTACATAATATTCTGGTACTTAAAACTTAATAATTTTGTTTCTATACGCAGAGTAGTAGTAAAAAAGAAGTTTATGTTTAAATCATTACGTATGAATATTGTACCTACATTTGAATAATCGAAATATATGAAAAAGACGTGCATTTTATAGAAAAGCCTATTAATTTTCATCGTTATAGGAAAAAACCTCGATCAAGATAACGGTAGCCCTAGAAATTCACCAATCTCCAAATCCATTCAAGTAAAACATTTCACAAAGCCCTCACATTTTTTAAATCCGTGTCGTAATAGATTGCCACTAAATTGAAACTGTTCCCTCTTAACTAAAGCCTAACTAGTGCCAGCCGAGTTCATATCCCATCTCCCTTTCACGAGGGGATTACAAGGCCTCATTATAAATCACAGACTATTCACCTAACTACATAAACTTACTATTTGCTCTAGACTTTGGCCTCTCGAGGCCCAGTCTATCTTCAAAATGATTGTCATAGTGCTGTCTGATTTATTATTCCGTTAATCTGGGACCTATTTTATCTGGAAAATAGGGATCGCCTGTATTGTTTTGCAAAGCCGTTTTATTTACTTGGACTTTACGTTCATTAGACGAGAAAATAATAATATTTAAGGAATTTATTTAGCTTATGTCTGTTTGTTTAGGTAATTTGTTATTTCAATTTAATGGTAGAAGTGTAGGTGACCTAAAGTGTGTAAGTTTTAGTTGGATTGGACTTGGAGTGTTTTGAACATAATTTTGAGATTTTATACTATGTTTGGCATAAGTAACATGACTTTCAGAACACTTTTCTCTGTCCATTAGCGAAGTACCTAGTCATAAACTTAAAAACATTCACGTGTAGGTGACCTAAAGTTTTTCTAAACCCCTTTTGGCCATCAGTAATTATAAGCCAAAAGAAGATAGAGTCATTAAAAATGTATACCCTAAACAGTTCAGGGCGCTCTACGCCGAAAACAACAATGTTCAAGTTAGAAGACGCTATCAAACTGAATCGAACAAGCACAACGCACAAACAACATCGGTGAACTGAAATGAAGTCCACGGAATCAACTTTAAATACATACCGAAAAACAAACTGGCGGGGAGGGGGATGGGGAGAGTTCAAACAGCGAACAACAAACGTAACAGTAAATTACACAGCGATCCGGTTCAAACCGGAACACGCCAGTTATTTGTTCAGATGCAATCTCTTCCCATTCCGAGTATATGATTAAAACAGTGCAGGACACCATTCCTATGGGAAATCATCGGGGCGAACGCATTGCATAATTAGCAGTCGCAAAGGCGGTGCTACAGACGACGAGTATTTTAGTGTCGCACGCTTTTGGTGGACCAGTCTGTACTAAAATTGCTTAAGCCTCAGCAATTTTTCAGAAGTCAAATCTTATCGTTTTTATTATGTGTACATTGTGTTATAGAAAACATACATACATAGAAGTTAATTATATTACAAGATACTATCAATATTCAACTTAGGTATTTAGAAAGTCCGTCCGTCCGTCAATATATTTCATCAAAATCTGTTACTTTTTGCATGTTTGCCTTCAATCTCCCAAACTTAAAACACTCAAAACCCTACGACACAAACCATATGCAGCAAAAAAACATTTTTCAAAACAAAACCCACATACAACCTCTTTTTAATATCCAGTGAGAAGATATCGAAGGCTTTGCTAATACCGGTCAGCCGGCGGGCGTGCAGAAGCGTTTGTGCAAATGTACCGAGTGGACATTCCGCACAAATAAGTTCACTTGCGAAAGGAAACTGAAATAAAACTTTACATATTCCTTGTATGCGCAGTCTACTTCAATTATAGGAGCGAGTGTTCACTATGAAATTCTTTTCATATTAATTTTTAAATGCGAGCTCTCTGTTTGAATTTAGTTCGTCGACGACTTTGTCAGGTATTGTTTGAGAATGAAGTTCTTTGCTTTGTAGTCAAATATTCGATGCAATGGCTTTTTTGTTTCATTAAATTCTTTCGTTTTCGTTGGAATTCGTAAATGAACTTTCGCATACAGAAACAAACTTAGTCAATATTTGGACCCGTAGAAAACGAAGCCAGAAACAGAAGCTATTGACTTTGTAAATGATGACTTAATTGTAAGAGAAACCATTATAATGTGTCTCAGTACAATGGTAATGCTTTGAGCTCTTACAGCTTCCCACAAAGCATTTAGTAAACAATACAAACCAACACTATTATAAATAATAGGAATAATATCTGTAAGCACCTGAAAGGCTTCATTAATACAAATCCTGGAACTCATCCAGGAATAATAGGAATTGATGTGTCGGGTCCACGCCCAGTCGTGAACGATGAAAGGGATCCAAATTATCCTGTTGTCAAGCAGATGATTAAAAACCTGAAGATTATCACAATAACACTGCTATTAGTGGCAGCTGTTTGGATGAAGACAAAGATGTTGTATTGGAGATACGTAGATATATAGTTGTTTTAACATAGTCAAGTCTATCTCATTGAAGATTTCTTTTTTACTATAATGAAGTCAAAACCTTGTACCATTCTGTACCATCTCTCATTCTCTTCTTAAATTTGAAGATGGGATCATGTGATCAACCTCGGAATGAATGTCGGACGTACGTTAATTAACGTTAATCTTCTTGCTACCTAATTATCTAGTTGACTAAAAACAAAACCTAAACTAACAACTCAATTTTAATCACGCAAGATACAACAATAATGGACGCTCCACACGTGTCGTCCCGCTAATTATAAAAACGCAAACTACCCGTCGCCAGTTCCTATGATTGATGGAACTCACCGACGATATTTTCCATTCATCATTGTTAATTTTATTGAAGTGTCGTAGGTGATGAATTAGTCTAACCTGACTACCTGGCTGGCCAAGCTTGGCTTGCTAATGAATACACGCGGTCGTCCGAACTAATGGACTTAATTTGTTAGCTGCATTTTATTTTCTTGTCATGTCGTCGGTTGTAAATGGCAAACGTGATCAGGTGTTATTTTGTGGGTGTGTGTTAAAAGAAATAGCCTTGGGTGTGAACTGGTGTTTAGTTGAGTGATTAGTTTATTTGTTTTGTTATTCTTTTTAGATAGGTTCATTTATCAAATGGAAAGTAGTGTTAACGATGCTTTTGTTATTGTATCATCACCTCTTTGTGGAGTTATTAATTTAAAAACATCACGACAGTTTTCTAGACTATTGAGCTATATTGCTGATTAGTGTTTCAACATAACCTAAAAACTAAAGGTTAGTGCTGAGAAGCTTGTTGACTAGAGTATCTTACTAGTGGGTTTGGTACAAATTATCGATCGTTCACTGATAAAACCGAACCAGCCATAGTAAAATAGGTTATAGTTGCTACACCTACTTACTACGCTTACAAAAAATTTAATTTCTCATTAGGAAATCAAAACAACCCCCACAAAACATGGTGCTGAATAATATATCAGGCCTGAGTAAACAAAGCACTTTTAAAGCAGATACCTACATAATTTATTAAGGCTTGCATGACAGTAGAAGCTATACGAGTACATGCTACCATATTTATAGTAAAGCGCTATTTGTAAGAGTCAATTAAGGGGAGGTGATGTAACGATGGTCGCGTGCGCCGGCTAACAACGTGTCAGTATGTACAACATCGCAAATATTTGTTATTGCTTCGCTTTAAGTGGAATTTCATACTAGAGATGGTAAATTGGAGAGTCTTTACTGTGCTGTGGTTATGGGTTCAGTGGGATATTTAAGTTGCCCAAGTTAAAGAATTAAGACGTACACTAGGGTATAATGAATTCGTGGCAAAGAAATCTTAATGTCTTTGATATTGTTAAGGTTAATAAGGTTACTTTAAGAGCGTAGTTTATCGACCCCAACTCATTTATGTTAGGCATAGTTTTTTCATGCCATTTATATTATGTGAAACCTTAACTAGAACTTCTTCTTTCAGTTTGTATGTTACATGTGCTTTTTGTTACTTTTTTGTGCTGACCAAATATTTTTAATTTGAATAGTCCACAAAAGTATTATTCGAATGTCGTCATAGAGGTACATTTTACGTCAGGACTGTAATTGAAGTGCTATCAGTGAATATAATTATTTAAAGTTATTACTTGGAAATCCATTAGTATAGACTATCAATAACAATATAACTAGAAGTCGTCTATATTTTTATTACAAGTATTTACATTAGAAGACTTGAAATGTTGACGTTTGACTGTAGAATTAATGTTAGCTACACTTTCTGATATAAAAAAAACACCATCAACTAATTCCGAAATCATTATTTTATTGACCTCAAAATCCGAAATCCTTAATCCGTATTGATCACTAAATCACCAAACACATGACTGCAACAGTGACATAGTGTAAACAATTTGCATATTCCCGGAGCAACACAAGCAAACAGCTTCATTAAATCTGATCAAAGCATGGACGAGCAAATCTGCTTACTTAGGGGTACTGAGGTCATGGATGGGCTCTTAAAATTTTGGGCTTTGGAGCATTGTTGTTAAACGTAGTAAAGATTTTTTGACCTTGCAGTTTTGGCTTGAACTTTAAAAAATCTTGTAGTGTATAGATTTAAGGCGTAATTGGTCTTCAATGGACCTGGCTAGGTGATGAGAAATAACAAGGCACTGAGGCCTTTAGATATAAAAAAAGTTTCCAATTTTTGACCGGAGATTGATACAGGTTTTGACTGATTTTTATTAAAAAAAATGTGATAGCAAACTATTGCTTTTTATATAAAAAAAAATATTTGGTTGTTTTTGAGACATCTACAATCTGCAACCTTACCAAAATGCAATACGCTCTCAGTGCATACAAAGTCGGCATCATGGTTGGCCTCACATCCGTATTGCGAGTGCATACGTCACGAATAAATCAGGCAAGGTTTAGATAGATGCACCTTAAATCCGGCACTGATCCGGCATTAAACGGCAATTTCTGTACGTGAGAACTCCAGACTGTTGGAGAATTGCATTGTGTCAAGTCACTACAATGTTTTACAGAGTTTAGTAGATACATGTACTAAACTTCTGACAAGGAGAAATGTACGGTGAATAAATAGATTAATTTCTGAATAGATTGACATCGCTGTGAATGTGAATACAGAAGAAGAAGAACACAGTAATGGCACCGGTGAAAATATTGGCCCATATTTAAATACCTATTTGTTTAAATCATTATACCTATTGAAAATCTCTCGTTGTCGTGTTGGAGCATCAGACAGTTACTACTTGAGACAATGTAATACTCAGCCATTTTATTCACACGAAATCAAAAACACACTCAAAACCCCATTCACCAAACAATTCATTCAATTCTCAGCAACAAAGTCACAGACTAAAAAATATATCAAAGCAGATAGGACACTTCAAACCACTCGTCGTTCGATACGGTAACAGCCCCACTGAATAGCAGGCCCACAAAAAGTAACATCTCAACATATAACCTGAGTCTTTGTTGAACAAAATTACGCGAAATTCGTAACACATGTGCGCATCTTTTCAAAAGCCAAGCTTCTGAGGCGCAAGTAAGAAAGATTCCCTAATGAAGACGGGGTGGAGCGTTCAACACCCTTTTGTTTTCAACTAAGCCTGTGTTTTAGAGCTCATTAAATTAAAGGATGAGATTTACACTGGTTAGGGTGGCGACGGTCGTATTTTTGTTACACTGAATGTACGCTTAGAGCTTTTTCTGGCAGAAGTTTTGTTAAAGAAAAAATGTGTGGCGAACATTTTTGCAAATGAAAATTTTTCGTGTGTATGTTTTTTGTTGGTTTGTAAGTGTGTGTTTTGTTTTTGTGTAGTGTGCATGCAGGTTTGGTTAACGTGAATTTTGTTAATGATGTCGCTTAGTAATGTGATAATTTCTATTTTTTTGGCGTAGCGTTATAATTACAACTCATTATTAGTACACTCATTTCTGTTATTATGTTTGCTCACATGAGTCTTTTTTTACAGTTCTCATTATAATAAGTAAGACTTCCTTAAAAATGTAAATTACTTACGTGCTGACCGCCAATACGCGTAGTTGATGATAAAACTTATTCTTAACTTACCTGAAAAAAAAAACAATGATAAACATTTACATGTTTCTCACAAAACAAAAATCACAGAAAAGTAGAATAGATACAACACATTAATCTAAAAAATCAATATTGAAAACCCATTTCCCACTATCCCAAACCCCGAATCCTACATAAAACAACATATTTAGGCAGCATATGATGTCGCTCACAGTTTATATCTCACAATACATTATTTAGAGAGCCCAGTAATGCTCTTAACGCCCAAGTGCTGTAATAGTGCCACAGTCGTCCCAACTTGTAATGCGATTATTTCATATTTTCACACGTATTGTGAGAGGTCCTGAGGTACCAAGCGTAATAATGTTGGGTACGAAATGTAGTAACGTACTTGTAGGAGGGTTTCTAAATCTTGCATATGTTTCTAGACTTGTTTAAGCTATGGTATCATTGTGTAAAAAACTTTCTTTCTAATATATTGTGAGTATCGGCACACTGCAATAGTTTGTTTTGGCTCATAAATCAGTATATATAAATTATAGCACGCACTTAATAATGGCCAAGCATCAGTATAAAATAAAAAAAAATCGGAAACAAAATTTTCTTTAAATAAAAATTGATTCCAATCAAAGTGGCCAACCATCGTGTCAACTGTCGGCCGATTCTTCAGTCTGTAGTGTATTTTAAAATTTTCAATAAAGGTTTAGTACATGATGAGTACCTACAAACAATGATGCAGTATTGTATGCAAACCGCATCGAAATAATAATTTTAGAACAGCGTCAGAGACGTAGCATTGCTACGAACATGCTACGGCAGTCGTAACCGCACTACGCCGTAGCACATTCGTAGGCGATTAGTTTGTTCATGATAATGGTTATATTGCATTTTCAATATTTCGTATTGAACGTTTTAAATATGTAATAATGATAAGTATCTCAGGTTCTTTAAAGGCTCAGACGTCTTTTGATGTGCCTACTTCAAATGTTATGAAAAGGTTTAAAATCCATTTGCTTGTGTATTTACATAAAATGTCTCTTTGCTTTTCAAATACATTAGTATTTTGATTCTTATTTCAATACCACATTATCAAAACAGACTTTGAATACATTGTACTGTATTAAAAAAACATGTAAATGAAACACGCGTCATAAGAGCTTGTAGGGAATTAGAATAGTGTTTTGACAGCATTTCATTTTTGGGTTCAAATTCTCTGTAAAAATAATAACAGCGTCAACCAAGCATCCATTTCAGCTTACACAAAATTTTTATTTACTATTCCAAAAACTAGTTTCACAAATACAATGATTTCACCAAACAATGCAGGTCAGTCCAATCAATAAGTCTCCTCTGACCAACATTTTATCCCGACCGTTACATGTGACATCTTGAAAGGACAAACTGCGAGGCGTTCGTTTCTCGCCGACCAAAGCTGTGCTAGGTCGTCGTTATTCAATTTACATGCAAATGGGGGGAGAAGAGGGGGAGGGTGCGACCGTGCCAATAGTACGCTGATGTATCGCATCAGAACGTGTCCTGTGGAAACTTGGTGTGTGGTGCAAGGTTCGGGAAAGTTCGGGAGAACTCGGGTGTCCTCGGATTTGGAATTCGGTTTGAGTTTGAATTTGTATGGCTGGTGATTGCGATGGCTGGTGTTTAGTTGCTGGAACGTGCAGTTGTAAATGAAGCAAGTCAGTTGCTGAATGGTGTGAAAATATTTTTGCTGATAAACGAATTTATTCTTAAGAAACCCCAACTATAGACTGGCAAGATTTATTTGGAAGAGAAATACTCTTGATTGAGAATTTAAGAAAGTATAAATAGCACAGAATAATAGAGTGTCTGCACTAACAAAATTCTTGATACTTGTATGAAGAGGTCTCTTAAAGCTTGGTCCGAACCCTCTCATCTCCTATAACTTGCACGTACATTGTAACGCGTGCGAAATATGACGCTACGGTAGGTGTCTCGATATTGATAGGTCACATCGGACAGGTCAGAGGCTGCGACGGTTTTTAATAATGTCTCAACTACCAACTTGATTTATTGTCACAAAGACGTATCACAACTGGAGATTAAAAAAGGGATTTATTTTGAAACTCAGCGTGATGAGATGTACTATTGTTAATATGGTATATTTGATTTAGAGAACGAGGTAATAAAAATCTTGAAAATAACGAATATATACGCAAATAATTTGACTGTACGGAGCATGAAACCCGAAATGATTTAGAACATTCCCAGAATGTACTGTAAACAACTAACACACACCCAAATCCCGAAACACCAATCGAACACAACGATAAAGATATTCATACGCAACGGATGCTGTACCAACATCTACATGTGTATAACAAACCAATTCCATATATTATCGCCATCCAATCTCAAGCTGGGATCTCAGGCAGGATATTTCCATATAGGTAGGAATACATTCAATAAGCTGGCGGTATCCGTCGTAACCAGAACATCATTAAGGACAAATTACGGGATAAAACAGTTGTGGTTGACCGTAAGCCTGTGGTTGACGAAGGATTGTGTGCGGTTGTCACGGAAATGGCGAGTGGTTGACGCACCATCAAACGGTTGGTTGTTGTGGTTGCCGTCAATGATTTGTTGTGAATGGAACTGAAATTGAATATGGTTTTGAAGTCTATTTTAGTTTTAATTAACTTGAACTTGCGGTCTACGCAACGCCCCAACTCAAGGGATCAAAGATCTTACATGAAACTCCATGCACATTTGGATATCGTGGGAAAGAAACTCCAAAAGAAATATTTCCATATCCCATTGTTTTTTTTTTCCAAAATCTAAGTATTGTGAATCAGATCTGGCATCAAAGTCTTAAGCGTTAAGCTATCACTTCCATTTTTAGATTCCATTCCATTTTTAGTATCAGAACCCAATTAACAAAAAAGCGAATCCAATACAACGTATTAGTCTCCTATTCAATAAACAGATCCCATCACCCGTCACTCCCTCATCCCTTCAGAGCAAACACTGTCCCCGATTTTAATTAGAGACCCCGTACCAAGGTCGCATAGGTAAAAGTACAAACAATAGACTGTGTTACGGCACATTTAACGTGCGCAATGTACATTGGTTTAACGGCAAATGTCTTCATTTCGGGCGCAGATGTTGAACGCGACTTGGATATAAAATTTAAGGATTATGACCACTGCAGTGTAATGCTTTGTTGATCTGATTGTTTTCGTTTTTGAAGGAATGTTTTTGAGGATTGTCAAATGGCATTGGAAGAGTAGGTATTTTCTAATTGACCTGTTAACATAAAGTAGTCTTATCTACCAAGCATACCTTTAAAATAGCTCGTCTATATAATTATTATTCAGTAGCTGTATCGTAATAATAACATTAATTTACAGAATTCATTATACTCATGCATTCACTTTACTTCGTATCACACCTTAATCATAGCTGATTAATTATTATTGTTTACTGTATTAACTTCACCATGAGCCCCATAACAAAGGTAACTAGATACCTTTAAGGAAACTCCAAGCTAATATGACCCAGTTTTCTCAATATATGTTTGGACGCAAGGATCAATTTTGTCTGAAGTTGCAAACAAAGAAAGGTTTTTGCTAATGGTGTGTGAAGTGATTTAATCTAATTTATGTCCGTCTTTGCTCCGTTTGTCTTTATGGCTGCGGCTTTTGCGGAAATAGATACTTTTAAGTTGTTTAAGACCATTCTTAATATTTCAGGTTGGTTGTTCGGTAAATTTAACTTACCCATACTTTCGACCTTTGTGCCCCTGTGATCGGAAATTACAGCTACCAACTTTTCTGTATGTCGAGTTTTGCAACAAAGTATTTCAGAAATGCTCTGTAGAAAATGATCAACCCATATATTTTATATATTATTTGGCAAACAAATTCACGTTTCCCTTTATAAATTCGAATACTGAACGCTCCATATTTTATTTAAAGCTCAACATTTAAGACTCTGTCTATGAGTCGCAAAATTCCGGTCGGCTATTAGCCGCCGAGCGCCCCGTTATAATTGCGTTTCGCAACAAATTACAAGTTAGAATGAGGTAGAAACACGGGCCAAGTGGTTCGCAAGTCTGTACACCATACACGTTAAGTATCTTCACGATTATTTTCGCATAAAAGCACTTGAATTATATTCTAGGAATGTTTTGATGATAAAGTAGGTTTCTATTTAGAACGGTCCTACACTAGAACCCTGCGGTAGACCTACATTTTAGAATTAAATTTGCGAGCTGCCTTCGCTGAAATTTGCATAGTATAACTTATTCTATTATCTGTTCTAACATTGGCGGCTAGATAGCATCAATCTGCGATACTTGGATTTAATGTGTTTACTAAAGACACAGTAAGAGTGTATCAAATGCTCATCAGCAGGCACTCTTTCAAAAGAGTATTCCAAATAAATAAAATATTCATAATGTATGCGGCAAATCTGTTTGTATTTTGTCCCCTATCCATCTTACAACGTCTGTTGGGCGACGTGCAGCATAAACTTGTTTGTTTGCTAGATGAAAAATCAACAGGACATACACACGTATACCTAGTTAAATTATATGAGGTTTGGCTGCATACATCATGCACAGCTTACTTTGTTACATGAGCGGTATCAGCGTTTTATTTAGGAAAATGTTTTTAGAAAAATATTTTAAAATGATGAGAGCAGCTAGTTTTATTTTCAGTTTTCTTGTTTTGTTACACTTTGTTATTTTGTTGGATATTATGTGTTGAGGTAGTTTGGCACGTATGCACCATACATTATAGTGGTGGCTGGCTCAGACGCTATTAAGTATACAATTTAATATTTTGGAAGTCGATTTTCCATGTAGGTATTGATACCAGATGACAATTCCGATCATAACATTTCTTTGTTGTATATGTTTTAGTTATTCGCAAGAGACTGTCATCTGTATTTATGAATACTTTGTCAAAGAGATAGATAGGATAGTGTTAATGCAATGCAACCATTAGAATGTTTGACAAACTATATACAGCACATTTAAAAATATTAAATGAGAGTAAAAGATTGTTATAAAAACACTGGAGTCAATGAAACATTTGTAACCAAAACCGAATACCTGGACAGTGTAAAGCAACTTATAACACGGGTCTTGTTCACAGATGTCAACAGAAATACATATTTCAGCAAGTCGCCAGTGCGGGCGGCTACATTTCATACACATGTCAGTTAATCCGGGACCAGGGAGTGTATCGCTAGAGGTGAAGCTAATATAAGGTGTTTCTGAAACTCTGAATGGACTCTTGGTATGGGATTTTTAAAGTTTTAGTTGGTATAGTTTAGCTTTTGATGATGAATCATCCGATGCCAGACTCTTTGACTGTTCGATGATTCTAACGTTTACACTGTGTTTTTGTTTGCCAATTTTTATTTGAATTACATTAGTTTTATTTACATTAATTTTTATTTGATTAATATACAATGATGGCTAATTAAAGAACTCTGAAAGACCTGTGAATTGCTTGGTAATCATCTTAACCCGTCTTTTATTCCCATAAGTCCTCCTTCCTATAGCCTTATAAAAGTCTTGTTTTTTTTCTATATGTATGTTCACCTTAGCTTCTGAAAATACAAACCTATCTTAATCCGCTACAACATAATAATAATATTGTACCAAAATTAAATTTTATTTCTCAGTCACGCAGCGAGCCAGTACATCGGACAGACCCGGTAACATATTACAGGTCACCCGGGCCCCACTTGATCACTGTCCGCTATATATCACCGGGTTCTTAGCGGGTACTTACTACAAGCCGATACTTAATACCTGCGGTTTTAGTATTGATGTATTTGATAAATCTCGGTGTGGTAAAGGGGTCTGGATTTTAGATGATTTGTTGTGATTTTGGGGTTTAGTTTGTGAGACTATTTTAGGGACGGACTACAAGTAGTGACTTACTTATATTTAAAGAAACGGTTTGTAGAAACATTTACACCGTTTAAAAAAAGTCTCGAATATTCTACTGATTATATTCTGAATATAGTTTTCCCCACTGACAGATCATACTCAAACCCAGAATGTTCGCCGCAAGTCAACAAACAAAACACCAAAGGGCTTGTAAGCTTCCTGCCTCCAACAAAGGTATACCCACCGCATCCTTAATTTAAAAATGGCCAGTTCATTTTAGAGGGCGTCCTAATTAATTGATCTGGAGATCCGCGGAAATTGCGCCTTCCCCCCTCTCTTACCCCTCCACCCCGCCAGTGTATCTTTGGCTTTAATTTAGAATTGTTAGCGCGAAGGGAATGCAATTTACGTAAAATAATTGTTTGATTTCAAATATTCGAGCGAACCCTTCCACTGTAATTTGGTTTATGAAAAAGGTCTTGTGATCAGTTTTCGGAGCAGGGTAGCTAATGTAATGAGCGTTTAGACATTTGTAACGTACGACTTTGAATTAATGTATCATTTGGATACAACCTTAAAAAGTCCACATGTAATTTTCTCGAAAAGAAAAAGGATTATTATACTTGTTGTATAAAACATAGTTTTTTAAGATTTCAACATTTCATGAGCCAGGTCATTAGCCATTCATTCAACACAATTTCAAAAACACGGTTTACATATGACGAATGTGCCAGACTCCCAAAATCTATTTCACCAACCGGCAGCAAAACAAGTAGCTACAAATTGTTGTGTTTAATACATTCAAACATATATCTGGAAGTCACGTTGGCACTCGCGTCAGAACACCTGAGATGATAATGTATGTAAATTAGCGCTAACTCGGCGTAGACTCGAGAGCTGTATCAAACTTGTTATTTGTGTGTTTTAACTTGGTACGATGATTTACGTGCGCCGGATTAACATGGGGTGTATTGGTGTAAAGGATGGTGAACTTGTTGGGTCTGTTGTAAAAATATTCAAAACTAAGCTGAGGACAGTTGACAGTTGAATAGTTACTATTTTAGTAAGATTTCATTACGTTTTGATAAAACGTTAAGTACGTACTATTTTCCGAAAATAATCAGTAAATCGCATTGTTTTGATAAAAAATTCTTACTTTCCGAAAATAAAAACGAAATCATCTAAACTTATGGCATTTTGATTATACCATGGATACTCAATATAAGATTTAAACTCGAGAAAAATATTTCTGACGTCTAAAAAAGCTCTTATGAAACATCAAACTAGTTACACTTGTTTTAGATCCTTTGAATGTATGTATGTTTACTCTGTACAATTACTTTGGTCAAATGACAACATACATAATTCAAATTCATTAGCTACGGCTTTATATATAAAGTTGTTCTCGTACTAGTATTATTTTTGTACTAGTATTTAAAAACAACGATTTATGTCACGTTTGTTAGGTAGTCAAAGTCACCCAACAAATCCCCAACATAAAAGCTCGCCAAACTAGGCGTCCGTATGTCACACGCGTTACAGAAGCAATGTTACTGTAATTGGTTCTGACTGTAGCAGGTGTTGGGCCGTGACTTACGACGTTCCGTGCGGTGAGCGAGTCGCGCAACTTGTTGTAACACTATTATGTCGCGACTAGTTTTATATTATGTGTTTATGTTCATGTAAGTTGTATGTACTTATAAGTGCGTGATTATATGATGAAGTGATATTAGACAGTTAGGAGTTATATAGGTACCTATAGTTTTGTAAATTGAAAGTTTTCGAATATAATGGAACGAAAATTATTTGCTTGGAGTTTTATTTCATGTAAATAAATGTATTACGTTTGTTCGTCTATATCAAAATGATTGAATTAGCTTTTGAAAGTTACTATTTGATTTTCGATCCCAAAATCAAATTGGTATATTTAAATAGAGAAACTAATATGTGTTCTACTGATATGCGTACAAAAGCTTACAAAACTAAAATAGTTCAAATCCAATAAAACCATTTTATACAAACAGATTTATTTTCAGATTTATAACTGACTAACCCAAGTAAGTATTTGAGAATGTAAATAGAAAATATTCAATTTTGCTCAAAAGAGATATTATCTAAAATTATGTAATAACAGAAAATGGACCGCTTTTCTATATAGTTGTTCAAACATGGCCAGTGGATGAAAAGGGAGATTATAATCTACTGTCAAAGACGCACCTTTAAAGAAAAACATTCTAAGGATTAAGGAGTATTTGTACCGAGAGAGTTACTATTTCTCTCTCTTCATAGACTTAGTGTTTTCTATAGAAACGTTTCCAAAGAAGCAAAATGAAGAAATAAATAGAAAATAAAATATATTTTTGCGACGGTGACCTAGTTTGGGCTATATAAAGTACAAGCCGTTGAATTTAAGTAACGAGTCTTAAAATTAGTTTTAAAAATAATGAGATAAAAAAAAAACTTAAAAGTTAAAGTATTATTTCGAAAAATTATGTTCGTTGTAAATGAGAAAAGTCACTAAAACAATGGAATGTCTAACAACGTCGTCAGCATTTTTTGAGCCATGTCACCCTCTTTTTCAACTATCCTGTTTAAATAAACGGTTAATTTCATAATGGAGTAATTTTTATTAAGTTACTTTTTTAAGTTATAATATATTATTCATAGTGGTACTGCATAAAATACTAAAATACTGTTAGACATTACCAATCTCAACTTCCAAACATATTACTCCAATTAAGGACAAAGTTTCAAAAACAACATTGTTTTTCTTGCAATCCGTCAAATTCTTGGCAATCCAGTGTAAACAGGTACAGTACGAGATTCTAAACACGAGTCTTGTTTCAAAACACCTTGTACAATTTCAACTTAATTAAATTTTGTTTATTCAGGCTAAGAAAACAAAACGAAGCAAATCTAAATTTATTTTTTGTTTCTTGTTTATTATTCGGAGTAAAAACAATAATATTTAATTTTGTTAAGTCGTGATTATTGAAATGAATGGTCGTAGATTACTTTTATTTGGAACTTAATAAGAGAAGGTACCAAAATTAAATTTTGTTACTTTATTTAAACTAATACAGACATGGAAACTATATTTTACTTTGAGTACCTTTGATAAATAAATTGGTAATTTGTTATTTACTGACGTTAAATTTCAGGACCCCATCATCATCTCCCGTTAAGTAGCAGCACTTCAATACAACATGATTATTAAAAACAAAACAACTTATCAAACAATCCATAATAAAAAAATACAAAAGAAATCCACTCTCATCAAACCACACACCAAAACAACATACTAACAAAATCGCTCACAAAATTAATAACCATCCGCATTCTAGAGATAATTATGATAGGGTAACTCTGACCACACTATAGTCCATTCTGGCTGTTCACGTCACTGTCAGCAGCCCGTGTCGAATTTAATGAATGCTTAGCCATTAATAATAGACTTCGTTACATGAATTAATCAGATTTCGGATGGTCATTGTGACACTGATTGCTACGTTACAAGCTCCTGTCGTGAACCAAATAACTTTGGACCCCCATTTATTTGTTAGAATTGTTGTTTATGCTATCTTGTTTGTTTTTGGCGTGTCAATAATACTAGCAGCTACTTCGGTTCCCAGAAAATTATGCTCAAATTAGTCTATGTAGGACCCAAATAAACGCCATATTTTATTCATAATTCCTTACGTTTTTCTTCAAGAAACTTTCTCTTCATCCTCACTCAAGTTGGTCAAGTATTTTCGAAAACTTATTTCAAATTACCATTGAAATAGTCCTTAAGATATTCAAAATGTTATTTTTTTGGCCGAGATTCGTACGGAAGCGAATTTCGCAGTTGCCTAACAAGAGCACCGCGATTTTTGCAACTGTTCCTTACGAAAATTTTCGCTTACATAACGTTATTATCCCGAGTAAAGGGCGCTCCACTTTGAGCGGCGTACAATGCCCGTTTCGCTATACTACCGGGTTATACGTAGAGTACGAAGCCTGCAATGCACTACATCCAACCGTCTGGAGTACGCTCCCCTTGACCAGTCTAACTTAATAATAAAACCTCTTCGGTAGCTGTGACGTCTCGTTTCTAGAGTTCAGTTTTGATTTCATGAAACGATTTTTATTTGTTAATACGACCAAAAATAAATAAATAATAATATGCTGCTCATAACTTTTTTGTTTGAGCTGCTGATTCCAGTTTATATTGATTGTTCATTTTAAAACATTATAAATAGTTCATTAATCTTAGTTTAAAGTGTAAACTCGATCGTAACGAACTTTGATTTTCACTTTGGTTACAAATTACTCCTCAAAGAAACGTTTTCAGCAACAAAAAACTTAAAAGCACTTCCACAAACTGGAATAACGAATTTAATTCCCGAAAACCTAGAAAAACATCCAAAACTACAGAACCACTCCATTACGAAGAAAACATTCAGGCATTTTTTCCGTACCCTCGAGTTGCGCGTCTCTCGGAACGGAAAATGTTCCTTCCTTCCTTATTTGTCTAAAAGTGACGTGGCCTGGAGAGGGAGCTATCGCAGTAACTTTATTTAGTTTTCTATTCCAATGTGTACCTACATCGTGTAAATGAAAAAGGGACGAAACCGGTGCATTTGTCATGTGTACTGATATTTCTTTTTTGTGGTAGATTTATAGTCCCGCTGTGTGAATAGGTTATTCTCCCATCAATAATGGTTGTCTAAGATTTATGTTGTGAAAGTGAATACTTCCTGGATATTTGTGGAGGCTTTTGAAAGATGGGGTGCGTCACAGGTTTTGTATGGAGCTACTGGAATTATAGTAAGTTTTATATCGATGATTGAGTGTCAGTACAAAAGGCTTACATCAAAATTTGAAAAAAAAAATCGTTTCTCATCAAAGTTTTTACACCAAATGACATATAAAATTCAGAACAAAAAACATACCAAACCGAAATGTAAACGACATAAAAATTTACTCACATTCATTTTACCATTGAATATACCAATAAACGGAATAATTAAAAGCACATCGGTATCCATTACGCTCGGGGCGTGTTTTTGTCAGTTACTGTGAAACTACCGTTGTATACGGAAAAACTGTCAGTCCATCTCATTGTTTCATACAACGCAAAGTCAGAAATGTAACGGATATTTTCATATTTGTTGTTGTTGTTATTTTTATTAAACACTATTTACTTCACTTTATAGAATTACCATATAGTGATTTAACAAGTTAATGTGTTTAAATACATGTATCATGTGAGACACACATAATTAATACATTTAAAAAATCGTTTCCTTAGCGAAGACCTACTATTAATTTTAATAATAGATACAGTAATATTTTTTATGAATTCTATCATGACCTTGATTTCCTTTCAACTATCTACATTGGCTATAATGTTCATTACATCCTCATACCTCGAACATTCATCACAGCACCTTAAACAAAATGATTTTACAATATTGTTTAACATCTCTAATTGAGTTTCTGACTCATCCTGAGCGAAATTCAAATATGGTTGAAAAGTAAACTACCCGAATCTGTTGGCCACGTAAGTAAAGTCAGGGAATCCAGCTAGTTATACAAATACAGCCAGTATAATTAAATGCCCGTTTTAACTTAGATCTGTAACGTTGATTAAAATTTCACGTGGAGTTTCCCGCGATTCGAGCAAAGCTTTTGACTGGTTTCGATTACAATTTTTGAACAGGTTTCCTTCGAGTTTTATTTCATGCCGCGATTTTTGTTTGAAAATCTTATATTTTTGGTTACCTGGAAACCTTCATAAATGTTCAAAAAGTTTACTTAGGGGTTTGACTTAAATATGATACAGAAAGGTAATTACCGTACATATTTTTACTGGAAAAAATATTGCTCAAAAATCTGTTCTTAAAGATAGGTACTTAGAAATAATCCTTAATATAAAATAAAAATACTAAGCTAGAAATCGTAAACGGCCTAAATAAAAGCCGACGGTGACAACACCAGATATCTTTCAAACAAAACGTCAGATTTTGTGGTAGGGCCCAGGACGGTGCCTTGCGGGAACCCAAACGTTTCTGCTACATCTGTCGCAGTCGACGCGTAATGCACATTTAATCTCCCAACCACTTCAAAATCTGCCAAAATGCTTTATTGCTCTTGAACAAGTTCTCAAGCTGGTTCTCGGCGCTCAAGATAAAACTTTACAGGCATAATGAATCTTAATCGCGCCGCCAATTCCCAAAATTGTTCGAGAGTTTTGTTTTAAAATAAAACTTGAATTTATCTCGTTTGCTTGGAATTAATTTTGCCTTTTGTTGTTGCCTAATCGGTTACCTGTGACGGGTGTGCCTTTTTCAAATTCATTTGCCTTGAAACTTTAATTTATTATTCAACTGTTTATTCTTTGGTGGTTGCTTAAGTGTACTTATTTAAAATAATGTGTAATAAATACGTATCTCAAAGCTAATTATTTCACTAACATAAAACGAACTGCAAATAAAGATGAAATCATCGACATAAAATCCGATGTTTGAGACAGAACAATAAAACCGAAATTCCTTCAAATTCTTAGATCCCTAGATTTGGTTCGTCCGACTCTCGCCCAGCAAACCGGCTGTCTCAATGGATTAGGGCTAGAAAACTTTTAATCCTTAATATCCTTTCCTAGGAAATGAAGTTTAAACTCCGTACATCCGTACCGTTGTGAATGAAATCGGTTTTAAAAGCCTTTGGAGACAGAGTGTTTTTGTGCCAAAACTGAAAGTTTTGTGCTTGACAGCCAGTTTCTTGTTTTGCTTTGTGCTGCTAACCTTTGTGCTTTGAGATGGAATTAATATGGAAATGGATAGGCAAATAAACTTGGTCATTATTGAAATATTAAAAAAGTAAAAGGTCAATGAAAATTTGATTATTTTTATATTCTTTTCGTTTTATTTCGCCAAAATTACATTAGGTCTCAGATATTTTCATGATACCAAAAATAATTCAAGTTCAACCAACTTCGGAAGCATATTACCATTAAAAATAATCACCATAATGAAATCCTTACACAACAATTTTGCAACTACCTTCCACTAGTGAGGGGTCTCGAAATTGTGCAAGTTTCGGGTCTCGGGTCCGTCAATAAGGCTCTAACAGGGATTAGGGCAGAACTCATCTCATTAGTTTGATTGCAGAATCTGCAGCCGTGTTGCCATCGTGTCATAGTTGTGGCCTAAATTGATTTCCTTCGAAAGCCTCGGGTAAGTCAGTGGTCCCACAAATCAAATAGGTCGAATTCTATTAGGGAGTAGTTCTAATGCGTAACTAAGTAGAATGTAAGTCTATGCTAAATAATAACGAGAATTTAAAATAATGTTAGTATTCATTCAGCATAGCTAACATAACTAAGTTATGTACACACGAGTGCTTTGTACTGTGATATTATGGACACCATTATTACCAAATCTAACCGTAGTGTGTCAAAAATAACAACACGCATACATTATACACTTATTATCAAACAAAAACAGAACAAACCTATTAAACAAATCCGTAATACCCTTCATAACATTCGCTCCCAAAAATTTCAAATGACGCTTATAAATAAAAACTTTTTGATACCGACGCGACGAACAATATACTAAAGCGCGCACAATACGTTTAAAAAAGTTTTAAAAGTACACAATAACATCCCATTCTGAGCACCGCTTTAAAGCAATAAGTCAGACGGTATTTCACACCTAACATTTGCGTGGTATAGAACCTCTAAACTGAGAATAAACAAGCCAACTTTTGCCATTCCACAATGTGAGGATAGGACTCGCTTTATTCACACTCAAATTAAACTTGCCAGATTACATGACTGCACCAATGCTGCTTCTTAACTATCCTGCTGAGGAGTTTCGACAAGTGCGGTGGTTCCAAGGAAGTCAGGAGTTATTGTAGGGAAATGGAATGTCAAAATTGGCGTGGACTCTGAATAGATGAAACGAGATATGTCAAACCATACTTTGAATGTTTCATTCCATGTAAAAATATACAAGGAATGAAACAGATTTTCTTGCTATAACTTAACTATAACTTACGAAGTCAAAATATTTTAAATGATTGTACCTAATTAAACTGTTCTAATTACACAAAATCATCATAACATCAGATTTTCAATTTCAAAAACAAATACTTAGAACGAATAAAAGTGAAATAATCCAGCAATATAATACTCTGAACAAATTCAGTTATATTAATGTCTACCTCAACAAGTTTTAGTAAATCGATACAATTTGTATTGTACTCCGTTACAGTCCCATTCAGATTTTAATTAATTGTCAGAAACTGCGGACCGCTTGATTGAAACACTTCGAAGAACTTGTTTGACATTGTTTAGACAGGTTTCTGGAACAATCCGTGTCTATTCGGATTACAGGCTTCTTATAAGTATTGTGGATTTATCAGAATACGATTTGTCATAAAAGTTAGGGTTGTCTGCTTCTAAGGGAGGTGCATTAATTTCGTTCGGAGTGTAATCAAATTCGCCACTAGTGAAGCTCTTTGTTGGTGATATATTGAATTACCTTACATTTCTTTTGTGTTCTTTGTCATCTCAGACTGTTTCTGGCGTGTTGCCAGGTTTTACTCAGTCTTGGGAGCTGATTTTCAGTTCATTAATATTATTGGTATGAAAAATAATACTTTTGAATGTGTTTCTTTTCTTCACTTTTTTAACACAATCAATCTTGTACTTATACATATTTACACTTTTTAAAACTTTAGCTCATATATTAGTCGTTGGCAAAAAACCATAGGTATATTTATGCATCTTTAAACCTTACCAAAAGGATACCAAACCAAACACCCAACACAAAATCATCAAAAGACACCCTACAGCAGTTATTTCGGTAGTAAATTACAAAAGGATTATAATACATGTAACAGCGGCAAGTTCCAACGCACTGCGAGAGGCGATTTATATGTGTCCGCAAACAATCTAATTTGCATGTACAAGGCAGACGAATGGTGTAATTTTCTCAGTCTCATATTGTAAGGAGCTTATTCTGTCGTTATTAGGCGCAACTTGATCGCCTTGAGGCGCTGCCTCTACATGCCTCAGGAACTGTAGTGCGCATGTTTTGTTGCTGTTTTCGGTTATAGCGTTATCATGGTGAGCATTATTATCAATTTTAGGAGTTATAGGTTCTACTGTGTTTGCTTTTTTGATACTATATTACTGGCAGTTTATAAAATAGTTTAGAGATTTTGATGTTTTATATTATGTAAACAAATTGTTATGTGCTAATTGTAATGGAACTATTTCAAAATGCTCATTAAACCTTTTATTGCACAGCAAATGGTACGTGAGAAATAATGTTCTTTATTTACAATGAAAACATTTTAATAAAAGTATTTTTCCTTTTAAAAACTTTTCTCTTTTACATAATTTAAAACTTATTTCATGCAAAATAGAAGAAAACTGATGAAACAGTGGAACTCAATAACACTCGTGGAGCGATACTACTAGCGCCTCACCGTAGCAGTTTTCGGAACTAGACTTTCTAGTACTGATTCTTACGTTTGTTGTGGAAAAGTACACATTAGACGCACGTGGTTGTGATCATGTTAAATGAATTAATTCTGTGTTGATATGTTATACCTATAAATATAACACTGGTTGAGTGCCATTGTTCTTAACGGGGATATGATTATATTGTGTTTTGTACATCCATTAGATCAAAACAAAACGAATTTGCCTTGCCATGATATTATAAAACAAATGAATACAATTACGAAGAAAACAACGTTTTCTCTTTTGGAAAACATCAATCTGATCAGGGAAAAATCCTGCTACATTTAGACGTAAAAATACAAATGTATAGAGACGACATTTAACAAATCTCGTTACGCATCCCCTATTTCGTCGGGATTTTCATTTCAACATAATGTCATTTAGATACCTGATTTCGCAAGCCTTCATGAACGCGCGAGCGAGACGCAGGCACGCTGGCACGTGAGAAGGAACGGGACAGACTGCTAAACTTCACGTACAAGTTTTAAAGTTCAACTGTAATAGCACATTAAGAATTGACTCGATTATTATTAAACCATAATTTTGTCATGGAACTTTGGGCCTTATTGACGTTGGTTTTAGTGTTTACCGGATTGATATTGTTTTGGATGTGGGTCCATGAATGCTGAAAGGTAACTGGCGTCCGGCAGATGCGGCAAGCAACAGGCTGTAAGAGGGGCGGAGCCTCGTGGTGGCGCGACTGCGCATAACGCCGTCCGTTGCTATGACGACGCCTCTTTCAATGTTTGTGATTGCGCGAAACTCTAGCGGAGGTTTTCGAAGGAAACTTTCGCTTGTGATTGACGCGTAATGTTCGTAATTGTGTTCGCCTGTTGGCGGCGTTTTAGGGCTTTATCGATGTACGGCTTCGGCTATGATTTGCTCCGGTTAAACAGTTCGATATTGTTTGAAATATGATTCTGTAGCGTACTGTTTAACATTATAATAAAGACTAACAAAAAGTACCCATCGTTCTTCAAGAGATATTTCTATCTTAACACACACCAACAAACACAACCTACTCTTAATATTGAAAAAATAAAAACAGTCTATTCTACAAAGTACCTAAAACAGTTACCTATCAGATGTTACAAACAAAGGACATTGTTCAATTTTGGCCTAAGAACCGATGTGAATATAAATTATACTATAATTTTCATTTGATTTTTTATTGTTTGAAACATATTTTAGTTTTCCACGGACACTTGAAATAAATAAATTCCAAATAAAAAGTTGGGTCACAATTATTGATGCCTTATAAAATGTTTCCGTCAGCCAGTGCTGCCAGTTTCGGAAGTTTTCGCGATTTCGGTAAATACGGACCGAATTGAGAACCTCCTTTCCGAAGTCGGTTATTAAAATTAGTTGCTAACACTTTATTCATTTGTATACCTAAATTGACAAGCTAGAAAAAAACTAGTATTCTATATGTTTTAAGCGAAATCGCGAATTTCTAGCTTGGCATTCGAGTAGGATTATAGTTTTCGTAATTGGCAACACTGGTGTACTTCAGTCAGTTTGCTAGAAGTCAGTTTGATTAGAATAAATGTCAACGGTTTGATTGCTTTGCGACTATCGTTTCTTTTGTGATTTTCTATGCGTTTCATGGTTTTATTCTAACAACTTTGGCTTGATTACGGACTCCGATTAGATTGCGTACTTGGTAGACTCGGCTGTGTGTAAAGGACTGGATTTTCCTGGCATTTTCGGATATTGCTCTGTCTGTGATCGAATTTAGTTGTATTATAATTACAACAATGGATGCAGAATATAGTATATTGTATAAATTGTGGATCTGCTGGAGGTTCTTTGGTATTAGAAAACGAAGATATACTTCGTTGCATACAACAATGGACTGTTCCCCGTATGGTAAGTGGTCTACGAAAGTGATTTTCTAATTTCGATAAGAATGTTACTACCTACTTAGGTTTTCATAAGCACATAATTTCTCGGTTTTCAAATTAATTACCACAATTGCAAGTTACTTGACATTTTATACTAATACTAATGTTTTATTGTATTTATTTATTACAGGTTGAAGCTCATGACCTTATATGTACGACGTGTTGGTCTGAAGCAGTCGAGCATAATAAGATGCAATGCACTGTTGGACGCAATTGTGTACTTTGTAAGAAGCTCCTACCATCAGGCATTACTGTTGCAATTGTATCGTTGGGCGTAGAACAGTGGGCTGTTGTGCCCACATAATGACTATAATTTGGTATATAAGCTGGGCGAGATACCAAAATTCAATTGAACCCCCTGCTCTGTTCTTAGATAATATATTATTGAGAAATATTGATGATTAAAACCTTTAATTGAATATAAATATTGTTTTTATTGCACATCCTCGAAAACCTCTTTCATTGTTATTGGTAAACCTTACTTTAACTGTTAAATTATTTTGTGTGGTAATGACATTTTTAGTATGGTCTGTGCCTTCTTGGTAATAGACCGCGGGTTCGATTCCCGCCTTATGGCATGTAGATAGCTAGGTACCTGTCTAATATAAAAGTAGTAACAATCATTAAAATAAATAATTCTCCATCGTAATAACATCGATATTTTATGAATTGTGGTGAATGGAACTTTTCCATTTTGGATACTTATGCGTTTTATCACAAATCCAAAGTGGATTCACTATATATTAAGAAACGTAACGTTGAAAGCAAAAGCGTTTAGGTAGTTGTTTTTCATACAAATTCTAAGCATTTATGAAAACTAGTCACACGCCCCGTCTTCGCACGGTGGCAATGTAAAACCTTGGTGTAAACCTTCCTCTTGACCTACTCTATCTATTGAAAAAAATCGCACCCAAATCCATTGCGTAGTTTTAAAGATCTAAAGCATTCATAGGGACAGACAGAAAATGCAACTTTATAAAATGATCATTGTCAAAGAATTATCTTAAACTTGACTAGGTACTATCTCTTTTCCTAGTATCTAGTAGAGTAGTCTTTCCCTAGATCTAGAAGAGAACATATAGAGCTATACATAGTATTGTTGATATTTTGTATAGTGTAGTTTGATTTTTAATTAATACTACTCTGATATTTCACGCAAGCTTGGTTATTTTTTATTTATAACCTCAAAATATTAACTTTTTTCGTAATTATTTTAGTTTCCTGAAGTGTCCGTTCGTGAAAACTTATTTCATAGGATTCCATATAATTTAAAGAGTTTATAGAAGTCACTTTCCATTCGAACGGTTCTTAGGCAGAACATGTATGGAGCCGGAACAATGTCCTTTCCAAGCTAAAAAAAATATTTTGTACCTCTTCACAGGTGTACCTTTCAGACACTTCATCCATCCACCATGTTTGTACCACTAGCAGTCAGGTCAATGTCACGTTTAGCTCACCACTATAGTACCTACAGCATCCACTAGTCCTGCTAAGAGCTTCTCGCTATAAACTTTACCTCACTTCGACTGAGAGCCTCAGAGCGTTCAACTTTGCACGACTTCGTAATGATCGGGATGGTGTATTGTTGTCTGTTTTTTTTTAGTTGCTCTTGTTTTTGATACTTTTCTTTGATGTTGGGAAATCGAAGATACCTAGCCTTTCTGTTGTGGGTGCTGTGGGAGAGCGTGTCAGATTTTTACAGACTAAAACCCTCCTCTTTTTCTTCCGAGCTTTTTTTTTAATTTGGGTAAACACTTTCAAATAACTTTTGCTATTCTGATGTAATATTGTGGATAATGTAGCAGCTATAGGTATGTTCGTACATAAAAACAGGTAACGAGTCTAAAGCAACTGTAGCTAAGTATGTAGCCATGTTTTATACGTAGCGACTACCTACCTGACCTTCCAAACCCAGTTACCCAATTCGTGACACCCTTTTTATCGTCCCACTGCTGGGCACAGGCTTCCTCTCACATGGGGAAAAATTGAGCATTAATATCCAAGCAACTGGATAAGTCGTAATAATGCTAGCTGTCAGACTAACTGCCCAATGATGGACCAGAACACCTGAAAATACCTACACAAAACAAAACAAATTTGATCCTTCCAATTAAAGAACACTTCACCTTGACGAGAGAATAGCAATTAATAAATTACCGTTCTTCTGAATCTGATAGCGGTATGATAGCATTTAATTAAATACGGTAATCCGTACTCTGGTTACAAAAACAATGGCGGTGGTACTGAGCCTGTTTTTTCTTCTAATTAAAGTCAGTGTCGTGTCGTCAAGGAGATCTTAAGTCTTAAGATACAAACGAATGGAATTGTAAAAATATTAATTGTTTAACGTTTTTGGTTTGCTTGTGTGCTTTTGAGTTTTGTTTGTATTGTGTCGAATAATTATTTAAATACGCCAATTAGTTTTAGTGCGATTAGTAAGTGTTTATTTTGTTAACACTTGAAACAACTTGAGACAGTGGTTTTATTCGCATCCCGTGCTATCAGCATTCCACGATAAACGGTTAATCTAACACTGAAATAATATATTTCAAATCTGTTCAGTAGCTCCCACTAGTGCGTTCAAGCAAACAAATTCTTCAGTTTACTTACTTAGTACTACTAAAACCTTTTATTAATAGGCATAGATACCGAACCATCCCTTGCAATTACTAGTCCTTTACCTTTACCTCATAAGCCTCATATTCCTACCTTACTCTCATATGACAAAGATAAATTCAAAACAAAACAAAAATCTTCAAGTAACACAAGAGATACAAAAACACATTACTGTGAGTTGAATTCCATAACGTGCTTGAATCTTTTATTGTTTAAGTGATATTGCGGAGAATACGCAATGGATTATAAAATGAAATCTACATCTTTTTGGAGGGATAAACATGTTTGTTGTGTTGGTAGTAGCTTACTTTTGAAGATGAAATTAGTTGATAATGAAACTAAGGTCGAAATTTTAAAGAATCAATTAAAAAGTATATAAAAAAATCACATCACTTAAAAGCAGGACTTAAAAGGAGGAAGAGTCATCCACATAGACTGTAATACAAACTACAGCACCAAAGGTTTAGTGTTTAGCTAAGCATCGAGAAATATTCACAGTAAAGTGATCAAAACAATTAGTTTTGTCTCGATAACATTTATTTAATTCGACTAAGAAACCATTATTCTCTCTAATTATATATTCCATCATAATCCATTGTTCTCTCTAATTGTATATTAATAACACTGAATATTTATTCCGTTATCCTTACTTCAACATTACCCAATATTGTAAACGAAATACAACAGCTACGTGACTGCAGCCCATACAAACTCTCTCACATCCCTCAGAGACACATTTACCCTGATGTTCTTAAACACGCAACACAAAAATAAACAAACAAAATCCCCAGAGACTTAGCTAAAAAATTTTAACTATAACTTGTTCTAAGTTGTTTTTAAGACGGTGTCATTAAACCGGTAACCCCGAGGTCCACGTAAGATTGCAGAGGAACCGTGGAAGTTTCTTCATAGGCGATAAATTACGGAGTCACTTTTACAGCTCAAGTGAACATACGGCGAAACTTTCACATGTGCTGTCCAAGTTATAACAAGATAGCGTTTCTGCACGTGTTAAAGAATTTGAATGGCTAAATTCTTTAGGAATTTGTGAAGTTCTGAGTGCTGTTACGTTAAGTGTTCGAGATATTGAGAGGATCAAGTTTGGGTGGTTGTGTTAGCGGATTTTGGCGTTTATATGGGATTAAATAATGTATTTGCCAATTTTATATCTTTCTGATGGATTTGGATAGCTCACCTCACTAACTGAGGTACAAAGTATTTATTTATTTTATATATAACATACGTAACTGACTTTTTTATCAATTTTCCATCTTAAAGACTGGTTAACCTGGGATTGAAGATTTCCACAACTTTTAACTTTCTATTTTGTTACGCCTTATATACCAAACAAAAGATTACGACAGAGAATTTAATAGCAAAACTATCCCAAAATTACTTGATACAACTTCAAAACTTACCTACATACTCCACTACATATCGCTCGCTCCCACAACTTGTACCACAACATAAGCCCCAGTTGCATTAAGTGGATAATCCGTGAGTTCATACTTTCATCTGTTTAATGGATGCACTGAAACCATCTATTGCCGTTAGGCGCTTTTTATGCGCGGGTCTAGATCGCAATTGAGGTGGAATTATAAGTGCTCTGTTATGCCAATCGGTTTTAGGATTAGCTCTCGGTTTTAGAACAAAGGGGTAATAATGATAAGTGTGTGGTGTTTTGTTTGAGGTTCATTTGTGGGGGTATTATGAAATCGGGAATAAAGTTCTAATTGGTTTCATAATTAGGTGTTATCAAATTATTTAGTTCATCTGAAACAATTGCAATAAAATATTTGTAGCATATGCTAGTACATTCATAACTTTATGTTCATTTAAGGTTTTATTTTCAACAGAAGTAATAGTGTAACAATATGTTAGACGATGCCTTGTATATGTATGTAACCATAGTTATTTAAACAGTACCTGAGAATGGCGTCCTAAGCCATGTTTATTCAATGCTAGTTTGCTATATACCAAAGAGAAGTATTTATTGTACCAATTTATGTAAATCCTAAAACCTGTACGAACATTTTTATTAAAATAGTAATATCGTATCCACATTATTATCTACTGTTATGAACTCTTTCGTAACTTCATATTAGTCTAGCGGTGTGCTCGGTGTTAATTTATCAACCTTCAGTCTAGACCGAGTTATGTTAAACTGTGTGAACTAAAAATGAGATTGTTGATAGTTTGTAGTTAAAATGAGATAAAAGATTGACGTTCCTCTATATATTTATTCTTTAGATGACAAAAAATATTTCGATATTTCTCGCTAATCATGCAAAAGCTACATATCTCTATTACAAAAAATAAAAAAAATAAGCCAGAAATATACTTTTAATATTCATGATTTTTATTTCATTTTCCTTTTTTATTCCATGGACGATTTACATCTCTAGATTCGCTTCATCACTGCCCTTGCAAGGTAACATATTCCGATCTATAGCAAAGATTTGCGAACTACCAGCTTGCACTGCAGCCACAATATAGCCGAAATGCACAGAAAACACATTTACCACAATCCATCATGGCGGATTTGTGGATTCTGTACGTCATACAAACGCCGGTAGCGTCCTTGCTAATGCTGATGGCTGTAGGTACTGCCTTAGATGCGGAACCCTAAATATTAATCAACATAGTTTTGATTAATTAAAGTTTTTGGTAGGTTTAAGGTAGGTTTTGCAGTCTGGTCAATTCTTTGGCTAACTGGATCTGTTAATCGACCAACTGTAATTATTACATAGTATGAGAACTTATCACGAGTAAATGATACACGTACATTTCTAAACAAATAGTTAATGTGTTAAAAAAGTGGTAAATAGATAGTACGAGTTAATCTGTGATGAAAACAGAATTTTTTAATACATGAATACCATATGAACACATTTTTTCCCGTGTGTATGTGAAAGAACATATAGTTTGATGTTAACTGAAATCGCCTTTCATAATTTTTTTTAAGGATAATCTTTAAAGCTCAATTTCAACATAAAATTTTCCCCGAATTCACTTTTCAATTACTTACATACAGTCTACTAAGTAAAAATCCTAAAAGTAAAATTCAGCGAAAAATCCACGTATTTTACATAGTTATAATTCACAGAAATGCAAGCTCCACTTATCTGCTTTTTACTCTTCGCCATTTTTAAGTCATCCAGCTTTTTTACAATGCAATGTTTTTGTATATTTTTACAAGATTTCATAGCAAACTTACGAGCCATTGTTGGCGTGGCATCTTGCTTCAAATTCCACGAACTTACCTGCGAACAACAAGAAAAAAAAAATAAGTACTTAAGCCTTCTTAATTGTTGCGCGAAAATAAGATGTTTTTTTTTTCATAAATCTCTTGTTTTTTGTTTTTAACTTTCCTATTTTGTCTCGAACCGTGAAAGGTTTTGTGATCAAAATTGAATTTTGCTTTTATTTAATTTCTCGTGAAAACGTCGATGCAAATGGAAAATATAGGTTTATTAATGTAACAGGAAAAAGAAATTTATGTTTGCTACTATGAGTAATTTATTAAAAAACAGAGAATTCTTTTTGTATTTTATAATTTTGAGTTCAGAATGGAAAATCATTTTAACTTGAATAATATATTTTTATATTTTTATTGACACAATAAACGAGTGATATAAATATTAAATTGAAGAAAAATACATATAATTATGTTCACAATAAGAACCTACTTATTTTATTTTTAGAAAACAGTGTCTATCAACAAATATTTACGAAAGAAAGCAATCCTAGTATGGTCTTAATTGTTTTGCACAAACCTCAACCTAGCAGTATTCCTACAAGCTAAATAAACAATAATTATTCATTTAGCTCGTACAGTAATAATTACAATTATAACTGTTGGCAACACTGAATATTTTGCTACACTCTAGTCATTTGTTACGGGCTTATTAGCGCGCTCGGGGAGAGCGCTCAAGATACCTCGTCTAGGGAGCTTGGATAATAAGTGCAGTTTGTACTAGATGTGGCATAGATTTTGGACAAATATTACCTATATTTATGAAGATGTAGCTTGATTACAAGCTTACTACACTTCTGCTTACTTTTGTTTTGTATTTAAGTGAAATAAGAAGTTTTAAATCAGAAATTACTTCTGGAGTATCTCAAGGATTCATTTACGTAAACTAAATATCACGTAGGATATAAATAATAGTTGAAAGTTGAGCTTCATATATAGTTACCTCTGTGGGGAAAATACACACACAAGACATATAATTCAGTATTACGTTCGGTTACCGTTACAGCCTTTTTATCGTCCCACTGCTGGGCTGCGGCCTCCTCTCACACGGAGAAGGATTGAGCATTAATCACCACGCTTGCTCAATGCGGGTTGGTGATTTCAGAATTTAGTATTACGTATACTAAAAATATTGCGCAAGAACCAGTCTAGCCAGTTTGTAATGTAATGTAATGTAATGTAATGTGTACACACATTAATTGTCAGGAAATCTATAAAAAGTATGAATAAATGTATAACTAAAAGTTTTCCAGCCAATTCCAGTGAAAATAATCTTTGTAAAGATTTTAAATTACTCTCGGCGTGATTGTGAGGAGTTCGCATATCGTTGTAATTGGTCGAGACGGATGCTCGGGGAGAAGGCGAATTGGTCGGCTGGAAGATATTTACTGCGTCCTATGAAATATTTTGGACATATTATATATTAACGTATCCTTTATTAGCTACAAACATCAAATTACCTATCCACGTAAATGGACCAAAAAAGTTTTTAAAATGTTTCCAGGAAAACACGCCTCAGAATGGCTTAAATTGGTTCCAATTCAGTACATCATAAGTTGAAAGAACAGGTATAACGGTTGGTCAGAAAGTCTGACAACAAGGTTGCCCTGGCAGACTGGAAGCTGTACCCCACATAGGATAAGGCTAGGCAGATGATGAAGATAAAAGAACGAGTTTTAGTCAGTATTGAATCCACTTTGTACAACCACCCCGTTGCGTATACCTAACTATCAAAAATCATTTTTACCTTTTTACTTTTAAATAAATAAATTGACCACTCTACTCCAATAACCGAGACCACAGGAAAATTATAGTTGATTAAAAGTTAATTGCATCTCAATACCTCATTAAGTGCATCAGCAGGTTGTCACACAAGTTGGAACAATCAATTAATGCTGAAAATAGGTCATACTACCCACAACCATTAAAATATCAGAATTTTGTACCATGTATTTTGTATTCAATTTATTTTGTGCAAGATTTATAAAAGCTGGTGTATTTTTATGTAGGTCAGAAAGAGTATATTTTTTTATGAAATTACTTGGTTTACATTTTGTAGTGATATTTTCACAATCTTCATTGTAATACATAAAATTCCATTGTCGACATTGGTCGTCGTCATTGATCCATCGAGTGTGTCGTACCTAATCACATTAAATCCTATCACATATACTTTATGATTTTCTAGGCGAATTTTAAAATAAAAGTCTAATCCATTCAGTAGTTTAGCCAGAGGAGTCATTTTTCGTTTCCATAATTTACAACAACATGTGTAAAGCAGAGATAAAGTTAGGAGTATCGAATGTTTTGACCAGTCTTGACAGCTCCAAGTTTTCAAGGGAGAATTTCTGTTGTTTGTAATCCTTATTAAAATGTATCTAGTACTGCACACATCAATGCGAATTAACAAAACTACCAAACCTACCCTCCAAACACAAATCCACAAATATCCAAGATTCTATAACACCTTCCAAGAAAGTCATAAATAATAAGAATATCTATAAAATATGTATTATTTTGTTAGTGGCACATATATCGTTATTGCTGGTAGCTCCAATTTTGTTTGGCACCGATTCCAATGATATACACAAGTTATATGTATTTGGTATTTGTGTATCTTGTATTTGCTTGTATCTTGTCGCAGTGACGTTGGGAATTTGTGTTTGGGACACACGGGTACTTAGGTCCGACAACTTAGTACCTACCAGCATATTTAAGCAAGATTTTTCATGATAAGCTAAGCCGAGTACTAGTTAACGACTTCAAAAAGTTAGTTTAAAAGTGCTTAGTAAATTGTAAATTGAAATGTCATAAATTAATGATAACCAATCAGATTTGTTGCTTAATTATTATTATTTTCTTTTAAGATATTCAAAATCTAAATCATTATCTTTGTTAAACTTGCTGGTTTAAAATTCCTCCCGTATGTCTCAACACCGAACAGTAATAACTCGAGCATCGTTAGTGCGCTTTGACTCGTCACTTATTATGTTAACCACGGATAACAACGTTCATTAGACTGAACCGCGGACCCCTGGGCAGGTTGTGATTGCTTTACCTTACCATTTTTAGGGTTCCTTACACGAAGACGTCTAACGGAACCCGATTATTAAAGCCCGGGCCCATTTACGTACAGGAGGTACGCCAAGGTACTCTATAGGTATACTTGTATTAAAAAGGAACGCGCCAGTCTCAGAAACTACTGATCTGATTAGATAAAGTTTTTCAATGTTCCTATAACCTATTTATCGATCAAGGCTATACGCTATAAGCTACTTAGCATTTTTATAAAATAAGCACAATTTTATTATGTTTTGCATGTGATTAATCTTGAACTGGACTCGCACTTGACAGTTTTGTGAATATATCATCAGAATTCAAATGAAGACACAGTATGTGGTGCTTGATGAGAACACAAAGAAAATGAAGGAAATTTATTGAAATTGATATCATTAGGATCATTGAAGTTTCTCAGATTGATCTTAGAAATTCTTATTGATATGGAACCATTCACTGGTTTTTTTCGTGTAGTTTTGCTGACTTAAAAAACACTTTATTTTGAGATAATTCAAGAATTCTGACTTTAAATCAACAGCTATTTTCCTATTTATTTGAATCGATTCGTCGAAGTTAAGATTAGGTAATATCGATACTCTTTTCGTCTACAAATGTTCCCGGTCCAACGTAAAGCTAAAGCAATACATTGAACTCTTTTAAAATTCATTGCAACGACATAAAACCTAAATCTCCCACAAATAGCTATATTTAACTTCCCAAAATTAAGCCAAATGACTTGCACTAAAAATCTAAGCCACTAATGTGGAGATTCAAGTATTCAAGTAGAGAGTTCTCTTTGGTCTACAGAAGCATTGCGGCGTTGACTTCAAATGTTTTATAGTAAGAACGTGAGACCGAGGCTAACTTAGCCAGTCGTAAATCTAGCCAGACGATACACCTAGTTTATGTAGACTTTGTTATTTATATACGGGGATTGATGGTGTGCTTTTATGGGGTAAATGGTAGGTACCGATTTTATGGGGCTCGCAATTAGAATGGGTTTTTATGTTTGTTTATTTTAATAAGTGACTGAAATAGTTTTTTTTTGTTATGTAAATTAATGTGCAGTAAACAGGTTTAATTCTTTAATTTATTTAGTTATTCATATAACCCAAACTTACACAATTTCATGCATTAATTCAATACAATTCTCCGAATGCTTTAAACCATGAACTTTGTTGAATGCACCAACTAAATTCTGAATCAACTATAATATGATCATCCAAATTCTATCCAAAATTAGTTCTGTATTATATCAATGAAATACCTGAATACAGACATCAGCCCAATGTAATCAGGTTTCAAGTTATGTTTAAGTAATTAATACCAGGAATAGCTTTATGTGATGTGACGCCACTTAATTAATATTATTTGATATCCTTGATGACACATAATCATTACTAATATAGTTACATGTCTACATGTGTGTCTTTCAGGAAAGAACTTCGGAACCAATTTGTATGAAATGACACGTGTATGGTCTTGCCTGTGAAATGACAATAGCTATCTTTTATCCGGGTGCAGTAAGTAGTCCCCTCAGTATGCTGATGGAATCTTGGGGAACAGCTCATATGACTACACATTGAAATAAGTCTCATACCCTATAAGCATTGCCGATTTTTTTTTAATGTATGCCAGAAAAATCTTGAATACCAGGAAAAATCACTTATTTACACAGGTACTAAAATTACTTCCATCACTTTACAATTTCACATTCCAAAAACTCACCGAGAGCGTACCAAATAAAATCTCCACCGAACGAGCGTTCCAATAATGTTAACAAAAATAAATTGACCTCTCTGTGAATCGTTTTTAAAATTGCCAGATTCTGCCTACCCAGCACCAGTCGCGGTGTGAAACGAAAAAATCGCCGCCAAAGCCGAAAGCCGACGGCTTCGATTTTATTCACCTTTTTGGACGTCGAATCGACTGGAGCGGTTATTATTGTGTTTTGTAGAGGAAAAGTAATAATGGTTGATGCGATGACTGGGCGGTTTTTGTTCGAGTGTATTTTGTACCTTTTTTTCTTGAATGCTAAAGTTACTTGCGAAAAATGTCCCAGGTATGACGTTGTAATCGTAGTATGATTTGACGTGAATTTTTAGCTTAAAGTGAATTGAAGTTCTAATAAATTTGCAAACGAATAACTTACAGGCATTTAGGTACAGTAATCAGTAGGTACTGAAAGTAGTTAACTAGGCATTAATATCAACTCACCTACCTCTGTTTTTGCCATACACCTTACTTAAGAACAAAATCGCGTCAAAAAGGAACCTTTTCTATTATCTCCCAAGTATATCCCAAAAGAGGGTCTCCTGAAGTTTGTATAAACTGAGATGTGATGAATAGGACAATCTCTTTAGTGTCCCTTTTGCTTACTTCCTCATAGGATGTGTTTTAGTGAACTGTTGTAAAGTAACCGTGGGTGACCGCTTGCTTTGATTACTAAGTTTTTTTTATTTTTTGTTGTTCCTGGTTTTTATTATGTTAAGGTAATAGTGGTGTTGATGTTAAGCAACAACTTGTGCCCTCAAAGAAACTAGACTCAATACTCAATACTCAATACTTTATTTGCTTTCCATGTGTATTCTTAGGTGGTAGTCTTATATATAGTTCACATGGACCCTGTCGGGCACAGCAAAATAAGTGGGATAGGAGAGAGGAAGCTCTTATCGGCTATGTTACTTATTATTCTTGACTAAGACTAAAGTAGTTATATAGGCAAATAAGTTACATATTTTTATTTTAAAGGTTTTTTTTTTTATTTAAACACTATAATTTAAGTACTGAAATCTGTAGCAATTATGGTTTTTCTTTTGGGGAAATCAGATCTTAATTTTTTTTGTTAACTACATTGTGAAAATCCTATTAAATGTATAATAATATTTATCCCTAAACAGGTCTGTTAATAAAATATCTCCCTTCACATCAAAGAGGCCAGCCTAAGTATTATCGACAGAAAATCTAACGATTTGAAGTGGGTGATTGTAACAAGCTTATTTCTACTGAATTGACTAGACTAGCCTAACATCCTTTGTAGATCAACACAACTGTGCTTACAACATGTAAGTACCTAAGATCTTCTGGCTAAGCTGCTTTGTATATCGTCTTCAAAGGTACCTTATGTCTATCGGAGACAAATAAATTGAACGTTTCGAGATCATAAGGTGGAATAGGAACTGAAAATCTCAATAGCGTCTTTGCATTACCTTGAAATAGATTTTGAATTTTTAGAATTGTGTATCTTTGAACAGTACCTATATTTTTCTGGTCAGTAGTCAGTAGTTTTAGACCGCTGAAGTCAATAAAAATACTATCCGTAATAAGGTCTCTATATCTTGTAACAAATGATCAACAAACTCAAGGTGTTCATAACCAAAAACCAGTAAAACCTCAACCTCCAAACTCAAACTCCGACCATAAAGGTTCATTGTAAACTCTACGGTATAAAAATTTTCATAATGCTGCTGGCAGCTGATGCAATATTAAATTTTAAATATCGAACGCTTGTGTCGCCCGACATTCAATTTGCCGCGAAATCTCTGTTCGAAGCCGTTGAACACACGACACTAAAAATAACGTTTTTGATGGCGGTTGCAGGCGGGCGATTTAAAAGATCGTAATGTAGTTAATGGCGTTATAAGGTTTTACTATTGTCTTGCGTGGCGGTTATTTGATCCAGATATAGGATACGTGCTTTATTTCTTGAGCGATATTGTTTAAGGATGGTTCTGTTAAATTAATTTGTTATGGATTCATGTGTGCGCTTTATAACGACATAAAGCAATCATGATTACAATTTATAGGGGTGTAAAATGTACATAGTATTCAAAATGTAATTTTCTTAATTATTTTGAACATACTACACGGGAGGTAAAACTAAATTACAAAAAAAAAAACACTTTAGGTAATATAAAATTATTATTAACCTTAAAGTAGCTTTAAAAAAAATCAAGAATTGAGTTATTCAATCGCTCGATTTGTCTAGAATCCCTTTAAGTTTCACAATACGTAAATATAAAATCAAAGAGCATTTTTCTCGAAGCCCACATAAAAGAGAGCACTGATCAAAATTCAAAAGAATTTTCCTCCAATACAGATATTGTGGAAATACCTCATATTAAAATGTAATAAAATTCTCCGTCGCTAATATAATTCTGTGGCGTGGACTGGGCCTAACGTTGTCAGCACATACGCTTGTCAATTCGTGTTCAATTCCAATATTTATATACATATTTAACTGAAAAGCGATTATTGGTCTGACAATTTGTTGATAGTTTGACGAATATCTTGTTATAGTGAATGTTGTTTTCAATTTTAAAATATTAAAAATATCGCAATATATGAAAAAAATATATTAAATAAAATTGGAAACCATTTAATAAATGGAAATCATAAAAATCCCGGTCACACGCCCTCAAACTTGTGCCAATATTGACGAACCGGCAATAACATCGATTAATATCTCCACCTTATTTTTAAAACACCATCATATTGGCCGAGTGCCCTCACTATTTATGTCAACAAATTAAACAGGGTCGCCGGGCACGTACGCAATAAAGCTCCCTATGTACACACACAACTCTCACAATCCCCGCTGGCGGCGCCACCGTCGACCAATCGATAGCCACCGGTTACCTAGCAACGATCATGTTGCAAAATAAACAATCAGATTCGAGCCCCCGTCTAGAACAAATTTACTTAGTTATTTTATTACTTGTGTCAACATTTTAGATCGATATTATAAGATTATTTACTCACGGGTGAACGTAGCATGTTTTTTTGATATATTTTTTATGAGAAAGTGAGTAAAAATGGTGCTATTACCGCCGTGCGCTCCCGAACAGTGCGGGAAGGATTTCCGACATTCTCTGAAGAAGCCAAGTCCCAACTATCCTTATGGACACAAGACAAAGAAACCGAGGGTGGTCCCCGCCTTCACCATACAAGGTACCTGCTCAACTTTATTATTTTAACAATCATCATCCTTCTAACTATCACTTCCCTTGAGGAAATTCCTTAAGACTGATCGACTAGAAGAATATGAAACAAATAGCCAAACATTACAACTGTGTGTTTAAAAATATGAAGAAAAATATTGGAGCAACAACTTGCCAATCAATCACCTTCAATAATCTGTTGCTGAGCCATCCTTTCAGTTAGGATTTTAATAAAAAGGCAAATAGAATTGTACATGTTCACTATGAATCTATTTAGGTTAATAGGTTAATGATAGATTTCTTACGATGTTGTGTTTATTGTTTATTTTGTGATTCAAAGATTATCCAATTTTAATTTTATTTGGTAAATTGTTAAAGGGTTAAGTAGTAAGTTAGCCTTGCTATATTCCTCTATGCCTTTTTACATACAAAGTCGGATTTGGGTGTTAAACCGAATAACTGATTATCACTTTTACTTTTTTCTCCACAGCTATGCAAAAAAACACAAAAGTGCTTCCACCACCAAAATGTGGAGTATTCGATCCGCTACCCCCTCGGCCCACCATGTTCAGGAAGTGTTACCAGCGAGGAGAGTTTCCTGTCTGTATCGAGTTCACTAACTTCGGCAAACGACTGGCTTGGAAGGTGATTAACTTGAACTATCATTTACAAGTTATATTAACATTTAGGGCGCATGAATAAAATTATTTTTGATAGTTTTCTTGCTTTGGAGAAGAGCCCTGTGTCTGTGTCTACAATGGAACACTAAAAGACTAACATTGTTATTTATATAGTTTGCTCTCAATAAGAACAAAATCGGAGGCATGTAAATCAAGCATCTGGTAGTCAATATACCTCAAAGTTTATATTAGCCATAGTTTGTCAAACTTGTATGTCACACGATAAAAATACCCTTTACTATCGCTAAAAGTGACGTAAGCCCGCAGTACGACCTACGAATTGACGATCTAAAAGCTAGGCCCTACTTATATTTGACGTATGACGTTTTATCAAGAAGTATATCCAGGTCAGTGCCTTAGCAATGCCAATCAAAGGTATGATATCTGAGTGTTCCGGTACTCATGATAATTGCGCGTAGGTGGTCGCCTCCGCAAGTCACGTCATAACCTATTTTTATAGGTTGACACAGAAAAACAAGCTTCTCATACTTAGGTATTGAATTTTAATGGTCAAAGTTAACAAAGTATTTTATTATAAATAATATTGAAATTATATTGTTAATAAACTACTATAGACAAAAGTATCTATATTAATTAGTTTGGAACTTTTCACGTATTTAAGTTCTATTTCATTTCTTTCTCTTAGATTTCACAGAACCGAAACTTTTCCGTGAACTTCAATCACGATATTTCAGAACTAGTCGTTGAATTCCATTTTTATCCAGCATTTAATAAGAAATCTCCTTGAGCCTTTAATTTCTGATTCTCGAAAATATACTCCTATCCCTGAAAACGGAATATTTTCTAGTCTAGGGAATATGGAATTTAATCAATTTTACGCTCTATTTATATGAGCGAATGGGAAAATGAAGTAAATCTTAGATTTATTGGATGATAGGTAATATATTCAGCTTGGTACAGAATGGCCTCGAATATCCAGTTATAGGTAACCCTGTGGAAGTAATAAAATTAAGTGCCAGGTAATATTGAGAACTAGAAGTTAGTTAAATTACCTTGGTTTGTGAACAATGAAAAATATTTTAATGCATGTCATAAAGTCAAATACTCAAATTGCAGTTCTGTTTTTCTTAGATACTTGAAGTTGATTACACCAATGAGTCAAATTCCTTGTAAAATTACCAAACTAACCTACTACAAAAATTAGTAATATATTATTACGATTCTAAAACGTTCGTTTTCTTCTTTAGGTACCGATAGAAAAACTGGACTTCCATCACTATTTACCCATGTTCTTCGACGGGCTGGCTGAAGGGTCTTACCCATACAACTTCATTGTGGAGAGAGGAATCCATGACCTGATCACCAAGGGGTCTTACAAAGTTCTGCCGGTGGTACCTCAACTCATCATACCGATTAAAAGTAAGTTGTCTTATAATATTTGAAGTAATACTGGATAAAGTGATGATTAGTCCTGTGTTTAAATGGTTTACGAATGTTACTTGTGAAATGATGATTGATAGAAGAGTACAGAACCACAAAATATACTTCGCCGATCCGAGGCGGGACTGATGATGATGGTTTAACTGTTTACATCTTGTAAATTAATGACGGAGTTTCTGATTCACCACTTTCTAAAATAATATCAATTAAAGAGGTACATAAAATTTCCAACACACCAGTGTACAAGAGAATATTGCAAAAAAACATGGCAAAAATAAACTCTATTTACATAATCATAAAGCTCATATACCAACACTATTATAAGAACTATCCTTTCTCGCCTAGAACCCAGAAAATAACTTATAAAGCATTTTCAACATGCCGTCTGAGAGTAATTTTCAGTACCTCTATACGAAACTCTTGGCACATGACATTACATTTTTCATACTAGAAAATGTTCTAGTCTACATTAAAACCTAATATCTTTTAAGCTTGATCAAGTTCACTTTAATGGCTTTAGTTTTCTTTGAGCAATCTTTTTGATGTCAGGATATTAGATGTTCAAAAGGGTTGTGCATCTTGATTATGTAATAAGATTATAATGCAAGTTGGTGCAGTGAAAGAGGAATTAATCTTGGAGGCTTCAGGATTGACTGTTTAATAAATTAATTTATAATGACCGGATTTCATATTCCTGAGTATAGTAAAAATAGTGTCTATGTAGTTACTTTTCCCCGTTCTCCGTACACTTGAAACTGCGATAGATCTTTTTGAAATAAAAACCGATGAGTTTGACCGGTCCAGATTTTTATTTTTTTCAAAATGAACCCAATACAAATAAAGAGTCTTATAAATTGTATATACTCATATTATCCTGATATTTACAGATGCTCTAGCAACGAAGCGTCCTACAGTGTTGTGCCACGCGCTCAAATGTATCCAGATGTTGGTCACTGGCTGCGAGAGAGTCGGCGAAGCCCTGGTGCCTTACTACCGACAGATACTACCCACACTTAACTTGTTCAAGGATAAAAACCGTAAGTAAAATCGACAATTTATGAATACTATAGAGTGTAGTGGTAGCCTTTTAAAAAAAGTTGCAGCATAGGTAGTTTCCCTATTTTTTGATGCTTATTTCTTAATGTAATTCTACATATTAAGCATCTACATTTCAGATTTCATTTGAACAAGTAATTATTCGAGCCCAATCTTCATTTCAAAACCTAACCTGCGTAAAAAAGCCCTCAAAAATACCTAATTAAAAATCCGTAACACAACACAATGACAGGAACGCAGACATGCCACAATTTGAGACTTAATAAAGCTCATATATTTGCTAAAACCCGTGGGACAATGTTAATGACGAACAATTTACAAAACATTAGCTTCAGGTAGGACGCAAAAACGACGCGCCGCAACTATGTAGTCATGGTTAATAATGGGACTAGTTTTGCACACTTGCGACAGTTTTGTCGCAATTCAGTTTTGTTTTGAAACGATAATTTCTTTAAGTCATCATCTGCGTAGCCTTTTCCCAGATTGGGGTCAGTTTTCAGTCTAATTCGATGCTGCTGAGTAACAGTATCTCACATGGTGAGGCTGCCTAGCTTACTTCCTCAACCTAGTTACCTTGGATAATGCGAAACGTGCTAAGGCTGTGTGTCAGACTTACAACATTATCACTTAAGCAATAGCACAACTCAATTTTTCATTATAACTTACTTATTCAAATTTTTATTTCCAAATGATTATCAAAACCATAACAACAAACAGCCTTTTAAATTACAAGACACCTCACCATCAAAATGACAAATACAAACAAAACCAGGAGACGTGGCACGGTAACAATGCCGCGTTGTCACCGCCGGTGAGAGGGCAACGCCACAAACACCGAATGCCCGAAACACCCCGAACGCTGAAAACGCCCGAAACGCCCCGAATTTCACAGCCACATGTAATTAATCTACCCCGGATGCCCCGACAAGTCTATTAGGCTGAAAACAATATCTTCTCGGCTCTCCACGTGTCAATTATGAGGTGAAAATGATTGATGACGTCATTGACGCAAATCGGGCGTAGTGACGTAATTAGGTTTTGAAATTGGATGCTTGAGGGAAAAAATGAGGTGTGTGAGATACAAAATAATGTGGTTAAAAACATTGAAGCAATGTTTTTGTGTTGAGAAAAAGCTGGGCGGAAAATAACAGGCTTTTTTGTCTTACCAAGGCGTTTCGTTTTGTACTGGTTTATTGGTTGATTAATAAGTTTAGGTTGGCAGTCGTTACATGTGAAATACTGGTACTCAACTGCATCCAGTTAGACTGGAAACTGACGTCAACAAATCTTGGAAAAAGCTTTATTTTTTAAGCAGGTGACAATGATGAGCTCAATCTCTTTTATAGATGAGAAAGGGTGATGATGAAATATGTACAGTACATATTTTTTACAACAGTTAAAAGAAAACTCTTGAACATTATGGTATCAAATATTCGCGCAAAGGACAGCCAATATTCATTATAGAATATCGACCACAGAGGCTATTAGAAATTGCACATCAAACCGAATTGATATTGCTATACCAATATTTACTCGAATAGGTTTGTATTGCAACCTATTTGAATATTGACCTTGATATAAACTTGCACGTAATATGCATCCAATCAAATTAGAAGGGTCAGCCACAAAATTATTTGATGCAGGAAATTATAATGCTGAATTAAATTTAAATTGCAGAGTGTAGCGTCCTTTTCCCATAGGTGTTATACATACAACAAATATTATTTGTTACTGCGTTTTATAATATGAAAATCAAGTTATGTAATATCCTATGGAAATAAAAATAAAAGTAGTCAAATACATTATTAATATTACTTTAATATCTAGAATACACAAAGAAAATCCAATTATATTCAAAAAATATATTTGACAACGTGAAAACCCATTTTGATACGCAGATTATTCCAGATTCAGATTTCAATAAACTGCAAATGTTTTTAGTATAATAAATTAAATTCACGCGTCAATACCAAACTGAAAAAAGTCCAAAAATACAGAAAACATTTTGCGGTAAGTTTCGCATGTCGGAACTTTTTTCCGATATTTTAATTATAACTAGTGAACTGTCAGTGAGTTGCGCTGGTTAAATTAATATAGCGAAACCTCTTTTCAAAACTGTTTTAAAATAGTGATTTTGAATGAATTGATCAGTTAATAATTACTTGTTTGAGATTCACTATGACATACTCGTCGACAAACAATTAATTTGATAAACAATTTTGCCGTCAAATTAAAAGCAAAAATGTAAGAATCTTCACCCCCCAAAGATAACCCGAGTCGCATAAAACTTACCTGAATTTGTCATTCCGTTTGATGAGAAACGTTAACAACCTATGTAACCAATTTGCCCTAAGCCGTTTTACTTGTTGACGTCACAACTCAATCAAAACGTTGTACGCAAGGCCTATAGATCCTTCTGGAACATAAAGACCGTCACAGGTCATTCTACATAGAATGGACCAGTGCAAGGGAGGTCAATGGAAACTCATTCGGTACCTACCGAGAGATTGGCAGTTTATTAAGATGGTGTATGCAGGTTGCAATTCGGATGTACGAAATGGTTTCTCTTTGTGTTTGATGTCTCCGTAGGTAATTGAATGGAAACTAAAGGTGGGACATAGGTACAAGTACAGAGCCGTGTCCCTAAAAGCTGTCACTGTTACAATCTATCATCTCTGCCAGACAGCATTGGAACCAACATTATTATCATTGTTTTTATTTTTCTTCAAAATGTGCTAATTGAATTCATGCCATTCAGCCATTCAGCCTTCATGGACTGCCACGTAAATAGAATGTACCTAACAGTTATATTCGCCGTTGTTCTCAGGTAACATCGGTTCCGCTATAGACCATACAACAACCCGGGGAGAAAATGTGGCAGATCTCATAGAGAGCACCCTTCAGTTGCTAGAACGATACGGAGGGCCTGATGCATTCATCAACATCAAGTACATGATACCGACATACGAATCAAGTGTCCTCAATTGATTTAATAAAACTAGCTTGCACTTATTAGCCTTTTTCAAAAAAGTACAACAATATTTTTTTAATATCTGAAAGACGAAAAATATCGTTGGACTTTTTCTCGAATCTGATTGTTTATTATGCCACTACGAGTTTTAAAACTCCATTTTTGTGACGCACTGATTTTTATGTAGACTCTAAATGATAATTAAGTACTTATTACTAATTATTATAAAGTTTTGATATCGTTGTTTTTAAATGTTTACGAAATATTAATTTAAATTGTGTGTGATAATAATTATGATTAGGTTATACAGTTTGCAGTTTATTGACTGGAGAACTTATTTCATTTTGGCAAGGAGGTTGGTGTTTATTTGTTTATGTTTGGTTAAAGATTAAGAAGCGGTTTACCGCGACCAAATGTTAATACGCCACACCCCCATTTCAATTAATGTTCAAACATTATTTCGACAACAGCATTTAACCATTTTTCAATCGTGTACGTGTTTGTAGCTTAGAATGAATGTTTAATAAAATTAAGTGTTAAAAATATACTCGCTTATTATAATATTCATTGAATTCTATTGGATTGTTATGTTTTGCATAATTATTTATTGCAGATTTAGCAGTAGTTAGTTTTTTTGTTGAAGTTTATATTATGTAATGACATTTTTTTCGTTTTTGTTAAAATAAATTATTCGTGATTGATAGTGATACTTCTTTTATCATTGCGAGAGACAAAATTGTTGAGATCCCGATATTAAAATAAAATTCAGCTTAAAAAAAAAAAATCTATAAACCACAGTAATTATTATAGTATCATTGTATACTTAATTCGATGATGATCTCTTTTTTCTACAAGTCATAAGTTATGTAAAAACATACAAACAAAATCTCTCGACTACTTTTTACTTCGTTTTTTTGACGTTGATTTCTTCGTTTATCAACGTGAATACAAAATCATCTAATATCAAAATATACCTCTACACAAACCAAAATACTTGTTTACCAAAACACGAGCTCTGAAATATTTTACCAATAATTACACATCGATGAAGTTATACCCTTTGGGAGGTCACAGTCAATATTTAGATCAGCCGGGCAAAGCAATTTACAATTTGCAAACCCGAATCCAGGGGTACTATGTATGCATGCAATTTGCATGCACTGCTTCTGTTTGGGATAAACCGTTCGCATCGTATGCATGTAAGTGATGTCGGATCATATGGTATGGCTTGATTTGAATTTGATGGTACCTTGATGTTCGGGTGAAAGGTGAAAGGGCGTGTGTGTTAAGATGCTGTCGCGGCAGTCGATGGCATCGGTGTGATTATAACGGGAAAGTTTTAGTGTAATATGTTGTTAAGTAGTTAATAATGAAAACTGAAAGGACTTGGCGATTACGCTTTAGAAACTAAAGAGAAAAAATGTAGACAATACTTCTTTTTCATCATTTTAAGTTCTGAAATGTTTAAAAACTTCATATCAAAACGATAACCCTTAACTTTAATAAACAGGCTGAAAAATAAATACACGAGGAAGTAACCGCTCGTTTCACAATATCGGGTAAGGCCATATGAGATACGTGACGTCAAAGCGTGGTGCTCACTATTGGCGCTCTCACCCCACTTGTAGTGATATGCTTTTACCTTATGCTGTAGAAAATGCTTTGAGTTTTACAACATTATGAGAAGGTTTTATATTAATATTGGCTTAGATACATTTTTTATAAGTCTGAGAGGAAGAAAAGTGGTGTTTTCGAGATAGTGCAGTAGGTGCTTACAGGTATGTGTATGAAAATTTTTTTTGGTGTTTAAATATAACCAAATATTCATGAAAGACAGTTTATTAATCAAAGATTTCCTTATTGTTTGAATTCATGAAGACAAATAATTTTCATATCACAAAATTGTAATAAAACACGCCTTTCACTCAAACAGCCCTTTATTAACAAATAACATCAAAATAATCCATTAATTTACATTAATTCTCCCAATCTTCACACATTTCAAACTTCAAAACAATTTCGAAATTATATTTTGAAAACAAAACACCGTGGATTATGAGTTACAACTTCCATCACTTGGTATAAGATATAAGAATACGTATATTAATATAAATTGGGTAAGGGCCGACGTCTTAGGAGTATATTTATCAGTTCACTGCAGACGCGGTCTGGATTCAAGGCGACACCTTTTTAGCCCCTCAACATTTATAACAGGGGGACTGAGATGTGGAGTCACTGGATGTGACACTTACCTGGGGTGAAGAAAGTTTTTTTTTTAATACCTTGTTATTGTTCAGGAAATTGGTAAATGGAGTAACTTTACATGTGCTGTAAATGTAGTTAACCTTATGTAGCAATAGCAACAATAAGTTGACTTCAAAATGCGTTTAAAAATAATGATACATTCCGAAGAATAATACCTTTCGATTTATAGCTCGCAATTCATGTGATAATTTGGTAGGTTTTTCTTATTTTCTCAAGAATACACCCTAACCAATAGTCGTTTGTAACTAGCATTAGACAACTGTATTTACTAGTGACACACAAATTGAGGAATAACACAAGAATTTGTAGGTGTGTCGTACTGTATGTCGGACCATAGAGACTCATCCAGTATTCCTATACATCTAGGCGAAGAGCGTCTTCAGACACGAATAATTTATCTTGGCAGCAATCAAGGGGGTAATTTTCGTGAAGACTGTGCTCCGAAACTATTTCACTAGTTTTCACTGTTTCATTATTGTAAGGGAAATGAGCTTTTTATGTAATTTATATTCTTTTAATCTTTGTGCGTTTAATTACTGTGTTTATGAATCATAAGATCATCCTTTTGAACCCTAGGTCATCCACTGCTCAATATAGGCGCATAGATTTACAAAAGCCAGTAGGACTGGTCGGTAATGGTACCTATCTGCGACCTTATTAGATCATCATCATAAGTATCAGACTATTTTAAGGTTAACTAACTTAATAACTTATTATCTAATAAAATGGCAAGAACATTAATTAACATTAATATAGAAATTAATGACTACAAAAGTTTCTATGTATACTGTATAGTCTGAATGACTGCAAACCATACATATTCAAGGTTTAATAAAAACTTTCAGAAACTAAGATGCTTGCTGATTAGATATGCAAATTCTTGATGTAAGTAATTTCAAAGCAAATTATTGAAAGTTGTGGTAGAAAGAGTGCATTGTTAAGCATACGCAGAAAGGTGGTTACTCTTATTACTCTGTATACGAGCGCAACCAAGTATACGTGTAAGAATAAGTAATCTTATTGTTTGGAGAATTGTAAATGGTATTCCATTGAAGTAGTTATTCGATTTTATAAAACCTATAAACAAATAGGTAAGTTATTAGAGAGTTAAGCTATATTTTATTTAGCACGGGGAAAAGTTCCCTGAGACGTGATTCAAACTAGGTACATCGATTATTAAAGTTTATAATTTACCTGTATAATTTAAACCAGTTTCTAATATAAGTGTATTATAGTGCGTATAGTGTTGTACACTTTCTTCACTAACAGCCAGTTTCTTCATCACAAGTAAAAGCCAAAGGAATGTCATAAAATATAATGATTTTCACGATTTTATCCATTGGTTTTGCTGTTACTTTAGCCTTGAAAAAACTAATTTAACTTTTATTCATTTTTATTTTTTTTTTATTTTTATTTTTTTTATTCCCGTCACAAGACGGGATAAACGCTAAGAAGAAGAAGAAGAAGAAGAAGAAGAAACTAGCTGGAAATAAAATACCTCCAAAATCCCTCAAACAAACACTTAAAAAAAAAACAACACTCAATTCAACACAAAACAGATTGAATACACAACTAGACAGCCAGACAGTATTATCTTCCTTTTTTCGTGATCCGATTTCCTGACGCTGGCTCCTTTAATGAGAACATAATGATGAAAAATATGAAGCTGCAGTCTCCCCTCTGATATTAATCGGGGCGATTTTTCTAAAGGCGACTTATATCGTACCATCTTACAGCTTTTTACTTGGAACCTTGGAGCTATGGAGCTTGGAGCTCTGTGCTAAGTTCTGATTGTGTTATGGGTATGCTTGTGAATATGTTTTTTTGTGTGTGTTATTTTGTTTCGTAATGGGTCTTTTTTGCTGTTGTCTTTCTGTTGAAAGTTGAAATTTTTTCAAGTTTTTTTTTCATGTCAGTGAAAGGTGCTCTTGTTACCTGCGCATAAACTTTTTATTTTTTAATTGATTTGTTTGGTATTTACCAAGGTTATTGAATCACCATTATGAAATTACGTATAAATGCCTCACTTTGTTTATAAAAAAAAAAAAACTTTTTTTTATTCAATAATCAATGATTACATATATCCAAAAACGACGAATGTCGGCGAACAAATTCACCCCAAAATTCAAATGTAACAAAATAAAGCGAGAATTGAAAATAAAAACGCGAATAAAGCGAGCCAGGGTATTCATACCAAAAATATTACATCGACTTTGATTGCGAGCTATGCCATCAGAACTAAAATTCAGACAAAAATTCCAATAGGAATTAGCTCCTAAAAATAAAACAGGAATCGACCCCAACATTACGCAATCAAATTATGATACTCGAATTTCAACGTTTCATTTCATTCAATTGGACGTGTTGTCGACGGAATAAACATTGGACAAGTATTTTGTGTTTGTTTTTAAGCGTTATGCTGTGGCTACATATCGATTTACAAAGCTATTGTGCAGAAATATAAAAATATATTTCGAATCTTTAAAATATTTTCAAAAAGCTTTCATCAACAAAAAACACAGTAGGTACCATTTCAAAATCAATTATTTTAATAAAATTTTTGTTTTCATCCACAAAATTGTACACAACAGCGTCTTTATTAATGTGATGAAAATACAGATAAAAAACGTTAACTTCTAAATAAATAATGAACAGGCTTCTCTAATTCTATTTTTATACGAGCGGGTTCAACTGGGCTTGCTAATTAAAGTGCAATGGGAATGCATTTCGTTTTTGATAATCAATCTTAGAAGCGTGAGAAATAAGAATTTGTTTCTTGTCTGCGAAAGGCGCGGTTACAATTTATTGCATTAATTTTTCGAAACAGCAAAGTTATTGGGAAGTATTAATTATGTTTTGAAACAAGTTTGGTAGTAGCAAGTTAATAAAAAACACGAATTTAAAAAGGGAAAACTAATAGGTATTTCATAAATTCTTATACCGCACTTTTGTACAATGCCTCAATTTATGTACAAGAGACATCCTTACCACACAAAGTCAGACACAAAACCATCCTAACCCCTGTATCGAGATCCTCATTAGTTAAAAATAAAAATAACTACATACAAATAAAACAGTGACACGTTTTAACAAGCACAGCAATAAAGGCCCGCTGCAGCCCGACACGAATAAATCGCGGGACAGCCCGTAGGTATCCGCCATTTAAAATGACCGCATTTACAATGTAGTGTAAGGTGAGCACTTTGCAGTAATGAGAATGTTTTAGGTAAATGGTTTTGAGTGTAGTGAAAAGTTCGTGGCTTATTGTAGCGTGTTGAGGTGACTTGCAACTTTGTTGTGTTATATGGTGAAGAATTGTTCAATTCTTTTAACAAGAAATATATTAGTGGTGGTATGTTTCTGACACCGGAACTGCAGATACAAAAAGTATCTTCGTAGATATTATTATCGTTTATGACACTGTGTATTTTTAAGATTGTTTCTTCATCGTTTGTAGAAGAAAGAGGCATAATTTTAACACTGGTCCTACATAATTTTTATAAACTTTGTATATTTTCTGTCCTCTTTATTTAGATTGGGTGAAAAATATATGTCAAAATTTCAGAAATCTAAAGTTGATACACAGCACTTTATTTCAATTAATTTATTACACCACGGTGTAACACTCAGTCACTTTTAGACTATTTTACAGCATCGCCTAGACAAATTTTGCAGCGAGATAAGAAAGAAACAGGACAAAGGGGGCATTACCTCGGCTTGTGGCTCTTAATGTGGATTATGGGAGAACGAATGACGGGTCGAAGCCAACCCGCTTAGTTTTACGCCACGATAATCGAGATTAAACGAATTCTGTGGTTACGGTACGGTGTGATTGCAGTTTTAGAATTTTAGTGTTTTTGGAGCCGAGTTTTGAGTTTCTTATATGGTGTAAGAGTGTACATAAGAATTACGTATGTTTTTTTCTTTGAAACCTTATTAGTGGCTCATGAGTTAAAGAAGCCTTGTTATACAAAGATACATGATTTCATATACTACATCTTATTTCAAAAATGCTTTAGTAATAAAATAATGTGATTTTTTATTAATTTATTTTCGATCGTATATTTTTTCAAAGAAAGTAGGTAAAACATTATTAACTCAAAGCTTAAGTATATTGGTCACTTTATTCAGTACAATTTTGTCTGAGCAAAGTCCACCTACGGTCAGACGGCCATTAAAAAAATAACATTTAAGAAATACTTACCTCAAAAAAACAAAAACATACTCAAAGAAAAAGGCCAAGCAGGTGGGATAACGTCAGGCCGATGTTTTCCACTCGATATGAATAGTGGGTATTCGGCCGTCGGCCTCGTCTGTCGGCCTCGGCTCGGCCTGTCTTGCGCCTCGGCCCAGCGGCGCGGAAACCTAGCTGGGACATGTGTAAGAATTCCCATTCAGATGGGAATAAACAACGTGGAAATGAGAGACGTATTTTATTGAATTTCGTTTTTTTATTTTTTATTTTAGTGGTTTCTTTTGAGATAGATGCTGCTGTTAGAAAGAATTTATTTCAATTTCTGCCGTTTCTTAATGGTTTTATTTAACCAGGAAGAGCAAAATTTAGCTCATCACATCTGCCATCAAATGGCCGTCCAAAAGTCGACATAAAGATGCGTATGTTCAACGAACACAAGATTACTTAGGCAAAACAAACAAAGCATTTATTACTATCTCGAAATCCTCCTTACACAATTTCCACAAGCATAACTCCAAACAGACCGCCATCTCAACAGCCATCAATAATCAACAACCAAACTACAAACACAAACGAACAAACACATAATTATACCTTCCACTGCAATTATTAGAGGATTACAATGACACGTGCACAAAGCACCGAAACAATTAATATCGACAGGGTTACACGTTGCGGTGTAACCCCGGCTGGGTTACAGCCACGGAGTAAGTAAGATGAGCGGAGATGCCCGAATGCAGGTTGGCCACGCGCCTTCATCTAGGTCAAATACGCACGACGGGTATGACCGAAACGATCAGTTCAGATCAGGTTGACAAATGGTTCTTTGAAACATTTGTCAACGATTTTTGGTGTTACAATAATCGGGCGAGTCCAAAGAAGGCATATGAGGGCGAAGACAGTAACGTTCCTCGTTCCCCCGCACTTTGGCGCGCTACTTTCTTAGGAGACTCAGCTATGGCATCTCCGCCAGTTTTTTTGTTCTCCATGGTCACAGCGAACTGATCATGTAGGTGACAGAAAATCAATAGGCAACTCATGATGATGCGAACTGCACGTTAATTAAACGCGGACGGTAACTGGACTTGCCTTACAGTGGACGTTTTTAATTATGCCTTTCATATTCGATGGCCGAAATAAATAAATTGATGGTGCTCTGTAATGGGATGTTTTGTTCGGGGAAATTGTTTTTCTTTTTCGTTTTAACGTTCGTAATTTTTTTGAGAAAATAATTTATTTATGGAATACTATTTCAATTCTTAATCTATAAAAACTAAAATGAATACTCTTAAACTTCAATAAATTACTTTCAATAGTTACCTTAACAATGGTAGCAAGTTCAAGGCCAAATAAAATATTCATTAAAATATCTCTCTAACATTCAATAACAAAATGCACAGTCGAATAAATTCTATCGCTCCGCCTACAAAACATCGCCTAACAAGCAGAAGTGAACAGTTAACAAGTTTATATATTTTACAATCGTTAGCATCTGATGCAAAAAGTGATATTTCTTGAAGAATCGGAATTTTCCTCAGTAACTGAGATGCATCGCTCACTGGGTCGAAGTCAGTAATGAAACGGTGAATCTTACTAATGGTTTATGATTGGAAATCTGGGACAGTATACAGACCAACTCGAATATAGCATACTGTTGTAGAGAGTATTATAATAATAATAAATCGTACAAATACAACTTTCGTAACTATGTTAGAATTTCTTTTCAATGATTTCAATTTTAATCACCCTCATTATGCAAACAAGCATTTTTCTAGCAAGAAAACCAGTGTGCCTTTTGACATAAGATGACATTGAAACAGATGAAATAATTAGATCATTTACTTTTTTATCCTTTAGCACCTTTTACAATCCAAAACATACATAATCCTCGAAAATTCTACACTCCCAGAAAAGGAGATTTTTAAATAAATAAATTCTGCAGCCTTTGAGGTCCCAACAGACCCCAAACTCACTCTCTTCTCACTGGCACCCATAGTAAGGTACACAGATAACAAGTCGAGTTTCATATGAATGCACTCACTAACTATGTCTAAACGCTCCGCTTGTCGTATATCAAGGTAGCGTCGTTTATAAGTTCCAGGAAAGCTGTCGTGTGCTGCAATATACGTGATCAAAGGGAGATGAGTTCACGTTATTGCTGCTGAAGTGTACGTAAATTATAAGTAAAAGTTTACTTTGTAAATGTATATTTTTTCAAGATAGAGATGTCTTTGAGTTCTCTAATGGTAAGCGATGATGTGATCGAAGGTGCACGCTTGCCTCAAAGTAACCTTCGAATTATGATATGAAGACTTCTAGATTGCAATCATGACTTGAAGACAAAGGTTGTAAATAGCACTGACTCTGGGACGAAATTCCACTCGTTAGCTATTGCAGCAAAGAATGTGTTTTTTTCTTCTTGTCTACTTCGATCCTTTTTGTTTTTATATGTTTCAATCATACCATATCAATTTGCACTCAGATCTACATTTGGACTCGGTCAATATCAGTAGTACCCTTTCCATCTAGAGTTAATTATAAGTACCTAGTTAGTAACATTATAACCAGTTTTGTTGTTTACGCTCAAGTCTTCATATTCACCGTACTATAAAATCCTCTTCTTTCATATACTAATTGCTAACCCACTCTTCTAACAAAGACATCATACCTCTTACAAGTCTGGCTTCCTAAACAGCTGGGTGCATCTTCAGGTGCCGACAATACGACACAAAGATAATTGCTGCCAGATTCCAATTAGGACTCGATCGATACACAGACTAATTCTATACGCAGCTACCTGTTTGTCATACTGACGATTCTACATGTTCGTGTTTGAATTATTTTGGTACTGTGACTTTGAAGTGTAAAGAAGTTTGTTCATAAAATTAGGGAGTTTTTTTATAGAGACTTTTTTAAGTTTCCCATTGTTCAATGTTCATTACTTACTATCATAAGTGTATTAAAGTTTGTTATCTGAAAAAGTCCTTCAATCACATAATACTAATCTACATCAGGAGAATGTGGTTGTAATGGTCTAATATGATAAGGAGGAAACATTTTTATTTTTTTTTACCCTAAAGGCTCCGAAACTACAGAACCGATTTGAAAAACAGCTTCACTATTCCTGAGTAACATAGGTTATATTTTATTCGGAAACAGTCAGAAGTTTCCACGGGATGGGGTGGAGCCGCAAGAAAACAGCTAGTTATAATAAAATCTGCATTCCAAAAACACATAGGTCGAAACCTAAAATGATAACACGCGTACTAACAGCAACTGATAACAGTTGCTATCTCTCTCAGGTCAGACAGGAATTGGGTCAGTAGGCCAGTGGTGGGACAAGGATTACCGGGCTTTCAACGTTCATACAATACTGTAGGTGCCGATGCATAATCGATTCGGAGATGAAGGGATCGCCTTTGGAAGTGCATTGGGTTTATAGGTCTGTGGTATTGGTTCGATGGAGTTTTAGTTTCAAGGTAAATGGAGATAGATATGGATAAGTTTTGTAATAGGAAATACCTACGTCTATTGTTGTAAAAGTTTCGAGCTAAGTGGGAACTACTCAAGGCAAAAAGTCCTGTAGTTTCAGTGATTAACGCGAAAGAAACAGACAAGTTTCAAATAAACTCTTTTGCAAAAAAAACGGGCACCTATGCGAAATCTTAGTTTTAAGGACTTTACATGTATTTCAAAGGGTTTTAATGATTGTAGTATGTTTCTAGCATCAAAAGAGTTAACCGAGCATGCGTGAGAGTGTATTCTAAATTAGATTTTTGTACAATTGCTAAGAAATTGGTTAAACCTTGTTTTGGACTAATTGCTGGCAGAAAGTTCGTCGGTGTTTTGAAAAGTTTTTGAAGTGATTTTCAGGAAAATGATAATGCAATTTTAATTAATGATTAATGTACTTTTTTGTTAGATCAAAACATTTTTGAAAAACTATGCGTATTTGATAAAATTTTCACCTGCTCTAAATGGGCTATACAGATGATTGATGGCAATGTTAAGAGTATCGGTATTTTAGTGTAAAGCGTTCTATTGTTTAGATATTGTACAAACGTGTTTTAAAATATGGCGTTTTCATAATTAAACACTATTTAGAAGAGTATCAGTACCTTTGGCTGCGACAAAACCAATTTAAAGTAAGCAGTGCCGATCACAACTCGTCTCCTATCGGACTTTGACATTTAAAAAATACCAAATTTTGTGATAAATGTTAAAATTAACCACATGAAAAATGATGAAGAAGGTTAAAGCTATCTAAAAAGTCAAATTATTGCCACGTTGAAGCTCTCGATAACTCCATAGGTATCGGGTTACTAAACGACGATTTAGCTGAAAGGGAGTCAAGAATTCAAAATTATTGGCCAAACGTATGTTTCTTAAGAAATGAGCAGATAGCCAATTATTGTTATGTTTTAAGCAGGAAAGTGCTATAGATGCCAGAAAATGTCATTGCAGGCAAGTTTATTTAATAAAATGTCCATGGGATGAAAACACGCTATTTGAACGCTCAAACTCATAGATCTTCAGTGGTCTACGGAGTTTCCCAAGAGATGAGGTTTTTTAAAAATCAGTGATTACCAGACCTTAAGACCTCGTGCTCACAGTCTATGCGCTATTTTCTGTATTTTGTAAAATTTCAAGACTTTTAAAAATGTCAAAGTCCGATAGGAGACGAGTTGTGATCGGCACTGCTTACTTTAAATTGGTTTTGTCGCAGCCAAAGGTACTGATACTCTTCTAAATAGTGTTTAATTATGAAAACGCCATATTTTAAAACACGTTTGTACAATATCTAAACAATAGAACGCTTTACACTAAAATACCGATACTCTTAACATTGCCATCAATCATCTGTATAGCCCATTTAGAGCAGGTGAAAATTTTATCAAATACGCATAGTTTTTCAAAAATGTTTTGATCTAACAAAAAAGTACATTAATCATTAATTAAAATTGCATTATCATTTTCCTGAAAATCACTTCAAAAACTTTTCAAAACACCGACGAACTTTCTGCCAGCAATTAGTCCAAAACAAGGTTTAACCAATTTCTTAGCAATTGTACAAAAATCTAATTTAGAATACACTCTCCACGCATGCTCGGTTAACTCTTTTGATGCTAGAAACATACTACAATCATTAAAACCCTTTGAAATACATGTAAAGTCCTTAAAACTAAGATTTCGCATAGGTGCCCGTTTTTTTTGCAAAAGAGTGTACTAAGCTAAGTACTCTGTTTACGGATGCGTTATATTACATGGCACAAAATCTGGATTTTCATTGTAAGAGATATCTTTTGAGCGAATAAAATAAAAAGTCTAAATAGGCATTTTTTTTTTTAAATAAAATTAATCATTAGCTCGATACAAGTTTATCATATGTTTTATTAGTAATAATACAATACATGCATACATACATATACGGCGGACGGATGCCGTCGGCTTTTATTTCAAGCGGTAGCGCGCACTGATCTTATCAAACTGAATAGTTTGAAACAATATGACGTCGATAGAAAGTAATATCTGGATTGTAGATTTGTTAAGATCACGAAAAAAGTAAAATCTAGTCTTACATAACTTATGTGAAGAACTTTAAAAGTAGGTAATACAAATGACATCAGTATAGGTGTGATTTAGTTACAGTTTTGGCAAGCAGTCTAACCATACCTGATGGCATTCTACCTAGCATCGTAATTTGTTTAGGCTCATAAAAGAACCGCGTGTTTTGCAGCCCTAATTGGTACTCATTTCACAAGAAAAATGGCGTGATTAAAGCAGCTTAAACAAACAAAATGCCAACAAGCATACATAACATAGTTTTCACCTCTGCTGACCCACGGAACGTCGCAAACAATTTTTCAAACCTCCCGCCGCCCGGTGACCTAATTCCGCACAGGTGACCTGCATGTATCAACCAATAGCAACCAAGTGCTTGTCAATTGGTTAACTATATTAACCAATGGTGAGTACTAGGCGTGGCGTGGCAGGATGCCAGCCATCTCGATGCATCTTTACGCCTACAGCCCACCGTATAAGAAAGGTAAGAAGGCCTACTCCTTTTAAAAGCGCTAACAAACGCGCACACGGAAGTCTCTCACGCAATTGGTCAAAAGGAACCGTGTACCACTCACACATCTACAGTTCTATTTGAACTGTCGTTCCGTGTGCTATGTATGTGTGTGTAAGTATATAATATCGTGTTATGTTTCGCGATACTTCTGAAAGTTTTATTTGACCTACACTTGTTGATATTGCGGAAAATTTTCACTTGCCGACGGTTGGGCGGGCACAGGCGTTGCTTGGCATGTATTGTCTTATATTCTTAGGCTGCGAATGGTAGATTTTATCGTCTTATTAACACGATTATAGAATAGTGAAGCGGAATGGCTATTGGTTGTTCCTGAAATATTCTATTTTCATACAGCGCACGAAATAAGTACAAAAAATACATTTTAGAAGATACTAGTGGGCTAATCGTTACCAGAATTCCAGTTTTAAGATAGTGTTTAAAGTATTGTTATGATTTATGTTACAATCTCCATGATGCCAAAGCGGAGTATACAAGTCCAAATAATATTTCCTCTATTAATTTATATTTATGAGTATGTATTACGTACCAACTCATTAAAGTAATCGTCTCTAAAACACAACTAAGTACTGAACTCCCAAAGTATTAAATTCCTTCACAACTTATTCACCAATAAGTACAGCGAAGATCAGAGAAAACAAAAACTAATTCAGAACAGACAAAGCAAGCCAAACAGAATCGCATTACAAACATAACACAACTATGTTTAATTTCAAAAGTAAAGGTGAGGTTCTACCAGTGTGTAACACTGCTCGGTCCTGTGCCGCATAGAGTAAGCACACAAATATATTACTTCTAGTCTCATTTCTATAGCAAACGGTAACATATGATGTGAGAACATTTTTAAAACGTCAACGTAAATTGCAACTTTTTTGTGCGAGGACATACTTATTAATAGTGGACTCGCGCCCACGCAAATCTATAGGTATTTAAGTAATGCAGCTAAATAATCTTGATATAACAAATGAACTATTGCTTTAAATAATGAATCAATTGATTAAGCAATTGTTATTGCATTGAATTTTGCCCATATTTGAATCTTAAAACTGAGTTTTTAAATGAAAAGTCTCAAGACTGTTTAGCTGTCGTTGAGTGCCTGCTCAAATGGAGCACACATTTCTGTTCGCCAACAATTTCGGTGGAATCCCGCCTTTACAAGAACACGATGCCTCTGAAACTCTCGTTGAAGCTAAATTAAAACTCAACTTATACCCACTCAAGTTTTGTTCAGCATGAATTTATATGATATCTCTTCACTCTGTTATGTGATACCGTTTATGTATTGCTAGATATTTGATTTTATTTTAAATCCGATTAAATTGGATTGAAGGTTTTCTTGCTGTTGGGAAAATTGAGGATTTTAATTTTCTTTGGAAACTTCAGAAGAAGAGTTTTATTTTGAGTTGCTTTGCTTGTTTTGTTTGTTTTGGATTTGTGTATGTAAAATATGGTTTTTAAGCATTAAACCTACATATTATTTGTAGACATAAGTATGGCAGCGTGAAAGTCGTAAGGAACTAAGTGTACCAAACTTGGAAGACATTTTGTTGGATTGTAAGCATAAAAGTGCCTTAATTTTCATTGAACATTCGTATAATCATAATCATTATAGACAATGTTACCTATAACATTGTAAAAACTTTAGCTTTAAGTTAACACCTTATCCTTAAAGCTTTTTAATCTATCACTAAAACAGCAGACATACAAAAAACACCAATAAAAAGGCTATAGCATTAAACAATCTTGCTAAGGAGCGAAATGAAGACACATAACGAACGTGGTTTGGCGCTCTGCCTGGATACTATGACACAAGAAGTGCAATCTACCGCGACATTCTTTTACATAAACGTTACATGGCTGCCGTAAGTTGTAAGAGAAAGCGATTTGTGAAAAAATTGGTCTGTTTATTTTTGTAGCGCATGAGTTGAATGAGCGCAAAAGTGGAATACAAAGACTACTATTAGAACTCAAAGGTTATGGGTGCAGCTTATATAATTGCTATAATGCACGGATTATGTAAAAGATAAAAGGGCTGAAAAAGATTGGTTAATACTGATGTCCTCCTAGCCGATTATCGGCTACAGCGGCTGTTCCCATGTAAGGAGATTGGCCAACTACGCAGGACATATTATAGTGCACGAGCATTTGCGCAGACACAGGTGCACTCACTATTCCTTAACTCTCATAGCCCGATGGGACGGCAATCCGACACGACCGGAGAGAGATCAGGCGCAGGACCGACATTTACGTGCTCAAATACTACAGAGACGGGATTGTTACTTGTGAGATGAAGCCAGAATATGCTGCGCCAACGCCTTGCAAAAATTGAAACAACGCCAAGAATATAGTGATTTTGAAGTACAATGTAGGACTGATAGCTTTAATTTTAGAAAAAAGTAAATAAGCCTCTGAGACATTCAGACCCACTATATTTTGTTTTTTAAGAAATCAAATGATTAATATAGCAATTATTGCATCATATTACGTTGATTTACGATTATCATCAATGGCTGAAATTAGGCAAGCAATGTCTAAAAAAATATTTTAAAATCATATTAATCGCTTATGCCTTGCACCACTCAAAGAGATCACATGCAAGCCATTTGTTGGGGAAAAGCTATGGGGTTGCAGTTTTTATTATAAAGCTTGAGTTTCGCCTGCAACGTTCTAACAGATGCTTTTTTCTTATTTAATACCACGCCTCGGTGCATTCGCTATATACGAGATGAGTACTTTACAAATATTATGCTCAATTAGTGTTTAGATTTAGGGACGTGCGATATCGGTGGCTTGTAGCGTGAAACTAAAGGTAACTTTAGATATTGTTTCTTTCATTTTCTTGTTTCTGTGAAGGAATTTGACTAGAAAAATTCAAACAGTGATAAAAATTTGTCTCCGATAGCATCAAGTTATGGTCATGATATAGCTGAGGATAGAACCACGAATATGAAATGGTATAAGTAATGATGAAGGCAAAAGGAAATGAGTTCAAATCAGAAAAAAACAAGCTTTTGGTACATTAACCGAACAGTCATCAAATCATCCAACCAAAATAGCGTAGGTATGTACGAAGTATGATCAAAATTCGAAGGCACATAAACCAGTCTTGAAACTCAAAGTGCTATATTGATTGGTTCGCAACAAGGCTTCGCGAGCTTCCCAAGATATGTTTGATGAAGCAGACGACCAATATACCTGAGGATGGGGATCTGAGGAAGTAGTGTCTGGTCCCTACTATTGTTTCAGTTTATTGGGTCGGCAAACTGCAATGTTACAAGCGTGTTCTGCTTGTGTTCGGTGTAGCATCGCAATTTGTAACTGGAATATTGGAAGCTTGAGATGTGGTTGTTCTAGATACGCTTTTGTCAATTAGTGTAGATATTTCGTGATGTAAATAATTAAAGTTTAAGTAATTTTATTTCAAGCCTCATTTCATTAATAAAGTAGTACAAAAAAATTTCCATCGTCACCTATTTACACTCAAGAATAAAGCTAAATATTTCCCAAAATAAGAACAGTAACCAAAATCACCCTTGTCACTCCGAATAAAATCCGCTTTAACGCTTTTTATATCTCCGACAAAGCCTCAAACGATAGAATATCCTGACCTATTTGCTCAGAATTACTGTACAACAAATCAACCACCAATTTGTCAATTCAGTGCACACAAATTCAATCATGCTACATACATTTTATTTCCGAGCGATTTGCTTCGTAAGTTGATTTGTGAAATATTCAATCGAACCGTCTCAAGTGCGCGTTATTGTAAAATATTTCGAATAATACGGACTATTATTGGGCACTAGACATCCCACGGGGTATCACGTGGATATTAAATGTTATCCGAATACTTTGAAGTACTAGAGCGAAGGCTGTACGGGAATGTGTTTGTAGTACCTATGCCGGATATCATTATTTTTTATAGTTATGTCTTTGGAATTTTGTTTAAAATTTTGTGTCTTATGTGCATAAAAAAAAGTTTGTCTCATGTCAAAATACTTTATTTTGTATTCATAGCTGTGGCTGTGGCCATACTTTATGGTTCTATTAATATCGTAATACTTATCGATGTAAATAATGAAACTGAAACAGACCCTACTTACTATATTTTGTTAAAAAAATATATACACTACCAAAACAACAATTATTAAGTTAGTGTATTTATTACTATTTAGTAGCAATTGTTAGTCAAATCAATTAAATCGCGACTAAACAACATTGTTTAGGCACAATATTTCGCTGGCAATATTCGTTTTAATTAACTATAGACTCGACTGGGCGCACAAAAGACAGTCGGATGTCCGCGTGGGGTGGCGAAGGACTTTTAGTTATTACGACTACGAGACGACATACGTGAAGATAAAAAACAAAAATGTTCTACGAATCGAATCTAAATCGAATCGCATATTTTTTTGTGTGTATCGGTATGTTTTTTGTGCTTGCATTTTCTAAAAGAGTCGGCTGTTTCTATAAGGCCCATTTTATAACAATATTTTGATAAGTGATCGGAAGCAAGCTTTTTATTTTGGCCTAAAGACAGGAATTAATCCACTATAACATCTGGACAATCCACTTTTCTGATAGATTACACTCTTTTCTTTGCTTTTACATTACGGGGAGAAACAATCTTAACACTAAAATATCGTTAACAGTCTACTTCATTTTTTCACAGACACATTTCATTCATAAAACATCGCACAATATAAAGAGCTTTCGGGTTAATAATTCGGGATGGTAGCAGGGCGTCAGCACCATTGACAAAGGTCATTCATATTGTACTTCACGCTTGGCCGGCCACACTAATTCCGATTATGTCTACTTGTGTCTATAGTCTACTGACTATAGTCCACTGGCTGTGTCCTGACTATGGATACAGATAGTTAGACTTGTATAGACTTCGCATTGGAGGTATATGGACATTAAAATTGTTTGTAACACGGTTTCCGATTTGTGATTGTAGTCTACTGGCTATGTCCTGACTATAGATACGGCGCGTTAGTTTTGTATTTATATAGTTGTGTATTGAAGATATGGACATGAAACGGCGTTAGTCAAATTGAATGGAACACTGTTCCCGATATCTACTTATGTCTATAGTCTACTAGTATACTGACTATCCATCAGTTGCACGAAGCTCCATTAAAATTAAAATTTCATTAAATCTATTGTTGACACTTTATCTTGTTGACATAGAAAAAGTCAGAAATAGATTTAAAGAAGTTTTAACTGTAATGGACCTTTGTGCAACTGACGGTAAGAATCCCAACTATAGACAAGGCTATTTATATTTGTAGAGACGTTTTGTAACTAGTGTTACAATTGCAGAACATGAGAGCAAAGTGCAATTGTTTTTCTGATAATTTTAATTTATATTTCTGACTTCTCTAATGATAACATGAAGTAAACCGTATTAGAAGCTCTCTGTTTTAATATTATCAATCTATCTACGTAAAACACTGCTTATTTTAAAACCTCCGCTCTATTTCAAAACGTAAACAACTGAAGCATACACGAAGCAATTTAATATTCGCATCAGGCTCACCTAATCGCAATAGCCAAACCGAACCACGTCAACGTAATTAACAAAATATTTGACATGAATAAATCAAAGACATATTCATGTCGTATTACGTCACGCTAATCGTATTACCTGACACTAGAACAGGGATGGTGAACCTTTATTGACTTACGTGACAAATTAAATAAAAACAATACAATCCCTACTAATATTATAAATGCGAAAGTAAGTCTGTACGTCTGTCTGTTACGCTTTCACGTCTAAACCACTGAACTGATTTAATAAAATTTGGTACAGAGTTAGAGTTGACCTTGAGAAAGAACATAGGGTAGTTTTTATCCCGGACTTTGACGAATTCTCTTGGAAACGCGGAACTGCGGGCGAAGCTGGGGGCATAAGCTAGTATCATATATATTGCCTTTATATTATATTGCCTTAATTTGCTTTATTTATTATAAGGAAAAGGTAAAAGATTATGAAGAAGGGACCTGTTTTTGATTCGCGAATTAATGCTCAGAGGAAGTAGTTCCTATGAGATCCGATGGAATCCATGAGAAACATTTAATAGTAGGTACGTGGGCATGGTACATAATTTCAATTGAAAGTTGCAAAAATTATTTAGCTTCGTGTCACCACGGTGCCCATGGTTCGATATCCCTGACACTAGCATGTAGCTGTGTGTGTGAGTACACATGTGTGGGTGTGATGACGTTGATGACAGAGCATTGTGGTGGCTTAATCATATCAAGGGCTCATTAATTATTCTCCGGGGGTGTTGCTGTTTCAATGCTGATGTATGGCAGTTGTTTATGCGTTTGTTTATAAGTATTAGTGGGTATTGTTTTTCGTGTCTTTTGGATGCTTTCTTAGGAATTTGGACCTTAAACTTAGTGTATAGATCTAAAGGTGTAGTGTCGAATTTTTTGATGGTTTAATGGGTAAATCACTTATCCTAGTTTCTTATACTCCAGTAATTGACAGCAAGCATCAACCAACATACCTGTAACAAAGAAAAAAACAATGATTAGAAAAGCAAGTCAGTTATCCAACTTGTTATATAACTTAGCAAAAATATTTCTTCCCCTAAAATACATATCAAAATCGAGACATACTCATATGTTATTAAGTTCGCTCGTGTGACACCTATTAACACAGACCAGTAATATCAAAGAGATGGTAACCAAAGAGCTACTAATTAGAGGAGTAGGTATCAACGTTGTAACCGCAATAACACTCGACTTGTAATTAGTATCGTCTCCTATTACGTTCGTAACTCCGTGACGTGTGAGAGTTGGGTTTCTTGAGTCAAAGAGTTTCATTTTTGGAGTGGAAATTATGATTAAGTTTGAGCTTATTTTTAAAGTAATATGGAATACATGACATAGACGTGTGAGATAATTTTGCACAAGTACCTACAACTGAAATAGAGTTCATAAAAGTTTCAGTACCTAAACCTTAACTACTGAACCTATTTACCTAACTGTAGGTATAATATGTTATTATATAATCGTTAAATAATATTATAAAAGAAGTAACTATCTCTCTGTCGACCTTTATACTAAAACTACTAAGTAAACCAATTTAAACAAATTTTGGTACACTGATAAAGGACATAGGTACTTTTTATCCAGATGCGAGAGATAGTTCCTTCGACTCGCGGGTGTAACCGCGGAGACAGCTAGCACTTTAATCTATATTAGTCTTACAATATTGAGTAACCACCCACATACTTATTTTCTCTCCATCAACCTTACACCTTACCTGTAGGTACATAGGTATATCAACTCACTGTTTTGACGTCAACAACAAAAATAGCCCATTGATACGCTCCATTATCGAGGGGAAAACAAACTGTCATTTAGACCTGCCATGTATTGAATACTGCTAATTAGAAAAACAACACCCTGTGTGGTTGGCGTGATCTTGGTACTTGGAGATTGTGATATTGTTGCTGATATTTTGATATTTTTATACCTGTGGCTATTTTAGTTTGGTGACGCATTTTGATAGTTATGCATAAGTTGTTACCATTAAGTGTGGTTATAATAAAGTTTCAAAGTGAAAAAAAAGATCTTATCAAACAGTTTTGCTGCTCCAAAGTCAGCCATTTTGATTTATGAATAACTATATCCAGGCTCTATTAATTATTTTTTGCTATTGTTTTGGATCACACCGAAGAATATTATAGCTATATAGAAAAGCTGCTACCGAATATTAATCGGATTAATTTTAAATTACCAATATATTTCTAGAAAAATATCTTCATAAATAATCTACTTAGGAACACTATCCGATTATGATGCTCGTTAATGAGTTCTAAAAGATTATTCTAATTAAGTATGTTTATAAAATAATTTCTTGAGTAAACAACTAGAACCCACTCACTCGTTAGAACCACCCTACGCCGGAAATAATCGCTTAACCTTATTTCTACCTAGTCCAATAATAAAAAATACAGAAATACTAGGTACTCCGAAACGATAATGAAAGATTGTTTTTTTTCGTATCTACTTGACAATTTGTTTTTTACGTCGTAAGTAATGGGACTGAAGATGATATATAAATTAACTCTGCAACCTATAAAAATCATCTACGGCTCGGGCTCATAATATCTATTATTGACATTGTCTTCATTAAAATAAAATCTAACATCAATTAACTAACATATACACTAGATTTTGCAAACAATGGAATTAATGTGTGTAATAGTTATCCTTATGATTTAATTGCCGAAGTTACACATGTCCTATGAACCTTCTGTAACCAATGTTCTTAGCAATATTTGTAGGTACCTTTCTTGTATATCGTGTACAAACATGTCAATACACGCCTATTTATGTGCCGTTGCTGAAGTAGGCCATTGTTCATAATACATAGTTTGTTATACAAAGCGCATTTTGCAGGAAATATTTTTTTGTATTTACGCAGGACATAGATGTTGTGCATACGTTCAAATTAGCTGCAAGTCACTGAAGAATTAAACTACTAAGTAATTCAATAGTATAAATTCTGAATACTTTTCTTGGGAACGCATAAAAAGGAGTACTAGTTTCATTCGTGAAATGAGTCAGTTACATAAAAATATTGCAATAGCAACATCATTATTATTTTTCATCGTTACAAAAACTGAAACATTTCCATCAAACTAAAACAACTCAATAAAAACTCAGTTTCCCAACAAAGAAACTAAAAATCAGATATTATTTTCATTTTGCACAATGAAATAGAACTGAGTACGGGGTGAAACGACGCATTTGACTTTAACAAATGATATTATAGCAAAAATGCAATGTCTGAAAGTTACACAAATCGCCCAGAGAAAATATAGCGCAGACTCGCCGCAGAAACCTTTTTGGTGATAAATTACATTACTATTTTCTTAAAGTTCAATAGCTTTAAGAAATGGTTTTAAAATCTTTGGTCAATTTTTAGATTTTGAGAATTCGTGAGTGGATTAAAGTTGGCTCATTTTAAACTATGTAGTTAGACTCACGACTTAATATATATTTTTTCTCATAGACTGCATTTTCCATTCCATATCACAATAATTAATCAACATACCTCCAAAAACCAAAACGATTCCGTCTAAGCTACCAATGACAAAAGTACCTTCAGACCAGGTAGGGGTTGAGTGGGGGGTAATAGAGTGTCATCTTGGCATTATAAATGATCACTCTCGACCCCACTGTAGGTAGCTCCGTCTACACTGTTTTTACATTTACCACATTGGATTAGGTTACCCCTTTTCAAACCACCGTAATAAGAATGGAATGGTTAAACCTGGTTGCGGTCCATTTATTTTGTTGTTTGTGCGGATTTTTAGGATAGGTGCGGAAGTTTAGAATAAAGTGGTGAAAAGCTCAAAACATAACCCTTCTTCGCAGTTGGTAAAAAATAAGGCTGAATAATTATGTTACAATTAAAAATATATGAGTTACTGAAATAAGCAATTCAAACCTTTTTTGGTTGAATGTAGGTACTTTCAATTTGTAATCTAAGTAGTGATTCCTGAATTTTTTTGTGTGACTTAATACTCTTGTACTTATATGATTTTATTTGATGCGCAATTTAATGCAGTTATCTATTCTTATGGGTACGCAATGAAGTCTAGTTCTACTAATAGATATATAGCAAGGTTCTATAGGTTTAATACAAAACAAAACATTAGAGTTATTAACACAACCTTCAAATCCAACCACCAATTTAAAATCAAACACCAAAAGCAATAACTTCTTCACAAATGGAGGCCCAAAATAATTGTACCGCACCACGAACCCCAACAAAATTCGAGACACATCACAAACATACAGTGAAATGTTAAATTCTCGAAATATTCGCACAAAAGGATAGAGGAAGCGATGTACAAAGCACAGGAAATTGCCTATCAGGAGTTGGTGGTAATCAGACCTGCGCCAATCTAAGTTCACAGCGGTATATTCTACTTAATGAGATATTTCCATACTGTTTATTAGTGAGGTTTATTTACTGGTCAGTTTAGAATACTGAGTTATTAATTTGTAAACGTGAACAGGTATCATACATAGGCATGAGAGATCTTATAATAATGTATGAAAGTAGCAATCAATTTTGGTAATTTACCAAAGGTAAGGTTACAAGTGATTTTTGTTGTAGTATGATACAATTTGCCTTTTGCAAATGTTTTATCGGCAAAATGATCATGAAGATGAGTATTTAGGGCACTTATTAAAGCAAATGTGAATCACATATAATGCGCTGAAAGTTAAAGAGTAAATAGTGAGTAAGATCATAGTTGATCATGTGAGGAATTACTGGTTATAATAAGCTTTATGTTGCACAAAATAGAGTTCATTATCGCGTATCAGAGGCACACTAATAAGACCTGTACTTCTAATCTAACTTTGGTTCAGATGGTATTCAGTTTAATGAGATATTTTCAGAAAATGACATAGCGTAGAATAGAAGGATTTAAAAGAGTCATACTAGAAGTGGTCAATTTTGAGCCCGAAATAATAGTTACAGATTTAAAGAAAAATGTTTAAGCCAGATATCTATAGTTTTGAACCCGGAATATAGTTTATAATAGTCGGGAATATGGTTACCTATGTATTATTAATTTTAGTACAAATGGCTGGTGGTACAAAACAGTTTCATAAAGCTTCTTATCAATAGACTCCTACGCGGTATCAAAACCTAAAACAAAATCTTACAAGTACACTTGAAGATCCATGGCAACAGAGCAGTATTTATTTTCCAAAATACACAGTACAATCTTATCCAGTATCATCGCTTTAAATCGATGTCTCCCTTCAAATATTGACAAACTTTCCAAAGCGAGGCGGTGATCGTCGCCAACTTTTAAGTGTCTCAGATAAATTAAGATTTTGGTTTAGTGTGTTTTATAATACTTCACCGGTCGATAGGCGATTGCTTGTTTAGGATTTTTGATTTAAAGGGATATTGCTTTGAAAAGGTTGGAGAATTGTAGGCAAATGGACATTGAATTTTTGATAAAGAAGTCGTTGTTTTTATTTGAAACAATTTTTGAAAATAATGTTGGGTTGTACCATTTTACTACATATAACGATAACCGATTTAGGGTGGCGAGGATACGGCTTACGGATTTGTTATAGTTTTAATTAAATGGCGTAATTGGCCCTAAGTATCCTGAATCAAGAAACTATAGATATCACACTGTAGATAAGTGACTTTCGGTCAATAAAAACTATGCACCAATTTAATAAAATAAAACCTATACAGCACCAATTCAATTCCTCAAACCACAAACATCACGACAGCAAATACCAACACAGCTTTTTGCATTTTCAAAAAATATAACAAAATAGTTTCGTCGAATATTACCGGTCGCATAATAGTGAAGAATGCTTTTGTCCCCATCGCTGGGGGCTCGATGACATATTGGGTAACATATAGCTGGATCATGGGTACTTTATATAGAGTAGTCGGGTAATACCATTGTCTTTAGGTAGTTTATTGAATCGGTTTTGACCTGGCAGAAATTTTAGGCTTAGTGAATGTTACATTTTTATTAGAGTGTTAACATTTTTAGAACTAAATCTATAAGCACATCAATTGCTATCAATATCCTACAAATATTTAGTGTTCTTTTTTTATTACACAAGAAAATATTTATTTTGTGGTCGAAAAACCGGCCTTAAATTGGACAACAAAGTTGTATTAGTGAAGTACGACATACGAATTCTACCTACTAACATATGTCTGGTTTTGGAACTACAAAAATGTTGTACCTCAAAAAACACTGGCATTCTTATATCCAATTGTTTTCCATCGACTTACAATCGAGAAAGCTTAGTAGTACCCAGGTCGGAATATTCAAATACTTTGCCATATCCGATAATACCTCTCTCATGCAAAATGCATACAATATCATTCTTTACTTCATACACGAATGCTTTCCCAACGTAATTCATGTAAAACTGGCTTTATTTGAATTTTATGCGACCAAATTTCTGGTTTATTTTTGCTCCTTTATGATATAGATCAGGTTTATGTCCTTCCCTTATTCAATGATAGGGTATTAGTTTCAATTGTGGCTTTGGAAAAGTCTGAGTCAGCTCTTATAAAATCGAAATTTTATCCTCAAGTATCATAATTAGTTGTTTCATAACTAAGAACCCCATTCACTAACTTTGTATGGCAATTGCTTACGTACACTTTCTATAATTATTCATTACCTAATATTTTAAGCCGTAACTTTTCAAAAGACCCGAAAAAAATCCAAAAATAAATACCCCTTGAACAACAAAATTAGAATCACAAAACACGCCATGAAAAAGTAATAACACAAAGTTAGGCAACCAATCCTAAAATATCATACAGCCCCAAAATAATAACGACAAAATAATATTTACAACTCAATTATGAAAAGTTTGGCTTGTAAAGGGTTCGTTGTTTCATTTACAATTTTATTACGGGGCCCTAAACTACATGGGATTACTTAAATGGGTGCTTAATGGGTGTTTCTAAATGCCTTCGCCTCGAGCTAAACACTTCGATTGCAAGTGTAGGATTTGCCGAATTGTATCGTGTTGCCAAAGAGTATTTGTTTGTTTGTAGTATTTAGCGGGTGGATGTAGCTGGTATTGGAGTTTAGTGATTTTGATGCATCAATATAAGATGGAATTCGAGATATTATAAAAATGATAAGTACTTTAAGTTTTAGCAGAGAAAAACAAGCTACAGAAAAAATGCTGGTCTGTTTTCAATAAATATTGATTCTCTTCTAAGTTATGACTTATGAATTCATGAAAACATAACCTGATTAAGTTCCATGCAAATACAGAAGTTTAAAAACAATCACGGCACAAATGAACCAGAATAAACCGGTTCACTACACTTTGCAAAAACAACTGCATCGCCCACAACCAAAACAATAGGCTAACCTACAAAACTCGTAACTCATTGGATCTCCAAACTTTACAATTAAAACAAGCCACTACAGCTTCACAGTTCAATAGTTACTCTCAAATTCACTGCATACTTGCTTCGGCCTGTTATTAAATTTATTCCTTGCTAACTGTACCTCGTGGCTTCGTCTGCGTTTGCAAGTTGAAAAATTCCCTTGTTAGCTAGTGAAAATCACTACATAGTATAAAACAAAGTCGTTTTTTCTTACGTCCCGTTGTACGCTTAAATCTTCGATTTTTTTATTAGATAGTTTTTCAAGAAGGTTTATAATGTATGATAACATCCATTAAATAGTGGGGAGATACTGTTATCCCGTGCTAAGTATGGGCGAGTCGCTAAGTTACGTATAAGTTGCTGCTGTTACTTATTCTAGAGATTACTCGACGAACAGAATGACAGACAGCAAACATAGCAAAAAAGATATTTTCATAAATCTAGATACCCTTTTGATTGACCTGGGCGCAGATACGGAGAACATACTAAAATTGATACAAAATGACAAACAGACACTACAATTTTATTTATTCGTACAGAAATACGGCCGTGAGGTTCATAAAGACTTGAAGTGGGGGGGAGGTAACCATAGATACTGGGGGGAGGTCTGTTGCCATTGGTGATGCCAGTTGCCTTGGCACCGCCGAGGTAAGGGGATGTGGTCCAAGTCGCTGAGGTAAAACCTTTTTGTGCCAATTTTATTGTGAAAATTATTTGGAGGAAAAATGAGGGATGTTTTTTTGTTGTTTTGAATTTGGAACAGGTAAATATGGATATAAATGTGGGATAGAATATTTTGGACCACAATGTGTCTGTTGATTTGGAGCAGTTTTATGTCATTTCGTTTTTAATAATATTTTCTACTACAACGCACACTATATTTTGTCTCATCTATCAATTTTCCAATTGCTGTAAGTATTCTTAGCTAGACCTAACATTTTTGTATTTTTAATAGATCCCCAGAATAGTCACTAAAAACACTATTACTTTTTTTTCTGAAAACGTAATAATCATCGTAATTAACACGACGCTTAGGTAATTCTACGTTCTCCCAATAACTACCAAAATTTTGAACACAAACAAAAACAACACAAATTAATCTAGAATTTTCTTCCAATTTCCTAGAATCACCTTTAATCCTTGTACCACGCCCTTCGCTCTCAAGTCCTCATTACGAGTTGAACAACAAATAAACATTGCTATCGCTGTTTATTGGACATTATTTATCGACATCTCTTTGCTGTGGGATCCAGTTTCGTTTTATACTGCCGCCATGATAGATAGGTACGTAGCGTCTTTTTGTCGTACTTTAATGTTTGATTTTGGAATAAGATGTAGTTGAAAGGAGTATGTTTTAGGTTTCTAATATCTGAAGTGAATAAAATCACAGAAGCACTATTTCTTGTTGGTCTGTCTATCTGGTCTGACAAGAGCTTATTTTTCTATGGAAAGCGCAATCAAAATATATGACCGTTATATCGTAGGTAATTCCCATAAAATATCGTACTAGTAGTTTTAATTTGAGTTGAAGCAATTTAAAGAAGAAGTATGGAAATGTGATGTAGACAAATTTTAATTAGTTGCGTATTTTATCATTTTATCCATGTATTAAACAGAGATTTCTTAAAAAGTCTTCAACAGTGTGATCAATAACACCATAACTATTACGTAGCTACTACAACGTAATGCAAGAACTAAAAGTCACATTCTTTTCTCGTAAATTTAACTACAACAAAAATATGTACTGAGTTATTTACAAGTTTATAAAAAAAAATACATAAAAACTCGTGATATCTGAAGTCTTTTTGTTCAATGTTATTTTTTTTAACATACTACACATATTATTTTAGGTGAAAAAAAAACTGATAAATAAGCAATTGATTAAAATGTTGGTTCCTTTCGGCAGCTAATCATCACATGAGTTTAATGCACCGAGATAAGAGTAAAACTTTATATTCAAAAAGAAAAATCTTTTACTGAAAAACACATAAAAAAAACACAAACAAAACATCTTCCAAATTAACAAATAAAATCCACCAACGCCATCTATCGGCGATACAGCGTACTACCAACGATAGGTAGCTCACGCAAGGCGGGCGGGCTCCGTAGTTCCCGAAACATCCGTAGATGTCACTCGCATCGGGGGAAACTTTTAGCTAACTTGGTTCATCCCCGTAGACAGAAACTTCGAAGAGATGGCGCCGTGATAGGAAACAAAAAAGGGGGTTGTTTTAGGATTTTAGTAGGAATTTTTGAAGTCTGTTTTTATACTTATAGAGTGAATACAGCTACGGTAGAAAAATATATGGTAGGTTCAAAACTAGGTCGTTTCATTACGTACAATTTATTGGGTTCGACAAATAAAAATAGGTTCTCTACCAGATGAAAAGTAAAATAGATTTTTGTAGGTATTTATAATGCAAGTGTTTTAAGGTGACCTTTTTAAAGGAACAATCTATCTCTATAGTTTTATGCTGCTTAATTTTTAGAAGCAATACTAATTTTACAAGAATCTTATCAATTATCATATACACTAAATTCACATATATTCTACCTACTCTTGAGATTCACAGTTGGAAATGTAAAGCTAACTATATTCCATTTATTTATTTAAACCAAATCATAGTCCTGTGTACTTTAATTTCAGTTCAACTTTTACATTTGCGATGTCAAAATTCCAGTAAAAAATACAAGTACGTGTATTTTTTACCAAAAATAATTTCATATTTTATTCATATTTAAGTGAACATTTCGCTATTCCCTTTTTCATGTCAAAAAGATGCGTAGGACCTCATTATATAAGTAGGTACAAGGCTTCAAAAGAGGACATTATTTTACCCGCTTTTGAAATACATTCCCGAACGCTATTTTTCCTTGAAAAAAAAAGGCCTTAACGAGTTTCCTTTCTAAGGTTTTCTTTTTCGAGACGTAGATAATATTACAAAGTAAAATCTGAATACATTATGCTCGTTATACCGTTCTCTTGAGCTTGATATTTATATTGTCTCGTAATTATAATTATGAAAAATGTTGTTCTTTTTCTCAATCGCTGGGGAGGAAAATGGTTTTTATTTTCTTAATGTCGAAAATGTGATTAGATTTAGTTTTTTACTGCTCTTGGACAGAAAGCAGTAAGTTTGGGTAGGAGTCGTTTTAATCTAAGTAATGATCTACAATGTCTCATTAGTTTTTTACAAATTATACTCGAAAGACTACTGACTACCTTGCTTGAAAATTAGAATTTTCTTGAAGGTTGAGCATTTATTGGCAACTTTATACAAAGAGTTTCAAGAACAATCTCCAATACAAAATTAATGTCCCACACATTCCCAACATACACAAAACCCCCGAATAAATTACACTAGGCACGTGCCGCGGGGTTGCTTGCAATTTGTGCAGGTGTCCCGTCTGCGGTGTCAGACACTATCAGTGTCGGGACACGGTTGCCGAGAGCGGTCCCAGAGGCTGCTACGATTTCACAGTCCGCGAATGGTGTCCAACACTATTTGCGACACTTTACTGTTGTTTATTTTGCTGTGTGTTATTGGGTTTCGAATTTTCGTGTCGTGTTGAATGTAAATTTGTACGAGTTTCACGTACTGCGGCTACCTTTGTGAAAATAAAAGGTTTTGAATTTTAAAAGGCTGCAGCCGGGTTAGGATCTGATATAGACGTTGATTCTGATTTCAGTTTTGTTATGGTGTATTAATGAAAGTTTTTTACTGAGGTACAGAATAACTTAGAGGAAACTTAAAATTTTATAGGCATGACAAAACATAATTAATTTTATTTTAAAAGTAACACTCAAATAAAACCCAATTGTTTTAGTTAAAGTACCTACGGTTTTTTCAACTACAGTTTAAGCCGTCATGTAAAGGTTAAAAACAAAAAAAAACTGCAAGATTTATTGCTATTATAAAAACCATAAATTGACTGCGGATAGACTTCACGCCACGACAAATTTCACCTCCACAATAACTTAGGTCAAAGCTCGAAAATATCGGATTTCTGATTACGGATTCCGATTGCATGAACAAACAATGTAATGTTTGAAAAAGTAGAAATTCTATGAAGGAGGGTTACTAACATTTTCTATGAAACGCAAGGGTTTGCGCTTAGATAATGAAACCAACTGGAATTGCCATTGCCGGTACTTGCTCCTGCCGAGATTGCACTGCCCTCTCAAACATGGCATGATCGTCAAATTAATGATGATAAACAAACAAATGTTTTTTGTTTAATTTACTGTTATTTGTTTTAAATTATTATTGTTGTGCACTTCTGACTTACTCATCTCTATCGCATCTCTCTATCGCTCTAAGGTTTGCTGTTAGATAACCCAACTCTGGGTTAAGCTCGCCTTTGTACATAACTTCTATGTATTGTGTTTGTTTTTTTTTTTTTGTGTACAATAAAGAATAATAATTGTATGGATGTTTGACAAAATTGTCGTGTGCGTGCGAAACTCTATTAACGAAAATGCATGCGTAAGCTGTTACAATTATTCGCATTGCCTCGTCTCTCTTGCTTAAATAGGCAGATTAGACTATTTCACACATGGCGGTTCCAGTTTGTTAAATAATCTTAGGGTTTGAGACACTGTTTGAATAAAGGCGCCGAATTGATGTCTAGTCCAGATTACTTGAAACTTAGGGTACCTAATGTAAAACCGATTTTCTCGAAGCGTTTTTAAAACTGGAATGCAATTTTGCGGGATATCCGGTTATCTGGTTTTTTATAACTTAGAGAATGGTGCATGAAAATGGGGTATTTAGAAGCGAAGGTTATTTTCTCTTCTACTAACTACGTTCGAAAAGAAGGTTATACTAAGAAGCTATCACATAATCTCTAAGATATCATTTTTTTTATCAGGTATAGAGAAAATTTTAGTTATGTATATTCATTTTTATTTTTGTGATGGTGGTTTTCGTAAAGTAGGTATAGTATAGCACTCGATGCGTTACGACCAAGGGGCCTGAGCGATTTTTTATTATTATTTCTGGACATGGATTAAAATGAATTTACCTATCTAGGCAGGTTCACCATTTCATTGAACTTAGCCACAAAGATAACCTCAAAATATATTATTTCACCAGCCACTTTCGAAAAACACATCGTATATAATAAAATTCAATCCCCCCTGACACTAACCCATAAACAGTGCCAAAAAACCTTATGCAAAATAGTGTCGGGTTCCGTACTTATCGCTGGACGTTTTTCGTCCCTGTCCGTTTTGCCCAAATTCCAAGCGTGTTTCGTCGACATAAATCTGAGGTCGTATGCGGTGGTCCGAGGCATTAGTGTTGTTTCGCCGATTCGTTTTTTCATGTGTCCAAGTTGTGGCTTAATTTTTCGGCCTTTGATTGTTCGGTGATTGGGGTACAGGAGATTTGAGGGTGGGGTTTTGTTAAAAGATTTTAGGAGGGTACAGAATTCGCTGCGGAATTGGACGAAAGAGTTACCGCGGTCCTGGTACACAAATGCCTCGAATAGGAATAAAGGCGATTTTAGACAGTAAAACTTTGACATTCGCTCTTGCGGGTGTAGTAAGTGAAAGTAGTAATCTAATACAAAAAGGGCTAAAGAATTTAAACTTGCAATTAATCTTAAATAAACTATCATAAATATTACACCTAAAAATTAAAACACCCAAAGCGAAAACTATTCTAAATAACATCAGTTCCAGCCAACACCTCCGATGTGAACCGATGCAAGACAAAGGCCGAGTCATTGGTAATTAACACTTGGCATTTACAGCTTATTGTCGCCGCCCTATTTAAACAAAGTTCATTATTAACATGACTGCCATTTCAACATTGAATGTTGGTCTAAAGGTGCTTAACACCTTTCGGGTTGAGGGAATAGGTATGCATACATGTTTTAGTATACTCGGGACAAGTAGCACAGTTCATCTAATAAATCAATCTTCTTACTACTTTAAGCTAATGAGGCTATAAGCTTCATCTTAGTTGTAATCGTTTTATACAACGATATCGAAAACGCTTCTAAACAATCTTACATACATGTCTTAGTACCTAGTCAGGAACGTTAGTAAACTAAATATTAAAATAACCAATCTACACAAAAGAAAATTAATAATAATTTACCAAAGCCTAAGTAATTCCGAGGCCTAATAAGTTCCCAAACTCAGGGCAACCTGACAGCCCACGCAATGAGTTAAAAATAACAGTCTTAATTAAAACTTAAACTGCGTCAATATAAAACAACAAATTATCCCCGCTACCCAAAACTTTGTTATACCTGTGTACCCAAAATAGACAACCTTTTTGTGTATCCCTAAGAATTTAACCTATATACTTATTAACCCATATATCATACATAATTGATATTTTGCATTGAAAATTTCCATAAGAAATTCCTTGGGGGAATATCTACGCAATATGGGGTGCCATTGTACCCCGAATTCTGTGTGAACGGGGCATTTGAAGGCTGGCAGTTGAGAGGGCTTTGGAGGCAGTGAACCAATTCGCTATGTCGACCTTGTGATGATTACTTTTTGTTTTAGAACGACTAAACGAGTTTCGGACGAGTTTTTTATTCATTTCACCCCTTTTTTTCTTCATCTCTATATTTTGAATTGTCGAATTGCCTTTTGAGTGCGTGGCTTGGCATTTTTTGGTAATTGTTTAACCGCAGTAAAGACTGACAAAAATTCAGAATATATGATCAAAGTCGTCGTAATCGTGGTCGTAATATTTTTCGAGACACTCTACAATTTTATCTAACCTAATAACAAAATACCAAACTACTTGAACATGCACCAATCGTAGGGAAATGCCAAAAGCCAGTTAGAAAATGCCAAACGCAGACACAGGGGGCAACATTTGTTTGTTCCCATACCTCTTTGTCGGCCATTGTCGAAGGTGGCAAGCCTGACTTGGCAATTTTCTTTATTCAATCAGGCAGCACCTCGTACAATGGGCGCTTAGAATAGTTTGCGTTGCGTAAATCGTGTTTTCTTAGTAATTGGGTTGGGTTTGCGTCGGTTTGCCTGATTTGAGCGAATGCTTATTATGTTGTTAGTTTGAGGAAAAGGCTTCAATCTAATGGTTTGTAGAAAGCTATTTTTGTACAGTGATTTATGAAATAGTTTGAATACTTTTGCTAAAATATTATTTTCTTTGGTGTCATTATAATTTCTCAAGGCGGAGTGAAAATTCAACGTCACCATATTTGTATCCTCTTACTTATAAGTGACTAATTATATTAATTATCATAATAACCCCCAATTGACGTTTTATCTATGACTTGTAGAGATTTCGTAATAATTCTATTAACAATATAATCACCCAAGGTCAAACAAAACCCTTATCAGAGAAGTGAACCTATCAAACATATAACTAAATGGCTTATTTACGCGCCAAAACATAGTTTTATGAGTATTTTACGATCCTTTTTACTTAGAAATCGGAACAGTTTATGGTTTATAAAACGGAACGCGTCAAGTACTGTTTTAAGAGGGTTAGTGTCTTTGATAGCAAAAGGGTTGCTATAAGGAATTCTAATGTATAAAATGGTGGGTATATAGTTTTCTGTAACCTTACGGTTAGAAGTTTTTATGGGCTTAAATAAATTCACAATATTACACATAAAACAATCATAATGACAGGTAATTCAAACCATAATATAATTAAAAACACGTTATTACTTTCTGATGAAAATTTATATGGGTACCATTTATACCCATGGAAGTAAATGTGGAAGTACCCTTATTCCATCATTTCGAAATTCTTCAAATTTACAACCATGCAATCAAATTAATGCATCTCTAATTACTAAATTGATTCATGAATGCAATAGATATTGACATCGCCATAATTTATACTGACGTTCTTGATGAATGATTACTTGGAAATGATTTATGCTGGCAACCCCCACTCTCGGAACGTCCAATTAATTTCAAATTGAGAACACGGCATACATTGCCAATTTTCGTGACAAACTGCAGAATTGGCAGCCAAAAAAATATTATAATTTAAGAGTAGGTAACCCATATACTACATACGCTACTAAACAGTTGGCCGACAGTTGACCCGATGGTTGTTTTTTAAAGAAAATCTTAATTCCAATAAAAGTTTTCAGTCTCTTAGTATTCTCATTACAACATTATTACTGAAATAACTAACCATATTTCGTAAATAAATAGTTGTAAAAAAAATCAAAAAGAAAAACTACACCGGGCACAAAATGCCAAAGGCAAGGTGGAGAGGCAAAAGAGCTTTTATGGAGCAACTTCGGCGTACTGTGTCGTTGTAAGAGCGTTTACTGGGTATATTTGGGGTACGGAATCAGTGGAAGCGACTACAGGGTTGAATTACGGGTTGAATGGGTTTTTTAGGGTTGAATTAGACTTTGGGACACGAAACGAGTATTAGCTGGGAGTTTGTAGTAGTTTTGGGGGATGCGTTGAAATTTTGTGTGAAAGGAATGTTGATCAGTCTCAATTGAATTTGAATGTCAATTAAGATTGGGTTTAAATTTTTACAATAATTGTAAGTTTGACTTATCCTTTTTACGAACCTTCAAGCAAACATTTTAAAAGTCACCTAACAGCTTATAGTATCTCAATTTGGTTGGTAAACTACAGATGATCATTACAAACAAAGACTACATTGACACACAAAAAACATTAAATATTCTTCATCCTCACTGCAATTTCCTTCACCACAAAACTCAATCACACTTCTTGATGAAGCAATCCCATGATGCGGAATGATTTTGTCACTGTATGCGTGGCTGGTGGCTGCGTAGACAACCCTCATTATAATTCCCTTCCCGACACACCCTCGGAGGGGATGCGACATAGGAAACTAGTATTAGCATCATAGATTCTCTTGTTAAGGGGGAAAGAGGGGTCCCAATTTGTGGTTTTAGAATTTGATTTTTATATAGTCTTCACTTTGGTCAACGGAAGCTTTTTACATCATGTACACGCACCGGGCACAATTATGTAAGTACTTAGTTGTCTATTTCACAAGATTTCCGAAATATTTAGCCCATGTAATCTATAATAATAATCTATAATGTTTCAGCTCATAAATCTATCTAATTTAATTCACACAAGCAGATCGATGTCAGAAATGTCTGTAAACCCTCATTATAAAGACTGTTTGTTTTTTCGATATAAATTGAAACCAAACTCCACTATACTACTAATAACTCTTGCAACAAAAACACCAAACCGCAACCCGCGAAAACTGCAACCGCATAACCAAAAAAACGCGAAAAAAATCCGCCGCAGCAAAACATCGTACGACCAACACCGTCTTCTAGAAACGATCTCCGCAGATATGCAAAACACGGGCCTTTGTAACATGATCTTATTGTGTTCACGAATCCGCGTCGCCATACTGAATACGAAACGACTTATGTCGATTTAGAAATTTATTAGAATACCACGGGGTTTTGTCATGCGAAACGCGAGTCGGCGACGTGCACCAACGACTTATTGTTGCATTATGGGCTGCATTCTGATCTATTGTGGGCAACTTTGCTGCAAGCTGATGGATATGAATTGCTTGAGGGTGCTTAGATTGCTTCGAGTGACAAAATTGCTTTTGGTTTTGGTGTGGGTGTGATTCACACCTATGTATGTATTTTCGTTAGACGTTGTGCATTTTGCAGAAGTCGGTAATGCAATAAATGAAAGACGTGGCTTTCTGTATAGGTAAGGAGCTCTACATAACTTGAAAGGAACATTTACAAAGACCGAATCCAAAATATTTTAAGTATAATTATCCATGATGATTTTTTAAATCTCTTCAATTGACTTAGTAGACAAGGAGCTGATTGTCTAATACCTGTTTATTTTTCAAAATAATGCATGTAGGCACTTAAAACCTATAATACAAACTGTTGAAGCATAAATAAGCTACGTTCAGTATAGGACGGCGATTGGCATGACAATAGCCACGCATTACAGGCTCCTCACATTTTATATTCATGAGGTGTCAAGCTAACAATATAAAATCAATAGCAGTTACTGGCAGTTACATTACAGCTTAGGCTTTGCTTTCCAACGGGATACTAGAAATAGAACATAAACCTTATAGAACTAGCCGTTTTCATAGTAATGAAACATAGCCTATGTTACGTGAAGAGTAGTTAAAGCACTCTTCAAAGCTACAGATTTCTAACAGTGAAAGAATTTTTCAAATCAGTTTTGTAGTTTCGGAGCTTTTAGGATACAAACAAAGAAAAAAATATTCATCTTTATCATATTAGTATAGATTAGTAATACTTTTGAAATACAAAGGGCTCCTTATTATACAGCGAAGTTAACAAAGAATTGATCATGTATAAGATAAATTATTTCAGTTTTCATTTTATATGTAGCGCACACAGCAAAATAAACCTTGCATTTTGGAAATACGATCCGTTTCAGCTAAGCTTAACTATAAGCTGTGGGATTGTATTTGAATTTATTCATTGACTTTCGCACGTGATACTATTTTTGTACGGATATCAAAAAGGGGTTAGTATGTTACTCATAGCTTAAGTATGTAATGTTGTTGTGTGCTCGTTTATAACTTTGAAAAACATTCCCGAGGGTAGTGTCATGAAAAACCAAAATATTCCCTGGTAAGTTTATAGTATGAATCCCGTGCAATATGAATAATGTAATAATTGATATTGTTTTTAATTTATATTCCAGACTAATTGCCCACAAAAAAATCCCCTAAATTCTGTGCTAACCAATTTTTAACCAAACACATATTTTTTAAAAATACTAAGTTGGTTCCCAGACCTATAGGACAAACCAGACAGCGATCCCGTTGTCAATCCCGCGGACCTCAGCGTGACAATGACAAGTTGAAGATTGCAACGTTTGCAAATCCCCGGGGCATGCAGAAATTGATCGGAGTAATTTGCTAACGTTCGGACTACCTCGGCGAGACGATCCGTCTTGGTTTGAGTTAAGATTGAAGGGTACCGTGTCTTTGATGAAGCCGATTTTAGGATTGGGTGGTTCATTTTAATGGTGGGGAGTTGACAATCATAGGGGATTGTAGAGTTGCTAAAATATATTTAAAATGAACTTTTAAACTGATGATTTTATGTGGTTTCGGAATTTTGTTGCGTAAATAAAATCAGTATGTTTTTTATTACATTTTATTTTATCACAAGAATATCCAAACTTTATAAATTATGAAAACTAGACTGCTGGATTGTTAACTGGATTTCAGTTAATGTTATCCCGCCGAAGTAAATCTTAGACTTCAAGAAATTCAGCTAGAAAAACTAAATGCCCAGACCTTCCCTAGATTTATTTGCCTTCAATTTCAACCCTGATGAGACCAGACCATGAAAAACTTCACAAAATAAATTGAGTCCTGTAATGTAATCAAATCCATTCCCTCATTCCGCCAAAAAGATTAAAAAAATATAGAAGACCCACGAAAACCCATTAACAGTTTTAACGAAATTCAAAAACTAAAAACCCGCCTACGGCACCACCCTTTATAAAAGCAAGGGGTGGATTTTTTAAATTTTCTATTAAGTGACGTAGGTATACGAGGCTAGGAGACTGAGACTTGAAACGTCAATTTTACGGAAGATTTCGCATAATACAGCCGCTGTGCCGCTTTATACAAGTTTGATATGCGGGTTTGCTTGCGATCGTCATATTGGTATTGCATAGTGAGATGAGCATTTTTGAAGTGACAGTAGTAAAATCTTAGAAGTTAGACAGAATCACCTAAGCAAAGATTCAGGTTGAGTCGAATAGAACTTATGAAGCACAGACTTTGATATTATTCAAATTCACCGACTAAATTTCTACAAGATCAGAAATTTTTTGAGTCATACATACTGCGTGTCCCAGAGCTCTACTTCAAAATAAAATCGTCTCAAGTTCAAGCCTCGATGAATACCCTCACGATTATTGATATTTAATACAGACTGTTAGACAGACAGACACGACCATCATGTAGTTATCATAGCATATTCGTAAAAGCGCTTCCTCGCTGGCGTTTAAATGCTAAAAGATTTTATATCTAGCGCGAAAAATTGGAGTAAATTGCCGCCACTGGATAAGATAGGATGTTTTTTTATTCTAGACTACCGTATGGCTGTGTAAGAGTGTCTGGGGAATTTTAGAAAAGAGGACTAAGTTTTTTCTTCTCTTTTTTGTTGTGTCCAGGTATGCAAATTTTGAGGCGGAGGTTCGGACATGGCTGTACAGTTTTAGAGATTATTTAAATAGGAGTGGGAGAGTAGCTGGTTTTGGAACTGAATATATAAGTTATTTATTTATGTTGTGTTCTTATTTTGAGTGCGTTATTTAAGCTGCGTCAATTTTGGAACATATTTTTTGTCTGGACCAGAAGACTTTCAAGAATGGCATGAAATAACAATTTTGCTACTATGAATTAATACACGACTATCCTGAAAACTTTGACATTCAATAAAATTAAAATTTAATACCTTCCTCAGTGATATTTCACTGAAAATTCATTCGTATTCCGTAGAAAATATTCGAAATGACGGCAAATAGTGGTTTGGCTGCGTCGCCGACTAACCCAATATTACCTCTATCCGTCTTGTGGAGACGCTCTGATTGGTCGGAAAGATAGGCATTTTATAGAGTGCCCCTCCAATTCATGTGGCACCCACATTCTTTACGTTGTCTCTAGGACGTACCCTACATATTAAATCTTTTATAATGTAGTCTATCTTGTGATAAAGGTAGATTTGTTACTAGATTTGAGGGACCCTAAATTGTGACTAGAGGTAGTATCTTGATAGGGTTCTATATGCCCAGGTTGCCGAAAAAGTTTCTAAGAGATAGTCCCATAAGCAATTTGTTCATGTAGATTATACTATATTATAGGCCCACAACGTGGGTGCCTGCGCTGGAGAGATTCGGGATATTAAATATCAAATACGGGATTTTTAAGAAACATCTCTAGTGTCATCTAAACATTTTGTAAAAGGGAAATAGTCCAAAACGGTTAGGAAACTAAACAGTCTGGATTAAACGAACAGATTAATTTAAAAATGTGGCTGCACAAAATTTTGATAGCCGAGTTGAATTTTTCTACTACACACACCCACATTATCCATTTCAGAGACGCCGATAAATATTTTTCCTTTCAAATAGCGTTAATCCCAAACGCTAACAACATGAGCGCTCGTAAATAAAAGAAAACACTGTGAGCAAGATTAATTAATGTTATAGGCGAGTTATTAGGGTGCGTCTGGCCGCAATTTTATCATAAAAGATATAAGCTTGGGCTGTAATCCCTCTCAGCGCTCATAGATAGCGATACTACGCGATATGTAGGTACAATGATGAGGGGTAAATGGAAGAGTTTCAGTAATGATGCAAACATTGTGTGTATTAATAATTAGGAGAATCAAAATAAAAAACTGCATAATTAGAAGTACCTACAACTAATTATTATCCAAACCAAAGTTAGTTAATTACTGAAATGATAATATTTTATACTGTCAGTCTGAAAGTTTTACTCCCTACAGAGTATCTAAACATCGGTCACAGAATGCAGCAATGAAAACCACATTTACTTCAACACACATTTCTTCGCACCAAACGCCTGAGTCACGTCTGTCCCACTCACAAACAATACCACGCCTCCCCACACGTTCTGCAGACACATCTAGCAAACAGCATTTAAATCCAGGCGGGCCCCTATCAAACGCTCGTTTGCACAAAGTATATACTTCGAGTATATCTGGAACGGTCGCGAACACCGTAGCGAACGGTTTTCGGAACACTTTTTCCCTATTTCCACCGAATAAAAAGGAGTCAAAGAGAACTTCATGACTTTTGTTATACCGTATAGCTTTTTACATTGGGAACTGGCGAGGCAAATTTTCTAAAACCTTTTGTTGGCAATCGTCCTTTGTAAGTGTTGTATTGACTCTGTAATCAATGTGTTGGGACATTTTTGGGTGTTTAAATGTGGCCAAAGGATGGACAGAGTTAAGCTGGGTGAAAAATATTACATTTGGAGTGTAGATATATGGCAAGCTACTCAGAAACTGCTGAACGAATTTAAGTGAAATTTTAACTTAGACGTTGCAAACTTATTTTGTGTTTTATTTGATAACAACGCTTATAAGTACAAAGTCCTGTCTCTGTTATTTTCTTACTGTTTCTTTAACATAACATTTTCACCCTCATAAAAGTAGAAAGGAGTTCGATACTACTAATCGATACATCGTTACAACGACCGAGAATCGATTCTGTCTTAAGTATAAGCAATAATATAGATTTCAGAGACGTACTAATCCCTACTTAGTGCAGTGGCGTGTTAACACAATCGTTCGTATTGAGACCATTTACGGTTAGATATAGAAATGGGTTCGAAGTATGGGAAGATTGTGTTATTATATTGATGGTGATATTATTTTTAGGGGATGATGTGTGGTTAGTTTTCCGGGGGTGTTTCATGGGATAAGTTTTGTTAGATTTATTTTAAACTGTCTTTGATGCAATAAAATATATGATGGAGTGGATGATGGAGTATAATTTGTGGTATAACGTCCATGTTTAAAATTAATAGAGACATTATTGTTATGTTTATATATCCTAATGTCCTTATCTTTATGCGCAAAATTATGAAAATATGTGCTACCTTCTCACATAATATTCTTAATTGGCATTGATGTTTATTAAAATTGTAGGTACCTAAATAAAAATATGTATTACCAGTTTTTTTGGCAAGAAAATATTTTTAGACTTCATAAATGATAGCACCTTCAGTACGACGTATTATTTAAGTTATAACAATATAATGCGTAAATACCCCAGTTCCCAAAAGAACAATATCAGTTAAAATACAGCTGTCTCGTGCAGAGTACTTAGTAAAGGATTACCTTTCTTCGCGAGGGAGGACTGACCTTGAGGGTGCCCTTCGACGCAATGCAGGTTCTACTCGTGTTGACTTAGTGAGCTTGGTCGTGAAAAATGTTAGAAGTACTAGTGGTATTGTGACCTGGTTCAGGAAGATTTTGTTGTGGACTGTCAATAGATATAGTTTCCTTTAACGGACTTCCCAAAAAGGAGGTGATTGTCAATTCAGATGTTTGTATTTTTATTTGTTTGGTTGCCCATGTCTTAATCGTTTAACAAATGATTTTAAAAGTAGTTTTTAAGAGTTATAATTTTATTTTCGTTTTTGCATATGTATATGAAAATTGCAATCCAAAAAATTTGTGTGTTTGATATAGAAACACTATCTTCCATAACAAAAAAATGCCATACAAACAAAAGCTTTGACTGCCCAGCTGAATACTCTGGCAGAAGCTTTCATCAAAAATATTATAACGCTTTTTAACCCCGTATATAAACGATTAACTACAGACTAACGCAAAATAGAGGCACACAAGACTTTCACATCTTTTCTCGCTTAGAATTTGATTAGCCACTTACGTCCAGCTAGATTTACAGGCAAGGTTGAACCTTACTCAGTAATCTAGTCCGGGGAATCAAATTATAGACGTACAAGTTAGATTACAGTCCGACAGACATGTTGTGTAAGAAATTATAGCACTTGGGCAAGTTCGTCTAACGAGCGAAGGTTAGGTCATATATGTTGACCTTGGGTGGTAGATAATTTGGTGTTTGGGTTTGGTGAGTTTTGAGGTCAAGTGAAATATTTTTAGTTATTAAAAATCTTAAGTAAAGCTTAAAGTGGCAAAGCTGTAACGTGACTTGCAGTGAAGATGCATCCTGATCATGTACTTTTCTCTGTATACAGTAGATACAGTAGTGTTCGTATTTACTCAAAACATTGAGATTCTGCCCAATAGCTATATTAATAGAGACGAAAAAGTAAAGATAGGAAATAAAAAATGGATCCGTCTTATGTGTGTATTGTAATTCTATTAGATATTATTTTAAAAGTCCTCCTTTAAAACTAAAACGCGATCAATCTCTATCATAATATCATAATGTAGTTGGTTATAAAACCTAATTTATGCAAAACATCGCGCGCCTGGAAATCTGGCAAGCGATTAAGTCTTTAATCAAGCGCCTGATGAGACCATTACTCCGATATCATATCTTGAGGGATTAGTGCTACGTAACCCCATTTTCTGATGTTTCTATAGTACAATAATGTAGTACAAAAATGTGGGAAAATATTTCTGTTCACTATATAATGAAGAATGGTTTCAAAAATTGCCATTATACCCATGACCCATACTAACAAAATGATTTCCTCAATCAATGTTAAATAGATGAACAGATTTGGAATGGAAATTGTCTGTAATATAATAAGCCACCTTTTATCCTGTTCTGGGAAGTATATCTCCCAGGACGCAGGTAAAAATACGCGCAAAAGTTAATCATGAAATATAAAGGAGGACTTAAAAAAATAGGAGCAAGCAATCTAATTACCTTCGAATAAGTAAATTAAGTCACTAGCTTTAATTAAAACAACTAACTATGCAAACCGAGCATCTCAAAACCCATTATCGGTTTCACCTGACGAGATAATTTAGTTACCATCGATCGCCTGCAAGGGATTAGCCGACGACAAATTGTCCAATCAGAGGACAGGTAATTGATTTCAAGCACCTAATATCGGACGTTAAGCTTTTGTTAAGGTAACTTTAAACTTAGATTAAAATGTTAGCCTTTTAAAATAGCGAGGTGAAACGTGGTGACATCGTATAAACTGTAAGAGGGTTTATCTTTAAAGGTAAGCTGAGATTTAGAGGATGTAGTGTGATGAAAATTTACTACTTTCGTGTAAAGGTACGTTTACACGGTGAAGTGTATTTTGAAGTTAAAATTAGTTAAAATGGGCTTGAGTTTTCGTGACGTTACAGTTTGTGATTTTACTTGCTTCGGATTTATCATTAACATTAAATTCTGCATTAATCGTAATCAGTATTTATCATTTCAAATCTTCTTATAGATATTTGACTTAACAACACCGATATCTTTCTTAATCCAAATCGCTTTCTTAATCTTTTCTTCTTAACCTGTCCTATCCCATATCATACCATATTCATAATCATAATAGAACATGTCAATAGTAAGTTCAATAATAAGGTCGCCATTCACAACCTTTTTAACCTCCGTGACCCTAAAGGTGACCTCTCACTCGACGATAAAATCTCTTTAGAACTTAACATCGGTTCAAATATTATGACGTACTTCGTTCTTCACTTTGATTACGAATTTAAACGTTTGAGCAATTAATTTAATTGGTACTCCGATTTGGGTTCACGTGAATTTGTATTATTCGAGATTTTGTGCTGAAGAATCGAGTGATTTTTGTTGAAAAACTGCGTGCTCTTAATTTTGGGATTCGAGGAATATCTCTGTGATATACTTTGTTACTAATATTATACCACAGCGATTAAAATAAAGCCTGACATCGAAAGACTACGAAAGAGGGCGAGTAGAGACAGGAGTTTATATGAAATATATCTAAAAAACAATCTCACAACAAACTGAATATAAAGTTATATTCGTCACTGAAATACGCCACAAACCAATCCCAAGATTTAAATTAATCCATCTCTCACCTAACCTACAATATCCATAAATCACAAAAACCACTCTTCTGACCCAAAAATAAATCGATACCTACATGATAGATACATCGATACATCGGTTCTCGATTCAAATCAATCAGAACACTTTATGTTCAGCTATAAATGTTTAAACTTTTCGATTGATATGAACTAGGCTTATGTAACCCGTCGAACGGGTATGATACATTTTTCAGGTACCAAGACAGTTTGCGACTGAATTTGGCGGTGAATTTTCGAAGTTTTCTTTAACACGAATTAGTGGTTAACATGTTTTTCTCTCAATTTAAAAAATGTTATAATAGTGAAAAACTATTTCTTTAAAAGTGTTTTCTTCATATGCGTATATATCACAAAACGTAACTCTTTGATATTCGTTTATTAAACTGTTTCCAATAAAATACATCCCAGTTGCCTATCCTACAAATTATACAGGAAAACGTCTTAATAAATCAATATTCAGAGCGTAATAACGCAAATAAAAGCACACTTAAGAATATAAAATATAGCATATTTGGAGCCATCAATTTTATAGGCCTATAAAAAAGCAAATTTGTTTTGACCGTGGAAAATCCTGAAGGTAGCTTGGGACCCTTATAAAACCCAAATAATCTACTAGCAGTGGATTTTCGTCGGCATACTGAAATCGCCTAAGTAAACTCGAGGGATGAAACAATTTGTGCACCCTAATCAAATAAGTGTAAAAGGAAAATTTAAAATTCCCACCCCGAATTTACATAATGACCGACGCGTTGAAATAACGGCTCAATCTGGAGGCACGGGTATTATTGTACTTGTTTTATGAGCGTACACTCACAAGCAAAAGTGAAAACATATAACGAACTTCAATTTGAACGGTGAGAGAACTCGAAACTCCTAAAGTCGTCGAGGTTCAATTAGAACATTTTCATGGGTGCATAATTCCCCGAGATTAGTCGGTGTTATCACTTGTGCACGTGACTGTAAGTCGAAATGAAATTTCAGGTGAATAATAAGTAGCATTCAGTCATACGAGCGAAGTGGGGTAATAAAGTTGTTAATGCCACATTACTAGTCGGAACCGTGTCTAGATGAAGTCACTGTTTTACTGACTTCGTGCAGTAATTTCGAGATAATTTCGCATTGTGATGCTAAACAGAGTCTAAGATTTCAGGTATCCTGTTGGTATGCAGATTTGTATAGCATGAAGCAAGTAGGGGAGACCGGGGTTGGTTGACTATAGGGGTAGGTTGACTAACTAGCAAAAACTCGTCCAACGCAATAGCCTTGAGCTAACCAGTGAGATACGAACGTTCGACACCTCCCCCCGCTCAGTCACCGGGAACGCGGCGTCGCGCACGCACGTCGTTTGAGAGAAGGAACGGCTATTGCGTTGGACGAGTTTTTGCTAGTTAGTCAACCTACCCCTATAGTCAACCAACCCCGGTCTCCCCTACTAAACTTTTCATGAAGTAAATACAAACTATTTATGTGGGTTTATATTATTGAACGAGTAATCACTAAAATAAAGTACAGTTGATCAAATGGAATATAAATTAGAACTAAATAGATTGATATTAGTTTTCCATTTGCTGAAATTGGATATTGTACCATTTTTGGAATAAAAAATAGCACAACTAAAAAATATGACAGAAAATACAAAACCAATCTATAAAACTGCACAACATCTACAAAATTATTATCACAAAACCTTCCGCGCCGTCAACGCTCAACAATAATTATTATAAAAATGTAAATTTCGTTTATTAACTCGCAAAGTGTCCAATGAACCGTACTTTTTATTCGGTTATGAGTTATTTACGGATGCGTAACATAAATTTGAATGGAAATCAATTCCCGGAGGCGCACAGCTGACTGGGCAAATGATGGAAATTATAAATCAATTTGACGGTAATACATTGGTGGTCGCGGGTACCCCGGCGCGGGTAGTGGCGGGTTGAATGTAGTGATGTACGCCTACAGTCAAGTGTCATGTAATTATATTGATATCGAAGTGTTTAAAGATAGGTTTTAATATTTTGTGAATAGTTTTTCAAAATTATAATCTAATTTATCAACCATATCCATTAAAGTGACGAAATGAATTCTTAATGTAATTACGCTGAAATGGTAAAAAATGGTCTCACAAATAGTAAGGGGCGAGGCGACCTAAATTTTAAAGGGATCTTTAAAAACTTATCTTAAAAAGAAGCGCTGAGGAAAGCTTTCAAATTCAGCCACCTTGATAAAAATTGAAGTTTGAATATTCACAGAAAATTATTTCAAAAACGTTGAGTGAGATGTTCTTAGTCCATAAATTAAAATAAAATTGCTCTGAATTAAATTGTTTCAATTTAAACCCAAATTAAGCTTTTGGACCGAAAACACTCAAACGTTGTAAAGAATTTTTGTATTAGGACTTTTGCCTTAAAGCATTAAAAATGTACTAACTAATAATAACGGACTACAAACTTAAATAAAACATTTTCATTCTGAAAAAGAAAACTCAAATCCCTGAAACATTCAAGTACATTTTGAAACAACTTTGTACATGTTTCCCCATCTTGGTAAAAGCAAAGAAAATATGCAGAGTACTTTTAACAGAAAACTTATTTTATTCCCCTTTTAATCTAGACTTTGCAACCCTTTGCTTATGAAAATTTAAATAAATCCTAAAATATATTTTTGAACCCTCTTATTTATTTAACGCACTCTGTTTTAGAGACATAAAGTAGACGAGTCAGGTAAAATTTACAAATTTATTGTCCCCACAGAATTTTAACCCAAGGACTGGGAGGTCGTAAAGGAAAGTTGTACAGTAAGAGTTGCTTAGATGTGGGTCCCGTAACAACATTGCCAAATTAAAAGATTTTTCGTTAAGTTTGAATTAGTAAGTGAGTTTCGACTTGAAAGTTACTATGAGTCGTCTGGATTGAGATCGAATTTAGATGCTAAAAACAGAAGTGAGATTCTTGTGAGTTTAGGTCAAGTAATGTCAATTAATATTTAAATATAACTTATTGCATGCAAATATATGTATATACCTATAGCGAGCTCAATAATCAATAACTATAAAATATTCTGTGGTAGCCATAACTTATTCAGTAAAATATAATATGTACATAAAAGCATATTTATTTACGTACGTACGTGTATCTATTTGATATTCAATAAAATAAATGTACATAAATATTTTGTTTATTGCTCATTAACCACAGTCATCATTACAGCAAACATTATAAATAATTATTCTTGTGTATTAAAATAGTTATTCATATTTTTACGTTGTTTTGCGAGCACTGAAATTATTCATTGGTTCATTTTACTTCAAAATTGTGAAATTATGGGTTGCTACTAAAATGCAAAATCAAATGTAGGCAGTTTAAATTATCTCACGACAGTTACTTTTCATCTTTTGTACGAGTGACAACTGCCACGATATCACTATGTCACTTCGATTCGCACAGACGATAAACTTGTGACTTTTTCCAATAGTAGTTGACAAACACTCGGCGGAGTTATTACCGCTCGCAAAGTTTGCTTCGGTTTTAAGTTTAAATAATTTTGTAGACCACTTTAAGTAAATACACTCCCCGGTACAGACCGGCCCAGGCCCACCTATATAACTTTGGGAATTACGAGGCCCACCATATTTTTGTTTATGAGAAAAGGGACAAAATATTATTACGAGTATATTAGTGGAAGGTTTACGACCAAGAGAGAGTGGTCGCCAAAGTTTCTTTTATTAATACTTACGGAATATGTTTATGGAAGCGTTGTTTAATTAAGTGGCGTGTAGATGGCGCTAGCAATTACTTACCTGAAAATAAAGAAAAAATAAGATAAGTATTGTTTATTTTTTACATCAGTTGGCATCAGTCTGTTGAATCTATAATGGAATGTCTGTCTTTCAGCCACACATTGCATGCATACTCTATTTTACTTCTAACTTATAGAGTACACAAGACTGTCCAAATCATAAGTTATCTACACTTACATCGCTAAATACCATTCCTTCCATATACATATACACATACACATCGACATAGAAAGATACACTCATAGCTCTCTCTGCAATTGGATAAATAAACCCGTAATAGCTGCAACTGCATTAAGAAATAAACTACAGCAATTACATCAAATAGAGTTAATGGTAGGAAACTGTCAGTGAGTGTCATTCCACCACTATTTCAATATGAAAAAAAAAACCTGTAATGTTGAGTGTAATCGTTGTAAATTGCTCAGGACTCAGGACATATTATTTCGTACTGTCACGCTACTTTTTTTCAAGAGTTGAGCTAGTATACTGGGCTGGCTGGTTATGCTGTGGCTGTCTCAAGTGTTTTGGTGAAGTTTTTCTTAAGTTTTTGCTCTGTGGTTTAATATTAGGATAAATTCTTTGCCGGATGATGTTTAGCGCTTTATAAGATTTTTAATGTCGGTGTTTTCATATTCATTATGATTAGTTATGAAGTTGAAAGTTGACATAAAGATGTTGTTTTACACGCCTATCTCTTCTTTTGAATTCTCACTTGCAAAAATATTGAACAAGAAGGTACCTATGTAAAGAAAATTTAAAAGATAACATAAAATTACGTTACAATACCCAAAATGGCACCATTGTTAGACCGATGCTACCGCCAGACTAACCGCCTATTACACAGTGAAAAACAAATGGAATTTTCGTTCGACGTACTAAATTGCCGGGTACCGACGTTATTACGGCTTTAGCCACAATTACACTGTAATTGAAAACGGAGTGGTCGTTACAGTTCGGTGTGACGGGCGGTTATGCAACTGTGTGGAATAAAATAGGTTTTTTTTTGGATTTAGATGTTTTTTTTTATGTTTACGCAATAGTTTACATATAAACTATAAGTTAAACTTAGTGGCTTTTGAACAATTCTATGTGGTTTTATATTTTTCGATTAATTGGAAAATCTGAACTATATTTTTTCAGTATTGTATATTCTTGATTCTTACATACTAAATTTTATTATGTGTAACTTTTCAATGATAACTTTGATCAAAAGCATACCAAAAATTACTGCCAAAAATTGTCCTTAAGTATATTTTCTTTTTCACTATCTTATAGATCCTTCAATTTCATATTCTATTTTTATTTTAGCTTTCAGGTCATGATGAAGTTCATGCAAGTACAGTAACCACATGAAAGGCTAAGTATGTAGTGACAAGTTGATTACAAACCACTCTGCTATCGTAATAACCCTACTTAGTTCACTTGCGTGTCATAATTTTGTATTAAAACATAAGGTTGCGTTGTTTTAAGGTTTCATTCAGCTGCTAGCCTGAATAGAAGGGCAATTGAGTAAGATTATGGTTAAAGGTCAAATAGTAGAACAATGTCACTTTTTATTCTTAGGTACTGTAGTAGGCTAATAATAATGGGTAATTCCTATTCTATTAATTAAGCTATTAGAGTTGATATTGTTAACTTAAGTATACCATTTCCTTTTTGAAAATTAATTTAAAAAATATTACTTTTAAATGAGAGAAAGAGTTTTTTTCGAACATAGCTCTGAATAATATAATCAAAGAAGCACATAGGTATATCAAAGATCTGAAATTTGAAAAAAAAAGTTTCCAAAATATGTAATTCGTGCATCCGTATGTAAGGGTGAGCCGTCAGCTGAACTCATGAGCGCTCAGCACTGACTCGAGAGGTAAGAGAAGCCGTATTTAGCGAATGTTCATCGCGGCCGCTTCTAGTCTCTGTCATGGCCTGATTCAGAAGCTTATTATGAGAAAAGACCCAAAAATATGGTTAATCTATATTTGAGCCAAAGAAAGAAATATTTTCTTCTAGGTTTCTCCAAATGTTTTAGGGCTTGCCTCAAGTTACTAAACACTTTAGATTAAGCTTCAATGATTTTAATCGAAGTTTTCGTCAGCTTTAAGAGCTTTCCAGCTCAGTACCCACTAACAAGGTAAACAATAGCTATTCTTTAATAAGACGAGATACAGACTACTGAAAGTAGGATTTTCAAAAACAATAAACTAACTTCCAGAACTCGCAACTGTCTCGAGTAGGTTTTTTTTAGAATTACTCGGTCGCAAGCAAGATACATCAAAATTTATTAAAATATGGATAAAAAAGGAGCTAAACTCCCACTACTTTAGGAAGACGTGGCAAGGCATAATGTAGATTTATCAAGTGCCAAGCACTCGCCACAAATTGGCACTGGCTCAGAATTTTTACAAGCATAGACACTTCGACGATCCTCATTTTTTTTCTGATGGCACCTACTACCAAATGAATAATAAATTCAAAAAAGCCGGAAAAATAATGATCACGCTGCTCTTCTTGGCTCGGAAATATACCTACAGTAATTTTATTATTTTAATTTGTAAAATGTACAAAATATTTTTATATTCCATTTCATATTTTGCAGTGCTACTCCATATTCATTTTATTTATTTTTAACACATTTTTTTTTACAAATAATTTCAGATTTTTTTCCGAATATTTTGCCGATACATCAATACCGCTATCGCCTATTACTCAGATCGCCCACTTTAGATACAAAGGAGACGGATGCCGCTGTTCCCCTACAAACTTTCCCTGGAACAAGCGAAGGGTTTAATTGTTTTCCTGCACCACGAGAAGCTGAGAAAACGCGACTAAAACGCGTTTCAAACGTGGAGAGAGCTCGTTCCACTTTACCCAAGCCCCTTTGTTTAAAGTACTCTAATTTTTAATTGAATGTACAGGTCGGGAATTGCTTAAAAACTACGGGCTCTGGGGAACCGTGAGTGGATTACGTCGGAGGTGCGGTTCTGGCCGCGAAATAGGTGTGTATTCCAATTGTATTGTGAGTTGTTAACATTAAAGTTTGATGGCATTAACTTTTGATTTTGAGAATGGATGAAGAGATGCCAAAAACTAAATTCGTCTCCATCAACACTGGAATGAATAAAATTATGTGAAATCTATATATACGCTGCCCTATCTTATATTAGCTCCCGACCTAATATGGCTGCTCATATGACACATAAGTACACAGCTTCTTACATCTACTGATGTTTGAAAACAATTCACCACAAGACAGCAAACTCATGACAGTGCAAGTCTAAACCGCTAACTAGTACAGCCTGCCCTATAAATGCAGAACTGCAATCAATACATGCATCTTATACCGTCACGCTTTTAATAGAACAGCCGATGTAGGTAATACCCTACGCCGACACGCGAGCATGCAAGCCTAAGATTGCACTAATCCATTAACAGAATATTTTGTTAGCCGAGTGCACTAAACGTAAATAATAATTATGCATGAGTTTGTTGAGAGTTCCAAATTGTTTCGTTGTTCCAAACATCTTAAGTAAGCTGCCAAGTTGTGTTGAATTGACTTCATGAAGCACTAGTACACGATAAGGTTGTCCATTGGCTAGATAAAAATGCAATCCACACTTTTACGTCACAATGATTTGGCTCAGTGTGTATAAGCTCAATAAATAAAACATGCGTTCAAGTTAGTAGCACTTCAGTCTACCCTCCCAAAAAGCATTATAAAATAAATACAGCACCCATCTTTCATTAAAGTTTTGGCACCAACTTTTGGGTCCCCCATCGAATTTATTATTAATAATAGAGAAAAAATCCCGAGTTCCACCCCGGGATTCTTGTAAAAAGTGAGTGACTCTTTGCGACAGCGCCATAAATTGTAGGAGGCGACGTATCTTGAAATTGTGTTGGCGAAAGTGACTTTTAACGGGCAACGAACCCTGGCTAGTGTGTCGGTAGCGTTGACGCGAGCTAAGCCTCTTTTTGTAGCCAGATTAATGCTGCTCCCTCAGATATTTCTGGGACCCTTATATTACGCTAAATTAGAAACGCCTTTAATATAGCATTAATTAACACTAGCCATATCTGGTGTACAACCTAGGTCATATAAAATGTGTTTATATTTAATGCTTTCCGAAAATGTCTTCTAAAAAAGAATGAGTATCATAGTAAGTATGGCCCATATCTTGAATTTCAATATATACACGTACAGGTTAAACCAAGGAAAACGATGTAAATGTAAACTCTATAAATCGTATATTTATCGAGACAACAGCAGAAACAATAGCGGTATTGTAATAGTAGATGCTAGGAATTGCAATATTTCTAGACTAACACAATTTATATGTAACTGTTACATATGATTCTGATGCAGGGAAAAGAGTGCAGCGTTCTATTTTAAAGGTAAGATACGTCAAACGATAATAAAAATTGGAAATACGAGTACCAATGCTGTAACAATAAATTGGTAAAGGGAGTCAAAAATGAGAAGTCATAAAATATCAATTATTTTGTTTCTGAAGTTTACCTATTTTAAAATGGTTGGCAATATTTTTTACCAAGACCAATTTGAATGTCGTTCTAAAACATCAGCATTTTCTTATATAAATTCCAATCTATATTGTTAATGCACCTATTGACGTATATAAACAAAACGAGCATTTACAATACACGTATCAGTAGTGGTACTCCAACTTCTTAGCTTTGCGTACTATTTGAAGAACGCTATTGAAATAGCTCTCGGCTCCACTCGCCTCTGTATCAATACCGCATAGAGCCCTTAAGGAAAAGATTGAGCAATATGTCTATCTTTAGAGGGTATTTCAAGTCTGCGTTTAAGAGGTAAGCTGCAGTTGAATGCATATTTTGTGCTCATTAAAACTCGTTTACAGTAGGTATAGACATGACTATTTTGTTGAAAATGGCAAACGCTTTAAGTGTCTTTTTGAAATACTACGCAAAATATATTGAAAAAAGAATACTTCCATATGAGCAATACTAATATTAATTTGTAAATCAATAAAGTACCTATTTATAGATGAACAAAGGCGCAGCAAAAATATGAAAACGAAAACAATGAAAATCCATCACAAAATAAAATATAACATACTTCACCTCCAGCAATTCCATTAAACACATCGCAAGATGAACTAACAAGCGGAACAGATTATAATTAATAAAGTTCAACAATAAATCATGTTGAGAGCACCGCAGTAACATGAACTGTTCTAAGAGTAATTTACTTAGTAAAGATGTTATCTATGTATGGGTTAATTCAATTCAGGCTACATGCTTTTGTGTATCGAGAACGTCCCAAATGTATGAATATTTAATCAAATTCTTCAGTATAAAGAGAATTACTTGTAGCGTAGGTATATCAGGTTTCATTATTTTCTACAAGGTCACGAACATTTTCAGATTCAATATTATCGAAGTTGAAAGACTTGTAATTGAATTGGGCTCTAATGATCCATCATGTTCTATCAAGTCCAAAACAAAAAACAATAACACTGACATTGTAAAAGCTGGAGCAAAAAGTATTTTATGAAATAATCCAGAAACAGTTTGTGATTTAAGTGGTGATTAAATTGAAATGTCTGGTGGAGAGCCATCGATCAACGTAGACGATGCTCGCAGTCCTGAGGACACGATGCCGGTCATCAATTTAGCTGTTGCTAATAAAACTACAAAGACGGACAAAAACTATTTTGTACAAATACACGTGATGAATCGTGTACGTGGATGTTGTGATGCTGGATGTGAAAGTTTATAATTGAATGTTATGGTTATGACGTTCAGTTTTCGAGGTTGTATTTTTGTTTCATGTTGTTGAAGAATTTTTAAATTCTTGTTAAACGATTAAATTGCAGCTAACGACATGGCTATGAGAGTACATATTTTGATTTCGCAAAAATATGTCTATTTGTAATTTCTCAACATTACCATAGACTACGAGTTCCAATAGAAATTTCAAATTATACAGTCACGTAAAGTTGTACTTAATTTCTTAAGAATTCATGTTATCTGTCTCAAAATGTTAATAAAACTTTTGTCGTATTCTCGAGACAAAAGCTAGAGCGTACGTCTTCTAGAAAGCGAGACAGCTGAAGTGGCGCATCTGTCAACTCTATATCTTTATCATAGGACACACAAAGCGTTGTACTCCTGTGTGCCCGTGCCAACAAATGAAATTTTCGATCGAGATGTATGACTGTACATTACTCTTTTTGTATGCTTCAACAACAATGCCGCTTTCAGCAACGAGCATTGTATTCAGAAAAAATGGACGTATTGAAGTGCGTTCGATTATTTTCTTAATCATAATTGGATAAGCTACCCTACTAACTCCACAGTAATGGAGTATTTTGAATAATGTTTTAATTAATCTCGACAATAAAGAGTTAAGCTGAGTTCGTAACAAAAATACATTATTTAAATTGTGGTCTTACCTTAAAACAATGAAAACAAAGATTCGCGACTTTTTACATTTCGCTGCGTTCGCTTCCATGCTGTTATCGAAATTAAAAATGGAAACGTCAAGTAAATATTTTTTTGCATTGGTATTAAAAATCTGTGAATAGAAATGGATCAATAGATGCTTCCTATTGGATGTTGAAATACAAATTGCAATCTTTACAAATGTTGATGTTTAGAGATGGTTCTCAAATATCAGACCTGTTTATAGACTAAAGGAATAAAAAACGGAATTTTAATTAAAAATATTGATGATTCAAGCGGAAGATACTACTCTAGATAAAACAAAATCCACAGAGTAAATATTTCTGAGCAAGTTAACAGCAAAAACGGACACATTTTACTTATCAACGAAGAATTTCATTAAAGTTTCACACAGGGACTTACACTCTACGCGAAGAATTCTAAGATAAGCTTAGTTTTTTAGAGGTCTTTTAGTTTTTCGTCCTTATTTACTCCTTGAAAAATATAAAGAGTACGAGCTTCATTCTCGTGTTATTTAAGAGCTACAAGTTGGGTTGTTTTCATAAAATATTTACAATTTCGTCTCAAGTGCTAATCTTCTGCATTACGTCACACAATTTTCAACTTTGTCAAGTGTCATTATAACAAACCATATTTTTTGAACTGTTCGTTTCTGAAGATCATTAAGTTTACATACTTCTAGTTAATTTATTGTCTTTGTATTCTTAAAATATTATTTTTAACAACCAAATTCTACAGCTGATATTCAAAACAGACAAAAACCTCTATCAATTCCCACACCATCAGAATAAAATACCTACCCACCGAATATATTATAACAAAAAATATGTGGAAACTAACAACGGTGTCCTATTAGCATAGAGATGGAATCTCCTAGACGGATGAAATTTCACAGACATCGGATTGACTCGCGAATATTTTCCGACTGAATTGATTTAGGTGGGGTGCCGGCAAATCTACGGGCTGTGAATACGGCCTGTCATTTGCAGGGTACGCAGAATAAGAAAATATTTTAGCACATGCGTAGACGTTCAATTTTATGTGGGAAATTCACTGATGTTTTATTTTGATGCATAAACTATTAATAACTATAAACATATTTGTGAATAACCTATGTGTAAAAATTAATGCCACTTTTGGTTGTAATTTTATAACTCAAGACCCTTTCCAAACCATATATTTTTTGTTCGGATTTAGTAGATGGTCTACTTATGTGAAGTTTGCACAAAATCGGTCGAGCGGTTCTTCATTTATACCATTTGTACCTTACAAATGGTGGATTTTATAGGTTGCCAACTATGTACCGCGGTCCACTAGTGAGCCATATTTTCCAAATACCATTTTGTGTAGCTACTTACTGATTAGACACCAATAATCAATATAGCGACATGATAATGACACAGAGATTGTCATAATAATATCTTCCAGTGTACTTACTTATTTCATTTTTGAAATGTATTTAAGAAACATTTCAAACATAAAAATATTCTAGTTAGTATAATTACAATACAAGGTTGGAAGTGGTTAAACAAAAAACTGTTGATGTCGTTCACAGGTTAATTGCTTCTAATGACCTTAGCGCTGCAATGCTTCACCTTTACACGTATTGACGTACTGGAAAATATGACAAATGGTTCTGCTAAATGCATTAGTATTTTAGTATTTAAATGTGGGGTTTTAATTGGCTTTTAAGTTAACTAGATTGTGTTTGTTGTGTTTGAGTTTTATTTTTTAAACTTTACATAATGATAGCAAAACTAACATATAGATGATTATCAATTACAGTTTTGCTTAAAATTAAAGAGACGGATATTTTTTATAGTACTTACTGTCCTACTGTACTTTACGTCTGTGTTTTAGTCGAAAGGGACAACGTTTTCAAATGTGTTTCTATCATATCCCATAATTGAGTAAATGTCTCCACACAAAAAACTTACTTTCCCATTTTCTAATTAACAAATTTTACTCCGCAGATTATACGAAACTTACGTTCAAAAACTGTCTTTTTGAACTTATAAGTCGTCGTAAATTGTATGTTAATTTACTCAGGCAAGACTGTAAGATATTCAGAAGGGACAGTGTTGTCTGAATATTCTCGGTCCGTAGCGACATCTTGGACGTACAACTCGCAAACTTGATTATTAAGGGGGGTCAAAGGGGTAGGGAGGGCTAGATGAAATGCATCGACTTTTATTATATACCGGATTAAGTTTGTACATAACGCTCTTTGATGGTTTTAATAAAGAAGTTTTGATTTTAGGGACAGTTTGTTTTACTGTAGTTTTTAATTTAGAGTCTGGTTATAAAAATGTTGTAAGAAAAGTTACTGGAATTGTTACCAACGGGTTCAAAATAGACAATATTCAAAGACGTAATGCTATACGTGACGTGCCGTGGGTGTATAGAGTGAAGAAAATGGAAGTCCCACGTGTAAGAATCCACGAATTTGAATATAAAATAGAAATATTATTCCAATTTATGAAAGTAAACTAAAACGGCACAAGAAGATAAAATAAAAGCACCACTATAGTTTCAATAACAAAACTAAAACATTCTCAAACAACTTCAACCATTAATAATATTCTTTGACTTACACGAGAAAGGGTTGTTACATGAGAAAATGTTTCCACGCTAATTAGCATGCAGCATTAAAAATACAAACCAGAGCGGTATAGTAAAATACGTTAATACAAAAACACAACTTTATCTAACTCCGCATTTCTGCGACATGAGTTAATGTAAAACTTTTACAAAGAGAAAAAACCCTGCGCATTAATATTACGAGGGGTTTTTTAAAAGAAAAAAAGCCCAGTTGACATTTTGTCCACGGCCGTCGCCCGGGCACTTCACTAATGAATGCAAATTTCATCAAGCCGTAACACACGCTTCTCATAATAAAAAGTTTAATTTAAAAAATATATAGCGGCTAAAGAACAACGCAACATTATTAAATCACTGGGTTATGCTTATTAAATATGGAGTTTATGAAAGTATTATGGTATCTGAGGTATAAAAGAAAGGCGGGATTAACCCCGTCGGCGAATGAAGCGCCTTATTACCGCGTCAGTTTTCATTATAAGCTATTGCTTTAGTAGCAACAATGAACATTGATACTCTTCACAATGTGTCATCAACATAGTTTGCTTAATAATAAAGCCTTTAAAAAAATCAAAAACTTTATTAATAAAGAAATAAACAATAACCCCAACAATAGCGTGACTATCTAAATGTAAAATATTCAACTACACCTTCTCAGCACTTAAAACTTTAGTGGAACATTCCCCGTGAACGTGCCATAACCGCTATTACTCCAAAACGCGAGAAAATATACATTAGCGCGACATAATTCTGAAAGCTCTAGCACTACTAATTATTTTAAGTAACAATTTGATACAAAACTAGCACTAAGTGCAATATGGGGTAGCGTTAAAGTGGAATGCAGACAACTCGGCGCAGGTGGTGACGTGACAGCGAGTCTGTTAATTAGGAGAAGTTTATCTGCTCTGAGCTGATGATGGAGTCACGGATTAGAAGGGGCATACCGGCTAGGGGTTTGAGTGGCTTGCTTGTTAGGCATGAGAACAATAAGTGAGCAATTGTGAATGGAAACTGGTTTGGTATATTTCAAAGCAGATAGATGAAATAAACTTACACACGAGTTATTCATACTAGTGAGTGTACATATGTTTGATACAATAAAACATTGAATAATAAACTTGATCGAGGTTTTGGAAATAGCAATTAAAAATAGCTATAATTTTAGTGTAAGCTGCTGACAATTCTTTTTATGAATACGGCTAGACTAATTTTAAATAATAATGTACTTCAACCGCCCAACAAAATTACTTAACATCCAAACCAACCGTGTATCACAAGACTTAGCGACACCATCCGAGCTAAACCCTCGCAAGAAGAGGAAAGCTGATTCGGATTAAACTTTGAATATGTACGACAGACTTTAGCTAAGCTACATTGTCGTGTGTCGTAGTCAGAAACTGTCGGCCATCGAATGTGTCGACTGATTCCAATTGTTCCCAGTTTATATTCGATGAGAGATAAACTGCGTTCAATATTTACGTGCCGTCAATTTTTGATGGCGTTCTCGTTTCGTCTTTTGTTTTGTTGAGTTACGTGTCAGATTATTTTGATCGTTAACATCTAAATTGTCTTGTTCATCTGTTTGTTGATTGTCACAATTTCCGTCTAATCCTCTTACACATACGTGTTAGCTCATAAAACTTGTACCTACGTTCATAATTGTCTCTTCACCCAACTTTGCCCACCTCACCTTAGCCAGCGCAATAACTCAAACTCATAACAATTCCTTCACATCCTCACACAGTGTCACCGTATATATCAGTTGGAAAGCGTCCGTGTTACCCCGCGGCTACCGACGTGTACTGTCGCAGCCGAATAATGCCTTTTGTAAAACTTTCAACTTGTGTAATACTCGGTATATTAAAGTGTCTCACTTCTATGTCCTCGGCATGGCAGACAGTTGTATTTAATATTATATACTGTTACGTGGATGTGTTTCAAGTTTGTGGGGCTTTTGTAGCTCTTAGTGGCTTTAAAATTAGTGTTTTGTATGTGAACTTCGGATGTGTCATGTAGACTACCAGGTAATATGAACACAAAGAAAGCCTTAATCTAAAAGTGTACTAGAATAATGACTTATTTTTGTAGCGGCAAACGGCGCAACACACACCTGATAGCAATACGAGTAATCTACACCTTACATACGAGGGCGGGTCAATAAGTCCGTGACTTTTGGAATAAAACACAGATTTTTTGATAAATAAATCATTTTATTTTTCAACTTAGTCCCCCTTGAGCTCTATACACTTTGTCCAACACTTCTCCAATTTTTTTATCCCTTCCAAAAAATAGGATTTGTCGAGGTCCTCAAAATCGGCCCACTGTTTAGAACACACACATTAGAAACCCACTGTTTTGACTGTTGTTTGGTCTCTGGTGTGTTGTGATGGATCCATGTTTCGTCCACTGTTACAAAACAGCGCAAAAACTCCTCTATATTGCGATTAAACAACGCCAAACCTTCCTGTGAAGTTGTTACACGATTGCGTTTGTGGTCGACTGTGAGCAAACGCGGCACCCATCTTGCGAAAAGCTTTCTCATGCCAAGTGATCATTCAAAATTGAAACCACTGAGCCATGCGAGATCCCTATGGCTTCAACAATCTCTTGCACTTTCAATCTTCGGTCGGCCAACACCATACCGTGGATTTTTTCGGGTGAAGAGACTTCAACTGGGCGTCCAGGGCGTTCGGCATCTTCAGTGCTTGTACGGCCACAACGAAATTCAGTAAACCACTTTTTTACGATTGAAAACAATGGTGCAGAGTCCCCATAGTATTTATCAAGCTTAGCCTTGGTTTCGGTAATGGTTTTTTTTCGCAAAAAATAATGCTAAATGAGCACACGAAATTCACTTTGTTCCATTTTTTCCTCAGATTACTGGGTAGTCTGATAAAGATAGCTGTCAAACACAATCTAACTGACGCAGCAAGTTCAAATTTTGTCAGGAGTCACCTGATAGATGCCTGTTAACAGGAGTAAAGAGGAGTTAAGGAGTATCTTGCTGCGCGAAACGATAGTTTGTTCTAGTTACAAAGCGTCTATTTTTAGGGGGTCATTCTTTTAGAATGCCTATAATATGACTTTTCTTGCTCCTTTGTTCATTATTTACGCATTTCGAAAATAACTACAGTCGATTGGAGCAAATAGGTCATAGAATTTACACTACTGAAGCTTACTGTTTATGCATTATTGCAAACTTTACACGCAAAGTCATACCGTTGTGTATACTACTGATTTATTACGTACAAAGGAAATGGATTCTGTCAGCGAATGTGACAGAATTATTGAATGCAAAATATGATCGCAGCGCACTGACATCGGATTTAAACGAAATTTGTGAAAGTGCTGTTATTTATTTAAATTTTAATTTTGTAGAGTAGCCTTACAATGCCTTCTCTTTTGTTGCCTGTGAATTACAATTACTTATTTGTATTTTTCTTCCCTTATTTAAAACAGCAATGTTAAGTGAAATGTAATTTAATTTATCATTATTTCATGCATTACATTTATCGAAAATGAACTGTCGGATTAATCTGCAAAAGCAATTCTCCCTTTTTTCTTTTCAGACTGTTCTTGTAATGACTTAAAATTCTTCTAACAATTCATCTAACTCATTAATAGATACCATTAAGGATAACTGGTATTAAATTCTTTCCGAAACCCTCAATGGCTTCCTAAAATTTCAAGCAAAGGTTAAGCCGTCAGGTTAAAATAAACGTGTCTTAGAACTACGAGTTACATAAGTTCCGTGAACCGAGCTAGAAATTCATACACCTTTTCACATTCGGAATTCTGAACATTTTTATAGCACGAAGATATGCTGCAGTTTGTTGAACCCATTTGTCAAGTGACGTCATCATATCTCTGCACTGCTTGTGACCTTGCTGATAAAAATATAGCTGTATGTACATGCAAGTATATGTATAATATACAAAGGCCTGCATTGGCATTTCGTAAGAGTTACCGCGGCCCTGGTACATAAAGAGCTTCAGAAGGAATATGGTGGGTTTTGGTCAGTAAGAGTCTGACACTCCCTCACGCTGTACCTAAAGCAGAAGGGGTCATCTGATGATTTCTCACCAAAAAGAGGCCTGATGATTCAATCGATTTTACGATATTTAGGGATGAAAATAATTCAGACATCTCGGATAAATTAGTGTGATTTTAAATTATGATTAACAATTTGCGTCAAAAACAAATAGCTCACCAGTATGGTTCAAGGTCAGAAATATTTAATTAATAGTTCATTCATTATAACTACGTCGTTTTACCGAGCGCTTCTAAAGGTCAACAGGGGTGAATTAGTCACTTTGTTTTGCTGCATTTCTCGTCGGCGATAGAATCTGACCTGACACTAATGTAATATTCATGGGTAATAGCCATTTGATTCTAATTTGGCTCGAAGCTCGCCGCGTGGGCTCGAGGTTCATCCTAATTAGACGACCCACTCAATAACTTTTGTTACTTATATAAATCTGGTTAAATATTAGAATCTGTGCTAAATGATGTATCTTTAGCCTTTTATCTGTTGAAAAAGATTCAATATTAAATTATGGATATTTTTCAGTTCACTTCATAAACTGAAATTGATGGTCAAAGTATTGCCTAAGTAGTTCTCGTTTCTTACTTACAATACAAATGCACCAAGCATTTATCACTGCAAAATCGTAACTCCTTCGCTAATACTAGCATACCCTTTATACACTATTGTACCATCTGCGTCCCGAACATTGAAAGTGTATCGCGCTAGCCCCATAAATAATTCCAACGCATTTTGTACCCCCATAATGACTGGCAACTTGGCAAATTTCCTGTGGGGACTATCAGCCATCTTTAAAATTAATTGAAACGTTTTGCCTGTAATCTGTTGTAATAATTCCATCGTAAAGGGCCCGTCTTGAAGATTAACTCATATAAATAAATAATAACTTCTTAATGGCTTTGGCAGTTGTTAAATAAGGAATTTGGTTGAATAGTTAATGGTCATTATTTGAGGTGTAGCGTGTTCTACGGATTAAGCTGAATATAAAGCAAAAAGGTATACCTAAGCCTCACCATTCGATTGTAAAGTATAAAAGCAGATCTTTTTAACATTAGGTACAATTTTACAAATTAAAAAATACCTACTCAGTTACTAATTTCAAAATGAACGCTCACAAACTTACTTGTTTTAATTAGTAAAACTCCAAATGTCACAAGCATTAATATGTCAGAAATGGCAAAGTTTCTGGCTTCACACCAAAAACATACCGAATCGGCAAAGAAAATGCGGGCTGTTACACGAAAGCCATTTTCACGGCATTTAGCTAGCAATTCTATTACGTCATTACATATTCACGCAGTCATGCTGCCATGGAATGTAGGGTGGTATTACATCAAAGAGAGTATTCGATCAACGCGGCTTGTGTATTTTTTTTTGGTTCATTTACCACGATCCATACGCTCGCTTCGCCTTGTTATTTTGATGGCTCAAAGAATGGGGATTAGCGGTTTGTTAGAGCAAATATGTTGATCCATTTACCAACATATTTGATCCACATGAGTTCATTTATTACATCAGTATTTAAGGGTAAGTGTACTCGTAATGTATTTTGATCATCTAGAAATATTTTACTTTGCCATCAAAGTGAATCTTTTTAGCTTAGCACACAAAAATCGTCTAAATATATTAAGTAAAAAATATCAAAATTCGTGTTTTAAACTTCAAAGTAATAAGGCATCTCTAATGCCCCTGAATTTATATAGCACTTATCTCTTAAGAGACATTTTATTGGCAATTTGATTGCACATTTACAGAAGTTGCGTCGTCATTGTAATTTGATGGAACGCCGGAGATCAATCCAGCCCGCTTCCGCGTTCATCTCAAGGCACTCCGCTAATGTTCGCTTTATGTAAATATTATGAGACTTTAACTATTCACTTATTCACTTAGCGTCAGCTCTCTTGGGCTGTCTTTTTGTATCGGAATACCCTCCCCTTTTCCTTTCTTCGGAGTTAAAATTGTTTTTTGTCGTGCCATCCAACTTTTCTAAGTCGATTTAAAATGTACTTAAAACGATTAATTTGAATGGAGTTAGGAGTTTCGTGTGACACTGACAGTCGAATTTATTCCGGAGTGGATATTTTTGTTTATTAATTTTCTTGGAAACGCTGTTTGTCTTTCATATCTTTTTGTTTGTTGCGAAATAATAAAGGTAGGGAATGAGAATAAAGGAAACAGGCTGTGAGTTGAAAGTTACTTTTAAATCAGATGAAGTTTTTGTATAACATTTTCAACGAAATTTGAATAAAAATTTTCGCCGTAATCTAACAATGGAACAAAAGTTGGATTATAAAAAATAACTGCTTAGAAGTTGTTTTTTATTTTGTTCAAAGCAAGCAATAAAAAAATAAAACATCATAATCTTTATTATTCACAAATGAAATTCTAAAACATTAATTTTGCTATTTCGCATTCTTTGTCATGCAAATTAGATTACTGAAACAAATTATCTAACTAAAACATTAATTAGCATAATTCAAAAACTTTATCGTCTTACGCAAACTTCATTATTTATTTGCTTAAGAAGGCGCGTACATAAAGTACGTATTCTCCGTATGTTAGTGAAACAGGAACGTATTCTACAATCCAGTTACCAAACAACGTGTTAAGGACGAAGACTAGACTAGGTAGAACGAATTAAGTTTGACTAAATTCGCGGCCATTAAAACAGCTAAACAAAAGAGTGAAAGCGTTTCAGCAAATTAGATTGTATTAAGTTAACTGAAGTGCTGAAAGGGATTTCGTGTTCATTTAGCAGACTTACAAAAATGTTCTGAATTTAATCTGATTTTACGTATCAGGAATGGTAACTTTTTTCGTGGTAAAATGCTATTATTATTACAAACGTAAACGATTTTAATGTTGATGAATGGTATTTGGACTGACGCAATCAAAATTGCAGACAGAAGCCAGTGCTTAACAAATTCGTATTTCTGTGGCTATGACATAACACGCACCAGTTTTCCTGCTAAGCCAACCATATGAGTTTCCACAGAAATGTCCCCAAACGCAGCACTCGGACCGTCAACCATCCCAATTTGAACAAAGCCCGCTGCAGCGCTTCAAAGCGCTTACTTTCTGCCCTCATCTCGCTAAAATTCAACACACGTCCGTCCACATAGTGTGTCCACCTTGCGACGCCTGCTTTCTTACCCGGATTAACTCGAATTAAGATCGTACGTATCTTTGTGTTTGCCAGACGTTGCAACTGATCTTGTAAGGAAACGCTGCAAGAATTTCAATTGGAGTGAAATCTTGGTGCATCGGAATTAAATGGAATAGGTCGATGCTGTTTTTTTATTGAAGAGGATTCTGTATGTAGGTTGGAGATGAACCCATTTATATACAGGAATGATTTTCTTGTAGCAGTCGCTAAATCAAATTTTGCGTATTTAGCGAAACTATCTTCTCTTCTTCATCTTATGTAGTTCCAGGTATAAGATACATTGTTTTTAACAAATTAATTAGGTGCAAAAGATTTAACACAAAATACAAACTAATTAACGTCTCGAGTATCTCACGAAACTATTTTCCACTACGTACATTCTTATACCTACGAGTTTTTACTCTGACGGAACTCGGAACAGTAGCTCGTACAAAAACCACATAGAAAGAGAATACTTTTTGCCAGCACATATTGAGTCTAAAGATTGCAATAGTGCCTGCAGTGACAGGTAATTTGTTAGAGAAAAACCAAGGAAAAAAGTTAATTGTGGTATTTTCAGTACGTTGACTATGAGCGCCACAATAACCCTACTTCTTTTGTTTAACTTTAGATTGCTTGGGATTATAAACGTCTCATGCAGTGTTTGAGCTTCAGTCTTATAAAGGTTTTTATTTTTATTTATTTTTTGCGTCTAATATTACAACTTCTGGTTAAAGAACAGCTTAGGATATAGTATTCAATTTGCAAATGGTTCCAAAAGTAGGTAATTGAATTTTTTAAGATGTTAGATATACCTTCTTACTTGCTTTAATACCGAGATACTTTCCCATCTTTTTATATGTCTCATCATACCTAATTTCTACAATCATTTGATCGACAGACACTCGTTATCATTCTGTCCAAACATCCAAACCAAAAACACGACAATTCACCACAACTTTTTTCATCCCCCCGAACAATAACGTCAATCATTTTTCATTCTCATCGCCGGTTATTGGCTGTCATATCGGTTTCCACAACATATATCTGGGAATAAAACAATACGTATTTAAAGTGATCATTACAGTTGCGACTGACGCGTCTCGCTACATAATTCAGTTGGCTGTCAGCTGCAGGCCGCCTCGCACGAACACCATGCGTAGTGTTGCTACATCGAGGCTAGTAAATTAAAGAGGAAATATTGGGGGCTGACTGAAACTTTGGATGGGATTCGGACGAGTATTTGCGTGGAGGAATGTAGGTGTAGGTGTTTGAAAATTATGATGCTCTCAAGATACGGAAACCGGAAGAAACGGTAAGAAGAAGAAGATGCTTTCAAGACAATTACCTGACCGATGATTCCACGACTTGCAACAAATAACGATCTGCTAAATTAATTCTTCTTTGCAATTCTTATTATTGCCATGAAAATGCCAGATTAGTTTAACCAGTACTTTTCCCAAAGTGGTCATAAAAACCGGCTATAAAACGTCTTCTCATGCATTAATTCCTCGGGTATTATTTCCTCGGCTTCTTAAACCTTCTCTTTTATTTTACTATTCGACAAATTCCTGTAGAAGGAGGTCTTACATAGTTGAGAAATTAATGCCTTTGCTTCCAGTAATCTATCAAAGGAGGACAACGTCCAAGTATGGCGAGGTTTAGAGCACGCCTGCCTGAAGATCCCTATTCACTATATTGCCAATTAAGCTCAATATCTTCAATGCCAATATGCCTTTAACGTGAAGTTGCTACTAGTTACGTCGCTTCCAAGATCTTCAAATTTAGTTTATAGTGTAACTTAGTCAATTTCGTGTTTCCTGGATTTCTCTGTTATCTACGTTAAAAGTTTCACTTGTATTTAAGACTGTTTCATTTACTGTACGTAGAAAATATCAGAGAGCATAACGGTTTGTGTGCTAACACGAAACGTGCACTTATTAGAAAAAGACAATTAATTCATTTTCTGTCATCCATTCCAATCAATAGAAGACCCAAAAAATTACCGTTTCTAGTAAACTCTACATAGACTAGAGCAACCCTTCAACAACACTAGCCGCTTCAATAATTCGCCAGCAAACATTTTGCGTGATGGTCCAGCACTGTTTGTACTGATAATGTATTCCCACTGCTGATTATGATGATTATATTGTTGGAACGCTTACCGAGTCCCTGTGTTCAATGGAGTGTATGTAAATTTGATTTGAATGGACTTCTAGTGTTTTGTGATTGAGTAGTCATAGATTTTGTGGAGCTGAATTTGGTCCTAATTGATTTTGGTAGTGAATGTAGTGTGCTTATAATTATGTGTGTTGAATATATTTATATGAACAAGCAAAATAATTATCTCTGTAATGCATACAAGCTGGGGTAGGCAAGTAGGCAGTCAATTGTGTGTATTTTAGTTCTCAAAGTAATACTGCACAAGAAAAGATAGATTGGGCAAATCAAAAAAAAAATCTAGAAATACGTTGGATTGCCATTCAACCACAAACGAGTTCTCCATCCAATAAAACAGTAAACTAGGCACTACAAAAAAAAAAAAAAAAAATCAAAACCAAATAACACTTGTCATAACGAGATCATTACTAAACTCCGCGCATCCAAAAGCTGTATTCGGCGGGAAAACCTCGAAAAAAAATTCTACTAAAAACAGGGCGTTGCTTTGAGAAATGCGGTTGGTCGGTGGTGGTAAAAAAAAGGAGAAATCGCGTTGCGAACACCTGTAGGTATGTGGTGGAGTTCCCACGATATTTTCTTGCAAGCTGCAGACGAGTTTTCGTAGCAGCCTGTATATAGCTATGTAGGAACATGCTCTTAGTGTCTGGATGTGTGAAGTTTATGTAAGACTCCTGGCTATTTTATATAAAATTGTTTAAGTGTTATTTGGAGTGTTGCTTTGTTAAAATTCTCGAGTAGGTACTCCTAAGATATATTCCCTGGATATTTTCTCTATTGATATTGAGAAATACCATAATGATCATAGTTATATGCATCCTATTTTCGCAAAATCCACTATTTCTACAAAATACGCCCACCCAATCCAAACCCAATCATCCCTAACCAAACCCACAAACTATCCCATCCCACCTAATTACCAATAAACACACACACACACAAGTTTTAATTCGTCCAATAAATGTCGTCATAAATCCCTGGCGTCAACTTGAGACGTGTCCACCGCAAGCGCGGCAGACGGCGATAAATCTGCCGCTCGTACGGCGCATAAGTGACTGGTGGTTGTCACACCGATGTGTAACTGTGTGCGTGGTTGCAGACGAACGGGTTCTGAATTGGTAGAAGCTTGGAGGTATAGTAGTATGAATAGAAAAGGGAGAAAGAAAAGACATTTAATAGAGAGAAAGACAAGACTATGATAGCAATACAAAAAATACAGTGAGACAATGAAGATACAAGAGCAGAAAGACTTACATAGGTTCCCTTACTTAAAGAAGAGTTAAACCATTTTTGGAACGAATGAATAATTGACAGATTAGTCGCAAAAGGCAACTACGACGAAATGGCAAGAAAAAAAAAGATATTATGGTCTGCCATTGTGAAATGTCTAAGTTTCTAGATGCCATATTCATTCTTGACAAAAGAGTGGTTATAACCAAATGGTTAATACAAAATCAGCCTGCATTAAATATTAACGCTTATGCTATGTAAATACTTACCTACAATATTGTAATATCATTCTACACTGTAGTTGTCACACCAATACACGAGCATAGTAATACTACAGATCTGTATTCGATATGCCCTTGGGCGGAGTAATCGAGTGTTGAGCAAAGCTCAATATACCACACGTTATGGCTTGCGATCCGTCCCCTCTAATTGGTTCAAATAATTGTTCCAGGTATTGCTGCAGTTAGTAAACTAAACTATTAGGTATATTATTGTACTCAGCACTGAGGCAGAGAGGTCAGTCTTATGTGCTCCTAATATAGTCAAGACATTTGCATAGAATACCCATACTATAGTTGCCTTTTGAGTTCGCCCAATCGTGTCTGGGAAGAGATCGCAAGACGGACAGCTTTACATGCTGTCTTAGATACAAGAGGTTTGCCTATGTTAAGGAAATGTTTTCCTATTCATGAGTTATAAGGTGTTTAACTTGAACGTAATGATTTAAAGCTACCATTAAGCTCAAGCCAAAATCTTTCAAAATAGGCCTTCCAAAAAGGCTATTATGAATGATCAAACTACTGACACGAAAAAAAAATCATACTCAGTAAAAGTAGCTAAAAACAGAATGCAGCCACAATTTTATTTAACGATTAATACACGAACAGTTCCCAACAATATATTTAACGCGATACAGTATCAGCTGGTGTATTAGCAACTTTCTCTTACAAGAGTTGAGACATAGCCACGGCAGCCGCTATAAATCTTACGAGCCACGTGCAGTGGTACGTCACGGGAGAATATAACGCGATATTATTAAGGGTGCATCATGTAAAGTTAATTTAGCGTTGGAGTTTTTAGTTTGTTATAATGTAGCTCGTGTTGTGGATAATTAGTATGAGGTTGTTTGTGGATGAAACCTGATACTGTTTAAAGAAATACTCGTCTTATTAGCCTAAGTTTTAAGCTATTAAATTGCAGCCTTTTTATTTTGATATGATTTTTCAATTTCAAAGTCATCTTCTTTTATGTTTATTTCTCAAAACTTCAAGAACTACTAAAAATAAAGGCAAGTACACTTCTATTCTCCCAGTTTGGTCGCTTTATCTTCATTCAACATGGCATTGTTAGCAACCGCGAAGTATAAACAGTTTTGACACCAGGTTCCTTATTAACTTCAAAATAAGTATTATCTCATTATTTACCCTACAGGATACATGTCAAAAAGTTCCCCAAATAATTTTACCACCACAATAAGGCTATTGAAGATACTTCGGTGTGACATCCATCCAGCCCGTAGATGGTGTTCGCTGAAGGCGTCTATTGTGACATGACAAACGACTCAATGCGTGCATGGACTCAAGTAGCCTCTTGCCATGAAATATTGCTTGCCGCTACTGCCTCTGACAGCTGCAGTCGGATTTGTGTTACTGTCGTGTATGCTTTGAATACGTGATTAATATTCAATTTTGTGGGTTAGGGTAATTAGGGAGTTAATTCTGGGCAATTGATGATAATAGTAATTTATTATTCTTAATTATATCTTAAAGGATCCCCGTCTTACACTCAACTGCTTCTTAACTTTCAGTCACTCATTAAAAATCATTATCCTTTTCCTGTATGACTTACTTGGTTTTCTCAACACTAGAAAATGTTAGTGTATAAATTAATGTGTTTAGCATTTACTAATGGTACGACGAGTCTTAAATTACACTGGACTATATGTACGTTAATTAAAGACACGAGGCATTTTAGCTTTGTGTCTAGGGTGGCAAAGTGAATATAGTGTAAAAAATACTGAACTGACCAGTGACCACTATTGGTAACTTATTATTTGTAAAATGAAGGATCTGTTTTCATTACTTCTTATTTTTTGTCAAATTCGTGACTTCTATATCGATTTAGCTTGTTATTACAAAAGGCAAATGTACGTACGAACTCCAGATTGATATATAGAACACTTTCATTATTCCAGAGCCAAATGGTCAACAAATGAATATGTAGACTACCACTACCATTTAACGACAGCACATCCCACATGGGCATTCAACCCATACTTTCCCCCTTTTACATCCAAATTAACACGAAAATGAATCCGAAACTTAATCACAGCTTGTCTATATCCATTTCCTCTGCGTTTCCAATTTATTTCCTGGCCGTAAACAAAGGAATTACACTCAAGAAAAGCCCATAAATGTTAGTGGGCACTTAACTAGCATCATGTCTTAGTAGCAGCCATCTATATTCAGGGTTATGCAGTGTTTCATTAGCATATAGAAGCATGCATGTGTATGTACTTGTGAAGCGTGCATGTGCATGTGTATGTGCTTACGTTTGAGCATGAGATGTATGGAGACATGAATAAGTGCACGCATGAGGCTAAATTGCTTTGAAGAGGTTTTGTGGTTGGTTCTGAGGGCACGGCAGTGCCCCAGCCAAGACTCGAGCAAAGCAGGCACGGCCGTACCATCTTTTCTCGAAGCGTTTCGCGGCTATTTCAGCCCCCTGTATCTTCCATGTGAACAAAGCTAGAAGTTTAGGTTTTCGACGACCAAGAGTAAATATTAGAATTAGCTCAGTCTCAAAATTACAAGACATTTGAATAAATAGTTTACGAGTTATGAGCAATCAAAGTTACACCATTTTGTCACTGACTCACTCACTGACCGATCATCAAAAGTCTAAGGTACTTCTAGCAAACTTAGGACTTTCAAATTTGGCACCAAGATAGGTTATTAGCAACATATAAAGGGAAAATTATAAAAACCTTAAAACTTAATAAAAAATAGGAAACAAATTTATATTTGCGGTTTTTCAAAAACATTGTGTATGAATTTTAACTGCATTGATAACTTTGTTATTTATTTATGTACAAAATGTTACTACCTATTTGTTTTATTGTTACGTAGTGTGGTATATTGTTGTTATGTATTAAATATACATACATATGAATAAAAAAAGCTAGGTTAAAATGAAATGAATAATGATAAAATCTTTCATAGTGCGATAAATACTGCATGCTCGCTCGATAGATGGCGTTGTCTTGGTCTAAATCGCACTATGGTTTCGTTACATAGCTTAGTATAAGTAGTACTTAAAAAAAAAACAAATAATTTCATGTGATAGCGCCATCTACGTCTGAAATAAATCTTTTTTATTCTAAAAGATATTCGATTCAAAAATTCGACAATTTCGAAATTTTTTATTTTATTAAAAAAAAATGTTGTTTACGTGCTACTTTAGGTGTACATATTTAGTTTGTTATATATTTAGTTGTTGCATGTAAGTTAATTTAATTTGTTATATACTTAGAGAAGAAAGAGACCTACAAAAAATAAATTAGATCCCACCAAAAACATTAAATGTAAAAAAAAGCCAATCCTCTACGCAATTCCTCCACCGTAAAAAGTTTTGAGATCGCATAGAAGCCAAGTCCTGTTCAACTTTATTTGTAATAATAAATCAATATTTTGTGACTCTATCAATAGTTTTGTTCACATTACAATAATATTGTCTTGGCCATGAGCACAAGTTAAAAGTAGCTCCTTGAAATAATGTGTAAATACCATTGAATTGATAAATTCTATATGGACATGATTTTACGATTGGACTTATTATGGACTGATTGGAATTTGAGATCACCATGGACTAAACATGCGCCATAGTACATGTGCAGTTCATTGATGTTGGATGATACTGACTGTCGGTCATTTAGTAACAATTGAATAAACTAAAAGTATTTAATTCTGTGATATTAAACTTCATGTTTGACTTTCACCTCTCCAAGATATGCTGTATTATATTTGTAGTTTATTGTGCTAATAAAGTTGAACAGGACTTGGCTTCTATGCGATCTCAAAACTTTTTACGTGGGAGGAATTGCGTAGAGGATTGGCTTTTTTTTACATTTAATGTTTTTGGTGGGATTGTAATTTTGTTGTTGGTATTATTACTGTGCGTTTTGGAATCTTGATTAACGTGAAAATTGATTAACATATAAAAAGAATGTTTTTTTTTAAGAAATTAGATTAAATGTATTAAAAAAAGCATGCTTTTTGAGTAGTTTTCTATGACCACGTAAATTGTCCACCCATTTTGGAGATTGATTGAAATGCATTAGGCATGTTTTAGCATGACCGATAATTGCTTCAATATAATTAATTTCTACCTATGTATTGTAGGTAACTAGTTCAAAGTTAATTTACCTACACATACATACCTAACAAGTTACCTGTAAGCGACGGGGCGTGGCCAATTACATCTCCAACCAGGCAACTGATTGAAATTATATAATGCTTGATTGATAAGCCGATGAGGTATCAATTGCTCGTTCGGTTAACTGCGACTGTGTCACATAGTTACGGCCGAAGGATTATAGTAATTGATTTGATGTGTTATTCGTAGGTCTCGGTAGATATATGGATTGTTGAAATGCTTGTGTTATTCGTTGGCCTATCTACTAGCTAGTTTTGATTGAACGTAAACTCAGAAGAATATAATATAATGAGGAATTTATCACCTAAAATAAAATATACAGTAGCTACGTGGCACGTAAATTATATTTTGTCAAAGTCCTTGATGTCGTTTTGATGATCTCAGTTAATGCATACTCAGGGTCAAAAAAGTAGACACTAGATGAGATCTTGCTAAAACGAAAAAAACTAGACAATTGACTAAGACAAATCCAACTAAAAACATTGAAGACCTATTCTCCGGATTTTACTAAAAAGACTTTCAAGAATCCTTGGAAACAAAAACGACACGCTGATAAAGCAAAAGGTGGCTAATGCGAAATCGATGGTAGCCCAAATGGGGACGCGAGTGCCCGGGCCCTGACGGGCACATGACGAGGCCGTGACGAGGCCGTGATGGGCACGTGACGAGAACAGTCGACAGGCCCGCGATGAATACGAGAGGCTTGTAAATATGGCTGCTTTCAATTATTGTTGTGAGTGCTGCGTTGTTTAGTTTTGATAGTTTTGTTAAAGTGAGTTATGCTATGATTGAGTAGAAAGTATGAAGGAACTAACCTTCGACGGCTTTCGACTGAGCCTTGCTTTTTTTAACTGTATGTTTTACTCAGTCAATAGGTTAGTCGAAAATATATACTCAGAAAAAAAATAACGTTATTATGACTTGGGTTACCTACCAGATATTTCGATATTTTGTAAATTCAACGTTCACAAAGTTAAATCATCATTACCGTGAGCTATTGAAGTGGAAATTTAGGCACTAAAGAGGCTACTTAATGCTCTGGTACTAAACGAAAAAGCTCAGTTCACCGTGATAACTCCACATTATGATTCCGTGTGTGTTTAGCGCTAAACATAGGCACAGATACAGTCAGACTGTGTCCAATGCAAATGTTACCTGTGCTGTAACAACGCGAGGCTGATTATGCATCATAACAACCAACGAATGGCTGAATGCTCGAGTTACCAACGTCCTGGTAACTGTGGTTAGCGTTATATTGTACGAGTTTGGGTTATACGATTTTTTATGTAATGTAAAATTCATGTAAAATTGACAAGAGAAAGTAAATGGGAGCACAAACAGTTTCCCATATAGGTAATGAGATTATCTTCATTTGGTTTATTCACGTTACATTGATCAAGTGATTGAAAATCTACAATATTTTTGTCTGCTCTGACATCATGAGACAGATACCTAATTTCTTGTATGTACGATCTAGATTCTGCCGGAGATTATAGCTGCTGCTTGCGGTAATCACTTCCAGCGCCTTGATGAAAAGAAGCCTAGGCTGTATGTTACTCTGTTTTATTTTAATTTCGTCAAAACCCTTCCAATAAAATATTTGCCTGAAAGAGTAAGAAACATACGTACATATTTATAATATCAGTAGGATTACAAACCTAACACAGGCGAAATTCTTCCAAACTTTACTATGAGCACGAACAATCCACAAGCTGTCAACGTGTAACTGGAAATCAATAGCCGCGTGACAAATGACGCGGCCGCCATTTGTGACGTGACGCGCTCGGCACGTGACGGATACGACACGAGATTACCAGCCCAATGGATTCCTAGTTACAGCGCAATGTTGTGGTAGAAGTAGTGAATGTGTAGATGCAGTACAAGTCCATATTATATAAGTAGATGATTATATCCTATCCTGGGTAAAACCTTAATTCTTATTTTTGTATGTGATGGAATTGGAGTCAGTTATTTTCAAACACAAGACGCCAAATGACAAGTTATTTAAAGAAAGAGAGCTACACAAACCATGTAATGTAAGTGCCTAGTTGACTACAGATCTTAAGTTGTTTTAGTTAGTTCAGAATGCCCTTTTAATACACAATAATTATAACGCTATTAAAATGTCACTCTAGTATTATTTTTCCGATCTATATTTCTGTACCACAAAACTTTACACCGACGCATGACAGACAAACCACTCAATAAAGTTGCGGCCATTCCCAGGATCGGAGTTCTGGCGTGAAATAGAGACAAACGCTTCCTGAAACCAGGGTTATGCTTTATTGTCTTGTTAGTCAACTTTGTGGCGGCGACGTCATTTCAGAACTGCGGGCCTTTAGAAACGCGGGTGAAAGGATGAACTTCTGTGGCGTGTGTTAAACTTTAGCACGTGACCTGTTGACATGTTTTTTCTAATTTTGTATCTTCTATGGGTAAGTAAAGAATGGGTCTGGATATTTTTTTTTGCTATATAGTTATCAGAACGAGACAACACAGTGGTTCATTCTCAACTTGGCGGCTACTTTTTTCAAACTCAAAATATTTGTCACAACAAGTTATAATGTGAAACACATATTTATTCAAACAGTTTTGTTTGTGCACTATACTATACTATTGTAGTACTTACTTGAATATGTAAAGCACAAAAATACCTAATTTTTATATACGAAAATGTCCCAAAAATCGCAGTTTTAACCGCCCCAACCGTACAGTTTCCAGTGGACGAGCAAGCTCTCTATACATCTCTCGAGCCTTGTATAGGAGATTGTTATAACTCAACTTTTTGATATGCTTCCGACTCCCGTATTAGTTCTGTTTTGAGGCCGCACGTTGTAGCAGCCGCCGTATTTCGTGGTTCGGTCAAATTGTTGTTTTGATTTTGTGCTGTAATATTGTAAATTGCGACTACTATTTCTAATGCTGTGATTTTTGAGTTCTTGCTAAGTATTGGTAATTATTAAAACTATAGTAGAAAAGCAGTTTTACAATATATTGGACTGGATCAGTCGCATATACATACATATATCTAACTCCAAATTCAATTATGTAAATTAAAACCTTACAGGTACCTACCTATAATGCATGAGATTATCTTAGATGCAATTGCTGATCATAGAAAAAAGCTTTAAACACCAACTTGCTTTAGCATCAAACGTGATAAACAATTCTTAAGCCTTTTCTCAGTACCTATAAAAACATACCTTACGCCTTCTATGATACAAAGATCCAACTCGATTATTTACCTAAAATCGATGCACAATAACTAGCACCATCTATTCGATACCTAGATATATGATTCGCGACTCGATAGTCGGTTGTCAACAGCGCTTATTCCGTAGTCCCTGTTAAACCGGCGGAATTTGGTCAGCTGCTCTATTTAAAGCTGAACCGTGAAACAGATAGGTTAACTAGTTGACCTAATATGTTTATAGAACTATGTTTGGCCCGAGTATTGAAACTGAAGTTTGTTTTGTAAATAGACTCTTGGAGTAGTTTGAATAGTGCAAGTTGGCACCATTTTTAAAGAACACCCTAGCGTTATAATAAAAATAAGAAACCAAAGTTTTGTTTTGTTTCAAATTCGAATTCTTCATTTGAATGAAGATGAACTATTAATATTTTAAATAACAATAACTGCGAATATTTTTTTTTTTTTTTTTTTTTAAATATGTTCTAAAGACCAGCAACTCTTGTCGCCGATACAATCCAAATAGGCGACCAACTAAAACCGTTCGTCTGTATTTGGCTTTATGTAACACCAGAACGCTATGCTGCCGTTGTCTAGTTACACAACTTCGTGTTGATTCTAAAATCGATACGGATTTGGATTCAGAAAAACTAGCTTTGATGAACGCCTCGAAAAATATCTGAAAATCGCAGCTTTCTACCGTGACTAAAGGTTTTAGGTACAAAAATAGGCTTAGACTTGCCTATTTAGAAAATGTCGTCGATATTTTTAGATTTACTTAATGTTCTTGAGAAATTAACCCAACTTAGGACTAATATTTGCTTAACTCACATTACAAAGTTAGTATTAGAAATCGTGAAAGTTCTAGAAAATTACTGATTGTGTTACTGATTAGCACAATGTTTTCATTGAATCCATTTCAGACGCAAAAGTACAAAGAAAAATGAATGCTATAAAACTAGTGGCAAGACTCATTTTGAGGTGAAGAATTCACAGAAAACTTAAGGAACAAGCTTGCGATTATAATATTACACCGTTATACAACATCCTGTCACACTGTGTTCAAAATTATTGCGGGCATCATTACCATAACACCACCGGTTTATTCTAGGTGCCTAGAGGTCCTTATTACACAAAACCACATTCAAAACAGTCGTGTTTATGAGTAGACTTTTTGAACTGTCATTTCGTATTGTTTTTCGGCCGTATATTATGTGTAAGTGTTCCTGTGACGAGCAGTGCGAGGTTTTTGCCCACTGTGCAGGATGGCCGTTTTATCATAATGTTGTTGGAAAAAATCGTGGAAATATTAAGTTAAGAGTTGTGTGGTTTGTTTTAATGCGCAGTTTTGTTTTTGACTGCGTAATGAGATGGTATGTGTCGCGATGCACACGAGTTATGTGGCTCGTGGTAAATAAGTGAGTTTTATAAAAGTTGTTGTGATAAATTTTGTAGGAATAAGAAGCTTTTAAAAAAGTTTATCGGTAACGATATGAATCTCTTTCATATAAGTTATGTTTGACTCTGACTTTTTGATGATATTTTTGTATTGACGGTAAGACAGTACAAGTTAGAGAATAATTTCGAGATACCTATTCACAGTCTACTGCATATCTATCCACAAGCATTAGTATGTTACTCAACTAATCCGATTAATAATCCAATTAATGCCATGATCTCTCTGATTAATTAATACTTAACCAGTTGGCTGGTAATTATCCTATGGAGGTAGCTCATCGGTGTCTTTGATAAGCAGAGATTACATTATAAAGTGAAAATTAAGCCGTTTGATCAGTAGCTTGTCACTTAGATAAGTTAGAGTTAAGCCGTCATTACTCAATTACTTGATAAATGATGTATATTTGTAACAACAATCGAGACTTAAACACGATATATTACTATAAAGGTATCGTACCTTTCTTTACCCGATTGCTTATTTTTTGTTATTTAATTTTATAGTTATCTCTGCTATTTTAAAGAATCAGTTTTTTTTCCTTTGGGTAGTGCGAATATTGAATTAATAGCAACAAAAATATCCGATAAGAGAACGCGGCATTGGTAGCTTATAACAAAGCGTATAATATCTGAAAATAAATTGAGAAGGCGAGGGAAAAAGAAAACTAACGGCTTGAAAGGAACCATTACACATTATCCATAAAATCCACGAATCTCAAAAAAAGAACAAAGAAAATTCACCGAAAAATCGAAAAATCAAATCTTCATTATCTTAATCCAATTCTTGTTCTACAAAAAATAATAAAGTTCTCCATTTAAAATGGCCGTTAAGAAAAGTAAGTCGGCCATAATGCGTAATGAGTTCGTGTTACCCGTTTAGCGGTAGTAGTTTCTTTTAACGGTATTACCGAACAGTATTACCGTTAACGGTAATACCGTTAAAGCTATACCGGTAAGCAAGTGTATGAAGTTCTGCACTAATATGGCTCGGTGCTGGTGGTAATGTTGAAACAATGGCCATTCGATTTTTGCTTAAAAGCCTTGTTTTTTATGCTAGTAAGTTTCTTTTGAAGTTACAATGTTCTGCTATAAGAGTTGTTGAACTATTTGATGTTGGTGGTATTTTTATATTTGTGGTTAGATATTTTTTGGCTGCGGTACTATACGAAAGAGTTACCGCGGTCCAAGTACATAAAATGCCTACGAAGGAACACGATGGATTTTAGTCAGTAAAAGTCTGACACTCCTCTCCGCTGCTAACCCACAGCGCGGATATTTGGTGATTTTCGCCATCGGAAAAAAAGATGTTGGTAGTATATATGTAGCTTGTCAAAAAATTATCTACTGGGACTTGTTATTGGATGGATTTATTAAGTAGTCTTTATTAGAATTTTGACAAACTTAAAAAAAAAACTTAACTTGATTAATTCAGAATAGAGACCTCTATTTAGTTTTATTATGATTTTAAGTATTCCTAAAACCAAAACTTACTACGGTCATTCTACCGCCTGCAATAATCGTTAGAGTAACGTGTTAAAAATCTACCAAGACTTTTCGTCGGTTAGTTCGAGACCATTTAATTAGTCGCTAATTAGTTTTGTCTTAATTTCATTTACTCTAAGTAGAAGTTGAACGTTTAAAGCGAGAAATTGTCCGCTTATGACAAGGTTTTTAAAAGACTTCCTCCATTTTATGCGAGTTTTAAAAATCATTTAGATTTCTTGATGGAAGTAAATTGTGAGAGTCAAGCGTTGAAAAGACATTGAGAGCTATAAAACTTTGTAAAATTTCAACTTATTATAACAGAATTTTCGGTGATTATAACAAAGCACCATAATAGATCACGATGCAATCAAAAAAATTACAACGTACGTCAAACTTTTATACGTATGAGTATTATTCGAAATCCGTATTACAATTTCATCCACACCAACAAGTCCGAACCATATTAAAAACAAAATAAGCAGCGACAACGAATAAAAATCGAGCCTCCAAGGACCAATTTTTCATCCATTCCAATCCCATACAGACGATCTTCACAAACAAAGGAAAAATATAACTCATATCGATACCTATCTACATTGTATTGCACATAAATTCTCGGCAAGTGCAAAATCGATGAATTTCATACAACTTTAGTACTTCGAGTTAATGACGTGTAAACTTCGCAAACTGACATTAATATTGAACTGCGGAGTAAGGAAAGGTGAACGGAGATGCCATAATGCAGGTAGGTCCGGTACCTTCTTCTAGGTCAAATTCGTACGGAAGACATGACTAAAACGATCAGTGACGAGTGAACTAACGAGGCATTTGGGTTCTTTAAGACATCTGTCAAAGATTTTTGGTATTTCAAAAAGTGGTCGGGTACAAAGAAGGCACATAAGGGCGAAAACAGTAACCTTCCTCGTCCCCCGCGCTACTTTTTTAGGCAATTTTCCGTTTTGGCACCTCCACTAGTAATTTAGTCCTCCATGTATTGGACGTTCACATTGGTTTGTTCATGTATATAGGTGCTAAGCGATTAGCACTATGTTCTGGTTATGTGTTTGAAGGTATTAATTTGTATTGGGAATATTGCTTTGAGTTAGATTATATTTTGGCCTTTTGAAACGAGATTATGAAGTTGTGTGTTTGTGTTAAAGTTATCATTAGAATGGAATTATTGAGTAAAGTCTTGATTATGATATCACGCATAATTATTATCTTACTTGACTCATAAACTAAAGCATTAAGACAACTGCATGAAAGGTTATAAGTACTACATGTTTGACAGGCAGAATCTGTTATAAATCCTATATATCGTTAAAAAAAAGGGACACTGTATGTCACTTTATTAAAGACCACTTTTTCGGATAGATCTGCAGTAACGAACCTAAGATTTTCAGAATCTTCATGTCGCTCAGACCACACAGCACATTTCGCCAACAATAAGTATATGTACCATGAAAACCCACCCCAAATTATTCCCTCATGTCTTATTTAACCCTTATCACGCCTCACCATCAAACCCTTTCCTATCTGAATAGTCTAAGACCGACGTGGTGAATAGAGGGGGCAATCTTGCCCAATAAAAGTCAATCTATAGTCGTCCAAAGTTATGGTCGATTCCGTTTTGATCCCATATAGAAGGACTCAGATACGTAGACACTGCTGTATTTTTTCTGTTTGTTTGTTTGTACCCAAAAAGACTCCAAAACGACTGAACCGATTTGGAAAATTCTCTCATTCTCTCTGTTTGTATCCCGGAACAGGCAGTAGTAACAACGAGACGCGGGTGAAACGAGTCGTGAATAATAAATTAGAGATTTTTTCAAATAATTATATCCATAATGTTTTTTTTATAATTTCCTTGTTTAAGTAACATATGTCATTTTTTTCTAATTTCAATCTATTTGATTTGAAATGCAAGAACTTTTCTTATAACCCTCCAAGACCACGTCGATTCCATTTTGATCCCGTATAGTAGAAGTCAGATTGAAACGTTATCTGTCTCGTATTAACTTTTGAAGCTTCCTGACCGACATGGACGTGATGAGGGTTAAGGTATAAGATTGGCTTCAGAAGGAATTAATTTTGCTAACAGTTTGACTTTGGAAATGTAATTTTGAGATGATAATGACGTTTGATGTACGCTATACATTATAGAATAGATGTGTGTGTCTAAACTTCAAAAATAAATCATGGCGACGAAACTATCTGATCAAGGCAATAATATAATTTTTTTAAACTTCATTACTGAAAAAAGATAGTCTTCTAAAATATAACTTTGAAAAGGCTGCTTTTTCAGAATGTAACTGTCCCACTGCTGGGCAAAGGCCTCCACGTTTCGGCTCCACACCCTAGTTAAGAAATGATTCAACCATGCAATCCCTCCGATAGGCTATTATTACGCCCAATCTTCCCAAACACACAAACATTTACAGCCTCAATTCATCAGTCATAGTTTTACGACAGATACAGTCATACCAAGTTATCTGAACTTCAATAATAACCGGCGTTTGCCGATGCATGGCGAGCGCAGATAAGGACCGGCCGACCCCGCCAATAAAAGTAGCCAATCGCACTCGTAAAACTTTATACATATACCATGTTTAATCAGTATAAACGCAGATATTGAGACGTTGGATATTGGTCCTTTGGTATGAGGAGTTTTGTTGTTTGTTTTTATTCTAAGGTCTATAAGTAACTGCGGGATTGATCTAAAAAGTTACCGCAGCCCTGGTACATAAAAGGCTAACGAAGGAACATGGTGGTTTTTATTCGGCTTCTGTAGATTCATCTGCATCCATAGAAGCGATCATTTGATGATTTCCCACCCAAAACAAAGGTCCATAGGTACTTAGGTAAGCGCCTTTACTTAGTGAACAAAATGTTTGCGTCACCATTCGTACCAGTTTGACAATATTGTTAACATTCTCATCTATTCATTTCCATTAGACCCTCCAACGATTGCTTCAACCCTTCACCTATACAACCTTCAATCGCATTATCGGAAATTACAAAACCTTCAAAATAAACACAAAACCTTGAACCCTCAAATCCTATAACAGTGATTAATATATAAAGGATAAAGTTAACTGAATCGAAGTGGGCCACTCGACTCTATTCATTACCGTCTATGGAGTCCGCAACTAAATCCGCTCGGATATCGGGTTTGATTCCCCGTTTAAAGTCGAATAGGCCGGAAATCGATTGCTTTGGAAGCTTTACGTTCGAATTGTAGGCGAAAATTGCAGGGATACCAGTTCTCTAGATACGGTTTGTTAGTGAATTTGTTTTGGGGGACGTGTTTTGATTGATAATTGTTGTAGTAGAATGTTAAGGAATTCTTAGTGCTGGCAATGGTAAAATAATGAGGAAGACCTTTAAAAAATTAACCATAATTCAAATAAAGTTATTTTTCTTTAAACGTCTGTTAAAAGTCACAACAGTCACACGAGCTACGTAAGTGAGGATCAAATAAAACAGCAATGTAGTAACCAGCATTTGCTCGACTGTTGCCGTAATGACGCTTACAGATCAGAGGATAACTTCACTAGCTTCATTATTACTAAAAACTCAAATTCCAATTCCATCAAAAAACCCATCAAAGCTCCTACAAAACAAGCACACTTTCACACAGCACCAAATGATGACACATCCAGTAGCCTACATCCTCGGCCGGACTGTGCGAACGGAAATAACGCGCTTAATAGATTCGCTCGAGCTCACAAGTGCGCTGACAACTGTATAATCTATTTATGAGGAAAACTGGACGATTGCCTCTGTTTTAACAGGATATGTACGACAGTTTACGTTTTATAAATTGTGTATGGGTAAATGACTGTTATGATGTGTTGACAGTTTTTAAACGCTTTAATCTGCCGTTCAATCTTGGAGGTGCAATTTAGTATCAACAAGCCGTGTTCGGTTGCCGGTTTTGCCGGTTTCTAACTGAGCACTGGCACAGAAATTCTGAAATAATATTCCTTAATAATAGTAATTACACAGTACAAAGTGCGTTTGTTAGAAAGGAAGCCATCCATGGTGGCTCTCTTATAATTGTGTCCAATAATATAAAGTGTAAAGAACGTTTGGATATAGTTAAATTATCAGTGGAGCGCAACATAGAACTGTCATGTGTTGAACTGGAGCGGTTTGTTATAATTTGTGTGTACAGGCCTCCTTCAGGGGATTTTAACATCTTTGAATCGGTAATGGAAAATTCCCTTTCTAAACTAAATTCAAGTAGTAAAACACTTTTAGTTTGCGGTGATTTCAATGTTAATATTTTAGAATCATCTCCCTTAACTATAAGGTTGCTTAACTTATTTAAATCTTTCAACTTGTTTAATTTATTTCTAGAACCAACAAGAATTACGGCAACCTCGTCAACCTGTTTAGATAATATATTTAGTAATTGTACCGCCACGGAGACTCTGATTACCAATGGCCTTCCTTCCGATCACCGTGGTCAACTGGCACGGTTTCCGGATAGACAGCATAAAATCAAACGGGAAATAACATGTCGCCCCTTAACAACCAGTCGTTTTAATACATTCAAAAATAATATAATTGCAAAACTAGGCTATGAGATATTAGATAATGACAATCCCCATTTAATGTACGGAGCTCTGTTCGATATCATTAAATATGAATTTAATTCTAGTTTTAAAACCAAAACATTCGTAATAAAAGAAACGGCTAATTTCAATGAGTGGGCTACCCCCGGCATTTACAAGAGTAGAGCTAAGTTGTATGAGCTGTATGAAATGAAAAATTATAAATTTGATGAAAATTTTATTACATTTGTTAGAAATTATTCCAAATTGTTTAAGAAAGTCTGTCATGCGGCAAAATCAATGTATTTTAGTAATAAAATCAAGAACAGTAATAGTGTAATTAAAGCTACGTGGAATATTATTAATAGTGAGACTGGAAAAAATAAACAGCGTGATACTCGATACAAAATCGTTAATGAGAATCAAGTTTATGAGAAAGATTCGGATGTAGCTAGAGAATTTAATACCTTCTTTTCTAATATTGCAATAAAGACCACTAGCGACTTAGACTCCTCTACCACCAACGCCGAAAAATTTTTACGAAGTAGTGTTAGCCAATGTGAAGCCACATTTACTTTTAGTTATATTACACCTCATGATATAGTTAGAACCTTCAAGTCATTAAATTCAAAAAAGACAGGTGACTTGTGGGGTATCTCTGTAAAAGTTATAGACTGTATTATTGACGATATTGCACCCTATTTGGCTAGTATATTTAATGAGTGTATTGACTCAGGTACCTTTCCCGAACTTATGAAATACAGTAAGGTTATACCACTCTTTAAATCAGGGAGCAAGAATGACCTAGGCAACTTTAGGCCGATTTCAATTTTACCCGCGTTAAGCAAAATTTATGAAAAAATCATTTTAAATCAGCTACTGCGTCATTTCAATTTACATAATATTTTACATGCGGAACAATATGGTTTCACTAAGGGTCGCTCAACAACGGATGCCGGAGTTGCTCTACTGAAGCACATTTATACCGCGTGGGAGAAGTCGCAGAATGCAATTGGGGTGTTTTGTGATCTTTCTAAGGCGTTTGACTGCGTCCAACATGAAACGCTTACCCAGAAGCTTAAGTACTATGGCATTAGAGATAGCGCACTTAGTGTTATTAGCTCATATTTAAGCGGCAGAATGCAATGTGTTGACGTTAATGGTGTCAAATCTTCCAATCTACCCGTTTGTTTGGGCGTACCGCAAGGCTCGATTCTGGGGCCATTTTTGTTTCTTGTGTACATTAATGACTTGCCATATTATTTAAAATCATTGTGTGATGTAGTATTGTTTGCTGATGACACGTCTCTAATTTTTAAAGTTGATAGGAATAGAGTAGATTTTGATGACGTGAATTCGTGTCTGTCGTTAGTAACGCACTGGTTCACAGCCAATAATTTAGTTTTGAATGCGAAGAAAACCAAATGTATTAAATTTGCTTTGCCAAACGTGAAAAATCTCGGCCCCAGTGTAGTTTTAAACAATGAGGAAATTGAAACGGTCCAAGCTACCACTTTTCTAGGAATAACTGTAGACTCCAAAATTCAATGGGGTGAGCATATAACTGGCCTCACGAATAGACTAAGCTCTGCTGCGTACGCTGTCAGAAAGGTAAGAGCTCTCACCGATGTAGCCACGGCGCGTTTAGTGTACTTCAGTTATTTCCACAGTGTTATGTCTTACGGAATTCTTATGTGGGGCAATGCTGCCGACATAGAAAATGTCTTCGTGTTACAGAAGCGTGCTATCCGTGCTATATACCGACTAGGTACTAGAGTCTCCCTAAGGGAAAGGTTTAAGGATATTGGTGTTCTGACTGTGGCGTCTCAATATATTTATGCCAATATAATATATGTAAGGCAAAACATAGAGTTATTTAGTAAAAAGAGTGACGTGCACAATTTCAATACTAGAAATAAACATAAATTAACCGCATCCAACTATCGATTGCATAAAGTGCACGGTTCGTTTGTGGGCCTTTGTATACGCATTTATAATAGAATCCCAGTTCATTTGCTAGAACTAACGGACAGTTCTTTTAAAATCAAAATTAAGGATATTCTGATTAAAAAGGCGTATTATAACATTAATGATTATTTCACAGATACACGCAGATGGCAGCTCTGAAGTGGACAACAAGTGTTTTTCATATATATATATATATTTTGTGACTAATATTGAATTGTATAATTGTAATTTTATTATAATTAAATTGTAATAGACAGCTGTGTTGCTGGGAAGTTTGTTCTTCACCACTTCTTCTTCCCAGCCATAACACTAGGAAGTGGTGAAAGGGGGGCGTTTTGGGGGTGCTGTCATTCTGTATATTTTTGACGTGAAAAAGTGCTAGAATCTAGCCTATTTTCAATAAACGATTTTGACTTTGACTTTGACTTTGACTTTGACACCCGTATCTTGTGGGAACTACTGCTCGAACCGTGATAAAATATAACCTGCATATTATGTTACTCGGAAATAATGTAGCCTCTCAACAGTGAAAGAAAATTGGTATAAAGTCGGTATAAACAATGTAACATTCTTGATGGAACATAAGAACTTGAAATGACCTTAGTTAATTAAATATCAATAGAACACATATTAGTTGACCTTTACACAGACATAACACAAACATTCAAACAAAAGCATACCAATTTTACCCTTTACACTATTAATATTACCATAAAATTCATAAATGAGTACACTTAACCGCATCGCATTAAAGCTAGTTCTAATAGTCATAATAACCGCATATTACCCATAATACCTGCTTATATTAGCCTAACAGTGGACATTACCAATGCCACATTTAGGCCTTGGCCTCGAATTTTGCGGGCAGCGGGGCGGCAGAGGCGGCGGCGCGGGAGCGGCAGGATCTTACGCGTATATTCATATGGACCGGCCCTCGAATACAGCGGCGCGGGAGCGGGCAACGAGCGGTACATTCGGTGACCGCCCGCGCCGCCGCCGCTGCCGCCCCGCTGCCCGCAAAATTCGAGGCCGAGGCCTAACGGTTAAAATTATCGATGGTTCTAATATTATTTATGTATGCCAGTAACGACGGCCATTGATATTGAATGCGTTTAGTCCGATAATAGGGTTAGTTGTTCAAATTTCGGAATTTAGTTGATTTATTAGAGATCATTATTTATTTATTTATTAGGAGTTTTGTTTGATTAATTTTGGAGCGTGTTTGGTATGCCATAATTTAAATATGCGGGTCGATCATGATGGACATTCTAATATACTTACAGTGAAATCAGGTATTTTGCAATTGAATATAGATATACAAAGATTTAATCACATTTGCATCATATGCCTTACATACCTTTCATTCATTCAATTCATTCACCATACATTCAATGACTCACTACAATAAAAACCTTTTCCAAAATAAACGAACAAACAACTTACAGTTACAGCACTTCATCACGTAGATTAATAAAACTCGCAATACTCCAAACGTACAGGCGAAAGCACTTACCTGCAAAAAAAAGAGACGCAAATTAAAAACTCAATCATCAATCAAGTAATGGTGTGTCGGCATTACACAGCCTGTATTATGATGATTTATACCAGTAATGGGTTCATTTGGGCGTTTCGGCACAACGTTTTCCAACTACAAACACTGTGCCACAATTTCACTAGTAATTTTTTGGTCATGAGCACCGAAATGCAGTCCTGTGTACCGTGTCGAGTTCTGTGTGGGTCGTTTTTTGTTCCATCAGTGTAATTTATGGAAGTGACACTATTCGAGTTGTAGCTGTGTTGGTCTGTTTATTTAGTGAGAGTTAATGTAATAAGTTGCAAATGAAAATACTCGTTGTAACACCGGTTTTAATTACAAATTTTACGAGTATTACGAATCGTATTACTTTGGGAAATTGGCTAAAACTTTTCTGTGTTTCGATTTTACTAATTGCTTTGGTTGATTCCGGTCCATTTCATTTCCGAGTAACAAATAACGTTATAATTTAAAATTAATACCAAAACACGAATAATTACGAGAATTTTGTTTAAAACACTGAATTTTAACTCCATCCCAAATGGAACTTTGAATTTCATCAGAAATCAGTAAAATTACATATTTCAATATTATTTTGTTCATTCATCAGTTGCATTTGGACTTTGTACATTTTAATCAAAAAGTATGAGAACATACGTATCGTACCTATAGGTAGTTCCACTCTTATCGAGCATTACAAAAAGTATCAATAGAACCAAAACCATATCATCGCTGGTCCTTCTATACACCAAAAAACACCTCAAAATTCCAAACATAAAACAATTGAAATTCACAAGTGTGAATTCATAACTCGTACCCGCCAATGAAACGTTCTAAACAATGCCAACACTACAAATTCGTTATGAAAGCCGACGAGCAAAGAATTGCGTGCGAGCGCTGATTGAGCCGAATTATGTTTTGAGGAATGTTCCTGCATTAGTTAATGCACAGCGAGGTATGAAAAACATGACCGTTGATGTTGAGAACATGGATGGGGTTTTGGGTTTTTCAGATTTTTGTGTAACATTGGTGTTTAGTAGGAGCGGTGACTCCGGTGAGACTAAGTCAATGGATCGTAAGGTTAAGAAATGCTTGTTGTGGTCAGTCCATGTATGGGTGACGCATGTCATGACGAGTTCCGCCATATTTAAGCACTTAAAACTCGTGGGTTTTGCATATCTTTGGCAATCTTTACAGTCTATCAATGCATTTATATCAGTTAAATACAATCAGAGCAAAATCATCATCATCTTCCTGCCCTTATCTTAATTTTATCTGGGGTCGGCGCAGCATGTTTTCTTCCTACAAACTCTTCGATCTACCATCATTTTATAAGTAACATAATCAGAGTGAAATACTGACTTTAAAACATAATTCCTTCTAGAAACATCTAGATCGTTGTTCAGCGCATTAGCCGCTCGCTGAATAATGTTCAGTTTGGTCGAAAATTTTCAGATTCCGTGTAATTGTGATTTAGTGCCGCGTTAGAGTTTGATATGCGATAAACTTGCTAGCCCCGAAATACTAGCTTCAGACGTACGATAATATCAAGCTTCAGGAATCATACAATTTAACTGCTCAATTCATGTCTTTGAAATTTTCGGAAAATGCGGATATTATGTTTAAATCTTCAGGGTTTAGGTTTTTCAATATTTTTTAAATCAAGTTACACGTAGGTACATGTATCTACATTTTACAATCTAGTCTATATTTACATACAAAAAGTATTGTTTCATGTGTGTCAACTTTACTAATGAAAAATGAAGACTAAACATTCTTTGTTTATACTCTTAAGACTAAGAAAAAAAGAAACGATTGAAAAATTATTTCACTGTTGGAAAGCTAAATTTTCCCAAATATAGATTATTTGGTATCTATATTTGGGAAAATTTAGCTCAAGAAAGAAAGACATTACACTACACAGTTACCCAAGTTTTTTCACACAAGTCTTCTATTTAAAACTATCACTTGAAATAAAATATAACCCTGTAACGTCCTACATACATTATTGAACCGTTAAACAGGAATCGGACACAGTGCCAAGTACTCACCGCAGCTCTCAATTAACTATCTCCGTACACTAAAGTACGTAAAGTAGTACTTCATTCTACTATACATTACTCAAACGTTGTATGACCTCTTCTGGTTTAAAGAAGTGTATGAATCAGGAAGTGATGGGTAACTATAGTGGTTTTCGTCTTGACTTTTCATCTTTGGCGGTCGTTTTGACAGTTCGGTTATTATTTAACTGACTACTAACTATAATCAGTCCTATCGTAATTACCCAGTTGATTCATGATTATCCTATGGAGAGAGATTATCCTAGCAGAAAATAGAGAACTGGAATTTGAAAATTAAGGGTAAAGGCCTACTTAATACATAGGCTGACTTGGTCGAAACATCAAATAGAGTTGAGTCATTTATTTACTGATCAAAATAGTTCATAACAAGTAGGATTTATTCTTTACAGTCGACATTTTGCTATAGTTTTTTAAATGTAATTAATGACGTTAATGATATTCTATTCTTCGATAACACATTAATTTACACAAAAAAAAAAAAAAACGAGCAAAGAAAGCGTCGCGTGGACTCATATCTCATTACTACTAAAACATACAATAAATCACATTTAATGCGTCAGGCGTCGACTGAACACCATATTAACTAACGCTTATCATTTAACTGTGGAAAAGTAATTACATTAAAATTTTTACACGATATCGTGAAAACGACCTCTATTACTCTACGTGCTAATTTGAGGGAATTAACGGACTTTTCCAAAAGTACCTAACTTCTTATGTAAGTGGATTTTAGAGGACAAATTGGTCACAAGAAACCGTCTAAGGAATTTAAAACAAAATGGTAATTAATGATCAAAAAGTCTTTTGTTTTTACTCAAAAAAATTGTGAGTGAGTAACAACTATTTTCATTTAGTCTCGTTTTTAGACGAAAATTACCCTACTTTTATTGATATCGTAGAAATGAAAAACCCCTGAAAAACCCTATCAATATGTTATTTCCATGTAAAATCTCATCATCCATTTTATTATTCCATAAAAGTAACAGAAACAACATTTTTAATTTGAAACACAAAATAAAAGCTTAACAATATTATTCCTTACTTCGAAAGCAGGATCGAACGCTCTTTAATTTTAATTTGCTTAAAGCCGACAAAAACATGGCCCGTAAATATAATATTAACCGTTTAAATGTTCTGTAATTGCATTCACAAACAAAACGGTCAGCGTGTGTATTATAGTGGCCCCAGAAAATGTATATTTAATGACAATTATGTGGAGAATTAAAATAATAAAGACCGGCTATCCGGAATACACGAAAAATCCCGCGTGAACCGAACAAAATGGCCAAGTTTATTTCGCAATATGGCGATAAAACTGTAACTGAAATTGTTGCTTAATGTTTTCAATTTGGTTAATTTATGTACCGGGGATTAAGCTTCTTATGTACTTATGAGGTCAAACCGAAAAACAGTAGGTAGTAGTCAATTAAAACCGTTGTATAATACATACAGGTGCACTTTATATGGACAAGTTCAACTAATTTAGTGCTAGGTACTGCTTCTATCTCGACTCAAGGGTACATGTAGGTATATCATGTTATTACATACAAGGTAATAAAAAAAAAACGATCGCCATAGTCTGTCAAACTTTTTCTTACAAAGCAAACACTATTTAGATACTAAAACTAAAATGATTTCAAATTAATACACGGAACTTCCGTATTGAATGTTGCGAACCCGATACTCGGCTCAATGAACGCAAATAAATTCTATTTATAAAAACAGAACGAAATGTAAGTAAAGAAAAATGAGATCACGACCGCATTTCGTCGGTCAGTCAAACTTTTATGATATCTCGTGTTTCCATTGAGAAACGATAAATTATTTTGTGATCAAAATGTTTGCTGTCTTTTATTAAAATTATACTTTTTGTGGTTGGAGATGATTCATTCGCATATTGAGTTTCATTTTTAATATTAAATTAGATTAATTTCTGGCTACTTTTACAGCAGATTTGTATATCCTGATGCGACTTTTTATATATTTGATATTGGTTACGAATCATTTAGAGGCATATAAAAAATAAGATTTTTTACGTGACATATAAAACGCTTTTTACTCTGTAGTAAATAGTCCTTCAATGGTGAAATATTGTAAGATTGAGACCTTTAAATATAAACATAGTTTAACTCTATCCGTGACATTTGTCCAACACTGCAAGACAACCAAACCCCATATAATATTAACGTAACATTGCAGCATACAGCTCAAAACAACCCTTAAACTGCCTTCCATCATAACAAACTCATATTAAATGATATAACGTCACATCGGACGTTACAGGCCGTCTCGTCATCTTATATTGCAGTAAAAATGTTAAACATTCAGAAGGGGTCATCTTGAAGGGTTACGACGAGGACATGAGACTGTTTTGCAAGTAATTGCTTGATGTAATATGGACCGACGGCATTGCGACGGTATTAAAAGTATGATAGTTATGACGCTTTTATTGAGGCTGAATATTTTGTGGGCGGTTTTAGTGTTTGAGCTTTTTGAAGGCTGGGAAGTCTGGGTCCGTTTTAATGTAACAGCCAATTTTTTTCTACCTTTCTGTCAAGTAAACGTTTTTTTTATATATTGTGAGAAAAATAATACTGAGCTACGTCTTTGTTCTGCATCTACCTTAACTTCAATGAACTTTACTACCTTTATCAGCAAACAGACTAACTTTCACATTTACAATATTAGGAACTTCAATTCCAAATGCCACAATCTCCGAACTACCACTGCATGTCCGCAGAAACTAATGGGAACAAGCTAACATCCAAACATTTTGCTACAGCCAGCCTACACTACATGCAACGTAATTACGCCTCCCTGTTGACCCAAACTAACGAAGGATTACGGTACACAAGTCCTAACTTGAGACATTTGCAACATAAATGAGATAGGAAGCTCTTCTTTGAAAGCCGAACGACGGAGGCTAAGATGAAGTTGAATCCTCTTGAGCTACGAATAGAAATAACGTGTTAAAGAGACGGGGGGCGCAAGTAGTGGTAGGTGTGGCGCGCTCGGAAATGCACCACGTGTATCTTTGACGCGCGTTTTAATTATAATTTAATTTGGAGTTGGATGTTAATGAAGATCAGGTTTTAAGGTGAAGATTTTAAACTGTTCTGTATGAAATATATTTATCACATCATGACCTTTTAGTGCTAAATATTGTCAAAATTAAATGACTCTCATTTTTAAGTTGGTATCTAACAATAATCGGGCTACTTAGTCCTGAAGAATTAGACCATAAAAACGTCTATAAGAGATACATTGTTTAAATTTTAGGAACACCTAATTCCGTTATACTTTTCTAGTAGTTCATTCATAAAAATGCATCCCACAATCAAGTCATCTAAGAAAACGGCCACTAAAAGCGTGAAACTAAACTATAAATATATTCGTTCTTTTAAAACCCATTTCTCTAAGTTCTAAGCTCTTAAAACTCACAACAATAACTGTCGGTATCCAAGTAGAGCCGTAATGTTTGTGATTCCCAATGGATTGTTGCACTCCGAAACAGAAATGTGCTATTTTCTTCACTTTAAGTTATATATTTTTTCAACAATTTTGTAAGAAAATCTCAAAAATATTATAAGGTCAAAGCAATATTTTGGTATCTTGCCGATGCTTTAAAAATACCTCATTTTATATAAATCCTTGACAGTTTATGTAATCTGTGTTTGAGAGTAATTATAACATTAATTTGTTAATTTTAATGCAAAGTTTCATAGTTCAAAATTTATTTTATAATCTGATAAACTAAAAAAATAATATATGCAATTTTAAAAACATAACATTTTCAAAGTCCTTTATGCATTGAGGCTACCACTAAAATATACGGTTGAATAACAGCGTCCAAAGGAACTAAGTTAACCCATCGCTTTGCATTTAAATGACAATTGCATCGTCAAACAGTTTACTCGATTACTGACGTCCACTCACTGTTCTAATTTCCATTTCCCATTTATAAATGGATCCCACACCTCGGACTTACAAAATAGACGTTTAGCAAATTGATTTACAGCAAAACTAGCTAGCTAGACTAGCTATAGCTCAATAATTTTTTAAGTCTATAGAAGGTTTAACTGCTCTAGGTGGCTGCTAGATTTCTTTAGATTTGTACCGTCTCTTTACATTATTTTTAAAAAGTACATAAAACTGCATCTTTTAGCTGTCATTAACTAACAAATTATCGCTTCATTTAGGTAGTGTTATTCAAGATATGTAGACGTCAAACAAGCACTTGCTTTTTGTGGGTCATTTAGCTGCAATGTAAATAAGCTGATGTCGATATATGACGTCTTTTTAGCATTAATGCTAGTTTACTAGGTACTTTCACTAAAAGGCAAACCAGGAAAGAAACGCCTAAGATGGAAATCACTAATCTGTGACCAACTGCTGATGAATAGCCATACAATTTCCAGCACGCAGCAGAACTGCACTCGCATAAAGTATGACGTCACACAATGATATATGCGATCGAAAAACGCAGTATTCATTATATCTTGCTTACGGAAACAATTATAGGGAGCAGCTGGTCTTCCAATAACTCATAGGATTTAAACCGCTTGCGACTTGCACGAGATTCTTTTTGTGTCTGGCTTTTAAGTGGATATTTGCATCTAAAATAGTCGCTTAAACTTTATACAATGTGTGTGATTTACATTGTTTGTATTGTTTATTGTTTAAGTTTTTGTTGTGTAAGTTTGTAAGTAATGATGTAGTTACCTCAACTTATGTTGATTACTACTTGAGATTTTCTTAATTTTCTCGTTTAAATTGCCATTTTAAATCCCAGATAAAAGCGAGTCTGTCTACCTGTCACGCTTTAACGACCAAAAATACAGAACCCATTTAAATTAAATCTGGTACACATTTACAGCCTAAGCAGAGGCTGGGTGTTATTTCTTAGTATTAGAAAGATATAAATAAATAAATTCACAAGCAAACTCAAATTTAAAGTTGTACATTTACATCAAAAATATCTTTCACAACCGTTAAAATTTTCCCAAAATTTTTACTGAGCCATTCCCGCTTAGTAACAATTACGTAAACGTATACCTATTCGTACATGGTTAAACGGGTACTTATGTACTGATCCCTCAGTGGAAAGTTCTAAGGGATTCCCAACTTCATTATTAATTTATATTCACTCAATAGCTCTTACTTTCGGGACTGAGCTGTACTTTGTCAATCCCGAAATGTTTTGGAACAAGGGGAGTTAGTTGGGAGACTGTTTTAAAAGTATTTGATAGTGTAGTATATGTATCTATATTTCTGTTTTAGGAAAGAAGTGTATGGTAACTTGGTCAGACAAACAAATCCGTGTTAGTTGTATGTTTAAGGCGATTATAAGATCTTTTTACATACATTTTAATAACAAAATTTTAAACGTTTCGGGAATCAAACCCTTGACCACATGCTAGGCACTCGTGTTTACGAAGTTTGCTACATACTCCTAACACATTATAAATTATAGCGTTACACTAATCTGAAAAACAAAGCCCACATTCTAAGCTGATGAAACGATACATCTTGTAACACAAAACCATTAATATCCCGATCTTCTTACACGGAGGCAAAACTTGAGCCAATCCGTAAGAACAAAATATCTTAAATTACAAATGATATTATACAAAGACTCCCAGAAAAAAATATAAAATATCCTTAATTCCTTTACGTCTGAATTACGCAAAAAATCGCCCCAAACAATTTAACAGTAATAACGTATTTTCTTAAAGTATTCGTATTATTTGCTTTTGATGTAAATTTTGCAAGTGCTGTACTTTTTTCTGTATCTCCTCAGTTCCTTTGAGATGTTCATAAACCGAAAAATTAAAGGAAAAAATGGCTGTTTGTATTTTGTTTCTCTTTGATTCAGATATAGCCCGGAGGCATATTCTTTCAATTACTTTCTTGAGTATAATTACAGATGCGGGCTTTGGGTATTATGAAAGATTAATTCGGTATTTTACCGTGCTCGTAATTGTGTTGAAATGTTATGTAGCTTAATTAAATACGACTTAACTTTAGCAGTGTATTTTAGCTACTTAAAAAATAGTTCATGTTACAGATAGTAAGAATGATTGAACATCTACATCAATTATGTAAAACTGTGCCACAAAGTCTTCTATCGTTGTCAACCCTTCAACTGCTGCGTCACGCGACAAACTTGCAAGTCTAAAATTTCCAAAAAGTTTTTTCCTCAAATTAATAATTTCGTAAGCAAATCAAAGCGGTGCTTTCGAATGGCCGCCCAGAGTTTCTGAATAAATACGCTTCCTTCCTTCCTTCTGAAAAATATCTGCTTAAAGTACAAAATATTTATAACAATTATTTAGGTATGTCAAAAAAATATTTTTTTTTACAAAAAATATATTACCAACAAATAATAATGTAGTTTTGTATTCCTCTCCACGACAACCTATTCCCCGCAATTAAGTAACAATTCAACATTAATGTTTAATCGTTGAATGGTATGCAGATTACACAAACGGACCGCAATAAAACGATTAAAAACAGTATTAAACAATTATAAATATACATTCGTGGGATCACGCATAGCCTTTTTTTTCAAAATGACATAACCTAGCGTTCTTTAATAGTTGTAATACATGCACAAATGTCTGAAATCAGAATAAAAGTCTATTTTAAAAATTACTACCAAGTTATTACCTACATGATTTTACTGTAAGCATGCAAAGTCACAGTTTCTTAGACAGTTATAATAAAAATGGCCTTTGAAATCCCCGAAGACAACTTACACACCTCCCTAGAACCAATTTATCACACCAAATTATAGAAACAAATAGGTAACTGAACCCTTCATTTGGTTGTCCATATTTCGCACCAGCCTATCACGGTGGTTAGCCAAGCGGCCTATTTCTAACACTAAATTATTCATAGCTTTGAAGGCCTCGCTAAGTACCAACTGTCCCGTCGGCAGTGGAGGGTTGGATCTCACCTTGTTGGGAAAAGTTTTATTTTTATTATTATCAGTAAAATATGGATATTGGCTGTTTGATTCAATTTTATTGAAAAAAGTAATGTTTTATAACATGTTAAAATCGCAAGCTTAAAGTCAATGTAATTTTTTTTAACTCTCTAGGCTATAAAGGCTGTTATGTATAATGTCATAAGATGCAAGTTTTGGTGTGTACATGAAAGAATAAGGTTACAACTATACATAGTATACACTCAAATATAATGAGTAAAAAGAAAAAGGGTACCCTGTGAATTTTCTCATCACCATTTCATCTGATCCGGCTGATGAGATATTTTAAAAATCGTGCACAGATTACATCCCCGTCAGATATCCAGGATAAACATAATTTTACTACTAGAACGTGGAAAAAAAACAACAGCCTTCGTTCTAGTAATTTCGCAACATGACTTCCAATTTCAAAGTTAAAAACTTTATCCACTTATAAGGCATCTGTCTAGACGGTACAGCCGAGACCTAACGTGTTAGGTTTACAACCACAGAGGCTAAATTCAACAACTGAGGCCAAGCATTTTGAGGTTGTTGGTTGGTGATGTTCGCAAACATTCCAATCGCAAACATTGGTGATAATCTGGCAAACATTGATATGGACACGTTCGCTGCATGCACTGTTCAAATTGTTCTAGGTTTTGTTTAGAGGGGAATTTCCCAATTTCTGTGGAACTGTATTGCTGGCACAAACGTTTGAGGGTTAAACCATAAATCCTGTAGTTGGGTGTTCCGACCGCAGTAACCTGTAGGGGTGTGATATGATGACGTAACTATGTGACATTGTAATCTCTCAGGTGGTTATATCTTGAGAGGGACAGGATTATGGCTTTCTATGAAATACGAATGAAATACTACGTTTTGTGAATATTTCTGTTTTGTAGAATGGAGAATCGGGCTTTTGTGTGCGTTAAGAGGAAGATTTCTTGCAGTCGTCGATTGTCGTCGCGGATCGTATAAGGTCCTAATTAAAAATTTTGTAAAATGATTTATGTAATTTTCATCATTTTCATAACTGTTCATAATTATACTAACAATATGACAGTATCTATTGTTGTTCGTAGCAATCAATCCGATAGTACAAAAGAATTTGCGCACAACTCGCGCCGTAAATTCCGCTCTAGCTTAGGTTTGAGCTGAAAACATAGTTATTAAAAGGTTGTATGTTATCTATTTCAGAAAATCAAAAATACCTAGTTTTTAAAAATACAAAAAAAAATATTATGTAAAAATACCTTCAATAAATATTTTAATCATGCACCAACGTGTTGTTTCCACTCAAAATGGGTGCTTCGCTCATAAAGGGTGCCAGATACCGCGTACGAACGTACTTAAGCCTATTTAACATAAATAAATAATACTGGAGGCAGTTACGCCTGATTTATGGGACCCGCAGTAATTTTTGTAGGACCTTAATTGAATAAAGAAGTTGGTACTGAAGCGGTGCCTACAAGCACGTACGTACTAAGGTTTGGAAACGTGTATTTTTTTTCAGTACCTGGGAATATTTATGGCAATTAATAAATCTTAGCTGACAAAAAGTGGTTCAAAATATAAGTTATATTTTAAACAATGACGAGACTTAAATATGATGCAAGATATTCACTTCCATTACGCAGATGCTATTAGCAAATAATACCAAAAATAATTAATTAAACAGAGGCTTTGCCTAGTTCAACTACAGGGGCTTAAAATCCAGTTATATGTATACGGCAAAGAGAATTCAACATTATGATATTTCAGGCTCATGTGCAATTCGCTCCAAATACTTAATTACAACATCTGGTATTTTCATTATTAGTAGCACTATAAGCATGTCTTATCTTTAAATTGAACAAATTAAACATTTTTCAATCAAAGGTCCCTATTCCGAATCAGTCTTACTAAGGAGTATCGGGTTGCTATGGTAACTAGGTTGAGGAAGACCGATAAGAAGTCACCCCATATAAAATACTGATGCACTCAGCTACATCTGGTTGGACTGGAAGCCGACCCCCACATAATTGGGAAAAAGCTAAGCAGATTATGATGATGATTCCGAATATAGAACTTTTAACTTTTTCCTCTTATATTCTCGTATCTTTAAAATATACCACAATGCACTTCCCTCCCTAGAATTGGACCACGCCATCAATTCCCCTTGGCGTCATAAAGGCAGTGTCCACTCAGACACTCATAACACAACGATTAGTATGCAACTATGCACGCAGCGTCTGTGACTCGAATTGATTACACTGTAGTGTACAGGCAGATTTCAATAATTACTAAGAAGACTTTCAATAGAATAAGGATATTCATTTTACTGAAGAAAATTATATTGACATAGAATAATATTAATCTGTAAAGCAAATTGGAGAAAAAATCTGAACAGGCAGTTTTCAGAGATTATTTGCTTTATTAGATTTATCAATTTCCGGGGTTCAAAGGAACTTGATTCTGTTTCTACTTGTACTTTGAGATTTATGAAATTATACTCTTCAAACGACACCTAATGATACACAAATATTGAGTCATATTTCATGTAATCTGTCTTATTACGTACTTCATTTCACTTAACCATTCTGTCTTTTTAGCGACTTCTGCTCTATTCTAAACACCACTCAAGACTCCACAACTTTTATTTACAAAACCCATGAAATACCCAAAGAATGACCATAAGTTGACCATATAACGTCACAGCCGCCGACAAGCCCCAGCCGTGGCTAATGGACTACGCTACTTTAAACTTTTAACGATCTTTACTCAGAGCTAATGCTTTACAAAATGTACAGCAAATGGTTCGTACGTTCAACTTCTAGCAAAAACAGTATTAGACTTTAAAATAATAGACTTGGTTACATGATGTGGAATGCATTAAGGGTGTCTAGGCTATCGTTTAACTTATGTTACGTAAAGATTATGTTGAAGGTGTAGCTTTTTCTTAAGTAAAAATGGGATAGTTGACTTTCTCATATTATTAAAAACTTGTTTGAGTTTTTTTTTTCGCTATATTGTTTTACAACCAAGACAAGAATTATTGTGATAACTGATATTTAATAACTAAGCTTTGGTCAAATCAATGAAACGTGATTTAAAAATGTCTACACTACTTCAAAATATGCATGTTCATATATTATTAATTTATGTTCTCAATATTAAACAAATAACTAAAACATTTACGAAATTCCCAACAAATCAAACTCACATACCCTCAAAGTTAACCCTCCACCAAAAAATGCAAAACACTTTCATAAACCCCAAAAAGCGAACAACTCAATCGCCGAACTCTAAAAATAAGTGGGAAATTTTTAAACCTGCCAACAATTTGGAAGTATGTCGCTAGTCACGTGTTCTCAAGTAATTCAGTAGGCGCAGGATACTTCGGAAACTTTCCTGTCTCTTTAGATAGGCAAACTTCGATTAGAAACTAAGCCTGTGCTTCGGAGTTTGACAAGTGGAGTCCAACTCCATGTTGTAAAGAGTAATTGCATGTGACTTTTTTATAGTTTGGAAGTTGAGGCGCTTGCCAAACTCGAGGTATACTTTTGGGAATTTGATAGATGCGGTTATTGGGAAAACTTTGTGAAGAGGTGAGTCGGACTTTGCTGTCTATTTTTAGGCGCTTTTAACATTTGAAAGGGTCTTCAACTTTTTTGTATATTTTAACATTTTGGTTGGACCTCATTTTGCCCGTTCTGGGACGAAAACTTTCAATGTAATAAATGTTTAAGTGTAAACGTATTTAAAGTATTTAAATCCTTTTTGCAAATGTGTATATCTAAACTATTCACTTTATCTTCAGAATTCAAACATCATTTTAATACATTTCGAGCCACCATTACTTCTATTCAAGTCATCCAATAACAGAACACGAAGCTATACATTCATAAATACTGTAACACAAGCATATTGAATCCATTTCAAAGTACTAACTTTACCAGTTTATGCTAGCAAAATGCAGAATCCAGTACAAAGTGATAGGTATTCCTGTAATAAATTACATTAGAATATACAAGCTTCTCGTAGACTGAAACCAAACAGTCCAGCTGATTAATTACCCAGCTCGCCTTGCGCTAAAATAAAAAGATGTATAAACAAATTCAACGTCGTACTATCGATCTCCATCCTTTTATTTGTTCTAGAATGTTCGTTTTAATTTTATTCTATACCTGAATGTGAGGGAAATGTGTACTCTTTTATATTACACTTATCAACGATACATACACGTTTGTACTTCATACACAATTTTGGTTTAACCTTATTTCACAATTTCATAGAGGCTTGTGCATTTGCTAATGAGCGCACACAGTTTCTTCAAGCAAACAGACCACACTATGACGCAAAGATCCGGAGCCTACAAAGGCGAAGATGATCAAAGTAATCTTTTGAACCAACACGCGGCTCCAGATAATATACCTACAGCTATTGAACATCACAAGACCACAATTCCAGTAATAAACACCTTCAGAGATTTAATCTATAAAGTTATATATGTTCCAAATCTTCCACGTTACCGCGAATAATTTATTCTAACAACGGTATAACGAAATGGTAATCGAATGCCACATAGATTTCGTATAAATAAATTCGGTACATCGTAAATCTCAATAAAGTCTTTTGGGCGGTTTTTCACGCCAGAACATTAGTTCGGGCACAACAGTCTCTGGGTTTAGCCTTGAACTGAGAATCGATTTCTTGCGACAATAGACCGCGGATGAGAAATTAGATTGCTTAATTATAAAAACTTAGATCTGAATTATATTGTCTGGAACATACTTATATTTAGTAGGATTTTTTTGTAACTATTGGGCTTTGAAATTGTCGTTATTATTGACTTAATAAATCAATTGAAGACGGGGAGTAATAGGTAATGATTAAGTTATAATATGAAATAAAAATATGGAAAATATTCAAAAATAATATTATAGTTTTCTTGAAGCCATTATTCGTCAAATCCTCTTCAAAAGGAGAGACGATCCAGGATCTAGCAAATACAATAGAGCTTTGTCATCCGATATCTTTACGACTTTAGTCACCTTTCGATTCAAAGTTCATTCACATTCATGCACCAGCGTGTATTATGAGGTCGTCAATGTAGAACATTGAACCACCCCGATGGTATGTACTCGAGATAAAATTAAAAATAGAGGTTTCAGCGTTTCATAATCGGTACATCTTGAGACTCGTTCGGGTGGAATTTATAATGACACTTGGCATAAATTGAGGGCACCACTCGAACCCCGGCTGTTTATGTGAGATATAGGCATCTGACAGTATCCGAGACCCGAAGCGGTATGGGGGATATTGAATATTTTGGGATGCATCCCTATGCCATTGCTTGGGGATTGGGCGATCAGAAAGCAAAGAGCTAGTAAACCGTTACAATTTATGGACGTAAATAGTATTATGTCTTATTTATATGTTAAGCTTATATGTGCTTTGTGCCAAGGGCTGCATGTGAATTGGAGATTGTTGAACGTGGCCGTTGCTTCCTTATACTTGCATGAAACCGAACCTATATATGGTTATTGTCTATTTTCAATATCAAATATGCACTACACTGAAAGTTATACAAACAAATATTCTATTCAATGAGTCAAAATTAGCTCAAAGTGTGTTATCATTTAATATATTCAATAATGTCATCGGGACGTTACGCATTCATAATAATGACACTTAATTAATGGCCATTATTCACCCGTGAAACATTAGCATAATCATTCACCATTTCATCCAAGTTATTAACCCGTAAAACGCCGACTACAAAAAAGCCGATGGCATCCGAAATTCGGCGAACGTGTAAACACAGACGATGCCAACAAAACACAAACAGAGACGGGCCAATTTTACTTAGTAGTTAATCTGTAATTCGTGATTCAAATCCCCGGCGCGGTCGATGCGACACCGCGCCTATCCGTTTAAATGGACAGAAAAAAGACGAGGTGCGGCCGATTCGAGCGTCGGGAGGCGGTTATGTAGTGAGCGGTCAGCGTTGCCTCAATAAGTAATGGTTGACTTGCTTGCGGAGGGTAAAGACGTAGTGCTGTGGAGCATTTTCACTGCAAATGATAGCAGCGAAACTGTGATACATAAATGATCTCCCTTTAATTGAATGGTGTAACCGTTTAAATGTTACTAATACCGGAAAGGTTATACTTATATATTTTTTACGGTATTTTTGGAAAAGGAAAATAAATAAAGATCGCTTCAGTTTTTACATTTTTTCTACCTTAAAGTCAGATTAATATAAGTGCCTGCTTTTAGTATTCCACTGTTCAATCTGCTTTTAGTATTCCACTGTTCAATCTGCCTCACTAAGCAAAGTACTCCTAGACATTACAATGCTTTACCCAAATCACAGAGGAGCATAATTGTCTACCGTAAACTGTGACAATATTCATCACTTGCCCGCACTCCCATTTGATCGACACCACACAAAAGCCGCAACAATTTGTCGCTACATATCACACCAGGCCTTTACATGTACATTCAGACTGCACTTTGCGGCGCTAGAAGGACAGAACACGCCATTGGGGATCCGCAAAGCTAAATTGGACTTGGGGACCGGTCACTTGGACCGTTCCACCCGACTTGTTTCTTTAACGCTAAGCAGCAAAATGTTTTAGATATGCCAATAAAGAGATAACGAAGTAAAATAAGACAATTCTGCAAATGTTATTTCTTTAGTATCATCGCGAACATTTGTTTCGGCGATTACTTTGGATGTGTTTATGGAAATGAGGGTATTTGTTATGGCAATGTTCCTGCAAGTATTGGATGTTTCTAAATTGAAATTCTGCGTGTGTAATTGAAAATTCTCAACGTTATTGCCGTTTACGTCATTGTGAGAGGATGTTAGTTATATTACTGCGTACTGTTATACGATAATTAAATTTCTGAATTTATCTTTGTTTTATGGTAATGTTACATTTTTGCTGTAATGGGGTAATTGTTTGAATACATTACTGAGTGCTTCTAATGTTGATTCATGTCTCCTGAGGAAAAGAAACATCATCCAAAATAGTCCAGAATATAAACTACTACTAAAGATAAATGAACAAGTTAGCTTTATCAATCTCAAAAGACCCCCTACAAAACATTCCAAAATGGAAACTGCACTAGAATTTCTTGTTCATAATTGAAAACGGAACTGTTGGACAAGTTTTCAATACAATTCTAAGGAACACGTGCTATTCAGACATACTCTGGGGGTTCGACACCGTTACTCCATACTTCGGAACCAGCAGATACAAATGTTGCGACGGCACCTTTACAATACACTTTTCCTGTTACACTATCCTAGTGTCCGATTCTCGATCTCTGTCTTCACTGGGAATCTTATTTCTATTTGCTTGTGTTTTATATTGTTTCGCTTGTTTATTTTTGCATTAAAGCTTATGGATTCATTTTAATTTTTGTTCTTATTACTATTTTTTGGGGAATCATTAAAATGACCTTCGATTTATTTACATTTAAATTTTTAACCTTCAATAAGCGTAATGATCATGATCTCTTTTGAAGTGTATAGGCCCACTTTCAGTTCAACAATAAATCAAGTAAAAAGTGATTAAATAAAAACACAGTACAATTTTAACCTAGAGATTACCTAGTAGTTACTTTGTAACAGTATTCTGTCCATTAATTGTGTTTATTTTTTATTCATGCAACTCAAACAAGAGTTTATGCCGCGTGTGAATAATATCGCGTTACAATCAAATTGACATCGGTCGCTGCATATGCAAATTTTGTATCAGCTACTAGTTTGACTTTTTCAAACCATTTGACTCGTGTAACTGCGTAAAATAAAGTATTTTTGTACTTGTTTTTCATTTGTAATTTCTCATATCTTGGGAGATGGTCCAATTTTGGGTTCTACATTTTGTTATATCACTTGGTTATCAGCGGGACACATCGAACTTTTTCTTACAGCCTTTCAAAGATCGGCCATCTAGCCGAAGGGCGTCTCATGCAAAATTTGCTCTGTCAAGGTTCCTACTGAAGAATCTGCTCACCCCAAAAGCCCTCGGGTCTCCGTCTAAATGGGAGGCAAGCAAACAGATAATCAAATAAAACCACCAACTTTCAAGATAAGCAGTTTCCAAACAAACAAAAACTAAAGAATATTCAAGTACAATCCGCGATAGATAAGTTGGAAGAAAAAATGATGGGTCTTGTAAGACGGTCCTTCTATCCGTAGTTTGCTAACATCTGGGACTCGGCGGTAAATTGCACCCGAGGGATGTGTCGATTCAGTTATACTACATTTGTTGCTCACCCAGTTGCGGCACCGAGATAAATAGGAAATGGCTTTTTACCCGGCTTTCACGGCATATCTATTGTGATATAAAAGTATCGGATGGTATAAATTGGCGCATTTTTCTTCAGACTCCAGCTTTGTTGGTCTTAAAATTCTTACGTATTGGTCGTTATTATTTATGAGTTTGTTTCGGATTTGGATAGTAAAATTGTTTTATATCATCGGGGTATTTAAGAAAACCAGATAAATGCATTTGTTTGGATTTAAGGAGCACTAAATCTTACTTTATTTTACTAGCGTTATTAATTAATATCTTGGCTCCATTTCATCGTATAGTAAGATATCTCTAGATATGTGATATTAAAGATATTTACTCCATTAACATTAACCATGACACCAATAAACATATTAATGAAAAAACCCCAAATATATTCCAACACCTTAACTTATAAATAGATACATATAAGCCAATAATTCCTCTATTAAAGCCATAAAGATAGCACCACAATATTTTATGGCATTTTTACGTTCATCCCCGCAGTTATAATATTTACATTTCATTTTATGGTATCGTCCAAGTTCGTGGTATAGGCGACCGTGTTTTTATATTTCCCCTTAAACACAAGTTTTATATATTTGGACAGACGAACGGAACGACGGGATACGATTGGTCCTAAGTTTAGTACCTAGTGAATGTTAAACATCCTACAAGTTTAGACTAAATTCTCAAGGCTCAAAGTATTACATAAGTTAAAATTAGATACAATTTTAGTAAGAATGGCTGTGATAAAAGCGGTTGCAATTACGATGATTGCTGCAAAAAATATCTGCAACTATTTTGTGCATGCAATCAAATAAAAAATGCTTCCAGTATCTGAGAAAAGAGAGTTGACCTCCAGAAAATAGCATTTTTTTTTACAAATATATCTGCAGTTATTACATACTACAGAATTTAACCACCGTTACCAAAACCCATACGAGACACTGCAAGTTTTAACACGTCTATAAAACGCCATGGCCCATTTCACGCGATACCAACCTTGATGGGATCGTAAACATTAGACCGAAATAAGCGAGCCAATATCAATCAGTAGAACGAAAGGTGCGCCCTGTTTCTGATATTGAAAATGTACGGGAATTTACTAGAATATAGGCTGGGGTTTTTGTTTTTTGGGGGTGGGATTTGGTTTGAATATTGAAAATGTAAATATGAGTATAGTAACTGTGACTTAAGATGATGATGGTAATTTATTTTATAGTTAGGATTTTGTATGAGTATTTTTTTTGTGTGACAATATTGACATTCTTTTGTTGAAGTCACCTCAAATAATCCCAATATAAAACCGAAATAATAACCCAAATAATCTGGATACACCTTTAAAATTTTATAGGTTTTCGAGAATTTAGTCACTAGGGATCGAACATCCTACTTACTTTTTGACTATTCGAATGTTCACCCACGTGCAAGTCTGACGAAGATGAAGTATACTCCATAGCTTACATTTTTAATATCCCAACCTCAAACACCTTTCAATCAGTTGAAAGGCTGCTTGGGATTCCACTCGGCTGCCCCACAAACAACTTAATCGCCAACATAGAATTTTGGTCTAACATCTAAACCTATTTGTCCGGTCAAGCAATCTATACCTACAGAATATATGTGGGTAACTACTAGGTAATTTGCAAATTGATTCTAGATGCCCCTCTTGGCAATGTTCCGTTGGACGTTGGTTCCGTATATTTACATAAACTGAACTACATACGGTGCGCATGCGATCAACGTTTATCCTTGGCTATTACCTATCCTGTAATTGATAACGGTCAGTGTAATTTGGTTAGCCAAATTGTATGGTTGCTACGGAGTAGGGTACTATTGAATATGGAAGTTAGGTCTTTTAAAGAGTAGGAGGAATTAAATTAACTTTTAGGCGGTTAGGTTTTATGTTACGGTCTATTATTTTCTTTCACAATTACCATATTTAAGTCCCGTTATTTTTTGTTTCATAAAAACTTTATTCCTATCTTAAAGGGATCAGCAGTGTACTCAGAAATAATTTCGTTGTGTTTAAATCCCATAATATATAATGAGAACCATTTTAAAAATCATCTACGTCCACTAACCATGTAATCAAACAAAAACCAGTCACCCCATAAAATACATTCTTCAAAACAATTGCAACAAACCATCAAAGAAAAACAATAAACCGACTTCAACGAAACGAAACAGCACAAACATCTTGTTTACTCCAACAACAAGCAAGTAAAAGCTAGCTCAAAAATAATATGAAATAACTCAAGCGCACCCTTCGTTAAGATAGGGGCTCATTTTCTCGAAAACCAATAGCATTGCAATATCAATAATCAATTGGTGCATTCTTGGCAAGAATTCAAGTCTATTACGGAGGCGATATAAGCGAGCACACGCAAATGTATTGGGATCCTTTGTGAGTCTTGCATCTGGTCTGTATTCTGCCTTATATTTTATGCTAGTATTGAATTGTTTGGGTATAAATTGTAACGATAGGATGTTGCCGAAGTGTTATGGATTTGGTCAGTTTCGGATTAGTTTTGCTGCTTGTGTTTTGTTTTGTGTCAAGGTTGGTAATATGTTTTGATGTTTTATGAAAGCTTTGCTGAATCTGTTTTGTGCTACCGAGTTAATATTGGCGTTAGGAGTAGAGAAACTATATACATACTTTCTGTAAGAGCATTTTTACGCTAGCGCATTTGTCGCGCGTATTCGTTCTTAACTTTTCTAATGGTCTTTTTTAGGCATTGTTTCTACCCGTACTTGTCAATTGTTCTTAGTAGCCCGTATAAACGCGGCAACAAACATTTTTCCCAAGACCGAAATCCAAATATTTCCCCATCAATATAACACCATGCCAATTTATTCCCATCAGTCAAAATGTCGGCATTACTTGGAACATTCTTGTACTGAAGTTTAGTCAATTTCATGTAAAATAATGGACAGTTCACGACCTCCCGTGTTAGTCACGGTGACTCGTGGAATTCGCCATAACTCCGCCATGCAAATTGTGAGTTTAGTACCCTTTCTTGTGTTGATGATGGAGACAACTTAATGTATTGTGTGTTCTTGTTTGAGGTGTTCATTAATGGCGGTTGTGTTAACATAAGCACCATGCTTATTGCTACATTGATAAGGTTTATTGCACTCCTATTAATAATTAAATGCATTGAAAAATTAATCATAGTAGGCAACAGTATACCTATCAAGTTCTACATATTCTACAAAAAACATGCCACTTAATGCTAAAAGGGCGATTCCACTCCCCATTTTCGAATTTACAAAAAAATATCATGAACATAATTTGAAGAAAATAACGATATTTTAACCGCAATATTCCCTAAGGCTATGACTTAATAATTTAGGTGTGTGATCACTAATATCAAAATGGATACGTGCGTGCGCGCCCTTCAGGGAATAGCCCTATTAAGAATCGAAATAGCTATCGTGACACACAACCACAAAGGTTGATAAACAGTTATCGTTAATTCCAGTTTTATTCAGCCTATCTCAGCAAAGTCAAACAGTAATAAAATCGAAAAGTAAATGAGAAAATACGTGCGTTTTTATTTGTAAAAGAAAATTTCGTTCAAATAAAATGGAATGAAATATCATCACACGACTGACATGACAATAACAGTTTATCGTCAAGTGAAATATGAACGAGAATTTAAAGCCAAATATAAATATTATAAAGCTTGTCAATTCGCCAATGATGGCATAGAATCCCATGCGAACTAGTGATCGGGCACAATTCCAATTTCGACTCGTACCTGGAAATTTTCGTAAAAAGAAAATCCAATCATAGTTTTTGGCTAACCTGTGTAACTAAGTAAAGATTTGTGGATCTGCAACCACGACTATGCTGATTAGACTACGCTTTTGCGTCAATATTTAGGCCAGTGAGTATATACTAACGGAAAATTACTGTTAAGCTAGATTACGGTTATTGTTTTGACTAGAAGATGTTTGAGAGTATTATTTGACTCGGTAACCTTGTCTTTGGTAACTAAGTACTGAGTTTTAGAATTTCAGTTATTTAAAATTGTATACACAGCAATTATTTCTATAGATGTAAGCTCAACTGTAATAAGAAAAAAAATACTCTTTAGTATGCTGGTAAATATATTTCGTTTCCTTAATCTACCACAAAATACAGTTGTCTAAACATTTAAACAGCATTACTAGCAATTGTCGGCCGTCAGAGTTAACGTGACGGGAGACGATTGGTGGTGACGCAGCCGACGTAATCGCCTCAAATAAGTCACGAAACCTTTACTATTTTAACATATTCTTAATAGAAGTTTACTTGTAAATAATTGTAGACTATATAGCTATATAAGCACTTATATTTCTATTCATATGTGGGAAGTAATTCCCCCGGGACGTGGGTAAAAATACGGGTGGAAGTTGCATAAAAATGGAAACTTTCAGCAAAGAAACGTGAGGCTAATAATTATCTTTTATTAGTCAACAAATGGTATGAAGTAATTCTTTTAAGTGCATAATTTGGGGTTGAAATATGAATTTCCCTGTACATTCGAGTACAAACTAGAGTCATTATAGGCGGGGAAAAGTGTAATAACTTCGGGACTAAATACGTAGGAGAAATAAAAAGGAAATGAGTTTTTTTACTAACACGGAGGTGTGATAACGAGCTGTTATTTATGACGATTAATTTTTATGGGATGAATTAAAAATAGGAGAACATTATTTTGTATTTCATTAATGTAATTGAAATCGATACAAAATACTTTAGTTAGAATTTTCCTTGGATTATTTTGAGTCAATTTATGAATGCTGTTTAATGTAGAAAGTAATCCAGAAACGAGTGCATAATTTGTACGAAATTAATAAGTAGAGTTTTATTAAGAATTCAATGCTGCTCAGTCTCAGTATCAAATAATGTGCTACAAAATAAACTCTCTAAACCCAATTCAACTTAACAGACATAACAAGCGTTTGTCCGTACATCTCCCCCGTTGATCACAAACAGACTCAATACCGCACTAAGGATACATATAATTATAATATTACTGCACGCTATCTTCGTCACCGAGTCCCGGATTGTTCCCGGATCTCCGCGGACTTTTGTTCGCAGCAAGGTCCTTTGTCGATGGCTCACAATAAAATTTTATCCCGGAAACCTATTCGCAGTTACCTTTTATTATAATGTTGCAGTATCCGGGGTACTTTTCAGTCGGGGCTATTGTGTCCGCATAATGGGCCCAACCTTTTTATTCCGCTACAGATTTTGAATGTACCAGTATTAACGCTTGTGTGAGACGCGATCGATTGGGCGTCTGAAGTGGTTCTTTATTCCGTATATTCCGTAGTTTGGAACTGACTTCTTTGTTTGTCGTAATGGGGTTTTGTTTGTGATTGTTTTGAAGTTTGATGTATGCAAGTTATTGGGAATTGCAAGTTGAAGTGGTTTAATTAGTTAATTGCAATATCTTTCCCGTGAAAAGATATTTATTTTATGGAGTTATAGATGGCGTTTGATTCTATGTCTTTCTTTGATTTTATTAAAGTGGATCAATTAATTTCATGTATTAGTCATTGCATTTATATTATTTAATGTCAATACAATTATTTACCTTTATCTTTAAACTATCCTACAAAACATTTTTACAGTACAAACAAAACTTGCTCAACTAAAAACTTACTATCACGGACTGAAAAAGGTTTGCATGCATAAGTTATGCGCATATCAGTTCAGGCTTGAAAAACTCAAGGATAAAACGAAACAAGGAACAAAGTAGGTACAGTAAATACCCACTATAAGGTTTTAGAAGACCCTGATTCTGTATTTATCATCGTATGTCGAGCCTTTTCCCAAACTTTGCTGGAGTTAGCTTCCAGTCTATCGTATGCAGCTGAGTATCAATATTTCTTATGGAGACACGTCAACTCACTTACCTGGGCAAGCCCTTTGGTAAGACTGATTGTCAGACCTGCTGGCTTTTGAGTACCCGTAACGACTGCCAAAGGTGTTCAAATGACACTCGTCATGACAAGATGGTCACCCATCTAAAGATGAACCACACCAAGCGTTGCTTAACCTTATGATACATCTTCCCTTGCTATTATATGTCAGCCCACAAGCTCAGACCCAGTATTGTCGTATATAAATAATGTCTGGTGATGAAATATTGACGGAGTGCATCGTGCACGCCTTAGGCAATGAGTCTCTCGCACATATTGTATGAGGGCACGGGAGATGTCACGAACATCGTAGTGCCCGATTATTTGGAAACAAAGCACAGAATGTTTGAGAATATCAAAATGGGTGCTTTGCTTTGGGAGATTTTAGGTTACGGTGATTTATTCAAAAAATATAATCTATTCATAATTGATTTATCTAGCGAGTTATTTTTTTACCGACTTGCGAGAGAGGTTATGGTTTTACTTATTTACTTTACTTATTTATTGTTTTACCACAATTTCAAAGCATTTTTTTTGCTGTGGGTGTTACTCGTCTGACTATTTTGGTTTTTTCTGTTTCGCAATATTGATACGTATGGAAACAGAAAGCGATCATATGATGAAATACTTAACAAACATTACGTAGAAACTAATTAACGTAATGGAACGAATAATTAGCATCGTTCCCGAAGATATTCGACAGCGCGGCGCAATGGCCTAAATATGTGATTTTACTGTTCACACCTCGAGTTGATGATGGTATTTAGAATTCATTAGGTCTATGAAAGTGAATTTTGTATGGTACCTATAAGATAGGAATAGAGTTTAAGAATTCTGGTGAAGGTTATCAAGACTAAGATGAACTCAGAACTGGCAAGTGTGTTAAAAGTTGCAGTTAAAATGTAAAAAAAGTCAATGCTTATTAAGAGGTGTAATGATAGAGCAAGAAAGCAGGCTAATTGATTTTATATAAAGTGGTTGTTTTAGCTAGTTCATATTTATTCACATTAGCAAAATACCTATAGAGAAATTAAAACCTCAAGAGTATTAAATAAACTTTCGAAACTCAAAAAACCGTAGCAAAAATATAGTTAGTAGGGTCAGTCGTCAGAAGAAGAAACAAACACAGGCCCATGGGAGTCGTACGGCACCCGTCTTTTGTTCGCATGACGTCATCAATGGACTGGACACCAAGTTATGGAATAATGACATTATTTTGTTAGCTGCGAATGTATGGAATGGACGTCTAAAGATATGGAGGGCTGTTAAAGGTTTTGAGTGTAGAAAAGTTTAATAGGTTATGTAGGTTTTTATCTTAGGTACTCTTTTCAAAAAATCTCTTATATAACTTAAAATGCGGTAACTGAAACAATTAATAATCAAATAAAGAAAATAAAAAAGGTTAAAAGATATTAAATAAAATATTGATACATCATTCAATAGAAGCATAATTTTTAAGCACGACAGTCAAACAGCAACCTTTCCTATTTCTACTTTTTACACCAAGTATTTTCAAGTAAAGCCTAACCCGCGACAAAACCATCAAAGATTCTCAGCTACTCCTATCCACATTTACAGCAAATGCAGCTAGTTCTAGCCACATTCAGGCTATCTCCAAGCCTTACGAAAGCGCGGCTTCCCCTTGACATCGCACCATCTTGTCGAACAAAATTTTAAAAGCTATCGCGAACGCCGCCTCTGTGAGCCGAAATAGCAAAATATAATACAGTCGAAAGTTCTCAAACTTTCCTCTCCTGCACTTATGGGAGAATCGAATTTTTGAGCATTTTTACTCTATCTTCGAGGCTAGGATTTGACGGTAAAATTTGCCTAGCGGGATTTTCCCCATTTTGAAGGTAATAGATAACAACAAATGAACGAATGCTATGTTAGAACAGCAAAATCAAATCATGGCGTACCATTCTGGTATCACTTCCTAATTACAAAAACCTTTCAACTAACTCTATTGACAAAAACTTTCAAGCAAACCACATCGATCAATTAATAACTAAAAGCTTGGTTTAAACAAAAAATCCAATTTCCCGAGTTGGTGTTGATCAAGTGTGGATCTAAACAAAACATCGGGGCAACCCGTTGGACGTATCAATCAATTACAAAGGCCGACGCCTCGGGCGATATACGCTGTAGATAGGCGGGCGGCACCCGTACCAACTGTGCTTGTGCGGTACAAATTATGAATAGCAGCGAGGTTTGTGTGATTATTCGTTTGTGACTGACCTTAGTGTGGGTGAAGGGTTTTATCAAGTCTTCTTTACCACTTTTACTAAAACAATTTTACCAGTGCAAAGTGAAATGAAGACGTAAGACTGATGAGGTAGGTAGGGCATCCAGTAGGACCAAGGGCTGCGGGGGGTGCGAGACTGTTCAAAAGAGTTACTGGGGCCCTGGTACCTACGTAAATTTCTCCTGAAAACATGCAATAGGCACAATGCCGTTTCAGCAAGCAAAAAGTCGCCGAAAATTTACTATTTATTTAACAAAATATATAAAAAACTATCAGAGCGCACCCGCTATAACTTTTCCCTTGTACTACAATAAGATCTATTGCTCACAACCCTAATCAATATCCACACGTTATTTGCCAACATGACGTTTTTATTAAATAAACGAACAAACATACTACACGATTGTATGTTGACATGAAGAAAACGCCATGATCGAATGTTATGTCTTGTCGTTTTAATATCGATGGGGATTTGATCAATTGTTTTGTTAGAAAGAATGGAAGACAAATAATTCTCATATTTTTCTTCTAATCTTTATCTTTCTTTGTGTTTGCAGTGGAGATGATAAAACAAGCTTCTATTAATAGTTAATGTATAGTTACTACTCCATACATCTGAATAAAAAAACTCACATACTTTGCCGTCATATGAGTTCTCTAACACTGAGATAATTTTTCAAATCGATCTAGTGGTTCCTGTGGTAAGCGCATGTAACCAACCAAACAGAATCGTTAGGATACATGGACCTTCGCAATGCCGTACACTGATCTATGAAAGTATATATGAGGCCTAACAAAAAGAAGCAACGGACGCTAATCTCGAAAACTTGAACAATTCAGCAAATCCAATGGATTTGGTTACTCATCTCGTATGAGCTGTGAGGAATTTTCCTGGAATATCCTATGACTCACCAGCCAGGGGGTTTTAAGATAAATTATTGACCTTGGATAACCTTTTTGCGTAGAACTGCCAAATATTATTCCAAATTCTCAGAATGGGTAATATTTTTCGTGTTGTAATATTATTATTTTGTTATAATTTGACAGTACGTCTGAAAGCAATCGCATTGATTTGATGCTTCAAAGAAAGAGATGGAATGATATGAAATAAAAACTAGATTTCACAGAAATGTGTGGTAAAATCTTCTGAAGCATCAGTACAACGACTAATACAATGAAAAATGCTTTAACACCTGAGCCAACTATGTCCATTTTATTACTATCTTCTTTGTTCTATTGCTTAAAACTTAAACTAAATATAGGTAATCAATCGACACAACCGTTTGTTACTTAGCCACAAGCTCCTTAATACAAAACAATGAACCGATAATTAAATTCAAACACGCGTTATTTTTTCATCAATACCAATCTAATATATGTTTTACCCTACATCACTACGCTAGAATAAGAAGATATAAAGCAATATTAATAAAGCTTCTATCGCTGGCAATGTAAAGAATGGGAGCGCATGCCTCCATCACGCCGTATAAGCTGTCTCCATCATATTAATAATATTTCTCAATGTCTTGGAATTATTGTCGTAATGCAATTATGAAGGAATATTGGAATTTTTCAAGTGTTAGAGATGATGTCAGAGTTTTATATTGGATTATTTCATCTCTTATGCTGTGTTCGAGATGGTATCACAGTTTTAAAATTGGATTACATAACTGTCTTGTATTAACTGAAAAATAACTGGTTCATGATTTTTCCTATGGAGAATTTGAATATTAATACCAGACTTAAAATCTTGTCCTCATGCAAATTCTGTCTCAAACTATCCAGCTATTTAATCCAATAATTATTTCTGACAGGCATAGGTTAATTAATGCTCAATCCTGTAAGAGGAGGTAACACAAAATAAACTTTGTAGTAACAAAAGTATTTAAACAGCTTTACTTATTAATATTCTCACCGTCCAAATTAATAATAAAATTTAATAGTCATCAAATAAAAACGTGTGCAGCCATCACGTTTAGGCTAACCATTTTATTTTGAGCAGCTCACAGCCTACCGAAATTGCAATTAAAGTCAAAGGGGCGAGTCTTAGAGGGGCAATGTAGCGTGATCTGGGCCATGTAAACGTATTATCAAGTTGTTTGTGATAAGCGATAGCGGGAATAAATTAATATTTATTAAGTAAACTAACTTCTGCCAGCGGTTTCACCCGTATCCCGTGAGAACCTCTGCACCACAAACCATATAAAAGTTGCCTAGAGTCTCCCACAATAAATGGGCCAACTAACACTGAAACATTTTTTTGAATCGGACCCGTTGTTCTTGAGATTAGCATGTTCAAGAAAACAAACCAACTCTTCAGCTTTATAATATTTGTATAGAATATAGATAATATTGAGAACTTTTTTTAATAGTTTTGCCCAAGATAATAGTTGATACATAGGTTCGCAAGGCCTGTAGATATTTGCTTCATTGTACATCGCAATCAATCAAACAATTTTTGCAACAAATAAAGTTATTTACCTTGGAAAACAAAGTTAACTGAATAATTTTGAATGACGTTCAATAGCAGTATTCAGAAATACGTGGTAGAAACAAAACAATGCAAGGATTTTAATTAAGGTATTAACAATTTAATGCGGTGCATTCACGTTATACGACTAGGTATAACAAAATTTCAGTCTGTTAATTAAACCAACCTGATACCCCAAAAATAGCCAGTTGAAATTGCATTAAATAGTAAGTACCTATTATTCCTAATAATGTAAACATAAAAGCTGTTAAATACCCGTTCCGTGTTACAAATTTAACTAAAACAATAACATTGCTGATGACTGTATCAAATTAAGTGGAAACCATTTTTGTTTCATTTTATCAACAAAACTGGGTGGTTATTTTGCGGCGTTCACTTCAAAATGGCCGTTAAAAAGTTGAAAAGTTTCATAAAACCCGCTTAATTTACTGAAACGTAATAGGTTAGCCATAATTATATTTAACAGTTCACTGTAAGAGTACTGCAATTAAGTCAATTGCATTTTATTGCATTGATAACTGCATGCAATACAGAACTGTTTAATATAATTATTGTTTTTGTACGAGAAAGGGTGACTTCGTGATAAATGTAAGTTGATATTATCGAACTGTCGTGAAACGCTACAGTAATTATGTGTTATTTTGGTTTTCATAATAAACGATTTAAGTTAAAAGCGCATTTGTTTTGTTGAACTTGAACTTGGTGAAATTTATTGTGTGACATAAGTAGTAACATGTAGCAGAAAATAATACATTTCATTTATTAACAAAATTACATAGTTATTTTCACTTCATTTGTGGTAATGTTTAACATTTGTGGGATAATGTTATTAATGATTTCGTGACTAAATTATATTATACGATTAACCAACAAAATCATTTCCGATACATTTTTAAATAAACAACATTCACAATTTTCAAATACTTATTAACTATAAAAAGCTTTATTTACCTTTTGATCTAAAAATTATTTCTTGAAGCCGAGTTTATTCATATAGACAGAGTTTTGTCTAAAAATATTTTATTACCTCATATTATTCTTATTCGCTACTTCTTTTAACTTATTCCACACAGCAAAATAGCAAGGTTATAATAATAGCTAAATACCTCATAGTATGTACATTGCTCGGATCCTGAGGGTATTGTGGGCCTAACATCTTCGCTTACATGGAAGCCAGCTGAACTGGAGATGACGAGATGAAGTATAAAGAGTGTGATGACGTCATAAATATAATTATAATGAATATTCCGTACAGATACATAAACTTAAGAAGGTAAAGATTATGTAAGTTTAGTTGTAAGTAACGATTGACTCTTTTAACGGACCACCATGAAGGTTGTAAGAATTCATTTGCAATATACGTAGTTTAAAATGTTGTTTCAATAAATGAGTTCAACAGGTAATTTGATTCAGAACACTAAATAAGTATGGTTAAATCTTACAACATCACATGCCATCTTAAAAGTAAAAAAAAAACTGTTTTATTTTTCGCCATGTTTGCTCAACCCCCAAACCAGCTAACCCGCTTTTATACCCCAAAGTTTGTAGTCAAAAACTTAAGGGTTGTTCCCCAAATAAATAGGAATGACTGCAGATAGTCCTCACTAGTCCCCCGCCCCGTCCCCCAACCCTTGCAGTAACGCCTACGTAGATTGGCCACTGGGGGAATTTAGTTCCTTCACGCCACCTAACTTTGGTCACTAATGGATAGTGGGCCTGTTTACTTTACATTCTTATTTTTGTGGTGTTATGTCGGGTTTTCTGGAAAACCTCTGAAATTCTCGAAGGTATTTCCAATGTGTAAAATATTTTTGATGGATATAATTTTTTTGACACTTCATTTTATACAGGTACTTACTGTTAAAACAACATAAACACAATGGGTAAGCGTAACTTCAAAGGTGCTTAATTGTTTTCTTAAAAACCTAAAGACCAAAAAATATTGCTTAAACTAAACTCTGTTATATTTTCTTTAAATTTTCCACCCACTATTGCAACATCGTATATTTCTGTAGGATAACACAGCTTCAACAGGCACCAGTAATGCATTTATCAGTGCTAATGCACCACTAAGTGCATGACCGCTGCACCGGCGTTGTGTAACGCACGTGGTCACTCAGCCATTTTGATATTGCGATGACCTAAAATAATGTTACATGGACATGTATAGGAAGATAAAAAGATTGGTGAAAAACATTACTGTTACACGAATACGTAATAAATAAGGCTTAAGAGTAAAATTTTTGGATTTTTTGAAAGTGTTAATCTCAGAAACAACTTGACTGATTTCGGAAGAAAACATAAATATTTTAATCGCTAATTGCAGACGTTTATGTCTGGTAACAAAAAAAGTATGCAATAATTATGACAAAAGGTTAAAAACGCTAAACCCTATAAAAAGCAAAAAATAACTTTTAACACTACGTAAACTAAATTTTGTCGTGTCGGGGGACCGCTCTAATTCATTACTTTAGATACGCGTTTTTTTTTTAAACGAATGTTGTAATATCATTTTATTTATGTAAGTATTTATGAAGGTAAAAAGCGGTCCCCCGACACGTCAAAATTTAGTTTACGTAGTGTTAAAAGTTATTTTTTGCTTTTTATAGGGTTTAGCGTTTTTAACCTTTTGTCATAATTATTGCATACTTTTTTTGGGTCGGGGGTTTTTTTAAATTTATAATTTAATTTTATTTCATGCTTTTTAAAGGAGCTCCTTAATTTTTCCTTCTTTCATTTAATTTATATTATCTTAAGATGGGGTCGCTATATGCGATCTCGGCCAAAGGAAGCTGTTTAACAATCCTCATGACAAACTGGCTCTGGGAGAATTGCACAAACTGAAAAACAATAAAGATTAACCTTTGGACATTCTAGATTTTCAGCAAAAATATAAATCGGTTTATCCGTTTCATTTCGGCATTTCAGGTTTTCATCCGCCACATCCCATTTCCAGCATTAGGTTCTCGTCAATCAGAAACATGAAGAGAACTCGTCAAGACAAATTCAACGAGCCCAAACTCGATGGGTTTACTAAAAGGCAGTTCAGGGTTACGTCTCCTACCTTCGTGCCCTAACAGCAGACCAGCTCAGTGGTTCCAAAAGACATTAGTGTTTCAAATTTCAGATCCCACATACACTTGCAAGTAAACAGAGCGTGTAACATTCCTATCACATCTAGCAAACGAGCTGATGACCTTGAAGACCTGAACCGATTTCCACCAAACATAGCTAAGAACACTCCCGACTGACATACCTTTTAAACAAAAAAAACCGCATTACAATCGGATCATCCGTTTGGGAGCTACGATGCCACATACACACACACACACACACACACACACACACACACACACACACACAGACACGTCAAACTTATAACACCCCGTCGTTTTTGCGTCGGGGGTTAAATATATAAAACTGTATACAGACATAACCTATTTAGATTTTATAAATTGTTATAAATTAAAAAAAATATCTGTAAAACCATAACCTACGTGACAGTCACGTAAAATAATAAAAAAACCTGAAATAATATTTTCTTTACTTTAAAAACGCAACTAATATAAAGTTTAAAAGTCGCAACGCGATCTTTGACTACGACTTTATTTCCACGGGAGTTTTTCAATTGAACTTAATTAAAAGAAAACAAACGTACGTGGTCTAGCCCCGAGATAGCGAGAGCAGATACGTGCAATTTAATTGGAAGGCGAAAGCGATTTTTGTATTCGAAAAAATATTCGATATTGTCAAGAGGGGACTTCGGATAGAATCGATTGTTTCAATTTCGAGTGAATTCGTGAATTGATCATATAGAATAGGAAACTGGTGACGAAGATTGAAGATTTGGGGGATGAAATTTTTATTCATTTCATTCGTTAAAAATAACAATACCAACATTTTTTCTCGTATTTGAATTTAAGTATCACTGAATGTAAGCGTCATTGAATTTAAGTGTATGTTGTATTGCTGTACAAAATGGATTCATGTCCATTTTAACGTTTCAATTTCATTGCTCAAACTTATTTCAGAGGCAATGCATGTGTAACATTATGTCTTACCAACATTAGCTCAAAAACTCCTTTCGCCTATTACTTGAGCACTATTTATCTGATCTTCATGTGTTTTTCAAACTACATTATTTAGTTTCATCTTACACTGGTCCCGGATTAAAATGTTTGTTTGCTCAGCGTAATGGGAAAAAGAGTTTTTTTTTGTACCAGGCGGATATTATCGTGTTTACCATGAAGGGATTTATGATAATTGCTATGGTGGGCTATTTTAGAATGGGAGTAATGGTTTCTATTCAACATTTGTTGGATGTCGATGACCTGTTTTTTAAGCAAGCCAAAGCACCATACGTGCTTTCGGGTAACACAATTATCTAAAAGTAACCACAAAAATGAATGATGTAGCAATCCCACTGCTTATTATATAATTCAACTCACAAGAGACTTCATGAATTTTCCATGCTGTCAACACAATTTAATTGCTAAGGATTGACTAAAATTAACTGTTTTTTTTTTTCTGAAAATCAATGTCATCAAAATGAAACTGTCAATACAACATAAGATTTAAATTCACACTCAAAACACCGGAACAACAACGCATAAAGCATAGACCAACAAATACCGAATTCCTCAACATTTCGCGGCAGCATTCTTGCATTCAACCAAACGCACATTAAGTTATTTTTAGCGTTAAACTAACAACGGTGCACGTTCGATTCTGCTGGATTATTTACGAGTTACTCTATGAGCCGTGATTAAAATAGAAATAGTGGGCATCGGCTACCAGCTTTGCGAGTATTACTCGACGATCCGGCGGTATTACCGACCGTGGATGTGCTACATGCGTTGTTGCATGCACGGCCATGGGTGACGTCATCGTTGCTAAGTTAGGATTGGTTGATGGTTATCATAGTGGTGAATTGGTGTTGGTGAATTCGTTGGTTGGGGTTCAAACTTGTAAAGTTTGTGCTTGGACTTAGAAATCTAAATGGTATTAAAAATCCGTACAAGTCACACAAAAGCGGTTGAGCGTATAAGTATCGTATTTTTATAATAAAATTCAGATGACAATGTACATTCAAACTGGAGATAAACGAGATTTTCGAGTTATGATTAAATATAAAATACATACAAGCAGCCTTTTATATATCAAGAAACTCATCTACTGCCAAAATAAAAAAATACGCAGAACCAGCATAACCAGCATTGGCAACCAAATAACTACAGCAATAAAACCATACAGTGTACAATCTGCTTATCTTCCAACGTTGGTCATAAAAGTCTGTAGGAAATGGCGTCTAATGGACTTCTTAGGTCGTCGTTCGTCAGTAACCCATTTCTGGGTGTATTTATAAATGGTTTACGAGCCTGCAACCTATCACAACTTACAACATTAATATCTATTGGAATTATTGCTGTTGATTTATGAGTAACTGTTTTCGTATGTTGCAAAAGCAAAGCGAAGCGATGGTTTCTGGAAAAGCTATATAATTAGAACTCAGCACTTTAAAACGAAGAATGTCAGTACATTTCAATGTCTAGGAAGCTATGATCTTCGAGAAGAGTTATTGCGGCCCTAGTATAAACAGGCTTGGGTTTGAGTAAGAAAAAGCGTGAAAACTAACACTGCTGCTACCAGAGCAGGAAAGTTTGTTTGTTTGCGCTAATCTCAGAAATTATTGGTACGATTTAGAATAATAATTTTATTGTTGGATAGTCAATTACCTAACTAAAGAAGGTTAAAGGATACTTTTTATCCAGGTACGCTAAGTTCCCATGGGTAGCGATAGTAAAACCGCTACCAGAAGACAGAAGGTAGTCTCTCTATAAATCATACCGAAAGTTCTCCAAAATATATCCTCATTTAGCATACCTACCTAGTTAGTCTACCGTTCTAGAACCTACCATTTCTCAGATGCGTAAATGAGTAAATAAACAGAGTACGTACATAGTAGGTACATCATTAGTCTGCAAGCGTTTTCACACTTATTGGCTGTAACGAGGTCACGGCACTACTCTCTGAATGTACGTAAATTCGTATTAATGATTCGGTACAAGGTCTTAACGAGAATGCTTGGTTGTGAGATGCAGTTTTTAGGAAAGAATATTCTGGAAGATATTACCTTATTGTCGTATGAATAAGACACGTTTAAAAGTTTTTGAGGTTTAGAACATTTTACTTTTTGTTTTTCTTGTCAAATAAATGTACCGCTCAGAATTCAGCCGTGTCACGCTTTGCGCTAGAGCACGAGTCCTTTTGCGTAAATTTGACTGGCTTGAAATCTCTAGTAGCCAACTTTAGAGCTATAGAGTTATTTGAGGAGAACTTTTCAACAGAGAACTCTTCAACAGAGAAATTTTCTATTGATTAGGTGAACACCTAATCAATAGAAAATCAAAGGATAATTCAACATGTCAACATTAGAAAGATAAAGAAATATTGGAATCAAATGCGACAATCATTCATATAAAATCTCGATAGAAGCTTAAACAATTTTTCCCTGAATCCGACCAGTTAATTAACAAATTATTACAAGTAACATAAAATACATATAAATACATTATTTAAAACCCTGTCCTCACACTGAACCCGCCATTCAACAGCAATTACCAGGTTGATGGGTCCTTCTTCCCATAATAAACTCATTTTAATTTCCACAAACATAATACAGCGATAACCAGATTTGTGTGAAGATAATACGATATTGGCCGATAATTGGACAAACAGTTTGTTTTTAATTAAAATTTATAATTTATTGTTGATGGGTTTACTAGTTGAAGCGGGAGATATCAGTTGTCTGTTTGAGTTTTTGAATTGAATTAGAAATTTTGAAATTCAGTTTGTTTTGTTTGATGTCCTTTATTTTAGTTGATTGATTGTGTTGAATAATAATTTTTGAGTTAACATTTATATTAAGTAGTTTTGCTATTTATATTCTAAACTTTAATTTGGTTGATTGGTGAGTATTTAATTTAGCTTTTGTGTTTCATTTATTATTTTTATATTCTGATTAAAGTTAAGTCTCTTTTAACATTAAAATAAAGAATGCATTTAAACACGACAAACAAATTTTGGGTCTATCAAAACATCCTCAAAAAAAATATTTACCCAAAAGTCTAAACTAACCCTTTCACTTCTCGACGAAACTCAAAACTTTATACACTACTAATATAAAACACAGAATCAAAACCGATAAATCTATAAAAAGATCAATAATAGCCGAGCCACGTGGCATCACTTCACTTTAGTACGCGACTGTACCTTCTCTCTCAGACAACACCGCGGTGCGCGAGTGTACGCTGCTAATTAAAGAATAACGAACGTTCAACTTAATGTGTAAATAGTTGCGTCACTGTTTTCGGGTTAACTTTCTGTTTCAAAATTGGTGTTCTGTGCGTTGGGTTTTATAATTAGGTGACTTCTTTCTCAAAAAAATATTTCTTCCATCTTTTAAAAGTTGATTTTAAGTTGGATACAGTAGATCTTTATCGCGAGCACTTTTTATGGCATCAAATTAAAATGAATAGCATAGCTACATTTCAATTTTTAAACAACCTCTCCATTCTTTCCATTTCGCAATTTTATTAGAGACACACTTATTAATTAATCCCTTTTTATTAACAAATAATAAAAGTCATATGCAATGCAAGGCATAAGTGCGAGTCTATGAGTGAGTAACCACCTATATGTACAGTTTATATTTAACATAACGCTGGCTAACGAAAGAGCACAAGCACGAATCTAGCAAAGACGTAAGAAGTGCTTTCAATTCATATACCTATTGCAGTATGTCTGAATTTAGAAAATGGAGTACCGGAAATCCAGACATAATCTGACCACACAAAAATCCAGCCCAAACTCAATACAAAATATCCAAAACATTGACACGCCATTACAAAATACAAATGTCAAATACTATGACACTAACATACCGAACACTTAGAAACAGATTTGTTCAGTCAAAGTGAACCATCATAGCTGTGAGCGCACACTTTGTAATAGTCACGGCGTCAACCAAGGAAATGGTATAATTAATGGACTCAGCGTATGAAACGTCACTAACCTGTCAATGCTTGTTAAATGGTTAAGTGTGATCTTTGTGTGGGCTATTTGTATACGTTAGTAGTTTGTAGGTTTGACAAAATATTCATTGCTTAAGGGATAAACTGTAATGATAGTACCGTGTATATTACACAGGTAAATTATATCAGTCTTATATGCTGGGTTTTTGGGTCTAGTAGTCTGCTGAAATTGGTAGAGTTTATGAAGAAATCTTTTGAAATGTACTGTAAAGTTTAGGAAGAAACGTATTTTTAAACATGAAAAACCAAATGTACAAGTTTCACGGTTCAAATCCAAATACTAGTGAGCTTCATTGATCAGTAAATGGAAGGTTCGCCTTGCACAAGACTATAAAATTACACAGGATTGTGAAATTTAGCCAGATAATTTAAAAAAAAACAAACGTGATTGCTTTATCATTACAAGTACTTATGTAGAGCGAAAATTGTAAGTAACTTCAAAAATATTTTGGAAAAAAACTTAATATTTACGGAACATGATGAAATTTTAGAGGATAATAAGTGATAGGCAACTCAGAAGCCTGAGTAGCTTTCACACAGTGTAAATTGCCAAGTATCAAAACATACATTTAAAACCATTTTTGTCATTCCCAACATATGTATAATAAACAGCCTTTCACAAAGCTATAATTAGCACACAATTACTCCACTGAGTTGATCAGGTTCAATAACAATTAGAGAGCGCCCGTGGAGGCAGAGAAACAAATGACTCACCGCGGTAAACAATGCGCCTCTGTAGCTTAGGAAATCTGTAGTTTGTAGTTCTCTTTGTTGATTAAATAATATTGGTGAAAAGTATTTGATTGGATGGATTGAGAAATTGTAAAAATAGGAATGTTAATTTTCAATCACTTTTTCACACAATGACTGGAATTTTTAGTATAGTAACCTTAGAATATTTATACTATCTTGTATCTGTATCTTGGAGACGGTGAAATATAAAAAATAAAAAAAATTGACTAAGTTTCAGTCCATCTGCCTACATATCAAATAATTTTAAAGTAAGTGCAACTTTGATGCTACCTCTATATTGTAGATTCACAGATTTACCTCAGTATTTGTAATATCAGTAAGTATTTGAGTATAAAATATTGCCTACCCTTTTCTGAAATAGGTTGGGGCCGGCACCCACTCTTTCTTGATAAGTCTAAATATTAACACTTTATTTGGACGGAAATCTACGACGTTGGTATAAAAGTACAATAAAGGCATTTCATAAGGATTCCTTTTAAAGTCCTAAAAGTGAGAGACGAAAATGTATTACTATTTTAGAGATATGTGTAAAGAGAATAAAAATACTGTGATTTACCATAAATTATAACACAAATAAAACCATATCTACGCGCATGCGTCATCAAAATCCCAAATAAGACGCATTACCTTCAAGCTTGTTATGAAAAGTATTACGAACTAAGAGCTGTAAGCGATAAAATCATCGAGTGTATGAGTGTATTGGCAATGGTTTCAATACACGTGGTAGAGTATATTACAGGAATTACGTTGATATAATATTAATACATGAATGGAAAATTCGTAATAGTATCAAAGATAACACAGTTAACGACGATACACTTATTGAAGCGACGCGACGTTCCACTAAACAAGTTGTGGTTGAAATCATAATGAATTTTGTAAGAATTGATCTCTCTGTATCTCCTTATGTGTCTCCTTTTAAACTATAAAATAGACAAAACTTTGACACAATCTCACCTGATGATAAGCGACGATGTGGTCGAAGACGGACCAAACTTAATCCCTCTTTCTCTTTTTCTTAAATTAGCCCTTTTTTGTTATGATTCAAAAGCCCATTTCAGTCTGCTCAAAACTTGAAAATGCGAACACCAGTTTACATATTCCCAAACCTACTTACATCGCACGTAACAAATTGCCAAACAAACTCAACTCCATGTACTAGGAAACCAGAAGATTGAAGATATTATAAACAGGCAGACGGTTCTTTGCTTCCAATATCGCTAACCTAAATGTATTTAGCACAATGTTCTCGAAACTGGGCTATTATAACATCAACGTTTCTAAAATTACTAAGCAAAATTCGATCCTCGTTTCCCGAATGGATACATGTTTTCGTTTGGTTTTATTCAATTTTGGTACGAGATCAATGAGTTTGGGGAATATTGGTTTTGGATAAAGCGTCGTATTATGTTGAATTAGTATGTGTACTGTTAGACCATTTTGTGGTTCAATAAAGCAAATCATCTATTATTATTTGTCAGCAAAAGTGGAAAACCAGGAGAACATAGGATAATATATAAACTTAACAATATGAAATCCAATCCTTACTTAATATGCCAATGTAATTCAGACCACCCAAAACAAAAATGTGAAAGACTGCCAAGTTCGATAATATGGGAATGCTTCGCCTATAAAAGAAGTGAGATCTGAATAAGTACCAAGTTCCATACACATACCTCAGTTAAAAATAGTTACTTTTTAATGATGTTACTTGGCAAGTTTTCATACACCTTGTTATAAACCTACTAAACGCAATGAATCAAGTATTTAATTTTCTATTAAAACTTGCCAAGTAATCATCATTAAAAAGTAACTATTTTTAACTGAGGTATGTGTATGGAACTTGGTACTTATTCAGATCTCACTTCTTTTATAGGCGAAGCATTCCCATATTATCGAACTTGGCAGTCTTTCACATTTTTGTTTTGGGTGGGATTTCATTTATTTTTGTAAGGTTGTTTATTTTATTTTTTTCTTATGATGAAGTTAGTTAAAGAAATGTCTCATTTATACTATCTTTTAGATTTTTTAATATGCACTATGTTTCTTACAAAGAAATGAACTAGATTAACTATGACTAGATTTACCAACTGACTGACATGACATGTTATCATATATTATGTTCGTGGATCAAAGTTACACATTCGTTATTTTCGAAAGTGATTCACACTTGGCCGTTTTCAGATTTTTACTTTACTTTGACTAAATACAAACCTTTGTACCATTCGAAGATATATTATATAAATATAGATAAATTTAGTTCGTTTTAGTTCCTTAGGGGTATAAATTTACACCGGGTATAAAACACCTTCATTATTTTGAAACCGACTCACACTTGGCCATTTTTAGATTTTTCCCTTTACCTTGACATAAAGACCTACCTCCATGCCAAATTTCAAGTCAATACGACCATTGGAAGTGGTCTAGGTTTTTGATGAGTGAGTCAGTGAATCAGTGAATAAGTGAATAAGTGAATCAGTGAATAAGTGTATAGTAAAAATAGCGATTTTCTGACGTCAATATCTCAAGACCTACAATAGGTATATTAATGAAATTTTGTATTTTAGATAAATGAGGGGGTCTCAACAGATACTAGAAATTTGATATGCGTAAATAAAATAGATTTTGAGTTACAGGGGGGTCGAATTTGGCCCGAAATGGTTCGTGTAATATAACCCACGGCCGGTGTGTCGCCTTTTTTGCTCGAACTTGGCGGACACACTGCCGTGTGTCTAGATATCTGACGAGCTTTTACTTTCATAGCCTAAAAGGATGAAAGGACATAGCCATGGGTCATGGCTCTCCCTAGTGTGAAATAAAGAAGTTCAGAATTAAACGCATAACCTTGAATGCAATTCAGAATGTTGCACTGAGTAATTTTCATGTGTCATTATTTCCAGTTACGAGTGTTAGCAATGTCCTTCAAAATACAGTAATATTTTAAGATTACTATTTCACGGTACAATAACAGGAACTGCGGTTTTACTCATCCTACTAATACGACTATGAACTTATTATAAGCGCAAATGTTTAAATGCACGGATACATGGATGTTTGTTCCTCTCTCACTCAAAAACTACTGAATAGAGTTTGATGAAACTTGACAGCAATGAAGCTTATATTTTAGAATAACATATCGACTAATTTTTATAAACTTTCAGGAAGTAGATCTCCAAGAACCCGGGTGAAACCGCGGGCGAATTTCAGTGTAGATATAAATCCTTATAAGAGTTTTACTGTTTCTTTGCAACTGTTATGGTTTGTGCCTAGTCGTGTTTATGTAAACCTGATAATGTAAACATACAATTATTCAATAGATTTATTGATATCATTAGCGAATTTTCAGTTCCAATTCGACCTCGATAAAATTAATGTTGAAAGCTACAAATAACAAAAATAGTTATGATTACCCAAGACTAAGAATGTTTTGACTATCATTTTGTTTATGAATAATTAATTCTGCTGTTTATTTTATTTATAATATTTAAAATAATGGAGTTGAATTCCAGAGGTTGACAACCTAAATTCCTGAACAAAGGTCACGTGACATTCATTCAAGGAGAGAGAGTGAGTGACGTCGGGAAGAAATACAATACGAAAACATTCATCTTGTGCAATGAAGAAAAAATATCATTATTTATTTATCAGTAAGAATCAAGTGGTAAGTTAAAACCTGACAAGGGACTTTCACTATTTTGGCATTTCTTCGAAGAAAGCTTTTGAAGTATAATTTTAAACATGTTAATGTTTACACTAATTTCTTTGAAAGCTTTTCCTTGTAAATATAATTTATAGCTTACACGAATATTATGTTTCGGAAAATTCCATTTAATTTGTCATCGAAGTGTTTTTTTACAAAATATTTTCTTTGTACAGACTACCTAAAGTTGTAGACACAGATAGGACTTTATTATAGTTTCCCTTTTATTCTATGAACTCACCAATTCATCGTAGTAATTCGCAATATGCGAATATATCAGCGAATCGTAATCCATTGTCGCCTCCACACTGACACTGTCACTTTAACGACAAACAAAACACTCAATGAATGAGCACAGCACAAAGTATTCACTGGTTTTTAAGTACAGGCTTTTCTAATATAGGTGATGGAATACTAGCGTATGTTTTCCGTGCGTTCCGTCGATATAAGACGCATTGACCGCCTCAACTGACGTACAAACGCCTGTAAAGCTAAATTAAGACCAAATTTTAAACACAAATCTTTGATGTTGGAGCGTCTATATAGAGCTGGTAACACCACTACGAAAGTTCAGCGTATTGTTCGACTGATGAATTGGAGATAAAAATAAAATTGTGTTGTAAGACTGGAGTTTATGCTCCTGATTTACGGAAATGTTGCTTTTTATGATGTTTGTCTATGTTGTGACGCTCGTTTTGAACAGTTGGTGATGTTTACGTTTGGCATCGTAAAACATTTTTGTTTATTCAGTGCCAGAATGTGATTTGCTACGGATTCCGATTTGAGAGATTTTAATTAACTGGTATTACAAAATGTATTAAAATCACCATAGTAACTAGCAAAATCAAAATACATAATCTTCATTCCCTCTACATAAACTCTCAAAGAATTCTTAACTCATAAAACACACTAAAACATTCAATTGTCACACTCGAGCAGCACTATAAAATCCCACTCGAAGAGGAAGCGAGTTATAGCGTGTGCCCGACTCATGAGTTACTTCAAACATGTTGGTCTGTTTTATAATTTGTACGGAAATTTTTATTCCGATCCGTATTGTTAGAACTCAAGTACTACCCGCTTTACCCGAGCTCTTAACGGCTTTATTATATTTTTAAATTTACGTAAGTACGGCGAAGTTGCACTGCGATTTATTCAGAAATAAAACGGAAATAGAAAATGTCTTTTTTGTAAAACAAACGGTTTGTTTTGATTTGAAATGTTTTTTGTTATGAATGAGGAAAGAGTTAATGGAATGAGTGATTGGTATTTTTATTTTTTGATGTTTTTGAAGCGGTGATTCGTTTCTACGTGAGTTGTTGACTTGTATATTTTTCTAAGGAGAGAATTTGATATTTGTGATTCTAGTTGACATTTAGATTAACGCATTCTTACCCTGAGCTTTTAGTAATATTTTAACCCACCGATAAAATAAATATCAAAGCATACTTAGTGCAAATAGCTTTTATAAAATTCCCTTCAACCCTACCACAAACGAACCTGCCTACAATTTTATATACGAGTATGGTATTCAGTACTTTTTCTCGTTATCTGTAATTACCTGTCCAGATTTATGGTATGTTTCAGTACAAACGTAAACAGAGAGACTATGAAAAAACTGTGTAACGCAGAAACCGCGTGTGCAATAAAAATAAATAGCTTTAGTTCGCGTTGAATGCTGGTATTTTACAGATAACATCTAAACAACACAGTTTTGAATTTACGCTTCTAGTTATTTTTTTGCTGTTTTGTATCAAATATTTTGTGTTTTGATGTTGAAAGTTGATAGATAATGCCAAAAGTATTATTTAAAAAAACACCTCAAGCTTTAAGCTTTGTGTGTTAAAAATGCTGTAGAGGTATTCTTTAAATTTTTCCACTGTCATGTCTTGTAATCTGTGTGTGTGTGTTGTTTTATTTATTCGCATAAAAAACTAGAGAACGACGATAGACTTTCTACTACGTAGAATCAACCTTATTTATGTATTAGGGCTTTTAAAGGTCTAAATGAAATAAATGATTTGACTTTCAGATTGATGACTGCTCATAATTTTGACTTAATTACCCTAATGTACAGTCTTAGTCTGAAGAAAGGACAGCTAAATAGTCTCTAAGATCCACATGGACCTTACATAGCATTTGCCCAGTAATATCAACGTCAGTCTCCATCTTACGTACTGGTGACAGCAGTGACCTGAGTGGCAGATGTCAGGATGTCGTCTGAAGCCAGTCAGCCGCGTTTGTAACAGCTGCCCGTGTTAGCCAAGCGAGGGGTTTGGAATTAGTACTGGTAGCTTCCTTGAATCTTGCATTGATATAGTACATAGTTAGGAATTCAGATTGCAATTATATAATTTCCTTTCTGCTCAATGTTTGTAATTCAGGATAAAATCATATTACTTTATCAATTGAAAGTGCCTCGTAATATATCACACATTTTTAGGGTTCCGTAGCCAAAATGGCAAAAACGGAACCCTTATAGTTTCGTCATGTCCGTCTGTCCGTCTGTCCGTCTGTCCGTCTGTCACAGCCGATTTACTCGGAAACTATAAGTACTACAGTGATGAAATTTGATGGGAATATGTGTTGTATGAACCGCTACAAAAATATGACACTAAATAGTAAAAAAAAGAATTGGGGGTGGGGCCCCCCATACATGTAACTGAGGGATGAAATTTTTTTTTTCGATGTACATACCCGTGTGGGGTATCAATGGAAAGGTCTTTTAAAATGATATAAAGTTTTCTAAAAAACATTTTTCTTAAAGTGAACGGTTTTTGAGATATCAGCTCTCAAAGTCGTAAAAAGTATGTCCCCCCCCTCTATTTTTATAACTACGGGGTATAAAATTCTAAAAAAAATAGAGGTGATGCATGCTAATTAACTCTTTCAACGATTTTTGGTTTGATCAAAGTATCTCTTATAGTTTTTGAGATAGGTTGATTTAACTGTAATTTACGGAACCCTTCGTGCACGAGTCCGACTCGCACTTGGCCGGTTTTTTTTTTAAAGTAAGTGTGTAAAATTGTCTGCGAGAAAATAAAGCCGAATTCAATAATATAGTAAACATTCTCCTAAGTCTGACAAATATCATACTGAAAACCGCATCAAAATCGGTTCAGCTAAAAGTGAGATAATTACGTACAATCATACATAGATGCATATTAGAGCTTTTTTGAAGTCGATTAAAAAAAGCTAATTTTTTGCATTTAGCAATCGCAGATATGAACTTCTGTCTCACCCTTAAAAAGATTAGGCCATCTACACACTACACACCCTATGCAACAAGCAAGACATTCGCAATATAAAACGTCCCGCTAAGCCGCCGGTACATACCGCACGAAGCAATTTATTGCGCCGTGATCACTGTATGCGGTCTGGCAACGCATCGCACGCGGCGGCTTAGGAAATGGTGGATGTGCGATTTTATAATCGCTGCGTTTAATTGCGAGTGTGTAATGCTCTTTATAGGATGTGGTTTGGTTTAGTGTTTGTGGAAAGCTGGCGTTTGATAATATTTTTTTGCATTTTGGTTTCTATTTGTAATTAAAATTTATTGGTGTTAAAGTAGATGTATATGATGAAAGTCAATAAAGGCTATCTTAAACAAACTGTATCTGGGATAAAATAAATACCACAAAGTTGTTAGAAAACTATTTTGCACCGAAATTTATGTGTTGTTAAAAGGCTTAAATATTTTTTTACAAAAGTTAGTTAAAAAAGTTTTATTGTATCTTATTTTGTAATTAAATAAAAAGACCCAAATCTTAATTCTAAAGGACCGTAACTAAGAGAGAATTTCAAAGCTTAAAAAATATATATCCAAGATAGTGCGAAGATCCCATAGCTTGTAAACTCGGATGCTATCTATTAAACACGCGTGAATCCAACGCGACACATCCGTCGCGTGGCCATTACACTTAGAACATTCAAACTACCGGAACCGCTATATGTATAAATGTCTATTGGAAAAAGACTACCAACCTATACACGGGGGCGAAGCAATGCAATTTATTGATTAGTCGCAGCTTATTTATACATTTTCGACGGCATCAACAAAATTGACAAACAGGGTTTCATTGCTCTCGGAGCAATATATTTGGACAGATGATTTTGGCAATGCTTATTTGTGTGTATGTAAACGGCCGACCGATAGTTGTCCACTTTTGCCACATTTTTTGTCGGATGTGTTTGTGACTAAGGATAAACTTGACGCACACATACATACATACTTGTGTGGATTCGACGTTTACTTTGGCAGGGGAGACCATTGCAATGGCGTTTCCAGTTGGTTTCATGTTCTAAGCCATTTCACTACAAGTATTTATTCACTCATTAAGGAAATGTTACGTGACGATATCTTGTGCTTTAACCGTTTAATTTTACTACGACTGCTATTTCGTGTATCCGTTTTGGAGTTTGTAGTGAATGACAGAGTTGTTTTGGTAGTTTTGCTAATCATTTTATTTATTGACTAGCTGCTGCCAGCGACTTCGTTTACAAGGGCGATATAGAACTGCCAAAATACTAAACTTACAGTACTGTATGTGTATTCTTTTAAATTACAGACTGAGAAGCTAGTTTTATGTAGTGATGATATTTAAGTAGAAGTTTTTAATGTTTACTAATGCGCCAAATTGTGTTCAGAAGGCTTCAAACGTTCTTGTACTTTCTTAGTCTCAAATTAACAGGTACTTGTTAAAACGGCTTTAATCGTTATAGAAATTTTAATACCGCCTTCACAGATTCCTAAATCCGCACACACGCATGACCTGTTGCCGTTACAACTGGATCCATTCCAGAGTTTAAGTGAAATATAGTCAAATAAAACCATTGTAGTTATCATTTACATTTTTCAATTCACAGCCACTCGGTGCCAAGTGTGCGTGGCAACGGGATTGTGTTCTTAAAGCGGTTTTTAAACAACGAATATTACGTGTTTCTGTGTTGTTGTGGTGAGTAGGAGTTCCGATTTGTGGGGGCTTTGTTTTTGGTTTGAGTTTGTAAGAATTTTTTGGGGGAACTCGTTTTTAACGTCTTGTCTTTTAAACTGACAAAAAATCTTCTTTGTTTTAAGAAACTCTTAATTTTTGATATTTTTACTAAAAGCATTCAATCTCTTTATCAAATTACCTTTATTTAGAAAGATTAAATATTTGTAAAATTACGAGGACTTCATCGAAGTTTTAAATGTCCCAACCACCATCGCAGATCAAATTGGATGGTTCTAGAAAATCTAAAGCAGTACACACAAAAGTTTCGTTCACAAGTCAGAGGTACAAATCGCGTGAGAAGAATCACTGAAAACTTCATACCTATTACAAGGATTGAATTCAACAACATTTTTAAACAGCAGTAATTCATACAGCCTTTGCGGTGTGAAAATTGTTGCCTTTTTTATTCGGGGTTTACGAGTGAAGTAAGCACGAATATTAAGGCTTTGTAAGTGAAAATTTTATTGTTAGCTCGTGTCGTTATTTCGAGGAATTCTGTGATGGCCATTTGTGGTTTTTATGCTGTGTTGTGTAAAGGATGGGGGAACGAAATAATCAAAAAGCTCGCTTTAATATATTTCTAAGAATTAGATGAAATGAATAAGATATAAATAAGATTCTAGTGAAACTAAAAATACACGTGTGTTTTTATTTTAAATTCATTTGTTTTCCATAGTTTTACTACCTATTACTAATTAGGGGATCATGATCTTTAAATTGTTTTTTTTTTCTCACGAAGTTTTACCAACACCCTGAATAATTATCATATTAATTATGTGCATATGTGTGTGTTTCATATTTCTTTGAACAAATCATGCCACATGATCAAATGAGCCGCATTCCTTTGAATTCAATTCCGATGACGAATGGTGTCGAATGAATACAAAAGAAACGGTTCATAACTAAAATAGTAGACGTTATTTATGTCTTACCACAGATTGTTTTATAAAATATGAAGAGTTATAAAGTTTATTTAAAATCTGATATTTTATACCGATTTCGTTTTGGAAATCTTAAGGATTTACAATTTGACGAAAGCTGTTTAGGTATTTGGAACGTTTATTATTTAGGGTCAATACTGCATGTCTTCTGTTATCTGTTATACCTACTTATCTGACGTAAAGTAACACTATTTTCAACGTGTCGACTTACGTTAGCTGTACTAAACTGCTCAATAATTGAGTAAGTTCATTTGGTAAGTCACACTTTTTAAGAACTACAAATCATGAGTTTTTAATACCCATCAAATCCTTCCACAATCCTCAAAACATAACATTATCAAACAATCCACGTATATGTATGTTCGTATGATTTTACAAACTTCACGTACGCAAATAGCATATGTATGTGTTACTATCTTCGCGAGCCAATCCCTCGGAGGCTTGATACCGACTCAAATTTACCTATGAAAATATTATACTGCATTTTCTATGAGCTAGTCAAATAGGTTTTTGTGGTTACGAGTGATACACGTAGTGAGATGTAAGGAATATGTGAGATGAAATTCTGCAGTATCTGGAAAAACACAGATACATCCATATTTTTTTAATATCTGTTTTTTTTATTATTTATTAAAAAAATTGTTGCATAAACATATTCTCAAAATTTTATAAATTTCAAACCTTCATCCTTTTTATTATCAAACAGTGCATTTCACAAGCTGAAAAAACTATAGGTAGCTATGATATATTTAGCCCGACTGTCCCCAATGTAGCTAATGAGGGCTAGTAACTATAAATTGTAAACTATTTTTAGATTATACAGAAGAAAATATAAATAAATGACGTCTAGTATGAACGAGTGTTGGAGTTTCTAATTTTAGAGGCGTGGTTCGAGGATCGATTCCTATATAAATAAAATATTTTTGAAGACACTGTTTTTGTACTTAGGTACATCATTATGGTTTAAGAAGCTTCACTGTACATGTGTAGTGCATGTCTTTTTAATAAAAGCTTTGTATATTTTTCTGTTAATTTGTCACAGCAAACTTATAAATATGGTACGCACAATTATATTAGTCGTTCACTAATTTACCTACTTCATTGTCAATTTTTTTTTAATCGTCCCACTGCTGGGCATTCACTCATACACGAGAGGTTGGTGCTTTAAGGCGCGGCTCCACCGCGGTGCACGGAGAGGCTACGCACGTGTATTAAGCTTCGCTTTGTAAGAAAATGTATGTGGTTGTGTCCACTGCAACCCACGGAGAGGCTACGCATGAATTGACGTCATTGATACACGCGTGGTTTGCTCGAATAGGCGGTTACATAGCTCAACGCTGTCAACGTGGGTCTACGTTTCCACTGGAGTACACGAATAAGACCCACGACTATGTACAGCTCGGTTATCGCAGAGCAGTTGTTGTAAGCGGTTATGTAGCTCAACGCTGTCAGCGTGGGTCTACCCGTGCGCCGTGCCACGCTATACATAGTCGTGGGTCATATTCATGTACTTCAGTGGAAACGTAGACCCACGTTGTCAAACAAATGAATACACGCAGCTAAAATGCGCCGCGTGTCCGTGCACAGCGTGCGCTGCGGTGGAGCCGCGCCTTTACCCACTAGGCTACCACGACTTTCTACCTACTTATAAAACAAAATAAACAAAAGCAAAGAATGAAATACGTACGACATAAATAAAACATAATCGCTATTTTTCTTTCTCCGCAATAAATCAAGAACCCTTCTTATCTACCAAATATATAAAAACTCTGCCTAACGAATACGGAACTTACATACACAATTTATAAACCATACACTGGCGGTCATATTATAAACATACAAGAAATGTTAAACAAAAAACGTTCATCCCGAAATTTTCTCCATAAATCATTGAGTGCGGTAAAATTTTATCTCAACGATTTATTTTATTTTACCTACTTTTGGGTAAAGGGAATTTTCACGGGGCAAGAGAGTATCATACACAATAATAAGGAAATGTATGCCTTTCCTGTTATGAGTAAAATTGGGGAAAAAGACTTATAAACAAATTACACATATTTTCCATTTATTCCTGACTATTAAAAAGAGTAAGAATTCCTAGATGTTGATAAATTCTAAAATTTCATACCACTTATAACTTTTCAAGGAAAAAATGACATATTTAGTTACAATGAAACTGCAACAGCAAGCATCTATGTATCTATAATAACTTCTGTTATTTCAGTTTCTGAAGTATTTATTTTATAGCCTATTTTTCACCATAACCACCGATTTACATCCCAACCATTTCTCACAGCTAAAAAATCTATTCATGATTTTTTGCTAAACATTTTTAACTGCAAAGAAAATGTAATGTGGATGCAATCGTGTGGAGCCAGTAATTACACCACATGTTGGAAAGGAGTGCCAAAATTGTACCGCGCAATAAGCACGCCTTAGCTGTACCAGTTACCACTTGGCGTTTAGTGTGCACGGCTCTTAATATTCTGTACCACAAAGAAATGTTGGTCTAATTTTCTTGTTTTATCTTAGTGAGATTGTTGAAATTTTTTTGGGACGATTAGGGCACTACAGAAGATGATTTGGTGTAAATAAGTATAGCCCAGTATTTAAAGCATGTTGGCCATGTGACATATGACCTGTGTCTGCAATCTTTCGCAGGTACATCAAAGAACCTATAGCTACTTTAGGCCAAAGCATCGTGTTCGCAATCCCCATTAACTTTATCAAATACGAAGCATTTTTCCCAATAATGTTGTCTCTCAAATCCGCAAGCGTAGTCAGGCGCCCCGACATACTTACACTACGCGGCGTAATGCGAAAACGGCCGCACGCGCCCGATGTGTTAACCTCATTATTTATGAATGCTGTTATGGGCTCAAAATTTCTTACGCTTGAATTATTTAATCTGCTTTTCCATTACGGTTTCGCTAAAATGACACAATTTATATTCAGAGCGGACGCTCAGAACTCAGGAGTATGACTTTATGGAAAGATTAGGGATGAGATCAAAAATTAAAATACGTTACGTTCCCGTATCGTTTGCGCTGCGTCGGTTTTACGAGGATCGTTAGCGCGCGTGAATAGTGACGTGTGCTAAGCATAAAATAATTTCATGTGGAATTATGTTACGTTGCATTTGATTCCCGACTTTCTTTGGGATTAAAATGCCTATCTACCACGGGAAACGTAACCATTTAGTATCACTCGTTTATACAGCAAACAGAATTACCAAAAACCACTCAAAAACAGCTATTGAAAGCAAGTCCCGTAGCCCAGAAAACGGGCCACTTTACGCGTTCGCATTTGGTATCAAAACAGCTGAGATATTACGTCACAACATGCCACAGAGCGTCAGTAGCGCATTGTTGGTTAAAGCACAAAAGGTATTTTGTACAATAGAATTTGCTGTTAATTAGCATTTTCGACAAAACACCACAAATATTCAGAATTAACTTGGTAAGCGGTAAAAAGCTGATGTTTTGTGGGTGGGTACTGTATCCCGTACGTGGGTTGAAAGCACCGAACTTTACTTGCACAATTAGTTTCTTTGTTTAATGTGAAGTAGTATCTTAACCCTTTAGCTCAGATCAAAAACGTCATAAAACTAATAATGACTTTGTATTTGCAGCTGTGTGATTTACTAGGTATACCACATTACAATCACTGTCAAGGATTATGTTAACGTAAATAAGTGTTTGTCAGGTTCTCAAATTCCGTCTTACCTTGAAGACAGAGATAGGCTACTTTTCATAATATGGACGTTTACTCGGCACAGACGAAGTCGCAGGCAAAATCAAGTTTGTTTATGAAGTTTCAATACTAAAAACTTAATTACTCCGAAACCGAAACTCTATTACTAGTTCACAATATTTTTAATCCATTAACATGACAACCTGTCAAAATCGAGCATGCATATACCATAAAGGTTTTTGTTGGAGCGAGGGTAGGCGCGATATTAACATGCTTGCCGCAGTACGGGCACATGTGTACCTTGCCTTACACCTTTTTATAGGCGCGCATATTTTAGGGTTAAGGAAATAGGGGATCTATCGGCTGTGAATATGATTGAGGGCCCTATTTGGTTATGGTTGTTAAAGTTTTTAGTATGGAAGGCAAAAGTAATATTTGCTTGCCATATATTTTGCCGAAAATAATGACCGTGGGACCATTGTAATACTAGACAAAAGTTTGTTTCATATTTTTGCTTGAAAGCACTAAAAGGTGGTCGATCCGTCTTAAGAGGTTCACCCCCTAATCTTTAAAAAATAATAATTTGTTCTAATATTTATCACTTGTATGTACGACAATGTAACTCAAAGTAATTTCAACCTAATTCACATTTACATAAAACTCATAATCCATAAAACAATTTATTTCCTTAAATAAAATGAACTTATTCGGACGAATCTTGAATACTGAGTAGTGGGTTAATTTAACATTTCGGCTTTAAATACAATGCGGAACAATAGCTTTATTCATCAATTTGAATATTAAAGCTTTGATATTTTCCATAATAAATACTATAAACCTTTAAATATTAATATTATGTTCTACCGGCAGCTTTGCTCCTTTTGTATCAAAGCAGTGGTGTATATTGAGAGGAGCTTCTTCATAATCGCAAGAAGTCTTAAGGGCCAAAGCCTGATGTGGCAAATGGATTGTTCGTAAGAGTGACTTATACCCTGTAACCCAAAAATCTCCTAAAGGAACACGACTGAAATTAGTCCGATAGGATCTGACAGACCCTTCTATAGAGTAGAAGTCTCAGATGAAACTCTCACTCATGCTTTCCCCCGCGTAAAAAATAATTTTATTTATATTTTTATTTTTTTTGCACACCTAAAAACAGCACGCATTTAAGCGCAGTATTATTCTAAGTTCTTAGCCTACAAAACTAATTTTAAAACCTAGTGTTTAGGTTCAATTTAGCTAAAGAATGAGAATGTGAGCGCCTTTTCTCTTCATATTCAAACCGAATAATAAATTAGGTTCCACAAAGGAGACTTAATTACGTAACGCAGGTTCTTCAGGCAATATATTTACTACACTTAAGACTATATAAGACTCCATATATTGTAGTTATAATATTTCAAACATTATTTTACAATATTGTTCGTTTTGGCTCTGAACAACGCGCGAGTTGGTACGCAGACACCATACTTAGGAAACGATTAGCAGGCGTCAGAAGTTAGCTGCGAGCCGCCGCCATTACGTTTGGCAACAGTTATTTTTCGCTGTGTATTAACAATAGTAATGAGAGAAATGTGTATTTATTTTGTAATGATGATAATGAAGAGTCTTGTGTTAAGATTATTGTGTTATATACTAGTACTTACCCCTGGTAGTGTTCGTTTCTCATGTAGAGCCGATTGAGCGCTCGACGCGCTCTCCGGATTGAAGTATGTTAAAAATGCACACCCTGTAACAAATACAAAAAAAAACTGCTATTAAATGGAAACATATTTTACCTGATTAAAAGTCAAAGATGTAATTTAAGTGTAGACAATTAATAATATCATATTTTACTTTCAGTCAGATGAATTGATAACCATACACTTTTCATGTTCCTATCGAATGAGTTTGTCAGCAATTTTGTGGGAAAACAGCTTAACCGATTAAGATGAAATTTTGTATTTATTTAGTTTATAATATAGACTACTATTTAATGAAGATTTTTTTCCAGACAACGAGAAGAACCACTGAAAACAGCTGGTTACAATGATAAACTGACTAATTAATCTCCCAAGATTACAAACAAAAGCCATAGCCAACAATACAACAATTACTTAGTCCATAGATACGGTTACATTATCTGTCAACGTAAACTGATACATGTACGTAATCAAGGCGACATCATCATCGAATTAGCAATAATTCAGTATCAAGCAGTTAATTATAATTGCTTCTGTTCGTAAGTGTTGACACACCGGGTTAGTGGGTAAGGATGGTGATACACTTAGCTAATATGTCCGTTTGAAGTACATTTTGAGATTTGCTCAAATATTAGGCAATAGGAATGACATTTACATAAGTGAAACTGCATGTAATATGCTTAGAAACATTAAAGAAAGAAGGTTAGACCAACATATTTGACAACACCTGCCTGTCGTCGGAACTTCTCTGCGCACGCCGATCAAAGAATCAAGAGTAGTAGTATATACACTTCCTCGATAAATGGGCTATTTAACACTAAATATTTTTTTCTAATCAGTTGAGTAGACCCTGAGATTAGCGCGATCGAACAAACAAACAAACACTCCAGCTTGATGATATTGGTATATGTAGAGGAAGTGTAATACCAGCCTGTCTATAAGTGTAAGATGCTACACAGTCTACTTATATGCAGTTCAGTAATCTGAAACTGCGTAGAATAATATTTCATCAACAAAGTCTCAAATGGGTTCAGTAGCTTTGGAACAGCGGTACAAATTAATACGTTTGGATTAGATGTCTGTCAGTACCTTTGTTTTTTAATCACTAACAAATCCTTAGTTTGGCAAATACCACAATAAATTAAATCCTACACTATCAAGCACTTATACCACATTATACCAAACTAACCGTTTTCCCGCGGTTTCACCCGCGTCCCGTGGTAACTACTGCCCGTACCGGGATAAAATATAGCCTATGTTACTCGTGGATAATGTAGCTTTCGAATGGTGAAAGAATTTTAAAAAACGGTCCAGTAGTTTTTGAGCCTATTCATTACAACCAAACAAACAAACAAACAAAGTTTTCCTCTTTATAATATCAGTAGATACCAATAACAAAACAGATAAAAAAATTAAAATTCCGTTGCAGTATGTCGTCGAATCGCATCTGATATGTTCGGATTACAGTCGAAGCTTTATTTGTTGGGAGGATGTCGGCCGAATAGGAATGAACCGTGTTATGACGTTCCGTTACACGTAAGTGCCGAGTCTGAGTGGTGGTGATGATGGAATTGTGGGATGTTTTAATGTGTTGGTGTGTAGTTGTTTGTTGTGATAGAAATGTCTTACTTGACTTCGGACTGATACTTGTGTTAGGCCGCGATTTTGTCCGTGACAACGTAACAAACGATCAAACTCTCATATTAGTATCCGCCTAAATAAAGACGTAGATTTATTTATAATACCGGAGCTAAAATTAATGCATTAACTAGATGAAGAATTTAACAATTGTCGCCTAATAGTAGGTACACGAGATTTTGTTGTAGGAATATTGACAAGCAGGTTTCTAATGACAATTTTACATCTTTCACTCGCACGGCTTGGTTAAAGTCGTTATCATAGCCAATTTCACAGCAATTTGGAATTAGAATAAAATCAAGAAAAAAAAAACTCTATTTGCCCATCATCCCATCAGTACCACCACAGATTTTCTCCAAAACACAACAAAACAAAAGCACAGTGATAACACAAACATCACTTAATAATTTCGCGGCGGCGCCGTGGGACCTGGGAGATCGCCCTGTCATGTACCATGTCTCAGCCATTTGTCTGTGTCACATTTTAAAAGGGCACTACAGTACATTGTGTTGTGTGCATTTGTATAGAGGTTTAGATGTGTTTTCGAGGGGTTAGATTATATAGCTAGAAGTATTTTTGTTTAATTTCTGGTGATTGTAATGTTTATTGGTGTTGATCATTCTAATCCTTTGAAGTCAGCTCTTTAAAGCGAATCTATAAATGACTTTAATCTTGTTTATCTACTCATGTTATTTTGTAAAACCAATAAGGCATTATGGTATTTTTCTGTCTGCAATTTTAACGAACAAAATCGTACAATTAAAATCCCAATCCGGCCCAAAAGACCCCATTCGAAACCAATTTTCATTGAACGGACAAACGCCACAAAATTAACACCTAATTAGGACCCCAAACAGCTTCATTACACAAATAATCTCGACGTCACGGCTTCTTTACTCAAATAATCCCACCCAACCCTAACATTAACAAATAAACACAATTCAAGCCTACAATTAATACCCACAAAAATTAACTTTCCGTCCCAAAACGGGACATTTCTTTACGAGAATAAACGAAAGCCTTACTTGGAGCTTTAAAAATTATGACTTGGCAACATCGAATGGACCGGAAATGTATAGGCGCAGGAAATGAACCCGTTAGCACAATCCAAGATGGCTGCCAGGAAACTGGCCAGCCGATTTATTCGTGTTGCTGGACCATAGCAGATGAAATGCTCCATTATGACGTATGGTAATGCGTTGCGATGCTTTTAAAGGGTTAACTGTGATTTATAATATCTGCCGATATAGATTTAGTGTGGCTTCGGATTAGAAGTGCGGTGTGGGCTGGTTTAGTGGCCAATAGTGTCATTGTTCTTGATTCAACGCAAATGTTTTTGTGTGATTTATGTTTGTGACTCATTGTTTATGTTCACACTATTGTGGTATGAAAATTTTCGCAGTTAGCTAACTTTTATAGGACTGCTACAGTACCCAACAAACAAGCTACTCTTATAAAATTATATGTTTAAGGTCTAATTTCTTATAGTTGCTTTAAAATCGCTTTCATTATGTCAACGTTCCTTATTATGGCACAATATAAGAAGATTTGGCTAATATTACCTTTACTCTTATAATTTGGTTGGGTTAACCATAACAAGTCCAAATTACATGATTATAATAAGGATTGAAAATGTGTTATTCTTATAAGCGCATTTACAATGCTTTTAAGCCTTATAATATTCAAAACCTCATAAAAGCTTTTCATTTGGCTAATTGTTCTTATAATAGTAATGCATAAGCTAACTATGATACTTTTACACTCATAGGAGCATTTCATAAGATGTCTACCCAACAAACAATATTCTGCATTTTATATGGTCTTTACAAGAATGAATGCAATCCATAATCACCTACATAGTCATTAAAAAGGTTTTATTCTCTAGATGGTCATATTAAAATATTCTTATACCACTTCTACTGCTACGAGTATAATACTACAAAATGACAACCCGATACCAACAAATCACTTGAGGGTTCCGTCAATGATTTTATGGAAGATGACAATGAAGTACAGGAAATTAGTCAAGAAGAATATAACGGTAGTGGTAGTGAAGAAGACATAAATTGAGATCTTCTCCGTAAATACGACCATTGTGATAATACCTAAAATGTAATATAGCTAATATTAATACAGCTACGGAATGATGAAAGGAACCCTAACGGTAGATAAAATGGCGATAGCAGATGGAATAAATGTTGAAATTACAGAGCTTATAATCTTATAGATTTCTAATAGACGTTGTGAGAATGATATTACCCTTGTAAAAGCGTTATAAAAAACATACCTTAATAATTATTCCCATTTTTACGTCAAAACTACTCAAATTCAAGGGCGCGTTGATATAATTACACTTTTTGTACCACATTTTATCATACGTTTGAATTCCCACACAGTTTTCTCAATAAACAAGCACAATATACTCTCGGATTCAGGTGCACTAAAAAAATAAATGAAATTAATCATGGTTCTTGTTTTCTTTAAAATACTCGTTGACGCTGCCAAACTGAAAAAATCACTCAACAAAACACTTGTTGCAGAATCTCAAACACTGATTTTAAGGAGAATAGCTTTAAAATTATAAATTTAAAAAAACCCCCGACCCAAAAAAAGTACGCAATAATTATGACAAAAGGTTAAAAACGCTAAACCCTATAAAAAGCAAAAAATAACTTTTAACACTACGTAAACTAAATTTTGTCGTGTCGGGGGACCGCTCTAATTCATTACTTTAGATACGTGTTTTTTTTTTGAACGAATGTTGTAATTAGGTAGGTATCATTTGATTTATGTAAGTATTTATGAAGGTAAAAAGCGGTCCCCCGACACGTCAAAATTTAGTTTACGTAGTGTTAAAAGTTATTTTTTGCTTTTTATAGGGTTTAGCGTTTTTAACCTTTTGTCATAATTATTGCGTACTTTTTTTGGGTCGGGGGTTTTTTTAAATTTATAATTTAATTTTATTTCATGCTTTTTAAAGGAGCTTCTTAATTTTTCCTTCTTTCATTTAATTTATTTTATCTTAAGATTGGGTCGCTATATGCGATCTCGGCCAAAGGAAGCTGTTTAACAATCCTCATGACAAACTGGCTCTGGGAGAATTGCATTCTAGATTTTCAGCAAAAATAGATATCGGTTTATCCGTTTCATTCCGGCATTTCAGGCTTTCATCCGCCACATCCCATTTCCAGCATCAGGTTCTCGTCAATCAGAAACATGAAGAGAACTCGTCAAGACAAATTCAACGAGCCCAAATTCGATGGGTTTACTAAAAGGCAGTTCAGGGTTACGTCTCCTACCTTCGTGCCCTAACAGCAGACCAGCTCAGTGGTTCCAAAAGACATTAGTGTTTCAAATTTCAGATCCCACATATACTTGCAAGTAAACTGAGCGTGTAACATTCCTATCACATCTAGCAAACGAGCTGATGACCTTGAAGACCTGAACCGATTTCCACCAAACATAGCTAAGAACACTCCCGACTGACATACCTTTTAAACAAAAAAAACCGCATTACAATCGGATCATCCGTTTGGGAGCTACGATGCCACATACACACACACACACACACACAGACACGTCAAACTTATAACACCCCGTCGTTTTTGCGTCGGGGGTTAAAAATAGAATTTGTCTTGCCGCTATAAGTTTTACTCCCTTGTTGCTCGCTATTATAAAACAAGTATAAGGTTGGTTGGGTTTTTAAGAGCAAATCCTTTTGCTTTTATTAGTTTGACTCCCTTATCGCTTGCTATAATAAAGTACATATAAGAAAAAAAAGCTGACAATAAAGCAAATATAAGGGGGTTTTGAGGTTATTGTTCTAGTAATTTGTGCCCAAACGCACCCTTATTAGCGTTAATACGGCTCTTACAAGAAAGTTATTTTTGGCCTTTTTAGCCACTATGAGAGGATTTTTTGTTTGTTGGGTAGAAACTGAGCGATTTAAAATCTTGATATACAATTATTGCAGGTGAAATACAAAAGGCATACTAAAAACCATTATTCAAATAACCTTTTCTTGCGAAACCTCCGTGTGTTTACTTGGCCTCGTAAGCAATTTAAACTGCCAAAAAAAAATTGACTCAAACAACTTTTCTAAAAATTTACACACACACCAAACTAATAGTCAGACCTGTCAACACGTACGTAACATGACTAACGCAGTGCAGTATTTAGACCACGTTGTTAGCGAAATGCGATTGACAGCGCCAGTGTGACATGCAACTGTTGCTAACAACAAAACCTGTCAATCACTCCCATCTGGGTTCTGGATCAAGTTACCGAAAACAGTTTTTCGTAGTTTTCGAGTTCGAAATAGGTTTTACTTTTCGAATGTTGCATTGTTTGCATATTATTGAAACAGCTTCCTAAAAAGGAAATGGTCCTCAATTCATCCGAATCTTTTTTGATTTTAATTGATAAAGCTGGATTTTTTTAATTAATCACGGATGAAAACCAAGCCAATTAGTCGAAAAAATATATTCCCTTTATACATTTCGAAACATTTCACTAAGCCCAAAACTCTGCAATGAATCTAAAAATTAATTTCATACGTTCCAAAAATGAATCCTACATCATTTCTGCAGTGGAGTCCTGACACGATTTTGAATATAATTTCATTAGCTCAGCTGCGAACAAAATGAGTCTGTTTTGTTTGATCAAGCACAAAGCTAGACTTACTACTATTCTTGTTTTAATGCTAAAATTGCACGTGCTCTCATTTTATTAGATAATTTTCAAAGGATTGTCGCGGATGGTCAGTGTTGCGGTTGCATGATGAATTTAAATTTATTGGATTACTGTTTGCTTATGCAATATTGTAGGCGTGTTAATAGGATTATTTTTGTGTTTCTTAATAAAGTGATAGTTTGTTAAATAAATTGTTTTAGACTCTTCAAATAAGCCATAAATTTTTTGATTTAATGCATCGCAATTTTATAGATGTACTGTATTCAAATGGTCAGCAGTGTTGTGTAGACGTTATTAAGGCTTGTAGGCGGTAGGTGGCGTGAAGTGCTGCCAAAATTTTTACGTAACCAAGCCTAAAAGCCGTGTAATTTCTGTTTTAGGCTAAACAGTTTAAATTCAGCGCATTTTATCAACAAAATAAATTCAAGCGAAACTCATTCGCGAACAACCTGCACATCTACGATAACACGATTTTGTATAAACCGATTGTAGCGTATCAAATAAGCGCAAAAGCACGCGATTAGCCCACCACGTTAATTTACGCTGGCCGGTCGAATTTGCATCGACGCCGGCCGCAACGAGCCCTGCCCGCTAATTAGTAGTTAGCCGCTTTTATTTCCGACCCAGCGTTATCTAAGCTACTGTAATCTGCTACTGTTACGCCCAGCCGTGCCTATGCGGCCTTAACATACGGTTTTTTGGTGTTTAAAAAATAAGATGCCATTCTTTTTCGGTGTTTGCAAGTCTGCGGTCTGGTTGCGGTAATTCGGACGATGTATTGGGGGCGTTGAAGGATAGACCAAGTTTGTTCGCTGACGCTACTGTTTTTCTGCTCCACCAAAGTACGGTTGATTAAAGTAAATGTAGTTTTGCAGAGAAAGACATGTTATTTTCTAAAATTTACCAACTGTTAGTAACCTACTTTCTTATGACTACGAAAACAAGAGACCGAAATAAAAGTTTCATCCTCTTAAAATATAAAGTTTTCTCTTTCAAATAAACCTTGTGAAACAGGTAAACTACTGTTCTAATTAGTTTTCTTTGTGTACTCCATCTCCACAATATTCAAAACTACGAGCACACTGTACAACCAACAGAAGTATCTTGAATTTAAACTTATGACTACAATAGTTCTTGAATTATTCAAATTAAATGAGTTTTATTACCTTACGAAATATCTACGCTTGAAGATAAGTTATAAGAACCCTACCGTAATTATGTCTACTAGACAAAAGAACGCAAACAAAGTTTATTTTAATGAGAATATCCCTAACTTATGAATTTGAATCGTTAATGAGAAAAAAATCCGTAAAAACCCGAAGTCTACACTCGGGAAAAGTTTCCTTCCTTCAGAAACGAGTGAAAAGATGCAATGCTGCAGGTTCGGTACAAAAATATTCAATAAAAAATACGTTCTAACTTTCTTTCGCTGACATTGAAAAAGCTAGCTTAAGGGTTGGATGTTAAGACTGATTTTGGATCGTGGAGTGGTTGGAGTAAGGTTGTTTTTTGTTGGGAGTGGAAAAGTTCGCTTTTAAGTTTACATTGTTGGGTGAAATTAGTTCCAGTTGAATGTCAGAAGAGATATAAAGTGTATTCTATCTAGTTGGTGGGTTGCGTGCCGGCCGGCTGCCGGTCTATTTGCATTGAAATGATCGGTCAGGAAGCCGATAAGATTGTCTTGAGCACGTCATCATTTGTTTACTTCGCCAATATTGGATTTTTTATAGGGTTCCCTCACGATTTTTAGGGTTGTTTAGTGTGTCAATATACAAGTATTTTTACGTAAACGGTTTGACAAGCGCTATTTGACGGTTCTTAGTACATAATAACATGCTATTATGTTTTGAAGGAGATTCACAAAAGTTACCTCTCCTTCTTGGCCCAGGTTCGTAAATCTAATTCGAGTTAGTGTAATATGTTTCTTATCTGTCACTCATCATTCAACCTTGCTCTCAAATGTATAATGTCTTATGTACCCGACATTTCCAGTACTTCTACTAACAAAATGATCATAAAAATTACTTATTCACATTCCGAATAAAAACCTCTTTAAAAATCGCTCCACCAAAAAGATAAAAGCGGCACAATCATAAACGGCTTTACATTTTCCCATTTAAAGCGATGATAGCAAAAAATAGCGAAATTAAAAGTTCATAATACAGTTTTCTTTTGAAAGTAATTCGATCTATTCCGAGGCGACGCTGTCTTGAGGCGCCTTAACTAAAGGCAGCGATGGGTGCCTCGGCAGAATTGCATTATCACGGTGTTTTAATTAGCTTCTCGCTAGAAATATGTACTTATACTTTGGTATATGTTTGTTAAGAAATATGGTTTTTGTTGGAGAGTCTATTTTTGTTTGTGTGTGTGAGTAGCTTGTTTCGCTGTTTTGTTTTTCTTGAGTTAGGAATTAGGTTTCTCTGCCACAGACAGTGATAAGGTCCCTTTAATCATAATAGTATGGCAAACTTGTCAAAAATTGCTATTTTATCCCCCGACGCAAAAACGACGGGGTGTTAGAACTTTTACGTGTTAGTGTGTGTTACATAGATAAATACAACGCTGTACAATTTATAATATTCACTTAATCTAATCCTAAAGTCAACCTAACTATTATTACTACAGCATAAGTAATAAACAGTAAATCGCATTAACAAAAGTAATTCCCTTTAACACAATACCCTTACTAAAAACACTAAGTATAAAGCTACACTCGCCGCCACACAAAAGGAACTAGATTATCTAAGAATTCATTTCGCAACATTTTCTCACACTCCATAAATTTTCGTTCTAACCTCGTTTGTCACTTTATACTCCATAGATCCTCATTCCAAATATAAAATGTTGCTTCTACCGTAAGGGACTTTGTAAATACATAAAAATGAGGATGAACGTAGAAAATCGTGTAACATACCTATAATATAAAAAAGTGTGAACACAATTTCTTAATTACATTGTAAACTTTGAAAAATATTTTGTCACTTTTAGCCTATCTAATTCAGTGACAAAAGACGGTGTTATGACAGAACTCTAAATCGAAAGAAAAACATATCAATTTTTTGTGTACACTCAATAAAAAATTAGTTGCCAATCAATAACTAAGAAATAGAAAATCAAACAAAAAAGAGTAAACGTTATATAAAGCTAAACTAGCTGGCTTTCTGTCTATCAAATTAAGACACGCAAAAACACACCTCAAGTTGACCATCTTTTCAGTACTAATAGACATGCTTCAGTCTTCATCAAGTCAAATTAGTCAGTTCCAAAAAGTCCAACTACAAACTCCTTTCTAATAAAGCAACTGCAACAACCTTTAGAGAATATTAAAACTAAAGTTGCCAGTAATAATCCAAAAGACACGTCATTAAGACACTTTGCCATTAGCACGTTAATTAATAGAGAATTCGTCGCGAAATTTATTGCAGTCCCGGGCAGTGGACAAATGAGTAACAAAAACTATTTAGGATAATCTTGTTGAAGTTTATAGTGTCGAATGAGTTTGTACATTATTTAGTGGTGTTATAGATTAAGGCTGTTCTTTATTAGGTGGAAATTTAAATGCTTAGGGCTTTATCTTTCAAAGAATTAACTATGTTTCAGTCTTACTTGACCTAATGGATGATTCATTTTGATGTTTGCATTTATCTGAATAAGTTTAACAAAAAAATTAAAAATTACCTACTCAATTTATTGCCTTGCCGACATCCATAAAATTCAAAAGACAATCAAATGCTGTCTTACAAAAGTCAGTCCTAACAGAGCCGCTTCAATAAACTAAGAGAATTTATATCCCCGAAACTACACACGTTCGTGACACAACATTGTAAGCCCGTATTCTCATTTTTAATGTAAAAACAAAATTCGTGGCCAGTAAAATATAATCCACAATCTTGTTGATCGGCCGCGGGTCGTACGTTCATTTGTTTATTGCCCTGCATCGCCCAACGGCCTAAACTTTTTGCCGGTCGTTCCAAGCTAAATTCTTTCTTGGCAATTTGCACATACCTAGCTACCTTGCTGTTTGCGTTTCCTTTCGGCGGCAGATTTGTTGGCTTTTTTACAACAGTGGCCAACGTTTTTCTTGTTTAATTACGTAATAATACAGTGGATTCCAGAGCTCGGTGTTTTTGTGGCCTTTCTTTTGGTTTTTTGTACACCTTTTTCCAGATTGAAGTTTCGGACGTCAAGGTTTTTTGTTTTTGCTTTCGCGTTGCTACATTGTTTGTAGTAATTTTGAGCCTTTGATCTTGTTTGAGGATAAATAAATAACGAATGGAATAGTTTCGTCTATCTCTGTTATTCAAGTAGAACAGTGGAATTTATTAATTTCCTTCTTAAAAATCCTAAGATACAAAAACACAATTATATACAGTAATTTACAAAACCAATCTAAAAACCGCCATAATTTCCACATCACATACTGCAGAACCAAAGCAGGAACGCCAAAAAAGGCCGAAAAGACCGACCCGAAAATAGGAAACAAAAAACGGTCGGTACAGCGTAAAACACTAGGTCTCGTTCACACAGTGGGCTACAGTTTCGGGCCCGGGTTAATCCGCAGCTAGCCGCTCCGGGAATTAGTATTCTTCTAGCGTACCCACGCGGAAAAAGTTGGACTTAAAAATTTGAAGTTGCATATTTTCGCGGAGGTAACACTGTATGTTTGGATGAAGATATCGTGGGTTTGTAAATAGTGAGGAGGAAATTATTTATGTCGGATTTGTGGTTTTTGAGTGTTGTACAAAGTCAGATTAGCACGAATTTTTCGTATGTTTGTTTTTCTAATGTACACATTTGTCCTTCGTTAAGCTTTAATTATTCATGTATTAATTCGTTTTATAGCGCAAATAATAAATTATTCAGTTTCATATTTACTCAGTTTCTCTTTCTTTTTACAGCTCATTAAGTTCCGAGCTCTTTCTCAAATAAAATTCTAGATTATCGCTCTTATATCTCTCTACTAATTTCATGATAGTAACCGATTAACTAAAACACCTTATTCTCCTTCAAAACCAAGGTCAAACCGAACAAAATTACCCAATAATATCAACCAACTAAAACTAAATTTAAACGACCGATTTATTCACAATGTAGTTTCTCATCAACAAACTAACGAAATACTTCATAATTCTGAATATAATTCCATATAACATGTAGTTACATTGTTTATTATTTAATAAAGTGGAAATCCCACAAGTTTACGGCTTCATCGCAGTTCTGAAGTTACTTAGCCAAATGGCTAGAGTTTGTTCGCTCAACAATTTACATTCGTTTCATGATACGAAACAACTTTCCACTACTATTGTTCGCTAAAATGGACACGCTTTATATTTGCGATGTAAAGAGGTTTTAATTTCATTTTGCTGTCATATCATTGTGATGAACCTTAGAGATAATAATATGGTTTGTAAAATGACTATGTGGAATTTGTTTGTGGAATTTACTTACAACTCTGATTCAAAAATTATAGCATAGACAAGCTGGGCTAGCTTAGGTCAACAAAAGGCAAATCTTTTGATTAGACCTTTCCAAAGCAATAGCACTTATCACGAACTTTAAACAAGCCTTATCAGATATACTGCTCTTAAAAATATTTCAAACGTGTATTAAAAAAAGGATTTGAATGAAATCAAAAGATCCTTAACTGAACCCACATTAAGTTCTATCTTCCCCAGTTGCATTATCTCAACATAGTAAGCACTAAGTATATCTGATTCCTCTCAACGCCATGACGGAAGAATAAAATGCCATATTATGGCTGGCGGAACAGATCATATTCCTGCTTATAAACGCAAGATTTTGGCACCAGTCCAGCTCAAAACTGGATTGAATAAGAAAACTAAATAGCTTCATAACTACTAGCGCTTGCATCAAACAATACAATAATTTTTACCTGTAATTATTCACGTAATTTTCTTTCTAAGTATTGTGACTATTTTTAATTTTTTACAGTGGTAACACACGCACAATTTTTTTGCAGCGGCAATCAATAACGCTGCGATATGGTCACTGGCAACTGAATTGCATTTGCGTCGCGATGCAGGGAAAAAGAAATAGGAGTGCGTGAGCCTTATCGCGTGCGTGAGACGTTTGTACTCCCGGTAGTGCTACTTACAATTAGTATAAACAGTTGATTTTTTTCCACTTTAGTTAATGCAGGAAGTTAGGCTGTACAGTTTTTTTACACATGGGTATTTTAAATGTATGGTGTAGAATGTGACTTTTGTAGGCACAATAGGTTTTTACAGTTCGAGAATATAAGAGAGTTTTTTTCTTTAATTAAGTAAAAATATTTGGTGTTTATTGGACAATAAATGAGAACCTACAAACGGCACACGTATATAGGTACTATTCTTTTACTATCACAGAGAAGTAATGATATATTGGAGTACATACAGAGTCCTAGTGTACTTATAGTGTTTGAAGTCACACTCATAAATAAAATATATAAAAATACGCAAACTACTATCACCTAAAATCTACAGCCCAGACAAAATAAGCGATACCCTTCAACCTAAAAACAATAGGCATTTACTTCGAAAAGTACTACCAACCTTGAAGCCATAGATTTATTGTCAACGTACAATGTTCGCGCTCCGAAACATTATTGGTAATATAAATAAAAATAACAAATGATATGCCGTGACTGTACCAATTTGTTCTGATAATATTCGGCGTTCGGCCCGGCCGTGATACAATCAGTGTTTGGGCAACTAAGGACTTGGTGGCAGTGAAAGCGGGGAGTTTAGTGATAGGTAAAATTTAACAGAGCTAATTACTACAAAAAATATGAATTATTATTTGTAGTTTATTTCCAATACATAGTTAAATAGTAGACCATTCTAATAAAATGAACATAAAAAATGAATATGATAAAGTAACGTTTCTAAAGTATTAAAGTTAAAGATTTAAGTTATTGACCCCAAATACATGAACCAGACAGCGAATCTCAACGATCTCTTTCACCAAAAACAATTACATAATTCTACTCCCAATACACACACAAAAAACAAAGCTACCCAACTTCTACCATACAATAGTCTCTCAATACCCATTCCCGCTCTCAATAATCGCTGTCACTGGGACCGAGCTCATTGTCAAAATTTTGCCAACTCTAATCGCTAATCGCACTGCTTATCGTACAACTTCTTGCTGTTTATGTGTTATGCATTTTCTAATATTAAATTGGAAACGGGACCGTTTTCATACTAAACGAGGGTCATTTGAAATTATTTGGAGTCCCGTTGAGAGCCTTTATGAAGATTACTTTTGTTCGGTTGTGTTTTGTTTTTGGATTTTTATGTTTAGTGTTCTGTTAAATGTATTTAATTTAAAAAAGGAAAAAATATAGCTGAAGTACTTCGTTTGTGCTTGACTCTGATGTCTGGATGCCCGGGGGATGACGACGTATTTTATTCGTAATGTAAATATTGTAATGTTCCCATCTCTTTGAAATGAAAGCCACTGTTAATTCAGTTTTAAGTAATAACTCAGTTAATTCATGTATTGAATTACATTTTATTTTTATTTTATCTTCTAGGAGAGTAGCTAGAGACCGTATTTTTTATCAATAATGAGAATGACATTGCCGAGCTGTTTTAAAACACTATGAATAAAATTATAGGTACTCTTACCAAAATCTATGAATCATTTTAGAATCAGCTAGATTTCTACGAACGCACTTTTTTATCTTCATAAAAAACTAAACGCAAAAAAATCTTCAAAACACACAAAATAATTAAAACACGTTCCTCTTAACGTAATGTGAAATGTGTCAACGAGGAAACTCAACGTCTTGTAAACGACTCAGTCCAATTATCATGGCGTGCCATGTCGTATGGGAAGCGAAACACCGCTACTTAGAACTGATTTATTTTTAATATGCCAACATTATTTAAAACTGTGGGAAATTGTATATAATTTTGTTAATATCGGTAACGGCTGCGGATAAGTAGGCCTCTTTAACCAACGAGGCATTTTGGCTTAATCAGAGTTAGATAATATAATAAAGTGGAAAATATTTTTGTTTGTTTGAACCCAAAAGGTTCCGAAACTACTGAACCGATTTGAAAATGGATTTCACTGTTTGGAAGCTAGACTATCCCCCAGTAACATAGGCTATATTTTGTCCAGATACGGGAGAATTTTCCCCGGGATGCGGATGACACCGCGGAAAAACAGCTAATAAGATATTTTTAGATGTTTAGATCACGAAGGCGGTTCAGGCATATTTGTGTGAAATGTGCATGGCTATTGTATTTGTATGCGTAAGCTCGGCAGTGCTCAGTAGTGGTCGAGTCGCCGAATCATGTAAAGACAATGTGCATGTATGCATACATTTACACACAGAATCATGGTTCAACCGCTTTCTTGAGATGAAACATCTTTACTGGTTTGTATTCCTGTCTGGGCTTGGATTATGAAGTTGAAGCAATACCAGGGATTTAGTCTGCTTAACTGCTTGTACGCCTCTAATTATAAAAAAATAGAAAATCAATTGTGTCTCGCGTATATCTGCAGTCCAACAGACAACGGGTTGGTATTTTTTTTCTTTTACTATATACGAAAATTGATGTATACCTACATTCTACATATAGGTAACCTTTTTGGTAGAATTTTCAGCAGATTTTTTAGAAGCTGTCGAAAGCACATTTCTTATTTAATGAACATAAGATTGACCCTTGGCTTAGTACAAAAAGGCTATTAGCCTAGAAACCAGGATACTTAGATCTGGATCATTACGCAGAAAGTTAATAAAAAAGAAACATCGCCTTTTTCCTCCGTACATTTTAGAGGTCATTTTCCTTTATTCTGTCATAAAATGGATTGACCTTCAAGTGCTTTTTAACAATACGATTTTTTAAATAGATTTGTAAATGAAATGTTTTTTTTTATTAAATTAAGAAAAAAATTGCCGGTGACAAAATGGATATTAATAGCCAATAAATGTTCTGAAGTTGTTAAAATAAACTACTGAATACCTTTATTTCTCAAAATTGAATTTATAATGCCCTATTTGTCTCCAATTCCCAAAATAATTCCCGGAACATTACCGAGTTCCCTCGTAATGGCCGGTTGCTGGCTGATTAATGCCAGCACAATCTAATCTATAATTTAATTCAAATTATCGAAACCCCGAAATCCCGGGGTTCAAAAGTGCGAATCCCGCATATTTATGCCCTCAATTACGACCGCCAACTTTGGAGGCATTCCTCGGACAACAATTATACAGGGATTAAGTCCGGGACTCATAACAGTCCCGGGGTATCCCGTTAAATAGGTATAATGTGCACTGGCCGGATTAAGCATGGCGGATCATATTATCCTTAATTGTACTTTTAAGTACAAGTTTATGGCTGAGATTATACCTTAATATGGTGTTTGTTGTTGCTAATTTGATTTTGGGTGTAAGTAAGACATTAATTACCTAATTATGGCCTCACTCACACACCTACACCTAATTACTTAGAACACAGACATTGCGGAAGATGTAGTAAATAAAAGCTCAAGTGAAGTAACGAGAGCTAACAAGAGCGAAAAACTCCGAAAACACCTAAATACTCCCACCGTCATCAAGACTCAGCAAAAAACTAACTCAAGCTCCATAAACTGCCATTACGAGATGTAACGACAAAAAGCATAGGTAGCAACGTCAGCAAAGGAGAACAGTTAAAACAAAAAGTGGGCAGACAATAAAACCACCCCCGCTGAGTAACATATATGATCACTATCTACTAACTTCCCCGTCTCGCTGAATTCGCAGTGTACAACCGGCCTAATGGTGCCACGTGAATCAATAACTGCTGACCGGCTCATTACTGACCCTGCTTTCAATCAACACCATGCACCCAATACCAAACTTTACCCTTACAAGATAAAGTTCAAATTCCTTTGTGCTCCTCTCGGAAGGCTTTTAATATCGATAGATCTAATAAAAGTGTCAAACTGCGATGTCCGCGCGAAGGAATACAGTGAACGTTTTTATTGACTATTACTAATAAAATAAAGGAAAATGGAAGTTTCCGTGATGATATCGCAATGATACTTAGAGGTCGTTGCTGGAAGACATTAAGGAGTAACAAATTATTGAAGTTGTCTCTGGCGGGTGGGGAATGGGTGAATGTGAACTGTGCTTATCATTTGTCAGAAGTTGAAAGGGTTTTAGTTATTTGAGATAGATAGATAGATATATATTCTTTATTAGGTACACCAATTTTACATCTTTGGTCTAGTTAATGTATCATTTCTCGGATATTTTTATTTTCCAATGACTACATACATATTTTTAAACCTAAATCGATGAGAAAGAGAACATGAAAATGACCAATGTTTAAGTTTAAGATTTAACGAAATTATTTCAATATAATTTTATCACTTCTTGAAAAATGATCTGTAAACCAATTACCGTATCGTTCCCATTAAAGTCATTGTTAATTATATAAAAAGCTTATAAACTCACTCAATTGTAATCTGACCAATGACCGTCTCAAAGTGACTCAGCAATGTTAGCCCAATTTATTTGCACTGAAAACACGTGTAATTTCTTGGCACTGCTTGAAATTCATTTTATACGAAGCGAAACTAAATCAATCTTCACGCCAAATCTCTTTTAGATTAAGCAGAAATAGATGTAACTTAACTCCACAACTTGGCGGCGACTCTTAAGTTAGTAATAACTTTATAAGTTATATTTTAATTAAAATAACACTAAACAATGAAGTTGATGGCTTAAGCTGGCTTTAGTGTAGGATCCTGGTAGTTGTTTAGTACATAGAGCACTTTTAACATACATGTTTAGTGAGCAGAAAACGAGTGGATTATTCTTCTCGATACAAGTTTAAGTAACTATGCCATAAAGAGTTATGATATAATAAAGAAAAATTACTTGCGTTTCAAATCTATACCAATATCTGGTTAAAATCTGTTCAGAAACTAGTTCCAATTCTTTTCATCCCAATTTCCTTGCGTATTGATAAAAATAATGTATTTCCCATAGTCATTGCAATAACTTAAACCGATCACGTGATATCTCAACATAAAAATCAGCAATAATTACAAAATTTATATTTGCCATTTCTACTTAAATGGTTACTTTGTGTGCCAAATTGATAGAATTTATTATTGTGTTAATGAAACGTGGCCCAATTGCGGACTTCCGATATCCGTAGACGGTGATTTAATACGGTAAATTGGAGCCAATAAACTTTTCTTCTCGAATACTTTTATTTTCATGCACCCCATCTTTTAGGTACATTTCACCCAAAACATGCTTCATAGAAATTACTTGAAAATATATCTAATGTCTAGCGAATTAACATTAGACTTTCATTTCATTAGACGATCACTTTAACATCTTAATAGCATGGTTAGTAGCTAGTGTTTAAATATGACACAGTCTTGTGTGATTTTAATTTTGCAGTGCTTGATAATGAAATAAATCCTGAAAAACCACAACATCTGTTAACCATCCAGTCCTTAATTATATCGAAAAAGGTTTTCAACCCATTCAGAGTAATTAAAACAAAAAAATAGCTAAGGCCGTGTAAATTTAAAATTTCCCTCGTTTCATTAATCATCTTGACGCCGAAAGCCTGGGCCGGTGCCGACAACGTATAACAAACGGGACGGTTTGAGGGTCTGCTGTCCCTCTCTAACTCGAGCCGAAGAAAGGAGCCAGCATCTCATATTTCAACGTCGATGCTCATGTAAAGGACACGAGCCGTATTTTCTAAACAAAAGTTTTGGGTGTTGGCTTGAGTATTGCCAAAATTTTTGGTGCGGCGTGAAATTTTTTGGGCCTAGTTTGTATTTCGTAAGGTTTTTGATATCGTCGTGTATCGTGTTAAATCGTTGCCTCTACTGTCTAATTTTTAGAGAGAAGTCGTAACTATGTACTTAATGAACTATAAATTCTCCATAACTCAAAACTAAGAACGTTTTCCTTCCAGCACAGATCATAAGAATGAAACGTAAACCTTGAACGAGTAAATTATAAAGCACTTAAGTCGTCTCTTTGCTTGCTCACGAGCTGAAATGAGCAACGGTGGTACACTCATTAATAATTTTAAAAGGAAAAGCGGCTATGAAATAAAATAACAATATTATTAAAAGGTCCGTCAGTCTGTGTTTTATGAATGGCCGTTTCCGTTACAGAGTTGCAGATTTTTGTTTTTATATGAAATTTTAATGGAAAACTGTATACCTACTGACATGGATAGTGCGCGTCAATTTATTTCCATATTGGTATGGATTTAAAAAGGAAATAGCGTATTGGTGCAATTTATATTATCAATGCCGATTGATTAAATACTTCCATTGAGCTCGTTCAATGAAGCTGGCTACAGAAATGTGTACATTTAAGCGAAGGCATGGCTAAAAAGCTGAATGATCAATTCAGCGGAATACTCGTACCCAAAAATATATTTTAAAAACTAAATAATTAAATCCAGAACAGTTTTGTGCACGCCATTTTCAATCAACATTTCATTTCCTGCTCATAATGGCAAAAGCGCTTGATGATGAATCGGCAAATATAAACTCAACAAACTGGAAAGAACCAATCACCGTCTTACAAAATAAGAATATACAAGCTTCTATGTAAAGCTTCATTGAAACAGTACGAAAAATATAGTTTTTGAATGGAAGTCAGCAGATTTCCCATGCGGGGAGACGCGAGACAAAATCTGGCGTAAGTTTTATTCTCCTTGACAGAAACTTGCCAGTGGAGCCTTTTTAGTTGAACGACGAAACAGAATTCAGTGCGCAAAGCGGAATTTCTAGTAATATCTTCAAAAGTTAACGCTTCGCTCGCGGCCTGAGGTACTGGCCTGAACTCAGACGAATAGTTTGTGCAGAAAAAAATGCTTGACGTAGAAAAATTAAAATAAGAATGAGATTTGTAAAGCGGATAAAACAGCCACTATATTTTTATCGTTTGCTGAGAGAGCAGTAAAAGAAGTTTATTTTTATTAAACTGAAATAATTCCAAACGAAATAATCGTTGACATTTAGGACTTACTTTGGCTTCTCTTTTCATAATGTTCTTAAGTAAAGCTGAACTGAGTCTTGACTCTAGAATAACCGTACTTAAGTCCTAAAAGGAAAAATAAAGATAAAAATCTGCGATCAAGAAACATACTCAGATATTCTTAAAAACTCAAGTGAGGAAAATGGTTTATTTAATGGTGCACTCAGGCGATGGACTACTAAGTAGCCTGCTTACTGGCCCACTTAAGCCCAACGCTTATGCTTAAGTACTTCAAGCCTTAGGAGCATTTGCAAAAATGCGCAAGTCCCCTGTGTCCTCATGGATCTTGTAATCACGAGAAACTTCTTCATCATAAATTTGTTCGAGCGAGCTTAAAAAGAAGGACGTTTAAAGCAATGCAGTTATTCAATTGAGTTGAAACTTAATAATGAACCTAGTAATTTTCGAAAAATTATCAAAATCATCATCAAGACATTGTAGTAGGTATCCCAAATTATTTTATCCCTATTACACATTAGTAGTTGACAGCACTATAGCAAGTGATGCTTATGAAACAGTTAAATAAAAAAATACAGCTCGAAATACCGCCTCACGTTTCATAACAATCTGAGTGGCTGGCAGCGTTTCCTATACACGGCAGCTAAAGTTCTCTATTAAAAGAACACTAGACAGTTTTAATTATGCAAAATCATCGATGTACGCTCACCTATTCGGGTCAGCCGGTGCGGAGGCTGGCAGTTTTAAAAATGAAACAATGGACGGGAAATGAAGACCGGCCATGGTACGTATGTTGGAATGAAATAGTATTGTTAAGGGCGCTTCAGACGGAAGTGTACGGCGGCCGCGTGTTGCACTTTTGTATCGGTTTAGAAAAGCGTTCGAATCGTGCGATGCATGGAAATGGGTTTTATATTTCGAAATGGATTTACTGAAATGTATTCAGAATTGTGTATTGAGTATTTTATGCTATAATGAACAGTCAATTCCAATAGCCGAGTGGGAGCTTGGTGGACGTTTTTTATTACTCTTATGGTTACTAGTGCGTTATAACGAATTGACATATCTTTTAATTGAGTTTTCGCTCGTTGTAGAAAGAGTTACTAGTTGTAAATCACATTTATTACATATTTCTGAACGGTTTTATTACTTTCTCTGAACAAGAGTATTAACGGTATTTTTTTCAGTGTTGTCAAGGAAAATTAAAATAAATTACTAAGTATATAACTCTGGCCAAAAGAAACCAATAAAAGCTTATCTGTCCTATAACATTAAACCTATCGATACCTTGGATTAACCGCGCGGTTTCCACCAAATCGCTATCGGTTCATCTGTGGGCACCCTTATAGGCTCGTTCTACGTTTATTACTCACGTTTTCGCTGACCTGACCACCTTGACGAGAGACGAGCAGTCCTTTCCACTTGGACGCTGACTAATAAAACTTTATAGACATGAGTCTCAAAGTTTATATAGATGATTCTATTGTTTTGTTGAACATTGTCTAGTGTCTACACAATGTATGTTACAAAAATGAGCCTTAATTAATTAATTTCAATTATAAAAATATTAGTATTTTTTTCGTTTTTAAGGGACCGTATTATTAATCAACGAAGTCTCCATATTTGAGTTTTTTTATGGGACTTGATTAATTAATTAAGGTATCATGATTGTGAACGATTTTTCCATAAATTAAGTGAATTAAGATTTAGCAAAAATACGTTCTTATCGCAATTTTAGTAATTTAATTTTAAGTTTTAACTTTACAATTAATTAAGAATGATGTCTGGTTAAAAACCAGACATCATTCTTAATTCTGTATCATTATACATACACACACATTTATAGTACATGTAAAACCTACATACCCAGTTAGATTGGAAATTCTTTACGCGGCCTCCCGTTTGATGCGTGCCTTTGGAAACCAATTGAATTTGTTTCAGTTTCTAAGTCTTGTTTTGTACTCTGGTATTTTTTGGCCGCTAGTGGTTTCGATTTACACCGTGTAAGGGAACTTTTTGATGTATTTTTCAAAAGGTTGATTCGAGTTCATGGTAGCGTAGTTTCAATACAGGCCGAACTGTTTTCGTTTTTTTGGTGCCATAGGAATTTTGTTTGACTGAAGATTTTAGTCACTTTGCGCTATAGCATACTTGTGCTTTCTAAAAACAAAAAAATATATGTACTTCCCAAAAAAATAAGTACCTATAGAGATAATTTCATTCTTTTAGCAAACAGTGTAAGTACATTTCCCACTTAATTGAGTCTGCTGGTCCTAAAATGGAGAACATTTTGCGAAAACTGAAATAACCACTTATTTTGGCCCAGAGGTATTAGTACTAAGACAATAATAAACATTTTAATGGAATGCAAATTAGATAAGCGCAGTAAATCCGTCGGCTACTAATTTAGACGACACAAATATAAGTAGATGCTCGACATTAGGTGGTACCGACTTGTATATTTCTCGTTTATTTTATTACTCTGCTTTAGAGTTTTATATTTTCTAAAATTTACGTCATTTTACGTAATGTTGACTTAGAACACAGATTTAACATGACTGAACTTTCAACATTCCTGAAAATCAAACAAATACATACGCTTTTACTAAATTACAAGGTGTGACTGTAAAATTGATTGAAGCGAACTAGTTTTTCTTTGCTATTCGAATGTATCATTTAAAAAATATAATATAAAAAAGCATTCATTTTGACATTTATTTATATAAAAAATTCTATCACAACATAAAAACATAAAATTACCTACGACAGCCAAAAAAACACCAAAATTTTTCTATCAACCCCAAAACTAATTAAATTAACCGACACAGCATCTCAAAAAAAAAAACAACTGAACTCCAAAAAGACTGCCTTAAAAGGCGTGTATTAAAACGGTTCCAGTACGTTCCCAGATAAGATCCCGTACGTACTACGAAGTTAATCATGAACCTCGGAGCCTATTTACATAATGTTTCCTTTATCCGCCAAGTTGTTCCCGGGATCGAAAAGTTTCACGACGCACCGCCGACGCTTTGTATGAAAATCTACGATACAAGTTACCAGGACGAATTAAAATATTGTACCCCGTTAATGAGGTTAGATGTTTTGAAATTCTGAGGCTTTCGGAACATTGTGCGAGTTTTGTTGTGAAGTATAGTCTTCTTTGTTTTTGATGTTGTCTGTTTGTGGAAGGGTTTTTGGAATATGGCTTATGTATTTAGCCGACGTCTTAAAAAGAGGTTCTTAATTCGTCCGCTTACCACTCCACTTCTAATTTTTCATCTGCCACACACTTTTGTAACCAATGAACATAGATTAAAGAGCTTTGACTTTGACTGTCAATGATCAATATCATATTTGGTTCTTTATTCGTTTTTGGTGAATAAAAACAGAAAATTGATGATGAATGATTGTGGAATATAATAGCGAACTTAATTTGTATTTTAATTAAGATAGATTTAATCCATAAACAGAATAAAGATGTTTTATTTTACCGACCTTATTGGAGCCCCAACATCTTTCACCAAACATTTCTATGTAACAAAATTATGATCATTAAACTACTATTGACGCAAAAGCCATTTTGACACTCAGTTCAAAGTAAATTCAAAATCCACAGATTGCACCACTATCGACAGACGAACCTACCTACAATGATAGATTGAAAATCCCCCCATCGAGTGCCCAGAGATGCCAGCGATTGCGTGAATTTGAACCGCAAACACAAAGAGATGTTAGTCAGTTGCTACACAATACTCACGTGTTTATCTCAGTTAACTTTTACTACAGCGGAATTATGAGCGAAGTGAAAAATGTGGGTTACACACTGTTTGTTGTTTGAAGCGTGTTGGCGGATGTGTTTTGATGTTGCTGTTTTGAGGTCTATGAATGTTTGCAGTCAATTTAAAGTTTGAATCAGCTTATAGAGTGTATAATGAGACCCCTAAAAGTAGTTATAAACTATGCATATTTCATGTTAGATCGATTATTAGACAAGCGTAATAGGAGAAAGAACTTCTAACTAAGTTTGACATGGAAGCTATCAAAGACCACTAACTAGCCACCAGGTCTAATTTCATATTAAAAGGTAACCTAACCGCCCATTATGTCACCCACTTTAACTAGATTAAGATCAAAAATGTAAAATTGGTGTACCTAATAAGGAATATCTACGTATCTAACCCTGAATTTCAACCATAACTTTACCGCAACCGTAGACGAATTCTTCTCAATTAACAGCAACAAAAACGGAACGGAAAATCAAAAACTGTTCAATAAACGCTTACGTCACTATCCACGACTGCTAGCACATATTCGCATTGAACATGACAAGCGACGCTATCTGTGAAGTACTACAAAAAAACAAACTAAAATAAAACACAGCCTGTCAATTCGACAATACCTAAAGCGAATATTTTCGAATAAAGCACTATTTTTCAACACAAAATGTAATCCTGTTGCTTTGACCCACGTACCGAAGTTTCGATGTTTTAGAAAGCTCTTTTAGAATTTATTTATTTTGTAGGGGAGAATTTTCTTCGTGTGCATTATGTCATATTTTAGCTTAGGTATATTATAGCATTTCCTACACATGTATCTTTCTTCAAACGTTAATTGGACAAGACGGCATAATAAAACCCAATGATACTCACAAAGCCTATGCCTTATTTACTCTCAAAATAATGACGCACAAAATTGAACATTTAATTTTTCTACCCTATAGACATTGTTTCTTCGAATCGCTCTCTTATCAGGCAAAGCAACTAAACAAAAGAAGCGCTCCAGGCAAAAAACCCACAAAGATACGTAAAATTAAATAACGAGTCAACCTTAGCGCACCAATATCCCTAAAATTATTTGAACACCGATCCCTTAACAATTTCTTCTAACCCGAAGCAGTGTAGTAAAAATAGTATGAGCTCACAAAATCGTTTAGTAAACAAGAGGTCTCCCATTGGGCACGATAGGAGAGAACACGTGAAATGAGTTGTCTCATAACACTGGAATACGAGGCAGTACGTGCGGGGAGGCGTGCCCTTTGCTGTCAGTGGGTTAATTACTTGACTCAAGAAAAAAATTGCTCGACAAAATCTGAATGAATGATCCATTGAATTAATTTAGTTTTTGTAGAAAACAAATCATAAAGACATAGTTATTATGTTGGATCTCAATGTAGTGTTTATGCTCTGATGCAAATAAATAAACTGGTCCAATAATCTATCTAGGGCTCTCTTTTAAGCTTTATTTAGTTTTATTGATACGACCTAGTAGTGATAGTTGCCATATTTTCATACGCATTTTCAATTCGGAATCAAGAATAGCATTTATCTAAGTTGTGTTATGTATTTGTTTATTCAATTTAGATATCTCATAACACTTGAGTTCTAGTTCGTTCATGTGGGTGGTGACGTTCTAGTAATATCATCGCATTAGATGCTGCTATCAAAATTTGCTTTATGTACACTGTTTGACAGTAGGTAAAATAATGGTGAACTTGAACGTAACTTTAATCAGTACGCTTCATTTTATCTTAACATCTGACAATATCTTCTACATATCTAAATGCATTCAAAAAACATGAACTCACACAAAACAGCCTCTTTCAACCCTAAACTTCCACAACTACACACACAAAAACAACCTCACACACTTACAATTCTAATTATATTTCCACGCCCGGTTTGTCTGTACCGAATGCGTCCTCCGTACCGGGCAGTCGTCCCTTGGTGGGACACTCTGCGCTTGACAGATATTAAATTCGCATCCCGATGCCAACCGGCCACAATATATGGGTTATATATATTTATGTATTGTGACAATGTCATTGCGAATACATTATGTTCGTTGATGTTAGATTATGAGTGACGTCACTATTGTTTTTGATGTGTTTTTGTTTTGTTCTGTTGGATTTGTGGGGAGTGGTATTGTTGTTGATTGATTGGGAATTTGATACGTATTGTTTGTTTTTGATATTTTTTATAAATTGTTAATGTATGTATGTGTGTTTCTCGCCGATTGGCTACAGTAGGTACGCTTCTGACAGGGAAGGATGAAAAAATGAGGTAAGCCTTTGCCCAGCCTTGGGACAGCATACGCTATCAAAAACTTTTTTTACATTTTTTATGTCACATATTCTCAAATTCTATGTTTACTCAATCTTTTTAGAGGTGTGTGAATCGTCTATATATCAACCACATATTGTTCATACAAAAATATTTTCATCAATAAACTTTAGATCGAACTTCCAAATATCGCACAAAAATCAATAAGAAAAAGACAGAACCTAATCCTATCGTCCTTGAAATAACCGTGCAGATACAATATTTAACAATAGACCAGTATTGTTGGCGACAAGAATCAGAAATTATACGTTTCATCTGATACTGTAAATAGTGGCTACTGCCGGTCGGAGTTAAACGCTACCCTGACGTGAGAGAGACACCGAATGTAAGAGATTGGAGATTTTCACTAAGTTTAGAAGGTCAAAAATCAGACATTTAGACTAAGGTTTAAGACTTACTTAAAAATATGATTTGTGAAAACTCAATAGTTATGTGACCAATGCACATAAAATTATGTTTATATCCATGACATTTATCTATTTTACTGCAAATCTAATCTAAGTTTTTTGACGTTTGTTATTGAGTAATTTCAAAAACTCAAGGCAAAGAGGCTAAGTTATACTAAGGCTTTCTGCAACCTGCTAAGTGGGTATCAAAGTGACTTCTTGGAAGTAATGTGTCTCGTAACAGTTTAAGATTTTTTTTAAATGACGTCTCAGTTTAAGACTGTGGATGATTTCTCGTCAGATCCTTGTGCAATGGGACTAAGAAAACCATCTTTGACGTTTCACACTTTTTTCAGAAACTCTGACACTAGGGCTTATTAAGTGATTCAACCTTCACTCAATAAGAAGAAGATGTCTTACAAAGTCACAACTAAAAAACAAAACAGCATCACAAAATCGCCCCCACTCGTACCTCGTACCACTTAACTCGGTCTAAGTAATTCCCCCACCCGCGGAGGGGCGATTACCCCTTCATGACTCCCCGGCGCGAGCCCTAATGCATGGCACTATTACGCGCAGCGCCAACTAATGTCCACGTCCTTTTATAAACATATTATTGTAGCTTCTATGTTGCATTCGATTGGGAAGAGAAATTGGAGTGTTTTGAAGGAAGGCAAAGTTAGATTTATTTTAAAACAAAACGTCAACCTTTATCTTTCTATTTAACCTATCAATACTGAACTCAAACTGACATAATTAAAAAAAGATAAAAATAAAGATGAATGTTTTATTTTTATCTAGACACACGGCAGTGTGTCCGCCAAGTTCGAGCAAAAAAAGCGACACACCGGCCGTGGGTTATATTACACGAACCATTTCGGGCCAAATTCGACCCCCCTATAACTCAAAATCTATTTTATTTACGCATATCAAATTTCTAGTATCTGTTGAGACCCCCTCACTTATCTAAAATACAAAATTTCATTAATATACCTATTGTAGGTCTTGAGATATTGACGTCAGAAAATCGCTATTTTTACTATACACTCACTGACTGACTGACTGACTGACTGACTGACTCACTCATCAAAAACCTAGACCACTTCCAATGGTCGTATTGACTTGAAATTTGGCATGGAGGTAGGTCTTTATGTCAAGGTAAAGGGAAAAATCTGAAAATGGCCAAGTGTGAGTCGGTTTCAAAATAATGAAGGTGTTTTATACCCGGTGTAAATTTATACCCCTAAGGAACTAATGGTCGTATTGACTTGAAATTTGGCATGGAGGTAGGTCTTTATGTCAAGGTAAAGGGAAAAATCTGAAAATGGCCAAGTGTGAGTCGGTTTCAAAATAATGAAGGTGTTTTATACCCGGTGTAAATTTATACCCCTAAGGAACTAAAACGAACTAAATTTATCTATATTTATATAATATGAATATCTTCGAATGGTACAAAGGTTTGTATTTAGTCAAAGTAAAGTAAAAATCTGAAAACGGCCAAGTGTGAATCACTTTCGAAAATAACGAATGTGTAACTTTGATCCACGAACATAATATATGATAACATGTCATGTCAGTCAGTTGGTAAATCTAGTCCATTTAGTTAATCTAGTTCATTTCTTTGTAAGAAACATAGTGCATATTAAAAAATCTAAAAAATAGTATAAATGAGACATTTCTTTAACTAACTTCATCATAAGAAAAAAATAAAATAAACAACCTTACAAAAATAAATGAAATCCCACCCAAAACAAAAATGTGAAAGACTGCCAAGTTCGATAATATGGGAATGCTTCGCCTATAAAAGAAGTGAGATCTGAATAAGTACCAAGTTCCATACACATACCTCAGTTAAAAATAGTTACTTTTTAATGATGATTACTTGGCAAGTTTTAATAGAAAATTAAATACTTGATTCATTGCGTTTAGTAGGTTTATAACAAGGTGTATGAAAACTTGCCAAGTAACACCATTAAAAAGTAACTATTTTTAACTGAGGTATGTGTATGGAACTTGGTACTTATTCAGATCTCACTTCTTTTATAGGCGAAGCATTCCCATATTATCGAACTTGGCAGTCTTTCACATTTTTGTTTTGGGTGGGATATGTATTACCTGAGTGTTCCAAAGCGCTGTGATTTTCAAGGTTCTAGGTCATTTTTGAAAATGAGATTTTAACAATTAAAATCTTTGGTTTCAAAAACTTGTTGTAGTGAGAAAAGACATATTGAATATAAAAATAATACTTATCTCACACACACATCATCATCATCATCATCAGCCTATCGCAGTCCACTGCTGGACATAGGCCTCTCCAAGTGCACGCCACTGAGATCTATTTTCGGCTTCATAATTGAACATAATTAAACTAAAACACACACACATACCTGTACATAATTGGAGTACTTAACTGATATAAACTCACATTTAAGTCATCTCACTAAGACAACAAAATTGAATAAATCCTCCACCATAGTAAGTAGAACAGTTATCATAGCAAATATCCTCAGGAATCTGAGACGGCAGTCTTGGTTCAGGTCAGGTGTCATCCAACAATGAACCCGGTCCGAGTGGGTCGCCAGAATTTAAGGCATCCCGGAATTCCACGAGAGTTACAGATGCATGCAGTAGTGGAAGTGCCTGAATATAAACTGTATTAAATGTTTGTGAATGTGGGTATTGTTTTTGTAGGCACTTTTTGTTATAAAGATTAGAGTGGTTTAAAAATAAATGTAAAAGAGTATTGCCGAAGGTTGGTAGAACTAGTTACATCATATCACTTTACAAAAAATTAGCTGTATACCTAAAAAATATTTATAAAGATATGCTTTGTGCTCGTAGAAATAGTATATTGCTAGTGTAAAAAATTTCAATTTTTTCAATTCACTATTCAGTATACATTTGGTTTAACTGTTTCAAAGATGACATTAATTATTCATTGTAAAGCCATTTTGAAAGCTACTAAGTATATTCTGATCTTAATACTTCTAGTCAAAAAATATATTTAAAACTAGCAAACCAACAAAAACACATCGACTTAACAAAACCTGAAAGGCTAATATTATTCTTGTATCAACCTAACACAAAGTAAATCCAATGTACAATTTACTTTCAACACAACTTCAAGCTGGCTCTTCTAGTACATTCTATCCTTAATCCACTTGGCAGAACAAATACTATCTGAGACGATGATAAGTGGATTGGACCTCGCTCATATTGTACCAGTTACCTCTCTCATATTGTACCAGTTACCTCCCTCATATTGTACCACAGTCTCAAATTTAAACAGTGTGACTGGAATCCGAAGTCTTCTTGTATTTACTTTAATTCACTGATATTTTTCTGTAACTTTTATATTTTGTACAGACTCCACCGATTGGGCTTGTGATGGGAATTTTAAAATGGAAGGCTCGGATTGAAATATAAAATCTGGTTTGAGTGTGAATAACATCAAGAATTTTTAATAATGTTGAGTGTTTGGGTATTGCTAAATTTTTTAAGCAGACAATGGTATTAAGAAGCGCTAAGCTTTCAGCATTTTAGGCTCAACTAATTAGAATGGCAAAGCTATCTAGCACTGACACAATTTTTAAAATTGGACATTCGATTCCCGAGATCAATGTGTTCAAGTAAACAAACTCTAAAGATTTATAATTTAAGCATAGATATCTGACAAACATTGAAGGTAATTCAAACAAAGTAATCAACCACAAAAGATCAAAACATCGCACAACTTCCATCAAATTCCTCTTGGTTTCACATCTAATCTCAGAAACTTGATGCGTTCACATGGAAAACACAAATTAACTGCTCAAAAGCAACACGCTATAGCGAAACTTTTAATAGTGTAGTCAAACTTAATAATAAACAAACAAACAAACAAAGCTGTTTGTTCGCATTAGTATTCACAGAATGCTGTTCATTTTGTAAGTGTATTCGGATATGTCTGTTTTTTCGGTTTGAAAGTTGTGTATAGAATTTTGGGAAGTTTGAAGTTATTTTAAAATGGGTGTTTGATACAAATTAGCTATTTTTTTATATTATATGGAATCTTTGGAAAATCCTTGGCAAAAACTAACATAAGGTAGGTATATCACATATATATTTTTTATTTCTCTTTTGACCAAAAGATCTGTCAGACTCCACGGGAACAGTTTATTTCAATTATTTTTCTTCATCCCAATATTAAATTCTCAAAAAGAGCATATAACATTCACAACGTCCTCCGTCCAACTTACATACGAAATATTATTTCCCAGACAATGTGGGCTACACAAAGGCCTCCATAAATACCATACCATATACAAAATAACGAGGAAAGGAAAAAAGGTTATATTCACACGTCACTGCATCCTATTGTTACCGGAGCCACTCCCAATAAGACCCTAGCAGTTGAATCGCTCTTGAGTCCCTACCATGGAGGGTAGAGGTGGGTAAGGGGAAACCTCTACTGTGTTAAAGGGTACGTCGAAATGCTTTAAATTGGCTGCAAGAGGTTAAAAAGTAAGGTAAGAGGTTAAAAATAGATAGTACTCAAAATTGATAGAGTAATGAGTAGTAGTAATATATTATATTCACTCATTTGCGTTTGCGGGTGCAATTTAAGTGGTACTGCGAATAGTCAGTTTAAGCTGGTTACAACCAGTACCTATTGTTTTAAAAAAACAGCCATTTGTTGCATATTTAACATAACTGTGTTTACTATTCTGCGTATTCGGGATATTATAGGTACATTGAAAAAAAAACACATCCACAGTACCTAACGCAGTAATTCCCACATTTCACATAAGACGCGTGTTGCTTCTCTCTACCCTCCATCCCATGTCTAAGAGCCATCGAGGTCCCTAATTGTGGCGCTGCCGAGAATACCTGAGCCACCCTGAGCCACTTGACGTCGATAAGTGACGGGGTGACTCTGACGTCATTAATAGCTGACAATTAGCCACCGTTTACGGGTAGCAATTAATATTTTTATAGGGTTAGCTTGGAAATCGAAATTGTGCTGGAAAGGTGACGAAAATAGGAAAGTAAGTTATGAAGAATAAAGAATTTTAGGAAAGGTTAAATTTAATGCTTACTTTAGTATTATAGTTAGTCAATTTCATTAAAATACACGTTCCATTTTTTTCTGTATAAAGGATTGTTTTACTGTCTTTTTAGTTCTTAATACAATTCCAATGAAAATTCTTATTATATCTGATGAATTTGCAGCAAAAGTTCTAGCCCCAAAAATGTGATATAATACAACGTTCACTAGGTAAAGTTACCTGTTAAAAAATCACCCCTAATTATGGCCTTCGGTCAAAAATACCCCAAGCCACCCGATCTATAGGTAACTAACTATACCGCATTACGTATGTATGTATGCATGTACGTTTGTTCGTAACTTCGCAGTAATTATTGGCGAACAATTAACGAGTGATTGCATCTTTAATTAAGTTTCAACAAGGATTTGTGTTGAACGCTGATTATTATGAGTGAGCGGCTTATTTTTATTTTTTTCGCCATTAATTTTGAGTGGCCATTAACTAGTCATGCTTTTTAAATACTGCATTGTTTACCTTTTGTTTTATATTCTATTGAAAAACAATTTTAAAGTTTTAATCATTTTTATTTGACAAGATATTGTTGATTGTTTTTAACATGATTAATTGAAATATACGCATATTAATTAAAGTTATTAGCTCTGAGTGAAAAGTACAATGAGTTGTCGGTTTTTTTATAATGAAATAAAGTAATAATATCGCTTGCTATTGCTAACATAAAATAATAAATATTTCATATATTCGTCCTACACAAAAATTCTAGGTATCCATCACAATAAATTCTGGAATATCTTCAATAAAAGAGATCAGTCAAACCTACATAGTAATATTATATTTCTGGACGAACAATTCGACATTTCTCCCGAATCCATCACGGAGATCTATCGATACCAAAGTTGGAATAGCCGAACTTACAATGCAGTAACATTTACGATTGTAATAGACTTTTGTTCCCTTACAAGAATTCCGGTCTTATAGGCACACTGCAGACGGAATTGTCGGCCGACAGTTGACCCAACATTTTTTTAAACAAAATCTTGACTTTTTTTTAACGACGTCAAAAACATCAAATGACACCTTCCGCTGTGGGTTAGCAGCAACGAGGCAGTATCACACTCTTACTGACTAAAAACCGTCGTGTTCCGTCGTAGGCCTTTTATGTGCCAGGGCCGCGGTATCTCTTTCGAACAACCCGCAGCCCCGGCAGGCCTTGGCCCTACTGGGCCCCGCTGGGGTTGCTGACATCTCTTTGAGATCTTCACTTCAATCAAAGTTTCAGTCGGTCTAATACCGCTAAATACCTAATCTTTGTAATGTGCGCACCATCCATATTTATAGACATTATGAGCCCAAACTATCGGCCGACTAAAAGTTTGCCGCGTGTCAGTACCCTTACATTTACGATTGTAATAATAGACTTTTGTTTCCTTACAAGCCTGGCGCCTTAAAGTGTTGTAAAAAAACTAAAAGTACTTTCAAGTTTGGAGTTTTTACGCGACAAAGTTTTCATTGTATTTCGAAGCGTTTTGAGTGTTGTCTCTTTTTAGGCTGTTTATTTGATCTTATTGATATTGGAAGATTTCGATATTTGCCATTTTGACTAACATAAGTAGCTTGAAATTGCTAAGTGTATCATGTGTTATAAAAAGGAGACTCGGAAATATTGTCCTAAATAGTTATAATTACTTTTATACCTAATCATGTGTCTAGAAACTGTTGTTTTTAATTCACATATATTGCAGAAAATTTAATCATTTCTGTCTAACTAACTCCTTACTTAATCTAAATAGAAATATATTCAACGAGAAACATACAACTTATTAAGAACTCTTCGTAGCTAATAAAACGAAAATTTAATATGGAATGAAATAATTTCACGAATGAAATGTCGTGTCCCATTTAATCAAGTTTCTGATACTTGATATAAAGGAGTAACATCTGTGTCACACGTAAAAGGATATTCATTTGCGAACTCGTGTCTTTCTGTCAAGAATATACGAGATACTTTTTATTTAAGAGTGTTTCTGTACAGTTTTCGTACTATGTATAGATGTGGAAATATTATTACGTAGGTACCTACTATTATTTAATAAATGAATTTAATGCTTATTAAATACTTTTCTAAACAGTAAAAAACTACTTTATTTTAATTTTATTCTCAAGTTGAAATTTTATATATGATTAAAAAATTGTAATACTTGTCACAACTTAAAGTTTTCCTTCTGCCTGAAGTGACCTTGAAAATCGTTTCTTTATCACTCTCAAAATAAACCAGAAATTCTGCGGAAAAACCAACAATTCCCTCTAGGCCGACTTTCTGGATACTGCGTACTTTTGAATAAAAGGATAACATAAGCTCTAAATCCCAAAAGTGAAGATATGATAATATGGTTTTGTTATATAAGAAAATTGAAATTTTAATATATTTTCTTTACGGAAACTAATATTATGAATACGAATATTTTGTCTGTTTGTATAACAGCTGAAAAGAATAAAGCTAAATCAAATAAAGAAATGATTAGATGCACATGTGTGTTTAATACATAATTAGAGACATTTTTTTAACATAAAAACATGCAATATTTTCAAATTTCTTGATTCTGAATCAGTCGATGAAGAATAATTAAAAAAAATAACATAACATACCTTTGAACCAAAAAAAAAACAACCTATTAGCAGAGTACGGAAAATGCCACTCACTGTACAACCCTACCATGCCTTAAACCGATTGTCTATTACACAATCGCGGCGCTCAAGCGTGCTCTGTTCCAAACCTACACCTATTCTATTCCCATACCCATACCTAACACGTACCTAGGTACATTCTATAGGTCGGTCTCAGACTTTCAAGGTCATTTCACAAGAACTAAACTTAGTTTTCTTTGGAAATTCTGTGCCTTTAGGCATCGAATAAGTCTTTGCATGTTATTGGTAGGTATTGTATGATTAATAGGAATGTAGACTTTTGAAGGACACTTCTCTTGTTAGGTACTTAAAGTACAAAAATAAAATTGTGTGAATTAAAATATTCTCAGACTTTGTGTAGTTTCAGTGGTATGTACCGTGGACACAGTCCAATCCAGCCTAGAAAGATAGTATCTTTGTATAAAAATGCACAAACATTGCCAAACAGAGCAAGAACTGAATATTGATCCGAGCCTTTTAAAAACAGAATTAGATTTAAATTGGTTCATCCATATCTAACGTACAAGATCAGAGAAAGATTCATATTTATAAATCCCCTAGTTTACGAAGACCAGTATCGACAGCCCAGTGAGCTAACCATACCTAAAGCTTATTTCACACTGTAAAAGTAGGTACGTATAAATTCAAGGTCATCCCCCTCCGCCCACTATCCCTCCCCAAAAATCTGTAGTTTCCTCAAGCTTGCATGGTCATTTGTTTGCACTCCAGTGTTTGTAATTACTGAAGCAATTACGTCTTTTGTAACGGCGGTGAACGGGACTTTAATTATTGAATGACGCTGTTGAATGGCCCCAGTTTGTCCGACACGGCTCTCAAATTACTTGTGTTTGGTAAGAAAATTTTGGCATTTATGTGACGTGGATTTTATGTATTTTTCGAGGTGTGATGTTTATTATTTAAAATACTATAAGCTGTTTATTAATTTTATTTTATTCAAAAGGAACTCCAAAAAAGGATGCACATTACATGCATATAAAGTTAATTTAACACAATTTTCTTATATTAAAGATAGTACCTTTACCTTTTTCAGAATCTCCATACTCAAATTCGTTCCTTTTTCTCCTTTCGATCCTTTTCTGGTATAATTCAGGGAACTTAGAGAAATCTATTTTTTTTCAATGTGCCCCTGCATTGCAACTAAACTGTTTCTACGTATAAACAACTTTAATAACTGAACCATTCAAAAACCGATTCATAAATCCAATAATTAAACAAAAATACAACTCCAGGATTAACGTTTAATAACACACAAACGTTTTATCGCAGTACAAATAAAACGTATCCAAACGGGCCCATTCACCTTTATGCCGCAATAGTATCAAATTGATTGTATTGACTCCAGTTTGATGGAAATGAAAGGAAAACAATGCGTTGGACCATCATCCCGTATTGTTATAGTCAAATGAGAGTAACTGATACATCTATATGTGCATACTTGTGTCTGTACGTTTGTGCAGCTGGTGGATTGCCATAGTTTAGTTATGACTCGCTAATGAAGTTGCGATCTGTCATTACAGTGTGCTCCAAATGCGAAATTCAGTAGCAATAGCGAATCGTTGATGATGCTTGGAATAGCATTATTGTCATTAGACAATAACAATGTGCGTGATAAACAGTCTAATGAATGGATTTGGTTTCAGATTTTTTAACGACATTGAAATCAAGACTCGCAAGGGCAATAGCGTACTCAGAAAAGCAGTTTGACATTCTCGAAGGCATAAACAAGATGATAAAAAAATAATGATAGTGATTATGACACCAAACTCAACAGTAATGCTAGCGATAAAACACCGAACTCTGAACAAACAGTTTCCATTCAATTCCCCGAAAACATAAACGGCTATCAATCAACGGCCCCCGTCTGATATAACGCTCCAAGTTGTACCCTAAATAATGGGCTGATCTCACCATGTAACTGAAGACTGATTCCACGATAAACACAGATCCCATAACGTGTATTCGAATAAATCTTGATACGAACGTTCGACGACAGCCAATAAATACGGAACGCGAATTGCCCTCAGTTGGAAAATAAATAAGACACGCTGTGTCTGCGGTTACCGATCCAATGTGGAGTTATTTTAATGACTGCCCGTTAAGGAGTTGAGGGAGACTATTATTCATTTTTTCGTACCGAGCTGGAATCAAAAATATTATGTAATTTTTTTGCCATCATGATCACTTCATTGGTTGTCCTACGGAGATTGACATAAATTCTGCAAATACCAATCTACCAATTTTACCAGCATTTCCGAGGACGTCCCTTTGAAAATTCATTTAACAAAACTATGCTAAGGTATTCTACTTCCATTTCACTAAATACGGTCTTTCATGGGCCAGTTGAAACTAAACTAATAATTCGTCTACCCGAAAATTTACATCCACCTAAAGCGGCAAGGTACGCATACTGAAAATCCTCAAATCAAAATTGTTGCCGTACCTCCACATAAATCTCTTCCATTCACAATCGAGAACATTCCGTTAGCCTTCCAAAAATCCTACTAATTTGCAATAACAACCGCAGAAAAACATTTATCTCCATCCATCTCGTAACTTTTTGCGTACCATTGGGGCTGAAGAAAATTTTCAATTATCGCACAGCCCACCCCAGGTCGGGAAGTCACACAGGATTTTATTCCCATCTGAATTAAAGCACAAATGGAATCCCATTTTATAATTTTCTCCGATTTGCAGATAGTCCTTTTCGCTTTTATTGCTTCTGTGACTTATGTCTGAGTTTGACGTTGAATTAGATCTGATTCTCAGTTGTTTATTATCGCGTTTGAATAAAGATTGAGTTTTGAATAAGGCATTGAATTGTAATGTTAGAAAACTAACACGAAATAATTTTGACATCGTTTTAAAGTTTTTAGTTTCAACCACTAAGAGATCCGCATCAAAGCAATCTCTTACATTTCCACTTTAGTCTCTCCAGAAAAAGTTTCTTGGAGAATTATTCCCAAAATTTATGTTTCGGCCATTTTAACTCTTTGCTTAAAATCTTCATTTGGAGCGGCTGCTGCAAGGCGCTATCTCAGTTCGATCAGACCTTCTGCCAGTGTAAATAGAACCTTCTTTTATGTAAAAAAGTCGTTATTACCGTCTGTGTAAATATTTTGGGACTCGTTCCGTGATGAACCTTTGTAATTTTAGGCCCTCTCTTTGTTTATACTTTATGAATTGGCTTGCTACTGTTTTATGTCTCATCATGTTTTTGAGATAATTTCTAAAGTTCTGTTTCTTATTTTATTTTCTAAATTAAGCAATTTATCATTTTCACATCTAAGTTTTTCAGTAGCGAAAATAATTTACTTGATTTCAGTGCCAACTTCACCCAGATCGTACATCGAAAAACGAACAAAACCTCCTAACAGCACTTAATATTTCAAAACTTTCCCCGATCACATAAATACATTTAAAATCATTCGACAGTTTTGATCTATTAGCTGGGACTGCAGAACGTTTGTCATAACAGACCGAGGTTCATAGTAAGCTATAGTTAATGGTTGAACTTTTGTGTATCTACGATGTTCAAATTTGCCGATTTTCGGTCTGGATAACCTCTATTATTTATAGTTTCATCTTGCGAGTGCTAATATTTAATGTGTCTTGGATGCAATATTCGTTTTCCGTTTAAAAGTTTTTGAACGACTCCTATTTTATGGACTGTGAATGTAAAGAAAGCGTTTTAAAGCGCAGTTTTAGAAGAATTATAACTGTTGGTTTCGAAGACAAAGTGTTTTAGCGACCAAGTTATATTTTTATTTTTGGGTTTACATGATTTTGCTGTCAATAAGGAACAACGATAGTAGTAGTATTTTAATAAGGACAATCTCTATGTCATTTATGAATTACCACCGATTAGCAATGATATAAAAAATGCTGAGCAGTAAATACACTTCACGACCAAAAACAAATTACTTTTTTCATATCCTCAGCGATATTCAGTCGTAATCTTGCGCGACCTATTTCTTTTTTCAAATTATTTCCGTAATCGACTGTCACCGAAAGAGTGACCCAAGGCGTGGGTTGCCAGTAACGACCTCTCATGTTACCCTGAAGCCTTCAATTGACTCGGAATAATATACAGAACTTCATATTGAAAGAACTCTTTTCTGGGAACGACTTTGACGTTTAATCTGGGTATGTGATCGAAAAAGTGGGTAATTTATGTATGCCGCAGGGTACTGCAAGATGGCGACTGCTGCAAAGTTAAGTAAAGGTTACAATGTGATTGTCGTGTAGATCGAGATCGGGTTTGTTTAAAATAATAAGCTACTCTTTTCGATGCCAAATATGAAGTCTTATGACCTCTAAAGATGCCGTTTCTTTTTGTCCTATATTATTATGAGATCTATATTTTTCTGTCTGTCAATGAAAGTAAACTCACGTTGACAGACCTCAGGTCCAATGTTACAAGATTATTAGAACTTCAACTTGATTCATTATTAACACTTCAAGCACTTCAGCTTGAATCATTGTTCATTATTTCCAGTAATGATCTCATATTATCCAAACCACACTTACAATAAAAATTTCAACTTTCAATTTCAACAAAATAAATGTTAATATAATTCATTGCGGAGGTTTGCAAATAGCTTCCAACTCATAAGGTAGCTTGGCACGGATGTATAACCTACGATTTATATGAAGGTGACAGGTGCCACTGATTATGGCAATTCTACGAACTGATTGTTAACGTACGGATTTACTGAGGATATTTTCCTCTTTGATAAAATGTTGCGTTGTTCGAGCCTTATTATTGTGTGGTAATGATCTTGATAGAGGTCATTATGATCCGTGGATCTATGTTACAGAACCAAATACAAAGACATTTTTTTGTTATTGGGTCTGTCATAGAGAACATGGAGTATCAATCAACATAAGTATTCTAGGTTAGCTAACTACATTACTTCAATATATATTTTTGGGATTAAGGCAAAGCCACTATAATATAAGAGCGAACTTTACCCGCGTCAAACTCAAAAATTCTCAGAAATTAATCAACTGTGCCCATCACTTCTTTCAAGTATTGAAATCTACAACGTACTTTCTTAGCTATGTTAAAGCTACTGGTGTTGCACCCAGTAAAAGCTAGTACATAAACACCAACTCAAACGATACACTACCAACCATCGCAATTAAATAATGACTCCGCTCCATAAATCAAACATTTTTCCAACATCACCACAGCCCAATAAATACTCAGTTGGAACGTGTCATAAAATGTGCACTGCTATGAATGGAGTCAATTTGTGGTGGTTGCACACCAACCACAATCATTACCGAAGTACTTCAGTCGCCGTCATCACGTTTAAAATTGATGGTTCCGTATGTATACAGTGAGGGTTAAATTATTTGAGGCGGTCATCAAAATTACTATGTCTATAATTTTTTAATGAAAATTTAAGAAATACTTAAAAATATATCAACAACAAAATTATTTCTCAATACCTGCTCGGGCTAAGCAGTCTGTAGAAATCCAATTTCAACACTTTGATAATCAGTGCCTTTGATTGTAAGGTAACTATACATTGTTGGCAACATTGTTGGCAGCAGTGCCGCCGGGTTCATGCCACGAGGCATGCCGTCGGCACATACAAGAAGAAAATATATGCCTACCGGCAGCAAGAATATCCATCGACAGACCGGCGGGCAATACTGGCAGCCGGACCGCGGGCGCTACCGTCGGTACTGTATAGCCTTTATATTGGAAGACAGCTAAATAAAAAATAATAAAGAAGATGCGTTAAAATAACTAACATTAAAAACTTCATTACATTTCATTATCTCATCACCCAAAATCAAACTACAAAATTAATTCTGACTATCCCAAATGAGTAGCACCGAAGTTTACAAGTTTACAATATGGATTTTTGGTTCGATTCCCCAGTAATTACTTGGCCTGTTTGAAAAACTACTTAGTGAGCGCAGGAGCAAACTTTGTGCCGCATCTGGTGAGACTGAAAACAGACTCCGCTGTACAAAAGAAAAGCCTGAGTGACTAAAAGGGATCAAATTTTAAGCAAAGTGGTCATTTTCGTGTCTGGGATTAAGTGTATGTATGAATATTGATAGATATTTTTATGTTGATTTGGAATTTAGTAACTAAAATAGCGTTAGATATTGCAGAGAGTGTAATACATAATTTTACAAGCCATGTAGAAAATACAGCCATAAGTTGAGACTTGTATGTTGTGTAGCAAAGGCATGAATTAAATACATAAAAAATATAGTTTGTCAATTTACGCATCAACGCTTCAACAATTTTTTTCTAATAAAAAACTATTTCCCAACAAAGGATCAAACAAAAAAAAAGTCCCCAAAAAAACTAACGCGACAAAATATCGAAAAAAAAGATGGCCACGATATGGTAAAATTTAAAAATTTCACGTCGGACCAGTTTAGGCATTTTTGTAATAAATTGAAAGGCTTTGATTGATGACTTGCGCGGACGGTGTGTTTACTGTATACAGAATAAAGCCAATAAAATGTATACAAACTATGTATATGTATACATTGCACATTGTGTGATTGACATTTACATATTGGCCGAAGATATTTTAGTATACGTTTACCGTGGTTTCTGAGATAGTGGTGATTTATTGGTTTCTGAGGCTTTCATGCGGAGAGGAAACTGATTTTCTTTGTACAGCAATAAATATGCTGTTTAGTTTATGGAAATTGTGAGTAATATGATCCGGGGGTTGGATTTTCCTTGGATATATTTATTTAAACCTAATGGTTTAGGTGAAAATAAATACATGTATTGTGATTTTAAACGCCCTTTTGCTAATTTTAGGCCTACTTTAAATAAACGATTTTTACAAGTATTGTGTTTTTAACTAACTTAAGAGTTTATTAATATATAACTCCTTTCCCGTTGGTTTGCGACGGCTAGTTTAATATTTTGGAATATTTCACAGATTGAAAACTGAGAAAGAACAGCGAATACCTACTGCTAAATAATAGTTTTAAAAATATACACGTGTTTATTTTGCGTAGAAACAATGTTGCTATAAAAACAGTAGCGTCGCATAAGCTAGCGCTATATCAAGTCACTTTTTAATTAAAAGATAATATCCTAGAAAGATTTAGCTATTAAGTTTCAACTATATTTTAATGAGGACTTAAAAAAAGTAATTTATTCTTTATTGTATTCAAGTTACGCTGTCTGGGTTTACGTGACGTCAAAATGCTTGTAAAACTAGACATTTTGTAGATTTACTGGCTTTGAAGGTATTGTGAAGGTTTTTGTAGCTGTGATAAATTGTAATTTTAAGGTTTTTGTGTTAGTGATGTATTTTTTTTAGTCGAATTATGGGGTCAACTGTTTTGTTTTCTGCATGAGATAAAGTGATTAAATGGTAAAAATAATTTTCGTGATAAACAACGTAAGCTAAAAATCAGGGCCAAATTATTTAAGCCAAGTTTTAAATGTCCCGATTAAGTTACCAAACCAAGGTAAATATAGCAGTTAAAATATTTGAAAACTGAGTTATTGCGCTATGATTGTCCTTAAGTGTAGAACACGGATATAGAATATCATAAACAGATATTCAGCTCCCGAAATGTAATCGTTTCATAAACCACACATCAATATCATTATCATGTAACACCATAAATATACGATTAGGAACATCAAAACTTATGTTATCAAAACCTTAATATATTTAGGTAGGTTGACGATACACTATCATACCTGATAAGGGGGATTTGTAAAGGCTCAATATCGGCTCTGACATCAGACCGCTCGGCTCTGAAAAGCAATTGTTTATTATGTTTTACATTGAAAACTGTGTTTTTTTTGGTGTAAAACCGACTACGGTGGAATGTTTGCAGAAGATTTTTGTGTTTGGTTGAATTCATATCTATCATATTTTTAAGACCAAAGAAAAATAAATGAATTAAAAACCTTGACGCCTAAACACACGTTTTAACTTTGTCTCACAAGTAAAATTTTTTTGTTGTTTAAAAGCTCAAACTAAAACAAATGAATTTGCTTGACAAAACAAGACATTCAAAACCAAAATAATTATCATCAAACCACAGCCTTAACATCTTATTTCTAGTTAAACAAACAAAGGCTATATAACAAACTTAGAACTCTAGCTTTAGTCCTCGAAGGAAACTTAAAGCAGTTCAGCCCTACAGATGTAAAGGATTAAACGAGCGTAGAGGCGCGTGGTGTACGCCGTAGCCGCTACGGCGTAGCAAGGTTAGTGTACGTTTACGAATCTACGTGCCTCAATGTCGTTGTGATGAATTTAATACATTTATTGGGTATTTGTTACGTGATATCTTGTAGCAAAATTCTCGATATAGTAACCAAAATTCCTCTAATATTCAAGGAAACAAAATATTTTCAAGGACAACCTACTATCAGCATTTTTTTTTTCAGATTTTATTGAGTGTTTTCAGTGCTGTAAATCATGCTAATTTTGCAATAAAAATAATAAGTAAGTAAAAAGAATATAACAAAAATTACTTTTTTTAAATAAAATCTACTCAAAATTCCACTGCACAGTGGACACCTTCCACAACTTTTACAAAAAAAAAAAGTTTCCACATAAAAATATTTACCAAACACAATCCTGAAATTACAGACATTCTTTCACCGTAGTCGGTTAAACACACAATATCGGCTCGCCATGAATTTTTTACACGTTAGCACTTATTGCGTTATCGTCGTACAAAATGTTCGATTCTTATCTCACGAGAGGTTTTGTATGAATATGAACATGATATTATCATATCAGTATTTATAACGTAGTACTTATAAAAACGCTGTTTCATACACGAATGGGTTTTAGTATGTTTTTTGAAGATAAGAGCTGCAACATTGTTGGTTTACCGTTATAATTTCACAACGAAACCGTATTTTTTTCATCGAAATTTATAGATTTTTAAGTCTTAAATTAGTATTTCTAGGTTGTTTATCACATTTTCTTACAATTTTATCAAACCTCAGTTACAGTTAAACAAGAATTAAAATAAAAACGACGACGCACAAACTTCAAGGCCACTTTATTTATATCACTTCAATCACTCAATAATGTCACCCATACATTTTTGATAAATCCTCATCTACTATTCGTATTAAAAAGCCTACCTGCAAGATTGAACTTTATTCGGTAATCTATTTGACCCTCTAAATAAGTTTTCGTAAAGACGGGTCCCAGCTAAATCGCTTTGTCGAGCCAAATACGGTACATTTCTTCGATTCTATCAAGGTCCCTAGAGTCCTTTTTTAAAGGAAATTCCTCGTATAAGGAATAATATATTATAGTTCACTTGTACATATTAATGGTTATTTTAATTTGCTATATTTTTTTGTTTTGGTTGATATATTTGAATGTTTAGATTTTTTTTTATGAGCCTATAGTGAATATCGAATTTTGTTTTTAATTTAAATTTAAAATTTACTAATTATTTTGTGTATTACTTAAATTATTAGCCAAAAATGATCACTGACACTACAATCACACTCAAATTGACACACTAAAAACACAGTATTAAACAAAACACAAAACAAAGTCAGTCACACCAATATCCTGTCTATAATCAATCTCAATTTACACCACAAACCAAATGATTCACTGTTCAGCCAATAAAACACTTTTTCCACCAAACCACTGTGCAATAACGAAATAAAACTTCAAAAATATTTTTCCATCGTTTGGCTGCAATAATAACACTTATTCTAGCCCCTGACTTGGTCTAGTCTGCCAAGAAACTCGGCACAAATTATTATATGATGCATCCGTAACATTTAAATATCTTTATCTTAATAGAAATCTTATTATAAAGGTGTTCGAAAACATTCAATTCGGCGATAACGTTTGTTTTGTTATTAAGTTTTCATTATTGCACAGTGATTTTATTGAGCTATTTTTCTAATAGAACGTCGTCGTATTAAGGTTAATGTTTTTTGAGTATGATTTGAGAGTTTGTTTTTGCGCTTGTTTATTTTGTTGTTTGTTTTCTTTTGTATTTTTCGGGACAGTATCTACTTTCATAAACATTCACTCTACTCACACTGATATTCACACATACCAAATCATTTTTGAAATTCACATTATCTCAAACACACTTCAAACAAAATAGTCACGTTTACCTACTTAACCAATTTTAACCATCTTTACTTTACAGTATAGTTAATTCACAGAAATAATAACTCCATTTATAAACAGTTTCGCAGCGATAGTAAGTAAAGTCCCTAATTAATTTTCAGGTCAAATATAGTTAGTACAGTCATAAATTTCGGAGCAACTTTGAAGTCGGTAGGCTAAACTGAGATAGCGAGAGGTTCGTCATGAAATTTATTTTTCTACAAAATATTTACGTGGTTTCTGTATTTTTTGTAGACTTTAGTATATTTTTAGGATTGCAAAATGACGATTTTATAGAAACAATAATGATTTGTATTCTAATAGAACTGTGTATTGGCTTCAATCGTTCAATATAGTTTTATTGCTATTTATTCGTTATGATGTTCATAATAAAGTCCAATTTGCATAAAAATGCAGTCTTTTTGCATAAAAAGAAATGACCGCGAAGTCTAAAATCTCAACACGCTAGTCTTAATTTTTAATATTTCCCTAACGTCTCAGCTTACTCTAAAAAGCTTTTAAGCCTTTCAGCACATTTCCCTTTCACTTAAACTATATTTCGTTATTTTCAGTTACTTTCAGCTCATCAGCGTTTCAGTGTTTTGTTTTATAATTATGTTTGTTTAAACTGTCAGTCAACGACCCACAGTGCGACGTAATTTGTTTGTGTTTCATGTTATGAGTCACGAGCCAGACAATGTCACAGCTTTTATCATTGTTCATACATACAACCGGATTTTTTGAGCCAACGTGTAAATAATTCTGTGCCTATCTCCACCTATCCCCGAAACTTACCTCCACAGATTAGAGACATCGAGGTAATTATGATTGATATATTTATAAAATCGACTAATTTAACTTCGACTATGTCTTTACTAACTAGCGCGTCTAACTCGAAAGCTTGGCTATTTTAAGAGATTTTTAAATTCTATATTTAGAGGCGTGAAGGCAATGAAATATTAAACTTTGTACTGGCGATAAGTATCGTTAGCGCTACTACTATTATATCACTTTTTAGAATTAAAAATGGCACTAAAAAGACACGATTTATAATCGATTTTGTTACACAGCAATAACCGCCGCTGAACGTCAACACACAAAACACAACTTTTCTTTATTTATTTTTAAATATTTTTTTAAAATTTTATTTTATTAATATTGAAACATCAACGTGGAAATGAATACATCAAAATGCGAACTAAATACACCAAACGGGTTTAGCTTGTCTTGGGTATTATCATAAGTGTGCGTTCATATTGGCTTGTTATTATTGTTGTTTACGCGCGTGGCTTCTGCGAGCCTGAGCGGCGGGCGTGTGCGCGGCCGTGGCTGGCTCTGGACTGACTCCACGACCAACCGTGACGTCACGGAGACGAGCCTCACCACAGCGCATGCGCCGGACGCACACATACACACAGTCACGCACGTGTCTCGCTGACTGCATGTGCCGATCACGCACACATAACTACAAACTTCAAACTTCAAATATATATTTTGAAAGAGTTATTTATTTTCTAAGTATATCTTAGACACCAATGACTGTGTTTCGGATGGCACGTTAAACTGTAGGTCCCGGCTGTCAGTGAACATCCTTGGCAGTCGTTACGGGTAGTCAGAAGCCAGTAAGTCTGACACCAGTCTAACCAAGGGGTATTGGGTTGCCCGGGTAACTGGGTTGAGGAGGTCAGATAGGCAGTCACTTCTTGTAAAGCACTGGTACTCAGCTGAATCTGGTTAGACTGGAAGCCGACCCCAACATAGTTGGGAAAAGGCTCGGAGGATGATTAGATTTATACTATACACACAGTCATGTGTCTCACTGATGATGCGTTCTTACGCTAACTTAGTTATATGCAAGTTTGGTTGAAGTTATGTAGTGTGTAGGCAAAAGCCGAAAGTTATGTTTATTAGTTTAATTAAGTTACTGTTTTGACTGACGGAATGACGAGTGAATAACGATGAAATAGAATTTTGAGGGTTTTTTTCGTTTGTTTAATTTTTTTCCGACTCACTTTAACTAGAGTGTGGGTCACTTTTTTTTTTTGTCACAATTTGAACTGTTTATGACAACTCTTTTGAGAACTATTGCAATCCAAAAAATAATAACACTCTTTATGTATTCTATTTACATACACAAATATGTGCGTGAATTTAATGAAATGATTTATATTTTATGTTGTTATCTAAGATAATCACATTTCTTAACTAACAATATTATCCAAAACACTATCCGTCCTAAAACTAATCTCTCAAAAAGGCCACTTTAGCCGAAAAAAAGGAAAATTCGCGTAGAGACACATCCTTCCCAGACCTTGACCCTTGGAAATAGAGCCTCCACGTAGAGTCGTTACAAAGGGCATTATTAACTACGAGAGTAACACATCTCTATGTAGTAGAGTCGGCTCTATGTAGAGACCAATAAAGTGGTGTGTTTTGTTTGGGATTTGTGTTTGGTTTAGTGATAGAAAGTTGTTAGTATATTTAATGTTATACAATTTTTGACATTGTTATTGATGCTGCAAAATTTAAACCGACTTCCCAAAAGTATGATGTCGATTCAGATGTTTGTTTTTTATTCAGTCGCGTTACCAATTGGAATACGCAAGACTTTCGTAGTCTCTATATCAATAAGTATCAATCAACCTACCTTACCTTTTTAAATGGTCCAATATTTAAAACAATTCATTACAATATTCTCTTTTGCAGAAAAATAGCTTGCAAACAAAAATAAATAATTATTTCAGTTCATTCACTTCCAATAAATAATTTATATACCAATAAACGACACAAAACCAATAACACTTCGCATCTTTTAAAAGATACAAAAATATAAAAATAAAAATATCAAACACGTAGTTGTCTGTCTAACAAAACGGTTCATAAAATGTCTACAGCTGCTACGCCGCTACGAAGCTACGCGGCTACGAAGCTACGCCGCTACGAACGCGTAGCACGTTGCTACGATACAGTTGAATGAACTCTTCTCTGCTTTAAATTATTATTGATGGTTTAAAAAGCCTTTTTATTGTTTTTGTCGGCAGCTGTTTGTGATATGTTTAACTATTATTTTGTTGTCTGTTTTTGAATTGTTTGGTTCTAGAATTGAATTGTTAAGATTTTTAAAGACATGGAAATGTGTCAAACAGATGAAATAGGTATTTACAATTTTTACGAGCAACCAAAACTCCATATGATGATGGTAAATCGACCAGAATAAAGTTGTAATGAATATGAAAAAGCCACAAGACCTTTTATTATTAAACGTAAAAAAACAACATCACCTTTTCAATAATACATTCTGTAAAATACAAAATAGTGTAACGAAGCTTTATATAAATAAACCAGTGACATGTTTCGATATAAATAAACTAGCCAGTCACTGCGGAAGAAACATGACTGACCTTGAACCTTATAACTACTTTTTAAGTATGCCACCACTCATTGACTTTATTTTTATACGATCTTATCTTCGCCAAAAAAACACCAAATATCCTAAGAAGGTACGGATGTATTTTCCGAAATTGAGTGAGTTCGCCATAAAAATCCTTAATTGTTAGTCCATTTTTAGTGTAATTTCTTTTTTGAAAGACGACTTAAAAAAATGAACCTCATAACACATGCAACTAAAAACAATTGTCTGTAATAAGTAATCCAGTCTTTAGATATACGAAAAAAAGGTTATAGTAACTAAATAACCGTATACCTAAAACTATTCTTTAGTAACACAAACATAGACCTACATAAAAAAAAACCTAGGCAGATAATATTGACTATCCTTGTACACCGTTATCAAATTACTTTTACGCCATGTAGTCCATCCTTCGTGCTTCCAGTAAGGGCACACGGCAAACTTTTAGTCGCCCGATAGCTTGTTTGGGCTCATAAATCAGTATGAAGAAGAATGGCAGTATGCACATTACAAAGATCAGGTATTAAGCCTGTCATTGAACATCTTTGGCTGTCGTTACAGTTAGTCAGAAGCCAGTAAGTCTGACAACCAGTCTTACCGAAGGGTATCGGGTTGCCCGGGTAGCTGCGTTGAGCAGATCAGACAGACAGTCGCTGCTGTATTCGGTAAGACTAGAAGCCGACTCCAACACAGCTGTGAAAAGGCTCGAGACATGAGATATTTAGCCGGTATCAGATCGACTGAAAACTTTTACTAGAAGCGAGATTTTATTTTTATTACCTTTAAACAAATAGTTAAAAAAACACGCTTTTTTTAATGACGTTGGTTAGCTAGTCATGTATTGTCATCAGAACTCAGAGCGTCGGCAAAATTTCATCCTGATCGAAGACCAGGAAGTGGGTCACATGAAGATTGCAAAATTTTCTTACATACGTAGTTACAAGTGAAGCTAATATATAAACGTGTTAAAAAATTATATATACTTTGGGGTCAACTGTCGGCCGACTGTTTAGTCGCCAGTTTGCGGGGTATTCTTAGACTAGATCAATTGAAGGCCATTTGATGTAATTTAGCTTGTACACTCGTTGCGAACAATGAAGGAAAAGGATTTCTTATGTCCTGACCTAAATTGAAATCTAACCGAGCCTTTTGTTGGTTGTGTTATCAATAGGTAGTGCGGTAGATTTTTTTTTTATGTGTAGAAATATCATATATCTACACAGTAAGGTCTAAGTAGCTCAGAAATAAAGGAAAACACAAAAACTATCTAAACTCGTACACTAGTTAGATAAGTCTATTAAAATCAGCCAAAACAAATGACAAGAGTTTAATACTGGAATTTTATAAAACGGCGACAAAGCTGTTAATTTCTAAATGTGTAACTCAGTTTTGTGGTGGATTCACCGTTTCCGATACGTAAGATTCCCTACCCAGTTTATTATTTTTCAAATCAGTTCAGTAGTTTCGGAGCCTTTACACATATATAATAACATAAATAGATATACTTTACATATGTAACAGCACTTCATCAAGTATACTACTCAAGTGATTAATTATTATACAACCTTAACCATCATACGTAACACTAATAGTTGTAATCTGTATCTTGTGTTATCTGTGTACAATTAATTGTGTGAATAAAATAGTTTTTTTTTTTTCATCCCTTTCCCTATCACTGATAGTGATAGTTCCCAAGATATTGAATTTCTCACACCACTTGAACCTACCTCAGACTTACAGTTTACCATGTCCTATCCTATTTACCATGTTCTAGCTACATAGCTAAACTCCAGCCATACAAGAGGGGTGAGCAAAGATCATAGCAGGTCGCAGATCGGGTCGGCGCAATCAAGCGACCGTCAATCAACCACCAGCCTTACTTAATTACCGCATCACGTGTGGGCAGTCGTACTTATACCAATGTGCAAGTGTGAGTTACCCTTTACACTACATCTCATATACAGATAGGGTAAAGTCACATCTGTGTGCGTGGAACGCTTGCTTACATTTGAAACACAACTAGGAGTTATACCAATGTGTGTGTGCAACATTTTCCTTGTATATAAATGTGTGGGTGGGAATGACAAATGTGTGGGTGAGTCAATTACGAGATTTTGTATATGTGTGCGTGATACAGATACAGAAAGTCAGGGATAGTAGGCAGTGATTGTCAATTTGTTTATGTATGAGTGTGTTGACAGTGTTTTGATTAATTTCAAGGCCTTCTGGTTTGATTGATCAAATCATTTGGATTGGAGTGATAAGAAACTTGATGATGTTTGAGTTGTGGATGCTGGTTGATTGGAGATATACTGTTTGTGTTTACTTGTGGACTGACGGCTATGTCACAATGTATAATCATGATTGTTTAAGGCATTATTGAATCTTGTATATGAAACTTAGAGATCAGTATCACGGATAGCATATGTAACAAAATAGACAAAAAATGTAATTTTATAAAAAATATTCATATTCAATACCATTCATAATTACCTATTTCATCAATAAATTACTATTTAATTCTCATATTTTAGAGGTGTCTCACAATCCGCACGCAAAATACATTTCTCAGCACCATCATCTACCCCGGTAAACAAACTCTTGTTTCAGATTATATTATTTGAGGGCGACAATGACGTCACAATATCGTCATAACTGTTACGAAGGTCGATGGTATTTGTTGAGGTCACGGAGTAAGAAAATATTAGCGGAGATACCATAAGGGTAATCAAATAAAATCAGGAATAATATTTATCCAAAGTATTCACAATAATTTATTCAAAGTAGGCTGCAAAACAGCACTTTTCGAACGTTAGAATTACATGAGACTGCTCCAAAAACACCCACCCGCCATTCCTTTATGTTATTACTGAGAAGATGTGGCGCAAGAAACTCCTCAGAAGGCTGGTTAGGTGCCTCCTTCTAGATAGAAGTAAGAAGAAGTAGGCCAGGTACTAGTGAACTAATGAGGCGTTTGGATTCTTTGTGGCATCTGTCAATAATTACTGGTTTGACAAAAGATGGGTGGGTTCCAAAAAAGGCGTTTATGAGCGGAGACAGTAACGTTCCTCGTCCACCGAACACCCGTATTTTGGCACGTTTCTTTCTTAGGAGATTTTCCGTTATGACATATCCGCTAGTCATTTCGTTCTCCATGGTTGAGGTAAAGGGTATTTGTTTAATGAGGTCGGATTAACGAAGAAATTTTGTAATTTTGTTCAAACATTTGTCGATTACACGAGGTTATTGTAGTGTTATTAAATCGGTGTTGTTTTGGGCGTTTTGATTGTTTAAATATTTTGTTGATGGTTTAATTTTAGGTGTTAAGTAAATATTGTAAGCATACTCAACTTAATACTATGATTTATAGTGGATGATTAAACTTATTTGAGCTGTATTGTAACGATGATGGATAATTGTTTTTTTTTTGTTTTTTATCAAATTGATGCTAAGGATTAGCATTAAGAATTCAAATAAAAATTTTGAAGGCGCTATAATTGTATAAATTTATAGGTATAGCTATAAGTATAATATTCTAAAAATAGTTCATCCCCAAAAAAAGTGACAAACATTCTAAGCACTTCTGGTAAATATTAACCTTTTCCAATATACTTAGTGTACCGAGAGCTGTCTCGTAAATTACACCCAATCAACAAATAGATTATATTGCCGACGGGCCGATAGTAAAGAGTCACAGACTCCAGTACTAAACATCGGTCCCGAGATGAGATGTAAAACTGAGACATACGTAGGCACTTTAAGAAATTGGCTCCTGATATTCTCTCACACATTATGACGCTCCACATTTCGACCAAAATGTGAATAAATGGTTTAAACCACTCAAATTTCCTAAAGAACTCTGTACACTACATAAAATAATATGATCTTAGAAATACGTAAGCAATTGACCCATTTTATACCTGTGAAACCGTAGCAGCGTAGCACCGTAGCATCGTAGCTGCACTACGAACCGTAGGTGGCTACGACGTAGCATTACAAGTGAACAGGATGTTATTTTAATCCCAATGAGCTTGCTATGTTTGATTTAAATATTTTATAGTGTTTGACGATAGTTTAAAAACTCACAGACAGATTAAAAAAAATGATTATTAGCTTCATTGGAATTGATTGCAATGTAATTTCTTTTTAAAAAGAATGGTTTGAACTATTGAAAATCTTTATATACTTTCTTAATTTATTGATATACACAGAAAAAAAATCTCCTCTATTTTTACACACCATGTATACTAAAATATGAATTCCCACTTTTAAAAATGGAAATCTCGAATTTCTGTTTTAAAAAGTTTCAACAGTCTCTTAAAATATTTTCAGAGACATTATAGTATTTTGGATATTAGCCAGATTTGGTTGTGACGTTAATTTTCATTTGTCTGACCTGATCAACCTCTGTTCGTATTATTTTTTGGCAAAAAAACTTACTATTAAGATGTTTACGCCAGACTTGACACGGATATTAAGAGTCATGTTTCAAGGATTCTGCTGTATTTTGTTAAGGATATTAAGTAATAAAGAAAAAAAAGATTTGCTGGCAAAAAAGTAAACCTTTTGTGTAGAATCGCCATCTATATAATTATTGTCGTATACCCAAACTGATTGGTTGATGTCTTTGTCTCCCTTTTTGTCAAAATTAACCTGAGTCAAAGGAATGCCAATTATCGATTGGTATTCGTCTACATTCTCCTAACGTTTTTACAATGCGTGACTTAAATTGTATACATTTGGGCGGCAAATTTATCCGAAAATATCAAAAAAAAACGAGTGATTCTCTCTTATCTGAGTCTTTTAATAATTGCGAAGTGATACCCACGTAATAATTGCCTAGAACCCCTCACATGACTGCTGCAATTTTCCCTATCAGCCAACAGCCGAAGTAACCCACATATCAGCCGTATGCGAGTCAGCCGTCACCAATTATGCTTAGCAATATTTCAACTTGTATGTATATGATGCGAGTAGCCGAAAATCGATCTCAGTGGCGTGCACTTGGAGAGGCCTATGTCCAGCAGTGGACTGCGATAGGCTGATGATGATGATGATGATGATATTTCAACTGTTAATTATTGCCATGTGTTTGTTCTAACTATGCTAGCTTAGATCTCGAGACGAAAACTTACATGCTTTTGACCACCCCTAAAAACTGCCTAAGATGTTCAAATGACTCCTACTAATTACACCTAAAAGAAAAATTTTATCTGTCTGTCTCAAAACATCATTTAAAAAATACTTCTATCTGTTCAGCCTCATATCAAAATCTTTTCATAACTACGTAGTATTATCAGCATAATAACCCAGAACCCTCACATGCAATTTTCTGTATCAGCCACATATCAGCCGTATGCGAGTCAGCCGTCACCAATTATGCGTTGCAATATTTCAACTGTTATTGCCATGCGTGGCTTCTAGCTATGCTGGCTTAGATCTCGATTAGACTAACCTACTTTCAGCCGGTTGCATAATTACTCCCGATAATAACTGCTTCAATCGTATATTGTGATTTAATATCAGTTATTGTGGTGTGTGGTTTGCAGGGCAAATAAGTTTTGATAAAGAAGAAAATTAAATGTTGAAAATAATGTTTGTTTATTTATATTTTTTGCTGTTCGTTTGTAATAGGGAATTTCTCAGAAGGCTATATCCTGTTTCTATATTTCTTGTAGATTGAGTTACTGGAATAATAAAAAAAATATTCTTCGCCTACGATACGTCCCACGTATTCTACTAAAAACCTACATGCTGATGTTTTTGATGTAATCATTTTTCTATAATTTATTATCTACTCCCCCAAAATATGTCAAGACCAATCCCCCTCAGGCAAGTAAAAACGAAAGTATAAAATAATTACTTACTTAACCTATTTTACAAAAGCGGTTTCACACACCCACTGGGCACCAGTTTTCGTCCAATCGAGCAGAAAACGCGCCTTCATTTTTTTAACTTTTATTTCTCTTTAAGCCCACTCTGGTTGTTCTTTGAACCGGCTTATTCGTTCGTTAACGTACCCGTCAATTTTGCAACCTCCTGTGTAACGGCTGTGAATTTCAAGGTTAAGGGAAAATGAGCTTTATGGCAGCGGAATAGAGGCTATGGTGAGTTGAGCGATGGGACTCACGCGTGGCGGATTTTTTTTGTAATATTTTTCTGGAAGATTTTGTTTTTTGTTGATGTGATAGAACGCTGATAGTGTAATCTCAAGGTGTAGTGTCAGTAGTGTAAGAGAAAATTCATCATCTGCCTCATCATCAGCATCTGCCCAGGCTAGCCTGGGGGCTTCCAGTTTAATCGGATGCAAATGATTATCAGTGTTCTACAAGGAGCGACTGTCAATCTGATCTCTTCAACTTAGTTACCCAGGCAACCCGATACCTCTTGGTGATGCACTTTAAACTTATTACATAAAAACAAATACCAAAAAAAATACATTGAACGATTTTACCATTACCATTCATTTTCGAACACCATGTGATACTTTTAGAACTAAGCACGTGCCTTACCCCTCAAATCACGCACGACCCCAATACCCAATACCAAAATAGGCTCCTCTTGGAAGCCTCGAGGCAACTTAAAAGCACCTGCAAGTTGAAGCTATAGCATCGAATAGCTGCTGGCTAAGTTTTGACTCTTATGTCATTTATGGTTAAGAACTTTGAACTAGCTGTTATAACTTGTGCGTTGTTCAACAATTTAATGCTTTTCGACTGCACGTGGGAAGCATCTTAGTAATACGTAATACTGTATAGGATTCTAACAAACTAGTTATAATATAGACTAAACCAAGTTTCTCATAATTCACCTTCAAGTTAATTTAACACATCCCTAATATAAAAACACAGTGATCAAAAAAATGAAATTGCGGCCACAACAAAATCTTCAACATTCACCAAACACCGAGTCTCTTTACACAAAAATCAATTACGTATCGAGTAATTGCAGAAACCAATTAATTTACCAAAAACATACCAATAAATCCTAAACAAACTTCGTCGAATCCAACCCTTCAATACCTGACCTTAATAAACTCATAATACATAAAACAAGCTCCTATTTAAAAACACATTAAATCAAAACCCCACGGGGTTCCCAATTTAATATAACCATAACAAAAGGGGTGAGAAATTTATAGTACAAAATTTTATACTTGAGGATACTGCCTTTTTCCTGCCATCCTTGATAAATATTACAAGTGTTCTTTCGTACGGAACCATTATTAAATTTTATGTGCCAGCCCTTCACAATATACCACTTATTGTAATTGCGATGTTCAAATTATTAATGATGGTAGCCCTGTAATGTGTCACTTGTAATTATAAATTTTGTTCTGGTAATTATTTGAATGGATGTAATTTTGTTTTATTGTAGAAGGTCATTATGGCATTTTTGAGGACGTATTATGAGACCAAAAGTATTTTTTAAAGTGATTTTCGACCATGATTTTTTGTAATAAATTAACACTTTGAAGCTACATTTACTTTCTTTCATAATAATAAAAAAATTGTTATTTTGTCAAGTCGTACTTCCGGCACTCAACACGCCTTTTCATTAAACTACCAATAAATCTCTTACTCAAGCCGAACACCGTCTAAAACAATTAACAACGACATCATACTAAAAATCTTTACACGAATACCTCTTGCAATGAGGGCAGTCAAAACCATACCGAGTACAGTCACAAACAACGGTGAAACACGAAACTGCAGCAAAACGAACAAAAGTGTGTCCGCGACAAATTTTTCACTTGGCGTCATAACACCGTTTGCGTGTGACTGTACAAATAAAAGTGTATGAAAGCCGAAACTTGAAAAGCGTTGCAACGGGCACGCGAGGAAAAAACGATAAAGCTATTTCTCTGGATTGTGTTACATTGATGTATGTATGTACGTGTGTTTTGTTATTTTTACGACCGTTTCTAACCGCAATAATTTTTATTTTGAATAGGAGTGAGGGAGATGGATTGAGTTTATCAGTTACTTGTCAGCGGCCATTGACTTACTCTCTCGCTCGTTCTAGTATTCGCGCGTAAGTATGTGTGAGTTTTATTTCTGTGCAGATGCGGAGTAATATTTTAGGATTCTGTTAAATAAATGATTACTTAAAATATATAAAAATGGCCTAGTAATTAAATATAAGAAAAAGCCACAAAACAGTATACTAACTTGGAATAAAAAAGACGGAATATACTGACAACACAATAAAAGACACACATAAAAATCAAAGTTTAACAATAAATAAGGGCCAGTCACGTCACCTAAGGATTACGGCGGGTCGCACACTGAGCAATAAAAAAAGCACGAATCACGCTGTCACATAGTGACGTCACAAACGTGACAAGTGATGTGTTAAACTAGAGCTATTGTTAAGAAAGTAAGCTTTTGTTTCATCTTTAAGAAAAAACTTGTGCTTAAGTAGAGGATTTGCTGCTCTTTTTAACTTTTCTTTGTAGTCCTAAGTTTTGTTGGTAATTATTTTTTTGCTAGTATCTGAAACGGCATTAATCTAAATAAATGCTAAATAGAACCATTCAATGGATTACAATTACCAACCCCTAGAGTGTATGAAACTGAACGGATATTTATCCGGTAACTTTTAAAAAGAAACATTATTATTGTATGAAAAAAACAAGTGCTCCAAATTTTATTCCAGTCATAACAATCGTTTTAAAAACCTCTTCATTTTTGATTCCGTTAATAATTCTCAACTTCCGAGTGTTGCCTTTATCTTCAACCCTTAGTTGAATCGTACAACATTTTTGTATTAGCCAAGTAGGTACATTGGACCCCTAGGCGAAGAATCACCCCATTTCACGGTGGGGTCACAGAGAACCCCAGTTTATCTCTTCGAAGGTGGCAAGAGAAATGTAAAAGGTGGATGGGGATCCATTACTTGCATACCCTAATATAATCTTTCAGCTTGCTCTAAATTGGCATTTCCCTTTATTTTCCCTCGTATTTTTCGTTAATTTAGTACGTGAACTGTTTTTGTGATCGACAAGAAAATCGGAAATATTTTGTGATGAATAATGCATTGATCGAATGTCCTTATTCAAGGTCTAAACTATTATTAAAGCCTCTTTATGAATATACGAGATCGTACATAACACACAATGCAATAACACAGTAATACTTTAATTAGACGACAACAAACACACCAAAAAATAACTCAAAACCTATCAGAACCAGAACCAAAAATAAATTTTCACTTTCCAAGCCCCATTTAGCTCTGTCGATACCTAAACACCACGACAATATCGATACATCATTTGAGAAACAATAGTGGTGTGCTCTAAACGATAGTGCGGCACACAGTTGGAACACCCCGGAACAGTGATAAGTAACTGTTCCTCTCGGCTGACTTTTACAACTTGAGGAGATACATGGGTAGTGCACTCGCTTACTTTCACCTTCGGATCGATAGGAAAGTTTGATTTTGCGTTTTAGCAGTGTTGAAGAATGTCAAAGATAAATAAGAGTAATTATTATCTTAATTTAAATAAATGTTTAAACAGTTTGTACCAATGTGTTTGTACAAATGTTTAAACAGCTAAATAGCTCAAGATTCAAAATCAGAATAACCTGTTATTTCATATTTTTTTAGGAAATATTATCAAATAACTGTAAAGCATCGGGCTTAAAATATAAACCCACTTTCCGCATTAACTTGACATTTCATAGCGACGCTAAACAATAAAAAAACTGTTTTGTCTACGTCTGTCAGTTACGAAACAAAAACACGACCTTGGCTAGTCTCGAGCCAATTACAGTATTTGTCAAAGATTTTCTAAACAAACCGCCGTCGTTCCAATCCTTATCGTCCTTGAATATTCTGCTACAAAGATGCTGGAAAAGGAAGACGGTAAGTCTTCTTACACGTTTCTAATCGTCTATAAATCATTACCGACCTTTGTGCATGCCCGTGTGCTTATCCTTAAGCACGGTGAGCTCGTAAATCTTGCCGAACTCCTCGAACATGGGCCGGAGGTCGTCCTCCTCCAGATGTCGCGGTATCTGGCCTATGAACAGTTTGACGGCGTCCTTGCCGGCGCCCGGCGGCGCGCCCGTGCGCTCCGCCGGCGTCAGCGGCGACGCGCGCTTGTGCTCGCTCGCGCCGTGCACCGGCGTCGACGGCGCCGTGCCGATGCTCGACTCCCGGCTGTGAGGCACGCTCACCATGCTCACATTCTGCATATTGTAACCCAACAGCATCGGGTTCACACTACGCATATTCGCTCCCACAAGCATTGTTTATCACAGTTAACAGACTTTAATGAACACAAATTTTTAATCACAGTGCTTTGTACTTCAGTTGACTTAATCTATAAATTCGGTTTGCAAGTTTTTTTAAAGCTCACTCGTGTTTACTTTCGTTTTTCGCGGAGGGCGAGTGTTTAGGAGGTGGGGCTGGCTTGTGTGAGTGTGCGTCAGAGCTGCGTCTGTGTGCGTTACGTCTCTTCTCACAGTCACCCCGTAATGCGTAATATTATCGATCGGTATAGTAACAGTAGTAGGCAGTACAGCCGTCCCCCCGTTTTTCTCACTGACGCGGATTTATTTCTGTTTTTTATGAGTGATATTTTTTGTTCTATTTATTATTTTATAAATATTAATATTTAACAGTTATTTAACTAATATTGCACATTGATTTAATTAATAAATACACCTTAATATTTAACATTTACTTATATTAATTAATGAATTAATAATTATAATTAACAATGAGAAAAATTTGGCACGATGCTAAATCTACACATTAATTTTTGAGCGATAATTATCCTAGCACAATTTTCCGAAAAGTTTTTAAATATTTCCTTTAATTTAGAATGTTATTACTGAGTTTTTCCACACGTGAAAAAAGTATATAATGTTAGTGTTTACGTAGCGAGAGCGCGTCACACGGGGCTCTGTTTACAAACAAACCGCGGTCCGACACACAGTATATTTTTTATATATCTTTATTTTATTTTATCCCGCCGTTTACCTCTGATTGTTCACACGCAATTTGTCACAGTACACACGAAAATGTCAACAAGAAAAACTGTTCATTTTTTACTGGTACACTTATCACTAAATTATTATCTAACTTAACTTAGCACTTGACGACGATTAACCATGACTTGACGCACAAACGAAAAGCACAAAACACGAACTAAATGAGACAACAAATTTGCCGTGTTCCCGTCTATATGCCTACATGTCCACTAACCTAAAATTCCCTCCGAGGTCCCCTCATAGCTGCCATGGGGAGTCTCGAGTCTTGATACAATCCTCCCTTTCACTCACCCTCAGATCGCGAGTAAATTCGCTTTGTGTGAATAGCTTGATTATTTGAAATTTCTTGTTTCGCTATTCCGGTGGTGTTTATGTGTACAGGTTTCTTGTTTTGTTATTTGTGGACAGTTTTTATGAATGAAATTTTGTGAATTTTTTTATATTAAAAAAAAATTATTTACCCAATAAAATGATAGAGTAAAATGATATTTATTTAAATGTGTATTTTATGTAATTGTTTATACAAAGAAGTTGTAATTTCTTTGTATATGAATAAAAAAACCTTAAAATTTCCGTATAAAAAATGTGAATTTTACCTACATGTATGTTTTATTTTTGCGTTTCTTTTTTTGTTTGTTGGTATAATAAAATTATTATTTGTCTTTTGTGTTAAATCATCATGCTCGGTATTTTTAAGTGTGGTTTGCGACTTGTGTTTTATTGCTTTCATTTAATTTTCTTGTAAAATTGAAAAAAATACAAATAACCCAGATTTGTTTCTAAAATTATAAATAAATCACATACAACGACAAAAATGGCCAACAAAGAGAGCAATGCATCATTATTAATAAACACAGCTTAAACCCACATCAGGAGTGTTCGAAAAAAAACCTTTTGCCCTGAATAATTTAGCCAACCGACGCTTAGTAGTAGGTCGTAAAACGCAATGGCAAATTCGGTAAAAGGTCTTCAATGTTTGGTCGAGCTATAATTCAAGCCCCAAAAATAGCGAAGGGGATAACCACTCCCTCCCGCCGCCTCACCCCTCGCCCCTCCCGTCCCAGCCTCCGATGATCTTTGCACGCAACTCCTAATGGCTGTTTAGAAAAATACATAAAAAGGAAACCCTCCTTGAGTTATCTGGATTTTTTTTTAATTTATGAACCGTGGAGTGAAATTTATATGGTAATATTGGGACTTAATTAAGGGGGTTGTTGTACTGTCTTTTGTTTTTGTGTGTACCTGTGTTGGTGGGGGAAGCGTGTAGATATATCTGTGCCCTTTTGTAATGTGTCCTCTCTTATGACAGTGATGAACTCAATGGAACTGATTTATCTGTTTTTAGTTTAAGGGTATATCTAGGTATTAATATTTTTAAGTTTACCTATAGCTCGCTGTTTTGAGATATATTTTTTATTGGTATAAACACAATAATGGTAGGTCGTTTATTTCAGTTAAGTATAGTATTTAATTTTCAAATGAGTAGCATGTGTTGTTGTAACAATTAGTGCTAACATAATAATTGCTTTTAAAACTGTCCTGTCAGTGTTACACAAATAATGAGCTCACTAATCGGTTTATATTTTGTCTATATTCATTAAATGGTAAACTAATTTGTGTGTAAATGTATTTTAAGCTTAAGAGCGGATTTTTATTTTTAAGTCTCAGTTTATGAATACTTGAATAGTCTCTTAAGTAGCATGAAAATGACAAGAAATACCTTTCCCACTGCAATTATAATTATTTAAGAACCTCATTATTTTTAAGAATTAAGAATACCATTGTAGAAGTTGGTTAAAAAACTGGTCCTTCCCTACATTTTTTAATACAATTTTTTTTCGACATTAGTAAACATAGAGTTAACAAATAAAATTTTCAACATATTTAAAATCCAAACACACATACTTTATGCACATAACATGTTGGTAGTTGCATCTCCGGTGCATCAATTAGGGGTTGTTTGGTGCGGTCTCATGCGCCCAAAACGTCAGTTGCATGCGAGCGCCGACCGAATTCTCTAAACCACAAACATTTGCTAACGTTAGATATTTTGATTTTACTAATGTTGTTTTAGTTACGTAGTTTTTAGTTGTTTTTTGAATTGAATATTATATATAAACATTTTTTTTAATTGGTTAGATTTAAGAATATTGTAGATTGTGTTTTATAGGTACGCATATTTTCTATTTGTTCGTAGATATTTGGTGTTGTTTTTTACTAAATATATTTTTATTTCAACATTGTAGCTGGCTGTTTAAATTATGTATTCCTATCATTGTTTTGTTTGTTTTGTCACTGGTTTATTAGTCAAACTTTTCATGAACATGGTGTATTTTTATACAGTAATAAAACATTAAAATGAATTATTTCGTGTTTATATTACTTTTATAATAAAGAACCCTGTTCCTTACATATCCCTAAACTTACCTACGTTACTTTAGTACATGACCCCTAATGACCCAAAACCCGACACATCTTAATATAGTCTGTGCCCGTCACGATCGTCACCGGTGCGGCAGAGAGTATTGCGGTCACATCGCCGTCATCCCGCATAAAGGTAATTATGAGCTATATCTTGTCATAAGCTGGTAATTATTATGTTATTTTAGGGTTACTGGTCTTAAGAGTAGTGTGTATAGGGGCTAAAGTTGAATTTGTTTGAAGTTTGTGTATGAAAACATGGTTCAGAGAGATATACATCAATATAACAAAGTATGAAGAGTTTATTTGTTTTTGCCTGCTAATCTCAGGAACGAATGATTCGATTTGAAAGAAATATTCAGTTTTCGTTAGCTCATCTTCAGAGAAGGGTATGGACTACTGTTTATCTGGGTGCAAAAAGTTGTTATTCCTATGGAACGCAGGTTAAACCGCTGGTGGCAGCCACTACCTTGTTGTGAGATTATTTAGTACCTACCGTAGTATACGTGGCGTTATTATTTAAAAAGGAACTCAGATTTTATTACCCAAGAAAAATACTTCCATTAAACCTAACACTCGTTCACACAAACGCTGAACAAAGCCTTCTACTTTCCACCAATAGTTCCCAGCTCCCACAAACCAAACTCAAACTCTTTCAAAAGACAAACCAAACAAATATTTTCGTCATACCCGCAAAATTTGGATTCAGAACTTCGTTAACTAAACAAAAGGGGTTTCGACCTAGTTGTTAAATATTCTTGTATTGAATATTTGAGTATTCATGCTAACTACGGTTGGAACTGTCTTCGGATCTCGCTTTTGATCGAAGCGTGTGAGTGACGGGAACATAGAATGGAGCCAATTAGGGCTGATGTCAGATGTAAAGGATTTAGGTTAGGGTTAGAATTCGTTGCTGTGTGAAAATTGTGAAGGTGAAAGTTGGTGTTTTTAAAATGATGGTTAAGTTGTTTTTTTGGGTTTGGATATTTTTGATGGTAAGTAGGAAGAAGCTTATGGCTAAGTAACAACTGTGCGGATCGATCAATCATAGTGCAATGACATGACTAGTTCTCGTGTGTTTCGGAAGGTATGTTAAATTGATCGGTCCCTGCTTTCGTTTCAAAATCTTTGGCAGTCGTTATGGTTAGTCAGAAATCTGACAACCAGACACACTTTCGGACTCCATTTACTACCACAAGCAATGCAAGAAAATATTGTCACAACTTACAAAACACTACCAGTCTATATAAATTTAAATACCTACAACTCCGTACACCAGGGTAATCAAATAGGGTACAATAATTATCGGCCAGCAGTTTATAGTGAGGCGGCACGAAAGGGAGTGTTGGGGTGACAGACGACGGAACACAGTCGTAAAAATACCACAATTACATAGAATCCAGAGGATACACGTGTTGTTATTATCATAATGGCTTTTATGGTGTTTTTTGGAATTGTTTAGACGTTTTTTTGAGCGTATTAAGTTGTTGAAATTTTTGGTTGTCGTCAAAAACATTTACCGTATCTAATAAAAGAGTAATCGATCCAGGTTGTGCCTATGTCAATACCTAGTTTTCATCAAGTAAATAATGTAAAAATGATACTATAGGATTATTACACATCTTGTTAATACTTTCTCTCTTATAAAAATAGGTGTTTATGTAACGTTTTTATTTTAATATCTATTGCTAAAAATTGTAATGAAATGAAATGAAATTGTTTATTTTGCAAGTTGGACATTACATCACTTTTACACGTCATTTTAAGAACGCTGAGGTCGGCATTTCCTAACTGATCCTGACTGATCCCGGAGAAGAAACGCCGAAACAAACTCGAGGGTCATAGTCTCTTTTAAAGGCCAAACATGTTATAAATGAAATAATATTATGTGTGAGTGTCACCGTGTACCAGGTAAACTGCATAATACCCTCTTAATTTTTTTCACGGCTAAGTATGTTCTCTTCAGCTTAAATAATTTAAGATAAAAGCACAACCTTTAACAACAGTGCATCTGTCTTCAACAATCTTCAGCAGTTTACCCAAACTTGCATGTATGCAATAGAGAAAAACTTTTAGTTAAAGTAATTCTGCTACATAATCGAGCCTGGCGGAGTTCTTATGCAAGCAAACAAAGGCTTAGATAAGAACAACTTTATGCACTTCATTGTGCTTGCCTTACGCGCAATCTTTTACAAACTTTGATTGTTCCCTTGATAAAAATAAGCGAGGTGAGTATGTTTTTTATTGGAGTTTAGGTATTATTCCTATAAGAAAATATGAATTCATTGAAATCATCACTCACAAATCGATGGGTGGCCATTTTTTATGCCTATTTTTGGTCTATGAAAGCATACTATATGGAGAGCATGAAACATGGCTTTCAGACGACTATTTTAACCTGTTTATTGTATGTAACCTGTGAGCAGTGTCTCCTACACCACACGAAAACATAAATTTAGCCACCATTAACTCCGTTTCCACACTCCACTAGACCAACAAAAGCATGACAAACTTGCCACCACAAATAAACATACAGGTTGGAGTCAAAACAACATCAGCAAGGTGTCAACAACAAAGATATGTCAGCGCCGGTCAAAACCACACGCACAGCGGGTCGCAAAGGGAGTTTCACGCACCCTTTACGAAATACTCGTTGTCGACTGCAGGACGGCCGGTCGTGTGTTTGAAGAATTCCCAGTCGCGTGTAAAAATAAAACATGATGTATATATGTATGTCATATTGGTTGGATGTTGTGAGATTTTTTTTGTACGTTATATCATTCTAAGCTGAATATTTCTTAGTTTTTCAATTGGTTAGGTAGATAGTTGACTATGATATGAGCTAGGAAGCAGTCTTCTAAGTCACTCGTAAAGAAACTATACCATTAAATTAACCTTTGAAGCAAACTACATTGTACAACACAAGCAAAAAATACATCACCCCGACAATAAAACCATTAGCCCAGCTCCACATTGTTTGACCAAAAAACCAATCAAAACTTTTCTCCCACATAAATAAGTGTCAACATAATCCCGACCGCAGCAAAAATAATTAATTTGGTCAACTAACGAGGTTGCTTTGCGAATTATTTAGCACAAAGCCTGCTACTGGACCGACAAAGCTTATGAACAAACAGTGAAATATATATATTTTTTTATTTAATTATCTTATTACACAAGGTAACCATCTTATGTGCTAAGCCCCACAAAACCGTTGTAATGGTTTGACTGTGGGGTCAATGAATGTCTATAATAACAATTAAATTTACTTATAACTAAATATTATATAGATAATTTAACTTGCAATTACATATATAAAACTTAAATAATTTCTAAATAATATATCACCAAAGTAGTTGGTGACTCTGGGCACATTAAATCTACCAGCAGCCATAGATCTTGTATTATGGACGACTTAGAAATACAGACACTCGGTCGAAGTCGGCCTCTATTTCGAAGTCGCCTCCAAAACGTTGGAATACTTACTACCCCTTACGTGCTTACTATTCGGAACAAATGGGTCTTGTGGACCCTAAAACTTAGGGTTGCGAATGGACCTTGTTAAATCTGGGCGTTCTTTTGGGGATGCTAAGATTTTTTATGCTTTTTTCTTTTCAAGTTCTTCGAGGTCATTACTATAATGGAGACGAAAGTTCATTGTGTGATGATGCTCTGTAGAGTTTTTGAGGTAAACTTGACCTTTAGACCCTTTTCTAGCAAAGATTCTTATTTAAAGAATATGAGTTTTCACTTGACTATGTTGTTGCCATTTTTTTTTTAATTAAAAAAAATACGATCTTATCTTAGAAAGAAAGTAAACTTAATTTAAAATATGAAACATTACCTCTGAAATTCTATTAAATATTTTTCAGTACATTATAAAATCAAAATCAAAATCAAAATCAAAAGTCATTTATTCAAAGTAGGCTGAAAATCAGCACTTTTTGAACGTCAAATCTACAAAAGACAGCCCCCAAAACGCCCGCCCTTCACCACTTCCTATGTGTTTTTGCTGGGAAGAAGAAGTGGTGGAACAAACTCCCCAGCAACACAATTCTGTCTGTATGGTTTGAAGAACCGTATACAAAAAAATAAATAAAAATATCACTCAAAATTATACACATAGATTTGTATAAAAAAAGCAAGTAAACATGTAATCATGTTAGCTAGTACACACCTTACCCATACCTATTGCTCAAGCAGCTACAAAAAAAAAATATATATATATAATGTGTAAAAAAAAAAACAAAAAAAAAAGAGAGAACATAAGGCCTCCATTCAGTGAAAATAGGTATAGTTTTTGGGCGTACCTACCGACATGTGAAACACGACGTGTTTTTATATATATAAAAAAAAATAAAAAATTAAACAAATTTACAACATAAACAATGAAAACGGTGAACTAGGACTACTGTTCAAATCAAAAGTCATACACATTATATTACGGGTCAAGAAATATGTAGTCAGCAAGACGACCTGGTACCACAAGCAGCACCCGTTCACGAGCATAACGCGAGGATCAGCCATCGCCCCCCTCGCACATTTTTGATGGAGGGAGGCAACCCGACCACCGACGCTACCGCAAGCAATACCGTCTAAGGGAGCATGACGACTTGCAACCACATAACAAGAAAACAGTTAATACTAATAGATTCACAGTGTCGCTAGTAAACCATTTACAAAATTGCGAAACAACCCATCGTGAAAACAGTACGATGGTGGTAATCTGTCAGAATACATACAAAAATGGAAAATGTCACGTATAAAATTAAAATAAATCACATCAACTATCAATGATAACTCTTGAAGCTGTCCGGTGTTTAACATGAGGACCAACTACTCTTATCGTTTAAGTAATCATTAACAGTATAGTAGGCTTTCTTCGACAGAATAGATTTGACTTGGACTTTAAATTTATCAAATGGCAATTCTAATAACGACTGAGGAAGTTTGTTATAAAATCGTATACCTAGCCCCTTAAATGTTCCATGCACCTTGTGAAGCCTGTGAATGGGTACGCACAGTTTATGCTTGTTCCTAGTGTTGATACTGTGGACATCACTTTTCTTAGTGTACAGATGAATATTCTGTCTAATATATAGTATGTTGGCAAGGATGAAAATAATCACAACGTCAAAAAAGCCTTAAAGCCCAGTACAAAAAGCCTTGAAACTACATCACTTTACTCCAAGCATCCATTACATAACTTCATACAGTCTAACGGGACTCGAAGTCCTAAACACAACTATATCTTTGGCCAACGTATTCGCCAACATGGCCCCAAGTGGTCCCTAGTTATAATTTTAGTGAGGATGGCCAACTTATTGGCCCCAAGACATTGGTCAGAGTGTGTAACTTGATACAGTAAAAGGATAAGCCTTTGGTGTTAAGAGACGTAATGCTGGGTTGTGTGTACGCGATACGAGACCTTTTGGGACAAATGTTAGTACTAGCTAGCGTTTGAAGTATTTCGTTTGTTTTTATGAATGGTGAAAAAAAAAATATTTCATAAAGAATAAAATTAAGGATGAAAAAAAGCAGTTTTTACCAAACCAATAATAACAAAGACAATAAGCCTTACTACAAAAACTTAAACATCTGTTGAACACTTGTCTACAAAATTGTGGCTGCAAAACGGACCTTATTTGAAAGTCATAATCTGACTTTTTAATCTGACGTTTAATTGTTTTTGAGGTACGACGGTTAATTTTCCGAAAAAAAGACAACATTAAAATACCAATCACGTCAAAAGCACTATCCTATTACCTTTAACTACAAAACAAATACCACTTAAAAACCGAAGCAAATTCACGTTCAGTTCGACACAATATAATAGTTACGTCTTACAAAAAGTTGCTCGCCCCTCACTTTCACCCCATTGTGACCAGATGCTCGCCTCAATAGGTTTCTGCCAAGTCACTTCTATTTTGCGTCGAACTGTCCAGTGACGAGTCATCTACCATAGAAAGTTGAACGGTATGAAATTGGTTTACTACACCATAATGGGTGTTTTTCGATTAATGGTGAATTGATATTGATGGATCGAATTTATTAGGTTATGTTAGTGGTCAAGGTTTTGATATCTTGATTTCCAAATAAGGATTACGTTCACATATGCAAAAATATATTTAAAATATTCTTCTAATTTACATGTCTATAATAATAAAGCAATTTACCATCACCGGAGCATAACAATAAAACGATTGCGTGTCATTCAATACGCCATTTTTTATGTCACCGTATCAACATAGGACCCTCTTTTTAATCCGGTTGAAACCAGTTCGGACCAGTTTGAGCAGAATCTTGGCGCGTGGATGGTTCACCCCTAATTCACTACGATTTGAAGGTCATTGAACCATGGTTCCCATTGCACATAGCTAGGGGTGACTTTACTAGAGAAATAATCGATAGTTTTAGTTTTTGGCATAGGTGCGCCTCTAGGGGTTGGGTGATCAGAAATGGTCGCGTGCTTTTAAGATATAAATTATGGGGCTTGAATTTTATTTTAGATTTTAAATTGGATTTTATTTTTCTTTTAAGATGCTATCATCAGTCTTTACGTTGAAATTACCTATTTAAATTTTTTGTAACGTCATATAAAGGTAGAAATATTGTTATTGTTGTCGAATATTATGATATATGCGCTTATGATTAAATAAGAACGTGTCTTATTTAATCACTAGCCGTTTTCCCGCGGTTTCACCCGCGTCCCGTGGGAGCTACTGCCCGCACCGGGATAAAATATAGCCTATGTTACTCGCAGATAAAATAGCATTCTAATGGTGAAAGAATATTTAAAATCGGTCCAGTAGTTTTTGAGTTTATCCATTACAACCAAACAAACAAAGTTTTCCTCTTTATAATATTAGTATAGATAAGCGATGGATGTGCTTTCTTAAATATCTCGGTATAATAACAATAATTCTTTCAAATTGATACACAAAGTAGATGAAGCAAAACACATTTATAACAACAAGTATCACTTAATCGTTCGTCCCCTAGCATTCAATCATGATAATGTAATGTTTTTACAACCAAAGCTATCTAATATGCCCTGATAACAGTCTTGATAATTAGTGTGACGTTATTTGGCATATCCTCATTTTAACAATAACAGGTGATTTCTTGGACTTCTGTTTTTTTTCTCACACGTAGAACTAAATAAAATTTACTTTAGTTCCTAGAGCCTTTTGTGTAAAGGGGTTGCTGTAGCTGTTTAGGACTTTAGAGTCCAGGTTTAGTTAGTAGGTATGTACATAGTAGGTATTTATTTACTATTCGGAAAAATTACATGGCTTGATTTTGAATCCAACCCGCACACTCTTACTTGAGGGGCAGATGCTTTAATCACTATCCACATACCATTAAAAACTAGAAAGAGAACTAGAATTAAAAACTAGGAAGTCATTAAGTCGGCTAAAAAGTCAGCCAGAAACATTAATCTCCCACAGTCCAGAAAATGATCAAACAAGATGAAACAACGTAAAGTCCACTTGTATTCCCCCTACGATAGCTATCGGTGACCAAATAGTTGGGCATTTTTTCCTATAGTGTGCACTAAGGGCATGTGATACAGAATTGTGTTAAGTAGTTGTTAAAATTACATACATGGTACCTGCTTAACTTGAATCGAACGCGCACGCTTTTACTCGAATGACAGATGCTATAATCACTAGGCCACTATTCCATAGAAACTAAAAAAAACGTCCGAACTGACAACCTCCTCCTTGAAGTCGGCTAAAAAGTCAGCCAAAACATTAATCTTCCACAGTCCAGAAAATGATCAAACAAGATGAAACAACGCAAACTCCACTTGTATTCCATCAAGCTAAGATAGCTATCGGTGACCAAATAGTTGGGCATTTTTCCTACAGTGTGCACTAAGGGCCTGTGAGGGGAGCGGGGAGCTATCGAATCGTCCCCGACGTATTTAAAGGCGAAGGAGACGGATGTGTGATGTGCGATATGGAGTGGGGTGGAGTAGCTGTTAGTACTATATTTTTTTGTTTTGTGTAGATGTAGTTAGTTTGGTTTGCGCTTGCTGTGTATGATTATTATAGGAGTGTGTCTGTTTTGTGTTTGATTATATTCGGAGTATATTAAAGCGGACTAAACAATACATTTAGAGTAACTCGAAAGAATACCAGCAATCTTTGGATATATGTACTTGAATTAGAAAAATATGACAATTATATAAACATTATGCAACATTAGCACCGATTATGGTGAAATTGCGGTGAATGTGGTAGGTCTCTATTAAAGATCACCTTTTCCCTCGGTTCGTCAAGTGTTCGTCAAGCAATGGATGACAAATAGTTTTAGATAATTATAAATTTGGTAATAATAGCTACTCCACAGGTTCCTCTATCCCCGAAAACTGTGCGCTGAGAGAAGGGCTCGGACTCAGAACGTTATTGATTTCCATTATACCCGCACCGCCGCTCGTCATCTCGAAGACGTGTCGCCTTTCACACACTTTTGTATGCCATTGTACTTACTAGTTGTGTGTCAGTACTGTGTTTGAGATAAAAGATGATATAGGATATTTTTTCAAAGAAAATGCTGAAAATAAGTATGAGTGAAATACTTTTTTGTATAAATTGTCGCGCATTATATTGTGTGACAAACAGCTGTATTATCTACTGCAAAGGTCATTGAGCCTCTACGTATGGAAACCATGTCCCATGGCGGACACAAACGATTATATTTCGTTTGAAAATGAAGTATGGTAAAAAAACGCAATTCATTTTTTCCTGTTATTGCTTTAAATTTTAAAGAGATTCAAAACCGCATCTCAAAAATAGGTTTATTACCGATATTTATGAGGTGACAAAAAGACCGGCGAAATAGACTGAAATATAAATGAACGAAGGCGACGCCGATGGTATCTGATGAACGGCAAAATCGAATGAATTCCTGTGGAGGTGAACGATTCGTTTTTTCTCGAGCAGAACAATGAAATGAGATAGATAAGATTGAAAACTGGAATATAATATTGAAGGCTGTTATGTAAGAAAGTCATTTAAATGAAGTTGCGTTGTTCAGTGAGCTGGTTTTGATGTAAGTCACATTTGAATTTCAATTACGAAACAAATGGCTTTTTGGAAACTCTTTTCGTGTTGTCGAGATGTTTCTAATTTTAGATGTCATTTTGTCTTTATAATATGGGCCTTTCTACATATTAAGTTTGTTGAAAGAATATTTTCACTACACGTGGTTACTACGTAACGTTCTTTGTTTGCCGGATCTGCTCACTTGCTATCTTATGCGACGTCAATTCAAGATTTCTGGCTGTTACAATGTTAGATGACAAACTAGCAGGTATAATAAGTCCTTATTGCCAAAGAAACTGGGTTTTCCAACAAATAATACGAAATCTAAATCGATGTAAGTATTATCAACTCTATTCAAACGAACAAAAATCTTCAGACAAAACCAGCACTACTAAAGTAACTTATCTCAAATACAGAGGGACGTAAGTACATAGCTGTCGGTCCTCCGCGGCCAATAAAGGGCGATAGTTGAAGGGATCGGTTATCGCCGTATCGCTGGAACTACGAATGTGGGTCGAGCTCCAACTGGGAGAATTTGTACAGGGTGGAATTTAAGTTTGTTGGTATTTTTTATTTGTATGTTCTTTCTGCGCTTTCATTTTTAAACCTTGACTAACTAGAAAAATCGATTTTCAAACAGTGTTTAGTTTGTATTTTTTTTTTTGTATAAATTATTTATTTTGCTTTTGTATAAAGTATGTATTTGTCGGTCCTCCGCGGCCAATAAAGGGCGATAGTTGAAGGGATCGGTTATCGCCGTATTACTGGAACTACGAATGTGGGTCGAGCTCCAACTGGGAGGGTTTTGTACAGGGTGGAATTAAAGTTCGTTGGTACTTTTTGGTGTGTTTTTATTTATTTATATCGTTTTTTTGTACATATATATCCGATTATTTAAAATCCGATTTTCAAAAACTGTAATGATATGTGTTTTTTTTTTGTAATATTTTATTATATTGCTTGTAATACAGTCTTACAATCCACTACTATCACTATACATATAGTACGAAGGCTACCACAACATCTGTCTAAACTAAACGGATCGTTTCGTAAATAAAGTGATTTACAAGAAATGTGTTAGTGTTATAATTATTCTAACCCGGAATCCTAGTAAGCCATACATCGTATCGAAACCAAACACCCAAACAATCACCTTAAAGTTACCACCCTGTATAATTCAGTGGGTACAATTAGTAAACCCTTAGCGTTGAAGATATGCACGTAGTGTGTGTATGTATAGGATTGATGGGTAAGTTAACTGAACGTGCTGCGAAAAAACAATAGGAATTTGACCTATTGAGTGGTAAGACGTGTTATTTTCTATTTGGATACTTACATCGAGAATTTCATGTACTAGAAAAACAATACAATCTGAAATAAGGATGTTAATGATTCAAAATATAATACAGTAGAATTATTGATAAAATTCATCAAAATCGAAATAAAATCCCCCTGTATAAATTCCACAAAAGTATACAAAACTATTTCGAACACTAATAAAAGTATATTTTTTATGTCATAACAAATGATTTTAAATTAAAGCGTATTATTTTACTGTATTTTGTTCAAAAGGTTATCAGAATTATTGCCATGAAGCCCTATATTCTCTCAATATTGCTACTAGCCTCAACATAACCAGACCTGCACACAATTCTGCTGACCTCCCAAGGGCCGCAACTTCCATAACTGGTTAAGATTTAATTAAATGCTTCCACAACTGTAGCTAATATGCTAAGCCAATAAACTGCAGCCGACTATCTCTTATACAATATTCATCAGGTACGCCTTCGTCAACACTTTAGTTATGCTGGGTAGATATGAGTTATATTCAAAATATGATGTTCTTAGAAAAACTTCAAAATGCAAATAAACTATTCTTACACAAAAAAAAATTAAAGATGCCGACGAATTGAGAACCTCCTCCTTTTTGGAAAGTCGGTTAAAAATAAGGCTGAAGGTACAAAAAAGGAACAATTTAGCTCAGCAACTTAACAGCTTTTATAGCTTTAAGATAAGACTCGCACAAAATCATCGAACGTTGACGAACTTCTCGTAAAATGTCTTACGATGCATCCAAAGTCCCAAGTAAGAGACTTGATCACTTTCACTGGAGAGGCAATGAATGCATGTAAGTAGGTACGTTCTATATTTGAGGTTAGCTATTTGCCTTCCATTATGAATATCATACGCTTATAAAATTCTAGAATTGACCGAATACAATTTTGTATAACTAAAATTGTCACATGATAATAACAACAAAACTACTGAAACTATCAAGTTAGTACTATGTAACATTACAATATAGACGCTAGTGTGCCCTGATATAAGTTCTGTGGCCCAGGGCAAATAGGATGGACCTGGGACTCGGAGCTAAACTTCAAACAACCGGGAATAGTCTGGAGATATCTAGATATTATGGATGAAACTTGTGTACGGTATGTTATTGTATTGTTAGATAAGAAGAATAGATACCTACTCTATATAAACGTTTTTATTTTTGGAGGTCTCGTGGTTTGTTTTGTAAAAACTTGCTATATACATATGGTTCAGCGGAAATCTGATCGGACCTTCTTTAAATGTTAGAGATATCTTAGAAAATATGAGATATAGAATCGTACGTATTTTTAGTAGCTTCAACCCGCGTCCTAAAGAACCTTTTTCCCTTACCCGGATAGGCATAGAAAGGATCCTACGTATCCTGGTTCTAAGCCATCTCTCCACTTATTGTCAGCCTAATCAGTTTAGCCGCTCTAGAGTTCTATATTTTTTTGTAACTATTGCAAGTTTGATTTTTATCCAAATGACAAAATACGTTTGGTATTTAATATCGTACATGAAATGAAACAAAATATAAAGCACTAATGGACAACCATATCAATTTTGTTTTTAATAATCAAAACAAGCTCTTCTAAATAAATAATTTGCACAGTTTTTGTTTGTTTTTATTCAAAGCTTGCATCAAACGGTACTACATGAATAAAATAAATTCTAAAATATAAACGGGAGTAGAAAAAACACTGAAACAAGTCGGACCATTAAATATTTGCAACAAACACGCCACGATCCAACAGATTGTTGGAATAGAAAAAATATTGACTAGTTATCGATAAACAGTAGTGAAGCTTTGTTTAGATTTTAAAATGAGATTGACGTCTAAAAAAAATATTCTTTAAATTATTAATAATCCTATAAAAATTATTTATAGGATTCTCATTGTATAGGGCAGCGCAAATTATAGTCATCATCTACTAAGCTTTTCTCAACTGTGTTGAGGTACGAGCTATCTTGATGCAACTGTTTATTAGTACCTACCTACCAGTGTTTTACAAAGAGCGACTGCCTATGTGACTTCTTTAATCGTAGTACTTATAATACAGTTGAGAATAGCCGTAGGAACCGAGTCAAATGTTTTTGGACATCCCTACATCAGTCAAATGCGTGGGTGAAATGTTTCTCTGTAATTGGAGCCGTATCTCTGTTGAAGGGATTTTAAAAAAAAATAGAAGAGAATTTTCACACTTTTCACCAGGTAATTAAACCAAACTATTAAAAAATAAAAGCGCACATTTTAAGTCCCAGACTGTCGAGTACTGTAAACCCGCGCAGTCATCGCGTTCACATAAACACTTTTGTGAGGACTCATCGTGATCAAACGCTGGTAATAAAGATAGATTAATGGCATCCCTCCGAGCCGAGCGTTGCCGAACTTTGCCGAGCGGGCCCGAACTAACATGTGAGAACTGGGTACGAATTGCAGAATAAGTTTTATTAATGGCTTTTAGTTTTTTTCTGTAGGTTAAACAATGGATGGACTTCTATAATGGAGTTTTATACGTTGCAAATATTTACTTAACTAGATGATAGACACAAAATAATAGTTCCTAACTTGATATGCGTACTCGTGCATCATTTGAAAATTTATATTAAAATTATTTTTTTTGTAAATCAAACTTTATCTATTCATTCAGTATTCATAAATATGAATCAATTAAAAACATGCAAATAAAATACAAAAAAAATATTCGGTTACAAAACCAGTAACATCAGCAGAAAAATCTAATTCGGTACACTGCATTCAGAGATACAATCGGAACCCATTCGTCAGATTTTTTTGCAAACATTACCATCAATGCAATTTATCTGAACTCTGAAGAAAAGTCTTGATTTATTCTGTTACTGCTAAGTGTAGTTGCTTGACAGCCAAAAGATTTATTACCACATTTTTTCCGCTCCAAAGGTAGGGCCTATGTTTATCTAAACCAACTATCAGAATAAGGTGGTACATTAAGTTGTTTCTGCTCATTTTGATCGTATAAGCGAAATATATTTTCTGGGCAAAATCATCTGAGCTTTCTGTTTTCGCTGTATCAGGATTTTTTTATCTGACTTTCTGACTTTGCCTTAGAGTTACTCGGATTTATATGACTATGTATGAAATTGCCGCTGCAAAAGATTTTGCGTTTAATCAATTGTATTGGCCTGTATGTATACTCTTCGCTATCTATCTCTGAAAGTCTAGTTGGACTATTTAATACTACGGATTATTTTTCCGACCCAAATATCGACCAATAGAATTGCACCATTCGACGTCACGTGGTACAACCTACATGGTATTATACTGATAATTTTTTGAATATTTTCTCTGGTCGTTGCTATGTCAAACTGACAGGTTGTGGCCGACATTTGGGACGGAAAAATAATCCCCCGAATACCACACGAGCTTCAAAATTCTCTGGCATTTCCCTCAAGGTTCCCTGCAAACAAATAAAGTCGTCAAGTTTTCCAGGAAAAATCACTCGCGCTTCGCGCTCGTGATTTTTTAACCTGAAAAACTTGACTCCTTCATTTGTTTGCAACGAACCTATCGGGAAATACCCGATAATTTTGAAGCTCTTGTGGTATTATAAGTGAAAATTCCTTTGTGGAACTTTCCTAGTCGTTCTCTCTAGTTCTCTAATATAATTTGTATATTTCGAATAATTTCAGAAGTTTGTTTTCAACTCGAGAACTTGCGAATAAAAATAAAAATGCGATAAGGCAAAAAGTATTTTTGGCAGAATCGTCTTTTTTCTCTCGAAATAAAATTGTTCTTGAAAACTCTTCGCAGTACATTAACGAAATCGTCTCCACTAAAACAAACAAGCCCTTTTCAAACTTCAAAAACAAAGCAACGACAATAATATCATACCCAACTTTGTAGTACAAAGGAAAATATCCTTTTCCCAATAATACTAACGACGAAAATTGACGCTCCACAAAAAGGATCCAAATTATTATTCCAGCTTTGTTTGTCGTCATCAAAAGAAGGAAGCCTTAAAGGTATCTTTAAAAATCCATTTCTGAGTTATCCGGTAAAAATGCCTCGGGTGATTTTTTTATATCCATATTCACCATTTCAGCCGGTGGGGTGAAGGTAGCTGGTGACACACGGTAACAAAGATTAATGATACAGATCTGAAAAGTTTTTTTAGTTTTTTCGGCGATTGATGAAGTGTGATTAATAGGTTTTGAGTAACGTGGAGAATTTTGAGTGCTTTTTTGTATGTTCATGCATCACTTGCAATTTTAAAAATAAAATTTGCTATTTTATACGGAGTTAAAAAGGCACAGTCTGATGTGCCTTTTTTGAACTACCATTAAAATATTTGACCTTGGATAGGTTTGACGTAAAAAGATAACCAAAACTACTTTTGTACATCTAGACATTCTACAACAATGGTTGTACCAAAGATAGTTCCCTGAAGCACTCCACCGTGTGTCTCCCATAAAACTCAATAGGATGGTGGGTGTGACCGTTTTATTCTGCCGTCTCCTCGGCTTTGCAATTCGCTCGCCGTTCCGAGGGCTACAACGAAGGGGAAGTGCCCAGATGTCGCCCGAACAAATTATTTACTACCCTTCCTTTTGTCGTAGACCTGCATCTCCATATTTGTTATTGCGAAAACGGTGTCAACCGAATTTCGCAGCATACCTGGAATTGGATGGCGCTATTTATCTTGATTCTTTTTATGGACCAAATTGGGTTTGATAGAGTATGTAGGCCTGGTAACCATTTGTTAATGTCCACGGGTTTTGGCAACAGATAGAAAATGTTCGGGGTAATATTAAATTTTTGGAAGAAGGAAATGTTTGTTGTGTCATGCCAAGTTGTTGCTACTTTATCGTATAGTTCTTTTATTGTACTATTATTTAGAACTCTATCTGTGTGATATTCTAACTGTTTATTATTTTATCATCTGTCATTTACTTTTTTACATTATTCTTTTTATCTTACACAGTAATTTTGCAAAAAAAATATACGACCGACTTCAACCGACTACATAAAACTGACAGATAAGTCTGCACTTCAACTCATTCGACTCATTTATCTCCCAGAGACATTAAAGTTAATCCCAGTGATTTAGCCACCAAATCGTGCTATACCAACGCAAATACGAAGCTAAGTACATACAAAACTGCAACTGTAGTTCATGCAACATATGTGGACGACTCTTTTATTGGTCTGCGTTGGTGTTATTGGTCGAATCCATCCGGGGCTTTAATTCCATTGCATGTGTTTTTATATCGTGCGCTCTGTTGCCTTTTTTGCGTGTTGGGGTTTAGAAGAGTTATGCTCTTAATTGAAATGTGTTTGCCTTTTAAGTTTTGTTTTGGGTTTTATGGGCTTTTGAGGGTGAGATCTGTGAAGGTGGTTTTTGGTTGATTTGTTTAGAATATTTTGAGGGATTTAATTAAAAACTATTTTTATAAAAATATAATTGTGTATCCAAAAATATTAAATTAAAATTTTAATTAGAAGTGGTATAACAGTAAAGCATCTTGGATGGTGTAATTTAATATCTCAAGTCGACAACGACAAAAAAAATAAAGTGAGCACAAAACAATACTTCAGTAAAATAAACTCATATCTTAAACAAACCACAATTTCAGAACAACAAAATAATATTCCATTGCTCACTCAACGAATATCAAAATTGTTTCAAAGCTTGCTATTTCAGTTCATAATATTCTGAAGCTCCAACATCGTCCCACGACGCCATTTTATCTCATTCGCACAACATACCTAGTGAAGAAATTCCGAGCATCCAGCTCGCATCTGCCACATACATGCAAAATATCGTATAACCTCCCATATTTGTTTTCCATTAATCCACTAGTTTGTGAAAACAAAGTAAACACGAATCCACTAACTATTGTAACGAAACTTCACTTGGAATATACTCTGTCTTGCTCCTATGCGGGAAGTTGGATAGAGATGGTGGTACTGAGATGCTGTGTTGTGATAATGCAGTGTATCGCTCTTTCGAAGGATGAAGTAATCATCTTTGAATATGGTAAACAGTTGGAAATTATTTTGTTGTTACTTCAAGGTTTTGCTCGCTTATAATAAGTTTGTGGCTTATTTACGAATGATGTCTCTTAGACTTTATTTTCGATATATTTTACTAAAGAAATTTTATTTTGAATGAGTTGTTTTTTAACTTTACTTGTGTTATTTAGCTACCTTTCGAATGTTACATAAGCCAGTCAAATAGGCACTTGTTTATGCTGCAGCAAAAAAAAATACCTTTTAAAAAAATGGCCTGTTCAAAACAAAAACAGATTCAAATGAAGCATTCCAATTATTTATTTTTATAATAAGCGTTTGCTAACTACACTTTGCCTGGGGTGTTGCTTAGCAAAGATTTGCAAAAGACATCCCCTATGAAGTCATAGTACGGTATCACAGCAACTCCCTTTGATATTTACCCCAAGCAATTCCTATGATTAGACCTCTCAACGTTGGCGATTATGACTTTGAAGAGTGCCGATAAAATAAATAAGCTGTAGGTACTTAAAGTACACAATACATAAAATAATGAATTAGCTTTTATAATGTGTAACTTTCAAGGAAGGTATTTTGAAATCAAAATGGACGTTCTAGCACCACCATCATGATGATCCTCACAGAAACATTAATGATGAGTGGCAGTATTAGCCCGGCAGCTCTATTTAAAACAATGGTACTCAACTACATTCGTGTAAACTGGAAACCGAACCCAACACAGGAAAGGGCTGGAACGGAGATGCTGAGTGGCAACATTGACATTCTTCTGGTTTTACTTTTTCCAAACAAAGTCTGTTTAATATTAACTTCTTTGATGACAACTGAGCTCTGTAATTTATTTTTCTTACAGTTCTTTAAACACGAATATGTTTTTACTTACACTTACCACATAATCCGAATTACAATAACAATAAAGACAATATAATAGCTAACAAAATAAAGCGATTACAAAGGGAACAGTTTACTCCGGTGGGTCATCTCTTCACAAATTGTCGCGAGTGCGTTTTATTGTCGCCGCTCGTAAGGGTACATGCAAATATGCGTTCTGTTTCTGCTGTTTATGTAATTGTGCGGTAGATGCAAATTAGTTGGGTGTTATGATTATTTTGTGGGTATTTTTTTGCTGACGATGTTGAATATTTTACTTTTGATAAATACGAGTCAATGTTCAAAAAATATATGTAACAGTTTGTCAAATTGTGTGCAAACTTTTCAAATATAACTTTTAGTAAGTAAATACAAATAAAACTAGAAATAGTACATAAAATATTTTACAACGTAAATTCATTGTACAATCCAGGATTTCCACGACATCTTTAAATACCTTCCTAGCCTCCTCTTCTTTCTTTCACAGACAACAAAAAACAACCTCATTTTATAATACCTGGAGCAATGCAACCTCAGAAACTTGAACCATAAAATTTAACCGTATATATTCAAATTCGAAGACAGTAGATATGAATAGTTAACGCCTCCAGTTATGTTGCTTGGAACTACAATTGTACTCCTAACATAGATTAACTGAGTGCCAGGCACGCCGATGCGATAGCTGGTATTTGAATAAATACCTTCGCGTGTTATATATAAGGTACAAATTCGTATATGTACGTTGATTATGTTTGGTAGCATAATGATGTCTTATTGACATAGTGGAATTATGTAGCTAGATTATCCGTACTTATTGAAATAAGCTCTGAATCGACAGACATTCCATTGAAAACAGAATCATGATAAGGTTTACCTAAAAACTGTTAATACATAATCATATCTCATAAAGCCAATCTAGGCTTAGCCATTTCTCTATTTAAAATATGTTTACTTATACATAATAAAAAAAGCTAACATCTGTGATGGTTTAATTAAAAAATTATCTAGGTAAATCTACTTTTCTGTCTGATCCATTTGTGAAAACAGACGAAAAGTTGAAAAACGTTCCTTCACACTTTCTTTAAAAAAATATAGACCAACCCAACAAAACATCATTACAAAGCGCACATATTTTCTAATCCCCAGCATTATGTCTGCGCCTTACCCAGTTTTACCGCCCGTTACTTTATTCTGAGTAAAAAAAAGTAATTCCGCTATGATGCCTTTATCACCGGCCGTAGACGTATAGAGTTATGGCCCTTCTCATTTCGTTAGATAGTCCTTTGTTTAGAGGATGTGTCACGGAGTAAGAAAAGAGCAGAGATACCATTATGCAGGTAGTTCAGGCCCCTTCCTTTAGGCCAAATTCCTACGGTGGGCATGACCAAACCGATCAGTTGCGAGTGAACTAAGGAGGCTTTCGGGTTTTTTGAGACATCTGTCAACGATTTCTGGTATTACAAAAAAAAAACGGGTCCAAAGATGGCGTATAAGGGTGAAAGCAGTACTTTCATGTGTGATTTTCCGTTACGCACCTCTGGTAGTCATTTTGTTCTTCATGGGACGTATACTTTTTATATCGGTACTTGTCATCGTGTTTTTTGTGAAACTTTGCTGTTTATAGTCATTTGTTTTTCCGCTGATTCTGTAGGTTAGTCGTACCTTACTTTATTAGGTTTGCTGTTATAGGCTCGGCTGTTTATGTTTGTAGTGGTAGTTTAAAGTTTATGTTAATGGAACTTTTTGTTATAGTGAGGTAAAAATTTTATGTAGGTATTTTTGTTCGTGATTGATCAATCGTTTTTTTATGTGGTGGTTTGGTTTTAGGTGAGATAATTAGTCAATCAAGAGTGACTGATTCTGTAAAGAGGTAAAAGTTGTATAGAATCTGAATGCATGATTACATTTTGAATTTTTAAGGATTACATACATTTTTATTTGCTTCCGTCGGTAAGATAAAGCAAAGATGAGCGGTAAAATATGGTTAAAAATATATTTTTATTCCTTCTAACATTAGATCGAACTATTGAAACCCAGTAAAACACTACCCCTTCACAGCAAAATCTAATACCTATAGACAGGACGGACAAACATTGAAAACACCTTTATTACGTACACAATAGAGTCTAAAATCGCTTAACAAAAGGATAGTTTGAAGTAGAAAGTTGACAATGGCGGAGTGCGCAGCGCCAAAATGTTTTGAACAAATATTCATTGAATGTAAATCCACCGAGGCCGCTTTGGATTAGAAGAGGTATAGTAAGTTCAACTCAGTTGTGCGCGCGGCCTTATGTGTGGGTAACCCTTGTACATATACAGTAACTTTGTGTGCGTGACAAGAGGTACAGTCGGGTACAATACAGTTATTTAGGGGTTGTATACGGGGGTTTAAAGAAAAACAGTTATTACGTAATTTAATGTTTATTTATTTATAATGATTATGAATCGCTATTTGAAAAATCAAATGATGAATTTTCGGATTCGCTACTCTCCAAGGAGAATTATAAATTCTGACTCCAATGTCAAAATGTCTATAGTATTCTTATCTTTTCTTTTCTACATGTCGACAAGTATTATGCCACATCCCTTCATCAATTTGACTTAAACGTTCATTTATGAGTTTCATTATTTTGTTATTTTGGTCGACATTATGCGAAGCAATATAACTTTTTAAAATTCCCCACACATTTTGTTTACATTATTATACTAGATTATACCTCTTTTTACATTCTTAGCCCACACTTTTATTTATTGTCCACGTACCCCGAGCTAGAAAATATGTACTTAAGGAGTATTCAATTCTTAGATACTGTCAATGTCAATTTGAAAAGACGTATGAAAAAATAATGAAAAACTATATTTAATAATAAAAAGCTTTGAATGTCGTTTTATTTTTTGAAACGCTTTATCTGACTCCTTAATAATTTCTCCGCGAATAACTAGTATTTTCGTAAACGACTGTACCCATAAGAAAAAGTGATAAGAACACGTCATGCTCGGACGACGTCACTGTCACACGAATGAAAGTTTTATATTTACAAGCCGACGCACACATAGGGCCGCGCGCAAATCTGAGTTGAACTATCTATACTGTATACGGTAGCAATTTTAAAACGTAAAGCGAATTGTTATTGATTTGTTACGTCTGTGTGGGTTTTTGACAATGGATTTCTATGAGAATTTTATGTTTTTGGTTTTTATTTGCTTTAGGACAATAAACTTCTAAAAGTTTTTTTTCATGGTTTGTAGTCCAATTTTGGGATGAAACAGAACGTAAACTGATAGTCAAAAGGCCTTGTCTAACCTGGGAGGATATCTAGGACTCACAGCACTGGGCAAGTGTGATGTTGAGCATGGGGATCGAATTATTGAAAATTAGATCTCAAAATGAAAACTAGCTTAGACACCTTTTCTATCAGAGAATTGTCTATACATCGCTATGACAAAAAAAAATTATTCCCAAAATACCATCAAAAACACGTCCCACAATAACTTCATATAACCTAAATCCCCCCTCACCTACGTCCAAATGCTGAGCATGAACGTTATAACCTTGATCAAAGATGCCGCGAAGATAATGCCGTAATTACCACAACCCAGCTAGATTAGACTCCGTTACCACGGAGAACAAAATAACTAGCGGAGGTACCATAACAAAAAATCTAAGAAAGTAACGCTCCAAAATATAATGACGAGGACGTTACTGACCCTGCCCTTATACGCCTTCTTTAGATCCACCCATTACAATCCACATATTTTTTTTACAACAAAAAATTACGATAGATACCTCAAAGAACTAGAACTCCTGGTTAGTTCACTCGTAATTCATGTCATGCCCATCGTACGTATTTGACCTAGATGAAGGCGCTTGGCCTACCTGCATTATGGCATCTCCGCTCATTTTTCATTAATCTGTGGTTGTATCCCGTTACACATAATAAAATGGAGCCTTATAGCCGCCCTTTTGTGGAATCCTTTATGTACACCTGAAGCTTTGGAGTTAGGATACTTTTCATTTTGGTAGGGTAATGGGTAGTAGTGAAAGTTTATATCGGTTTATGTTACTGAAAATATTTATCTGTTGATTTGTGAAAGTTATTATTTTTATAGTCGGTAACGGCAATTTATATTACGTGAAAAGAAATATTTTTGGAATGCATGGCAAGCGCGGGAGAGTTATAAAAAGAAGCTAATCGAACTTGGTCACATATATAAGTTAAACGTTTAACAAACTTAAGGGTTTATTTTTACATTTTCAAAGCAACATTTTTTTTATATAAACCCTACAAAATCCAAACAAAATGCTTCGAGCCGTTCTATTTTATAACAGTAGGCGTTCCATATCGCTCGCATATGCAAGCCGAGCTTAGGGCAGAGCAATTAACATTTTTATATGACTCATTTGCATACCGCCTTGATAACTCTATGAATTTAAATTTATTAAAGGTTGCTCTAGTTGTAGTCATTTCAGTGGTCAAAGGGGTCGGTTTGTTGCGAACTTTCTAGAACTTTTATTGGTTAGATCGTGGTAAGATTTAGATATTTTGTTTTTTATTATTTGTTGACTTAAAAAAATTGAAAAGCATACCGTGGTAGCACAAAGACTTTTAAACGTCTGTTGAACACTTGCTAAAAAAATGATAGATTATGACGTTGAAATAAGGTCCGTTTTGCAGCCACACTTTTTTTAGATAAGGGTTCAACAGATGTTTATTTTTTTATAGTAAGGCTGATAATGTTCTGGCTGTTTAATACACTAGGTCAATTTATGTGTTTTCAAAGATATTAAAACAGTAAATATATTATCTTTAAAAACATCCTTAATTTAACTTATATTTATCTTAAGGTGATCATTGTGAGCTACTTCAATTACCTTCCACTTTGACCTGTCACTCTGTCAAGTCATGCTATCTCAAAAACTCATAAATAATGATCTCGCGGCCATTTTTTGCGTGTCAGCTGGGAGAGTAATGCGTCACAAGAAATGAGACGAAAATATCTTGGAAACACTTGAGTATTTTTTGGTGAAAAAATCGTTTTATTGCGGCTTTATGTAGTTTAATAATATTATGTTATCATAGTTGATAGTTATTCTACCTACTTCAGCATGTGACTTATTCAAATAAAACAATTGCCGATCATATAAATCCTTTTCTCATTTCAAATAGTCTTAGTGACTTTCCAATTACCTACAAAATACCTACATTATTCACAATTCAAAACATTAGCACACAAAATGTAGCACCATGAACAGCCATAAATAAAGAATCATTTCATCAGTAAACGTCATCAGACGTCCGACTGTCAAGCCATCCGTAATTCGGGCCATTCATCATGCGACGGGCCCGAACTAATTTAGTGGCTACTATAAATCTTGACCAACAGAATTATCGTACAACACGGTATGACGACACTGTTGTTATTTTGATTGATATATTTATAGGTATGGTTTAATGCAATCATGTTTGGTAGAACTAAATATACTTAGTACATATAGGTTGGATTTGTCTGTGAGCTTATATACTTTCCTGCCCTTTACTGCCCGGGTTGAGGAGGTCAGATACTCAACTGCATCCGGTTAGACTGCAAGCCGACCAAAATATAGTTGGGAAAAGGCTCAGAAGATGATATCATGAGATGATCAAAAAGCCTTGCGTCTTTTCTTGCCAGATAAAATACTAGAGTAAGTACTCAGAAAGCATCACAAGACTTGAAACATAAGTTTTAAAATTGAATCATAAACACTACCAAACCAACACGATATTATCAAACAGAAAGCGCTCAAAACAAATCCCAAAGGTGCAACGAAAACTGAATCAATAAAATCGAATAGAAGCCGGCCGATGCGTTTCCAAACTCGGAGCACATACAAGCTTTACTACTAGTTTGATGTAACAACGGTTCAACACGGGCACCGGTCATTTGCAAATGTCAGCCGTACCCGATTTTTGTTCAACGAATTTTTGAATTTTTGAAATTCGAGTTTTCGTTCAGTTGGTGAAATGGAGATGAAAGTTGATGGCCGATGAATAAATGTTTTGTTTTTCAATGTAATGAAGTGTCAAGTGTCATTGTCGTTTAACAATTGAGTGACAAAAATGTTGACTTATTTATGTTAAAAATTATTAGTTTAGTACAATGTATGTTACACCTCTATAAACACTTCTCCTTAAAGAGTTGTTAAAAATTAATAAATTAAGCACTTAAAATTGTTTTTTTTTAAATTCTCTGAATAAGTCTAAAACATTATTTAAATTAGTTATAATGTAGATCACTATAGACACTCTAATTTCCATATCACAGTTTCAGTCGTAATTGTAAAAAAAGGTCTACAAATAAAAAAATACCACAAAAATACTACGTGAAGTTAATTAAATATGAGGAATCCGTGTAATCCAAGCGAGTTTTTGAGGGTTGGTGTGAAAACTTACGTGTCATTTCCCGGAACATTTTACGTGTACAAAATAAATTAAAAACAATACGTAAAAGAGAGAATAATTAATAACATGTTCTGAATGAAACGAAAAAAAATGCATATTTTTCAAAAACCTTAACAAATGTCCATGTTAAATAAAAATCGACTTTAAATAAATGTGAATTAGAGTCGAATTTCTCCTAAACTGAGTAGCATTTTGTAACTTGAGTAGCAAAATATTCGATTATATTATAACGGTCGAAGCCAATGGCACCATTTGCAAATGGCCCATTTCAGATGTTTGACATTTCACCGTAAACTTGTTACAAAATGTTCTAACTTGGTGACTGCTATAATATTAATTATGGTTTCGCTTTCCCAATTTCAAATTACAATGAAATTTTCATGGGTTTTTGGTATAATGATTGGATGTTAATGTAGTGTGGTTATGTTCTGATTTTGACCAATTACGCCAATTATTTTATTGTTACGTACAACAAGTGATAGAAATTAAGATGAATTACTTTATTTCTAGTCTTATTGCCTAGGGAGCCAGTTTTAATGATTTTTCCGAATTTGATACACAGGGCTACGTGGATCCCGTCAAACTTTAACGAACGTTGATGCGAAAGCGTGAAAAATCAAACCAGTTTCATAATTTTATTAATAGAAGTTTTATATTTAACGCAGTAAAAACACCCTTTTCTTTATTCTACAATGTAAATTCCAAAAGGCCCAAACAATTTCAATTCCAATTCATACCTCCCCGTAATGGATACCATATATTTTAATTGATTCAACAGAATGCCACAGAATCAATGTTAACAAATTATACGCAGCATTGACCACAGAACATACCATATAAATAGATATATTACCGAATGTTTACCGTTCGTGGATGTGTAATAGTCGGCCAACGATTCCAGAGGGATCGCCCACAAAACTGTGAGCACAGGCGCCTCGGATTTTAACACGTATTTAAAACGGGATGCAGAAAAATATTTTATTTAAAGGCTGTAGGTAAATGAATATGCTTTTTTTTTGTGCATGGGAGTGTACATTTTTTGATGATGCGTTTTGGTGGTAAAGTTATTAAATTAGTGTGGTTAGCTTAAGGTTGCCCTTCCGCAGTCAAAAATTTGTAATATGACATTAAATAAATGAGAAGATATCCTGTCCTGAACATTGTCATTTCTTTTGACCTATTTCAATAACTCCAACAGCATCAAATCTGCAATATTATTCCCACAATTGAAATCTAAAATTTTCCCCTTTCCCTAAAATCAATGTCAGCACAAAACATAACCCGTTTTCCCATTACACAGTCGCGAGTCGGTCAACATTACCCAGGGGAGCACAATTTTGGCGTTTCAGATTTTTGCGCCCGACTAACAGATAAATGTACGAACGCCAACGAATGTCTCGTAAACCACACGCATTCAATTAAGGGTGGAAGTATTTTTTTTTTAATTTTGAGTTTTTTTTGTGTAGGATGAAAATTAATAGGTTTTGGGTGTTACGGTTTTTTGTAAAGAAAAATAACGGTGAGGTGTAGTTGGGTTTTTGGATGTGGTAAAGTCAAAGGTTTAATATTAAGTTATAGATATACGGTTGTAATGTTCATTGATTGTTAAATAAATAAAAATATAGATCCATGACGCTAGGTGCAAGCGACGTTCCAAGGAGTGGGTCACATGTAAAGAACCGACAAGAAACTCCATAATGATATGATTTCAGAAGTCACAATGAACATACTGTATGTTTGTTACAATGACCATAATTAACTGGTTTATTGGACTAACTCCTACAATCTACTCAAAATCCATAAATACTCTTCATCTCAATTAACACCTCTTCCAATTAAACATCATTTAATATTCCCTATACCATTTCCCTATATCGTGTGACTGCCAAGATTCCATTGTGATGGAATTCACAGAAAATTGGTTCCCCATTGGAATAACGGAAAAGGTGAACGAATGAGAGAACTCAGGAATTTAATAAGTATCGTGTTGTCTTTTTCTATTGTTATGCTATCTCTGTCCTGTAGTTTCTGCTGTTGACGGTGGTTAAGGTTATTATTGTGTTTGTACTGTTAATTATTTTTTATTGATTTTGTTGATATGTTTTAGTTTTATGTTTATGTTTTTTTTTTGTTGGTGTACTGTTTTGTTATGGTATATATATATATATATATATATATATATATATATATATACATTAGTAGGTACATTAAGTAGGCTTGATTGATTACTATTAATAGTGAGAATTATATTAATATTACTTTTTTCTTTGTATCAAACCTCAAGGTAAAGGTATTTTAAAGTATAAATTACGTTATTTAAAATATCAAAATGTAAATAATAGACTAATCTACATGACCAACTTGTATAAATTCAGTATTATTTTTTTCAAACCCTGAATTTTTCTCATCGATTTATGACCCAAATTCTTGTTGAAATTGCCAATCCATCACAGGACCGTCCCGCGTTCCTATTGGCGTTTATTGGTCGCCCTACTCGCCTCTGTCAAGGCTGACTGTGACTAATTCTATAACCTTGCCTAGTAAATTATTTGAAACATAAGACTCGAGATGTATTGGAAAGCAATATTTTTATGTACGAAGGAAGTCTCTAAAAAGAACTGGTAATATGTGGGCTTGACTTTTCACGAGTTGTGTTTCATATATCAGGATAATTTTCTAACATCATCATTTCATTTTAACTTTAGACATTTGAGTAACAGTGCTTTACAGGATGCTGCCGCCTATCTGACTTCTAGTACCTTGATAATTGAGCAACCCGAGATAAATCAAATGACAGCCGGCATCCACCAATTTAAAGTGCCTTCCCAAATACATATAATTTTCTAATAAATGCCGATAAACTACTCATTTATTTTCCTAATGGATAAAAAAATGAAAATTGGTTTTGCTTATGAAAACAAAATATAACCGTTACGAAGCAAAATAACAAAAATAACTTTAAAAACCAACAATCATACAGACAAATTATGGAAACTGGTTAGTGAGGGGAAAGCGATAAAATTCGAAAAGCAATACTCGTAGCGCTCAGAGCGAGCGGAGCGTCCGAGCCGCGAACGAATGAGCGTATCTCCTCAAATGGAAACAACATGGCGAAAAAACCGAGTCAAGATAGATACTGAATTGTTTTTAAGGCTCCGTAGGTGTGGATAAAGGAAAATTATTTACTTTTGGTACCTACTTAAAAAAACTTTTCAGAAATATAATTCTACTAGCCACTCAAAATAATTCTGTGACCGCCTATTTTAAAGGATTGAATGCCACTATGCCTACTTACTTACCTTTAAAGATTCCGACTGTCCAAAAAGGGTTATGTTTTTATATACCTATTTACCGTCTAATATGCAATAGACTTCACAAACAAATGGTGACTGGCGAAACCACAATTTTAATTTGTGGTCGGCGTAGCATGTTTTCTTCTTCCATACTCTTCTATCTGCCGACATCTCTCAAGTGACATTACTTCTAGCCATGTCGACACTCAGTATATTATTATAATTCAATCATCATTTACGATTAAAACCATTAGCACAAAATTTTATTTGAGTGCGTCTAGAAAATTACAAAGTCCGTAAGGATCCCCAAAATTCTCGGCGCTCGGTCGGTTGGTCGGAATTTTTACGCGCACTGTTATAGGCTTCCCTGCTAATCTCTTAACTTTTAACTGGGAAACAATAAAACGTCGCACCCACTGGCCAGTGGAAAAAAATATACATTTTGGTCAAAAAAACTCGGATTACTGAGGATTTTTATTTGTTTAGGTGGCTGTGAAAACATGACAGCTTAAAAGATTTTTTAGTGGATTATTTACCTAGAATAAAATATTTTATTCTGTGTCAAAAATCATTACATTTAAAAATATTTAAGCTACACGCCTTTTTATTATCACAACAAAATAAAATAAAAAAAAAGGAAATATGAACCCTAAATTGCATAACATTAAAGTATAATTTCGTAACTCAAACAAATGATGCAATATTCATCACGAGCCTGCACGCGGTATGACAGCGTATTCATAGGGACAAGTAAACGCGACTCGCCAGGGGACTGAGTTTACGACAAAACGCATAAATTCCACGTCGTTTATTTAGTTTTTACTGCGTCTAGGCTTGGACTAGAGGGTGCATCTACATGCATGGATTAAGTGCGGATGACTGGTTTAGATGTGAGGTCTGTTTTGTGTAGGGAATTTTGTTATGAATTTTTAAAATGCTGTCGTAAAAAAATATGATGCGTTAAGCATTGTGAATATAAGTAAATGGAGAAATCCACAACGCTGTAGAGTATTTTTAATACATAGACAAACATGGATTGGGATAAGGTTCACCAATTTACCTATGTACATTGCATGTTTTCACACTTTTACACCTACCTAAATACGTAGATTTTTAAAGTGACCAAAAATGCAAATTTAACATACCCCCTGCCTCTGCTTATACAGCTTGAGTCCTCTAAGGCCTACCCATAGCCAGAAAGTTCGGGGTTCCAAAAAGTGCGGACACCGGAACGAGACGCGACCTCACTTACAATTTCCTACGTTTCCGTAAAGGGCGGCCATGTTTAAAATTTAAATGAGATATTTTTATCTGAGACATTAAAATTATCACGCATTGTGATACTTCTTTATGACGGACCTTTTAATTGGGGTGCTCCCTGTAAAGTTATAAAGCTTTTTATTAGGGAAAAGTTCATTTTTTTTTTTTTTTGCGTTTTGTTTTGATAGGTACTTATGAAAAAGTGATATCAATGTTCATTATGGAGATGTTTTTATTTATTTTGATCATATTTTACCGTGTTGAGAAAACTTACAATAAGCAAATAATAGCAAATAATTAATTAATTAAGTATTACTTCAATATGAAAGACATTTAATAGACAGAGTTGAAGAGGTTTATTGAGCCAGAAATACAAGAACTTTTTGATAAAAACCATAAATCGTATTTGTATTGTTTTTCAACCTAAAATAGTGTTGTAATAATTAGTATGTTACTACTAGTATTGACGTGTAAACCTGAATGCTCTAATTTCACTACCTTCAGCTAGCAGCAATTCCTCAAACTTACAACAACAATTCCATTTTCAAATCCGACTCCACAACGCTTACTTTCCTTATCACCACATTTATGTGTTCTCAAGCAATAATTGTGCCCATCAAAGGGTAATTTAGCAGGCACAACGAAGTATGAAGCGTCTCGATCTTCGATAAGTTGCATAACAGTCGACTTGCATGCGGCGTTGCATGCACGTCTAATAGCAAGGTCTATTGCTTGTTCAGCTACACACGGGCTCGCGTTTTGACGAACAATGTTAGGACATAGAGGAAGAAAGATAAGTGGAGATTCCATGAGGTAGGTAGGTCAGACGCCTTATTGTAGGTCAAGCAACGTACGGCCAAAATGATAGAGATACGTTTGGGTTTCTTGTTAAATCAAGAATTATCTGTCACATATTGGTATTGATTGATTGGTGATTTTATTTTGAAAAGTAATGGTCTGTTTCCGAAGAAGGCGTCTGAGGGCGGAACTAGTAGGTTCCTCTTCCCCCGCATTTTGGCACGCTACTTTCTTTGCAGATTTTGCGCCATGACATCTCCGCTAGTCATTTAGTTCTCCACGGTAAGGAATGTATCGTGTTTGTTTTGCGTGTTTGAGAAAAACATGAGTGTCGCGCTTTGTCACGTTGAGTTATAGCCGGGTTCGTACAAACTGTCAGTTTGTCACTGTTTGTACATGTGCGCCGGTTGTTGTAATTATTTTACTGACGTTAATGGTGAAGCATGAATATTGCGGAGATTTAACGCGTTTTACGTTTAAAATTTTATTTTTATTTTTGTTATCTAAGATTGACGTTAATTAAGTTGGCAGTGAAGTGTTGATATAATAGCGGTGTTTAGTGCAATCGTGTTCGTGACTTTTAAAAGTTTGTTTATTTACTTTGTTATTTTTTTATGTGATAAAATTGTTCAGTCTGGGTTTTACTTTATTACTTAGGTATTAAACAGAAATAGTAAATATTATTACGACTGTCTGTAGGTCAAATATTTTTCCCATGTGGGACTGAAAATACTCATCTGTAAATACAGATAGGCGACCAGACGGAGTTAATTTGTCACTAACATAATTAATTAGTACCTAACTATTTATATGGAACAGTCGGTGACAAAATAAATACAGCTGTAACCTTGAGACACCGAGAGTTAGAGCGTTGAGAAGCTTTTTTTCTTTTGGAATTTTTCAAGTAAAATACCTAAATAATCCGACTAAATAATATCCCGTATATTTCACAGTTTCGAGCCAATGATGAGGCTTCCTGCCCCCATGTAGGTGTTCAATCGACTTATAATCAAACATTTGATACCATCGCCGTGTACACATGTTAAATTACTGTGAAAATAATAGAGAAACCCGTGTCGATTTCAAACTTCCATAGTTTCTACGAATGACTGTTTAATAGGTTTTTATAGTTAGAAATTCTAGGTTTCTAAAATCATGCTTAGAGAATTGAACCAACCAGAGAAACCTTTGTTTGCCTTACCTACTCTCTACTAAAGGCATGAGAACCCTACTCATACTTGAAATTACACGTGTGCGTCCAATCTATGCTTGTGTTTGACAATTTATTTGTCTACGTGCGTAAACAGGTATTCGAAAATTTGAACTGCTGTCACTATTTGCGCCGCCCACCGCACGTTATTCCTTTGTTTTTTTTGCTGAGTACTCATGGCGGGTCCAGTCAATTAAGTGCTCCAAGAAATAATGTGTTAAGCTTTCATTTCTCGAGTGAGTCATGCATGCGAAGGTTGATTTGAAGATGTTATCATTCACTACGTAATTGATTGTATAGATGTAGATAGACAGACAGAAATAGCGGTAATGGATACGTTTAACTGACTATCCGTGTAAGTAGTCGAATAGGCTGATTACGTCACTGTTGTAACGGGGATAGATAACTGGGGAGGTAGATTAAACTTTGAAGGGTTAATTTTATACTTATCAATGTATGCAGGCAAATGAATTAGAACATTATAGAAACTATAGGCAACAGTTATAACTGTTTGAAGCTGAGTAGGATTGGTTCTTATTTAAGAGGTATGATAATGACAAAACTTAGTAACTTTTTAAAGTAACATACACAAAACGACATTTTTTTTTTGTTAGCAAGAAGAACTGAAAAATAAATATAGGTAAGTAAAAGACACCCGAATCTTCTACAAAGAAACACTTAACCACACAACAAAATAAACACCAATGATCGCCTATAAAAACCGAAACACCTTCATAAAGCGAATCAATGTAGCATGAGGCACGTGTGAATTAAGTTGTACGCGATACTATGAGCTGCGGACTCGTAAATCTGAACAACTATCTGCAATACACTAGATGTCTGGAGAGCACTTAGTACTGTCCTCGACTTGCGGGGGTGGTTTAAGGTATAATAGGTGGCGATTTGGACAAAAAGTTTCTCAAGGGTAGCGCTGAAACAGGAGCATTTCTTGTAAGTATCTAAATATCCTTTCCCCATCAAATTACTCGTATTTCTAATTAAATGCAAGGGTTTTTTCGCTTTTGTGTCTTATTATTTTAAAAGGTAATATTACTTAAATGCACCCTAAAAGTAGGCTGAGAGTAGTATAAATAGTGTAAATAAATAGGACTACAAAAGGTCTTTCAAAACGTCAACCTAGTAGCACGGTTCTAAGGACTTGGTCTCTTCGAGAAGAGCCAGCAAGGAACTACATAAAAACCTGAACAAAAAAAACTGGATCTAAACTGCTGCTATTTTTTAACCTAATCTACTCATTATGACTATTATAAACAATCTTATCCTAGCAGTAAACTGTTAAATTAAATGACCCCTCTGTCGCTTAAACTTTACACCACACCTTCACAATCGGCTATACCGGTTTATGCTCTTTTTAGCGCCGTGCAAAGAGCTCACGACGTCTCGGGGGCAGCAGCTGTGCCCGGAGAGCCCTAGTGGGGGGCAGTTGTTAGTCTCACTCGCTGTTGTGTGTGGAAAACTTAACAATATTTACTTAAGAATTTTCTAGAATATATGGCCCTTATGGACAAAACGGGTGGTCTTAATTGAGTGATAATATTTATAGCGAAAATAGCTTTTTAACCGTGCGAAGAGACATTAGCTGTGCCCGGAGAGCCCTATCGGGGGGCAGTTGTTAGTCTCACTCGCTGTTGTGTGTGGAAGACTGAACAATATTTACTTAAGAATTTTCTAGAAAATATTTCAGTTATAGTCAGTACTGTTGGGTCTTAATTGGGTGAAAATATTTATGGTAAAAATAGCTTTTTAGCGATGTAAAGAGCTCACGACGTCTCGGGGGCAGCAGCTGTGCCCGGAGAGCCCTGGGGGGGGGACAGTTGTTAGTTTCACTCGCTGTTGTGTGTGGAAAACTGAACAATATTTACTTAAGAATTTTCTAGAAAATATTTCAGTTACTAAACTGCTGGTTTTAATTGGGTGAAAATATTTATAGTAAAAATAGCTTTTTAGCGCCGTGCGAAGAGCTCATGACGTCTCACTCGCTGTTGTGTGTGGAAAACTTAACAATATTTACTTAAGAATTTTCTAGAATGTACGTCAGTTATGGACAAAACTATTGGTCTTAATTGGGTGAAAATATTTATAATAAAAATAGCTTTTTAGCGCCGTGCAAAAATCTCACGACGTCTCGGGGGCAGCAGCTGTGCCCGGAGAGCCCTAGTGGGGGACAGTTGTTAGTCTCACTCGCTGTTGTGTGTGGAAAACTGAACAATATTTACTTAAGAATTTTCTAGAATATAAGTCGCTTATGGACAAAACTATTGGTCTTAATTGAGTGAAAATATTTATAGTAAAAATAGCTTTTAGCGCCGTGCAAAGAGCTCACGACGTCTCGGGGGCAGCAGCTGTGCCCGGAGAGCCCTATCGGGGGGCAGTTGTTAGTCTCACTCGCTGTTGTGTGTGGAAAACACAACAATATTTACTTAAAAATTTTATAGAATATACATCGCATATGGACAAGACTGTTGGTCTTAATTGAGTGATAATATTTTTAGTAAAATTGCTTTTTAGTGCCGTGCGAAGAAGCATTAGCTGTTCCCGGAGAGCCCTATCGGGGAGCAGTTGTTAGTCTCACTCGCTGTTGTGTGTGGAAAACTGAACAATATTTACTTAGGAATTTTCTAGAAAATATTTCAGTTATAGACAATACTGTTGGGTCTTAATTGGGTGATAATATTTGTAACAAAAATGGCTTTTTAGCGCCGTGCAAAGAGCTCACGACGTCTCGGGGGCAGCAGCTGTGCCCGGAGAGCCCTAGTGGGGGGCAGTTGTTAGTCTCACTCGCTGTTGTGTGTGGAAAACTTAACAATATTTACTTAAGAATTTTCTAGAAAATATGTCACTTATGGACAAAACCGTCGCTTAATTGGTTGGGCTTTTTCACAAAAATTCTATTGCTTATTATAATGACTCTGTAATTACTCTGGTATCAGAAATGTTTTTTGATAAGTTTTTTATTCATATTGATCATCATTTATGTTCAACAATTTAGATGTTAGTTACTAAGCCATACAAAACTAATAGAAATACAAGTGCTCAGCAACAAAACGAATCATATCCCAGTTTTAACTTTCTACCAGTTCATGCACTTTCCTGGGAAAGCCGTAGGAAAGATAAAAAACGAAACGAACACAGTTCGCGATAGTTTTTAATTCTAATTGATTTTTAAGCTTACGGACTAACTCGGCGTGCTCGCGGCCGAAAGAGCTTAACTGTTCGAAAAGCCGCATCGAGCCCTACTGTTGCAGACCTATGTATGTGGAATCTGGTAGAATTATAAAATTAATTTGTGAAAATTACATAGTTCCTACATACATACCTACTAGTACTTTCTCCATTTATTATGGAAGTACGAGAATAACACCTATGTGACGAGAGAACTATTCTGCATACTTCATATCTTTGTCGTTATAATATGGGCTATCTGACAATGAACCTATCTGGCAAATAGGCATAGCAGAATAAATTATATTTTATTTATTTTTAGGCGACGTTGGACAAGAAATGGATTCTACGAAAATTCCTACATCGTGATAAAATGATGTCGTTCAATGTAGGTAGGTAGGTAAAGCTCTTAATAATGTGTTTATAATATAAATATATTATCAAAATGAACTCACGTGATGAATACCCCTCCCCGAGCATGAGCAGGGTGGGGGTGAACTCGTACGCGCTCAGCGCTTCCATCTCCAGGAGATGCATCAGCTCCAATCTGAAAGAAAATAACGATAAGGTTATTAATAGTACTAGAAAAAAATATATACAACGTCGTCTTTTTGCAATAAATTAGGGAGTCATTAATAAACGTTGGTATCGATTTTCACTGCTGAACGTAAGCTTGCTCAAATTATTTTTTTTATTCAGTAGGATTAAGTTGGATTTGATTGCCAGTTTATTCGACAGTTTTTATAATAAGTGACATGAAAAGACTAGTGATACTTTTCCTTTTGTTACATTAAAAAGTTTTGCTACAAAGACCTACAGTTGCGTTAGCGCAGAGCTATAAAACATGCCTTTAAATCTTAAAAAAATATCTTTACCCAATATAAAAAAATACAATCGTAAAGGATAAATCTCCATTCCATCTGTAATGCGTTCGATTAAAATGTTAATATCTTATCTACATCAAGTTTATCCGACGCCTTCAAACTTATCGAGGTCCAACTAAACCGCCCATGAATAATACATGTGCTGCCATCTGTTATTTTAAACAGGCAACGTCTTCCCAGTTTTAATATTACATTACAGTTTTAATATAGAATAATTATGGTAATGTCTGACATTGTGCGCAATGGATGTAACTATAATATAAATATAATAATAATATAATGGTACACCTTTTCACACACGGTCGGTTAGCCCCATGGTAAGTTATTAATTAACTTGTGTTATGGGTGCTAACACAACTGATAAACTACATATAGCTACATATATACATATTTATAAATACATATTGTAACACCCAGACCACTGGGTGATTGTGATAACTGATTGTGTGTTTGGATTTGTACGGTCAATTGTTGGGGCAAGTTTTTCAACTTATTGGTAATGGTCATACTGTTTGTTTAGGTAGGATATTCATCCTATTTTAATTTCTCTATGTAGACTCTTCAATAACTACAATCACTACATGTTACCATAATTCATTAATTAACTGGACAACATTGCGATATTATTTAAAAAAACAATAGCCAATAAATGATGTCTAGGATACCTGCAAACAACTTGTCATTTTCAAAATGTCCCCTAAGCACCTACAACTACTACTTTTGATTACTTTAGTTTTTACTACTAGTAGTTTTGTATTAATAAAAGAATCAAACAAGTACCAAAATCCTCAACGCAATCCGGTAGGCGGAGTGACCGCGTGTATTCCGCGCGCGTCCCGCACAAACCCGATAACGTCACGCTGCAACTTGCAGACTCAATTCCAGGAACACAATTACATAGCGATGGGACTACAGTTGAATCGAGGAGTACCTGGCTGAAGAGGTTTTGGGAATTTTATAGAAGAGTGATGGTGGGAAGTTTAAGTAAAAACATTGCAACCCCACATAAGTGTCGCTCGCATGACGCTCGAGTAAATCCCCATTCATCATCCCTTCTATAGCTATAATTTTGACATTTAATACAAAGATCCAATTATTTTTAACCGACTTCCCAAAAAGGAGAAGGTTCTTAACCCGACTGCTAAGAAGGTTATTTCTAAAGGGTATATCGCATGTTCATTCCGATCATTATATGATTAAAAGGTCGCATTTTTTATCAGCTTTATAGTTCTTATTACATATAAAAAAACTCCTATGAAATGACAATCAGAAGACAAAAAAATACAACAAAAGTCAGTTATTACCATACCACATTCCACAATATTTCTCCATAGTAAATATTCACGCGTTATAAAAGTCAACTGAGCAAAACATCGGCCGTCCGTAACTCGCGGCCAGGCTGGACCCTGTTTACGCACCATTGCAGACTTTAAAATCGTTCACCTTTTCATAGTTTTAACTGTACTTTTTGTAAGAGCTCTTATGTTCGACAAAACGAGTTTCTTTCAAAGGAAAAATTGAAATAAATGTCATCGAAAAGTCAGTTATGTGTGACTGACACAATAAATGCTACGACGTAGCTGTCACTACGCCGTAGCGCTACGTGATCGTAGCAGATAAAATCGGATTCGCGTGTAGAATCTTTTTAGAATCGTGTATTTTACTCGACTACCTGAAGAAGGGTTATGTTTTTCTTTAAACAATCAGAACTCTTCTATAAAATGATCCCCAAACCACAATGGTGTTGTTTTTGCCTTTTTAGCTCGTTCGTTAGCCAAATTTTGTGTTTTTTTTTTATATTTTTCTGTCTAAATTTACCTAAATGAATATTGGGCCAATAAAAACATACAAAATAACTTGAACTTCCCAATTCCACGAGTTCTCCAAAGCCCGTTTATTGCTGCTTTCAGATAAACACACTCACATACCTCCGAAAATCGAAAAGCGTTCCGACACCATCCAATATTAGCACAAGCATTTACCGCGGACCTTTTAAAATGAAATAACAAGAAAAAACATGCCAGTTATTTGCAGCGGTTGACAATAACGGTTTAGTGGAGCAAATACCGGTTTTTTTGCCCCCCTCTCCCCCCTTTTACGAGCATCGGTATTATTGAATTTCGCGAATGTAACGCAAAAAGCCGATATCGCCGATATCATGTAATCGCCAAAGGGCTGAATTGTGATTTTGAGGGCACTTGCCGCAAATCCTTTTGGGAATTTTTATCTGTTTGTTTATTTTAGTGTTTCGGGTCTACTTTTACACGCAGTTAAGCTATGTTATGGGTTTTTGTCTCGAGATATTGGATAAGATGGTTTGTGTTGGCTCATTAAAAGTGTTTGTTGGTTTGTTGTCCTTTCTTGAAAGATCTATTGCCCTTCATTTTGGAATATTTTAACGCAGTTTTTTTGGCAAAAGTTGTTTTATTTACCGACACCGTAATTGACCAGTTTAACGTCACTGGAACTAAGGTGTCAACTATATTAAAGTCCGCACTACGTCTAACCCAGCCAGCTTGTTCCCTGTGTCACAAATCGCGCTTATTTACGCGGCGTCGGGCTTGCACCTGTCTCGCGTCCTATTGGTGATTCTCGTTATTGTGGCACCGTTTGTTAGAGCTTGGGCTACCCAATGTAACTCACACCCTACCATAGATCATAAGGCTGAGTCGATTATGAATCTCGAACAAAAATAAAATATATGTATAGATATTGCGCATGAAAAGTTAATCTGCATGAAAAATAACATGTTCAAAATACTTAATAAATAATCATTTTGATCTTTATAAAACAGCGTTAGCATATTTTATACTCTGTTAAGTCCAGGTTATATCTTTATATGTATATGGTGTTTTCTAGCATCTTTAATCTGTGGTTTGCAAAATACGCCTACAATACCACGTTTCAAATCTCGATATCAATAAAATTCAACAACTAAACATATTCTGAGTTGAAATTTATTTGCGCTTAGCGCGTGGTAGTGTGAGACTCACCCTTAAGACGAGAAGTGAACAAGATTTTTGGTGTTTCTCAGCTGGGGGTTGAATTTTGGAAATAATTGTTTGGGTAAATGAGGCGAGTTTTCCTCGTACAATGTATTAATGGGGAAAGCTAAAGTGAGGGAGAAAATTGTGTTGCTTTTGGTAGATTTTTCCTTGCATCATATTTCCTTAGCTTGCCAACAGACTTTTTTCAGAGCATTTTTTATATGACAACATAGTTTATCAAAAATTTTTGCTTCTGATAGCCTACTTTTGCTTTCATGTAAATGAAATAAATAAAGAAATAGGCTGCCAAAAAGCTGAAAGGCCTCAAACACTTTCAAGGCAAATGGAAAGGACCAATATTTGATTTCACTTGAAGCCTGCGTACATTGAGTGAGTGAACGACATACATAGTCACATCATTTGCTTACTTCTTGAAAACCTATTACTATGTGAGATAGGTCTTATCACAGCCACCTATTTTGTTACTCTTTTGACTAAAAGCTTAATAAATTCTTTTAGGAAAAAAAACATGTCAACATTATTTATTTATATGATATTTTAAAGATATCAGGATATTCGATTTTTTTTACAAACATTTCACATTTTATTCGCTACATTTATAAAAAATATATGCAAATTAATTTACTAACAAATTCCCTTTGACGAACGTCCGCGGCATAAATATTAAAAAACTTTAGTTTCTTTTTTTCGCAAAGTAATTAAAAATACTAACTAAGCGAACTGTTTAGAATATTAAAAGCTGTTAATAAGTTTTGTGTTCAAGCTATGCATATTAAACAGGCGCCCTTTGAATGACGTCACTGTTGCATTTATTAACGTTATGTCATCAATCTTTGTTATAATAACGGTGTAATAATGCTACCTATATATGTCAGACAACCCATGGTGATTTAGTTAACAATTAAGTACATTATGGGGTCTTGAGTTGAGAGTCACCGACATGACAATCTACACCCTTTTGCGGTGATAAAACGACATATCACAGTATGCAACCTTCGCAAGAAAAAACAACCAATAACATTTTAACAGATGTAAAAAATCTTTTAAAATAAAATCCTCCTTCATTTAAAAGGCAATAAAAGCCACTTCAAACAATAAACCGCAAACTATCTGCCAAACTAACATACATCCCCGCAGCCGTGCTTACACACTGTATTAAATCGCAGGCCATGCCAAGGCTTGAGTGAGCATAACGATTTGTAATCTCACCATTAGCGGAATGTAGCTAGCTAGGCCTGCCAACAGATGCCATGTGCTGGACCAAATACCCGGAGCCTGCTTTGTGGGAAGCCAGATTGCATCTGTAATCTTTTTATTGAGGCTGTTTGCCCAAATGGGGGTGAGATTTGTGGGTTGCAGAATTTGTTTTGAAGTTAACTCTTGTCTTTTGTAGATAAGAACACTTTTTTAAAGCCACATTTTATGACAACTTACTTTTTGAACTCAAGCAATTTTACTACCAATAAGGACTATAATTTAAAGTCTTTCTAGAGTATAAACGAGAACAACATTGTGGCACAACACATCCAAATTTCAAGACACAGACCTTAAACAAACACACCAAACCACGGGACCAAACAATAGCCATGACACACCAAAGGCCCTTTTCACTGCAATCAAGGCATCAAATTCTGGTGCCGTAGGCCCACACAATGCGAAACAAGAGCGGTTAGGCCGGACATAGGCTGCATGTAGCATAACAAGGAATAAAGAAGGGACGCTTGGGACAATTAGGATCGCAATTAGAGGACAGTATGTTCGAGATTACGACCGCAGTCTCCACAGATTCACATTCCGGTGTCGGAATAACAAAGCTTGCCAACTATTAAGACGTTCTGAACTCGGGCCTCGGTTTATGGCCGCTCAAATTGCACTTGTATTTTTGTGCTAAAATTGCCCCGTCGTAATCTAGGATTTGTTGAGGTTTTGTAGCTAGATTTTTTTTGTTGGTGGGTATTTTTTGGTTGTGTTTGGTTTTTGAAAACCACGTAAATATATCGTTTTGGAGTATTTTTAGTATTTACTTTTTCTATATTTATCATAATACTTTGTATCTACTTCAATCAATCGGATATGGTCTTGATCACTGATTTACAAAATTTTCAGCAGTATGCGGATCAATATCTAAAAATTGTTGTAACTTTCAATATAAACCAAAATACATAGCACAATTTCTGTTCATCTTATTGAAAAATGCAACTGCCAGTTTACCTAACGATCTCGAGGGTATTAGGTATCGAGGAATAGATGAACAATTTTAATATAGTGCAGTAGAAGCAGTATATGCAGTCGTCCATACGAAGCGAACTGGATGCTTCTGCAATATTTTTAAATTTGTTCCAACGGAGACGGACTTAGCATGAATATGCGAATTGAATTGTCGTGCGAGTATGAAAATCACAAGTTTTGTATTTCATTTTAAATAAAATGTATGTTTCAGAATTAGGTACGTTTCTCTTCTGTGTTTGTTTTTGTTCTTTGGTGAATTGCACGTTGCACATACGAGTACATAGTTGCGCATGTAATTGCTGGATTTTCTTTTTCATGAAGTTCTTTGTTCGGCGTTAAATTGCAACGGATTTGGTTGTAAGTTTTTTGTGAGGTTTGTAGTTTTAATTTATAGGTTGTTTTTTGGTTCTTTTCATATTTCTGATGTACCTAGTTTATGCACTTAATTATGTGCTATTAAATGTTTTAAGTGAGAACTGCAGCCCCTGCAATGTAAATAGAGAATACTTTTATTGTCCTATTATTTCATTTGTTTTCTAAATAATCTATTAAAAGAACCTGCTTGGGCCAATCTTCACCAATCTTTATAATCTGTTCGATAGTACCTATACGATGCAATACTATGTACGATAGCTTATAATCAGGGTGGTTAAAAAACCCCTTTTGCTTACCCTACCTATTATACTTTTTGCTCAAAAGATTTTTTTCCATAATATTCGGTGGTACTAGTATCAAACACAATAAACGACAGTAACCTAACTCACTAAATGCAAGCTAAACATAATATTCTATTCCACCATTTTCGTATATATCCAGTCTTTTGTACGGAGGCCGGCGTCCGGTGGATCTGCTTTTTATGTAAAACCGAAAGGCTATTTGTCAAAGTAATTTGAATTTACTCGCACGCTCCGGCCCTTTGAAATGCATGCTTCATAAAATGTACTAGTTTTTACATTTTACATGGTCTGTTACAAACAAATGGAAATATACTAGCTTTTGGTAACGCGGCGAATATTTTTTGAGGATGATTTACTATTCATAGTATTTATGGTAATTTTTGTTTGTTTTACATCTCCGTGATGGAAATCATTGGCGATGTTTCAATATTGTGTTCATCTGACGCTGTTTTCATACGTTTCAATGGTAACGTTTTTGTTACAGTCTTTTTTTGGTCAGCCACTCGGCAAACGTTTATCATGTGGAATATCAATTTTGAGAGCGGAGTAGGCCCATGAGTAAGTAAATGTCCTTAAATGGCGGGTGAAACGTCAGAAAAAGCCAGAAACTTCAACAAAAAAACATCGTCTACAAGTACGATATTAAGCATGTAACTAGAATCTGCACAGAATCAACTTAACTTAAAACATCGGAACGAGCTAAAAAACTCCCGAGCTCACTTGGGACCAGTCAAGCAAGATGAAAACATTAAAATTATTCCGCTATCCATATTTCCGTGCTAATTAAGGCATAAAATATAAATAAAACATTTATCTTCCGTAGAGAATATTGCCTCATTTTGCTCATTATTTACGATGCAAAGAATACCCTATTTAATCATAATAAGACGTTTTAATTAGTTCCATGCCTTGCTTTACCCCTGAAGCAATATTGCTTACACAAAGCAACTATTAGTTGGGTGTTCATTTGAAAAATAAGGGACTCGCTAAAGGTTATTCTCTGTGGAATTCTGTAATGCTATTAAACAATAATAAAATAACAGAGACTCGGAGTTAATTATCTGTTTTGCAATGTGTCATTTTTATTTTTTTCAAAAACTTTTGCCGTGTTTAACGACTGCAAAGATGATTTGTTTCCTATTAGTTTAGGACCAATTCTAATCATAAGTCACTTATCACTTTTAGCATATACAATTTGAGGGAATGAAATGGTTTTTTGACCACATATTTACAATAGCCCTACTACCGAAATACTACCAAATATTTGTTCAATAAATCTAACATGCCTTTTTGGGTCACTAATGACAGAATTAAGTGTATTTCTATTTTCTTTTTTTTACCTAGTAATTATCATTACCATTTACAACAATAACTCTCTCATCAATTAAAAGGTACTCAATAAACTATGAAAAAAAAGGTACGCAACACGACTTTTAAATGAAAGATACGAAGGCTACTAGTGAAGCTCCAATACACCTGAAACTTTAATCACACGTCTGTCTGTTCGCGCGGACTCCGGCGAATGCGTCGCCTTTTATTTTGAATACATGCGAATTTCCGCGTCAATTCAAATCTGCAACGTTCAAAAGTGCCTCGCATTGTTGCGGAGAAGTGGTATTTTGTGATTTTTTGGATATACATATATATGTGTTTCGCTTTTGTTTGAGAGAAAGGCTAATTAAACGGTTTGTCGATCGGTAAATGATTGAACATTGAGATGACCGATTATTATATTCGATATTGAAGTAATTATTGGATATCATTTAGTGTAATATTTTGGACGTTTACAATGTTATATGTTAGCAATAGGAAAACATAGCCATTTAACTTCAATATTTATTTTCAGCACGACCATAAACCGTTCAAATACAACGAAATTAATTGCGCCCAATAACACTTGCCGCCACCAAATGGCAACATTTGAGCTATTTTTCAAAAGTGGCAACATTTCAGAACGAAGTTTTTTTTGAACTTAGAAACGAGTTTCGTGTTGTAAAGTCGATGGGAAAGGTAACATGGAACTATCTGGAAGAACAAAAGTCATAAATTTTTGCCGCCAATAGCGAGACTTTTGTACCTAGTGTCAATTGTTTTGTTCGGAGAAATAGGGTCGACACTTTGTTATTGTGGAAATAAATCTCCATTTTTAACAGCTCATAGCTCAGTGATGGCCGCAATATCACTGATCACGTTTGTCCATTCGGTGTATAGGTGACCACTAATTTCATAAAGAGAACAACAGAGGAACTTCAACTAACATTTTACTGTGACATCGAATGCAACATACTATTCACCATTGCAGGCATGCACTGTATGTATGAGCAAATCATAGCCTTTATCCAACAGCGGACGTTTTTGGGCTGTGACGAAAACGACGACAAAATATTATGCTTTAAAAAAATACAGTTTTAGAACTACCTATAGGAGTACATAAATCAAACTTGTTCAATTTCAAATAAAGTGCACAACCTCTTGAAAAACTCCGAACTTGTCACAAAAAAATCTCAATTCCAAACAGCTATTGGTCTATTGTGTCAGCCCTGCAAACTAGCGATTATTACCGAAGCGAAGCGTCGCGAAGTTTTGAGGTGCTCTGTATTCAGAGCCGCTCTGTTTGCGCATTGTGACATCTACACCAACTCCTCGCTAGTTTATTGATTGGCCAATTTTGAGCCAGTAATTTGAGGTATTTTATAAGTTGAAGGTAAGGAAAATGGATACAATGGTGAGGGGTTAAGCGCTGACTGTGGATTGATTTCTTTAGCTTCTTGAGAACAGAGAGAATGGCTAATCACAAATATTCTTGGTAACAGGAGATATAAGAGTGAACTAACGTGTGAGATAACAAGAGACCGAATAATCAGAAGCCAGAAAGTCTGACGACCAATCTTACCAAGGACGCCTTAGAGGTAACTGTTTGAAGCAATGGTTGATTTGATATACCTACAATCTTCTATGTAAATCACTCAGCTACATTAGAAGGCGACCCTGGCATAGTTGGGAAAACCTTACAATAGGCTGGTTAGATGAATCCTAAAAATGAATCCCTGTATATATCAATGAATGGCAAAACAGTCTCTTAAGAAGCAAAACAGTACTTCATTTTAAGAAAGCAATATACGTAGCAACCCTACTACACCAAGAATAGGTTAACATGAATTTATATATGAATTACACGAAATCTCGCGAATAATGGCTGAATGCTGAGGATCGATTAAGAGCCACGTGAGAAGCACTTAATCCCTTGAGTGCGTACTCAGGTTGAGCAAGGGGACATACCGCAACAAGGCACTATGTAGGATTGTAGGTAATACGATTTGTGAGGTATCTCTTGTTAATACTTGCTCATACCTCGCTAGTTGTAGAATTTGTGAAAATAATTGTTTTGTTACTAGGTAAGTGTTACAGATATAGACAAAACACAACTGTCTAAAATTCTACAGAAAGATCTCTGATGCAAAACACAATAGGTAACATTATGTCTTTATAAGAATCGGCTGTAATACGATACATTCAGCAGATACTTATTTTACAGTACTCTTGGACAAAGTTTTTTTAGATCATACTCCCATATCTCTATAATTACAATCTTTACAGTCCACCAAGAGTCCATGCAAAGGTTTTTTTTTTCAGAAAAAGCTTTTCACCGATAAGACCGCCTTTTATACCCATGCATATCCTATTTCAACTTTCCTTATTTCTCCTATTGGTCTACAATAAAGAATCTTGCTAACAAGCTCACAAACTGCTTGACCAAAACAAACAACCCAGCCTTTAAAGATTCATCAGGGCAGCCATATCTCGTGCATTTAGAACCGACTTGAGCACGAGACATTGAATTTGATGCACACGTTTCCGCTCGCTCTATAAAATTAACAATTCTTATCACTGTCGGCGCTCGTAAAGTCGCCGTATGACTCTGTCATGATGGGGTGGCTACTATTGGAGCATCACGATCAACTGTCACTTGTGAATTGAAAGAATTATGTTTTTCATCTAATTTGATAAATAACATAGAAGTTTCTTAAACCGTCATCTCACTCACCTGATTGTCTTTAAGGTAATAATTGCCTACTACATGATATTATGTACTACATTCTTCCCTATCGTGGCATGAAGAGTCACATGAATTCATTCAGGTACATATCGCCCTAATATATACGAAGTTTTACACAGTAAACGAATTAACAGAGAATAATATATTGATTGGAACACTTGTCTCACGGTATCCCTTAAAAATCATTATGTGGTTTGAATCGAGAATCAGAAGTAACTACCATTCTCATAAAAATCACACTATCACGTGACTCAAGAGGAGTCGTGAAAAAAAGCATTTGACAGCCACTAACTATGAGCGGGAATATAGCTTCCTCTCTTTAGTATGACTACTACATAAAGCTGTGTATTACTAAACAGTATTCAAGCTTGGATCTCGATGGAGCTGTGAGCAATTCGAAAATGATTGAAGGATCATAGATGAAAATTGCTCATTCTGAAGGCGAGATCTCAGATTTTTCTAGTAGGTATGTGGCACTGTCCGGTTCTGCGATGTACACAAATGTTTCTTCTGGTCTACTCCCTCGAACATAAGTAACTTATTGTGTATCTACACTACGAAATTGCCATGCTAGCAGATGGATTAACAACGCGAACACATTTTCTTTTATCACACATGTTCACGCTATCTTGCTAACAGTGGAAGAAGTCATTTTAATGTAGTTCCATCTAAAAAAAATTGACTGAAGGATTTTACTTGAATATAGATTTGTAAATAAAGATTGTAAATCGATTGAATGTGTCATAGCTTTAGTTAATCATTAAGATGATTAAATAATTTTCTATAATACCCTCTACAGTCTAGCCAATTTTACTGGCATTTAACAAAACCCTTGAGGTGACGACGACAAAGTTTGGTCTTTGATCATCCTTTCAGAGATGTAATATCGAACAGATTTGGCAGCATCCCAATTTGATTCCTAAGATTAAGTATGCACCTGAATTCTATACTTATATCGATGGTAATAAAATCACCAGTCATGAGTTATATTGGCTTTTAAAATATGTAGTTTTATTAGTTTTGGACTATCAATGTTATTTTAATTGGTTGTTCTTGGAAAATTTACAGGTTACAATATGTTTCAAGAATAAAATATACACGTGGTTGAGATGACAGCCTTCTTTTTTTGGGATGGTCGGTACAAAATAAAAGTAAACTTTGAATTATTACTGTATGTTTTTTGCTTACTTTACTGTTATTTTTGGTGCGTTTTCTAGGCTTACAGGAATTTAGTTTTATCTGTCGTATAATATACCAAAGATAAAACTACAGAAAACCATGACAGTTGATAAGTGTAAATAAAAGAGGCTTGCACGGCGCGGCCACGTAAACGGCGCATAAAGGTCTCCTGAGAGGCTCGCCGGTTTAATGGCCCCGCCAACCTATGGCTGCAGAAAACTACACGAAATTTTGTTTTGGTCTATTGCAACTTATATTCAAAATATACAAGTTTTAACAATTAAATAAACTGTATTTAAGTATTTAAGTTATTGCTACATATATCGGGTGTGTCTTACCTAATCACATTAAATTAAAAAAGTTAAAATGCTGATTAACATATGTCGATTTGCACAAAGAAAAAATAAAATACGTAAAAGAAATAGTGTTAATTTTCGTTTTACAAAGCTAGCTATTTTTATTTATACACCTGCGTAATGAATAACTTAATAACCTAGCGCTTAACTCAAGCTACAGCAGCTATTTCACGCGACTTAAAAGACTTAGAAAACCTGTAACTTTATAGACAAAGTTAACACACAAATGGCCGCCTACCTTGACTATGTATCAAAATATGTGGTCGTTAACTACGAGGTGCACTTAACGCAAAGGTTCAACTTTACTGCTGGGCGACCATAAAACTGCACTTTACGAGTGTGTCGCAAAACTGAGCTATCACTAAGATATGTAAAAATTTTACTTCTACAGATAAACAGTTGGTATAACCTGTGAGATGGTCTGGTTGTTTGCACGCAAGTGTATAGAAAAATTTATTGGATTTGAAGACGAATGGGTATTTATACGTTGAATATCGCTTTTAAATACAATTAACGAGAAAAACTAACAACACTACTCGTACCTTGTCAAAAAAATAATAATCTGCAGATGAAACTTTTGTAATAGCGTCAAAACTATACCATACAAAAATACCAAAAAATGTAACATTACATTGTAACATTATCTCAATAGTCCCAAAACCCATATTATAACAAACGAACATTTCCCAACATAATCGCACTCCCCTCAACGTAACAAATATTTAATAAAGCGCTCCCATTAATCAACTCTCAAAGGTATAACAAGTAATATAATAATTCGTTCCTTCATAAAACAAAACCACTTAGCAATAATAGCAGGAATCGCTTCGAAACAAAAGGTGTTAGTGAAAAACTTTGTAATTTCCAAGGCATCAGTAATCTGGCCACGTAACTGTGCGTATGAATAATTTACAAGGGCGCCTATATTTGGGCTACACTCGTGGTCTCCTGCAGGAAACAAAGTTTCGGGTACAACTGACACTTTCCTACTAATTGTTCAGTGGAATATCGTGTTCATTTCACTTCTAGAGAAATGTAGGTTTTCTGGAGTGAGCCAGTGTGCGTTATATTTAAGTAACTTAGCTTTTACAATGTAATAATATTTGGGCATTACTTTTAAAACGGATAGAAGAATGGTGCTTCGAAGTGCAAAGTAGTGCATATAAGAACTTCTTATGATTATTGTAATAAGTAGGTAGGTACGTAAAGATATAGGACCTCAAATAACTTGAAGTTGATAAAGTTCTTTTGTAAACATAAAATACTGGCCAAAAAAGTGTTCTGAAGCCGAGACTCCTGTTAAAACTGTAACCAAAATTCTCTTCGATTTCTACGCTTTTCGTGCAAAATCTCGCCTAATTATCACTCCCAAAATCAAATCACCGAGATTCGATAGTAGTACCAAGCGAAACCAACTGAAAGTTACTAAAAACGGAAACCTTCGCTCATTCGGCTAATGAGTTGCTCGACTTTTTGGACCACGGTTTAAAAAAACCAACTGGAGAATATTTTCCTAAAGTACCTTAGCTATGTACCTGCGGTGTGGGAACTTTTCCGTCGTTTTTTGTTTAGACTTTACCGTTTGAGAGCGGCGCCTGGGTTTGGCAGTCATTCAAAGATGCATTGTTCTATACTTTACTGACTGAGTGTGGAACGGTATATTAAAGAAGTAGGGGAATCTATATTATGAGAATTTTGGAAGAAGAATATAGTGATTTAGTGAGGAACTTACCGTGATACGGGTGATTATGAAAGAAGATGAATCTATTTAATGGGAATTTTGGAAGATTAAGTGTTTTTGAGAGGAACTTACCTGAAATGTGTTTCTGTCATTTTGACTCCCTTTTTTCAGCACCTGCAAAAACATACAATACACTATGTTAAAATTTGTCTCTGTATTTATTTTGTTTAGGCTTTTCGTAAGTCTTGTGTGCTAGGATCTTGTCATTGATAAAACCACAATCTTAATTTAGATAACATAATTAAATTGTCTGTGGTCTATGCGGTGACATTTATCACTTGATGACACAGTTATATATTTATACCAGCTGTTCCCTAAGTCTCAAGAAAACTCCTTCCAGCAGCTGGATGAAATGTGAATAGAAATGTAGTAAAATAACCGTATAAAAGATAAAATTAACCACCAAACAAGAAATTAAATTCAAAAACAAAATAGGCGAAAGAAAAATGAATGGGCAACGCGTTTGCTATCGAATAAATTTGGCTGAATTCAATCCGCTTCAATAATAGTTCCGGGACCATCAGCAGATTTGACCAACTTCGCGCCGGCCAAATCCGGGCCCGGATCTACATAGAGTATAAAGTAGTAGATACGGTATGTCGATATCGTTTATGATTTTGGATAATTATGAAGGAAACTATGAATTCCTTGGTGTGAATTTAAATTAGTAACTTTTTGTACATTTGAGCACCTAAATAGCTTATAACACTTATAGAGCCGTGTAGTATTAAGATCAACATAAGAAATATGTTCATCAGTTCAAAACCTACAATTCTATAAAAAGACAAGTCAAACCCACAAAACCCACTCGTTTTTACTTTGGGTATTAATAACCTTTTCAAAGTGGCAGATTTCCCACTCGGTTCTTTTTGGTTTTTGACGGCAGTTGTCAATAGTTTTTTTCGCAAATTCATAGGCGCCACTACAAACCGGTTTTTCCGCATGGAAAATCCGCCATTGTGAAGAGGCTATAAAAACCAACCAATAAAGACTTGTAAAAAAAATGAACTTAAGAAAAATATATTCTTGAAACTCTTCTTACATCCATGTGCATCGGAGACAAATCTGCGTGGTGCTGGGCGGCGACTTTAATTACTTTTTATTGGAGCCTGAACCGTACACGATATTAGATCGGTAAACGTTTCGCTGGCTATTGCTAACCGATATATTTCGGTTTTTCCAATGGCACAGCCAGCAGTTTGACTTATTAGAAATCATAACTGTATGTTTGAAAATTGAATGCATTTTTAGAGAAAACTACATTTTACTAGTTTCTGGTATTGGGGTTAAAAGAAGACTGCCTTACTTAACTAAGTAACTGAATTAAATTCTATCTCAATCGATTAAGTAGTTTAAGCGTGAAAAAATAACCGACAAACTTATTTACTGACTAATAACGTTATGTAAGAAAAAAACACTTTTTAATCACGGGCTTATCATACGCAGCTAAAGTCACAATAAATTACGCGGCACAAGCAGCAAAATCATCCTCTCATTACCATCTCCATCATTATAAAATACAAATTAAACTTACACACAGCACTAAGTAGCATCCATTTGTTAAACATCCAAAACATGTTCGCACAAACTTTTTTGATTACACTTTAAGCAACACTGCCTTCAGAACTTAACTACTTAGGATCTAACAGTATTCTAAAACTATTTCAACTTGTATACATCTCCAATTAACAATGACAACGTCAGCTTAAGGAATTTGTGTAAGTTTACGTAACTACATACAAAAAGTTTGTAAGTTCTTGTTTGTTGAGCTCAAGTAGGGGTAATGGAGAAATAAAATGCTGTATTTTAGAGTCTTCAGACTTGAGGAATGTTAGGAAGATGATGGTATGTGTAATATAATAATGAATTATGGCGACCATGCCGATTATCACAGTGGCTTTTCTCTCGAAGGAGCCAGCGTAGCAGGACATATAGTGCACAAGCATTTGCGCAGACACAGGTGCACTCATTATTCTTTCACTCTCATAGCCCGACGGGACGGCAATCTGACACGACTGGATAGAGATCACTCACAGGACCTACATTTATGTTATCTCCGATGCACAAGTGTATAGCCACCAAATTCTAGACAACAGCCTGTTTTAAGAAAGGAACTTAAAACCCACAGAGCGATTTCGGCCCGACCCGGGAATCGGGCCTAAAACCCCTGCACAGTAGTCGAGAACCTTAAAGTAAAATTTAATTTTAAATTTAAAAATCGAGTACATTCAGGAATCACAGGATATAACAATGACAGAAGTCGTACAACTAATTACGATTGTCTAGATCAGACGGAGTTACCGACTTATGAGAGTCCAATGTCCACATTATTAAACGGGGCTTAGTGTTGCGCGCGGCGCCGCCGGCGGTACCAGTCTTCTGTTCACTGACATACTGACTAGTAGGATGAGTAACTTATGACTTTGAAAAAAGTATTGAAGTAAATCAGGGGCCAATTCACATAACGCTGAGTAGTAAACGAGCATAGACTTTGCTTGCCTTTTGTCATCGTGTTTCGTTAATTAGTAGTTAGATTGTTTAATAAAGACTAACCTAAGCCAATTCAGGTAGCTATTATTTATAAAAAGTATAGTGAATTAAAAATAAGATACGACAAGTGATCGTAAATCGTCATTTTAAAGAAGAATGAAAAAGTGAAAACCTAAGGAGGATTTCATTCAAACATTTTTTTTTTCGCATAGAAGATAATTTAAATGTTTCATTGGCTCATCATCATCCTCCAAGCCTTTTTCCCAACAGAAGCGACTGCCTATCTGACCTCCTCAACACACTTACCCGGGCAACCCAATAGCCCTTGGTTAGATAGGTTAGAAATTTTTCATTGCCCATTAAATAAATTAAATTAACAACTACATTATTTTCTTGCTGCCTATCCTCTGTATCCGTACATCCCAGCATATAGCTCGGAAACTCGCTGACGGGCAACATGCCCCTTTGTGCTACATACTACACGAGTTATATAGCGCACTCTATTAAACTTCACCATGGCCCCGATATTTTTAGCTAAAAATATTACTTACGTGGAATTAGAGAGATCTTCAGTAAACGTACAATGATACTGGCTATAAATGGCTGTATCTAAGTATTGGAATAAAGTGCAGAGTTCGAAATAAGTTTTTTTTTCTTTTTTATGCGAAGGTCAAGTTCTGAAAATGTTATGGAAAAATTGATTTAGTAGGTACGTGACACGTCACTGTTAGAAAATTATGAACAAAATTACGTCTGCTGTATCTAAATAAGTAGATATATGATATGAGTGTGTGAGAGGTCTGTTCCCAGCAGTGGGACGATAAAAAGATTGATGATAATAAAACTCCATGGTGTTCAATCAGATTTTCGTCTGTAGTGGTTTATGGTCCATTGCATAGAGGCCCAGGAATCCTTCTAAAATATCCAACAATATAAATTATGGAATCAGGCGTTACTTTATGGAAATCATCATCATCATCATGATGATTTCCATGGAAATAATATAATTCCATTTTATGGAAATCCATGTCACAAAATGTCTGTCTCGCGGAAATTACCGCTTCATATTTTCCAATCATTTTATATCCAATGTAAAAAATTACCACAAAAACAAAGGCTCCAGAAAACTTCAAAAGTAGGCCGCGAAAATGTAACAGAGCTAAAAGCAGAAAGATTTGGTGGCACATACATTGATCGGAGCGACTCCGCGTAATCGAATATGAATAATTTATATATTTCCACAAAAGTATTGAGAAGCGATTGAAAGAAAGGGGTTACTGTAATGTGGGACGTGACTTTTGTTATATTTCTGAATTGTTAAATGTTTTCAGTTTATTTTTGGAATTTCATTGATCAGAGTCTATGTTTTATATAAATACATATACAGTTTTTAACGTATCTGTAGATTTTTTTTTGACCTTAATGACCTAGTATTTATTCTTGAAAATAAATAAAATGTAAATTAGAAACCATCTTGATATTTAAAGCAACGATGACAAACATACGCACATGATGACAGGCATTTATTAACTAAGCTTTACTTCTTAATCTAAAATAAAAACTTTTACTACAAATATCTGTAGTATCCTGTTCAACTCTCACTGTAGTACTGTAAATCATAATCTTGTTAACAATTCAAGTAGAATCTAGTTTCTTTCCGCAGATTACGATGCAAACTATTTTTTTACATCTTAAGAGAATAAACAAAATCTACTCGCCTCGTCCAATCCGTCGCGTTTTCTTTTACATGGCGTTGTGGCCATTACACTAGAGGAATGAACTGATGCATTTAATTAAAATATCTTAATAAATTAACTACCCTTTACAGGATTTAAAACTCCTTTTATATACATATATTAAAGGAGTTTTTTACGTTTATGAGTACTCATTACTCTTTAATTAGTTAAAAAAAAACCATAACTATTAGCAGCTATTGCCAACTTGACACGAGCCGTCATTCCACATTAAGGTACCTGGATTCCAGTAGTAAATGAGACCTTTTTTGGGTCAATATTTATCGAATGTATTCTTAATTTAAGTCACCAATAAATTGGTAATATAACTTCTATAATGTTCCATTCTCTTATCGTTTTTGATTCCAAATTCTTGAAGCCCAAACAGCGCTTTTAACACAAACACTACTAACCAATGACCGCTACCCAAAAAGACATAACAAAATACACCCGCTGTCCTCATAGGCTGAGTTTAAAGCGATCTTTTCTCAGATGCCAGTCACTATCTCCGCTTTTGTACCGAGTCTATTCAACGTCGACAGCTGAAGCACGGAATTGGACAGCCAAACCCAATTACCGTGGAACGTCCATGCTCGAGTTTTTATTTATGCACTGGTCCTTTGAAAAACGTGCCCCTGGATAATACAATAGCTTCTAGTTTTGTAGTATTTCTTGTGTTTTCTATGATGTTGTTGATCTGATGGCGGTATTAAAAGAGGGGTCTTCTAAAAGGTTTTTAAGTTTGAAAGTTGCCTACGTCATACACTTCATTTAAGCCAATCTAGTGATAGATAAGGTTGCAAGTTGGTATGACGTTTCTTATAGAAGAATCTTTGTACTAATATAATTTCAAAATTGAAGTCTATGTACTAAAAACAACTCAAAAGTATGAATTCAAGTCAATGCACTTTCATTAAAGACGTCCATTTAAAAGTGAACTTTCATTCAATATCAACTCACAATAAGAACTGACTCACAAATAAATCTAATAAGATCGCATGAAAAGGAATCAATAATGCAGAATTCTATACAAAAATAAAACCTTCGATTTTTATCTTTCCACTACTTAATAGCAGCATAGCTAAAGTGCCTGGATTCAATGCATTGAATATGACTGAACGAGGCCCGATTCATCCACGAACGAGTGAAATAAGAACTGAACTACACACGGTCACGTACCTTGTCGAGCCAGCGATGAGCTTGTAAAAGCGCTCGTGCGTCACAGATCATACAGATTGCTGGCAGCGTTCCATTTTCGAATATGATTCGTTTTTAAATTATCTGTGAACGTTTTGTCGTGACTTAGGAATTTTCTTGTTCAGTGAATCAGTAGAATGGCAAGCAACCGCCGTAATGGCGGAATCAAATGGCGATTACAATTTCATCTTCCTTGCAGTCTTGTGAGTCTTGTGCGCTTGTTGTCGGTTACATCTTTGTGTTTTTAATGTCTTTAGAAGATTTTCGGGATGTATCTTGATGTAGGCAAGTGATATTATGTGTGTGTTGCAATTTAAACTATTATTAAATAGAAGAAGAAGGAAAGAAAGAAAGAAAAACATTTGATTCGAGCGAGTGACAAAAACAAAAGAAAAATACAAACAAAAAAATTAGACATAAAAAAATGTATTCTGCATGTATTGATCTGTAATTAAACGAAGTTTATACACAAAGTAAGTTTTTAGTATATAACTAATCTTGCAGAATAAATTAGCATGAACAATCGATGGAGCCTTTTCCCTTTGAAATGACGTGTGTAATAGATAATTAATTTGTTTCATGAAAGAATTGACTTAAGTTATCATACTGCAAAGAATAGTTCCAGCCTTACTTATAAACGTGAATTAATTAATAGGTAAGACTTAAGGACTGTTTAGGAATATTCTTACTTATAAACGTTGCTTAAGCATGTCTTAACTAACACTTAAGCACTACTTAAGACTTTAAGTAGTGATTAGTTAAAATGTTGCTTAGGCAAAAGGAAAAAAAAAGGTGATTAGGGATTTTTATAAGTAAGGCCGTAAATCTTCAGAAGAATCCTTGATTCTTGCAGTTTGTGAGAAAAAATATTAAGATTATACCAATTATTATTTTTCCATAATTGTATTAAATATGAACACAAAAATCACTACTAGGTAGTGATTTAATACAATTATGATGATATATATTTATCTCAAATAAAAGCTATTTTACCAGACATACCTAACATTACCATACCTCAGGTAAAGCCAGAGCCAAGCCAGTCAATAAAACACTCGATTTAAAACACAACATTTTTACGCAAACTTTTGCCAAGAAACTTTGTTTTTGGCAAGCAGACGTTACGAAGTTGGACGTTCGACACAGCCGTGGATCACAGCCGGGCAAACTTCAAACCAACTGGTGCTTGATCCAGCCTCTCTTTTTTAATTAATACCACTTCGAACAGAGAACCGAAAGAATGCTTCAAGTCATTAAAAGTTTTAATAGCATTTGACTTGGAGTTGCAAGGATGGTAACAAATTTTAGTCGAAAACTTTTTGGTTTTTGAAACCGTAAGAAATAGTTTGCGCGGCTCGAGTTTTTTGCAATGGCAAAAGTGTTGAATAAAGGGTTGGACTTTTAGTTTTGGGTAATATGGTGATTGTGGGTTTGAGTTATACCTCACGAAGTTTTCGCTTTTGTGTAAATAACCTTTAACATTGGAAAAGTAGCCTACTACTTTTGCTATTCCCTATTTAAGACTCAGCAAAATGACGGCCTCGTTTAACTAGTGGTCACTCGGTGTCTTGATGTTCTACCTCGTTGTCTGGATCCCCCAGCTGCAGTATTCAATTTTAATTAACAAGACCACGATTGATATTGATCAATTACATGACCTTGCATATACAAAAGTAGTATTTACGACGACTTAAAAAATACCTGTAATTTACATAGACTGAGCACAAGTACTAAAAGATTTTATCAACAAACCGTTTTACCTTTAACAATTCTAATTAGATAAAAACCCAAAAATCCACAGAACCCAACCACTTACACCAAATCTCCAATACAAAATGGCAAGCACACCTGTAAAAGCGTAATTCCGTAAGGCCTTACACAGCCTGCCTTTAAATCGAAAACCAATTACGGAAAAACTGTACATAAATACAGACAAGCATTGTCCGCGCATGTGTATGTATATGTATATTCGCGTATACACACGGTAAACGCGACAACGTGGATGTAAGGAAACTGGATGGGGTAGTCTTCGAGGAATGGTGGTCTAATTGGTAGTTGAAATTCTATTGAGCCAATTCTTTCTTCTTCTTCCTTTAAGTATGGGATTGTGTTAATGGTAATGTTGGCTGTGCATGAAGTTTTAATTCCTGGATCATGTTAAAATCGCTTTATGGGTTTTTAGATTCTTTTACAAAGTACCTCAGAGTCTTGAAGTTAGTGATTGATACGCACATGCTTCGGTCGATCCTGTGCCTGATCCCTTTCAGATCATGTTGGATGGCCGTCCCATTGGGCTATGAGAGTGAGGAAATACAGAGTGCTCCTGTATTTGCCTAAATGCGTGTAAAATATAATAAAGTACGCCCTAAGAAGCTATCTGAACTCCTTAACAAAAACAGTTGCTGTAGCCCCAGCAGCTTCTTGGTCTAGTAGCTCCTGAGATTAGCGCGTCCAAAGAAACAAACTACAGCCTTATAATACTAACAATTCTAACACTGTACCAAGTCCGATACCCCATCCATAGAGTTATAAATCCACAGACAGCACGTTTAATTAACACGAGTGACAGCTCGCTGTGCCGACGCACCGATGGCACACATAGCAATAACAATACGCTATGTAGCACAGATTATAAATGGGTTTGATTTAAACCGGCTTGTAATGAAGAAACGATTCGTGTCATATTTGTTCGGGTAATGTTTGAGCTGGGGGAAGAATGTTGCGAAGTTGGGGTAATTTGGATATAATAAGTACAGAGAAAGAAAACAGAGTTGCTTGTACCTATTTGTAGCCGTTTCTAAATAAGCTGTCAGTTTATTTATCGCCAAATAATGTATGATTCAATTTAGATTAAGCTACGTGTCATTTTCTGACTGAGGTTCCTGAAGATAAACTAAAAAGCGGCAATAATTAATGAAGAAGAAAATTTATGTGAGTTTATTTGAACAGTAAAAACAAGTCTAAAACATCACCAACTATAATATAGGTCCCAGTTAACTCAACGGTTTATACTACGTAAGCAATAAAGATCTTAAAATAGTTCATACAATACAGTGCAGCTATCATCCATTACGCAGTTAATGAAAGGGTGCTAGCTGTCCGCATGAAATTATCGTCAATTCAACATGTTTATGCGAACACGCCACCGTATTATTATAAAACTTTCTTATTTATATGCAGATGTAGTGCCCCACATAATGATTTACAAGCAAAGAACAACATTAATTCATTACGAAACAAATTAACATAAAACAACAAGAAAGGAAAAATACATAAAATATAGAATAATATAAAATACAGACGGCCATCCATATTCACTAACAAGCCGGCGTATATTACCATAATTTCCGACCTACCTATACAGATACAAATCCATTTAACCTGTTTTATATTCCGCAAAAGTGCCCAGAAAAGGCCAGAGGACTTAACGAGTGAATTAGAATTTTACATTGTAATGGTTGTTGCCCGCAGAAGGGTGAAATAGGGGTAAAAAGTGGGGGGGATGAAAAACGCGAGCGCGGAGTGGCATCTCACGGCGCGCGGCGCGGCGCACACTTCACAGCTTTGAACTAATTATCCGGTCCTGTGTACGTCGCAAGCGGCAATTTCACTAATTATTACATTCATTGAGAAACTGGGAAAATTAAACCGTATTTTTTGGTAGTGAGTAGTGATTTAAATGTTTTGTTACGAGTGTGAAACAGGAGCAAATTGGTTTTATACTTGTTTATTGCAGATTGTATGCGTTTTACTCTTTCACTTGTGTGCCTCTGTTTATACCGACAACTCTGTTTCCACTTAAAGCTGTAGCTTAATGCTTTTTTCTCACCGCTACTGCGGTAACAACGTAATGGCTCAATGGGGTTTTAAATACTTGTAACTTTTATAAACTTACTTATTAGTTGTGGTATAAAGATATGATTGAAAGCATTAAGTTAAAATGCAGGTATAACTAATGAATTAACTTGAGGGTTAATTTTATAGTATAGATTTTTTTAATAATCGAGAAGACAATTTTATGTTCCTACCTTTTCTTAACTCAAATCTAACATTAAACCTTACATTTTAAATCCTCAAAAACTGGATCAATTAAACTTCCAAACTTATACATATTATGGTGATCTTCACACTGCCCCGCATCACGCTGCATCTTGCGTGTCGACGCACCTACGCGCGTTCCTGCGGGAGTGCAGATCTGCATCATCGTGCGGGTTTTTCACGCACTCACGCGCGTAGGTGCGTTTATTGATTCACGCACGACGGCTTCCATTTTCAAATATACACGTCACGCCCATTCAAAATCACGCGCGTCACTGCGGGATCAGTGTGCCATACCTTGCGCCTCGCCCCGCACCTACGCGCGGGGGTGCGTGTTTCTCCGCAAGTATGTGCGTGATCCGCATGAACGCGCGTGGATGCATTTTCAGTGTGTTGGACTATGCGTGTTTTCCATACAAACGGAGATATTTCCATACAACGGAAAAAAAACGCATCCACGCACTACGCTGCATCATGCGGGGCAGTGTGATAATCGCCTAAAAGAATGACAGCTTACTCGAGCGCAATTGTGAGTCGTGACAATGCACAAATGAAACTTTATTTGAATTTAAATAGTTTTGAGTCGTCAGCCGGTAAATGCGGGGTTTGAAGCCCGGACGGGGACAGACTGACGTTTGAGAGGCAGCCAAGAAACTTAATACGTTTAAACTGTCCTCTTTATTATATTTTTTATGGATTTTTGTTGAATTGTGAATACAATTTTGGTGATAGAATGCGATTATTTTAGTCAGCGGTTATAAATTATACTTTTATTTAGAGTTCTGTTAAAAGTGAAAAGTGGACATTTTTGGTAGTCGTTACGGGGTATCAGGTTGCCTATGTATTTGGGTTCATGAGGCAGACAGGCAGTCGCTCCTCGTAAAACAAAGGTAGAGATAATAGGACACCTGCAACCGATTAGACTAATTGATAGTACAATTAAATATTTAATTAAAACAACTGCAGCTTTAAATTAAAAAGTTTACCCTGAAATGAAAAAAAATAAAAATTCATTCAACAAAACGATCCCATTTAAGTCCAAAATTTCGTTATAAATGAAAAATATTAATCCAAATTAAAACGCGGAATCGGAACACATCAGCCGTAACCGAGTTTACGGGCTCCCGATGAGTAATATAGCACGCTCGATGGCTTGCAGATTACCGACTATAAATTATTATGAAGCAATCAGTGTATGGTAAAAGTTTGGGCCTTGTTTTGAGAATGCGACACGGGCGCGATGCGATTTGCTCAAACATCCTTGCAGAAATACGTATCTTGTAGAAAATAAAAACAAAATGATACTTAGAAAAGGCTTTTAATTCAAAATGCTACCACCAAGCAAAGGACTTTGGTTTATTAAATTTTTGAGAGTAGACACAAGCAGATTTTCCTGATTTGATATTTGGTTGAATGTATTGGCTGACTAAATAAATGATTTATTTTTAGTAAGCAGTCAAGGAGAAAGGAAAAAACGAAACTTATTTAATTCCTACTTCAATATCAAATCCTATTGAAGTGAACACTAAAACACCCTCCGACACCGACACGACGGCCACAAGATCGCAACACATAAAAGGTTTTGTTCAGCAACCGTGAGCCTCCGTAGATTTATTGGTAATATAATTTTGATTGATCGAACCGATTCCAGCCACCAACTTGAGGTTTAAAGCGACGCACCGAGAGCTTAACCGTAATCAATCTTAAACGGCTGAACTAATAGCTTCAGGTGACATAATACTTGTAGGAGTTTACTGCTAGGTTGCTGGTTTGGTAGTTTTTGATAGATGGAACCTGATTCTGACCTATATTCGAGGTGGCCTAGTAGCTAACTCAGACAATGACGTAAATGAGTAACTGACAATTAGCATTAACTTTCATCTGTCTAGCTTTTTCCCAACTACAAATGTTGAGGTGGACGCAGCTGAGTATAACAAGGAGCGACTGCCTTTATGACCTCCTCAACCCAGTAAGTTACCCGGACAACCCAATGGCTCTTGGTAAAACTCATTGTCATATTTTCAGGCTTCTGAATACCAGTAATGAGTCGGGACCCACAATTTTTTTTAAACTTGATTGTGTCTCTCTTTCCTGCTATGTATCCCACATGGGAGTAGAGTCAGCATTCTTGATTTTCTTCTCCGCTTCACTCTATTTTTGACAACGCTCTCGGATACCTGGCACAACTTCATATCCTTCACCACTAATATCCTTTTAACCTTCCTAAGGGTGCTTACATAAAGAAACAGGTTGCCGGTACAAACAAACCTGTACGGGTAGGTACCGATCAGTGCTGGTTCTAAAGAAACAGGTAAACAGGTAACCTGTTTCTTTATAAGTGAGTCAATAGGATTGTATTGAAATATTATACCTGCACTGATCGGTACCTACCCGTACAGGTTTGTCTGTACCGGCAACCTGTTTCTTTATGTAAGCACCCTAAGACACGAAAAAGACCCCATTTAAATTATATCTACCCAAAACTAACTTAATAATAATTAAATTCTAATCCAATACAAAACGTAACACGGTAACAGCTGTGGATTATGATGGAGACATTCATTTTTCACTCTTAATGTACTAATATTGTAATAAAGGGAACAGGTGACACGGATTCCCTGTTCTCTAAGCTCACGGTGGAAGGAAATTAGCTGCGAAATTGAAAGACTGCTTTATTACGTTAATTTCGGTACAAAAGTTATTAGGGTGTTAATCCTGATATTGCAATTTAGTTGGTATGGAAAATCTCCTTAGTTGTGTCGGATTTTTTTGGCTTTATGTGTACTTTATGTGCAATTTTCCTTAGCCTCTAGTACTTGAATTGTATGCTTCACATATTTGTTTTGTATCATCAACGAAGATCAACATCAATATTGCGAACAACAAATTGAAACCTAAACTTAATCATAATTATTAGAACTGTAAAATAAAAATAAATATATAGAAGAGACAGAGTCAAATTCTCTATTCTCTCCGCACACCACAAAAAAAATTTGCACAACAAAACAATATTTTTCACACTTTCAAATGCACGTTGCACAAAACAGCATATCAACGCCAAAATGACAGTTTTTAATTGCCAAACAGGCAGCCTAGTGCCATTTCATTCAATTACTGGCATGCCGCTCTGGCAACACCGACGAGTTTTGTTGATAATTCCATAATGTGTGTTGAAACTTTATTTTGCTAGTGGTAATGGATGAGGGTAGGTTTTCTGCAGCTGTGTCTGTATTATACTAAAAATATAAATTGAGTAGATTTGTTTATTTTACATTCAAAACGCATTAACTGAACTATCTTCTGCATGTCTTCTTCTTTCTACTCTGTTCAGTAGTTATGTATGGTCGGCGCAATATGTATTTTTCAATTATCTTTTCAGCCATCATACTAACATCCACTCTTATCTTACTCATATCATCTGTTAGGCAACTCATCTTGCCCTTAGTCTTCTTCTTAACCCTACACACATTGATGTAGTAAAATTTACAAAACATACACAGACCCAAAATTGAAGATTTTCTCTCATATTTTTTGCGAGTCCAATCAGAATTCTAAATTATCAAGTAATTATAATCTTGACACGATAATAACACATCCAAAAAACACACCATACTCACTCATCTATATTACCAAATCCTACTGACTGAAAGTCCCAATATCCCTACATACAAGTGCATCACCCGTCGCCGCTCGCCTACACGCTGCAGCCGCTGACTAGGCGTTTACATAACTTGCATTTTCGGACATAATTAAAATTTCCACGCTTGGGAATTCTATTATGGAATTTAACACATCTCGAGCCGAGGATTTCAGTTGAAATCATTGTATTTTCCGCCCAACGAATCGTATGAATTTTTGAGGGTGGAAATTGTGAAATATTTTTGTATTTTATGTATGTGAAATTCGTTAATATTTTGAAGATGTATTAATATTGAAAGAATGTAACACGCTATGAGATATTGTTACAATATTTTTTTAAATCCTACATTTTTGTATGAAAAATATTTTTTACACCGTTTGCTTGATAGATATGCATGGCGGTATGGTAGGTTATGTAGTTGATAAAACAAAAACACTACTTCTTATAATGTTAAATAAACTCCCGCGTCTCATAAATCAAAGATGCATTCAATTACTAAACCTAATTGAATTAACTGCTTAAAACACAAAAATAAACTTTCCTACCAACTAACAACGTTAAAACAGCGAGTACACTCAAGTACACAAGTTCAAACAAAAGAAAACTTTCTATCGATTGCCAAGCTAAACAAGTGCTTCCGCAAACCAATTATGTATGAAAGTGTTGTTAACTAACTTATTCTGTTAGGAAAACTACGAAAATGCCTAGTTAATGTTGGCAAGGAAAAGAAATAAAAGGAATTAAGACGCTGTTACGTTCTGTCATTTTTTGTAAGACTTTTTTGATTGGTTGTACTAACAGACTCGTGATGAATAGCACTAGATATCACAAAGAAAAAATATTTAGAAAAAGTAATCTATTATGTTAGATAGATCCTCGTAAGATAGGTCCAAAAGAAACCTATTATAAGATAGGAAATGGTCTTGAAAAATAAGCGCGAAGATACTAAAAAGGAAATATATCCATAGGATGTCCATCAAGCTCAATCAGAGAAGTAATCTTTTACTTTCGCCTTATTTCTCTAATTCATCTTTGGTAGAAGTAAAAACGTTTCATTTCAATTAATCATTCGCCCCTCGAGACCATTCCGAAACGTCCGCCACTTCCAAACTTATTAGAGAGAATATAAAAGAACGAATAGAAACAATAAGTAGCGTCCAACGACTGAATATATGAATAAAATCTTTGTCAACTTTTGTAATCAATCTGAAGCGAGTTTCAACATCGCTAACGATCTCATTCATAACAAACTTGGGATAGAAAGCAAGCCTTAATTAAATCGCCGATTCATATTCCCCTGTCCCGATACCCAATCAAAGGCAGATGGGAATCGGAAAAAAGTCAAAATCGTTGAAGACTTTTGTAATTAGCCGACTGTGGGAGAGCGCAAAAAATATATTTCGCCCGTCCTATGAATATGCAGGGGTGTTTGTCGCGGCCTACGAGTCCGACCGCTGAATTATTAATGTTTACCTAAAGCAAACGAGTCTCACTCTACGTATAATGTGGGTAAGTAGGGATTACGTCGGCAGAAAGACGAAACGCCTCTGCTTTATTATAGTGAATCGTCGACGTCAAAGCTTAGAGGCTAAGTCGGGGCACAATGGAATTGTATAAGTTTCATATTATGATAAATTAGCTCAAATGGATAAACGACTTAGGAGTTTAAACCTGAATAGGGATTTGTGTTTAGAATTGGCCTTTGTTTTATTGTAATCGCCAGATAGATGGGTAATTTAAATCCAGTAATTTTGTTTTAAGGAAGAAATTTCGATCATATTTCAAGCAGAATGAAAACTCAACCTCTATTTACTACAGAACATTGATATTTCTACCTCACTTGTGTAATTTAACAACCATAAAACAACGAAGCGATTCCTCGATTCGCATTCTCACAAAAACTAAAATCGTTTGTCTTCCTAGCACAATCAATCCCATAGACTTTGTGAACCAAATGTGATTAAGTTGTTACAGCCAGAAGGTGATTGCTTTCGAACGGTATTTTCAACGTTATGAATGCTCTTACTATCTGTGTTTCCTAACAAAACTAGCCCTCGTTTTTCTTTTGAAAACACAAAAAATTATTTTACTTTCACTGAACTCATTCAAATTAACTCATTAATTATTTTTGGTAAATAGTAATCTAAACTAACTAAGAGAAAAATAAAATGTTATTTCTTTATTTGTACCCTAAAAGCTCTGAGACTACTGAACTGATTTGGATTTTTTTTTCACTTTTGGAAAGCTACACTCGGGAAAACGGCTAGTGGGTACTTCATAAAACATCCTCTTATCACTTTACTCAATACTTATGAGACTTTAATCATATACATGTAGGTATGTACCGTCCACTGTAACAATGGCACAATTAGACACATGCTCAGCTATTGGCTAACTCCTACATCTGACAAACGTTGCTAACTTCAGTACTAGGTAAGTTGTTAGGCTAACTTGCCGACGACGCTCTGTTTACTACGAGAAATAGAAATGATCATTTAAGTAGGATATTTGTGACTTAGAGTTTAAAATAATCTCAATAAAGCTCACTGGCGCAGTTCAAAGTGAGGGGAAGCCTCTAACAATCGTGGAAGGCAATTTAAACTCAAAGGTTTCTAAAGGTCCGAAATGGTCATCATTTTGTTGTTGTTACAAATTCAAAGATAGGTACTCAAATAATAATTAGCTACGTGGAAACTGATATAGGTAACTAATGATAAAAAAAACACTTCTAACATCGATTTAGTTTCAATTGTTTTGCGCACTAAAAATCAAATGTTGAAACTTACGAAGCAACTACAAATAAATACAAGCAAGAATTTAATACATATACTCCCCGAAATATAACGTAAAGCAAATATTCAGAGAGCAAGAATTTCACGCTACTGAAGATAAGACGCGTAATACAAATATCAATATCAAGAGCAAATGGTAAAGTGTGCGGTTTTTGGTAGTCGGTACCATGTTGCGAATTTAACAGTATTCAATTATTTTCGATGGAATACAAGGGGTAAGTTATTCGGCTTGCGGATACAAGTTTTACAATGAGTGATGTTGTCTTGTTTGTAAATATGTTTTGATGTTTTCATGATTGTTTTTTTGAAGCACTGTTTTTGCTTTGCTTTGTGACTAAGTGACCCATGTGCCTATAACTCTGCCACGAGTTCCTCCATTTTTCGTCTATTAGAAAGAAAATAAAGTGCTTAATTTTGCGAGAATATATTAGCAAGATAATTCTCCTAACTCTTACTATGTTGTTTACATTGACATCTTTATTGAACAAAACATGAAAAGACTACTGTTTACATTTTAAGTTAAAGCCACACAATATATCACCAACCCCTACCGTAAGGTCGAGACTCGTAAAATAGCCTTTTGGGATCATTCGCGGAATAAAAGTTAGCGTTCAAAGTTTGATAGAAAGTTAGCTCAGTTGGAATACCTAGGTCTTTCAGGAATACATTTTTATTTCAGTGCTTGTGTGAATATTCTAGAATATTCGAGATGGCACTTCCATATTGATTACCATACTTGTTCTCTGTTTTGGGATTCGATGGAATTTGGATTCATTTTTTGACATGTAGTGTATCGGATTGCGATGTTTTTTGGCAACTTTATATTTTGAATAAAAAATCTGATCTTCATGAGTAAAAAATCTGTTGTACTTTTGAAAAATCTGATGGATAGCCAAGTCAGTTAGTAAAATAGTAGAATACATAAATAATTAATTCATGTAGTATTTTATAAACAATACTGCTGAAAATGGTCATCGTCGTTTCAAGCGAAAGACTGATTGTTGGATAAAGTTCTCCCCCAAGGTTTGTCATTATTGATTAGTTCTTCGTAGTCCAATTCCTACACTACAAAAAATTCTGTCTATAAAAATATATTCTGTCATCACTTTGAACAGTTTTCCATTCCATCCAAAAACTCTCAACCAACTGCACCCCCAAAATGTTCGAACCCTAGAATGGAACCCTGATACAGTATACACAATACATTGACGGAGCAAGCCAACCCTCGTCACGGCAGATAACATCAGATCACGAGCGACGCAACTGGGGTACGTCACTAACTCGCAAATTACTCATTAATGGAAAATTTTTAGCGTTTTTATTTTGTTTTCAGGGACGCGGTATTTTAGACTTTGGAGGTTATTGTTCTGGTGGCGGAAGCCTGCTGCAGAAAGGGAAGATGAAAGCATTCTACCAAAGAATAAATACCTATGCGTCAATTATTATCTAACGTCCAACGACTAGCCAGCGTTTTCGCCCACGGGCCAGAAAAAAATAGCCTTCAGCCTTTTCCGATAAAAGGGCTATCTAACAGTTTTTTCAATCGAAGCAGTAGTTCCTGAGATTAGCGCTCTGAAGCACAAAAACTCTGAAAACCAAATAATAATTACATATATTCAAGATGTTTATCAGTTTTGCCTTCTGCTTTCTATGACTAAATAAATAAATAAATGACTACGTTAGTCCTAGAACATTCTCCATCGAACTATAAGTTCAGCATCATTATAATATTAATATCTGTCGGTATACCACGAGGATGTGGTCCATTATCTTGGCTCAACAATTAGCCTCATTAGCTCTCTGCCCATTGGCTTCAAACTATATGTTCAGCGACCCACATCATTATACAAGTTTATCCAATTAAATAATTACCTTCATATTATGATACTTATCCTCACTGCATAAACTGCATATAGGGTAATGAATGATAAAAAAATACCAAGAAGGTTACAAGCTATGCGAACTATCACTCTTTTCCTTTGAGCAATTAATATGTTAACCATAAATACCACATCATTGTTCATGTGTATTCTCAAACTACTCAAACTACTGTATAATAGCTAAACCACTTAAACAAAATTCACAGCAAACCCCCCAATATAATAACAAAGAAATCAAGTGTTTACTAGCAAACGTACAGCGAATATCATTTTATATAAAAGCTCTTAGTTAAATCCTGAATCGAATTCCATTTGTAGTAACTTGTGTTAGGGTTACATTCGTTAGATTAAGCCTCGCCCGGTTCTCAGCGATAGGAGTCCACAGGGACTGCCAGGGAACGCTTGCGTCTACCAATGTGGGGTACGGCATAAGCGGTAGCGATTTTTCTTTGAATGATAGCCCTTCAGTTGGACTTCGAAATGCAGTACTATAGTTGTCAGTCAAAGTAAAAACTTACTAATTAAAACAAGTAAAATGTAATTCTTGCACAGGCTGTTTTATGCGTAAATTAATAAAATATTAGTTCATTTTGTGGCTCAACATCTCATTCTCATTCTATAAATAATCATATAACCAACATAAGCTGGATAAAACATACTTATAACTAAGCACAGCTTACAAAACATATCACTTGAACGCCGAGACTTTAAGACGCAGTAACAGGCCTCAATACCCGCTCCCGCTCATCACTTGTAACTTCCACCGAGACGAAATTGGACTCGAAATGATTGAATGCAGTTGTAAAAGCGAGTAGTTTGAAATATACGGAACCCTTTGTTTTAGATGTATTTATTACGGGCTTGCCGTAATAATGTGTAACTTTCATTTATTGCTCTCATGCAATTTGTAGGGAATGTGCATTTTGTGTGCACAACTGCGCAGTATATTGTTGCCAGATGTGAAGATTCTGTGTTACGTAAATGTAAAGATTTTCTGGCTTTCCCCTTTAACGTGGGATGAGTGACTTCTGTGCTGTTGTTGTGTGAATATTTTGGCTGTCTGCGAATTGGGCATTCTTTGTGAATTACATTTTTGTGAACACTTTTGTGTCTTACTTGAGTCTCTACGAATTGGAAAGTAAAAATTGTTTTAAAGTTTGTCAGGCAGGGTTTTATATACTTAGAACATAATACCTACATGTAGATGTATGACATACAATAAATACTTTTTCAATACTACTACTCAATATTTAACTTACCTTATGCTAAACAAAAACAATAGACTCTCAAAAGCTAGAACAAAAGACAGGCAAATAAAAAAGCAGATATCTCCATTTCACATTTGGTAATCTGAGTGAGGATAAAGGATATTTATGCCATATTTAATGCCTCGTGTACCTCGTCTTCTCATTGATTATTTTCATGGTTTTAAATAAACTCTTTGTGCCTTTGTTTCAGTTGTCTAAGCCACAGATTATTCTTGCTTCTTTATTAAAAGCTGGTATTTTTCTGTGGTCTTGTCTTGTCTTTGGATTTTTGTTGTGAAAGAGGTTTTAGTTTTGTAACTGTTTTAAATTTTTTTTTTCTGGTTCTGGTTGAGTGATTATTTATGATTGTTGGATGATATAGTAAACAATTTTTTTTTTACAAAATTGTTGGCATGGAATAGAATTTATACAAATGCTTAATTTCAATAAATAGAGATATTTGTAAAATTTTATTGCCAACAAAAATGAAACAGTGAAAATCAAAGGATGGAATATTTAAATTTCGCTAGCACTTTGCTTTATAACTATAAATAAAAAATATTAATTCTGTATATCAAAGCCAGGCACAAAACCCACATAGTCAATTCCAAAACAATACATCATTGGAATAGAGAAATACTGACAATATTATGTACTTTCAGACCACATTAAATTCATAGAATTCACTCATTACGAAACATACATATTCACCCATTACACAGTGGCACTAATTTCCAAAACTAATTGGTTTGGGAATCACTTTTCGCGTGTATTATTGGAATTATTATTCTATCACAATAGTGGGCTGTATATCTAATTGCTGGAGTTAATGAAAAATACGCACGCTTCGGTATTCGACATCGATCCGTTGACGCGTTCGCTGTTACGTGACTGAAGGGCTGACTGTTACACCGAAGTGTAATTAAGTGAAATTTTTATGTACCTGTTTAAAAAATAAACTCTATAATATTTATTTCTTTGCCGATCTCAAATAAAATTGGGATAAGGGCTGGAGGATGATGATTATGATGATGATTATTATACGTTGTATTTTTTTATAATAATGCACACTAACAATCGACCTTCGCGCATCGTAATTGAATTCTCGAAGATGTATTTCAAAAATTTCGAGTTTCTGGCAATAACAAAAAAAGCACATTTCTAATCACATCCATCACACAAGGTCACAATACTTTCTTTTCTTCATTTTCCTTTCACAGGTTTTTGTCTATAGTTCGTATAAGTCTAACAGTCATCCTATTTAGCTTAACATGCCGTTGGCGTCGTGGAATATTGGAACAATTTATGAGAAGACCTTTGTAATTTAGAAGAGCTCAAATTGAAGGTATGGAGCCTGACACCTTGGCCTCTCTGCGGAATTTAGATGACTCATTTTGATACGCCCAGGACCTTTAAGCAACGTTACTTATTATATGATCATCTTTTGTAGCTTACATTTTTATTGCTGTTGCTTGATTTTTAAGGAAAGGTGACTTTAATTTGGCTGTGATTTTTAAAGCTGTTGAAAGATTTTGTCTCTAAATATTTTTACTTTTTGATATTTATAAACACCTACGTCATATTGTTTATGTTTAGTTAGGAATTAGGTATTAATTCATATCGAAAATTGCACATGGAGTCATATAAAAAAATACTACTAAATATTCCCTTCAATACTAATTTGTCACTACACAGAATCATACCCAAACTCTTCATTCCTTCAAAGATGAAACTCATCCAAAATTCCAGCCGATCCCTAGTGTTAATCCCAGCATCCCGAAACACCGTGATAACACCGCAACGACCAACAGACGGACAATAGCCTGAATTATCTATACAGATCCGACAGGCCAACAGTTCGGTTTGCCTCGATACAAGGCGCTATTAAGCATTGTACTCACTACGCGTACATAGGCACGAAGCGTAAAATTCAGCACATGTAACCTACGTCTAACTGACTATGCGTACATTGGAACGCTCAGTCTGTGCATGGCTTTACGCGTTACAAAAACATCGTCAAATCTGCTTATCCTTTTGCCAAATGTATAAGGATTGATTTTTGTTTAATATTCAAAATATCAATTGCACTGTTTTTACATTTTTTTTTGTTTTTTCCTCATATAGGTATTCAGTATAAATTGTAAATAACATAAAACCAGGAATGTTTTTATTCGAATATAGCCACTCTGTTTTCTAAACCGGAACTACTAACAGTTTTGGTAAATACATTCGTGCAAATATTTAACGAACATGTTTTCGCTGTACATAGTTGAAAAAATATAGACACCATTTTTTGGTGACCGAAACTTTAGCTCTGGCTTCGTATTTTTTTTACTATGATTTTTTCCCAAAATAAATAATTGATACGGAGCCTGGATATTGAAATAAATTGGATCGTAAAAAATATTTTTTGCATACAGAACACTAAAGTAATGAAAAGGCTTATTTCTACTTACTTTGTAACGACGAAATGTAAATATGTTGGGATAAATCCTGAAACTTTTTGAAAATGGAAAGCTTTAATATTTTTAACCTTTTATTAAATTAATTCCTCTCAGTTAAATATAAGTTACTGCATTATGCTACTGCATCACTACCACGTCATCAAAGTCTGTATCATTTCAAAATATTACAACTTTATTATAATCTTTGCCACTGCAAAAAAAAAGATTTACCTAAATTGATCACCAAAATCCTAATTATAGTTCCTTTCAAATGAATCCACCTCTTTCACTCCACTATCACTTTAAACCTCAGAAATGTTAATAAGCCCGCATTGTGGCGGACAAACAAAGTCGGGTAAATAATATAGTTTGTATAACTGTTCCACTCCTTTCTCTTGCAAATCAACAGCCAGTCATTTAGCCTGAATTATTCATCGCTTTTCAGTCTTACTTTTCAAAGTCTTTTATTATTCAATATTCTCGATATTTAGCTGGTTTCTGGAAAGTTTTTTTTTGTGCGATAATTAAATTTCTGCCTTGAAACTTTATTGTTACAAATATGTATTGTTACAAAAACATTAAAGATACTACTTTTGTTAACACTTAATTCTTGCTTTTTAGAATTTACTTTTTTCATCGTATTTTATTTTATACATGACACCTGAAGCCATCTTTCAACACTGCAATACACACAAGTAAAGTTACAATACCTCCAAACATACTACACACTTGTACCCAATTCCCACTTTCCCAAAAAACAATACATACCGAACAGCTCATTTTTCACTTCCCACCAATACCCATCAAGATATACGGCCCATCTCCAGATGAATTTCCCCCATAAAATACACGACACTTGGGGAATTTTTCACATGTGACCACATTTGCACCCAATACACCATAGGTTTACCATAAAACGCCATGGCAACCTCTCAGCTAAATTGAAACTATAAACAAGAACAGGTGAGGTGAAAAATCAATCGCGTTAATAGGAGTTTGGTGGGATGGAGTATGTTCGCGTCCTAGATAATTTTGGGTAGGTTTTTTGGCAGGAAAAATTGTCAAAATATTGAATGTAGGCGAGAAAAAAAATAGCAAGAGGAAGACGTGAGCATTAAATTTATTTACGCAAATTCAAATGTTCAGAAATCTCTATTAATCTTGGCTAATTTATATTAATAGATTAGAAAAAAAAAGTTACAAATGGTCTGCGTATTTCGGTCACCAACCAATAAGTTGAGTCATGTGGAGTCTTTCATTGTTAGAGTCCAAATTCCCTTGATCTTCTCATTACATCCAACATTTACCAACTAACCTATTTATAGCCTAGATCATGACCAATCCTGTCAATACCCGATTGAGAATCAATTAACAATCAGCTCCACAGTAAACGATATTAAACTTCAATCATTTCAATCACTACAGGTAATTGATTGACATTTTTCATTTCAATAATTGACGTACAATGATCCTCTCGATACAAATAAACTCATTATTTTAATTTGTACATTCATTAACCTGTTACAAAAACAATAAAAGTGTAACACAAAGGTACCCAGTTCTTAAATACATATCCGATTTAAATAATGTATTTGTTCAAGATACGATTTATGTTAAAGATTGAATATTTCTGTGCTTAAATCATCCGTAATTTTCTTAAACTTCACCAATTATATTTAACCTTTCAAAACCTACAAACCAAAAACCTTTTAAGCACACACATACACACCCCCAAAAAATCATAAACGACCTCTAAAAATCGAAAGCGCAATTTCCCTCACCAATTAAGATCCCAGTCAACAGCCAATCACGGTCCCTAATTACAGGCGTACACGGTTATTCAAACAAGTAGTAGTATGTAACATCAAAGTCAGCTAATAGAGCCTGCAGATAGGGCATCGTGCAAAATTGAATACGTCCCAGGACAATCTCCGCGATAGATGTGGTGTGTGGTACAGGTTAAAAACATTACGAGATTTAGGAAGGTAATTATGGAAGTATGTGATATATTTTTATCGTTTTGAGTGTTGTAGTAATATTAAAGTTTTTACTAACATGTACTTCTGTCCTTGATGCGTGCCTAATCATGACACATATTTAAAAAAGCAAGCAATAAGCTTTTTTTATTTTAAATATATACTATTATACTGAAGTGAGTGTTTGTTTGCACGTGTTAATCTCAGGAAATCGTCTGAACTGAAAAAATATTTCAGTGTTAAGTCAGGCGTTCCCACGGCACTTGGGATGAAAAAAGTAATTTGAAACCCTTAAAAGTCTTATTCTTAAAAGAAGGGATGAAAAATAAGAAATTCAGAGATGAATTGTTAATAAATTACCCCCGAGCACCCTCGACCTTTTGTAAGTGAACTAGTTTATAAAGTTTAACTTGAGTATGATTGAAAGGTTGAACCAAATTGGGACAGAATTTTGAAAGTTAGGCTATATTTTAACAAAAAGCCTTTACAATAGGTTGAACTAACATAATGTCTGAACAACCTTCATTGAAATAAACTAAAACAATTAATTAAGCCTTTCTCTAAGTCCTCTCGTTACAGTATTACCTACTAAGAAATAATATATTATAAGAGTACTGATCAAATCTAATAAGCATAAAACTTAAGTGTTTGCTCTTTTCCGATGCGCCTAGCTGTTAATTCTCACGGGACTCGGTGGAAGGTATTTTTCATATAGCGGGACTGTTAACAGAAAATACGAACAATATTATTGAAACTATTCGCCTATATCTTGCACCAAATCAGTGAATGTAAACTGTAATAGTGAGCCACGGATCGGTCCGATAATATGTATTTCTAACGGCTAAAATGTGTTTGCTTTTTACCGACGGCTCAGAATAATATTGAAAGAGTTACAACAATACCGTTTTCAACTTAAAATGTAAATTACAGAGGGTATTTTTGTTCAGTTTGCAGACGCCTCGACCTTATAATATTATTTTACAGTTGTTTTTAGAGTAAGTTTTGTACTTTTTTGTGTGCTAATAGTTAAAGCGGTGGGTATCAGACTGTTCTTCATATCAAGTGTTATTATCTATATCTCTAAGGAATTTAAAGTTTCATCATAATCAGCCTTTTTTTCTATCAACCAGTCTATCCACTGCAGCGCCCAGACTTTTTCTCATACAGAGAAGGAACTTAAGAAGATATGCATGTATGTAGCTAATATTCCTCTTCAAACTAAACAAACAAAAAAACAACAGAAAAGACAATGAAAACTCCTTAGCCACAACAATCAATAAAAAAAATCGAATTCCTAATTTAAAAATTGCCTTCCATCCACCTATCTACGAGACATACTCGACATGAAGCATCATTGTACTGAAGCACACTGAGCGACTGCTCACGGGCGTAAACATTTTTACTCAGCCATTTTACAAAGACCCCCCTCACCTTTCCTTCCTCACCACGTCAAGGTGTCATCGGGGAGGGCTTGAGACACTTCAGAGGTCAAGTTAACTGGTTACCGTTAATAGTATTGGCATGGAGGCGCCAGGGTTCTTTATGTTGGAGACGAACGTGCGTGCGGCGCCGATGACGTCATTTATAGTGTGACGTCACGGATGTAGTGCCCGTTAATTGTTTAAGCCTCTAACGTTTTGTATGCAAATCTCGTGGTAATAGTCTTTGAAGATATTTTGTGGTTGAGCTGAAAATGTGGAGGTATTTCAATGTGTTTGTTTATGTGTTATTCATAAAGGGTTCTCATATTTTGTAGGTATAGTCTAGTACCGTGACTTAGCAGCATTGAGAACCTCCTGTAGTATTCAAACAGCAGGAACATAGATGTAGCAAAAGCTTTACTTACTGTAGATGATTTTTATAATCAATAAAAGGTGAGAAAAGCAACCACTCCAAATTAAATAACAAGCCGATACAATTACCTATATCAACAAGTCCAAATAAACAAGTACCTATTTTGACGCCAACACAACAGTTTGCCAACCAATAAAAACTTCACATAGTTAACCGTACGAACCCAATTAAAGTTGTGAGCTGCAAAACGAGGTTGCCTCCATTAAACTTTAAAACAAAAATCAAAACTTCCACGAACACCTGCGAAATTATTATCGCGAGAGAAAGTGACTTAATTAAAAATTTCTTATCTCAACCGACTTTTTCACTTTTTGAAAAGATAATAAGTTTTAAATAACGTGGGTAAGATGGTGTGGTTTTTTAATTTTTGTAAGATACTAGCTTCGAGCGATGGTGTCGCCTATTATTTACATACAAATTCTGTGTCTGCACAAATGCTTGTGCACTATAATATTATGTCCTGCGCAGCTGGCTACTTACATGAGAACAGCCGCCGTAGCCGATAATCGGCTAGGAGGACATAATCATCATCATATCACATACAAATTATGGAGTAAAACACTGACAGTACCCTGATATAAAATTAGATCTATTTATAGAAATAAAAATCTATGTCTAAACACAAATGACAGAAAAGTTTTACGTTACCCAAAAAAGTATTCGCAAAATCCCCTTTGCAAAAGATATCCCGTTCACGAATAACTTCGCCGAATAAACCCACGTTTTGAATAAAATTAAGGCACGCCACGATATTTCTTTTCATAGATTACCTCACAATAGTTTTCGTACCACAATACAACGTTTTGGCAGAACCGCGTAAGAATTCTGCCAAAAGCTGCATACTGTTACAATGTATGACACGCGCCTAGAACAAGTTTAGCTAAGTTTCATACAAGTTTAAATATGGGCCCGTAACTCAATGTGCAGAATTTTCACGTCACGAAGGAATTTTTTTTTAGCCTTAACTAATGTACAACTACTGTGAACCCCTAATCATTATATGATTAAAATCATAACAAAGTTTTAAAGATACTTTAAAGCTACGATGCCATGGTGACGTGCCTAGGTACTTATATTAAACATACACATGACTTTCAAAGACATTATTTCTAGAAGCCCCCGCAAACTGGGTACAGACTATAGCCAAACGGCTAGTCGTCAGTTTATTTTGAAGGTATATCGCATTGAACTTTTTACTGTGTCAGATACTGGCTCCAGGCCTGATTGTTTTAATACGCCCACTGCCATTCTTCTCTATACTGAATTTATGAGCCCGAACAAACTAAAGGTTGACTAAAACTTTGCCGTGTATAAGTTATCTAGGCTCCAAATTCTAGAAAACAAATAGTTCCATGGCCTTGATATTTCGCAATCACATCGAGACATGTCTACGTCTGAAACCATTTTAGGTCAAACGCGGCCTCGATTAAACTGTCTAGGTAGGAAACCTTTTATTTGTAGCCGAGCGGAATCTTTGCGACACAAGTCAGACAATAGATCTGAAATTGGTCGGACATATGGCACATATTACGAAGTATTAGACCTACACGTAAACCAAACATTTGTTTTTCGTATACGTTTATTCTAAAACGATAGAATGGGCTGAAATAAATAGGCAATAAATTAAAAAAATTACGCACACTATTATGTAGATTCCATAGGGAACAAATTGTACCATTTACCAAATAAAAAGCAAAGAAAATATTTAAATAACGCACTAATTAAAATATAGAGAAATCAGTGAAAGACTCATCGCAGTATTGTTGCTGTCTTACTTACTTAACAAAAGTACATTATTTTGTAAAGCGTGTCTTGTCGAACTATGTACTTTTACAAGTACTATCTGCCAAGCTTAGTTACCTACAAACCTCTCTAAATTAGACACCCAGCTTATTTCAGTATTCTTTTCTATCAGGCTTGGAGCCGTGCCTATCTTAGTAACCAATGCTGTGACCTTTCAATAGCTGTACCTTTAGGCTGGGTCACTTTAAATCTGACCTTGAACTTTTACGTAATTCTTTAATATAAACAAGTGTATTAGGTAGTCAATAAGGTTGGTCTCCTTGGAACAAACATGTATTTTCTTAAACATGGACAAAAAGCAATGTTTAGCTACTGAGAATTTGTTTTCAAGAATGTCTTAGAGACATTGAGGCCTTCCCAAAAATGGAACCAAAAGGGATCCCGAAGTTTGTCCAAGAAATATAATTTCAAACTAAATAAATAATTTCTTCAAAAAACTAAGTCCATATATTTCAATAACTTGCCAACATACTTAAAAACGAACATAATTTTAGCACCGACAAAAAGTTGAATTCCAAAAATTGTAACCGGAGCCGTTGCCAAAAAACTAAGTCTTGAACACTTTTATATGGCTTTACAGAGTACAGTGGGCTAATACGTTCAGGTTGCGTCCCTGCCAGCAAGTTTCGTTATAAATCCTAGTAAGGAGTGTGGTCTCTAAGATAGCAGCCTGAATTTTGGCAGGCGGCCCCACGGCCACCAATAAGGCGGGGAATACACTTGTGAAGCGTGGTCCTCTTCGTGGACAGTACAAACCCCAGTATATGACGGATGGACCTTGACGGATTCTCATAATTCAAGGAATTTTATGAACAACTTTTGTCAAGGGAAGCCGAGGAAGAGATCTTAATATCACAGGTAACTGGCTATGGGCACAGTATATAATATGGCTTACTGACTAATGCTTTATTTTTGTAAATACCTCAAACTGCAATGTAGGACCACAATCAAATTAGTCACTTCTATATATTTTACAGAACAGAAATAAATGTTTTTCTATTAGCTCCATATTTACTGGTTAAGAATACTTTTTATTTTTAGCCGACTACACCAAAAGGACAGTTATGTATTTTCAAGCATTTACGTATTTCAGATGGAGTACTTATTTATCTAAGAAATCCAGTGGTTGTTCACCTTGTTTCTTAGTTTTTTGGTTTTTGTAATTTCTTTTTTTTGCGGTGTATAGGAAGCCTAAAAGACAATGCTTCGTACCGCGGTCTCGCCTTGTTGCAATGTTAACAGAGCTGTGTAAGTGAGCGAATTGAATTTTTGTTTTTATGCAAATTTTGGCAAGCAAACGAGTGTTAAACGGTCGTGTGAGGTTTCGCTAGCTTTTTGTTTTGTTGCCCAATTGCCTTATTCACGCTAATATTGTGAATGTGAATGTTTTTTGAACACTGTTGAATATTTTTATATAAATCTGTGAAGCAAATAATTATTTACTTTCTTCATAAAATAATGTTTGCGTAATGAAATCATAAATCATATTTTGTTATTATAATATTTGTTAAAGAGATTACTGCATCAATAATTCTGAATATTATTTCAAAGTTTTAGCACTCAAATTAAACAAATTAATTTGTAAAGTTACAAATGACCATTAAACTATAATAAATAATCTTTATTTGTACTGTAGAATTGATAAATTAGCATAGGATTACCTGTTGAATGGAGGCTAATTAATTATTTTCAATGGCCGTACTATTTATACAAATAAATACGAAATTATTAGTGAAACAAGCTTTCACCTGTATTTATTAACGATCGTTTATACCACACTGAATATAACAATTTAACAGAACATTGAAAATGGTGGATGATCATTTATTATAGAAACTTGTCAAAGCGCGATAAATCGATCATAAGGTTTAGCAACGGTGCGGTGGGTCCGTGGATGGGTGACCATCTTATCTTTCGAGTTCGTCCGTCTTGAGAAAGGCACGATAAATTGGTGGGCCCCAGCTACCATTTCATTGAGTCTTAATGAAGGATATCGTGTTACCCGGGTAACTGGGTTTAGGATATCAGGCAGGCAGTAGCTCCATGTAAAACTTTGATACTCAGCTGCATCCAGTTAAGACTGGAAGCCAACCACCACATAGTTGGGAAAAGGCTTAGCAGATTTGGACCTTCTAACGGTGTCTAGAGGCTGAAACGAAACGTACCACGCATAGTTTTTTTTTCATAAAATGACTATCAAATTGGCTTCAGTATTAAATCAAGAAATATCCTATATTTACAAACTAAAACTTTACCTTATCGAGCGCATCTTTCCATTATAATTTTAAAACGCTCGTCACTGGCGCATCTGCTACGAGAACGCTACGGTGGCTACGGAGCTACAGCTCTACGCAATATGTGCTACGTCATTCACGCCTCATGTATGAGAACGTTGTTGAAATAATAGGACTTAGTTTAATTTCAAGTGAATTTGTTTATTTTGCATGTATTTTTTACGTCAGAAGATAAAATAATTTTTACTCTTTATAGAAACCCAGTGAAGCTGACATCAATTTTTATCTCAATAAAGTATAAATTCAACAGGAAAATATTTATTATACATTTCCAGAACAATACTTAAAAAAAAAAACACAAAATCGCATCATTACTAAAAAAATATCTTCCAAATACTCATTTGACCGACAGTGTTAAAACCAATACACTTATGAACAAAAAATTTTACCTACAAGTGTTTGAATAATTCCGAGGCCCAGTGATATGGAGTGTCAGATAGCATTTAGGCTGAAGTTTTGGCAACGAGCCCCCAATAACTGCTTCTTGGACTCCATATTCTATAGATAGTCGCAAAGTTGGAGTGATTGGTATGACAAATCTTTGGTTATATGAATTGAATTTGTTGGTCATAATGTGCGTCATTGAATCAGCACAGTTTACCTAGACTAGGTAATTATAGATTACATTTGACATATTTTTTGGAACGCTCGCTAATGTTTATTGATGGTATCAATTGAGGTGTTTCGAGATCTAAAAACAAACCTAAACACTAGCCTAATTGCTTTTTAATCTATTCTTACTTTTTTACGTTTGGTGTACCTTTTGCAATATTCTACATTTTACCAACAACTGTGCGGAATTTAACAAAAAAAACACCTAAAACTGATCTCCGAAAATCCATTTTGGTACACAAACTATCTGCAAAGTCAATATCGAAGAACAAAAACGGGGAATAGATAAAACCCGATTCAAACTATCGAATTTTGTTGGCAACCTACAAATGATTTGTTCTCCGAAATCGGTTACCCAAATCGGTTTGCATTGTGGTCCCAAAATTGTGTTGTGGGCAAAAAAATTATATCATGAAATTTAGCTGCCGGCCATAGCATAAAGTTCCAGAGTTCGTACACTGGATACACAACAAAAACGAACAAAAGGAGGTCAAGGCGAGTTGTACTAGTTTATGAGTTTGGGATGTGAGATGATCGTGAAATTAGGAGTGGGGTAGACAGCCATACAGATTGGTGAAAGATTAACGGGTAAAAAAGATTTTCTAAAGCAAAACCTATATGATCCTTCGCTCCTATGTATAAGAATTAACATTCAATTTTTAAACATAGTCTTATCTGAACCACCTATCAGGCTCATATTCAATCATTGAAAGCTGCATCGATCTCAAACACCAGTATTTTAGCCCTAACTAAGATAGTAACATTACATATCTACAACAAAAACTCAAACGGAACACTTACAGAATGGGAATTATGAATGTCACAGTATAAAAAAATCTCTTCACCAATAAAATAAGACAAAACACATGAACCAAACCTGAACCACCACAGAATTAAGTCAACATAAACCACACACTACAGTACACAAACCCGAACATCCAGACGAGTACTCCAAACTGAAAACTTGTGAAACTCAACAAAACTCATTTGGCAAGTTAAAGAAGTGTTCACGGATGATAGGCATATCAAATTATCCGTGTGTAGGGGTAATTAATTAAAACCGTGGAGCGTCTTAGCGAGGTCTTGAGATTCCCAAACTATCGGCTTACTCGACTTGCTGCGACCTGGAATGTTCGGGATATTAACCTCTTGTGTGTGGTGGAAGTTGTAACCTGATTCAGACATCATGTATTATTTTTCATTTAGAAGATAGTGATGGGCCTAGTGGTTGCTTTTGCGATTACTGTGGGCTCTTGGCTTCGTATTAATCTTAAGAGTTTGTCTACTTAATCGAAGTCTAGAGACCCTTCTCTGAGGAACACTACTATGGAATACTAGTTGATTCATAATTTTAAGATCTAATCAGGCTTTAAAAAAAATCGTTTCTTAATGATCTATACCAATATAATAAAGATTGAACATCTTTTGTTTGTACCTTAAAAGTTCCGAATCTATTGAATCGACTCGTAAATTGATTTCTTTGACTGTTGGAAAGCTACACTTTTCCAAGTAACATAGGCTATATTTTATCCGAGCCAGTGGTTCCCACAGAACATTATTTCCGACAAATATATATATATTTGCCGCTCCCCGCTTATGAGTTGTACCGAGACTTAATAATTCCATAACTAACGCTAGATGACTATGGTACTCTATTAAAACACGATAAATTGTTGATCACGGTGCCAAATTTTATAGCTATGGCAATTCCATTTAATTAAATGATGGGGTCATATTTTGAAAACGTATTGAGATTGTTTGACGTTACATTCTACGAAAACAGAGTGTAAAATGGAATTATAATTATGATATTTATCCAGAATTATTGGTATCTAATTTGCACTCATTTACCAATGAAGTTCCCTGACTAAGTTAATAAAGAATTATTTATCTATAGGCATGCAAATGTACCTTACGCGTTTAACTTTAAGGTTGAAATCTTCTTATGTTTTTTGTACAAGTACTGCACTATACACCCCATTATTTGTGCACCCTTAAATAACCCATCACACCTCAAAAAGCTATAAAAAGAAAAACATAAAAAAAAACAAAACACGCCCGATAAGTTATCGCAATAAAGTGAAAATGTTTATAATACGGAACGAAAGTTAAATATGGTACTTACTGTGTTTATAATTACCGTAAATACACATAATGTAAAATTCTAAAGTATAAGGCGAATTAAATATGCTTTTATCACGACAGCGGTGCATTTTTTTTTTTTTGCAGTGACGTGTAGTGCTTAGTTTCTTAGTTTGATAGTTAAATTGTAAACACGTACATTTTGGTATTAAAATGTCATTATATACGTACTACGTTTATATTGTTTGGAGGGCACGACAAACTGTAGTTCCCAGATGTCATTTGAACATCTTTGACAGTCGTTATGGGTACCAGTGAGTCTGACAAATAGTCTCATCTAGGGTATTGGGTTTTCCGGGAAACAAGGCCGAGGTCAGATAGGCAGTCACTCCTCAAAAAACAGCGGCACTCAACTGCATACGGTTAGCCTGTAAGCCGACCCCAAGACAAAAGGGGAAAAAAGGCAGGCTAGGCAGATGATGAGTTTCTTTACATACTTGAAAGCCATAGTATACATATTATATGATCAACCCTTCCTTGAAACTTACCCTAAAACTAATAAAAATATGCTCACTCCCACCAAAATATGTAAGAATATCGTTATAAAACCGGCGATTCGTCTTCGTAACACTAAATTATGTCTCATATTGCAGTCTGGCGACAATTGCTGGGAATATAAAACTGTCTGTCATTCTAGCTTTGTCTGGCCAGTTAATATTTTAGGAGTATTTGATTTGTGGTAGATTTGAAATAACTTTACCTACCTACTGAAAGTTACGTGGTGTGTACTTAGTAAGCTTGGTTTCCTAATTATTCTTTTCGATGAACCGAGTTTTAAATCAATGATACAAGTTTTGGGAAATAAACCGAGTTTCAAATTATTTTTAGATCTAATTAATACCCGCAAACTGCAGACCAAACAGTCGGTTTTTTTTATAAGAAGTTTGAAAGTCTTCATTCGGACTGAAACCGACTAAATACCTGATCTGTGTAATGTGAGCACTACCATTCGAATTATGAGCTAAAACAAACTATTGGCCGACTATAAGTTTATTTTAATATAGAGTGGAAGCTAGGATCAGAAATACTATGGGCTAATTCTTATACCAGTGCGAGAAGTAGTACCATCGAAACGAGATAAAAATGGGGGTAGCACAGAAGGCTCCGAGATACAGCCGTAACCAATTTGCAAAATATAACACATTTGTATATCCAGCATTTAGGCTGGAAACAGTGCTCGGCCGACGGTCAGCGCTAACCGTACGTCCCGACCGAATCACATACAAAATCACGCGCGTACCGTCAGCGTAGCTGTGTGCGCGTTCATAGACTTGCACAGGTATAGCTACGTCGACCGAACGGTCAGCGCTGACCGTCGCCGCGTCGGTCGAGCACTGTTTCCAGCCTTAATTTGTGAAAATCTTTCATCGTTTTCCCGAATGTTTCACAAACTGCGACTGAAAGGCATCATACACACATGCTCTTTTATTAATACACCAATTAACTTAAAGAGATATTTAATTACGCTCGTTTACGACAAGCCTGGAACTACTTTCAATATTTAAACAGATATTATTTCAATTACGTTGTATGAGCGCAATGCAGACGACTTTTGGTATGTTACTCGTTGACAGTAATGGTAAATACGTTTTAAAGTTTATTTGTTGCAAACAATTATTTGATTGTATTTCAAAAATTTTAATCAGTGTTCCATTATATACCACTAGGGACTCGCCCCGTACAAACGAGTACCTAAATGCTGATACTAAATTTCTCCCCTTTTTAATGGATGTTATGATGTACATATAAATGTTCCTCTTCGATCACTCTATCTATTAAAAAAGCATCAAAATTCATTGCGTAGTTTTAAAGTAAGCATGCGTAGGGATATAAGGACAGGGAAAGCGCTGTAATAATACCCACTTTATAAAAATTGTGATTGAGTTTTGCGTCTAGCCGAGGACGCGTGGCTGTCTTACTAAAAATAGCCTAAAAGATGAAATAATTGATTGTTAGGTACTCACTGGATACTGGAAACCAGAAGATCACCACAACATATTATCACTATTTATCGTATTTCACGGTATATTTTGTTTTTCATCGCGCGCGCAGTTATCGATGGCGACCGGCCATCGCTTTCGTTCGAACTGAAGTTTCTGCTTGAGGTTGACAGTAGGTTGGTAATAAGGAAAATGTACCAAAGCCTGTTCAAATACTATTATAATCGCTCAAATCGAAGAATATTTTTGAACTTAGAACTGATGTTCTTTACTTTAACAACGACAAACATTCAATTCATTGGTTTCATATATTTATTGTTTTGAATTTCGAACACATCTCATCTGCGAACCTTTTTATGAAACTAGGCACAAAACAAATTTAAATTTCGAATGTCGAACGTGATTATATTTTTTGTATTTCAAACATACATTTTGAATTTCGAACACTTTGTCTGTGTTCCATGCAGTCCTTAATTTTCTAAACATTAGGTAATCAAACATTTTGAATTTCGAACCCTTCTTGGTATGCGTTCTATGCAGTCTTTAGTTTCATACATTATTCCATAATTTTGAATTTCGAACACTTTGTCTGTACCATACAGTCTTTATTTCGCCACAGATTATTCACCTTTTTAGATTTTAAGCCAACTATGGTGAAGTAGGTCGGCATGCTATCCAGCTAATATAATTCCCTAGCTGAGGACACTTAGTCGAAGAGATTGGGTGGCTTATTCTTAGCCGGAGCCTTGTGGTTCTCAGGCGAGCATAAGCCATACAATTTCTTCCTGTAAGTGCTTCGTCTGGGATAGTATTAGTCAAGATGGTGTTGGGAGTTTGTTGCACTATTTCTTCTTCCCAGCAAAAACACATGAAAAATTAATGGTTTTGGGGACAGTTCTTTATAAAATTGACTTTCAAAAGTAGCTGATTTTCAGCGTATTTTAAATATTAGTTCTTTTTTTTATCTTTTCTCTTATACCTATAATGGAAATTATTTGTCTTTTGGTTTATACACAGAATAGTCATGTCAGCTGACACAGAAAAGAAAATAAACAGAGTAGGTATAATAAATTTTCCCTTATTTACAAACTATGCAAGTTTACAATTTCGGCGGACAAGCAGTATGCAAACTCAATACGGAAAAACCTTCTTTCAAGTAATTTCAGTTAACAAAAACAGCACAGCCAGCAAGGAAACGACAAGACATACCCAATGTGCCGCTAACATAACATTGAAGCGCTTTTCAAGACAAAACTTACAACACATAAAACATGGCCGCCTCCATCACGCGCCAACCGCTACCGCATTTGCATTTTATTAAAATCACAATTTTATTTTCAACGCCTCAAAATCCAGACAACCAGACAAGCAAGGATTTCGGATGTCTCTCTTAATTAATTCCCGGCTGTTTTGTATTTTAATCATGCGCCTTTTTGATTAGGTCTCGCAATAAAGACGGTGAATCTTGTTAGATGTACCAGGAGTCCATGAAATGGTGGAGTTCTGTGGTCGTTTCATTTGTAAGGATTTGTTTGGATTGTAGCTTTAATGATGTTATTGTAAGATTTTGGCGTTGATTTATTTTAAATTAGTTTAGGACTCAAATACCGTGACTTAATCCATTTGGACTGTATTTCCAAGTACCAACTGACAGATATTATGTAGACTTGCAATGCTAGCCCGAAAATCAGGACAAATCGCCTCCATAATAATTTCAGAAACTTTTAGCGTTATCAGAAAAACAAAAGTTTTAGTTAGCACTTAATAAAAGTAGGCACATACTGATGCCCCATTTGATGGCAGCGTTTTTCGAAATAAAAAGTTAGTTGTGATACCAAATAAATGATGCAACTAGATACATAAAACTTTTACCTTACACAAACACAGCACATCAAATGACATCACAAAATGTTGTCAACATAAAAATTCAAAACTATAAAAATCCGTCACGAATTTTACGATTCGCTACGAGAAATTCTTAATGTGAAAACAGGGTCCATTAGTCAGTAAAGTTCTTTGAAGCGGCGACGTAGTTTCATAGCCAAAACAAACCGTGCATCACTGCCAAAATTCTCGTGATGGTAGCTGCATTACTTACCTATCTCTTCATACATTGTATAGTCTTGTAGACTCGGTGAAGAAAATCCTACTTACTGGGTATAATAGTGGAACTTTGTATGCTTGTTGCTTAACGATCACCTGATGTTGATGAAACTTATCAGTCACATACCTACATAGCGTCGTCAAAGCCTGAAGTGTCCACTGCTGGACAAAGGCCTCTCCGTTGGGTGTGTGGTGGAATTGGCCCATACTCACCGCGCTGGGCATTATAAGCTACCTTTAACACGGATATAGAAATACTTTCTATCCCTTAAAGGTGGATATAGACTACAACATTTACTTGTAACAGAACAACGAGCCGCTCTATGATATGTTCTAGTGTATCATCCTTTTACAAACTAGACATGCTTTGGGAACTGAGCGTTTATCTGCATTGTACCTTTCGTAAGAACCTTACATTACACAGAAATGCTCCAGAAAATGTTGTAGTCTATACTCACCTTTAAGTAGCGTGAACCCGCGGGCGAAAGCTAGTAACTCTTTATAGAAGAGTATAAAATAGTGCTGATTTGAAGCTTTCGTTTTGCGTTCGCAGTTTGTCTTCGTAATGTTTTAATTGATTTAGTTAGAGTTCTTTGTGAAGTTTTGTTGGAGAAAGAAATATTATCTTGCTACACTTGCTATCTAATTGAGGTAGATCAACAGAAAGTTTGTTCTCAGAGAAGGTACTTCTTTCCTTCGTAGACTTCGTAATTAAATAATGAGAAGTTCAAAACATTATATAATAGTCAGCCTTAGTGACAATACTTGGTAATTTTACCAAATTTTCTTCACCAACATAATGTACAAGGTAACACATGTCAACTCACATGAACACTGATAAGACATAATTTTCTATCCCATCCTTACTCAACATTCTCTATCAAAAACATTTACAAAGTCAATAAATAAAAAAATAATGATAAAAACATGACCGCATCCTCCAAATAATGATAAAAAATGTGCCAGTGTCCCAAGCAATTTGTATTTGAAATATTGCTCTGTCCCGTCTTATTTTTGCGTTACTTATTTTTTATAAGAAGTAGCTCATCTTCCTTGAAACAGAGTTTTTAGTAAATATCTTGAATGAAACAAAATTCTTAAGACGAGAACAGGCATTGTCATTTGAACCAAGAATGTTGAGTGGATTGGCAGACAGGTACAAAAATTCAAAAAATTGTACTCGAAAGGCATTTTTTTATTTTATTATAATGTCTACTATGAGAATCTAACTACACATGTAATTTCATGTCTTCACCCTATAGTACCTACGTAAAATCTAGCTTATGTTACTTGGAAAGATTGTAGCTTTCCAACAGTGAAAGTATTTTACAAATCAGTTCAGTAGTTTCGGAGCCTTCAGGCTCACACACCAAAAAATATTTTTCCATTTTAAAATATTAGTGCAGAGTATAGATATAATCAAAGTCTAGTCTATCACAGATACCCACAAAATGAATCATATCTATCTACCCTCCTTACAGACTAAACACATTGGTTCGGTTACGACTGTTTTATTTCGCAATCAACCGCGAACTTAGCAGATGCAATGTGAACTTCTGTGGGCTAGTTCGTTGCACTGTTTCAGTCTTTTGTATTGTTGATAATAAAATTTTCATGGAATTTTATGTGGATTGAGATCTTTGATTGTCATGTTTATCGAGTGTCGTGTACCTGAAAGTATTTTATTTCAAAGTAAATTAAGTTAACCATTATTGCAGTTTTATTAAGTTAGTGAGATATACCAGAGTACGTAATTATGCATGTAAAAGATGTCTTAGATAGAGCTAAGTGAAGGAAGAGAATATGGAAAGCGGACACCGTCACGATATAGGACTAACGCTAAGAAGAAAATTAATTATGTGTATAAAAATTTAAATATTTACACCATTGTCGTTACTCAAAAGACTATCAACCAGATTCCGCAACCATTCATGGCCATAAAAATACTCTAAATAATATACCTTACACCATACAGGCATAAAAACATTCGTAATATAACATACCATACGTACGTATAAACAGGCCCTAACAAAACCCGTCTCGATACATTTACGTACCATTTTAACGGTACCAATAATGTATTGTCACTTTATGTGACAGTGGTACAAAAATGTGTAAGATAATGTACCGATAAGTCGTACCAATGCCCAAATGGGGACGGATTTCGTAAGGTACAGTCAACTTCAGGTCAGTGGTAACAGTTTTATAGGAAAATCGTACTTATTACTATTGAGTTAAGGTGCATGACAGTTACCACTGATGTGCGGTCTACCGTACCAGAATGTGCGAATAAATTTTGGGTTTTATGAATGATGTGATATTTTTGCTGTTATTTGTGGAATAGTTCGAGTTTTTTATAAGAATATGGATACAACAGATTATATAAAATTCCTGTATAACGCTACTACATAATATATGGTATACGGGGAGTGCATAAGGGGAGAACATAAGGAAGTACATAAGGGGAGTACATCAGGGGAGAACATAAGGAAGTACATAAAGGGAGTGCCCAACTCGTTAGTATGGGTGCCTGTAATTTTTTTGTGCAAAATATGTACGGTGTATTGAACCAATATTATCACGATAAGTGATAGAATATTTTTTACCTTAATATCGAGATGCGTTTGAAACCAGCCAATTAATTAAAATGAAAACAAACAAAAAAAACAACAACATTTATAAAAAAAGAACTGACCCAACACGTCCCAGGCACACTGAGCGCAAATTCAAGTAATCCAATTGTTTCAAACGACCAATCTATAGTCGACGAGACATGGAAAAAAATGTAAATTCGTTAGAACTGGCAATCAGTCGGTCGCTAGTTTGTGGCAACAGATTTGCATACTGCATTATGCATCGGTGCATCGCTGCGTCGTGGATTGATGCTCGCACTTCTGTTCTCATCGTGAATGGAGGGTTATAGGTAGTTGTTTTGTCTTTAGGTTAGTGGAAAATAGTGTTGTCGATATTTATTTAGGTATTGAGTTTCTCACTGGGAAAGGAAAGTAGAGAATTAATTTCATTTTTATTTTTTCAAGTACTCAATCAAACAGTTATTTACATTGTAATAAAATCAATTACTTATAATACTTATACATAATTTGATAATAAATTAAAGCAGACTAATCTGTATCTTTTAAGACTGGAAGCCGACCCCTATATTGTTGGGAAAAGGGTACCCTGGCGATTAACGTTAGTCTTATTACTCTCGCAATTAAAATTCAAACAAAACACATCATATAGATTTATTTTTAGTTATTTACATAATAATCTGTTACGTCAGCATCATATTTTTATTTTAATACATAATCTAACACAACACATTTAATCGTACAACACCGAACTCACGCTCATCCAATTAGCCGCGGTAATCCTGACGGAATACAGCGCCACCTAGCGTCGGCGTCGCGCGTTATATTCACACATATTTGTGCAGCTGCCTACGTTGATTCATTGTAAACAAGCGCGTAGCTCTCAGTGTGCCTGTGTCTTTAGGCTGAGCGTATGTTAGTTAGATTAATCTGTAGCTATGCTAGATTATAAATAAGGAAAACCTATAATAAATGAGTCAGTTTTTAAGCTTTCACGGCCATATGTATATGGAAGAGCGATTGAGATGAAAGGTATGGAGATCGCTGAAATTATATACAAAACCAATCGTTTTCGAGCGATTTCACTTGCGTCCCTTGGGAACTACAGCCTTACCGCGATAAAATATAGCCTGTGTTACTCGAGAAGAGTGTAACTTTCCAACTGTGACAGAATTTTTCAAATCGGTCTAGTAGTTGCGGGGCTTTTAGGATACAAACAAACAAAAAAAAACATCTTTATTGTATCAGTATAGATAACAAAATACAGTAAAAAGCGTCGATTATTCAAAACAAGCCAACCTTATTCACACAGGCAAATAATTCCTACCATAAATATTCCTTGAGTTAACACGAGCAAATAAAAAGCCTATTACTAATATTCCATACGAACTTAGTTCAAGCATTTAAGGAACGATTTAGGCTCAAGTTCACTGACAAAATAATCGTCCGTTTTTCTTAAAACTATTTAGTTCGAAAATTGAATACGCAATATTTATTTGTGAAGCACAGGTGTATTACATAAGGGTCTTAAAAATACACTAAAATAGCTTTTTCTGTCCTCGTGTCCCGTTGTACGCATAAATCTTCAAAACTACGCAACCTACTTTCATGCGGTTTTTTAATAGATAGAATTATTAAAGAGGAAGTTTTATATTTTGTTCCTCACTATTTAATGAAAATTAGAAAGAAAGAAATAAGAATATTGCGCAATAACATAGACATTAAGTAAGTAGTGGGCAAATACTGTTATCCCGTGCGAAGCCGGAGCGGGTCGCTAGTATTAAAATAAATTCTAAGAAATCTTACAATCAAAAACTATTTCATTAGAACGTGAAAATTCATAGTTAACGGTTGTTTTAAGAAAACTGACGTTTACGTTTTCAGTGAATTTAGGCCTTAGTGAACAAGTTGAGTTTGAGCCTAAAAACGGCTTGTTTGTGGCAAATAACTCAATTAGCGTGGACTTGTAGGTTTTATTGTGGAACATTATAGCTTGTTTTGTACGTTTTTTGAGGTAATTGAAGACGGGGATTTGGGTTAACTAGTTGTTTTGTTTGAAAGACTTTCGATTTTCGTGTTTTCAACAGTTTTTGAGTCTCAGTATGATAAATGTTTACATACCCGGTACTTAACTATGTCCAGCTATTCAATGGTAGAATAAATGATACGTAATCGCGTTTTAGAACTAAGTTATGTGTTTTTTGAAGTAGGAGAAAGTCTCGGTGTGGTATAACTTATACTATACCGATACTGTATAGACTTATACCGTACATTGCTCGATTGTTGTCCTGATAAAGCGATCGTGTCTTACCTTGTCAATGGATTTTGAAGGTCAAGTGAGCAGTTATTTACGTAAAATACCACTGTATTCATGTATACTTAAAGTAGAATATGAAAAGTTAGGTTGATGATGAAATTATAAAATCATGTTTCTTTATTGAATCATTATCTTAAAACCTAGTGTCCTACGGGAACTTACGGGGAAAACGTAGCCTGTCGCTCTCCTCAAAGAGTAGGATATCTAAAACTGTAAGTATTTTTCAATTTGGACCAGTGTTTCCTGAGATAAGCACTTTCAAACAAACAAGCACTTCAGCTTTATAATTATTAGTACCTATAAATAGAGCAGGTATGAATAATTCTATCTCCGTAATAATCTTGCAAACTAACGGTCGAAACTTTGATTAGTTCCACAGATTACAGTTTATGTTTCAGATTGGTTATTGTTTCGAACCCTTTACGTGTTACTGCGCAATTGTAATATAAGTACCTTTGTTTAATATTAAAGCTACAAATTAATTTAATTGCAGGGAACGAGGTTCATGAGATCCTTATTATTTGCTGACTCATAGATCACTAGATAGATAGCAGAGATATTCCGTCAAGATAATCAATAATTTAAAAATAACTGAGCTTTTAAGAATCATCGCTGGATCACTGCTAAAAAGATCACATCCAAATCGGTTTATCCGTTTGAGAGATACTATTCCATAGACAGGCAGACACACATACTGGCCAAACTTATAACACCCCTTATTTTCAGTCGAAGGTTAAAAAACTACAGTCTCGATTGGGTTAATGAACTCGAATACCAATCGAGTTACGTCGAAAACAAAAACCTTTCTCATTTAACAATTTCACTCTCTACGTAGAAATTCCCTCTATCTTATTGAAGCGAAGTGGTACTTTATCTACAGATAAAGTAGGGTAGTCTAGCTAGCTATAATTTGGTCTAACAAAAACACAGCATTGCTTCTAGGCAGACATTGTTAGACGTCCAGACGTACCATTTTTAAAAGTATACGACAGTGAATTCTACCTTTTATCAGGTACTTCGATGTTTGAGACGCTGAAAAGTCACGTGCGAATATTGCTAACTATACATACTTACTTACTAATATTGTGTAGAGTAACTCATACGACTGTATGTCTTAGCTAAGCTTATATTATTTATCTTACCTTACTATAATTCTAAAGTATTGTGTACAAATAAAGGTTTGCAGCAACATTATGCTTATGTTATAATTATAGCGAATAAGAGAGGTTGGAATTTCTCCTAATAATTTCATGCATGATTTTAACAAAACTAGAGTAACTTCCTCTTTCTTAAACTGTATTATGTTCTATCAGGTAGGTAAGGTCAATTTTTAGAAATGTGTAATGTCAACAATGCAATACGTACACAACGTAATAATTTTGCGATCCTCATAACCAACCAACTTCATTTATTCGCCGACCAGACGATATTCTATCACATTATTTATCTCCAAAAAATAAATAAAAAAACTCTTATTAATAATTTACAATGCAAATTACATAACAAACCTCGTCAAAACATTACATTAACAACATTGTTTACAAAAACATAACCTCAAAGTTTCTTTACTCACCTTCCAAAACAAACCACAGAAACAATATCCCGGTGTTGACTACATGTGTTTGACGTGACCGCCACGCGTGGCGCGTGCGTGGCGGCTGGCAGCCACGCGGTACTGAGGGGGAGAGCGTCGCCCTCTATCGGACTGTAGTGTGTAGTTGGCTTTACTGGTCCAAGGTTAAGGACTTCTGCGGGTTGTTCGAAAGAGATACCGCGGCCCTGGTACATAGAAGGCCTACGACGGAACACGACGGTCTTTAGTCAGTAAGAGTCTGACACTCCCTCACCGCTGCTAACCCACAGCGGGAGGGGTCATTTGATGATTTTTGACGTCGTTAAAAAAAAGGTTAAGGACTTGAAGATGATAGGCTATGTAAAAGTTGTTGATGGTGAATGGTCCTAGGTTTTATAGTGCAAGGAATACCTAAAAATTGTTGTAAAGCTGATAATAATGTTACGGAAACTTGTCTGAGAGCTGTTATTATTGAGATTGATGTAAAACGTAATGTGTGTATTGCGTAGTTAATGTACCTAAGTTAATTTGCATGAAGATCTGTGCTTCTTATGATGTTAGCTAGCATATAGTCTATGGAAAAGTGACTTCGTTGTTTCATTTAATTTTTCTTTACCAGCAGCTCATAGTCTGATGATGTGCTTATAAATGGCAGTGATAGGCAAGTGTTTTTATTTTGCAGATTCCATGTATATCCGCTTCTACGAAGACGTCATGGTAATAAAATCTCTTGGATATTTCTAGGAAGCAAGATTTTCCTTATCTAAAAGGCTTAAAATTATAAAAAAGGAACGTTTCTGTACAGTTTTAATAGACATTATATTCTGTTACTACTTGCCTTACTTTGCCATCCAATCACCGACGACCCCTCAGTTTCACTGAACCCGAACGAATGAGATGCATTGAGTCTCAGGCGAGTTAATAACTTTGTACAATGGTTTATTTAACATGACAGTAAACAAGCCTGCACGTGAATAAGTAAAACAAATATAACACTTATAACACCAACGCTTTGTACCATGTTTTACAAAATAAAGTATATTTATCTCTTTAACAAACAAGAATATAATATTTTACTCAGTTTTGCATTTTGACGACATCTACTGATAGAAAATGATGATGACTGATTGGTGGGTATACTGTATACAGTTATACTATTTTAACCTATCTTATTACGTACTAATTGATATTGGTTGAGAAAAGCTTACAATGCTGAATCTTCCTGCAATTTCTCTATTTCCCAAATGTGAGCAAAACTATTTTTACATTAAATATTGTGTCCTAAAAACTCTATACCATTAAAAACCCTTTTTAAAACACATTAGAAGAACACTATCAAAAACTTACACCATTACACTCGAGGCCATAAAACGCTCCCACAAAGTGTCCACATGAAATTTTGAAGTACAATTATAATTCTGTCTGAGCAGACTATTATGTCTAACTAAAGTGCCTAGTCACGTGGTCTCAATAAATTACAATAAAAATTACCCGCAAACCGTGAAGATAGTCGGAAACCGAAGTGGGGAGAAAATGTTGGGAAATACTAGCTAGAGTTCCGTAGTAGATTTGGTAGTTTTAAATTGACATTATAAAGGTACAGCTGTTCTTTTTCATTAGAGAAAGCTCTGAAAATGTGTATTAATTAAATATTAAGTTCTGTTTCTTTAAGTAAATCATTACTTCTTACTTTGATTTTACTTACGACTTAGCAAATAATTTAATACATAAATTAATAGACGCTCTCTGCATCAAGAGAAAACATAAAACACAATCAACTTCAAAACTTTCACGATTTTCAATACAAAATATAAGGTATACTTACCTACATGTTTACATCTAACAAAATTCCTCCCAAAACAGGAACATAATACTTCCCCGAATCTCGCGGAACCCGAAAAATTAACAGGTGAACGGTACTGTAATGAGGAAAGTTCGAGAATGCCGAAGGATTGCCAATTTAGATATTCAAATCGTGTTCGGTTCATTTTGCGGATATTTTGTGTACGTTACGATGTTTTTTCTAAATAGATTGGATGTGGGAAATTGTCGAAGGAACTCGGTTCGTTTTTTTTTCGGAGTTTGTAAGGAGTGAATTATCGGAGAGATTAATGCGACCCTTTCAGGTGTCGGGGTTATCCTGATATTGAAAAGGAACGTAATTTATGTTTGTGGGTATGTTTTCGTGTTTTATGTTGAAGAGGAAAGTGCTTTTGCTTTTGCTGTGCGTAGGAAGATGTAATTTATACATGTTGAAGATTTTGTTTGAATTAATTGGTATTTTTACCCTAACTACTTGCATGGCATAAAAGAACCTCCTTTTTGGGAAGTCGGTTAAAAAACGTGACATTTGTATTTAACATAATAACGAATAAGATTCTATTAAAATTAGGTACGTAGCTTAAAATGATATTACCTACAGCAAGCACCAACCTTCAAATGACACCACCTACAAAAGATCTAAATAACCAATTAACCCTAAAATAAAAGGCCAAAAACACGAGACGCGTCTAATTTGATTCCCAACATGAATACGTAGAGAAACTCAATTTAACTGGTAGTAATGTCGCGAGGCGTCACTAGCGAACTGCGAAATTGCTGTAAACTCAAACATTTCAGGACAAAGTTAGCTTGTCACAAAAACTTAGACTCGCAACTTGAGATGAGCGGCGAAGCTAAAAGTGGGGTATTCTTAAAGTATTCGATATTTTTTGTAGTGGTCGTTAATTTGAGGGCTAAAATATTTCAAGCTTAATGGAGATAGAGACAATGAAACCTGTTTATTGATGGCGAAGAATTAGTTAATTGCAAAAACCTGCTCAGTCTTATTATTTCAGTGGTCAGAATGTTAAATCTCAATAGGCTAAAATGAAGCGGAGGTAAATATAAATTTCAATGGAAAGAAATGACAAATAAACTCGCACAGTAAAGTTTGGCACTTTTACAGCCCTCTCCATTATTTATGAATGTACCCAAAACACGTTCAGTACCTCCAAAAATATACTCGTACATACATTTCTCTAAATGTTGGCAAATCTTGTAACTCAATTTTCACCTTTTTCCCTAGTCTCTGTACACATTTATGTAAGTAAAAATGGTACGTGATAAAAACATTGCTTATAAAAAATAAGTGAGTAGGTATCATATTCTTTTTTGTTGCCATGAGGCTTAGAATATTATGTTGTGCTAGCTTAAAATGTTCCACATTTTCTTTTATTTAAGGAAGTTCTACAACAATCATCAAAATCTTTTGCAAGATATTTTTTTGTGTATTTTATTTGCAAATTAAACTTTAAAGTAAGTTTATTTTAGATTACTGTTACTGTCACTGTTACTGTTACAGCCTTTTTATCGTCCCACTGCTGGGCACAGGCCTCCTCTCACATGGAGAAGGATTGAGCATTAATCACCACGCTTGCTTATTTTAGATTATTTTTGTTTAATTCTATAGTCGTCAATTAAAATCACTCGTTATTCTACCATGTCGAGGGTTAACCAAATCGACCCCCTTCATACAAATCTAATGCAACAAACTACTCTCTTCGCGTTGACTATTAGTTGAATGGCTTTGACGTTAATTTTTATTAGTACACAAAAGTACACGCTTTTGTGCAGTGTATATTGTCCCACGTTTTCAAAGAGGTCAGCGAAATAGGAGTTCAAATTCTAGTTTATTAATTCTGACATTGGCTAGAACTACGGTTGTGTGTGTTGTGAAAATATTAAGGAAAGGTGACGCTTCTTACCTGATTGTGAAGACGAAGGATTATGTTGCTAAGTGATTATTTATTTTGACTTCTTACTTTCTAGGTATTTTTACCAACGTCATCGGAGATAAAATATGTTTTATTTTTTCTTAAAAAGATTGGTCCACAGTAAGTGCCTAATTGAGTAGCAAAATAAGAGCTAAGACTTTACGCACGTTATAAAATACCCAGGAACCATCCATCACCTTCCAACAAAATAAAAATAAACTTACAAATAAGTTTATCCATAAAAATGCGACATTAGCAACAGTCAGACAGACATGATATAACGTCGGAAGTACTCTTTGGCAAGGCCTACCTCCATTATGCATGTTGCTAGCGATCTTGGCAAAATTGTGTCATTATGCCAAATACCATGTACTTTGAGAATTTAAAGTTGAGAATATTTCTAGTTGGCAACTACTGTGATATTGTTTTTAATTTCGTAACATATGGCGTGCAGTTCCTGGTGAAAAATTGGCAGACATTTTCTTTCCTGTTGATGTTTTTGAACATTTTTCGCCGTGGAATTCTTTATGTGGAAGGTGGGTGATGTATGTGTTCGACCTTATAGGGTTGTTGGGATATACTATTAACCTAGATTCCATTAACTTTTGTCTATCTTCGAAGTCAGTAAGATATTTTGTGTCCCAAAGTTTTGGAGTGGAATACGGCGCGAGCCGTTGCTCAGAAACTATTCTTAGGTACCTATCAACATGTAGCGAATGTGCTCATAGATGTGGGCCTAATTAATAGTATTTTTTTTTGCTAAATGGTCCTTGATACATATAAACGAGAAGTCCAAAATACTCAATAAATAATCCCCAATTTGGCCAAATCCCTAAATAAAGAAAAATCTCCGGACAAACAATAAAAAAGTCTTAGAATTTATTGCGTTACTTTACTTAACAACATAAGACAGCGGGTATTAAAATAATGATGATTAAGATGTTTTAATTAAAGTATATTTTTTGTCGGTTCATTAAGTTATAACGAAGCGGGGGTGAAACACGACACCTATTAAAATGGAGCGGTTTCGTACTATGAGTAAGTTTGTTATCAGCCGTTCGGGCTGAGATTAAAGTATTCATATAAAATATTTATACTCGTTTTAAACGATATTTACTATGTAGATAATATTGGTAATTTGTGATTTTTATAATGGTGTAGGACTCTAAATTATACTTTTGTCTTTACAGATAGTCGAAAGTCTAGCTTAACAAGCAACAAAGCTATTTTCGATCTGATCTATAGGGCTCGCTTTTGTTTGTAACAACTAAATTACAAGCAATTTAACCAATCACTGAAGATAATTTACTATTATATTCGAAAACAACAGAACAATTTAGTAACCTAAATAATTAGCTACCTATTCTTTACACCAGAGGCCTTCAGGTGGATTTAAGAAAACTCTAGATATTAGGGCTTGTTAGGTGATTAAAACTGCAGCCTAACAAGAAGACCGCTTTTTTAAACAGAGTTTCTAAAGCTTGTGGCACATTATAGCAGCACCGCAACAGCAGGGCTGCAGCACGGCTGCAGCACGGCGTCGCCTCGAATTAAGACCAGCGCGCCAACCACGCGCTGTCCGCTCGCCGTCGGCGCGCTGTCGGCGCGCCGGCCGCGAGGTGTGAGCTTGCTATCACCGCAAACTCAATTTTATTTTAAGACGATTATGATTGATGTTATGATTGAACACGACGTAATGATGTTGTTTCGCTGCCGGCTCGGAGTCGGCGCGCAATTAGCACGCCGTCGGCGCGCTGTACGCATGAGGTCCGCTCGCTTGCAGCACGCGGGCGGCGAGTCGAGTTGTATGGAAGCGGCAAGCACGCTGACTGCTCGCCGTTGGCTTTTTCATATTGACATTACGAATTATAATATACACGATTTAATGCTCTAAATTGAATGACAACTTAAATGCTGGTGTGGAGCCGTGCTGTTGCGGTGCCGTATGTGCCATAACCTTAAAAGTTCACGATTTTAAAAACCTCACCACACAATACACTGAAGTGCAAATAAATCACATTACTGTAAAGTGGCGGCGGTTATAACATAATCGCATCAGAGACGTCCTATAAACAACGGTACCTTGGCCGTGCGTAAATTTTCATTTGTTGTCCGCACAGCGCAACACTATATCATAATTCCACCATTGAAGTCTAAAATATTTCCAAAGCTCACGTGAATTACTGGGCGTTCTGTAAAAGTGCCGTATTTCATGGCATAACGTTATTTATCGATGAAGTTTCGTTGCAATATGTATGAAGCTTTTGTTTTGGGCCGATGATGGCTTGAAGTGTATTAAAATCTGTTTGGGTTTTTTGTTGGTGATGGATTTTTTTTTGGACAGTGTGGATCTATATTTATTTTGTACATTTTTGTTCGAATAAAATGTGTTTTATTCTTAAAAAAGAGTAAATAAATATGAAGTGTAGGAAATACAGATGAAGTCTTTTTGATATAGCATGTACCTATTAAATATACATGTTATAGTGCCTATGGAGTATTTAACGAGCATTTATAACATCGTTCTTACCATTTCTCATTAGGTACTAAGTTAGTGACAAATCACGGAAATAGACAATAGTACCTACGCTGTTAATTTATTTATTTAAAAAACCACGATCATGAATTTCTGATGATCATCATGATCTGAACTCTGACTCAAAACTTCTTTATCAAGGAAGATCAAGATCATGCTTGGTTACATTTGATCTCCATGACACAAGACTCATAAATTCTTATCTGCCAGCAATACCAGCGCTGTAAGTAAGCGATTAAAGCGCTTTTATCGCTGGGTAATAAAAACGTGTGTGACGTCACTTTCGTGGCTTTCAAGCTCAACCAAAAAGTATTATAGTTGATTTTGTACACCACTCCTTTTTGATATAAAGAGGTAGGCATAAATGTAGCGAGGTTAATTTATTTTTATTAATTTTTATAGAGATCGAAGTAAGCATCGACCCCAAGCAAATACGAATACTTATTTTAAATTTTGGCAGCAATATAAAAGTAGGTATTTCTTCAGAATAACATAATATGTATAGGTAATTTTTATATGGGTGAGGAAAGTGGGTGAAACCGCAAAAGCTAGCTTCTTGCACCTTTACTACATTTCTTATACACAACAAAATAAATAATTAACTAGAAGATCTACAAAATCATGTTTACTACCCAACAAACATAACATTCATGATCTACGTGCTAACATAAACTTTTTATTTCAGGTATAATTTTGATAGCACTTTCTCCCGTAATTCAGTACTGTGAATTGACCTCACCTAGCTCTGAATTACTTGAAGTGAACTGTCTTTGACATAAATTTGGTAATTCACAAACTGTATACGGGGGAACAAACAATTTTATTAGCTTAGATAGCACAAAGTGTGTGATGAGAGTGGATTTACAGAAGGTTCATTTCTGAAGCGGTTTAGAAGATTTTGAAGCATTTTAACCGACTTCCCAAAACGGAGGAGGTTCTCAATTCGGCCGGTATGTTTTTTTTTCGTATAAGGTTGATACCACATGACAAAGTGCGAGATGTTTTTTACCTAATGTAATATCAGATGTGAAGCTTGATCTTATCATTGTCGATAATAATGTACCTCAAAGTAATTTTTGATGGATTTGTTTGACTCCCAAAATTCTTTAAATTTAAGTATGGCCGTAATAAAGTTTCTTGTACCCTGAAGGCTCCGAAACTATGAAACCGCGTTGAAATGGCTTTTATTTTTTTTTACTTAGGAACATGTAACTGTGTAGACTAGGACTATTCTTGTCAATCTTCACATGACTGACATGTAAGTTAGGCGTTATAAAATAAGGGCCGTTGTCGGCTCGCAAGTAGCTTTTTACTGCCAATAACTGTGCTAATAACTTTGTCAGTAAAATGGGTTTACGTTATACGTTCTTACGTACCGATGGATTTCATGGGGGGGGGGGGGTGGCTAGGTAGGTATGTGTGTGCGTTTGTTTGTTATTGTAATGTAATGGAATGCTGTATATAAAGGTATTATTTGTAGGGAAGTAGCGATTGTTATTTGGTTATAGGGGAAACGAGTAACATTTTGTTTCTACTATTAACTTTTGTTACTGAAAATAAAAAAATATACAAAGAAAAAATCTTTAATTTCTGTACCTAAATCAGTTTTTATACCTACGCAATTATCAACTATTTATATTAAATATTTGGTCTTAGCAACTTTTACTAATTGCTTGACAAAATTAAATAACCATTATTTCGTTTATAGTATTTCGGAATACTCGAGGGAATATTATAAACTATCGTAGAAACTCCACTGTGCACATGTGCATAATTTATATCCCTAACTAAGTCAATTAATAAGGGCAACTGAAACTACTAATTTCCCTTAGAAATGTGCTATGGTAAATTATGGGATGGCTTAATAAAAGGGATTCCCATAACTTCCCATGAGTGTCGTTATAAGTGGCTATGGACTTTGGACACCATGGATCCTAAATTATTGATATAGATTATTATAAAATGACGTAAGGGTATCAAACTTAAAAGTATTTAATTTTTAGCTGTCAGGTGTAAACTATTCCATTTTTAAGTTAGAAACTATTCATTTTGTAGCAAAATAAAACCTACGAATCAGACCTTAATCGATTAAGAATAAATCTACGGGTTTAAAAAATAACAAGTCAATTCCAAGAAATAACCCTCAAAAAATACCCATTTCTAAAACAAGCTCTTTAACTGCAATTGTAAGAACTCCACACAGCGGCTCTCAATTCCCCCACAATTTAACACAAAAGTAGCTGAATCGATGCATTTAAGACCACAAAACTCTAAAAGGAAATAGCGTTCAAAACTTTGATCACTGGCCAAATGTAATCCGTACCTGAAAGGTCCCGAATACACGGATCTTGGCACGAATTCTTAAACTGTCCCATGCTATGTTAAAATGAATACCTAGCTGTGTAGGTTACTAATGGAACTCGATTGGAAGTCGCTTGTGAAGTCATGTGATTATCACACAGCTATTTGAACAGTTAGACAGGTATGCCAAAAGATAGATATGTACAACTTTTTACTGTAGGATAATGTTGTTTACTTAAAATGAGTGCAGAGATAACCATTCCAAGGACTAAAATGAGGGTTTTTGTTGCATGTTTTATTGTAACTACACAGTTTACATAATACACGTCAAAAGCTGCCATAAAATGTTTTATTTTACCAAAGTTACAGTTACAGCAATAAAGCTATCAAACCCTTACAATAACCTCTTTTTCCTTTATAAGTAAACAAGAAAATTCTTATCATTATACTACATTCAGTAGCGGATAGAAGAGTAACAAATATCTTCTCATCTAAACATTCACATTATTTCACATTCTGAAATAACAAGCGTGAAGCGTGACATCCCAGTGACTACCTATCGAGAACCAACAGTAGTGACAACATCCTCACTATAATGTAGCGTAGAAATTTTGCCTACACGCCGCCGGGACAGGTAGGCGCTGCGAAATTACTTAACGACAGTTTTAAAGTAGTGGGGAGAATAATTACAGTGTAGCCAGGACCTTAGCTGTAGTGTGGGCTGACTTTGTTATTAGTGTTTAGGGAATATTTTTAGGAGGTGTTAATGAACCATTTATTTTTTGTTTTCGAAATTTTTGGTAAGAGGATCGTTGAAAAGAAGAATTTTTTTCTCTAATACAGAGAAACATCATATTATTAGTATTTACATCATTTTTTTCTCTAATGCAGAGAAAAAAATTATGTAAATACAGGTCCGACTTGAAAAATCTTTTCAGTGTTAGAAAGCATTTATTTATTTAGACCATAATTTAGCTGAAAAAGCTTAACACTACTTTACTCAAGTATTTGTAGGCAATAGCACCCATAGTACGCGGGTGAAACCGTTGGCGGAAGTTAGTACAGATATAAAATTATGAATGTCTCAGAAATCAAACCAAAACCAACATAAGACAATTAAAATTTTGTGATATTAAAACCACTAAACAACATTCAACACAAAGCCTTAATCAAGACAAAAATGAAATTATTTACAACAATATCGTCTAACAAATTGGACGAGACTCGTTTCTTAAGAAACACATCCTCATTAGCAATTTATATCACGCTAAGATATCTCGGCGAACTTTAATTAAATATCATCGTTAAAAATATTTATTGCAAACAAAGTCCTGCATTTTTATGAGTATTTAAGAGATACAGCAAAATAGTAAGAATGGTACACTCGATAAATATGGTCGGAGGTAATTAAGACTTCGCCGCCGTATAATTTTATTTCGCCTTAAAAATTAAGCGTTTGTTTTGCTAACTGTTTTATCTTTTAAGGCAGGAAATAATTAAGAGAACAATTTAATTTTCATTGCAAATAAAATACCTACTAGTTCTTTTCTGCTCTACTAGTTTTACAATCAAATAATTTTATGATAGATTTCTATAATCTACCTATCTAATAATATGTGATTAGATTTAATTTTGACATTACTTCCTGGAATGGACCGCCTTGAAAAAACATGGTGAATATCTTTACTTGATGGTGAATGATTAACTTTCCTTCCTTAACTTCTCGGCCTGTGCCTTGCCGTGGGACATTTAAAATGATGATGTTATCCTAAGAAAATAGACAATAGTATCTAAGAAAATCGACGTAATTTTTGTAGCACGTACAAGAGATACACCTAAAGATAAGATACAAACGTATTAGATAACCGAGGTCATAACCACCACAAATAATATTTTACACCGCAACATAAACTGACAATGTAACGCATTGCAACCGCCGCGAGACTCCGATATTGTTTTATGATACAATAGACGCTTCTATTCGCAGGTATGTTGAAAGGTTTTAGATGGCGAATTTATGGGGGATTCGTGGTATTCTTTCGGATAAATACGACTAGCATCCACCTGCGGTATCACCCGTACTCTGTGGAATGAACCTCGCACATCGGGATCAAAAGTAGCTACTAGCCTGCATACACTGAATGAAAGAAAGTTTCAAAATTATCGGGTTCTACCAAATAAAGTAACAAAACTCTTTAGTGATGATGAAGTCATAATATTACTATTCATAAACAAAACATTCTAACATCGAATACTTCTGCTGCCTTGATTATTACGCTTGCTCAAAGTGATTAGAAATATCACACTTTATCTGATATTTAGGTAATTTTATATATTATTTAAAGTGCGTTAAACACAGGTAAAAATGGATTCTAAATTACAAGACCATGACTGGTCGTAGGTGCATGCATCGTGAACAATCACTAAACATGCACTTTCACAGTTTACCCCACGAACGCTGCATCACCTCACAAGCCACAAATCAACAACTACCGCAATAAAACAAACGACAACAGCAACCAAACATTTAACAGCTTATCCAGCTTATCTAACGCGACCAGTATTTATCCGAACAGTGGACATCAGTCGTTACAGGAACCATTACACGAACCCGACATGCAATTAATTCTAGCAACCATCTACTTCGGTGACTGAGCGGCAACCGATTGTGTTTGCAACCACCTATTTATCGTTGGGTAATGAGACCGAAGGGACATGCTATTAATATGTGTTTAGAATGCGCTTCATTGGGGGCGTTTAGGTTTTAAGTGTAAAGGAGGTTGCAACGTGTTTTGTAACTTCTATGTTGTGATGTTTTGATAGATGGCTTTTATTAGCAGCTTCTCTTGAATCGCAAAGTTTTGAATATTTTTTTTTTTTTTCGTAGGAACAAGCGATGCTTTTTATGGTCGATACCAATGATCCAGTGGCAAAGTTTAAGATTACATTTCATTGCTATTTTAACAATCAAAATTCAAAATCACCTGGTATAAATTGCAATTGTTGAATTTCTAAAGCAACATCCCACATTTTATTCAATTTCGTGCAATTAATAAAAACTACTTGATTCAGAGCAATTGAAATTGTCTTATAAACGATTGCCAATAAAGCAATCGTTGCAGCAACAGTTGAACGGCCTGTTACAAATAGACAATGCTTGTATAAATTACGGAGTATGAAAACATTGAGACTACGATTTGGTTGTGCCAGGAAAGTTAGTGAATACAAGGATGTATATTGTGTGCGGTAACGTCGACATTGTAGAAATTATTTCTAGGAAGAATTGAATCTGAACTGCTGAATTTGTAATTGGCTGTCAACAAAACGGCACCCTATTACTAAGACTCAGGTATCCGTCTGCCCAGGCTCTCTTAATAAACTAGTTCTATCTATCACAAACAATGCATTTTTATTGCCGCCCTTACTACAATATTTTTTTGAAAGAGGCTCCAATCGCACTCCTTATTATTCCAAAGGTTTCAATTCTCCGGTATATTGCGACATTAAAATTTATTTGCTGCACTGCCTACTCCTGCTACAATTTTTATCACTCCAAAGTAAACATGTATATGTTATGGACCATGTGATTAATTCGGGCATTATTTATAATGCCCGAGCATTATGAATAATGTCTAGCTTTATCGGGCCAAGTGATTAATAACTATCTTAACTTCATTATTTATCACATTGTACGGGCATTATTATATTGCTACATGATAGTTGGGCAATTTGATAATAAAGCTATATTTTATGCGGTGCGAGGGTGGCAGTTGTTCTAATAAATAAATCCTGTTACTTGCTACATATTTTATGATTATTGTTTTAAATTATATGTTCTATTTTAATGGAAAATTACAAGTCTAGCCACAAAATTATTAATTGGACAATTGTCATCTGATTTACTAACTCGGCCTCGTTTTTCTTGATCTCATTTTTCTTGGCTCGGTTTTTTTATGGTAGAATTTAATTCGGATTCAAAACATTGTATTAAAAATTGAACTTAGTGACGAAAACGAATCGCTGCAAAACCGACTTCACGTAGTCTTGTCTGCAATACCCCTAGAGTGCAATTCAAAACCGCGTAAGCGCGGAGGGGCGAGGCGGCCTGCACGATAAGCTCGCATGGGACCGCCGGAGCCCCGCAGCGCCGGAGCCGTGACAGAAGCGATGCTTGCTGCATGTTGCATGCTTACTTCCATGCTGGGTCGATTAATATGGGATGTGTTATGTTAAAAAAATGAAATTAAATATGTTTGTATTACTTTGCCCAAAGGGTCACGGGCAATATGTATAGTGCCCGGTCAATTTGATTATTTGAATAATTATTATCAAATTGCACTCTCATATTGGGCATTTTTCATAATGACCGGGCATTATGTATAATGCCCAATTTATCACTTGGTCCATAACATATACACTTATCAAATCAAAGCTTTTGATCGAAATACACACCCGTGTATACCCACCAGTTTGGCGAGCACGGTACCGCGGTCGGTAAAAAGTGGTGTGTAATTAAATCGCGGCTCGCCAAGAAACTGTCAATATCTGCAGCCGGGAGGCTCATAACCTTAACTTGGCAGGTGATTGTAAACTATTGTTTTATTTTTGTTGGAATTTAAGAAAAAGTAATAGTATCGTAATATTAGAATCTTTGAAAGAGTCTGTCTGTTTGCTTGAACGCTCTTATCTCAGGAACTAGTCCAATTTAAAAACATATTTTAGGCCATTTCTCGAGAAAAGCTTTTAGTAGCCCAGTGTCAGAGTAGTTATCACGGCGGGTTAAAAATACTTTATTTCGGTGGAATAACAATGTTATTTTGTTACAGCTTAAACTTACTAATGACTGATATCAGAACGGCTCATTTGATGAAAACTGTACCAAAAATTGTTGTAATTCTTACTATACCTACATAGATATAATTATATGAAAAATGTTTGTTTGGTCTATCTACTATATTCGTACGTATATCAAAATATGGTCAGTTTATTAGCTCCCTGAGGTATTAATCGCGTCGCTTTGTCCGAAGTTGAGCGTTCTGATACGGTTTTATGACAAGCTTGCTCGTACATTGTGTGGATATTATCAACTTTTGTTAAATCGTGTGCAGATAAGAGACAGGCTTGTATAGAATTTAAACAGACAAATAAAAAATATATATGCGTTTTTGGCCATCACATTTTTATTACTGTGAAACAATTTTTATTAGTCTACTAGCTGTTCTCCGCGGTTCAACAGGCAGAAAAAAAGTAAAATACTCGGTAGAAGTAGACTATCCCATCTCAAGCCTAAGACTGTCTGTGTACCATTGGTATGAAAGCGCGAAGAGTGAGACAGACAGAGCTATTTTTACAATTATAATATAGATAAGGATTAGAGAAATCCTCAAAATCTTTCCGTTGACATGAGCCACAAAATTCTCATAACAAAACCAAAATCCCACTTACTATCACAGCTATTTATTATCTCTCTCACACCACAACTTTACAACCAAAATATGAGCCATAACAAGACAATGTGACTTTACCCGCCCACACATACATTAACGCAACACTTAGGAGTATAGTGTTCACCACTGGTTGTAAACCGACAATGTAACGCGCGCCATTCGAAAGGATTTAACCGTTGATGGATTGTCTGGGTGATACTCAATAGAATGATGAAATAAAGGGTGTTTATGTATTGGCACGGAGCGGGGATGTTGCCAAGATTAGTTGTGGGTTTTTGTTGTTATTAGTTTTTGTAAGGAAATATATTAGTACGAGGTAGATTTTTTAGCGTAAATTAAAATTCAACAAGCATGATGTACTCTACTGTGACGTAACAAGCCCCAATCCTCGATCTTTAATGGGTTATATCTTAGTTTATTTTAAAGCATCGTTGAAACAAAAGTACATGTCCAATAGTTTTTTCCTTAACAAGTAAATACTTTACACACAATTATTCCGATAAAAAAAATATGTAAAAGAGTCTGTGTTTATATCTGAGGGCACGGCAGTGCCCCAGCCAAGACTCGAGCAAAGCGGGCACGGCCGTACCATCTTTTCTCGAAGCGTTTCGCGGCTATTTCAGCCCCCTGTATCTTCCATGTGAACAAAGCTAGGAGTTTAGGTTTTCGATGACCAAGAGTAAGTATTAGAACAAGCTCAGTCCCAAAATTACAAGAAATTTGAATAAATAGTTTACGAGTTATGAGCGATCAAAGTTACACCATTTTGTCACTGACTCACTCACTGACCGATCATCAAAAGTCTAAGGTACTTCTAGCAAAGTTAGAACCTTCAAATTTGGCACCAAGATAGGTTATTGGCTACATATAAAGGGAAAATTATAAAAACCTTAAAACTTAATAAAAAAATCGGAAACAAATTTATATTTGCGGTTTTTCAAAAACATTGTGTATGAATTTTGACTGCATTGATAACTTTGTTATTTATTTATGTACAAAATGTTACTATTTGTTTTATTGTTACGTAGTGTGGTATATTGTTATTATGTATTAAATATACATACATATGAATAAAAAAGCTAGGTTAAAATAAAATGAATAATGATAAAATCTTTCATATTAATGCAGTGCGAAAAATTCTGCATGCTCGCTCGATAGATGGCGTTGTCCTGGTCTAAATCGCGCTACGGTTTTTAGTAAAAAAAAAAAAACAAATAATTTCATGTGATAGCGCCATCTACCTCTGAAATAAATCTCTTTTATTCTAAAAGATATTCGATTAAAAAATTCGACAATTTCGAAATTGTTTAATTTATTTAAAAAAATGTTGTTTACGTGCTAGTTTAGGTCTACATATTTAGTTTGTTTTATATTTAGTTAGTTGCATGTAAGTTAATTTAATTTGTTATATACTTAGAGAAGAAGGAGACCTACAAAAAATAAATTAGATCCCACCAAAAACATTAAATGTAAAAAAAGCCAATCCTCTACGCAATTCCTCCACCGTAAAAAGTTTTGAGATCGCATAGAAGCCAAGTCCTGTTCAACTTTATTTGTAATAATAAATCAATATTTTGTGACTATATCAATAGTTTCGTTCATATTACAATAATATTGTCTTGGCCATGAGCACAAGTTAATAGTCGCTCCCTGAAATAATGTGTAAATACCATTGAATTGATACATTCTATATGGACATGATTTTACGATTGGACTGATTGGAATTTGAGATCACCATGGACCAAACATGCGCCATAGTAAATGTGCAGTTCATGATTTTGGATGATACTGACTGTCGGTCATTTAGTAACAATTGAAAAAACTAAAAGTATTTAATTCTGTGATATTAAACTTCATGATTCACTTTCACCTCTCCAAGATATGCTGTATTATATTTGTAGTTTATTGTGCTCATGGCCAAGTCAATATTATTGTAAAGTGAACGAAACTATTGATATAGTCACAAAATATTGATTTATTATTACAAATAAAGTTGAACAGGACTTGGCTTCTATGCGATCTCAAAACTTTTTACGGTGGAGGAATTGCGTAGAGGATTGGCTTTTTTTACATTTAATGTTTTTGGTGGGATTTTAATATTTTCTCTTCTGTTTTATCTTGGAAAGCGTCTCAAAATTTAAATTTTCTTTAGCAACATACATATAAAGCGGAACGTCGAGAATTTACAAGTCGTAATGTTTCAATTTACTTGTAAATCAGTTTAAGTTGCACAAACACAAGGCGTTGCGGAAAAATCCAGAGTAGTGTTGCGTCTGTAGCGAACGATCCCTAATATGTTAAGGATAATAGGGATGGGACATGAAAGAGAACTTGTACCTAAAACTTAAAGGTTTCAAAGGAAAACTGGAATAGATTTCCTGTAGACCAATGTTTTTCAATCTCTGTCATGACACGAGCTTTTCACACTTTTTTACCCAATTGCGTAAAAGTAATTATTTTCGGGACATACATTTTTTTCAGGCCAGAACTGAATCGATATAAAAGAATTTCGGTGCGCAGATAGTCTAGTGCCTGAGAAAGAACATAAGTGACATAAGGAGAGTGTAGTAGTTTCCTTATGATACGGATAAAACCACGGGAAACATTTTTTTCATCATCATCATCAGCCTATTGCAGTCCACTGCTGGACATAGGCCTCTCCAAGTGCACGCCACTGAGATCGATTTTCGGCTGCTCGCATCCAGCTCCTGCCATTTTTTTTACGAGACTGTAAATAACTTGTACTGGACACACTGGACCGCGTCAATGTTCTGTCTAATCTGTCAAATAGATGTCCTTCATGATCCAGGGCTGCAGTAACTTTTAATCAACCCCGCAGCCCTTAATATTGTCTCATAATATGAACAAAGCCACATAACCCAACTAGTCCCACATAATCCTGCTCCATGTCCCATCCCTACGCCTCAGCGAGGCGACGCGTACTTTGCATGTTGAGTGCGCTTGATACGGGCAACGCCTTTTGCACTTCACCCAGAATGCATTCCAGTTATCCAATTCAATTCCGAGTTTATGGAAGCTTAGAACATGGTTGACTTGTGGGTTTTGGAGATTGATCTTGAAGAATTTTGAGAAACTTTATTTAAAAAAAATTGCTTGGGTGAAATTTTTTTGGAAATTTAAATATGAAGGTTAACTTATTTGTGAAACAAAGCGTTATTAGTAACCCCTGTGGGTCTAAGCAAGTTTTAATTTCTATGTAATTGACGGTACCAAACACACAATTTAAAAATGTACCTACAGTGGCTGTGGCTGTGCTAAAGATTCTTCTATGAAAGGATTTTTCCCAAATCACTGAATAAATACATACACATCTAGCTTTGACGACTACCCTATATTAACAACATTATAAGCCATAGACAAAATACTCAAAATTTTCAGTAAACCAGACCAAAATAGAGCATCAGGCTATTCAAGTCTCATCCAAAACTGACTCGAAATTAATGCTCATAACTACCCTTTGAACATTTGAGGAGCCAAACATTTCAGTGAACAAAATAACACTTCATAATAAAACTACGATTTAGTAGCGAATACATGTGACGACGCGTACGTGAGATGTCTGTCCTTAACTATGTACGAAACAAAGACTTATAGCCTGGAAAATCCTATTTCAAAACTAACCTTGCTAAACAATAATCAACCTTAAATATAGGTGGTAAGGCTGCTTTTGCCCTGTGTGCGAAAATTTCGGTAGATAATTCAGTTTTGAAAAGCGTCCTCCGTCTTGCATCAGTTTGTTGTTGATTCTTATAATTTTGAATTAATGAACGTTGCTTGTTTTATATGCTTTTCGGCGTTGGTACTTTGTTTCGTTTTTCACAGCTGCTGAACTGTAATTTGACCATTTTGTGTGAAAATAGATGAAGTTTGAATTATTATTTTATTATTATTATTTTTAGCCCATACTGTCCCACTGCTGGGCAAAGGCCTCCCCATCTTGCTTCCACACTTCTCGATCTTTCGACCGAGCCCACCAGTCTCGACAATAGGCGTCAAGGTCGTCACGCCATCTCTTCCGGGGCCTACCCCGCCGGCGGTGTCCATCTTGAGGTGTCCACTGAGCGACGATAGTGGCCCATCTTTCCGGATGCATTCGGCTGACGTGTCCGGCCCAGTTCCACTTTAATATTGCCGACTTTCGGCCCACATCAGCGACTCCCGTTTTGGAACGTATGTCGGTATTTCGTACACGATCAGTTCGTCTAATACCTAAAAGGCTACGTTCCATCGCTCTTTGGCAAACCTTGAGCCTGGACTTCTGACACTCGGTGAGGGACCAGGTTTGCGCACCATAGGTTAGGACGGGCAAGATACACATGTCGACTAACTTTCGTTTGAGTGAAAGGGGTAGGTCCCCTTTCATGTAGTGCTTCATGGACCAGTAGCTCTTCCAGGCGTTCTCGATGCGGCGATCGATTTCTTTCTCTTGCCTGTTATCGAAGGAAACTAACTGGCCCAAGTAGATGTACTCGTCGACATAGTGTAGAGCTTGCCCATCTACCTCAACATTACCTTTCGTGCTGTTGGTCATCGTATGTGTCTTGCTCATGTTCATTTGAAGTCCAACCTCTCGGCTTGCCCTGCTCAGGTCTTGGAGCATTTCTTGGAGCTCTGCTGATGTAGACGCAAAAAGAATGATATCGTCAGCAAACCGCAAATTTGTCAGCCTTTTGTTACCGATGACGATGCCTTTAGATGTCCAGGGCACGGTGAGCTTCCTGAAGACTTCTTCTAGTGTACAGGTGAATAGATTAGGGGAGAGCGGATCACCCTGTTTTACGCCCTTCTCTATTAAAAATGATGGACCAGAGGAAAGTACTTTAATCGATGCAGTGCTGGCCCTGTAGACTTCTTCCAGAAGCTTTATATATGTCTCATTTATTTCTTGTGCGCGTAAGGATGTAAAAATCGCCGTGTGTTTGAGACTGTCAAAAGCCTTGGAATAATCCACGAAAGCCAGGTACAACGGTTTGTGGTACTCATTATATTTTTCTATTATCTGGTTTAGTGTAAAGAGATGGTCGGTCGTGGAGAAGGAAGGGCGAAATCCAGCCTGTTCAACTGGTTGATGCTTGTTTAGTTGGCCTCTTATGCGGTTATGTATAACTTTAATGAACAATTTATATAGATGGGAGATTAGGCTTATAGGTCTATAGTTATTAATTTCGGATTTGTCGCCTTTTTTGTGGAGGAGAATGATATTGGAGTGGGCAAATTGTTTTGGTATCTGACCGGAATACAAAATAGAGTTGAAAAATTTTGTGATGTGGGGTGTTAAAGTGCTTTTGAATAGTTTTAGTATCTCGGTGCTGATACCGTCGTCTCCAGGACTTTTGCTATATTTGAGGCTTTTTAAAGCTATATCGATTTCGCCCCTAGTGATGGGTGGGATAGTGTCGGGGCAGAGGTATTCAATAGGGTCTGAGGGTCGTGAAGAATCTGTATATAAAGTTTTGTAAAATTCAGTACATATTTGGGTTATTTTATCTCTGCTATGTTGTTTAACACCATCTTTGTCGCGCAGACATGTCAGCCATGTTTTGTTCCTAGAAATGCCATTTTTTGCCGATCTAAGTGATCCACCTCGCTCTAAAGCAGTTTTGATTAATTTTGTGCTATAATTTCTTATATCTTTGCGGATATTTCTTTTTACTTGCTTGTCCAAATTCCTGTATTCATCTGTTTGCCAAACTGTGTCTGTCCTTTTATTAATCAATGATATTGTGTCCTTACTCAATTTATTTGTTTTTTGCCTATTTGTTTTTATTTTGTTTGTTGCTGTTTTTATGCATTCTTTAATGGTATCATATTGTGCTTGTGGGTCATGTGTTCTATTGTCCAGTATATCGAAACTATTTTTAAGATCTAATTCAAAGTTTTCCCAGTTGCCAAGTAGGATTTGTTTACTTAAAGATTTTATTTGCTTGCAAAATAGTTGTTGTCTATGAATTTTAAAGTCAAATATTAGTCTTGCTCGAAGAGGTCGGTGGTCGGAAGAAAATTTTATTTTATTTATAATCCCAACATCTTTTATTGGGTGCTTGCAGGAAGATAATATAAAATCAATTTCGTTTTTTGTTCTACCGTCTGGAGACATCCATGTCCATCGACGCTGTGGCTTTTTTGTAAAGAAGGTGTTGCTGATGCTTAACATTTGGCCGAAGGCGAACTGAAGAAGACGATTGCCCCTCTCATTGCGAGTTCCTAAGCCATGTGGGCCGATTATTTGGTCGTTATCCTGTTCTTGTCGAAAACCGATCTTGGCATTGAAGTCGCCTAGGACAATATTAAACGTGCCCCTGTTGTCATCGCAAGCCTTGTTAAGCAGGTCGTAATAGTCTTCAACGTCGTCGTCAGAGTAGGCAGATGTTGGTGCATACGTCTGGACTAGTGTTAAAGTTTTGGTTTGTGTTAACCTGAATTTAAGAACTGCAATCCTCTCTGAATAGCCCCTGAATTCTAAGATGTTATTTTTCCACTTTTTGGCAACCAAAAAACCTACTCCATGGAGACCGCCCCCAGTGCCAATGTGAAAAAATATACTATCATCCCTCTCTTCGGTTATTTCTCCCTCCCTTCTCACTTCTGAAAGACCTACAATGTCCCAACGGATGTTTTTAAGAGAGTTTTCCAGTTCTATTAAGCGCTCGTCTTTTAGTAGTGTTCGGACATTATAGGTTAAGACGTCAAGCTTATCGGTATCCAGTAAAACGTTAGCCGTGGTTGTTTGACGGGGTGTCGATCTCGCCCGGAGATTGTATACGCCCCGGGTCCCAGCGCCGGGCTGGCTTCCGTCAGAGGCAGCCCGGCCACTGGGGCCGCCGGGCACTTGGGGCCGAACTGTGGGTGTGTTACTCATGGGGGTTTGGACCGTGTCCCACCATGCTGGTCCAGTGCACGGTTGGTGGGTTGGTCGCCAGAGCCTCGTCTGTTGTTTAGCAGGGTGCACCACGAGCAGGAGAGGTTGACTTGGATCCCGGAAGATGTTGTTTGGGACCCCATACACCCCACCATGAAGTTTGAAGAACAATAAAAATTGCCGTCTTCATAAAAAGACTACGAGGAATCGCTACGGCGTAGCAGCTACGTAAGCTCGCTGTCGTAGCAGTTACCGCTACGAGCTACGCTGTCGCAGCAGGTGACCGATCAGCGAGTCGTTCAATAACTCACAATGCTTTTATTCATTGGTGAGCCATTTTGTCAAAGGAATATTGATCGTTTTATAACACAGATTTTATAGGAAAAAGTGAGGTTTTCCTAGCGAATACCTGTTTGTAAAGTTGACCTTCAAAAAGTATTAATTTTCAGTCTACTTGGAATAAATGACTTTTTATCTTTATATCTTTAGGAAAATTTAATTAGGAAGTTGACTGATCTTTTTAACAGCAAAAATAAATCTTATATGTGGCTTTATCTACTAGCCTGACCGACATTACAAAGCGGCACTTTCGAGCTAACATTCTGCATTCAGCTTGCCAATTCATCCCACTAAAAAGGCTAAGACCACAAAACGTTCCATTCACAAATTCACATCGCAATTACGGGGACAATTTTAAGTTTTTTTTTTCGGGCAAGCGGTTGCCAAGTGTCCTATATGTCCAGGATGTTTGTGGTCCCGAGTGGCCGGCCAGATTGTAATTAAACCCTCTCTTGCCAAGAAACTGTCGGCCAACAACATGTCGACCGCACATGTCTCGTGTTTTTTCGCCAAGTTTTACAAAGCTGATGTTTTATGAATTTTTTGAGAGGATTTTTTTTTCGGGAGTACTCAGTTTATGGGAGTTGGATGAGAAACTTGGATGATGAGGCGTTGAAAAATGTATGAAGCTACTAGCTGCTCCCTGTGGTTCTAACCACTGCTCTAGAAAACTACAATTTGCACCCGGATAAATAGCTTATGTCCTTTCTCAATCACTAGACTATCTATTATGTACCTACCTAATTTAATTTCAATCCTTCAGTAGCTTTAACGTGAAAACGGAACTCACTGACAGACAGGTTACTGTCGCAAGCAAACTTAACTTTCATAATAGCCTCCAAAAATTCTCACTCCTGCAAATTTCACGAGAAAATCTTACACTTTCAAAGCCCACAAATAAAACCGTTCCCATAAAAACTGTAGGAAATCACATTCGGGCGATATATCGTAAGTTTAAAGACAATGACGAGTATCGGATTTGGATCGCCGCCACACGCTCTCGACAATGAGCCGATTTAGGCGGACGCCGTGACGGGAAGACCAAGTAGACCGTCACTCTTGTACAGTTTGCTATGACTCATAATTGTTACATTATTGTATGTTTTGGAGATGAGGATTGAATCTTTATTTCGTGGATGAAAACGTATGTCAGATAGGAGGTAATATTTTCTTAAATTAATCAAATTATCGGACAAATTATGGAGAGAAAATGATGACCATTTGGTTGTTCATAGTGTTTTATGTATGGACATTGGACAGCCTTCAATCTGTTCAATGTAATCAGTTGGATATGATTTTCTCTGACGAAGCTGGTCATGATATGTCTTACCAGAGGTTAAAGATGTACCTTGCTTCATTAAAATGTTGTATGATCACTTTGTCTTAAGGATAATCCGAAAGGGAAGTATAACAAACGCAGACCCTTAGCTAATACAGTTATACAATAACAGTCTTACTTATAAACGTGAATTATATAATAAGTTACACTTAAGGGGTGTTTAAGAAAAAATCTTACTTATAAACGTGGCTGAAATAAATCATTTTCTTAGCAATGTCTTAAATGAGCTGTCAAATTAAGTAGCCTCACACCCTTGTTTAACCCGCTAATTAGCAAAATGGCTGGATTCTTACCAGCTGATTTTTCATTTCCGGTTTATTGACAGTTCAACTTTTTAATTTTATATTTTACGGATGCCATTGTTGCCATTACACAACGTTTTCATGACGAATATTTTTTAAGCTACCAACATTCCGGTAGTGTTGAGAAATTAGTATGTTTTTATGTCATTATCTGTTCCTTACTTAAGACATGCTTAAGCAACGTTTATAGGTCAAAATAATTTAATCACTACTTAAGGGTTTGAGTAGTAATTAGTTAAAACAATGATTAGAAGATGATTAGTTGATTTTTATAAGTAAGGCTGTAACTCTTTTATTTAACTTGTTTTTACTGTTTAGGTGACTAAATGCAATCACTATACTTCTAAAAATTCTGGCACAAAAAACACATCAGAACCTAATAAAAATCTCCAGCACATTAGTATAAAATATCTAGCATAATGCTGAGATTCGTTACCTGTCCCACATCGCATTATGACGCTTTTGTATTCCGGTTCTGCGCCAAGTTACAATGGCTCCGAATGTACCGTCATAGGTGGCCCGTGACAAATGATGGGGACTATGCACCCACTTTGTGGTTACATTGACTGATTGCCAGCGGTCGCTGCGGTGGTTTACAAATCGGAATGCTTTTTGGGAGTTTTAAGTAAGTGTGTTTGTTTTTTGGAGGAGTTTAGATTGACTTAAAGCAAGGTCAATTTTTTCATAAAAGGTATGCCTACTTGAAATTTTAGGTTGAATATCTAGTTATAGAAGAAGATTCAAGACACTTTCCATAAAGGATAAAGTTAGTAGCAGTTTGACTTTGGTTTTCAATTGATGAGTAGCTTTATCCCAGCGGCTTATTGGCATCAGAATTATGGGAAAACGTTACAGACAATCAGTCTCAAACCATCATTTTAAAAGGAAAAACTAAAACTTACCCTAACTAAAAGGATGTTACTAATGACCAAAACTACCGACATTAAAACCCTTCACCTTTATCTCGCTCGTTTTAAATACAAAATGGATAACACACGGCTATCCGGCGTAATTTGTAAGCTAAACAAAAGTTTAATTTTAATTAGAGACACTTGAGCACGCACTAGACGGAAAGCGCCCCTGTATGCTGTCGTATAGTATTTGTTTTTCATACTAGCTTAAGCATACGACTTTGCATGAGATTTTCTATTTATTTTTGTTTAATTTTAACGTAGCTTATAGTTAACTGTTCGGGTTTGAAACTATGTCATTACCTTACAAATATGTTTTTCTAACAGTTGTTTGGTAAATAAAAAAAAAACTGTATGTTTAATGTAGGGTAGCTAATGGCTAGAATCATGGATGTAATTTTTATCAAATAAGCATTTTAATTCTTTTCAAATTGCTAACGGATAACAGTGTTACTTTGTGATATGTGTTTATCTTTACACGTCAAGGTTTTAGTTCACAAGTCTGACATGAAAAGAGATGAGTAATTAAGTATAAAGACATTCTTTTAAAGATCTTAGGTATCCAATAACTTTGTTTTGCCGAAGTTAACCATTTGACTCATCATATATGCTTAGTCTTTTGTAAATAAATATATGTAAGTACATTTTGACTAGCATGAAATCAAATCCGGAATCCGATAAGCAAAGCTCTACGAAGACTTGCAAAATCTCAACGCAAAAAAATCGGTACCTACTTAACATAAAATATAATAAAAATAAAATGTTAAGAGTTAAAATGCTTTACTTCCTTGAAATCTCAACAGAGTGCACCGGGAGGTAAGGCTCGGAGGAAGGAGATCATGAACGGAAAATACATTTTTGTGCCGCTTGGACAGGCTCGTTCTCTAGGGATGAAGAGTATACCTCACCGCCTTACTGAGGGAAATGGATTGATCATATTTTATTAGAACATTTTTTATAGAGGATTTTTTTAAATACCTAAGAAGTAAAGGTATCTAGATGACAACTTATCCTGCCCTTGCACATTCGCGGCAATTGGAGAAGCGAGTGGGTTAAAAAGAGAGTGTAATGCGTAAGTCTGAGTTTTATATGAGCAAAAAATTTTGTGGACGCTTATTTTGTGTTTTAAAGAACATAAAAATTTCAACACTTATAAAAACTCTGTTGGTGTTTTTTAGGCCTACTGTTCCTAGTTAATTTTAGTAAATTCTTCTTAGACAGTGCCTTATAAACGTGAAACGTGTCCGCGGCTGAGTGTCTTCGCTACGGTAAGCTTTAGAGATACGTCGTGAGAAAATCCTAGACCTTCTAAAGGATTATCCGTAGAGCAACACAAAGAGAGTCACAAATGCTATGGGAAGAAAGCACACTTCTATTGCTGTTGTTTTCACCCATATTTCGGCACTGTGTATATATATTATTTAAGTTAGTTACGTTTCCTTGTTGCTCTAAAGCAAGTTCGCATACGAGACAATATTTCATTAAGGAGAAACTCGTACCAACCTTTTGGTTCAACCAAAGGACACTTTTCGAATTTCCATAAAAAATTGGGTTAAAGGATGAAAGGAGTGATGTGTTTTCTTTATATCATTCGGTGATATACATATCTACATATAGGTATATATTTCAGGTGCAAGTTGTATCGTATCGATTAGCAAAGGAAACTGGGTATGACAATTTAAAACACGTCCACAATCCATTCGTCTAGCGTTAGGCGGTAAATAAATACAGTCCACATCTTCAATGGAAAATTTTGAAATCGGTAAAAAATTTCAAACCCCGAAGTAGGTAGGTAGAAACTAATTAGAGTACAAAAGGGGTAAGTAGCAGTGTATTAATCAAGTCGCCAAGTCCATTAGTAAATGTTCGCGGGACAAAAGAGTTGGTAGACAATCGATATAATCGCGCGGTGCCCGCAAAACGCTTCTTGTTTTGTAGGGTGTCCATGATTCAAACAAAATTTTAATAAAACTAGGCTGAAAATCGGCAACTTTTTACGTCAAAAAATGTATGCTGGCTATGAGACAGACACCAAAACGCCAGCCTCCACCGATTCCTGTGTTTTTAGTTGGACTGTTTTTCCTTAGTAGATACAGGCGTTATCATAACGTACCTAAGAACTTCTAGACGCATCGTCGAAAAAATCCAAGAAATTATTTATGGACTTCCCAAAAAGGACGTCCTCAATTCGGATATTTGTATTTTTTTCTTTCAAACATTTTGCAATCAATAAATAAATTGTGTCAATTTTACCTGTCAATTTCCTTTAAACATACTTCATTCTTCTCAAATAATTATTATTTTCTTTCATTTTCAGTTCATCATGGTCACCGTACTTCAATGTCACCTACAAAAGAGCGATGATGGATGAGCAGTATCGTCTGAGACGCTACACAGAGCACTCTGTTCTCTAATACTTTTTAATGAAATGAAATGTTTGTGTGGTTTACTTTTGACAGCATTGCCTAACGTTTAGATAGACTTAGGTAAGTAGCCACAAAGACACTTTTGTAACGACCGCTGTTGATACCGCTATCACTTCGGTGTGCCTGCCGTCCAAAATCGGCCATTTTTAATATTAAAAAAAAATGTTAATCTTTTTACAACATTCGCGCCGTCACAACAAATCAAACGACTTACCACTTAATATCGAAATTGATACACGCGTATAAATAGTGTCAAAAAGTTACAAACTCACATACATACCTGCACACGTGGGCTGATAAACATTATTGTCCTCATTTGCATCAGGCAGTCGGGTAAAAGAGGCACTTCCTAGGTTTCGCACACAGGTCTTCGGGGTTGAAAATCATCTCCATCGTTTGAGCGTTTTATTGTAATAAGGTATCAAACACGCACAAAATTCACAAACGCACTTTCACATTTTTTTACTAGTTACTTATTAATATAACCGCGATAAAATCTGTAAAAGTAGTTTTATGTAAATGTCTAATATTCGCGAAAGTATGAGAAATCAATATTAACTACTTAGGTGGGTTTAAGTTTTATAAGTAGGGTAGGTAAGTATAGTTACTTGTAATTTTCACGTAACCCAAAGTGGCACCGAGCGGATCTATATCTCAAAACGAAATACCTGCGGGAATTTTCAAGTGATTGGTCTGATAGCTAAGTACTGTCGTAAAACATGAGGTGTCTGTATTCAGTAGGCTCACAACGTGGGTAGAGTAACCAACAGTAGTTGAACTACCCACATAAGTATCTAACTTGAAAGGCAAAGTTTTGGACAAGCTAATTATTCAATAAATGGTTTAAGCGCCATCTTTTAATTGTAATCGGTACTTTTTACAAAATTCCGACTCGAACCATCTATCCCTAGTGGAGTTATTCCTGTGGTAAGCTATGCAATTTTAGATGGCGTCCCCGATTCAATCATCCCGTTACTTATAAAAAAATTGCTTTGAAACTTAAAAAACTGAAATCAGAGCGTGTGCTTTTCATCTTAATCAAAGACCGGGAAGTGGGTCAAATTAAGATTCCAAGATTTTCTTACATACATAGCTACAAGTGAAGCTAACATAAGCGTATTAAAAACACTGGTACTCGGCTACACCCGGACAGACTGGAAGTCGACATAGTTGGGAAAAAGCTCGATTATGATGATGGAGAGAAGGTTTATACTAATTCAACGTAAACCAAAAATCTGTTATATAATAATAACACGTAAAAGGCAAATAAAACAAAATGTTTTCCAGATATTTATAAACTTTATTTATTACAAATAGACAACAGGAATGTTAGCGTGTTTACATAAACCCTATTTTAATATAATATTACATGATTATCTTATACCAAACTCTTGTAGAAAGACATATTTTAATTTGATATATTGTATGTAACTTATTAATGTAAATTCAAACATACAGCACGGATCTCACTCAATGCAAACGTAAAAAGATTTGTGATGTGATTTTGCTCATATCCCGAACTTTTTCCCAACTATGTTAAGGTCGGCTTCCAGTAGATTATCAAATACTTTAGATAATTTTATAACCTAATAAATATAAATTACTTCTCCGTTCAGTGACGTGCTGTGGGTGAGTTCTGACCTTAAATTTATCACAGTTAACGTGCCAATATCTACCGATATTTATTTCAAACAGTGCGTAATATACTTTTGTGAACATAATTGCCAAGATATTAACAATACATTCATAATAATTAGCTATACATATTACTACATAGTAGTGCAAAAACAGCTTACTTTGTGTTGATGTTTTCACCATGAAATCTTACATTCCTCTTTGCAGTTAGTAACAGAAATAAAATTTGCTCTGTATTGTACAAATAGTTTAGTCATACATATAGTTTAAATAATAGTATAAATAGTTTAGTCATATGTATAGTTTAAATAGTCATATAGTTTAGTTACACTTTATATTTTTAATTTAATAAATACCTTTTCATATTACGTATTTATTAATTATAATGTCTGATATAATAACGACTTTGTGAAAGGTATTGTAAATAATACTGCTATAATAAATGTGTTAGAAAAATATACTACTGTCGAAATTGTTTTAATTCACTTTGTATGTTAGAGAAGTTCACCTTCACTCTAATTCGTACTTATTATTAGTATAATATATAGTTTTGTAAATTATTTGTATTTATAAATTTTAATTACAACAAATCATATTTAGAAAAAAAATAACTTCTATAGTGTAAACAATCGAATGAGAGAATGCTAAGTACGAGTTGGACTCGCGAAAAATTCACAAAATATATCTACAGGCTATAAAAATCATTATTATTAAAAATAAAGTGAATAAAAATAACAGCTTCTGTAGTAATACGACAATATTTTTTTGTGTTTAGTCCAGTACCGCCTCATCTAAATTATTTTTTTGCAAATCAGATGTTTCAAAATTCCCAAGAGCCCTCATCAACCAATTAAAACCTATTAAGAGAGATCACACCCCTTCTTGCAGTCCAAAATGCATTAACACCGCAGTATCTATTAAACATCATCGCGTTTTCACAATGACAATAAATTAACAATTTAGACCAAAAAAAAGCACCCCTTTTCATCGATCTTTTACTCCGTAAGATTTCCAAAGTTTACCGTCGAGATATTAAGTAAGATATACCATAACATAGCATACATAAATAATCTTAAAACGCAAATCTACAAATAACTGCGTTCCGGATGAACTTTAACAAAATTAGCGCACATAAACTTCAACAAAAAATGCTCGAAACCTCATAGATTGTTTGAGACCATATTTTTCTCCGTCGTAGTGAAATGCAGGACTGCTGCTATTGCGTTCAACATATGTTTTCTGCCGGCGTAGTCTGTCGACATTAGATACGCCATCACTACGTTTTTTAAGTATTCTAGATTTGCACCTTCTCGGGACTGGATGCGGCGTAACCTGTGAAAAGATGGAATATTAATGATTTTATTTTTGGTGTTGTCTTGGATATTTGGATTTGGGATATTATCCTACGGGTGTTAGTAAATTGCCCTGTAACTTTACAGCTGATTAAGAAGTGTATAAGTATTGGTATGATTACTATAAGCATGTACCAAATTAGCATATTGTAATTGAAGGCATTGCAATTGGACAATATTTTGCAATCAAGAAATTACCTGTCAATTTCTTCTTTCAATGTCCTTATAACTTCCTTGAAGCGCTCTTTTTCAATAGTAGCTTCACGTTGACAGTCTCTGTAAGTTGAGATAATAACAATTTATTTATTTGAGGTTAACCAACAACTGTTTACACCTTAACATTAACAGCATAAGATGTATGTAATCCTACACTTGTGTAACAATTAATTAATTAAATTAATTTACTACATTTACTTTACCTTGATATAATTTGTTTGATAAAAAAGATTTCTACTTTGAATATAGATACAAATATAGATTTTGGCCACTTTTTATCCTGATAAAATAAATGCTATACCTGAATTGTCCCTCCATAATATGTTTCTCTTTCCTGAGTTGCGATATGTCGAGGTCCTTCCGCGCCAACTCGTGCGCATAGTGGAGCATATGCGGCGGTGCTGTCACGTCCTGAAACATTATCATTCACATTTTAATCTAACAGTTATTGACACTATTTTCCAAAACCTGAAAAACAACTCAGCGGTCGACGACAACATGTCTAGAATCCACAAAGTTCTCTCGAATCCGCCTGACCGCCTTTGATATGACATTTTTAACACCGATTTTTTTTCTTCAGGTCTTTCGACCACTAGATGATGCAGGCAGTCAGCTTAACCTCTATAATTTATACTTCTGCACGAATATATTTGATTTGAACTGGACACTTCAGTTTTAGAACAGTCTGTAAGGCACAAGTACTGATGTCAAAATATTCTCCAAAACGATTTAAAAAAAAACAATGTTCAGAAGCTATCCCCGAGTAACATTGGCCATATGTTATCCTAGAGTCTCTCAGAATGTGGTCGTTATCACGGATACAAGCCAGTTCCAATAAATAAATAATACAAACATACCGTAAGCATCCCATCTTTAAAATGTGTGTCTTCAGCGCTAACCCTCCTTGACCGCTCATTCCTCGCTCTAATATAGTTATCTGTCTCGTCCAGTAGTGCGGCGTAGCGGTCACGTTGTGTCTGCACTTGCTTCTCCAAGCTGAGGATGCGGGTCTTCAAGTCGGAGACTATCTCTTTCTGGTAGTCTTGCTCGTTTTTTAGTTTCTGGAATTAATGTGTGAAACTATTATTAATTTAAAAAAATCCTGACGCTTCAGCTTCATTACCAAATGATAATGTTGATATTTAATAAACTATCATGGGATTCACAAATAATGATGTCTTTCTTTAGGTACCTACAATATTTATTTGTTTGTAATTTTAATAAAGCATGAGCAATTTACAAACAAAATTATTTTTAAAGTTTACTATTTAATTCATTGAGACGGTAAATAAGATTCATAATATTATCTTTTTAACAAGCGGTACTGCGGCAAAAATAATTATTGAAATTGCTAATAACTATGTCTAACACGTGACTCGCTAAACTGTCCAATTTCTCTTCGATACGTCAAGAAAGTGTGACAATCACTTTCACTTTCCATTCAAATAGTTTTAATTAAAGGTGTTTTGTAGGCTTGTGGAATAGCGACTGTTTCCGTCTCGCGACACAAACTGGTATCTTTCTATGACATATAGGTTTGCTATATGACACACAACACCACTGAACAGAGTTTTATGAAATGCAGAGGTAATTTATAATCAGTATAAACATTTGGTTATAAATAAAGAAATGAAATGAATGATTTTGTTATAACTTTATCCTAAAACAGCAGTACGGATGAAATTTTATATGGAGCTAAATATGACCCTGAAGACATATCTATATACATAAAAATGAAACCCGCTTTCTGTTGTCACAAAATCAGAGGGGAGGTAACTTAGACCTGGGAGGTTTTAGGATAGTTTTTGTCACTATCCGGCTACGGGACACGGGTGAAACCGCGGGCGAAAGCTAGTAAAATATAAATCCATGTTTTGTCTGTTACCCAAAAAAAGATCAATGATTAAAATTATATTCTTTACATGCCTCTTCATACAACTTCAAAGTATCCAATTTATCCTGTTTCTCTTCATCCAGCAATATTTTATAAGTCTCCACTTTTTCTTTCAGAAGGGCTATTTCGCCCTTCAACTCCCCTACATCATCAGTCTCACTCCCTGCATCTCTTACTTTCATTTGCTGTTTATACAAATCAAATTCAACCTTCAAGCTTTCATATTCCTCTTTGCATTTCGAATGCACATTTTCATAGCCTTGGACTTTAAAAACTGTAGAAATGTCTATGGGACTGCCGAGTTTGTCGTTTTCTGCGATGAGTTCTTTTTTCAAAATGTGTATTTTGTCTATGAGCGTTTGTAGGTATTCGCTGTCGGCTAGCTTTTCGTTGTCCGTCTCGCTTTTAGATGTCGTTTCTACTGCTTCTTCTGTGAAAACACAATAAATGTAATTAATTTCTATATATCTTTCCAAGCTTTTATTTATTTGCCCGGATTCATCGAATTCTGGTGTAAGGCACCGTCTCTTGAACAATTTCAAATTGCTTTCAATTCATTTGGTGTTTGATGTTACTCAAAAAGAGAGAAAAATAATGTCCTAGTCATTGGTTCAATATTTTTTCACATAGGAAATGTAGTTACCCAAATGTAATTTTACAATCTTATGTGTGTAGTGAATGTTGTGTTACTGCAATTGTATATAATATACATAATAAACATAATTCTCACCAAAATCCTTATTAGCAGCGATTTTCTCCAAGATCTTTCCATTAACGTTATCTTTAAGCTGTTGTATAAGTTGCTGATCACGCCTGCGTCTCAGGTCATACTGTCCCACCGTCTCCGACAGTTCTGCTATTTTACTCTCTAGTAGGGCGACCCGTTCCTCTTGTCGGGCACATATCTTGCGAGCTGACTCTTCGGCGCGTTTCGCTTTTATTTGCTCCTGGAAAAAGCAGTTCTTGTTAATGTTTTGATTGTAAGGTAAAAAAAATATCCTGCTGGGGCTGCAGGATAGTTCAAAAGAGTTATCGCGGCCCTGGTACATAAAAGGCTTAAGAAGGATCCTGATGGGTTTCAGTTAGTAAGAGTCTTGACGCTTCCAGATGCGGGAGAGGTCATTTTATGATTTCCCATCAAAAAAGGGTCAAAAGCAGGTAAGTGATGGTTGAAAGTGGGCGCGAGAAGAATAGGTTTGCAATCGTGCACGGATACCCAGGTATAGACGTCCAGGTCTGACAGATTTTGAGATGTGATTTGGATCAGGTGTTTGACTAGTTACAAACACGTGTTTTCCTACCCGTGCCTGATTCGTACATGTAAGGCAGGCTTTTCGTTATGCACTTTGGCAGGTTTACTTTACATTGTGACATTTAGCTTGGTGCATACCTCTCGTATAGCGACGCAGTGTGACTGTGACAGCAGGGCTAGTTTCTGCTGCAGGCGCACGAGCATGGCGGGCGTCTCGCTGCCGCGCCCCTCGGCTCGTTGTAAGCGTCGCTCGGCCGCCGCGAGCGAGTTGCTCAGGTCACGGACACGCTTTTCAAGTTCCGCTGTAGATGCTGGAAGGTAAAAATACAAAAATGATATAAAAGTCCAAACGGCAAACTCTCGACGGAGTCGAAATGGACTTGAAAGGATCGCCTGCCGCACGCGGCGGCCGCGGTCTATTGAAGTTAGAAGCACTAACATTTTGGATCGAGTGGCAAATAATCGTCGAAAATGAACTCGCTTATTCATTAATAAGACATTGGTAAAGGAAAAACTTGTATGAATGTATGTATAACTAGATATTATATAGACTTTGATGAAACTAAGCAATTAGTAAGTTAGCAAGTGAACTCACGGTCGAAAGCTATAGTACCACATAATAATAATAGACCATAGGCTTACCTTGAGCTTCACTGGAGTGCACAACTTTATCTTCCAGCTTTTCTTTTGTTTTCCTCTCACTATTTAATTTCAGATGCAACTCCCTAAAAACCAATAAATATTTTTACAAAAATTACGATAACTAACATGACGATTAGCTTATTTTAATAATATAACAGGTAAAGATTTGTGATTTACATATTGCTCTAGTCTCAATAAAAAGAAACACTACAAAATTAACAGAGCTTAAAATAGACTAACTTACTTCATCATAGCCTGATGATCAGCTCTCTCCTTCTCCCTCTCCTGTATCTCATACGCAACCTTAGCCTTCAAGTTATTCACCTCAGCTATATGCTGCTGTACCAATGTTCTTGTTTCTTCTCTCATTGCTGCTATCTGATTTTCATACTGGAGAAAAAAAAACACAGATATCTAAAACCATCTGAATCATCTGTCTGACTTTTTCCAACTACATTGGAGTCGGCTTCCAGTGTAACAGGATGCAGCTGAGTAACAGTGCTTTACGTGGAGACTGGAGCATTTCCCTAGCTGACCTCTTCGACCCAGTTGCCTGGGTAGCCCGATACCCTTTAGTAAGACTGGTTGCCAGACTACCTGGCTTTTGACTACCCATAATGACAATATGTTCAAAGGAAGGATTTATGTAAAACAATAAAATCTATACTAATATTACAAAGATGAAGAGTTTGTTTGTATGTTTGAATGTGTTAATCCCAATTCATTCAGTGTTAACTAGCCTATTTATTGAAACATATAAGCTGTTTGTTATTTGGGTGTTATATGATGATATCATATCATTACATATGAAAGAACATGAATATGATATTAACTCAGTTATGTCCCAGAAAAAATATTTTAAAAATGCTTGTATTGCATTTACAAGATAATAATCTTGATTATTATCAAACAATCTTAACCAAAATAAATGTATTCAGATAAACATTATATTGTTTTGATTACAATTAACATCATTGAATTACATAACTCATTGTAATGAATCACACCTTTATAAACAGAGTAAGTAAATGTACATCAGTATCAAGCACATTATTAAATTTTATATGTAAAACTAGCTGTTGCCTGCAGTTCTTCCCGCAATTTGGGGTATTACATTTTGCACCAAGATAAAATTAGCCTATGTACTTTGACTATGTAATAAAAATGGTACAAACACATAATTAAATTTTAGCAATGAGATATTACATTTTTTATGCTAATAAAAATAGAGAATGGGTCATAATTGTAACCATTATTTTGAATATACCAGTGTTAAATACCTTATCTCTCGTTAGTTTCTTGTCCGCTTGAAATGCCTCTTCCATTCGTGACTTCTCAGCTGTCAAAGTGGAGAGGGACAGCATAAGAGCGGCCACTGACTCATCTCTGCTTTCTTCTGAAAGTAGCACTAACTGTTTTATTTCTAGAATAATTCAGTAAAAGAAACCTAGAAAATGGTTGCTAGGTAAGGTAGGCAGCAAGGTATCTAGTTACTTAAAGTTGACTCTCAGTCTAACTGGGTGCATCTGAGTATCAGTTTAGTGTGGATCTAGTGCGTACCTGACCTCCGCAACCCATCTAAAAGCTATATCAAAGGCAGACATTATACGTACATAGCTTGTACAATTAATACAAGTTCATTAAAATAATTTCCTACATTTTCCCTAAGGAATGGCTTAAGTACCCATTAAAATGTCTCTGAGTGCACAGGTTGGTGTCCTTTTCATAAGTTTTTTAGGTGCTAGACTAATTTATTACCTATGCAACTGTGTGAAGTAATAGCAATGCATAAAGCAACTTACCACCTCCCCCCTCAACAGGACTTTCAGTTTTATTCAAGGCTTTTAAACTGATCTCCAAGGCTTCCTTCTCTTTGATGAGACCTTTATATGCGGCAACCACATCTGGAATGAAAATTATGTAATGTAATCATTTGAGGAGTAGAACAAAACATGCCAGAACTGTATCAATGTAAGTATTGAAATAAAACCTCTTTTATGGATTTTATCGCCGTTATATTAATATTATTTAAAAACAATGTTTCGCATCCTTTACAGCATCCATGGTTATGGGCATTCTCCGCTAGTTTCTTAGACACAATCCTGATGCAGTCTTCAACAGATAAGCATATAAACAATGACTGAACAAAAACTAACAACACAGTTATCTATTGTTGGTATATCATCATCAATTCTTACCACCTGTCAAGTGTCACATACCTCTACAAGATGCAGGTGTATACAAGCTTGAATGTGATTGTTGTCTCTCTTACATAGGCCAAACTAAAAGATGCATAGGGACCCACGTAAAAAAACACATCGCCAACGTCAAACATAGCTGTTCCAGAAAGTCAGCTGTTTGTGAACACACACTTGACAAGCCCCAGTATTACATCAGATTTGATAAACCACAAGTCCTTGCAAAAGAAAACCGATTCCTGTTGAAATTAAAAACATGGCTGGAGCGTACCACCTGCTTGGAACCCCATCATAGAAACTATTAAATCCAAATCCAAGCCAAAAACTGCTAGACCTAAGGATACATTGAACTCGTTTTGCGTGAGTCGGATTGTCAATAATAATCAACAAAATGTAGGGTAACTGTGTGTAACTAAAATATCAAGACAACCCTCAACTTAGTTTGCCCGTGGCCATGGATGCTGTAAAGGATTCGAAACGTAGGGATTAAATAATATTAATTGTATAACCGCGATAAAATCCATAAAAGTAGTTTTATTCCAATGTCTAATATTCGCGTAAGTGTCAGGAATCCAATGTAAGTATTTATAGCCGAAAGTTTCTATGAAGCATTTAATTTTATGCATTTACTGCGTTTACAAAGGCCATTTAATATTGATAAAACAATAATAAAGAAAAGCGTGCAATGCAGCGAAGTATTTTGTAGCCTTCAGAGTAATAATGTTTTTGTCGTAAAACATATGTTTTGAAATTACTTCAAAGTTTTACCGCTTACCTCTCAAACGTCCTTCATAACGCTTGATTTGATCAGCTTGTTTAGTAATGGTCGATATCAATTCCTGCTTCGATAAAGATTCCATGTTTGCTCTTGTGTAATATAAAAACCAATTTGTTTCACACGGTCTCACGTAGAGCCACAAATAATTTCGCACTCAACACTCAATACAATAATATTTTTGGTATCTTGATACAATTTATTCACGCCACACGTTTATAGATTTGCCCACACTTGTTATTATTTATCTTGGGAAGCCGTATTCAATGTTGTTGTTAATATTTTCCAAGTTTTTTCCATCTGTTTAGCGTTTCGACTTTCGACGTCTCTTTCTCAATGAATGAAAATAAAGTACCTATGAATGAATGGATAAGTGACAGCGTCAAATGAAGTGACATTATATTTTTCGTCTGTGGTATAATGTAAAATACATAAATAAATGATAAAATGAACAAAAACAGAAAATTGCAGGTGATTTTACAAATTTTAAACTGTAGAGAAGTAACTCCCAAAAGCTACATATTAATATACCTTCCCATGCTGTGACTATTGTCGCAATGGTCACGCGTGGTTCTCGCGCGTCGTCAAAACCCTATCTCCGTAGGGAGAGATCACGAATATGTAATTAAAAGAATAAACTTGCGAAACTCATTGGTAGCTTGCAAGCAACTAAGTTCCAAGCACACTATTCAGTATAGGCATGTAGCTCATTTACCTACTCGCTTGTCCCCACTACCTGACTAAACTGCAAAATGGTGTCAATGTTTCGAAGCGCCACAAATAATATCATCATCAGGTAAATAATTACCTAATGTAAAAATAAGTTTTCCAAGAAATAGTGGTTTATTCATTTTTAATGACTCAAAAAAGTTAATGAATATAAAACCTAAAAACCATCTCGGAACTCATTCAAATATGGCAACAAAAGACAGAAACATTTTTTTCATTGAACACCCCACCACTCCACGTGGTACCTACTATAAATTAAAATGCTCGCATTTTTTTATTATAAACATGACGTCCCTTACCCCACATTAAAATAAAAATCAGATATTTTAGTTACAGTAGGAGAATGTGTTGTTTGCTAGAAACTTTGCGATAACCTCATCATTACCCTAGCATTTGACGCTAAAAATATACTCAAGGCGCGTTTAACTATCGAGACGACTGATGCGATCTGTATTTAAATTAATAAGTATAACTTTGGTACAAAAAGAATACAGTCAAACATCGCTCTCGAGTAAAGCAACATTCAATCTTACCCCAAGTGCCCCTAAACAAAATCCACATGCGGCTACCATTTTGCGAATCCCAGCAAACACATTGTTGCTATAAGAATAATAGTAGGCGCTATTGATGCAATGTTTATTCGTATCGTATCCTTCTGGGGAGGTCATTGACCTATGATTTAAAAATGGGGTAACATGCACCCCTTGTTATAATTAATGCTGGTTCATGTTGTTATAAACGTAATGTCCGAATGTTGCACATAATTTTTGTTAACAGTTAGCCAGCCATTCGTAGTTAGCTGACCAACATTTCGACTGATTGAATATAGCCTAGGTATCCTGAATGTTTTTACTTACCTACTTTATATTCGTGACTGTAAAGCCTAGATTCAAGTCCATTCGACCTTTCATCACATTACCAGAATACCCGGATCTAGGCATTATGTGGGTATGTAGGTTCTAGATTGTGCCTAGGAATCTACAGAGACCTAGAGCCGCATTGTCGGTTTCAAGAAGATTATTGTCTCTATGCCTTTATTTAAAATGCTAACAAGAGAAAAGTATTTCCTAACATCGTTAATACATAATTTATAAATATTCTATCTAGTTACAAATTATCGGCTGTCACGCGAAATAAACACAGCTTGTTTTGTTCGCATCCCCTATTCAAGATGTCCGATGTGAACAATGGACGCCACCCAAAAATCTGAGCACGTTTTTTTTTATACGCTATAAGGACGCGAATTTATTTCTCTAGTAGGTATCGAAAAGGGGCTTTATTTGGCACTTGTAACTTAAAGTTTTGGCTTCATGTTAGCGAGCTATGAGCTAAGCCAAACGGGCGTGGCGCCTTGCTGTCTGTAGATTGGATCGATGCATGCGTGCGTACACCCCCGGCTTATATTAGGCGTCTATTGTATCGTTTCCAACAATTCTCGTACAAATACTCTATTTATAAATGGTATTGGTATCAGATTGTATAGAGTTAAATTCAGAAACATTTGAAAAAGCGATATTTTTATTTAGTGGGTGTTGTTTTATCATAACCCAAATCTCTGGAAAATCACCCTTGCAAATGGCGTAATCCGACCAACGCAACCGATGGAACGGATAAGCCCCAAAGAGGAAAATGCTACGGAATTAAATACTTTCGTTGTAGATAAAGGAATGATTTAAAGAATTTTGAAATAAAACATTATTTATATGTATTATTGCTAAGGTCAATATTTAATTTCTATCAATATCCCCTACGTCAGATTACATTCGTTGACATTATTTCAAAAATTAAATGTAAGTAAGCCAAACACTTTTTCATACATTATCGGCGATTTGTACTCTGTCTTATAATTCTAGCTACATTCTAGGCCAAACCCTACAATACCCAAACCTGCCCAAAGTAAATACAAACGAAAAAAACTAAACCAAATCATTAAACGTGGGATAAATAAACACTAAATAGAAAGATGTTAGTTTTATATAAATTAAACAGAAACTATTCTAAATAAATAAAATACCACAACTTATAACACAAAATACTAAAGTTGAACAAAACGTTTAAGTGGACAGGTGTGTACTGGTATTATTTTCGGTGGAGAAAGCAAGCGTATTTGTTTTAACCATTCAGGGACGACACAACATAGACTATCAGTAATTGTAAAATGGATTTTTGCTTATTTGATACGCGAATGTTTGCATGTTAGCACTGTTAGCAGTGGAAGCCAAAAGCGGCAATAAAATTCAAGTAATAAAGTGGGTTTGATAAACTTTGGCCATTTCCTTTCAGCCGAATTTCAACTCCATATCAACCCTTTCTAATTTATCTTCAATTAAAAGTTAGAGGCTTCTAATTGCCACTCTGCGAGTTGGCGAGTACAATCGCGCACAAGTACAGCACATCCACATCATAGCAATATAACTCAGAGGTACATCTACCTTTGACTAGTTTTGATACACACCATTTAGTATTTTTATGTATTGTGTGCTTTATATGGGTATATTACTTATATTAAACCAAACACCACACCAACATAATTTTAAACCAAAATCCTAATCTACATTTTAAATTAGAGAACACAGTTTTCTTTAAATACTTAAGTATAAGATTACTTAAAGATTTAAATGTTGCGCAAAATTATAACTGACTAGTTTCGCGTATTTTAAGTACTTTAAATAAATAATTAATATTAATGAAACATTTATCCTTAACATAGAAATTAAAGAAAATACTTAATCAAAATGCATTATACAAGCCCATCAATGTGTCTGTGAATATCTCGCCTCGGATTTTATACCACTTTAATTATGATATGCATTTGTCTATCAATAATTTAACTATTACAGAAATTACTATAATGAATATCAGAAATGATACAAACAGTTGGATAAGGTATAGTACTGAGTAGATTACCCAACTAATTTTGAACTTACACTACATTCAATATATTAATATAAACATCAAAATGAAATCTATAATTTCTATTAAGATTATGACAATAAATTATGTTTACAATGAATTTTAAGTTACTTAAATTTAATAATAAATAGTGATGATTATACAATCAAATTAGAGAGACAATATCATGATGTGAAAGTCAAACGTCATGGATTTTGCTTTGTGCAAGTGTATGCAAACTTTCTTTATAGAAAATTGCATTGAAGTTTAAAATTTCAATAAGAAATGCACATGAAAATTTCCCAATAAATAATTATCAATTTGACTTTCACCATATTATACAATCACTATAATAATTATGTGCCCAATGTGATACATGAAGGTATCCAAGTCATAATAAAATGTTGATCAATAACTAATTTAGTTGTAATGTCATGGTCCTTATACATAATTTCAATCGAGATTTTCTTGTCAGATTTCAAGTAGAATTTATGAATGGAATCAAATAATACATAATAAATAATATTTATGATCCTAATTATAATTGTTCTATAAAATGTATCCACCTTACTTATGACTTTGTGCACAATTCAAGCTCCAGAATTATATTATTATCCAATATTATTATAATAATGGGGCCATCCTTATTTTATCAACATGAATGGAAGTATAGTTTTAAGTCAAAGTTTCACTTACAAACATCATTTTATATATCAGTCAATGCATTTCTGACCTCTTTGGTAATAATTATACAATGAACATTTTGTTTACATATACTATGTTATTATTGCAACTATTTTTCAAAAGAAAATAATATTAGTTGTTGGTACAATAAAAATTGCACAGCATTTCAATATACATATTATAATAAAATATTTTTTTTTATTTTTTACTTACAGTAAAAAAAGTTTAATATTGCACTGTCAATCGTTAAACATATCATTATTATTGCCTGAATTACTGTTAATATTAGAATCTTGTTGGCATCATTATCCTATTATAATACCAGAACTCTACGGGTTAGTCTTAAAAAAAAGACTTTTATATCAATGGACATAAGTTAATACATAAACACTGAGTTAGAAAAAAGTATGCAGTTAATTATAATTTACTTCATAGTTGTCTAAGCTACTGACTCCATCTGATTTACAACTCAGATAGTCAGGTAAGCCATTTACATATTACAGCAAGTTTATCCCACTTAGTACTGCATCACTTGTTACTAACTTTATTATCTTAGGACATATCATCAGGTATTTCACTAGACAGGTATTTCATGGACTTCATAAATTAAAATTAGGTCAATTTAGTACATACTTGGTGTATAATGTCAGTCATTTAGAAATTTTTCTAGATATTATTGTGATGATTTTATTTTGTACTTATAATGTATGAACATCGGTTCAAAACTGACATCATGTCATGATTTGAATCACATTTATTCCGTATTTCGTTCAGTACTATTAGTCAAACTTCAAACCATGACAAAGTAATGATCAACATTTTTGCATTAGCTACAATTTATTGACTAGAATCTGGATCATTTAAGATTTACTCTTGTTCGTTTTGAAGCTGACCTGGAGTACCTGGCCGTTTAGCGAGTATCCATTCAAGGATTGGATGGCAACAACAGCCTCATCATAATTAGTCATGGTGACAAAACCATAGCCCTTGCATTTGTTGGTTGTGGGATCTCTAATAATTTTAACACTCTGGACGGCACCAAATGGGCCAAAGAGCTGCCATAGTACACTCTCTTCAGTATCAGCTCCAATGTTATACACGAAGATGCACCAACCTGAGCCGCCAATGGCATTACCCTGTATGAGCGGGTCGGCCAAAGGAGAAAATCTTTGAAGACCTTTGTTGATAGCCAACAGAGCCTTACCAGCAGGACCAACGAAGCGGCGAGCAGCGGCAGGCGCGAGGTATGCTGCCAATGGGGCGAGTGCCTTGTTCTGGTTACTTGGGTTGTTTGCACACTTGACCGTAATGGGGCCCGTACCACCTGGAGGTATTGTGCCATTCAACTCACGTATTGCGTTCTCGGCCTCGTGTCTCTGGTCGTAGCGGATGAAAGCGACGCCCCTCGAAGGCCCGACGATGGTCGGCTCGTCGCCGCCCACTTGCAGTAGATGGCCGACATTCACATTCTCATGAAGTATGCGCGAGCTGATGATGGTTCCGTACGGACTGAAGAGCTTCTCCAATTCTTGCTGCGTCATGTGCTTCGGCAAGCCCGACACGTAAAGATTGGCGCCTTTAATCGCGTCGGAACTGGGGCGGGCGTACGATACCTTTATGATCTTGTTCTGCAGCCTCAAGCCATTGAGCGTGTTGACTGCCTTCTCGGCGTCCTCTGCCTTGTGGTAGTTCACGAACGCGTACCCCAAACTTTGCCCGTTCAGAATGTGGTCGGGAAATACTGTCACTTTGTCTCTAATAAGCTTGCAACTTTCTACTTCGCCGACACTCGAGAACAATGATCTAATCTCCTCCTGGGTCATCGTTTGCGGCAGATAGTTAATAATAAGGTTGGTCTTTGACTCATTATTACAAGGTTGGACCTTGCTACCATTTTGCGTGGGCTGGTTCGCGTTTACGCTGTCGAGCGTATTTGCCATCATTTTTCCTATTTCTATGTTTACACCAAATTAGGTGAAATGTCACAGGATCTGTGACTATTACAAAAAATATAAAACGGGTGTCTTAAAACATAGATCCACGTTCTTCGCTAGTAGTTATAACAACACCACTTCGCGTTGGTTGAAAGCATATGCAAGGGAAGAAAATCAATAAGATGCTGTTCACTTTAGTACTTATCCTGTTTTAGGTGGTACGGCGCCGAGTCCGTTGAATCAAAATATAACGAGGAACACAAATAAGCTCTAGTTTATTAGATCTTATGGAGAATACGAAAGAAAAGTGAAAAGGAAATCAACCAAAAATCTATGCGACTTGCGACCTATTCTCGTAAATTCATTTCTTTCACTTCACTTTCTTTTTAAAATGTTGCCAGAATGTGAATCGCACTACCCAAGCGGCCCCTTTCCTATTTTGAACACATTTTCTCCTACTTCAAAAATATTACTTTCACTTTGAATATAATAATGAAAATAGCAATATAAAGAGTAATTTTAAACCTTAAAATAATAATAGTAACAAGTAGAGTTTACATTGGTGGCCTATTTTTAAATATACTTATTATAATTAACTTCTATACTGAACATATTTTTTAAAATGTAAGTAAATATAAAAATAAACTCATTTACGATATTGACTCAAAACTCAAAACTTATTTATTTTTGCGAATATGGGTACAATGATGATCATTTGTAGAGACACAAGCGATGACTCTACCAAGTTTAAATTATCTGTTTCCTATATAAAGTAACCAAATCAGGAGAACCATTTTTTTTATAAGACGGACAGATTAATAAATAATTATACTGTAAATCCAATAGTTCTTGTTTCTTATAATTTTAAACAAGAGTACGACATGGGATCCCAATGCTTGGGTATAATTTATTTGCTGACAACACCAAATCAGTTGTGCCAACCTAATAACTAAATTCAATTTAGCCACTATCAAACTAATAAGAAAATGCGTTCATGGATTTTGCTTTTGTCTGAATAATAATATTTTTTTATTCCTATTACATAACTGAAAATTAACACGATGAAGTTTATTCAGAATTTTGTTGGAGTGTTATAATTTGAATATCAGCAGCTGAATGTTATTTTGTTTTCTGAATAAAATAGTTTGGTTTCAATAGAAGCAATGGCGATGGTAGCGCCATCTCTGTATGGTAGAGACAAACAAGAATGGGGTCATGAAAATACTGACGATGTTTACGCACGAAGGGGAATTGGGCAATGTTGGAATATAGGTGTTTCGTGTAGTAATATTATTCTGTTTCATGTTGAAATCTAATGTAAGAAGAAGAATAGTTTTCCTTGAGTTCAATTAAAATACTCAGTTGGTTAACTTTTTTTTTTATATAAAATCGCGTTATTTCCACCACCGCGCATTTTACCTCGCAGGGCTTAAGATTGCTTTAACGAAAACAGCAAACTTAGACCTGTATTTTAGTTGTTTTGAGATTTATTACAAGTAATTATGACTGTCTTTGGTTTGGTTTCTGCACAGCGTTTCACTCTCATGTACCGAGGCGCCAAAAAGTCTGGCGGGAATACTTATTATATTAAGAGTCCTAATCAAAAATACCGGTAGGAAGGCAAGACAAAGTCACAAATATTTAAGTACTTAATTTCTTTATTTGGTATTTAGAGATGCATAATATTCAAAGCAAAACCATGTACAGCAGACGGATGTTCACAATGGATCTAAACTGACTCACCCACCGTTGCTGGGTGACGAGTTCTTACTGTTGAGTTGGCCCAAGTTATGGGTGGTCGGGACTGTCAATCCAGAAAATGTGTTTACGCAAAGCCAAGTGAGGATTTTAATGGAACTATAGATAATGTTGTACACACTTAACAAATCTTCGGACTTCCTAGATATAAGATATGTAGTAGTTCAATACTAAGCCGACTCTTTAATTTTTTAAAATCTAATTGTAACATTAGTAAAAAATTCGACTTAGTGCTCGTAGTCAATGAAAATCGACTAAGTGCTATTTTTCTGTTTTGCTCACATTCACAATCGGTAATTGACGTATAAATGGAGTTATAAACCTTTTATTGTTTCAAACAATGAAGAAAGTTAGTGTTGCAGGGAATCAATAAAGGATTCACGACTGAAAATGTTAATGACATGCAACATTGTAGTCAAGATTGTAAATTTCTTATCAGACGATAAAATCTAAAGATTTCTTACAAACATTGTTGTTTTTCACTGAATTGCTAAGAAAAATATGCAAACGCATAGCATGTAGTAAATAACTAGGTTGGACATGATCATATGACTTATTTAAAATGTTTATTTACGTTGTTTTGTCTCCTTCTTTTCATAATCAGCATCATCATAGCTTTATTGGAACAATTTGGGATGCTGCAGCTGAGTAGGTACCAGTTTCACACGGATAGAGCAACTTCATATCTGATGACCTTCTGAATGCAGTTACTCGGCCTACCCAATAGTTCTTAGTACGTTAATGTCGGTTCTACGGTTGATCCCTCTCCAGCAAGTGGTGTCGGATTTTAGTCCCATCAGGGTATGAGAGTGAGGTAATAGTGAGTGCACCTGTGTGTGCGCGTGTGATGCTTGTGCACTATAATATGTCCTGCGCTGCGTTGCCTAATCTCCTTATATGAGAACAGCCGTCAAGGCCGATAATCAGCTATCAGACCTCATCATCACCTCTTAGTAAGACTTATTTTCATAATAACTGCAATAACACGTGACCTTAAAACTATCTCTCTCATCAAAACAATAAATAGCGAATTAAAAAAACATCATTATTATTCTCAATTAAACCAAATTACAAGACCTTACGATAACCTACCGCACCACACTCAATACCAACCAAAATATTTAAGAGGCGATAAAAAAATGGGGTCCAACGTCTAAATAAATGTTTTGCTTATCACTTGGGCCATACTCTACCGGCGGTTTGAGTGCGTTCGGTACACTTGTACCGGAGTGTTGAGCAACGTACGGTCCGTTTCCTTCGGCAATTGCGAGAACCGATCGTTTGAACTAGAGTCCTTACTCGGTACTCGGTACGTCATTTGTAATCTGACTTAGATAGAACACGGAAATGACTTTGTATGGCAATTTTTATGCTTTTTATGTAGATGAGAAAAAAGAAGTTGGTTTTGTGTTTTTAGTGGAAAATTACTGTTACGTTTAATTCTGAAAATTATTTTTGAAAAATTGCGATGACTATAATACTTTTTTTGAAATGAATAAAAGCATTATTAGACCATTTTTCAATAGGCAGATAAAACCAGTGACAACTCATAGAGCTTCTTTATTTTTCTGACTTTATTTCGCTGAACTTTACCATAAAATAAATAATTTTATAGCATTAAATAACTAATCATAATTTAGTTATGTTCAACTTACACTGGGATTAAACAGCTAATCATGTTTGGACACATACTTAATCCTAACTTAAGCTCTAATCCTGACTTAAACCAGGTGTAATCCTAATCCATATGAGCTTTCTTTTTATTATTGTTTAAGTGCTGCCTTGGGGCTGTACTGTAGAGCCATTAAACAGCCTTAACCCTGAAACTTGGACCACGAATTATTGTGAAGTTTTCAAGGGTAGCAGGTTTACAGGATAATATAAGCAGGTAATATGTAGGTAGGTACCTACTGCTTTGGGGTTAGTGAACTTTATCACAGTAATAGTAATAGTATGTACTTTGTCACAGTAACTGTGACAAAGTCACGAAGGTATGATACTTAGTTAGTGTAAATAAAATTTGTGTAAATGAAAAGACCATTATTGTAAATAAAAATACTTCACGGAGAGTTTAATTTTTTTCAGTCTGATGGCCTCTTTTTCTTTTCCCCTGTAAACAATAACAGAGCAGTTTAATTGCGTTTATTTAATCGTATTTACTCCTGTAAATTAATTAGAGTAAATAAATTCTTTGTTGAGGAAAAGTAAGTACAGACATGTTTGTAAAGTCGTCATTTAACGTAGATAATGTAGGTAGAGCTAAATAAACACAATATTTACTAAACGTTTCTGAATAAATGAGTACTCAAACAATGATAAAATTACATGTTTTACCAAGATTCACTTAACATAATCAATTAATATAGACATGCTTATATTTTTTGACCTCATCATTAGAAAATATTTTCACGTACGGTAGCTCCTATTTTGTATTCAAATAAAGAATCCAAGTGCGTCAAAAAGTCTGTCTCCAAAAAGTTCCGATGTAACAATAATGTCTCGAGGTTGCCATCCTTGAATATTCAATTAAAAAAAGGGAATGTAATACTGGATGGCTAATTACGAATTATTAGCATTGTCCTTGCCCTTTTATTACTTGCTTTCTTATTGTTTTTATTCTCATTTTTTATTCGTTGTGGTTTAAATACAGAACTTGTGATTTGCTTTTGTTTTATTTGTCTGTCCCGATTTTGTTTGCCTGCGATTGATGCGTAATGTAACTGAAGCAAGGCTGAACACCATTACGTAATCTTCAGTGGTTTTTTTTTTGAAATTATGAAAGAAAATAAGGCTTCTTATGAACTGTGGTTGCGTAAGTTTTGGTCTGTTCTAAGTTAGATATTCTTAATTATTACTTATATTATTATTACTTATATATTATTATATATTTTTAATTATTATATGTAGGTAGAATTGTATACCAATAATGAATTTCAGGTGGTTGATAGTACCTACTACTACCACCACGTAAAGTATTGATATTTCCTTATTATATAAGTTGGCCTCTCTCGAATAAGGAAAAGTAATCTGTATAAGATAAAGAGCCAACTTACAGAGCACATTTTCACTAATAAATGTTTTCCCTTATATCGCTTGCTTCCTTGGGTACTATTTACTTATCTGTTGCAACATCCAGTCACCTAGATCGGTATAGCTTGCAGTATGCAGTTTACTGGCCGAACATAATAAAAGTGAAAGTAAGTAATCAATGCACTGTAGATTTATTAGTATTTTTAATGTTCCGTGACGTATTTTGTACGTGTGTATTAAATTCAGGCTTGTTTTTAGTTAGGTGAAAATATGAGTAGTAGTCAATACACAATAATTGGCCCATTGAGGTTTCATATGTACGAAAAAATTTTGTTCGCTTAACATGGCAAAATCGGTTTAAATTGCTCTCAAAAGAAAGATTCCCCATTAACTAAGTATGTAAGTTCAAACACACCATCTTTTTTTTACATATAACGTCTCTGATAAGTGACTGTTCTTGAATTAATTCTTGTAACTCAGGATACCAACAACACTTAGAAATACATGTAATAATGCAAACGCGTTAGGTATCGGTAGAATCAAGAAAACACCTTATTCACAGCAATTTACTTCCTTAGGAAAAAACTAAGGCATCGATATTCAAGGTCTGCTAGTGCCAGCTCTTTGTTGTTACCTGAGAAATAAATACTTTATACAGTAGCAATTGCAGGAAAAATGAATTGAATTATTTACATTATATAGGCTACGAATACATTATGTAGGTTAGAAATCGTCAAAAGAAATTGCTTCAGACTGTTTTTAACCCCCGACGCAAAAACGATGGGGTGTTATAAGTTTGACGTGTCTGTGTGTGTGTGTGTGTGTGTGTGTGTGTGTGTGTGTGTATGTGGCATCGTAGCTCTCAAACGGATGATCCGATTGTAATGCGGTTTTTTTTGTTTAAAAGGTATGTCAGTCGGGAGTGTTCTTAGCTATGTTTGGTGGAAATCGATTCAGGTCTTCAAGGTCATCAGCTCGTTTGCTAGATGTGATAGGAATGTCACACGCTCTGTTTACTTGCAAGTACATGTGGGATCTGAAATTTGCAACACTAATGTCTTTTGGAACCACTGAGCTGGTCTGCTGTTAGGGCACGAAGGTAGGAGACGTAACCCTGAACTGCCTTTTAGTAAACCCATCGAGTTTGGGCTCGTTGAATTTGTCTTGACGAGTTCTCTTCATGTTTCTGATTGACGAGAACCTGATGCTGGAAATGGGAAGTGGCGGATGAAACCCTGAAATGCCGGAATGAAACGGATAAACCGATTTATATTTTTGCTGAAAATCTAGGATGTCCAAAGGTTAATCTTTATTGTTTCTCAGTCTGTGCAATTCTCCCAGAGCCAGTTTGTCATGAGGATTGTTAAACAGCTTCCTTTGGCCGAGATCGCATATAGCGACCCCATCTTAAGATAAAATAAATTAAATGAAAGAAGGAAAAATTAAGGAGCTCCTTTAAAAAGCATGAAATAAAATTAAATTATAAATTTAAAAAAACCCCCGACCCAAAAAAAGTATGCAATAATTATGACAAAAGGTTAAAAACGCTAAACCCTATACAAAGCAAAAAATAACTTTTAACACTACGTAAACTAAATTTTGACGTGTCGGGGGACCGCTTTTTACCTTCATAAATACTTACATAAATAAAATGATACCTACCTAATTACAACATTCGTTAAAAAAAAAACACGTATCTAAAGTAATGAATTAGAGCGGTCCCCCGACACGTCAAAATTTAGTTTACGTAGTGTTAAAAGTTATTTTTTGCTTTGTATAGGGTTTAGCGTTTTTAACCTTTTGTCATAATTATTGCATACTTTTTTTGGGTCGGGGGTTTTTTTTTACTGACCTACCTGTAACTTTCTTCGTGTTTAAGGGCCATAGGCCAAGGCTTTCAAATAATCCCTCAGCCCTACTAAACCTACCAGACAGATCTTAAGGGGTTCCATCATTCTTCTTTCTCCACCAATAACGTTTTGAATCGGAGCAGAAGAGACTTCTGTCTAAAACAGACTAGGCTAGACATAATTTCCATAATGAAGAGGAAATACTTATACATGACTCATTGCTCTCTAACAGTATTTTAATGTTATTCGCATCGCTAAGGTGATTCACATGACACTGTTTATTTAGTCAGCGGTAAAAACAAGCACATTTATTTCTGTTTTAACGCCAAAACACCACATCACAGATAAACAATCTGTAGTGTCCCCTTGTAGATCAAAGACATAGCCCAATTCTTTGCACCCTGCTCCAATCTAGTAAAACAGAGTCTTTTTTTAACGACGTCAAAAATCTTCAAATGACCCGTCCCACTGTGGGTTAGCAGCGGTGAGGGAGTGTCAGACTCTTACTGACTAAAAACCGTCGTTTTCCGTCGTAGGCCTTTTATGTACCAGGGCCGCGGTATCTCTTTCGAACGATCCCGCAGCGAAAACAGAGATTTCAGGGACCATTCCCCAAGTCTAAAACTACCCAAATATCACCAATAAACAATTGCCATACCAAAACAACGTACATAAACATAATCATAAAGGAGATTGTTTTAAACGTCGTCTGTTGAAGACCAAAACACGCAAGCGCCGCGTTGGTGAAACCACGACGAAGTTATTAAACAAAATGCCGAGTGCGTTCAGTGCGAGTGCACTTAGGCCAGTCACCTTTTGGTTCTTACCGCTATGTTAAGACTGTGGTTGTATGAAAGTAAGGCTGGCAGAATGTGTGTTATAATAATATAGGTATATGACTGCTTTGATGGTCTTCGATTTAGAGGTTTCGTAGAGAAAGCTAGAAGTGGTATACAATAGTTCTTGAAAAACTTTTTGGTGGCCGGAAACATTAGTCTCTGCGCGGAAACCATTCACAGGTTTAAGCGGGTGATGGCAGTGCAGAAGAGGTGTGGGCCATACGCATTCTTGGAGTAGGAAATTAGTTGTAAGACGCTATAAAGTTTGGCTCTATCTGTCCCTAAAGAAAAGGTCAGTTACATCTTCCTGTGTTACCTACACACATGTGATTGGAGGCAAGCCCTCTAGAATGGAGCTAAAGCCCAATTAAATTCGCACAACCAAGTTGTGAAGTGATATACTCATACTTGCAATACAAGCCAGTAGATACCTATTTTCATTATTGTCATTTATTGTTAGACACAAACAATACCTAACCTCGACGAACTTTCAAATATTGTAGGCACCAATCACTCAGGCACTGCGCAAAGCATTGTTGTGGCCATTTGCATCGTGACTCATGACCTGAAACACAAAAACAAAACACATTCGAATATATAAATCGTACTAGTGCACTTCAATAAATATTTTTACATCCTAAGCTTAAAGCTGTTGTGATTTTATTTGCCAGAAATCTGCTCGAATTCCTTGATAGGAAGGGAATGTAAAAATATAGAATTATGATTGGGAGGAAGTTTCGAGTGATAGAAAAAAGAAGGTTAGCTTTGCTACCTAACAAACTGGCAATATAATTGCAGTATACATATGTATGTAGTCAATAAAAGAAATCTCAGTTATTTCCTCTGTGTCACTCAAACTGTATACATACTTTTAATTACACATTGCATACCAACTTCTTTATCATTAATCTAAATAATATTCATGCATATTTGAGTGCATTCGGATCATCTGCAATTCGGACTCTAATCTATTGAGGATTCTACATTTTAAGGAAAGGTCAACAGGTACAGGTTATCTTGTTATTTATTTATATTCAAAATTATTTGCACACTGAATGAATTAAGAGGAAATGTCAACAAAGTCGTGAGAAAAATAATGTTTTGACTGGTTAGTTACAATGAAAGAACTGTTGTATTAAATTAATTTGTTATACAGAGTTGCAAGCACATCATACCATATTTTTGTAATCTGCCCTTATACGCCTTTCTTAACTGCATTTACTATAGATACCTATTAAGTGGGACAAGATCATACTAAACTGGTGGTTGAACTTCCCCAGGTATCCAAAAGGGACCTTTAAATACTCCCCATCTTTTATCCTTGACTACAATTTAAAGATCTAGGGTATCGCAAAATCAATTCAAAATTCAATAACTAGCGTCCATTCAAGCTAAAATTTTCCAGCTTCACAAATTTCCGTACCTATCTCAAAACTCATAAAGAAATGATGTTTCATCGTTTCCATTGCGGATATTATGAAATAATATTTATGATGCAGTTACCACGAGAACGTCTGTCGTATGCACTGGTAAAACCAAGTGCGTTTAGTGCAGTTGCACTGGAATAAATAATTACCTTTGTACCCCGATGTTTAGTTACGTAATTATGGATAAGTATTCAGGTTGAGGTAAAGAGCTAGTCTAGTAATTAAATGGCACAGTCATTTGTTGGCCATTTTAGGCGTGACTAAGGTAAGAAATTAGTTAACAGTGGGTGCTTTTCAGCTTAGCTTTTTGTTGGGACAAAAATACCATAGTATTTCCTCATAAAGGTTGATTAAACTTATTTATGAAATTCGATATTTATCATTATTATTTTGTCTCTAATATCCTTATAGCTATAAAACAACTAAAATAAACATACATATATGCATATTTTATAACAATATTAATTCAATATTCAAGTTTTTCGTCCTCAAATGTCAACATGGGTGCATTAAGTGCACATGTACCGACCCCAACATACTGACATGATAATTTAATTCATGCATACTTGGAACCAGCCGGTTTATATGAGTAACACATCCTGGATACTCAGCAAACAGATGTGGGGCAACCCGATGACGATTGATAAAAAATAATAATAAATATCTGCGTTATAATATCTACGTGTAGTCGTGTATCATTTGCTTTTGGTTAGAAATGGGATACTTTTGTAATACGTCCTACCTATCAAGTATGCAATGAGGAAAGCCCAACTAGATTGAGGGTCTGCGAGTTAAGTGCCTTTACACAAATGATTCTGGCGTAACGACAATGCTTTTAATTTTCATCAATTTTAATAATTGCCTATGATGAAACCCGCTCTTAATTTTAAGACAATATATTTATATCGTCCCGTTAAATTCTCAATAGTAACTTAAGAACCAACATCGATAGCAACTGAGCACTCTCATTGGCTAATCCAAAGACGGAACGTCTTGTACCTACCACTACTTCGGCTATTTGCATGTTAGTGTCCTGGTCAACGCATTGTCGCTTGACACCACATTAGCATTCAATGGCTTGCTATAGTTAGTAGTGACGTATTATGACACATTATACATGTTATAACAAACGCAGCTGCATACTAAACAATAAAAAAATGTACTGTCTCGTCGCGACAAGTGCAATTTTAGTGCATGTGCACTTAAAGGGCTTGAAGCATTGTGTTTTGATACTAATGATTCAATGTTCGTGATGTAATACATAATTTGTGTCATTTAATTGTGTTAACTATGCGTAATTGTGGTCTAGAAAAAATAAAACTGATGATAATGCTGTTTAAATGTAGGTTAGCGTGTACTTTGTTATGTCCATATGTAGGTATACATATGTTATTGTATTAAATACCATTGCAATTGGTACGGTACAAAAATGAAGTAAAATGTCTGCCATTTAAATTTAACCCTCTGATTAAAAACTTAAAAAGTAAATTGATGCCAAACACCAAGCTAATAAAAATGAAAACAAAAAAACAATTCCATCATCTCATCTCCTGAGTCTTTTTTACCAGTGTTTTACAAGGAGCGACTGCCCTATCAGACCTCCTCAACTCAGTTACCCAGGCAACCCAATACCCCTTGGTGAAAAAAAAAAAACAAATGAGTGATAAAAAACATTGAATTACTGCTTTTATCGTCACGCATTATCCTACTACTCATTGGACTTCCTATTACTCATACAAAAACAAAAAATATTCAAACTATGAAAGATTTCTCTCATCAATGGACAAAGGGCAGGCTAGTGCATTTCAAGTGCACGTGCACTGGGCCGGTCCATTACCTTTGCACTCGAGTGTAACGGTGGTACAAATGATCATTGTGAGGCTGGGTTAATGATTTAATTTATTAGAGTTAGTTGATCATTATTTACTGGCCATGTTATGTTATGATACGTTACATAGATGGATTAAAACATAAAAATGACATTTTGTCCTAAAGTTTTATCGCACCGTTAAAATTAGGTAGGTTTTCGTAACGGTTCATTTTCATGTGTCTTAAGATACTTAGAACATAATATGCGTACCAACGTGTTTAAGGTTTACTCTTAGCGGATTATAAAATAAAATTCCTTTTTGTTTTATTTCACTCTTCACTTTTATTCAGAAAGAATTTTACGACAAAGAATGCCTTAGATCCTCACAGCGACATTCCACGTCGAAGGGGATTTATCAAAAGTGTTCTCAAAAATGCGAAGAAACCGGTCGATTTTCGATATCCAAGAGATCTTGAGAATCTTACCTGTAAACAATTCGAACAACAGGTCTACTAAAAAGTATGTAAATATGGTCAATATTTTTTATATTTACCCTTCGTGTTTTTTTCAAACTATTCCATCTCCATGCTAAAGCGGGCCTGGATCAAAAGTAGCTCACTTTTTACTTCTGCATGGTTTCTTATTTGCTCATGGTAGTAGGAGTTGGTAGACTATTTTGAGTGAGTGACTGTTGGTTTGGTACGATTAATCTTGAAAGCATATCCAACAAACAGTATTTCGCGATTGGGTCGTTTTTACCCACGGGAATGAGAAACTTGAACACCAACCAATACGTTAACCCATTAAAAAAATAACCACAACCACAAACTATTCTCTAAATTAGCCACAAAATATATCTTCAGTGCATGTGTACTCAAGTACGCTTACCTTTGTACTGAATCTGTACTAGAGTGACCATAATTACGAAATACAAGAGACTCGCTCGCGGCCTCTTTATGTTACTTTTATTGCTGTCGTTAAATTAAACCATTAGATTGAAGTTACAATTTATGTTGTAACTTTGTGGAATTGGATCAATTCGCTGTATACCTACCTATTTCTTTTTTTTTTCAATTTCAAAAGATAAAGTGTAAGGTTCAGTTGATGATTTAATTTTTTCGATTTCTTAGTAACTTCAATACAAAAACATCAATAATAAAAACCATCGGTACTTTAAGAATGTTGTTTGATGTGTTTTAACTATGTACTTACATACAGGTAATGCTAGCTTAGCCCTCTCCCTTTTTTATGCTTATTGTGTCAGTCAGGATCCCGGCCTTACTCGGTTTAACTTTCGTCTTTTCTAATTTGCGTAATATGAGGAATTCAAGTTCCTTCTTAATATTCAAAATAGCTGTTCATGATTTGCTTATGCCAACAATACTTAAATAATTCTCGGAAATCTTAACTTACTCTGACGCACTTCGTATTATTGTACCTACTCTATGGTAATTCAATCACCCTGACCTAAGAGGTGAAGGTAGCGTGAATCTAAAGTTACTAATGATGGTGTTAGATTTCACGCTGGAATAAAACTTTAGTCATTAAATACAAGCCTTATCGTGGCTTAGGACCATGAGTTACAACTATTCCTAAGTCTAAAGTTGTCGTTTTAACTACTGAAATCTTATATGCCTGTGCTGTTGTACCATAAATTATATCGTCGGTGATATCAAAATTAAAATCAACTTGAATAAGGCAAAAATATTGAGTGATTTTTTCCTCATCTCAGATGTTCAGTTCTCTGTAACAAATGCACTAGAAACTTGCCAGTGTTCTTAATTTAGTTGTATAATAAAATTAGTAGAGCCGGTTAAGTCAATGTATTACACTACAAAGATGCGGAGGTTTGAAAGTTACACTAAATACATTATAAAATATGCTTTTCCTCGAAATACTCGCTGTACTAACAATTGCAAACCTTTGTATCCTGGAAATAAGTAAATCATGGTGCCACTAGTAACACAGTCATTATTTCTAGATTACTTGGCCCTACTAAGAACTCAGTAATTTCTCCCCTACCAGCGGAATGTGACGCAAAAAACCAGTCTTCATTTTATGGTGTTATTGCATGATAATCTATACAATCATATACATTGTTTAACTTCGTTATTTTTTCTAAGTAGAAAATTCTACTCATACATCAAAGTTTTGTCATACAAGATGGAAACTTGGAAATGTATGCATTCTAGAGGTTGTACAATGTACAGTCAACAGTACACCTCTTTATGAAGTCTATCATTGTATACTGTTGGCATTTGAATCATTTTTCAGCTTCGTTGACCTTTGATTTCAGATCGTTAAACACCAATTTTGAATTTTGAATCATGACTGAAACTAATAATGCTTAATGAATGAACTGGAGTAGAATGATTTCAGTTTGAGTTTCAGAAACTTTGGTAATTCAGAATTAATTTCATTCTAAATTACGTTGCTGGCTACAATCCACCTTTAGGAGTCTGAATTTGATGGCACGTCCCATATAGAAATTTTACTCGTGTAGGATTGCCTTCATAATACATTATTATGAAGATAGATTTATTCAATAATTTTCTTTACCTCCTGGAGAGACTGGTATTGCTCAACCATGTTATTTTTTTATGACCTATTAATGTTTACTTTAAAAGTGACACAGAACTTTTCCCTTATGGAAGACTTTTTCGTTTTTCTTAAAGCATTACGAAAAAGTCTTTCCAGATAGACATGAAGTTATATTTCTCATATTTCCAATTATTTTTAAAGGAATTAATCAAGAATAATAACAAGATAAGCTTACAATGAGATAATGTTATGTTTGGCTTTCTTTCTTAAGGCATTGATTCTGGATTGATGCTTGCTTCATTGTAACAAACACTTTTATGACAATGCTCATTGTGGATCCTTAGTTATTAAATCTTGAGTCCTCGTCATTCTTTTTTACATAGCTGGTTATTTTTTCTCAATGGTCTGTGACGTCAGGATGTCTTTAAAGTTGCTTCTAATCTTTCTCGAGAAGAAGAGAATAGAGAGTGACATTATGATACTCACCTGAACAGGTGGCTGATCCCCTTCAAGCCACCATGACTACCTACATGAATACCTAGTGGTTTTTATTTGTGCACTATCCTAATCCTAACTAATATTATAAATGTGAAAGTAACTCTGTCTGTCTGTCTGTCTGTCTGTCTGCCTGTCTGTCTGTCTTTTCTTCACGCCTAAACTACTGAACCGATTTGTGTGAAATTTGGTACAGACATAGTTTGGAACTTGAGAAAGGACATAGGATAGTTTTTATTTCAAAAAAAAATATAAAAATAAAAAATAAAATTTATTCCGGACATATAGCGCCATCTATTGGTACAAACCAAAATTTTATTCCGGACATATAGCGCCATCTATTTGTACAAACCAAAAATATGCCGGAAGTCACTATTCCATGCGAACGAAGTCGCGGGCAAAAGCTAGTTCTATATATTTTTATTAGGAAAAGTTGCTTAATAGATTTTCAAATGCCGTTAACAGTTTTGAGGTATTCATAGAGCACCTTAATTTAAGTTATTGGACTTGTTCAGTGTCTAATATTTATTAATTGAATTTTAAGAATCAGTGAATAAGAAGATTCATAGTTAACCTAACTACGAGTACATTGATGACGTACAACATAGGTAAACAAGAGTCGGATGAAAATCGCGAGAAAACACAAATCCTCAATAACCAGTTTCTACTATTGTGTAGTCTACACAAACATCAGCTAACATGTGAACAAAGGCTCAGAGATTAATCACTGCATACCAACAGTACATAAAGGTTTAAAGTTCATTCCTTTGTTGTGGTACTAACTGGGTTTTCCATTGTCTTCCATCCCTGTCTTCCTCGCTATGTACAAAGGGGATGGAACACGAATGTTATCGAGCACCAATCATTTTGAATGTCGAATGTGTCTTTGAATTTGAAGTTAGAATTGCATTTTGATTGTTTGAGTTTTTGCTTGGAAAATCGTTGGTTTCGCGAAAATTTCTTAACGCCAGTTTTTTGCGTAGTCTTATAAGCTAAAGGAAGGCTATAGGATACCTACCAATACAAGTACAGGCTATTTACAGTCGTTTTACCAATACGAGAAAATAAACAAAAGAAAGTGAAACCAACCAGTCACTGAAGCATTGCAAGACATTGAATAGTACGAGAGCACTCATCATTATTATCCCCGGCAAAAACAAATGAAGATCAGCTTACCAATATTCCGCAATGACCATGACTATATTAATCCTAATAAATCCTCAGTTGACCAAAGTTCATTCATCAAACCGCACAAAGTAACATACTGATTACTTGTAGGTACTAACTAGTTGCTAACAAAGCCAGTCGCTGCACAGCTGCGCACACGCAAATGGTTCTGATTGCCGCTAATAAATGTTGAATTTGTGTTAACTAATAGCAATTGAGAGGCAATTGGTATTCGTATACCAATACATGCATACAGTTATGTCTAGCTCGCCAAATTATTGATGACTGTAGGTACTTTAGAGTTAATTTGTTTGGTTATACATTTATCTCTTGAATTGAAACTAGTCCGATTTAAGTCATTCTTTTTGTTTTTGATAGCTTAATCCGTGATTAGCTACTTCAATAGACATACCTATTTGATGTGGCTTCAGGAGTCGAGCAAATAAATTATGTTAAGTAACAACCAAGTGGGAGGTGTAACATAGTGGATCAAAGGAGAGACTGACGATATAGTCATAATCAAGCTATTTTTTCTTACAGTTTTCAATATAATACCTCATATTACACGCTATCTTTTTAATAAATAAGAGTTTATTTTTATAAGTCTACATCCTGTGTGGTATTTTGGTGTTAAATGCTATCAACTCTTTCTGACAGCCAATTGACCTCAAACCTTTCAATCATTTGAATCGTTGAACGAAGGCTGAACAATGAAATGTTTGAAGAAATTCATGCTGAACAGTCTTTAGTTATTAATTGGTTCAATGACCCCACAATACAATTCTTGTATCGACCTAGTTTTATACAAATCAATAATTTGTCAGCCTTCGTAGTGTATTAACTATTCCTTACGGTTCCCCCTGGGTCCCAAGGAAACTATTTCCCACACCCAGATTAAAAAGTAGCTGTCCTTTCTCAGGATCAAAACTATGCATCTAATTTCAATAAAATCGGTTCAAGAAAATCGCGACAGGCTGGTACTGTCGCGTCAGTAAAATTATTTGTAAGGATAACAATACAATTATATTTTGTTTATTAATGTCTGCTTCCAATCAGACCATACCCAGATGAAAACCAGTATTTGCCTACATGACACGACGATCTATTTATCTGACCTCCATGAACCAGTTAGCAACTGGATAATACTATTTTCTTAAGGCTACTTATCATACGTGCTGGCTTCTTAACCTGGACTTTTTTCTTACAATGACATACCTACTTAAGAAATAACATAAGCATATGCACTTTAGTCTATTTGGTTTCTATGCTAAGCAGACTTGCAAAACTAGAGAACAAAACACTATAAAAAAATCTACAGTAAATTACTTATTGTTTTTTGAAAGACTCCGTGACATTTTTAATGGGATACAACCAAAGATATAACCTATTCACTTTTAAGATATCTTTGTATCTTTTTTGGAAATAGATTCTGGTTTAAGCTATCTACTACTTAGGTACTTGTACCTGTAGAAAATTCAATCAAAAATATTTGGGTAAATACGTGTAGTAGAAAATACACATGAAACTCTTTTGTTACAGTCAGTCTCTGTGTTAGAAAAATCTGCATGGTAATAATGGAAAAATTGAAAAACCAGTAATCAAAAGCTTGTATTTAACTAGATAGGTAGTTTAGTAACAACCCGTCATATACAATATCTAGCCTAGATATAGATAGTGTAGAATCTAGGCTAGGTAACGCTTTCACTACATCGCGTTCATTCTACAAGCAACAGTTACGTGTAGGGGCGTGGTGCTTTCCATTGCATTGCACTCGATTGCAATTTATTTCTAGCTATTTTCTGTACGATATAATAATATTGTAAAGAGGAAAATTTTTATTTTTGTGTGTTTGTAAAGGATAAACTCAAAAACTGGGCCGATTAGAAAAATCACCATTAGAAAGCTTTCTTTTCTACGAGTAACATAGGCTATTTTTTATCCTGGTTCTGGCAGTAGTTCTCAAGTTGACCTTAAATATTAGTATTTTTTTGCTTCAACTGTCAGATATGAACTTAAACTTGATTTTAGTTACTCTTCAACCAAGGAAATGGCTAAACATATGTAATATACCTAGGACGGTCTCTCACAAGATATTGCGAGATTCGCAAAAGTCAATAGGAAATCTAAATCGAAGCTTTTGAGAGTCAAAAAGATATCTAAAACTACTCTGCACGTGTCAACAAACAATCTTAATCCACGTGTGAGCTATCTATGAACTAACATAGGTAATTACCGTGATAAACACCGTCCATAACATAACTATCAAAAGGTCAAAGTGCTCACGTTACGTCTACAGTAAAAACATTGTTTTTATTTTAATATCTATCTGTAGTTCTGGGAACAAGTACCTAAGAAATACTATTTGTAGGTTTGTGTTTTGTGATCTATGGTACTAAGAAGAGACTATTCTCTAGAGAGGTATACAATATTTAGAGGGATATACATAATTATGTATACCTAAATGTTATGAAATTATGTTTTTCTTGTTGCATTCCTTTCTAGTCTCCTGTGTAAAACTCCTACCAATTTGAACTGTTATATTTTTTACCAGGTACAACCAGGAATCGAAGACGAGGGAGACGAGACGATGCGATAGAAACTAGATTCATTTATTTGTCTTTATTAATGCAAGCAGATAAGGGTGTACATACAATTTTGTAATGTCCTTGATATAATGACAAAGCAAAGTCTCGTTTGTATGCGGGCTGCGGTCAGTTTTGGGTTTCGTTTGAATTTGTAAATAAGGGTATTTTCTGATGAAAGTAAAGAAATTTTCAACTACAAAAACTCTTAAAAGTCGAGTATATTTTGTGTACATAAAAACGGTTTATTCGAATTGTGCTGAAATTCAGCGCTTTTTGAAGGTCGTCCCAAAATGACCACCGTCATTACATTTGACCACGATCATGTGTTTATAGAGATACCAAATTAGGGGTCTACTAAGCTAAAGGGTCATGGCAAATTAATTAATACTTACCCTTCCTTTCGTAAGCTTGGTCGATTACGGTTGGCTTTCTTTTGGAACCCCTAATTAAAAGGGATTACAGGGTTGTCATGTCAGGACCAATTAATTTGTTTACATAATTCAGTATTTAGTGAGGAACTGAATGGTTGATTGTCTAATTAATCAATGCATTAGGTAAAATGTATTTCCCTTTACATCTTAATCAATTCGTAATGTATTTAATCATTAATGTACCACAAGTCGACTATAAGAAACGTTCGAAGTTGGGTGAAGACATCGATATTTCACTCACTAAGACAGTAGTCGATAAAGGGGATAATGATAGAAAATAATTTACTATATAACTTAGTAAGTAATTAATTACACCAACAAACCATTACGAACTGATAAACAATATTCCATTTTCATGTAATTGATAATGTTGCAATGTAATAAATATAGGTCACACGTGGTCAGTCGTTGCTCATAGTTCACGAAGCGTGCAAACAAACATACATACAGACATACATACAAACATGTTACCGGGTTGTCTGTGTCAGCATTCCATTGTTTGTGAGTTACGACTTGGTACATACATATGTACTTACATGGCATTCTATGTTTTGATAGTGACGCCTAAATAGGCAACGTTAGTGTACCTATGTTTATATTTCTATTGTAAATCAGAGGTTCATAGTGCAATCGTTGATAGCCAATTCCTGTACTGTTTGTTGTTGAATTATATGTTGCTTATTTATTACTAGCTACTGCTAGGGATTTCATCCGCGCCCCGCATGAACTACCTAAGCTCCCGGGTAATAAGTAGTTCATATCCTTTCTCTTGCTCTATATTCTGTACCCTGATCATTGACAGGGGCTAGATTTTTGGCTTTGGTGTTATAGAAGCGTTATAGACTGACAGACAGAATTATTATTTGGATTTATAATTATTAAGGATTAAATCAGTGAAACTCATTGCTTGAAAGACGACATGAAGCAGAAGGAAGTGGATGTAGTATGACGTCTGACAGAGAGGTATGGAAGAAAAAGACATATTATGTTGCACCGACATTAAATGACTTGGGGACAGGGCAGGGACATGATGAAATCAGTGAAACTCATTACGATAAGATTTTCGTTCACAAAATTTTCTTCTGCCTTTATGAATATTTTCAAATAACACTTACATCTGAACACATCCTAATTGTACCGATTTTTACACAACACAAAATATAAACATTTAGTACAAGCGAGACGTAAACACACAACGTACTAAACACGCGCACTTGAGATAAGATCCGTTAAAAATATTTACATTAACACACATTTTATATTTAGCCAGCCATTTAGTTTACACAGAGAAATTCATGAAGTTTAGTCTATTTGTGAATAGTTGTTGAAACATTGGTTTATTTGTCTATGCTGATTTGGATGAAGTAGAAATATTGAAATAGAGAAGTTTTAGATTCTAATAGCAGGAAGGTAGACTCCTAATTTATTTTTGATTGTATCAAGATTACCCCTCTTCTTGGTCTTCTTGTGTGGGCTGCAGATTTGGTTAAGCTAAGAAGCCCTAGTGTCTGTGCACACTTATATCTGTTCAACGGTCTTTGAGGTGGAGTTATGATGATTTAACGCCCTTTCATGCTCTGGGTGTAATTCGGTTTCCATAATTAGCTTCTTCTTAACTCAAAGCAACTACCCCTTGATGAACGGGTTATCAGTAACAGTGAAAGATTTTTTTAAAATCGAACCAGTAGCTCGAGATAAGTGTTACCAACAAAGATCAAAGTAACTTTTCGGCCTTATAATATTAAGCAAAATACTTGTGTTACAAATAGATTTTACTTTGGAAAATATGCCCCTGGAAATAAATCCCTCAAATCACGCACTTCTTATACACCCTTAGCTGCCACGAAATCCCTATCTAGTCCTTAGGTCTCGACTTATGCCAAGAAAATTACGATACAGTCTCTAGATACCAAAATAACGAAGTGTCTTCCTCAAATAAGCCTCTTAAACCTCTCTCCGATGCGTAGTTGTTTACATAGCCTTTTTTGCCAAGCCTCTGCCTCTCAGAAAATAGGCTGACCTCTTTAGTGTGACCTGCGTTGATGATGTTTTGGTTTATGTAAAGGGAATCATATAGCGGCCATGATGGATTTCACAAATTTTACCAGAATATTGTATTCGTAGAATTTTAAATACGAAAAAGTTTTTGAGTTTCAATTCTCCCTGAACGGCGTATTTAACAATTTTCGTTACTGAACTCTGACGGTTAGATAACATTTTCCAAACATTGGTTGTGACAGCTCGTTGAAGTCCATGTGTTTAGACAGAGAGTTAAAATAAAATGATTTATCGTTAAGGTTTGTCAGACTACGAAATAATAGGGCACTAGAAAAATAATGCAAAATGCTGCTTCCTTTTCCACATGTCACAAGTAATATACTGAGTAATATTGATCAAGTATTGTGTCACCAATTTTATCTTAATAAATTACATCTTAAACAAGTTTTTACTGAGGTCAAATCCGATTAAAAGGTAGGTACATCATCATAAATATGTGCAAACATAATTTTTTATCTAATGGACTCTGGAATTTAGATAAAAACGTGTTGTGATTTCAGCCATATTTAAATAACTATTAATAGATAACAGATCTGTGCTCTATAACCTTGAATCTGCATGTACATGATTTAAAATATACTTTTGATAACATCAGTACAAACCAATTAAATAGGTTAGCGGGAAAAATCATATTTTCAGAAACCATATGATTAGGTATTGTACTTTAACCGCTCGGTCTAAGATCCTAAAGTGATTATAAAAAGTCAGGTTAAAAGGATCTCTGTTTGAAAGAAACAAAACAAAAAAACTCTTCAAAACTCAAAAAAACATTGAGAAACCCATTAAATGTCATACTGGTCATAATGAATTTTGAACACCTACGGTCTTACAAAAAAAAAATCGCGCCCAAAGAAGTCGGTTACAAACAAACATACAAACCTACAAACATACAAACATACAGGTGAAGCTAATAAAAAGCGTGTAAAAAAGTTAGGGTTCGTCACGTGTTTAAGAAAAGTATGAAGAATTTTCCTTAAACACGTGACTAACGTTTGTTTTTTTTTTGTAGTAGAGCAATACAGTGAAAAATCAAAAGAGACAAACTTTTCACACATGAAATTAATATTAAAACAATTTGGTTACTTGATTATTTTAGCAGCGCGAGGCATCAGTCACCTAAATCTGGATGGGATCATATTAAGTGCAAGCTAAGTTAGAAGGGGCCTATTAAAAGTTGGACGTTAAGGGGTTTGTGTTCTGCTGTCTAAATAGATGACGGATGACTACTGGATGGTACCTACATCGATATTAAATAGGTCAGTGATTAATGACAATTAAATTAGTCTTGAGTCAGCATACCGATGATTTCTATAACATATCTATCCATTGGTTTTCGATTAGAGATTGAAACTGGACAAAATTTACATGGGCCTGGAGCTAATATCAAAAATAATATCAAAATTCATTCATTATCTCCAATCGGTTTTAAAAATAAAATTAATTTAGCTTAGCCTAAAAGCAGACGTATTACTTTCGTTCCTAGACGGAAGATAAAATAATGTTTGACGTAAGTAAATATTGATATTGTATAACAGCATAACACTTTGTTATTATAGATCTTTGTTTACTATTACTCATAGTAGTTGGATCATTTATTGATGTCATGGACGTGTTTTATATCGATGTTAGTCAAACAAAATTTACCGAGCTGGTAAATCTTTAGTTCAAACCATTTTGCTATATAAGTCCATAGTCTTATCCTGGATACGGAGAATACTGGCTTGAGTGTATCGCTCGCTTGGATGAAATCACAGAAAGCCCATGGATTTCAGAGAACAAACTAGCTGGTTCCGCCACCAAAGCTACCAATCTTCATTGTGCTAGTTCACCATATTTTTTGATAGCAAGTTAATATTAAGTAACCTTAGTGTTAGAAGTGACTACACGTGTGTATTACATTTAAGCATTCTTTCTGTCTGTTGCAGTATTTTAAAGTAATATATGTAGGTCATAAAAATATTTCGCTCTACGCTTTTAAAGTGCTTGCAAAGCAAAAAAGACTAAAAAAGTAGAGTACTCTTAGTAGAGCAAGAAAAATATTTCGCAAGTTTAATTACATCTGTCACATGCAGAATATTTGGGTTGCATTATTTTTGTCGAAATAAATATTAGACAAGAATTTCTTAATGAGATCATGACATTACGGCTTCATCTCCCTAAAGCTCGTGTTTTTAATCATTTACCGTATCTACTAATCTTCTGGCTGTATTTTATAATCTTTGATAAAATTAGGCAATTACATTGCCTTCCTAACAGTAGTTGCATTTGCATCTATATATTGTGGTAACAAACAACACCGCTTTTACTCCACGGGCGCAAAAGAGGGCTTCAGAATTACTCCGAGAGATAACAAAAAAAGTAAACTCTAGATTCACCAAACCACGTTCTAGACAAAACTACGAACAGAAACATCTAGACAGTATTCCAGGAAGTTCAGTTCAATGTCATTCATTCACGCGTACTGTGCAGTCTGTAGTGTGCAGGTAAATCGATCCTGACTGCGTTTGTCGGCCCCTCTGACAATGTAAATTGAAGCGTAGAGGTCGTTGCACCGGCTGTACTGGAAACCGTTTGAGGTCGGCGTAACGGGGACGATGCGAATGTGGAAGGCTTTTTAGGATATCAGACTTTTGTGTGGTTGCTGTCTTTTGCAGTTAGATTTTACAACCTTAAAATATATCGATGTACTCTAAATCTGCTGTGTCTTTAGGGTCAGCCCATAATTGTAGGTCCACTCACTTTGATATCATATTTATAAACTGCTATGACAGATGACCAAGGTTTACAACTCCATCTTCATTTAATTTACCATCCGTTCAAGAGAAAATTTATCCACATGGAGTTCGTTTCTTGCAAGTATGATATTTCGAAAGACCTTTCATAGGCCTACTTCATATCAATAAAATTGACTTTGACTTAACCAGGCAAGATTAATAAAAAAAGTATGTATCTGTAGATACAAAATCAGCCAATTCTTAGATCATCAATCAATCTGTCTTCCATTTAACAAACATTATATTAGTATCGTAGCTACAAAAAGATCGAAGACATCACGTTCTGTCAGACGTACACCCCTAGTCTAGCAATCGTCCCTGCATCGTACCGTCTGAATGTAAACAGATCATGTCGTAGAATTGCCGTGTAGTCTGGAACTCTATGGCAATAAATACGTTTACGAAGTTTTTCAGGCGTATTGATAACGTTTGTGAATATTGTTGCATATCATTTTCAGACGTGTTTATGAGGTGTGTGTTTGGCAAAATGACAAAGAGGTAAAATAAAAACACAGTTTGCATGGCAAAAATATTATTGCCATTCTAGTCTTCAGGCTAACAACGAGTCTTGTGGATAGATTGTTTCTGGAAAATGTAAATCATCTCCCAGAAATTATCTATCGTAGGCAGAGTTCTTATCAAATTAAAAGTGCTAGGCGGGAGAGCTTTGTGAGTCAGTCTCTAAATTCTGATAATCACATTTCCAGATAATTTTGCGTAACCGAATTTCGATTATAAGTCCATTAGTTAATTTGAGGAGACATTAAAGTTTCCATTTTGCTTACCCAGTGCTGAAAAATGATGCCATTATTGTTATGACGAGCAATGATTATGTAAGCAGTGATGAATAAATTCATAAACATTCTTCAAGTGAAGTGTTGACAACGTATGAAACTGAGGCTTTACTTGTACGAGTACTGAGCCAAACAGATCGTTCACAAGTTTATTGAACTTCGTTTAAATAATGATAAAAAGGTTTGGCTATAAACTTGTTTGTTTTTTACTGCGAATTCAACGATGCTTCGAGAGCATTGTCGGATTTGACGCGATTGGTTTGTTTCTACTCTTGAATATAGCCTCCAAAGATTTTGCTTGAAAGCAGGATCTCTCACGGGACTCCCTGGGACCGCACTGTATTTAAATGCAAATCAGTATTTTCTCTTTCTTATGTGACTTATTGATTGTTGTGGAATCGATACCTTTTTATAACTCTTTTCCTTAATTAGAACCAAAACCTTTATCTTTTCCAACTAGGAAGAAGTAAAGAAGATTCCTAAAATCCTCTATGAAGATTTTCTCCTCTTGGACCTTACCTAATTTCTCAGTAGGCAGTAAGTCTCTCAACATTGGCCCCATTAAAACAGACTGTTATACCTTAAGATCCTCGTGAAACTACCAAGATGTGTCGCTAAATAAACCCTATTATTCTAGGCGTACTCCACTCAGACTTAATTAGAATATAATTATGATGGTGTGGGTAATTACCTCGGTTCAAGCTCCTCGGCTTATTGCCAAGATCCGGTTAGAATAACACTTTAATTTGCTCATTAGAAAATTCTAATGGTGATGGCGGTTCGTTTTATGCACAATGTAGTACTTTAGACATCATGAGACTATTATGTTTTAGGACTTTTAGGGTAGTTATTTATAGTCTGTCTGAAGACATTAATTATTGTCTTTAAGTATCTAATACAATAAAGAGGATTTTTTGTTTGTTTGCAAAGGCTCCGAAACTACTGATCTGGTTTGATGTTACATAATATACTTCCACGCATTGTTGGGAAGCTATACTACACCCGAGTGGCTATACATATATTATCCGAGTAAGGAAAAAGTTTCCCGGGATGCGGGTGAAACTACGAGAAACAGCTAGTGATTTATATTTTGGTCGATAAAATAATCTTGAAAAACCGACAGTCAAGTCAAAACTCATGTAAATCCCTTGTAAGTCTTTATGAAAAATACAGCATTATGAAGGATACTACAATCGGCTTTACATGTTTTCCGAGACAAGTAGGGATATTTTGGAATTGAAGGGTCACTGATCAGGGTACGACTTAACCTTCATTGATCCCCCGTCCTTCTTGACTGATATACGGTAGGAAGATGTGGGTTATATTATCTCCTTAACTTTTTTATCTATGGTCATTTCAGATGTTAGAGCCTGTAATTTATCGGAGACGCCATTGCCGTGCATTTTCCTCTGCTTAAAGGTTTGCGGAAAATAGTTCTAAAGTAGTACTTCCGTGCATGCAAACTCGTATGCATAAATTTATACTTACTGGTTTTTGTCAGGTGCCTGCGTAAAGATATGATCGAAAATTCATAAGTTAGATACCCCTATTTATTATTCGGTTGCCTCATCCCTTTCATAAATTATTAATTATACTTTTTCGTATAGAGATTTGTGCTCACGTCAGTTAAGGCTGATTAAATGGTCTAAGTTTCACATTCTTTATTACCCATTATTACTGAATAATTAACCACAAACTTTTAAGTCCGCAAACATACCTACAGTATACCTATACACCTATTGACGTAAATAACAAACATTAGTTCGCACCCACATGGCGAGTGACGTCAGGAATCGCAACAACCGAATGTAATAGCTAAATGCTAAAGTAATTACATTTCCTAATCACCAGCTTTAACTGGCTGGATCTAGGTCGGAAACAGACTTAAGTCAGGAGCCTAGGTATAATACTAACCTTCTCAACTGGAGGTATTATTTTGTACCTAAGTATTTTTACGTGGAGATTATGAGCTATGTATGTCTTGTTGGACAAGAGATAAAAAAATATTTTAAGTCGCATATGTTTACAATCCAAGCCTCTGGTAATGTGATATCGGTTTTCATATTAGGCTTGTGATGGACTTAATAGGTGGAAATAATCGCGTGAGGAAAAATGTCGTGTGTTTTTTTTCAGGTATGTTGGAGTCGGCTTCCAGTCTACACGGATGCAACTGAGAACCATAGAGTGTTTACATGAAGCGACTGTCTATTTGATTTCCCGGCACCCCTTGATCAGACTGCCTATCAGACTTTCTGGCTTCTGACTATTCGTGATCTGCCATGCCAACATGTTGCTATGTATATGAAGAACGGTTGCTAATTATACATTATGTAGGTATAGTTACGAATAAGCGTTTCCTTCCTAGCTGTACTATGACCTTACGTTTTTTTCAGAGTCATTCCATGACAGTCAGAAACAGAATCTTCGAGAATATAATATCTGTAATGATAGCACTCTATTAAAAATACTTACCTAGCAAGATACAATGACAAGCACTTTATAACAATTACATAACAACACAAAACTATATTATTTAGTACTAGATTTCAACCGCGACTTCATCCGCTTCCCGAAAGAAATAGGTGCCGCGCCTCCATTAAACGTGTTTCGTCTTCTACCACCTATTTCTGTGCCAAATTTTATCTCAATCGATTCAGCCATTTAGCAGTGGAAAACAAACTAAGTTTTCCACTTAGGTCTAATTAGTAAGGCTACTGTGGTAAGTAATTGTTACAACATACATAAGTTATTTTAGCAATTACTCGTTAATTGCCATTTGTTTGATTAGCTTTAAAATAAAATAGTTGTATAAATAGATTTTGCATTGCTAAGTTGGTATTTATTTCACGTGCTAGCCAATAATACGGGGCTTATATTTAGTTCGCCTACGACATTTCAGTCTAAACAATGTGGCTGAATAAATCTAAATATGGATTTATTAGAATAGTATACTAGCAATTTGATTATACTTGAATTGATTGGTGTTGTGAGAATGAACGGCTATATTGTTTTGTAAATTAGTATTTTACAAGAATTGGATTATTTTAAGCCTTACAAGTAAAACATATTTATATGTATAGAACTTTATATGACTTTAACGTGGATCTTTATTTTTAAATGTTGTCTTGTAGCTTCGATTCGTACTTTGATTTTTTAATTCCGTATTACTACCTGATTCATTCACGTTTCATGTTGTTTTTTAGGTACTTTTCGAGAAATATTATCTTAACTAGCTTCCACCGGTGGTTTCACCCTCGTCCTGTGGGAACTGCTCCGTGTACCCGGATAAAAAGGCCATCCTCCTCCACGATGCATGGGCTATCTAACACTGAATGGGTTTTTGAAATCTGTCCTAAAGTCCTGTCTTCTAAAGTCTTCAGCTTTATAATACTAGTAAAGGTAATATGATAAAATGTTGGTTAGTAACTAAAACACCACAGAGCACATGTTATGCGGCTTCCTCTGATCCCCGAGGCGTGGGACAGAGGTGTAATATCATAACACAGTTCGCTGATCGGCGATATTAGATTGTAGGGTCCGATCAACTATTCGAAGCTATTTGCTACTGTAAAAAAAAGTTTCCACGTGTATTCTATAAAAAAGACTAAAATATATACCGGATAGCCAGGTGATATGAATAAAATGTTGGTCCAGGTTTCCTAATTGGAATAAACTCTGATACAAGGGCTTATGAGTTCTGTAAAAGTAGATAGGTACCTACGTCTTAATCTTGTACTATAAGAAAAATGAGCAAAAGACTTAAGAAAATATCAACTTACTTAACTGATAGGTCATGGAGTTTTTTTTTTTCATTTTATCAGTTTTTTTTTTATTTTATCAGTTTCCTTAAGTTTAAATTAATTTCTATTTTCTTAAAAATGTTACTTGGTCTAACTTATTGGCTTAGCCCAATAAAATGACATTTTGAAGACCTATAGGTACCATTAGAGGCCATTTCAGGCCATCCATGTAGGTGGTGCTAAAAGAATTCCTAAGTAGTTTAGAACGACGAGCAACGCATACACAAAAATTGGCTTTAAACTCGTTTTGTTTTAAACTGTTCTTTTTTATTTTATAATGTCAGTTTTAAGACAATCTTTTGTTTGTTGGTCTTCAAATGGCCTGTAGGTATGGGTGATAATTTTTGCTCTAAAATTCACCCACGTTCCTTCTGGAGTCCTTTCAAATCATTTTGGGGCCTCGGAAAAAAAATTTGGTTGAAACCTTTCTTGAAATTGGGAAAATAAATAATTTGAGCGTATGAGAAAATTGTTTATGGGTAAATAATATTATTATTAAACGTAATAAGGAAAGGATAATGAAGATGATATTAACGTTAAAAATAATTTTATCATTCATGACTAAACGTCAGTTATTGTTTAATACCTAATCTTGTTAACGTCAAACTTTACTGTTGTTCTAGTTTAGGAGCTCGACCTACATTTTTTTGTGTTAACATCATTATTTATTTTAAAGTTTGTTTACGACAATCTTATTAAATACAAAATGTATTTGCTCTGAAATAATGTGGCTATGTAGTACAAAAAATAAGATTTAATGAGGTAAAAAAAACTATTTGAAAAATTATTAATTAGCAAAAGAATTCAAAGTCTTAAATCACAAGAAATACTTTCTCCTTTATAATTGGCAAACTGCACCCGCTGCATACAAACGAAGCATTTTAAATGTGAACATTATTTTCACGTGAAATAAAACTACAAATCTCGAGTTACTCAGACAGAAACAGGCAAAATCGATTTTTATTCCAAAAAAATTAAATCGAATTTAAATTCGCAGTTTCATTGAAGCCACGATAATACTAGAATATTATTAATAACCATGTTTAGAGAATGCATTCAAAAGTTAATCCTAAAATAGGGCAGTTATTTCCCGACTAGCTACATCCGCAGTGCGTGGCCGGTCCGCCAGAGAGAGACTCATTGCGGCAGAAAGGGAAGGGCACAATGACCGAAATCGATGTTAGAAAGAGCACCAGCTACTCTTCCCTCTCACTCGCCGCCGGTACACTCGCACCGAGTTTGCACTCGCCCGAGCCGGTGCGTGGTGTACTCGATTCGCACTCGCTCTGATGTAACCAAAACGTACTGGCTGCCAACGATAAATTGAAACGTAATCAGCTTCGCGAATTGATTTGAATTTTTACGTTTGTGTTAATGCCACTTCCTACGTTTGTCTTATCGATTACGGATAGAAATTATACTGAATTGAATGACATTTCAGAATTATTTTTCGCAAAAATGCAGATTATTTAGGTCTAACTTAAGCAGAGTGAAGTTGTGGTTGAGATAGGAAAGTTCACACTTAAAAATGTTCGCATTACATCACAAGAACGTAAAATTGACAATCGATTGGCAATGTGTCGGGTTCACAAACATTAAACAGCTGTAGAGTTTCGGCTAGCATCGTCTTTGTTCGGTGCCAGGGCCACACAAGTACATTTAGTACGTACAGTCGGAGCGCCGTGTTGAGTTCGTTGTCGTGGTGAATCAGTAGGATCAGTAGCACATGAGCGCTTGGTCCGAGAGCCCGCGTCTCGCGAGCTGCCCACAACAATAAAATATTAACAGACCCTTTGTAGTGCGTAGACATTTCGTTTGATTTTATTTGATTTTTTTAAATGTGTGGGACAGGCGTGTGCATATTGTGACAGAAGATTGTTTATGATCCCTGGATTTGGATAGCCATTTTGAAAATCTGGTGAGAATTAAGTTTATTTATTGTTGTCGAATATTTTGTAGAACTTGAATGGTAGAAAAAAAATTGTAGCTCATGTAATTTAATTAGATTAAAAAAATATATTATTTGCTTTATGAATTATAGCTTCGTTCGCTTAAGCGTGAAAAATTCGTGTCAACGCCATTCGTGTGAAAGAAATTTACTGTAATGTTTTGTTTTGTTTCGAAGCCTGCGCTTAATAGTCGCAATAAAACGAATGCAAATTGAACTGCAGATAACTTAATGTTGAAAAGTATAGGAAAATATGTCATATTTTCTGTGTAGTGAAAATAGCGTGCTTCCAAGTAATTAATTTGTTTATAATGAGTTAAGTTGTGTGGTTATAAGCTGCAATTGTTGTATTTTTATTTTCATATTATTTTTTTAACTAATGCAATTGAGACCTAGTACAAAACATTCATGTAATGCTTTTATTTCTTTGTCATTTTGACCTACATAAAACACCACATAGCAAATAGATGCTAATCTAGAAATCTCTTCTACATAAAAACAAGTATACAGAAACTGTTTGTTCAGTCTCACTTACATATGAAATAACATTAACAAATGAAGGTTAAAAATACACTTTAAGAGACATTTAAAGTCGTGCTCTTCAAATTTGTTTTTGCTTTGTGTCTCAAATTGAGGTCTTTCTTTGACTTCGGGCACGAGAAGTACTAACTTTCCCGATTGTCTTTTGTTTCTTGGCTAATAATTCAAACATAAGAGAAAGTCTTACCATGTCTGCACAGGTCCTATTTTCACTACAAAGTCTGGTTTCCCCAAAAGGATAGACGGAGATATCCAATTAAGAAAACTTGTCAATAGGCCAATTACCTTTTTCAAACAATAGAACCACTAAAAGGTTATTCTATTGTTATCAACTAGGCACAAACCCAGATCGTCAAAAAAATCGATAATACATGGCTCAATCGAGACTCGAATCCAGAATCTCCTGCTTTTGGCTGCTAGACTAAAGATGCCTATTAACCTACCAGAAAAAAGTCTTAAGTCATACAGCCAAAAATCCAGCAAATTAACTTCTATCTTCAATAGAATAAGCCTCAAAGTCGTTTGAACCCATAAAGCGTTCTATTGATTCCTTTTTATTGTCATGGTATTAACCACCATGACAAGGGACGTCTCATTATGGGAAATGTTTTTGTTACACCAAATATGGTAAAATGGGAGCGTCTAACAATGCCCTTTGGTGATATCGTCATGATTCATCAAACCACCATATTAATATAAATTGTGTTTATATTGGGAATCATAATAAGGAATTGCATGTCCCTAATAGATATTTGGTGTTAAAGACATTTCTAATAAACTGAAGACAGGAGTCCAAAAGCAAAAGATTACCTCTATTTTTCAATAAAGTTAATTAAAAAAATACACGTGTAATAAAAGTAATCATAGGCTATGGATGTAATAAAAATTAAGAACAACATGAAATTACACAAAAGAATACGTTACTCCATTATTAAGCCTACACTGCAATTAACTTTAAATATTCATTAAAAAACCCCCCAATTAATTACGATAAAAGCATTAACAGCGGTCACACTTGCGAATATAATTAATCAATTGAGTGAAAATTCACGAACCATATTCACAGACTCTTAAGTTACCTTTGAGTGCACCAATGACGTTAAATGCATAATAGAGAGCTCTTAGACTACACAAGGTACTTCATTAAATGCATTACAATATTGCCACCAAGGCAATTGTTTATTACTGACGCTGCTACAAAGTAAATGTAAAAGCAATTGAATCTAGGCACCGACTACTTAAATAGCTAGACAGTTGAGCCAATTTCGCTACGATAATTTTAATAGATGTTAAAAATATCAAAGCTATTTTTCAAAAAATACATTAATGGCATATTTTTTTTTCAAAGTAAGGTGATTGAATCGCATCATAGCTCTTGGACTATGAATTACTTTTTGACAAAATTGGAACAGCTTAACACTGCAAAAAACATTGGTTTTCTAAGAACTGTAAAAACGGTCACCCATCAAATATTTACGAGGTATTTCAAAAGAGATGCTGCGAGTAAGAGTGAGAGTGGTCAAAGAGAGAAAACTAAGAGTTTTGGATAACATCCAGGGAATCCACGTAAAACGGGGCAAATAACTCTGAATGATGAAGTAAATATTATTTTTATAAGTTTTACTCAGCATCATTGGCATTCAAGCTATTGGGTTGATATTCATCTGACAGATTGCAGAAAAACACATTTTAATGAAATCTAATAAAAAAAGAAGGCAAAAACTACATCTATTTCCCACTAATTTTACTTCTCCGGGTAGAAATCTTTCTTATCATTCGTTAAGACTCCGGTAATAGGGGCGAGGTTTTTGCCAACACACCGATATGTCAATTTACGGTCTTTTTGCTTCTAAAAAGAAAATCATCGTTAATGATCCAATATTATTTTACAATCAGCAGAAAAATGAAGCACTTGGTAAATAAATAACAAACCTACGGCAACTTAAAATAACATTAAGACTAAAAGATACCATGAAGTTAGGCTTAGTAATCAAGTTTGAGGCAAAGATACCCTAGTGTATGTTTTGTACCATAAAACCGGTTGAATCTCTCAGGATTTCGGAGAATCCCTATCAGACCTCTAAAGACTAATCGGACATTAGCAATGTTTACGAAAATAAAAATCATATAATTTATTATTTACGATAACTAAAAAGAACTGAAGATATTTTGAGAGATAATGATACTAAAGTTTGTTCGTACAGAAACAAGTGACACTTAGCTAACATTGCAATTAGTTACGGTAATTAAACACGACTGAGAGTTAAATAAAATTAACGATTTCTAAAACCATGATCGTAGGATGTCAGTATATGCACCAACTTGTAGATAGATAAGAAGTTAGAGTATAAAACTACATTATTCAATGGAGTCTGCATCTCATCAGTAATGTCATAAACGAGACTTTATGGTTCTGTATAAAATATTACCCAGTCAGTAAGCTAGTAACAGTTTTCACTACTCTAGGAAGACATAAAGTTCTAACAGAAACTTAAATTTTTGCGGAATCGTGTTACTCCGCCAAATGAGATGTATCAACATCCTTTACCTTATGGTTCATCTCCTCTAAAGTAATAACATCGGCTCATTGACCCTCTCATGTAAAAGTGTAGGTATCTACTTTCAAGGGCTAAAGCACCGGCCCTAAAACACGCCCTTTACCGCCCTTGACCTCAAATGATACTTGTTTACGCGATAAAGGACGTTTTCCGATTATTTTACATACCTACCCTGGGCATAGGTTGGTTGGCTTTAGTGGTTGGCACAAGAATTTATGTATCGGATTTCGTATTTAGAGTAGGACCAGTATATTGATATTGTTGATGTTTGATCAGAGTTTCAATTAAATTTTCATGTAGAACCTTGTACATATTTGCGGTTGTTTGCTGATTATCTCTTATTGTGTCATATTCATCGTATTCTATCTACATTAAAACTAGATTATTGCATTAAAGAAAATACTTTATCAGATTTTAATACTTTTCTTCTAAGAAAGCCTTTCAATGAAATTTCTTGGAACAATATTGGAGCTATAATAACGTGTACACATTGTACAATAACCAAGTTGTGCCGAGAATCGATATGTGATTTTATCGCAGATCTAAAACTCTCACGTAACTGCCTGATCGTAATTGTGGAACATAAAATGTTACCGCATGCAATACATTCGCGTATGCATGTTTTACGTCCAACTGTTCCGAAAATAATACTCTTTACATGCTTCTTGGTTCCGACAAAATTTGTTGCTATCTCTGCTTTTACTTCGTGCAAATTAAATAATGGATCGGCATCCACTTCTCCTTTAACAGTGTCTTAAATAAATTTTGTTTATACTAGAGTAGCGACGGAACCATGTCTTATGTTATCTAATAAGTGGCGACTGTTAATGAATTCGTGTCGCAATAAAATATTCTCCTATAAAGTGGATTTCTAAACGTAGTGGCCATAAATGCCAAATATTAAATGTCTAAAGATGATTCAGAATTGAAAGTGCCGCTAGACTCAGAAGAAATAGAATGTTGCATCTCCCGCGACGTCTGCCTGACATTCAACTGTACCTATTTACCTAAATGTATCTTTAACTCGTTCCATCAAGGTCTAAATTGGAGTGGCAAGGCTGCTAACTAGACTTTAATGTATAGGTCTCTTTTCTTCATTCGGGTAAGCTTAAGCTGAGCTAACAATGGTGCACAACTTTTGGGCATTCTGCCATTCGCGTCGACGAGAAACTTTTAAGACCTCTTTTTAATGAAATTGCTCATCATTGTGATGAGATTTTTAAGTTGATGACATAAAAAACTACTATTTGATCTACAATTTAAGAATTTATAGTAAATAGTATTTTCTGCCATTTAAAGAATTCATAATATAAGCTGGCCTTTTGGAGATAAAAATGTGAGCATTTATTATGCATGCTCAGCAGTACTGGGATTCTATAAAACTCGATCAACAACTCGCATTTCACTTCGATTCGTAATGTCATTTCATACTTTAGGGGAGGTAGGGGAGGGATGGGCACTTTTTCACAATTTATTGCATAAAAAATCAGATTTTACAGATCATTATCAACTTTTATTGCCATTTCTTATATTCGGCTAGATATAATGAAAGAGCTTTCCTAAAAATTACAATCAGTTTCAACATTACGAGATATTTAAACGGTTTTATTTAGCTCACCCCGTTTGTTTTATTATTTATTCTTGGATCAAATTTAGTAATTCAAATTTCACCCTCTTCCTGTCAACCGATTGGTCTGAAATTTTGTATACACCTTTAATTAAATCCAATACGGCCGCCGGCACAAAATGGCACAGCCCCCTCAATATGGGTATCAAATGAAAGGGCTACACAAGTAGAATACTGTCAGCAACCCCAGCGGGGCGCAACAGGGCCAAGGCCTGCCTGCACGTCGATTCTATAAAATTCGAACAACAACTCGCATTTCACTTCGCTATTCACTCTCACTTCGCATTCGATTCAGAACGACCTTGATTTTGCATTCTGTAAACATCACCTAATCACTTGCGAAGTGAAGTGAGCTCGACATCGACCAATGCTGTGCTAGTGACTTCCCCACTCGACAAAATGTCAACCGAGATTAATCAGTTTTTAATTTTATCAGTTTTGACACAGAATTTTAGCTAAATATGATGTTTTAGTTATAATTTGTTATTGTAAGGAATTTGAGGCAGCTTTTAAGTATAAAATAAACAGAAATCTCTAAATTCGTGCTGTGAATATAATCTATGCTTACCCTACGAAAAAAAATACTGACAGCGCCAATTTGCCTTTCTTGCTGATTTTGAGGAAACCTTATATATTTTTTTACTACGGCCGGATTGTTCAGAGCTTCCACTACTTCATTTATGCAACGAGATGCAGACGGTTGCGATAAATAAGTTCTGATGCCCTCTTTAATAACCTTCTGGTAACCGCCACTAGCCAAGAATGATAAAGTACATAGTATCTGTGAAACAATAAATCAATAAAAAATTTAATACCTACTTTATCTGGATTTAGTGAAAACAAAATTGAGACCAATTTGGTTATTTTCATGCTTAAGAGAATACCAATATTATAACTGAAGTACAGAGTCTTTTGAAAACATATCAGCTGGCGGGGAAACCACATAAAGGGAATACTCCTTATTAAGAACTAAGTGTTTTTCTTATTATTGTGTGCTTGATTACAATTTTTCAACTATAAACTGTGTCAATACTTACTTTTACACGAGTTGTAAGTCCTTTGCCTCGACGTTTTGTGGGCTTTATCAGGGGCAGTAAATCAGACTCCAGTTGGTCAATTAGCTCCTTTGAAAATCTATATATGCTCACATAGTCATCATCGCGAGTTAATAAAGATAAACTACGAATTCTAGCAGATTGTTGACGCTTTTCTAAATTATCTAAAGCATGAGCTTCTTCTAATAAAGATTTAAGCAAAAACATTCTAGCCATCGTTAAAGGTAGGCACTTAATCACTTTAAAACACTTAGAACTTTATTTAAACACTATTTTAAATATAATAGTCTCTAGATCAAGTTGGCAACGGTACCTGAAACAAGATTCTATAAAGGATTTTTCGCGCAGATTTATAACCTCACAAATTTTCACTGACGAAGAAGAGCAAAAATTTACAAATTATACATTACATGGTATGTCCAAGCCTCCCTACCATAGGGAGCATTGGACACTTTTGACTTAGTTTATGAAAAAAAAATCGGTAAAAAAACTTTTAAGTTAAACGGTTTTATCTTATGTGCACTGAAAACTAGAAAATAAAAAATAGTTACTTACCTGTCAACCTACGTAGGTGGTCCCGGTCATATTAGACTAAAATAAAAACGTGGGGCCCATTAACTATTGCTGTAGTACTCTCTTCTAAAGGTATAATAGGTGTGGATTGCATCGACTTACTATAATTGTAACTGGAGATTTTGACAATCAATAATTAATAATAGAAAATACACATACCTTTCATTAGTTTTCTCTTTATAACGATCCGAAACCGCAACAAAATATTTAAGTACTTTTACGAGTGTTTGTTCTTGACAACTCACAGAAATGACAGATAGTCTATGGATGAACACCGTTACCAGTCGGTAACGTAAACTACCCAATAAAAAAAAACAAAACTATGATCAGAAATCAGAATAAAAGGACCCACCTTTTATTCTGATTTGATCATGTCCAACTCTCCCCTACCTCCCCTATAGATAGACAGATTTTGACAGATCTGTCAAAATCTCGACTTTGATTTAGTTCAACTTGTCAACACGCTCGATAGTGAAGCGCTAGTGTAGTTTGACAATGTCAATCACGAAACTTTAAGGTAGAATTCCGTGGGTCGCGATTGTCGCAGCCGCGCGCGACAAAAATCAACCTAGGAAAATGTATGGCACCGCTGCCGAGGGCTGCGACAGTCGCGCGCGGACGACGAATTTCGTGAGCCGCTCGCGGCCGTACGCTTCTCAACATGGTCTAGCGCTTAATAACATCTATAGAATTTTAGTAAAACCAGAATTAAATTTTTGACAATGCCGCGAGCAGCTTACGAAATTCGTCGGCCGCGCGCGACTGTCACGGGCCTCGACAACGGTGCCATACATTTTCATAGGTTGACTATTGTCGCGTCCACGGAATTCTACCTTTAGATCGAAGTCGAAGTGAGAGTGATGTCGAAGTGAGTTGTGATATTTTATAGAATCGACATGCAGGTGTCACAACAGACAAACTATACGCACTCAAATATTCATAGTACAATGCACCTAAATTACCTTGAGAACTTGGCACGGTTCCATAATAGCACAATTTCTCATGTCTGACTCTGAAGATGATTATAACAATGTTATGCTTACATAATAAGGGTCAAACTTACCGAAACAGTTCCTATAATCCCTTAAACTGGGTTAGGAAGCCGATAAATGCTGTTACGTAAACTGGTTTGAGTTGTAGGAACATTAGTAGCGCATTGAAGATGAGAGACCCAACTCCGCACAAGTGGGGTACGAAACAGAAGTTGGTAAAGTAATCAATCACGATGAACTAGGCTTGTTACCGAGCGCAGCTAGGGGTTCCGTTCACAATTCCTGAACTGAATATTATAAGCTGATTAGTTTTCTCTTTGAAATGGTCTCTTTATTTAAAGACTTCGTTTTTACTATGGACGTTAAGTCCTTAGAGATTCTTATATCTCAATACATTAATAGTTGTCGAACAAATCAGGTTTGTAATCTGATACTCTCTTGAGTTATAGAATAGAAAAAAATATTATGAAAGATGTATATCTTAATGACATATCTACGAGATTTTGAAATATATATAATGCTAATGATTTCTGATTGGATATTTATTGATGAACTTTATTCCACGTGCTGTTGAGTATCCTGTGGAAGCTAACAATATAAATACAAACGGGAAATACAAAAGGCTTGCATTCCGGAACGACGATGAAAATAAATAAAAATAGTCAGACGCTGTACGTCATATAATCGTGCATGCAACCACATAAAATGGTGAAATGAAGAAAATTCCATAAGTCTATACCAATCAGTTTCTGGGATATAGTCATACATTTTGGGGACGATGAACTTATTTCCAATGACAATAAGCATAATAGCTACAACAAGAAAGCCAGACACAATAATCGTACAGAAAATGCAGCCTTATTGACCACCTTGAACCCACAATAGAGCGAAATATTTAAAGTAAGCGGCAATAGCTCCAATAATCAGACTCATTTAGACCAACTAACTGAAATTGATTGTCACGAGTCTGTTTGACACAACTAGGACAATTTGTTCGTTCCACTTGAAATCATAAAGCGAATGTAGACAACGAAACTATAGCTACACGAATTCATGTTCAAGGCATCACAGAAATAACTAAAAAGTCTCAAAGTCTGGGAGTAAATGAAAAAAGTAATCTAATTTGGAGCTGAGACGTTGTAGGGTAGGATTATAGTTATTTTTGAGTCAGCTGCCACATTATATTATTCCTGAATGTTCCAACCTGATCTTCCAATTCAATGTCTGTATTGCCTAACCCATTATTATCATCTTTATACTCTTGTTTATAGCATTCATTTTCTTCATAGCAATTTTCTTTCACTAACGAAGTTGTATTAGCATTTATGAATTCTTGTTTGGTTCTTATCAATAATCTAGTTACTACTTCAGTGAATGTGCTTTGAGCAAGCTTGAACCGGTAATCTGATGTATTTCTAGCTTTTAGAATTCGAACGAAGGTCAGAATTTTTACAGGAGAATTTGCGTGTAAACCTAGCGTGCTCTGAAACAGTCAACGGCATATCGATCGTCTACATTGTTTCAGTAACTTCAGTATAAACTGTTTTATTACGTCAGGAACAATGAGAATTATTGCGTAAACTTGCTGGAGTTAATCACTGTTCTCGAAGAAAGTGAAAGGTTTTATGATTTGTGGTACAGCGTCTGCCTTAATGTGGTCATCTCATTTGAAGTTGGTTATTGCATTAGACTTCCGTTTACACGATTATCAATTTGTAATTAAGTACACATCTGCTTGATCTTGTCAATTATTTATTTCATTGTGCTGATTATGAGTTTTTTCAGCTTAAAGCGACGTTATAGATATTCCAAAGTATTTCACAACTTATGAACTCTGATCTCTTTGAAATCTCTAAGATCATTGTTTTAGAACATAATTCATAATTAATTTGGTGGAGGTAGACGAGGTGTGGTTTTCAGTTTTAATAAAGCCCTACTTTATCATGTTAGTTGTATGACCAAAGTTTGTAATTATACGAGCATAAATCCTGAGAATTTAACCAGCCTTATGTAATATGGGTTTTCATGATGGCAACAATAAATCAAATCTGTTCATTATTCAGGCTATAAACTAGTTGGCATGGCAACGTGGCTAAAACACCGCGGCGTAAACTGTGCCTAAGCTATGGGCTAAGTCGTTATGCTGCCTAACCTCACCTCCAGTAATATTCACCAAATCCATACCTGCCGAGGTAAATTGTACCGGCTTTCGATTATCTTCATCGCACTATCTGATTTACCTTAAATTTAAGCTACAATTGTTCCATATTCGGCAAATAAACAAATAATTAGTGAAACTTGGTTTTGTAAGTCGATTCCTTATTATATTTTTCTAACTTTGAATGATACCTGCCTACTTGTATAGAACGATACTTCTACCAATGCTCTAATAATAGCATCTTATTTCAGTTCAACTGCTGTAGTGGCACAGTTATTTTCAGCGTCTATCATTTATATTTCATGAAGGCTATTTGCTATTTCCAAAGAAATTCAAGAAAGACAACGTTTTGCGTACAAAGGCACCTCTAAAGTACTATAGAGCCTATTTTATTTACTCAGTAAGTTTGTTCCAACAAATTAAACACCATTCTTGCCAAGGTTGGGACCCTTCTAAATAAGGGGATCGTGCCTAGTGCCAATTAAAGCATACCTCTGTAAGACCATGTGAGTTCTAAGCATTAAAATACCGACAACTTACTTATGTTGTGGAATTTCCATTGGAATTGTTACTTACGTCATTTGATAAGTATTTTTATAATTAGTATTTCAAATATTTTCATTTGCTTCTTCTACTTAGGAGTTCACATGAATTGTGAATTTCAGATTAGGTACCTACCTATGATCGGCTTTTGCTACTGCGTATTTTTAGTTTAAAAGTTCTTGTAGATAGTTGCCAGATTTAACTCGTTTCATTCTTCAAAAAACGTCTTTATGCAGAAATAAGAACCATAAGCTAGTTTTTACCGAGACAAAAACTATGACATTCAGTCATATTATATCTTGTCTCTCAAACTGTGTTGCGTAGTTTAATTGAATCATTCCTTAAAACAAAAGAAAGATTTAAATGCGTCATTATTTCGTTGAACTCATCTCATTTTCTTTGACTGTAAACATGTCTATCTCTGTAATCCGTTCATTGCTAAGTTCAGTAACACTGTTAACTATTTCATTATCTTATCGTTTCAATTACTTTGTATCCTTATGTTAAACTGCTGAACTTGTTTCCTTATCTCTTGTTATCTCCTAATAAAGTATTGCAATCTTGTTTAGCTATCGTTTTCAGTAGTGTTGGTTTCGGATTAGAAATGTTTTTTGGCATATAATTTTTGTGCATCATCATCATCATCAGCATTATTAACTTGTTCAGTAATACCTTTGCCTTCTCATATAATGTTAGTTAGACTTGTATTTTGTCCATTACTTTTTTCTGCAAACTCGTGACGTTCCTCATAATTAAATATTCAACTATCATTGATAAATTGGTATGACGTCTTTAGCCGATCGAGTATCAAATCAGTGAAACCCGATTATAAAATATTTATTGCCCATAAAATCAACGATATTGTTGAGGAATATTCGGGTATAGATAGCAGAGATTGTACAGATAAGGACAACAATGTTGTAATAAATCTGTTTTTGATGAGCTGCAAATAATTTGGTGTTGTTCTGTTATCTTGGGTACAGTTGTTGACAGCAGTTATATTGCCTGTGATATATTCAAGGATCGAAACAGGAAAAAAGTTGTTTGTTGCTTTTGTGTGATTAGAAATTATTAGTCATCTTGTGCTTTGACACTTGTTGTGCCAAGATTCCTCGAAATGCCATAGGTAAGTGTTATTATTAAAATATTGCTTTTATACATTTCTTTGATCGTTATTTTCTATGAATAGAGATGGATTTATAGAGTACAAGAATTCATCTCATCCATCCAAGATACAGTAAAAGCAATTTTCCATTAAATAAACAATATATAAAAGGGAATATAAATCCTCAAAGCGGGCTAAGCTTGGTGTCAGATGTTAACGCCATAATATTTATGTGAAACCTAGTAGACGGGGCCTTGGCTTAGCCGGAAACTTCCTTGTCGATGGTAAAATTATCGCTTCCTCCAACGAATAAAGAGGTATCAGGTAGTTAGATTTACAAGATTTATCTAAGAGTAATGAAAAACTGAAATTGAGTATTATGCAAATAATTTTAAGAAAGATTACATTTCTATTGATTATATTCAAAAGAATCAAACATTTTTTAATTTTATAGATACTAAAATACTATTGGTAGAAACTCTGAAGGTTGACTGTGATGAAGTTATTATATGAGTAAAATCTAACAAAAAGCAAAAGAAGATCTTCTATGAAGAACTAGTCTGCTCTGCTCAACAAACTACTGAGATTGGATACTGTGATTGATTTACATATAGATGAGAGTAGAGGAGTCTTGAAGAATACGATTCTGCTGGGATTTTAAAATGTGGAGGAGTACTGAAAGAATCCCACTTCATTACAAGTATTGTGTTTATATATTGCAAAAATGTAAGTGAATTATTAAGCATATTATAAGGGCTGACACACCAGTAAAAATGTGCTAATTTGTAGATGCAATCGTCATACATACATGAAAAAAAAACCTTTTTTCATATTTCGTAAGTACTCTCTGTGACTAAACAAGAACCTGGTCTTTGATTTACTTCCGAGACAGATATCCAATCTTCTCAGTTATGGAAATTTTGATCCGTGCCTTTCTACTCTCTGACCTTACCTACGCTTTTCCTTATAAAACTAGTTCCCGCTGAGTTTTTATGTATTTTCTTTATTGAGCTGAGTTTCTTGTCTGCGTATTGAAAATGTCTTGTTTCCATGTTTCCAATATGGGCATTGTCGTTTATTGTTTTAATTATTTTATCTTCGTTCTTCATTTATATTCACTTTATGTTATTGCTTTGTTTTGCATAGTTATACGCAACAGCAAAGTCTCTAAGGAAACCACGTTTTGCAATTTGACTTTATGAAACCACAACGCCTACGCTGCTTGTGTGTTGTTCCTTAGTTCTTGTTATGTCACCTACGTTATTAAATAGTTTGATGTTTTCTTAGAAAAGCATAAAGTGTGGGAGGTTTACCAAAATATCAAGACAAACAATTTTCAAATTGGTTGGATAAATATTTATGGAGTTGAAGTGACTTTAATAGTTAGTCAAATTATTACTTTCCAAAAGTTTATCACGATAAATCTGGTAGGATTTAAACCCTGAAAATTTGGGAAGACGAAATAGACAGCATTAAAATTATTCAATCTCTTTAGAACTTGAGATTATTATGCAAGCGATAAACTGCTAGCCTCGAGAAAACGTGAGGGTAAGACCATTTTTAGTAGGTCGTTATTTCGATAAGGCATGCAGGAAAGTATGTTAGTAAAATGATCGGCTCTATCGAGAGACTTAAAAACGGATTTTCTTTGAGGAAAGTCTTCGAAAATTAATCTCTAAAAATATTTAAAGGTCAAAATGTGCATTTGTTAAAAATTGTAGCATCCAAATATAGCTTCTGTTACTTAATATATTTTATCTGCCGAGTCATCAAAATAAACAAAAATAATAATTATACCTAATTTTGCCAAAAATACGACAGTATGCCTTTATCATATTCATCATAATATTATTATCATGATAGACATCAAAGATATGTACCTAGTCTGTTTTATATAGCCACAAAGATACGTAGATATGTTACTTTATGAGTTTTCCAGGGCGTGGGAAGTTTCTAATTGAAATGCTATTCCTGTTGCCATTGTTATCTCTTCTTTGTCAACTAAATTAACATTTTATCAAAAGAAAGCTAGATACTAAATTTAATTTTCAATATTGTTGACGATTGTACTGTTGAAGATAATTAATTTTGCTATCTGGTGCGTAACAATGATCACCAGTGAAGAATGTTCCTAATTTAATGTATTCATAATTAATTGAGATTAATTATAGAATAATTATACTCGTCCTTATGTCAGTTATTTTAAACCCTTCTTCGTCTTTCACGTTGATGTCACTTTGAACAATTATATTCCCATCTACATTGAAACTTTCATTTCGATTGCCAATAGTTTTAATCAATGCTTGGCGCTCACTATTGGGCCAGGTGCTACCACTGTCCTCAATTCCACCCTATTCTACTTAGTTATTATGTATAGTGCTATGTATACATCCATGTATTATATGATACCACGCCTGCGTTCCTTGACCGGGTAAGCAGATATGCAGATTTTGCCAAATTGGAACCTGATATTACTTTTGGCATCAGTGTAGGGTGTTAAAGTGTATTATCTATGTGGGTATGGTTGCCAAGCTTTCTCCTATCTTCATGTGCCATAGCTTGTTTGAATTTAGACATCAAATTATCACTATCATTGTGTTTAGGTTAATTAGTATGATTTAGTTCTGAGTCATGATCTTTTGTCTTACTCCAACTTTCGTCAGCTTTCAGACCACCTGAATGCAGTTACATTTCACCATGTTAATTGAAATGACTGCTTATCTAACTTGCACTGCCCAGCCACTGGAAAACGTAAGCTTTCTAGGAAAACCTGAATGTGAGAACAAAATTCTGCGTAATTAATGAATTTAAATAATTTGAGTTAATCCCCAATAGGCAATTCGTATTATCCTGCAGTCTGACGTGTATTGTTATCAAAAGATTTCCGATAGTTACCAAGCGGGTCTACGTAGGTATACGTAGGTGCTTGTATGTAGATATATCGTTGTAAAATCATTTGTCATAATTAGTGCCAGTGTCCGCATGTGAAAGACGTGGTTTTTGTGCGAGACCGTGTGATGTTGAACTTAAGCGCAACTTGGGTTCAGGTTAGTTCTAAATCCTTTAACTTCCTTTTGGGTTTCATATGATCCTTTTAACCCCATCATTCTCGATTTTTTTTCTATGCTTTCATTTGCGTGACTTACTTGTATTTCATGTAATGTTTTTAAACTCTGTTCTGTATTTCGGTCTTTTTAAAGTCTTACAAGCATCGAGACCCATTCAGTTTACGTCACAGCCAAGTTTTATATCCCTTCTAACGAGAGTAACAGCTTTTTGATGTTTCCATTAACTGAATGTCCTAAATCACGCAGCTGCAAGCCGTGAGTATAGTCTAGATACTTTCTTAAAGAGTGAAATATTTCATTCTCTCCTCCACATAGTACTTATTGGGGATTATTTTTGGGATTTGCTTTTTGTCTCAAAGTAGAAGAATCTAATCCTGACTTACGCGCGTTTTTGTCACGTACTGCATCAGGAAATACCGCAATTGAACAGTTGTTAAATCTCCCGCGCCAATAGAAAACTAGGCTAGCGATATGTTTCGAAGGGCTCTTAGTAGGTACTTAACAAAGAGTATTTTTTCAATATCAATAATGCCTATTGGTTTTTGTTTATTTCCTCGTTTCGTGCGAGAAGTTTCGAGATCTTCGTAAACCTATGGAAAAATACAAGTTGTCTAAATGACAGTCATTATTAACAAGCTCTTCTTCTATAAAATTTTTATCATTTCTACTATCATTGTCATTTTATGCATCTTTCTTTTATCACATACATAATACATACGTGGGTGGTCTAATGTGCAACTTAATACGTATTTAAACATAACTTTCTTTACATGAAGCTTTCTCATGAGGAAGGTTGACCTTATCTTCTGTCCAAAAAGTTTCTGCTTTAATATTGTAATGAACAACTTTGTCAGTTTGAAATTAATCTCATTTGTGTGCGCAAGGGTTGTTTCAGACATATCTTGTTATTTGTTTATTTTTAAAGAGTCTTCCTTATTCAGGTGCTTAAGGAAGGCTTAGATCATAATTTTTAACCTTATTCTATTGAAACAACCTATTTGCTCTGTTTGTGCTATAACCTATAAAATGTCTGCTATATTTCTAAAGTGTTCAAAATTTTCGGTCATAAAGACAATATGTGCTCCAGCAATAAAACTAGGTAACTATGTCTCGGGTCTCAGTTTCCAACTATAAAAGCCAACATAGGAAGCTACACTTGTACGAACAATAAAATTGAACCATCTTGAAAGTTAGACCATAAGTATTTACTTGATATTCATGATCACAAACGAATAATTAGAACTGAAACGCGACGGTTCACGGGAAAATTCATTAGAAGCTACTGGAACTTTTGGGTCAATGTCGAAAGTATTTGTAGACACGACAGCAGATAAAGACAAAGAATTTCAAACAGCCAACAAGTATTTAAATACCAAGTACTATTCGTTCAATGAACTCAAGTTGATCTTTAACTAAATTGTAGTTCACGAACCTCGGCAAAGACACGGAAATTATTAGATCAATCGAGTTACGATTAAACGAATTTCTGGTAACAATAATGGAGATAGGTTCAATGTCTTTTAACCTAAATTGTCTTTTTAGTTTCAAGGCGTATTAACCGTTTAAGCCTATCTCTTGTTTTATCCAATTCATCCTTAGTTTTATGAAGACGGTATTGCTCAATGACGTTAACATTTTTGCGTATGCTTCGTAGATTTCCAAGACTAGATTTTTCTTCAGTACCATGTTGAAAGCGTTCTTTCAAAGATGTAAGTAGATTGAAATGTTTGAATCAATTGAAATATCGTGAATCAGCAGTTTGCAGCTCGAACCTTCTATGAATGATAGTTGAATTCAAAGGGCAATTTGATTCAGCGTTAGGTTCGAACCTAATATTTGAAGATTGGAAACCTCTTTATTTTCTGTTAGTCTGCAAATGCATCAACTAAAGCTTTGTGTTCCAAAAACGGTATCCTAAAACATTAATAAATGGGAATTACGCTTATCCGAAAAAAAGACATTAACTTGAATTCAAAGAATGTTGCGTCCACAATGAAAGCCTTACAAATGAAACTGAAAAATGTTTTCGCGCAATTTCTTAACCTATTGTATTTCTTTACTTCTCGTCAAGGCGGCAGTCTGTTGGTTTCCTAACCTTCTATTATCACGGGTTGGTAGAAAAGTTGAATTTAAATATTTTTGAAAAATGTTTCGCGCTATCGTTTTGCTATGCAAATTACAAAATGCTGACCGACTTATCATTATCAAATCAACATGTGTTGGATGCGGATTATTTTGATAAAACGGGGTATCTAATGAAACTTTGTAACGATGATAATTATTATAATTAACAACACTAATTATTTAATTTTCCGATTTTGAGATATGTGAGTATATTGTTCGCTGGTACGAAATCAAAATTTCGGAAATATCTGTGTGTGATTGTAATTTTTTCGTGAATATACTAGATATTAATGTTCTAGCTCTTGTTAAAGATTTTACCTACTCATATTATACACTGTTGTAATCCAATACTTTTGTTACACGTGCCTTGTTTAAAGTAGGTAATCCAGTTTAAGTCTGGCTCACAAAATTAGGGGTGAAAGGTGAGCGATGTAAGTCTATACCTAACATCCAACATGGTGGTTCACAAGTTTCTTAGAAATTTGGTTTTGTACAGACTTTGAAGCTTTATACATTTGATAATTGGAACGGATGCCTGTTTAAATATTATGGATACGTTGTTGAATTGAGATTATTGTGGACAATAACTTGTGATTATTTTACAAGTCTCACAAATGTTTAAAGAAATACCGGAAGAGCCGGTTACAACGTGGAAAAAAATATAATAACATAAGATGAATATACAATCAGGTATTTACAGAAAAGTGCACGCCATGACAATATATATAACCTTGTTGGTGAAGGTCGTCAAGCCACAATAAATGATTCTGGAGATATTGCGAGCAAGCCTGACGGGCAGATTGATGACAGCTTTAATTTAATAAATATTATAGCTTCTGTTTATCATGGAAACGATAGCCTATATACCAGTTTTCAACATTATCCAACACATCATTGTATGTTGAAAACTGGTATGTAGTTATAAACTATAAACTAGCATTCAACACATGACCGTAGCCAAAAGTTGTATAAATTCTTTTGTAACGACAGACCGCACCAAAAGGAGCAAGTTTTTTTTCATAGACCTATCATCTCATGTACCAAATTGACACGTCAAACAGCATACGATTTATTTAAAAGACTATAACGACGATAAAAACCCTGAATTATTTGTTATCCACGATTATATTTTTGTGTAATAGACTACAGTATAGTGTACTTGTAAAACTGAAATGAGGTCTGTAAAGTTATTGTACTGTCGAGCAACTATTCGTGAAATACTCGGTATTTTAGTTCAGTAAGCTTTTCAGGTGAATCTAAATGGAACCGCTTTAAAGTTGGCTTTCATAGCAATTTTGGGTACAACTTCTATTTTAAGGTCGTTTATATATTTGAATTCATGTTCAATATTAGCAGCATCGCCGTTCGACAAATTCTTATTCAGTTTTGATTCATTTTCACCATTTCGATTGAGTTTACTGTCGCTGCCTTATGGTGTTTTACTAGATTCCAAATAAAAGTTTTGTCAAGTACTTACTACTTTCATAGTCTAGTCTCCTTTATACCTTTTCATTAATAATTGCATTCACGTCTTCGAATTTTTTTTTCCAATTTTAGTCATCTTCATTTAGTTTATCAAACATCGTATGTTGACTACCATCAATATGATGCAACTCATTAGATCTGCGAGATAGCTTATGTAATGCATTCTTAGGCAACACGTTATCATCTGTTGCATACTAAGTTGATTGTTTGATATTATTCCCACCATGTCTATTGATAAACATAGCATTTTCTTCATCAACAGTTACTGTTACGATACCAGGTGAAAATCATCCATATTCATTATTTTATTGGGTTGGTTTGAGGACATGTCCTTGACTATATTATGGTGCTTATTGTTGACTTAATTAATATTTAATGTTTTGAATGTTGAGCCAATGATCTCCTTAATTTTGATTTCTACCTTTCTTTCCACTTTACTTTTATCACAAGGAACGCTTTCAATAAATCTGGATTGAGGTTCATTTACTGAAGACTTTTAGTGATTAGCGACGCTCTTTTCAGACAAAGAAAGGCTGTGTACGATAACGTTATCTCAGTACCTACTGACACACTCATACACTTGTATCTTATCAAAGCTTGAACAAGATTTTCTTTAAGCTTCTGCTTAATGTTGTCTCAATGTGATTTTTAATTAGCCTGAGTTATTGGTGATCAATAATGGATTTATATTCCACGATTTGTCTAATGGCTTCAACACGACCTCTCTCTATGATGACTCATTTTGATGTTAGTCATCAGACTCATTATTTTTATACTTATATTTTTTAATATAGAAAGTCTTATATTTTGCTCTTAAGTCTCCTATGGATACCTACCATGAATGTTGTCAATCAGCATATACCTATTACCTACCTAATGAATCCTTTGCCATAGCTAATCTTTCAACAGCAAATGACTTACAATGGCTGTTTGCAAAATATTATCTATTCATAATTTAAGTTTTTCATTCATATCTACATAAAATCCGTATACACAATATGTGGAGAATGCTTCCAGCTCTAGCGAAACTTCGTGCTCACGTCATAACATCTCCGCAATACAATGAATGAGCGTCGTTTGTTAGAACAAAGTGTCTCGGCGACTAATTGGAACATTTTAAAACATGACGTCATAAGTTTTATTGTTGTTTTCTTTTCTGTGATGGTTTCGAAACTGTTTAGTATTTATATTGTCTTTCTGTATGTATCTACTAGACTTTGGAACTATGTATAGAGACCCGAATTTTTAGTCGAATCTTTTGAGTCTGAAGCCCTTTTGAGACAACTTTAATTATTTTGTAGTCTGAGCTTAAAATTTGAAAGCGGTTAAATGCACTTAAGTAGAAAGTGTATTAGGCTTTTCTGAATGCATGAAGTGTTTCACTCGGTGCTCGGGAAAAACCGAGGGAATTACTAGCTAATGTGAATAAGAGTGGCTTGTAATTTAGCTCTTGAATCTTAATCTACGTATGCCTATGTCAATGTAGAGAGTTAAAAATGCACATAAATTAGCCTTGTAGCTATGTCTTATTTGCATTAAGTAAAGAACATAACTGTACTAAGCTGATTCATCGTGCTAATGAGATAAAGAGACATTTTAATTCTTATCTCTTTTACAACATATTTTTGTAGAAATTTTATTACTGCCACACAATACTATTGATTGATGATAAAAATTGGTATTTTAATAAATCCCGTGAATGCAAACAGTGTGGGTGCAATTGGATTAACTGCATCGTTACTGTTGACCAATCAGAGATCGACAGTAGGCCCTCTGTGCCCATAAGCTCAAAGATAACAGATACCGCATTGTGAAATATTTTGTTTGCTTTTCATTATTTGTGCCAATAGTTTTTTCGATTTTGGTAACTAATCCAAACTTTTAGTTTTTGATGCATAATTTAAAATTTTATTAGTAGGTAAATCATCATCATTATTGTAAATATGTAGATTTAATTTTTAATGTATTTTCTATTGATTTATGAACCTAAATACTTAGGAACCTACTAGGCTACTTTTTAACATAAGTTATAGATTCAAATGCCAATTATTTTCCCAAAAAATATGAAAATGAAAAAAAAAATGTATAGCAAGGTCTTTATTTTCTTTGTCTCAGAAATATGTAAATACGTAAAACTACATAGTTACGAAAGTATCTAGGCATAAATACTATCAGTGATAATTAACATGTTCAGTAATCTCAATAATCCTTCTAAACTGCCACAGGTGTTTACCTACAAAGAATATTAATAAAATATAGCAGCTGCTACTATTCAGTATCTATGTGATTGTCACCTAATGATCATTGTTGATTAAGTAAAGTCAAAAACCTTTGTCTTCTAATTTTCTTTGTGTTAATATCGAGAAACAAAGTGAACATCTTTCATGTATGGATATAATTACGTCGGTTTGGGCACTGGAAAAAAGGTATGTCGATCCTATTACAACACGTACCTACCTATATAATTCGTAGGTACAGATGAAAGCACCTACCTCAATCAATATCTCAGTCAAATATAGATTTGCAATCTTATCACAGTAGTGGAAAGTTAATGTTTGATTAGAAAAAAAGTCAGATTTACGTAGGTTGACCAGCTGGCGGATCGATATGAAACAGAATTATTTGGAATAATTTACCTACTACTATTTTACGCAATGAGTCCGAAGTACAAAAACTACTAGTAGCTATAATTGTCCTAAAGTGACTTGAGTGCAAAAATTCTCAAAATAATATTACATAGAGATCCAAACGACCTTCTGATAACCGGTACCGCACAGATCGTAGGTAATACAAAAAAACTTGATTTCCCAAATGATGCATTTTTAATTCTCTATCTTTTGTTTTTAGTGTCATTTTGTTTAACACAAATTGTCGATATGCAAAGATCAGAACTGGCACCATGGAAACTAATGGATTGCTATCGTTTTTCCATCTGGCTAACGTCACTATGCATCGTGTTATGAATACTAAGTGGTGTCGGTAGTTTCATTGAATATCATATGCGGGATATTAGATGGGTCGTTAGTTGAGGATTTTCCTTTATATTTTTAGTTGTTGTTGTTGTCCGTTGTCGTGGACTGCCTTTCCTTTCGTTTTGGGTGTATACTGATGAAGGGACTTTCGGTTTCATTTCTAGCGAAGGAACTGTCATAAAGAACTCAGTTATCAGGATATCAGGTTAACCTCGTTCATCACTGTCGAATTTATTATTGGCGATAGATCTACGGTCAGAATGGCTTTCGATCTTTTAAGTAATTCCCTCTAAATGTTATTAATATATTTTAAAATCACTGGTCGAAAATTACTGTCACGTAAATTATCCCTTACATTTAATAACCATTGATTTCCTGCAAAGAACACTAATTTATCAATGTGAGTGGTAAACTAACAACTCAAAGTAATAAGCGGTTTTATGGGAAATGACGTACTTTGTTACTACACGTGTAAAGCCTTGAGGCTTACAAACGAAGATTGTTTGGATTCCAGAATGAAGTAAATTGAAGAAAAAATACTAACCAAACAAACTTGTTTTAATAAACTCAAAAATTTTGTTAAACGGAGAGCAAATAGTAAATGGTACATTGGTCCCATTTCTTAGTTTCATTAAAAATAAATAATGCTGAATTTATTTCCTTGCCCGAAATAGCTAGCGACTAACCGTGGGTGTTACGTACATATTTAAGAGCTACCTAAGGAATACAGTGAGAATATGCAAAGAAGAAGAATTTAATTTCCTGCAACTGGGTCTTGTAATCTTAGGTAACCATGCTAACAGAAATATCGCTGAAGAAGCAAGTTCTTAACCAGTATTTTATTTTTAACCCTTTATGTATCAATTCCGTAAAAGATTGACCTTATGTGTAATAGTACTTAGTGGTTTGCTAAAACTAAAGCAAACGGCGAAATATATGGAGAAGTTAGCACCTTCAAACCAACAACAATTATTGATTTGTTTGATTTCCACTTCTTTTTTGTTATTGTTTGGACACCTTTTAGGACAATGAAAATACCTCAGTAATTTTCCGACAACGGTTTATGTGCCTACGTTATTATTTTCTTAATTGACGTTATCCACATAATTTTTAACAAAATTATTGTTAACTTGACAGCCATAGTCATCATTGTCATCCGTACTAATTTTAGCAATAATAACAATAGACACCTTATCTCGATCTAATTTTACACCTATTCAAAGAATATTTTTAACTTCCAAATCGATATAAGCGTGGAAACATTCTAACTCTATCAATAAATCACGAACTAGTTCTATGTTTGTTCCATCCATTTTGTTACCAATTCTGTTAGTGACGTCATATGTAAGAAAGTCGATAGTCCTCCTACGTCGAACAAATGTCGCGGTCATTGTAACTCCCATATAAACCACGTCATATTACCTATTTTTGCTCCATGGAACGGAAAAATTACATGAGTTATGGGGTGTTCCTTGGTTTATAAGGGTGTTTGTTTTATGAGTACTCCATTACTGCGTATAGTAGGAATTATTTTGTAGGCTTTATTCGTAATCCTAAATCTAAGTTGAACTGAGCCTAACCAATAGTTTGGTTGTTTTCATTCACCATAGGGACTGGGAGTCTCAATAATCTGAAAATAATTGGCACGAATTTTTTATGGAACGATACTCACTGGTTTACCTTTATCCAAGTCTTTCATAAAGTTTTAAAGTCAAACGAACGAGATTTTGACACTAATTTTAACAGATTAACCCAAAGGGAGTCGTTGCATTATTTGACAACGGATCTAAATGTCATCTGTGTTTCGTATCTAAATTTTCTTTAACGCAGTAATAAACCTTAAATATCAGATTTTAGAGTTCGTATTTTTTTGCTGTTACTATATTCATTTGTTTTGTCATTCCAACATTTTGATGGCCTGGCACTTTAAGTTACTGCACGTCTAAAAACTAAACCAGTTTCCAGCACTTTGACAGACATTTTATATCCCACCAGTAAATGGTACAAGACCCTTCGTCGAAGTGACTGTGTATATCTTAGTTTTAAAGCTATTGCGTTTATTTTTGCCTCTTTTAGCAATTACTTGAACTTCTATAGTTTACTATAGTTTGGTTTGGTATTTTATGATCTGTGTTCATATCGTCGTCATAGTCTCCAAAAATTAGCCAATGCACAACCAAATATTTCTTGGACTAAAATGTTTAATTTCTACAATTCCAGGGCCCAAAATCACACGATGCCAATGCAGCGATGACGTCTGGCCTAAAGATGGAGTCGAAGGGCACTCAGATCCACCTGCCTCTGATGGGTCGCGGCAGCCGAGGAGAGCTCAACGATAAAGTGACCTTCGCACAGGTCAAGTCACCGCCTTACGCTGAACAGCTCAATAATGGACAGCTGTTGGGGTAAATATATTTTGTTCTTTAAGTTACTCTAGACTTCTCACAGGGGGTGCATTGACGCCCACAGCCGCTGTGTTCTTCTGTTTTGGATTCATATAAGAGAAGAAAAAAAAACGTGGCAAATAAATAAGAAAACGTAAGAAAATGTAATTAGGGTTTAAAGCAAAGAAAATTTGTCTAGAACAATATCCCACAGTAAATAAAGTAATAAACCAAAGTATTTTAGATACAAATTTTGGTTACTTATATAAGCCACATTTGTTCTTAAAATTCTATGATGAAAATATATCAGCTAAGTACAATTTATATAACATGTAATACGAAGTTTCTGAATCCCTCGGTGAGGGACGGAGAGAGAATAATAATCCAGAGCAGTCTGGAAAAGCCTAAAACCAATTTCAGTTTACTTATAAGTTTCTGAATGAAATGAGAACGGGACTGCTGATGTTTTGATGTTGTATATTAGATTGAATAACGGTGAGGATTACACAAAGAATTATAATAATTTGGTAGTCAAAATTTGAAGCGAGAATTGTTATAGTCACCGTTAGGTTACGGATACCTTAGAAAATGAAAATTTACTGTGAAGAGATTTATAATATGAATAACAAGTATTGACAAAAAATATTCGCAAACTATACAGAAAGAAAGTCACAGAAAAATAATATCGAAATTGTGTCCAGACACATCTGTCGGCACTTAGATCTTTTAGTCAAAAAGGGTAGCGTGAAACCGTGCATAAAATAAGATACATTTTGTATTCAGCAAGCTCTTCTAAACTTCAAACCAGACTTTGTATCTTCGTATTCTCAGTAGGTACCCAAAAGTTTTTGTTAGCAACAAAAACTTGAAATGTATGCTTATCCGTTTCTTCTACGTTTGGACGTCATTTGGGCATCTGATGTATGTTATTAGCTTGGTTACAAGTATAAAATATATTTTTCATGAGTTGCCGTGTCCATGTTTTTTTGGGTCGGTCACAGGTTCAAGGCTGGAATTATTTAGGTTTTGGGTTGACGGAATTGTTTGGCAGTATTTGCATGTTCGATCTGCAGCTTACGTTTGCCAGTATTGGTATTATTTAGGTCATTTCGATGAAGTAGGAACTGCAAAACACCTATCCAATGCAAATCACCAAGTACAGTGAATTTTGGTGAACAAACAATTCTTAGGTGTCAAAAATATTTTTATGTTTCCAGCTATTGTATTATTCAATTCAAATATTAATAATAATTTGATTTACATTCAGTAAAAGGTTTAAAAGTGTAGCCACTTATAAATAAACGTTCAGTAAATAAGCTTATCAATTAAAAGTTTAAGTCAACATTTAAAAACGTAAACCTGATTTCACCTCAAGATGAGTACATACACTTACGTTTTGGCGCAGACATAAGATTTTAAACGAACATCATGGCGGGGAATTTTAATTAAGGACAACACATTTTGTGCTTTAAAACGCTGCCTATCTAGGGAGAAGGGTTGAGGGACTAATTTCCAGCCATCCTGTATGAAAGCGAGCGTAAAATAAACGTGATGGGAAAAACTCGAGTGAAACCGCAGACTTGGCTGTCGCCATGTTTGGAAAACAGCCAAAAAATAAAGGTACGAAGCTACAGAACAACATTGCGTTCATTAATAATACGGATTCAGGGATCGTGAAAGAATAATAACCGTTATAAGTTATGGTAGAAAAAATATTAAGTAAAGCTGTCGATAGTTAGAGACATTTAAAAATAACATTTATCGATTTAGGTACACCAACGCAAGAGCTCATTGATAAAATATCGAATTGAAGACCGAAATACAATGAATTCTATTGATGGCCTCAATTACAACTCAAATATATAGCCTCAGCAGTAGGCTATCCAAATAATTGTTTCTACTAAACTAGCCCGTTTTCAATAGAAATTACTTGACATCAATCTTCTTATGCATCGATAGATACTGAGAAATTATGGCTACTTACTTTTAATCCAGTAATTAAGTTCTGAGTGCTCTTCACGTTACCATTAGAGCACTCACGTGAAGCACTTTATGATTGGCTTTTAATTTCTGCAATTAGCATCGTAAAGGTGATAGAAGTATTTTTAGAATGCCGCGTAGGACGTGAATGAAATTATTTTTGCTCTTCTTCGCTAACCGAATTAATAATCTCTCTGGCTTTCGGCTGTGCTTGCTTTTAAATTGGTTTTGATGTTATTAATAGTCTTTAAAAGTCGAATCCATCAGATAATTTGTTTGAGGCATCCTCTGGTAATCAGTGCTTTTATCGACTTTAATCGTAGTTTCTTTTAAGTTGTACCTTATCACTATCTATTTAAAGCCTGCAAAACCAAGTTTTCTAAAACCTTGAGCTTAAAAATTGTTGATTTACTTATATCGTTCGTAATTTCTTCAAAATGTATAACAAATGTTTCTTCCGCTTCCACTCTGAGACTATTAATAGTACAGTTGAGTCATTCAGTAAAGGTTGCTGGCGATTGTACCCACTTTTGTGGTTTCCCTCCTTGTTCACTTACGTATACATAAATCCGTGCTGTTACATGTACATAATGTACCTATTTCTTTTAATCTTGTTGAAGAACCACTTCTCTAAGTTTGGGTACGATGTGTTGTGTTGAGTACACTTACGTTAGCGTCAATATATCATTATGATTTACGGGGTTAGAACCATAAGTGCTTAGTTCTTTTTATAGATCGGCTCGGTTAGAAATGATTGCGAAAGGGTAGGACGGCCTTTCTATAACTGCTCTTATACATTTGAATCTGAAGAGGAAACAGAATTAAACTGACATCATTTTTATAGTGCCTTAAAACATTTTTAAGGCTTACGCAATCGTTCCAAGATCACAATTACTTGTTACATTTACACCGTATTCTGCAAAGTCTGTAATATCGTTTCCTTTTAAATATTCCGTTTCCTATCTACGGTCGCTTTTATATTTTCATGAACAAGATTCGGGGTAAACATTATTAAGGCGTCGGCAAGGTTTGTTGGAACTACGCCTTTGTCCCTCCCATTACTTAGCTCGTTAATTTTATATGATATTACACTATTGTATGTTTCAAGGCTATACGTAATACCTTTGGTAACTTCAAGAGTGTTATTATTACTTGAATCGCGTTAAACTTGTTTTGAATGTGGTCATTTTACTGTATTTTGTTGTAGTAATAAAACTTTTGCTATTATTGTGATAGTATTAAATAATACCTACACGTCCTTCATCTAACTATAGATTTTTCCTATTAATTTCCTTATCATTGCCATCTATAAGTGCTGTCGTTAGGCCTATTTTTTATATAACCTTTGCCAAATCAGTAAATTCACCTATTAAATCCGTGACATTTATTTTTCTGTTCGGATCACCAAATAAATCGAGTCCTTCATTGTATAAACACCCGTTATTAATGGGATGTCACTCAGTATGTTCAATATTCGACGGCTCAGCCAAAGCATCAGCTCTTCAAGCGCTATTTGATGAAAATATATTTTGTCAAGGGTTGTTGAAAATTGATGTGACCGTTATATCAGTTTCAAGGACAAAACGTTAAAATTGGAAATTAAAAAGCAATTAATTCAGTATGATATTCTTTTTTACATTCTCATAGAAATGTTCCTAACAATTTTACCTTTATTCACAACTCAACAATTTTAATATTAAAAATTCTATTATTCGTAGCGACTCTACTAACTGTGTTGTTAACGGGATCCCACCGGATGCAATATTCAGATGAAACTTGTGAATTGAACAACACTTGACGTCAATAGCTCGTACACTATTAATGAGATAACTGTTAGATCACTTCGTAAAAACAACATTTAAAACTGTTGTTACTGTTTCTTTAACAAGAAAAATAATCTTTACGTTTACATAATTTTCAGCAAATAATTGTATAGCTGTATTTTAACGTTAGCGTCATTATATGTTTATTTTAATTATAGTAAATACTTCAACAGTTATATTCTGACTTATAGACTAATGTATTTTGATTTATAGGTATGTTAACAGAATGGTTTCCATTACTTTTATGGTTTGTTAAATACCGTTGTCATGTCGTACCATTAAAATTTCCATAGGCTTATTCAGAACATGCAATGGTGCATTAAGCGACAACTATTTTATATACAACTTCATAGTCATTTACTCAATTACGTTAATGTTTGTTATACATACTCTCATGTACTCTAATGTTTATACTATGACTTACACCACTGCATTTATTTATAAACACAAATCCAAAATATTTAGAAAAACAAACTATAGTTATGACAACACCTAAATGTTTATCAAAAGATTTAATATCCGAAACAGAAAATAGGACAGCAAGGTTTCATTTTTGTTTGAATTTTAAGTTAGTGCCAAAAAATATTTGAATAAGAAAGTCCATAGCTGACTTGATATCTCTAATTTTATTCGTATTCTGACCTTTTGTGTAATAAATATCATATTGTGTCATGATGTCACAATGATAATAATTGAATGGAACTCATCCATTACGAAGTTCGTGATATCTCTGTTCCGTTTCCGTAAACAATACTATCGCTTATTGACATACATTATTCAAGTAATATCATATTTGCGATGTTAATTATTAATTAGTTCATTCTTGACGTTGTTGGTTGGCAGTTGTATGAGCTTTTGCTCCTGAGTTTTTTTTCTTGTCAGTTCACTTGTTTTGTGGTTCATTAATGTGATTCCAACGGGCAAAATTATGTATCCTGTGACATATAATAATTTATTGCCTGACAGGTATTTATTGAATTATTTCTAGCTTTTGTTTGTTCATATTAGTGCTTGATAGATTTTCTTTGTTCACAACAGTGCTTCAAGTCAAGTCAAGTCAAGTCAAATCATTTATTTCACTTAGGCTTTCACAAGCACTTATGAACGTCAAAAAATATAAATAAAGTTGATTCTAGTTGCCCATTCCAAAAGTAGCTTCCTATGGAGAAGAACGGGCAAGAAACTCCATGCTTCCATGCTTTGGTGTACATAAGGGTATTTTTAATCAAGTGTATTCTAGGTTTCGTGAATTAATAAATTTAAGTCTCGAACAACCCAAAGTTCTGAGGTAAACAGTTTTTTGAATGCTTGATAATTTCTTACGGGATGATGTATTCCTTCACTCAAAGAATACGAACAAAGTACACTTCTTCCAATAATCTTCAGTAGGTAAACATCCAAGTATCGCTGGATTCCGTACTGTTTCGCAATTCCAACAATGCCAGTTGGCACTCTCCCAGCGAGTTGTAAATGACTGAATAACTGACATGACAGCGCGAATTCATGCCGTAAGCACTCTAAAATGGCCGTGTTTGGAACAATTATTAAAAAATACCTACCTGTCCTGAGCTCGAGGAACTCCCTAATCATATTACGTCAACTTTTTACGAAACCAATTTACTAAGTCAGTAATAAAAAGCTGTAGGTTACTTCATAAAATAGCTGTGAAAGATTTGTAGTGTGCTAGAATAGCTTTTTGTAACCTTAACCTGGAATCTAATGGCAGGGAAGAAAATAAATGTTCGAGTGATCGCGCACATCTCGTAAAAAGAAGGTCTGATTGTAATTAAGTAGCAGTTCAAGGTTCCACAATTTGTGATTGTGGCGTAAGTGATAATGATTATGAAGCCGTCTATGTAGAAGATAATATAGTTGATATAATGAAACACCCAGACAGTCTTCATTTAGACTGTCATGATGTAAATTGAAGTCTATTTTTAGCTGTATTACGTTTAGAAGACAATGAAAATAAAAACAGTTTTGCGCTGTAACTAAATTGAAATGAGAAATCCGATTGAATTGAATTTTAAATACGAAATTACGTGTTTGTGTAATAATTTTTATTTTTTTGTTGTTACAGAGGCTCACAGATTAACCTGTGCAACGGTGGAGCCGGCACTACAGCCATGACGGGCCTTCCAAAAATACCCAACGGGTATGGAGACCAGAAGAAACCCATGGCTTCGCTCACACACCTCCCCAAACGCCCTCCAGTAGACATCGAGTTTTCAGACCTCTCATACTCCGTCAGCGAGGGAAGAAAGAGGGGATACAAAGCTTTGCTCAAATGCATAAATGGTACATTTAGATCTGGTGAATTAACTGCCATCATGGGACCTTCTGGAGCTGGAAAGAGTACGCTTATGAATATATTAGCGGGTTACAAGTAAGTATCCATAATAATACAGTATTATTCTTGAGTATATTTATTCCGCATTAGATATTAGTGTCAGATAAACTCTGGGTCAGGTTTTGTGTGCATGTACAATTGTACACAAAACCTCTGAATGACGTTAGTGCCCTAGGTTATGACGCATGAGCTTCGTATAGGTACGCATTATAATACAACATTGTTATTCTTCTTGTTCATGGCCTTGATAGTAATTAATATCACCTTTCTTTTGCATTAACGTTACGCTTTCTGCTTTCAGAACGTCCAATGTCAGCGGATCAATACTCATAAACGGCAAGGAGCGAAACCTGAGACGGTTCAGAAAGTTGTCTTGCTACATAATGCAGGACGACTGTCTGCTTCCCCACCTCACGGTCATGGAGGCTATGAACGTTTCGGCGAATCTAAAGTTAGGGAAAGACATGACAGTCACTGCCAAGAAGATCGTGATAGATGAAATTTTGGAAATGTTGGGGCTCGCAGAAGCAGGGGACACGAGGACTATAAACTTATCAGGCGGCCAGAAGAAACGGCTGTCCATAGCTTTAGAGTTAGTTAACAATCCACCTGTGATGTTCTTCGATGAGCCTACATCGGGCCTGGACAGTTCATCGTGTTTCCAATGTATATCGCTTCTGAAGTCGTTAGCGCGAGGCGGTAGAACTATCATATGCACTATACATCAACCGTCCGCAAGGCTTTTTGAGATGTTTGACTTTTTGTACACATTGGCCGACGGGCAGTGTATATATCAAGGAAGAGTTAGTGGTTTAGTGCCGTTTTTGTCATCAATGAACCTTCATTGTCCGAGTTACCACAATCCTGCTGACTACGGTGAGTGTTTATTACTTTGATCCTTTGGGTGAATTTCAACAGGTCCAATAAAATCTTCATTTCCGTGGATTTTTTATACTTCAACTTTAGAACAAGAAAAAATAGTGTTTACTAAAGTTTTTGATAAGATATGTATTCTTACTTAATATCTAGTAGATAGCTTAAAAAACTAACGAGATATACAAGACTAAAATTTTCATACCACGGCGGTGAAACTTGCATGCACGGCAATGAAACATGCGTCCATGGCAATGAAAACTATTCCTGCAGCCATCGTTTTGACATATCTTTCTCTTTCTTTTCTTAAATACTCCTCTAGTAAAACAACCTAAGTGAACCTGAACCTGAAGTGGTGTGTAAGTTTATCATTTTGTGAGGTGAACGTGGAAATATCTTTTTGTAGTTGACTATATAGTACAAAATGTTTTTTTTCTTAATCATGCCGTGGCGATGAAAACATAAGTCACGGTAATGAAACATGCGGCCACGGCAATGAAACGAAATTGTTTTACAAGGCATGGCAATGAAAATTGTTTCATTGCTGTGTATTTTTTTTCATTTCCATAGCAAATTTTGACCACGGAAACCACGGGAATGAGAGCACGGCAATGAATATCAAGGCAAAAACATCAAAAAACTAAAAATCTGTTAATAATTCACAGTAATTAACACGTCACAAATAAACATAAGATAGATGGCATTGTACCGAATGATCAATTAAGAGGACAAACTTATTCAAACAGAAGTAAGACCTATCCACGGCGATGAAAGAAAAAATGTCCAGTGATAAAAAAATTGCATACTTGCATTTATGGCGCGAAAACGCAGGCACGTGCACACGTCATGCCACGTCGAACACTTGACGTCCACTAATATGCAACATTTAGCGCACAGCGGGAGGGACGCAAACCGTTAGAAAAGGCAATATTCTCAAATATGTTTAGGACATGGCGATGAATGGTAGTTCTGGGACAAACTATTTTTTATTTACCATTTGTTGTATTGTTTAAATATTTGAACAAATGTAGTCCGTAACAATACTTTAACTATTCACGAATCAAATAAAAGTAGGTTTTAATATAAATAACTAATACATTTTTATCAATAAGGTCTAGTACACATCAAGGTGACGTGTGGACAAACACGGCAATGAAAGATTTTGAGGTTTAATTTTTTTTTTTTGGAGAACCAATTAATCCTATTAACAAAATATTTAGTGCTACACATAGATTACTATTTCACCTACTTAGAAAAAAATATTTGAATATTATAACAATGATTTTTAGTACCGATTTCATCGACGCCACGCAATTTTTGGTCCCGGGAAATTCACCCCTTTATGTCTTGTAGTCTGTTAAATCAACAATTTATAGGTAGTATAATTATCCTTGCCTAAATAGGTTTCTTAGTAGGCATTTGATCCTTCGTCGCAATTGCAGTAGTATGACTTCAGTCAAACATGGAAGCACCCAATAAAATGTAAGGTCGGTTGTAGGAAATTCAATACTTGATTCTTAAACAAAGACTTGTCACATAAGTAAATATGCAGGAATGTTAATAATTCACGCACTTCATTGTTCAATAGTGTTTCGCTAAATAGGTAATTATCCATGCTAATGACATGGTGGTAATTTGCATTTTCTTAATCGTCTACTTGTCTCATCGCTGTAATTACCTTTAATTCACTTTCACTACATACTATTTTAGTTTTTCCTGCAACAAACTGTGTCATTTCAGAAATAATCCTTTAGGATCACCTACAATTTTGATGATCTGTCTATTCTGTTCCTAGTACGTAGAAATAATTTAAGTCTTTCTACAATTTGGTCTGGTCACCTGTTTATCGTGGTGCACCACAAATAATATAAATTCAAATTGCAATTTTCATCACTAATAACATATATTCCGTGTATCTGTGCAAGCAAATCGTCCGTTATTGAAATACCACAATTGCGATCGAAGTTTGTTTATTGGCTCAACGAGTTTGTTCTCATTCGAAGTGGACCGAGTTATTTGAGTTGTAAACAGAATCATTAACTGTTGAGATCACATGCATCTCCTTCAAAGTTTTTTGTCCCAGTTTGCAAAATAATTAAAAGAAGTAGTAAAGATTTAGATAAACTACCTGTACCGCTTTGCTAGTATCGTCCACATTCATTTTCTTTTCGTTTGGCTCTTAGAGTGTTATTTGCTCGAAGCTTATAAGTAGTGATAAACTAACCTTTATATATATATTAGGCTATCAATTCAAGGATATTTTGGACTGATAGGTTAGCTCCAGCGATAACCTTTTTCCCACGAATAAAATAAAAAACTCTTTCAGCTTTGTTTAGCTAGAGGCTACTACATCTAATATTATATGCTTTACTCGTGTATTTGAGTTAAAAACCTGACTACCAGAGTAAGATAATTAGAGACCCTAACCAGATTACAGTAGCAACAAAAAACATGGGAAATAATAACGTAACCTGTTTCTCTGTGTACCATGGGACGGCCTTGTCGTTTGTTATGGGATGAAGGTTAAATTTGTTGACGCTTATTTTTATACGGACTGTAGATTGAGGAAAAAACTGTAGTGATGTCGTGCCGGTAATTATATACATTTTAATTATGTCGCTTAAAGAAATTGAGATCTTGTACCTTCAATTGATCATCAAAGAATTGATCTTCACAGAAATATTAATGTAGGTTTTGAGGTAGTTTTACCTCCTCGAATGAATTCAAGGAGACAGTAAATTCCAGATTTGCCGGATTCATCTGGCAAATTATTTCTATCCAGATAAATTGATCACGAACATGCTTTAAACTAGCTATCGAGTTAATTATAAAATCTGTTATTAGGTATACAAAAAAGGGTGGCAAGGTCTAGCTTAGCCATTCTAAGGCCCTTAACCTAGAATGGCACCAAACATAGGCACCGGTACAAAACCTAATGACGAGTATGGTACACAAACATGGTTTCGATACAAAACCTATACTGTAGCGAGTTTCGAAGAAACCGGTATAAAATGACCGGCAGTAAAATTGGATGCTCTTGGTTGAATTTCCTTATTGTGATATCGACCTTAATCTGTACCGTAACTTTTTAGCGTTGCAATAACCTACTTAGTTGCGTTGCTCGACTTTTTAACTTCTGATGGACATAAACCAACAGTTTTCGTTATTTGTGCTTATTTAACTTTATATACCTAGGTCAAAAAGATAGATCTTCCAACATTGTTGTTTGTGGGATCACCTAAAATACACGTTATAATTTACACGTTTGCACCTTCTTCTGGACTTAAATTCTTTCCTAGGTTTTATCACTTAAGATGGTCAACAAAACTGAAAACAATACTGAAATAGGTTCAACGTGAAGTTTGGACTTGTAATAACATGTGGTTTAATGTGTGATGTTTCTTCTGTTCCAGTGATGGAAGTAGCCACAGGCGAGCACGGAGACTGGGTTCACAAGCTAGTGATGGCAGTCAACAAAGGCAACTGCGGCCGAGGCCAGTCTTCATCATCATCATCATCATCCTCCGTACCTCAGAACATGAACTACAATAATCAAACTAGCAAGAACAACGCTCAGAAGGCAGAACAACAAGCTCTTGCTATTACGATAGGTAAGACTATCAAATGTGATAGAATTGCAACTAAAAACAACGCTGCACTCGAAAAATATGCTGACAGTTTAGAGAGCCAAGATTTTTCTCAATATTAAATGTAATATAAGCACGTGAATGTTTTGACTCAAAATATTAAAAGACGATCGCTATGCAATTCATCTGAATGGGGAAAGAATTTTGAGTCTTTGCCAAATAGATCAATCCAACATTGTGGATTTATTTAGCGCAAATATTTCATCAAGGACGCACTCACCTCTAGTTTCTAACCTACCGTATTCTTGTTTTCAGATAAGCCCACCTGCACTGTGATAGACATGTCGGAACCAGTCCTAAATCCTGAGAAGCAGAACGCTTTACCCAACTCCACTAACTTAGCACCAGTTACCTGCACCACCTCACTGCTCGACTCAAGCGAAAGCTTCACAAAGAAACCTATTAAGACCGGCTTCCCTACATCAGGGTGGAAGCAATTCTGGATCTTATTGAAACGTACTTTTAGAAGCATTTTGCGGGATCAGATGTTGACGCACTTAAGACTCTGTTCTCATACGGTGGTTGGGCTGTTGATTGGGTTCCTGTACTATGATATTGGGAGAGACGCTGCGAAGGTTATGAGCAACGCTGGCTGTATATTCTTTACTGTGATGTTCACTATGTTTACTGCTATGATGCCTACTATTCTTACATGTAAGTATTATACATTATATAAACCTGTACATATTAGCTGCTACAAATTATATTTGACAAGTACTTTGTATGATTACCATCCACGGTATACTTATGAACCCACTGCAGTTCCTTGTGAAACCCTTTTTATAAAACGCAAAAGCAATTATAGCTTTTAGTAACGGGTACCTTATTTATATACTTATAAGCATTTCTAAAATAATTGTTTTGTTCTTGTTTCAGTCCCTACTGAGATGAGCGTGTTTGTGAGAGAGCATTTGAACTACTGGTACTCGTTGAAAGCCTTCTACTTCGCTAAAACTATGGCGGATCTACCGTTCCAGGTAAATATTTTATTTCCATCAAGACTTAAACTTAGACTTCTTAACAAAGGGTGTCGTATTTTTCGGGTAACTGAGCCATGGAGGTCAGATAGGCAGTCGCTCCATGTACTCAGCTGCATCTGGTTAGACAGGAAGCCGACATACATAGTGAGGAAAAGGCTAGGCAGATACGATATTATTGGACCTAGAATTTTTGTAGGCAAAGATAGAAGCACTATAAATCAACACTAAGTGGTACAGATAAAGATACATAAAATAGGTAGGAGGAAAAAAATCACATATTCAAACTATTTACATATAGGTATATACATTTGAGAGACATTATCATTAGTCCTGTTACTTGAACTTTGACTGGAATAATATTTGTCGATACAATGTAGACATGGCAACAATTACTATTGATAGAGGAACCGATACTTTACTTGACTTCAATCAACAATTGGTTTTGAAATATTGACATTAATCAATCGATCAATGTCAATTCAAAATTATCGATACCCTAATAATTGGCTAGACAAATATACCGTTGTTGACTTAGACAAAGTATTATAAATGAACACCTGTGTTGATAGGTATCTTTTCTAATCACAAAACATACGTAACGATGCACCTGTGTATTATCTCCATCAAAATACAAACAAAAAATCTTGCGAGATAGTAGAGCTACTGATAAATAATCTTAACACTTATTTCTACCGTACTACGGACCTCATTCGAATAACAATTAATGGGATTTCTCGTCCTTTCCAGATTGTCTTCAGCGGCGTGTACGTGATGATAGTGTACTTCATGACAGGCCAGCCGATGCAGACAGACCGGGTCCTCATGTTCACGACCATTAACATCCTCACGGCCCTGGTGGCGCAGTCCCTCGGCCTGCTCATCGGGGCCGCTATGAAGATCGAAACCGGGGTCTACCTGGGTCCAGTCACTACAATCCCCGTAGTGCTCTTCTCAGGCTTCTTTGTTAACTTCAACGCAATACCCAGCTACCTGCAATGGCTTACTTACCTCAGCTACGTTCGATACGGATTCGAAGGAGCCATGCTGTCAGTCTACGGTTTTGGAAGAGAAAAACTCCACTGCTCTGAAGCTTATTGCCACTTCAGGAATCCTAACTTGTTCTTGAAGGAAATGACTATGGACAAAGCGAACTTTTGGATCGATGTTGGCGCACTGAGCGCACTCTTCGTCTTCATTAGGGTAATCTCTTATTTAGTGTTAAGGTTCAAATTGAAGATGATGCAGTAGGCGCATGCACAAAACGATAAGCTTCGTTGGCGATGACATTTCTTTCAATTTGTCGATTTTGATGGAATCGGAGTTAAGTGAATCTTTGCGTGATTCGGTAGCGTGTTTGTGTACCAAGAGGATATTATGAATCATTCCTAAGGATAAATTATTATGTTTAAGTTTGAGCTTTGTGTGGTTGCTGATGAGGTGTTCAGACTCGCAGAGTATTTGAGAGTTTGTTTTTTAATATAAACGTGTTGTCACAGCTAGCTATGCTTTAATATTAGGGATGTACTTAATGGGGTATGCCCCGTATAGCTCAACGGTCTTAAGTCCGATTCTATTGCAAAATTCTTTGATCATCACGGATTCTGATAGCAAGTTCGTAGTTTTAATAATAAAAAATAGTTTTCGAAATACTTTAGCTTTTTAGTACGCAGATAAAGTATAGATTGTTTATACGTACCCATAGGGATAGTTGTTAAGGTTTTATAGGAAATCGGGCCCATGACTTAATTTTTAAGTTCCTTATTCGTGATTTTTCATATGTTAGTTTACGACTCATTTATAACATCACGCGTAGGCGATATCAACTTGTATGTACTCAACATTCTTAGGTATTTAATTAGTATTTTAAAGTACCTTTCATTACGCTAAAGATTTTTTCGTAAATCTCTATGTCTATCCTAATTACCAGTATTTATTATTAAATAAACGACTGTGATTTTTATAATTTTGTTGTTTCAATTTATTCCTGGAAATACATCTCTATGTTTATTTTATTTCTCTATTCAACGACAAAGAGAGATAAACAGAATGATGAGGTAAAGTAAAGAAAGTCCATATTAATCGTAAAAAAAAATGCAAAAGAAAGGCCGCATACCAGCGCCACATGCTACACGTATCGAAAATTCACGTCGCCACAATCGTTGCGCTACAATTCAGCTTACTACAAATGAATTGTATTATATACCTACGCACATCGGAAGCACAGTTGTAGCGTGGCACCGCTTTCAGCATGTCGACTTCATCTTCTGATGACGACGATTTCTTGATGTGGCGATTCATGAGAAAAAATAAGAGGTTATTTAAAAAGATAGGTACTAACCCTTTTCATTGAATTTTTCACCATTCGTAGTCCAAATAATTTCTGTAATCCCTCTGTCACTATAATCATGTAGTGTATGATTGTATAATATAGGGCTTTTTCGACATCTGCTGTAAAATTCAATGTTGTTTTTCATTTTCTCAAACCAACGCGACACAAAAAACGAACAGGCTCGATCTAGAACTATTGTAGAGCGGATGACGTCTCGCCACAAATGTTTCCTCGGTGTGCGTGCTCATGTAGGAATATGGGGGTGTTAAATATGTCGCATTTCATATGTGGCGCTACAATTGTGGAGAAACAATTGAATGACTGATGTGCGGCCTGGCTTAGGTACAGAAATACCAACAGTCCTCAATATTATGTATTCCTATTCTGTAGATATACTTGTGTTTGACAAATAAATTATCTTCCCCTTTATCCTCTTCTATAAAAAACACCAGTGTATTAGGTATTAAACCATAAATAATTTATAGCAGCGCCATCTATTGTGAATGAGCTAAACTTTCAGATCAAAAGCATCTTTGCTTGCAAATGGACGAAAAGTTTCACACTTTCTTCAACAGATCATGCTGATTTAAAAATATTATTTTTCATTGTTTATTTGCAAAATACATATTTTTGACGACGAACAAAAAGACCAACTAGGTTTATTTTATGACAAACATTTTAAGCTAAGGATTATTTTTTTTTTTAGAAATAAGGGGGCAAAATAAAATAATTTTCGAAGGCCACATTTTTTTCCTACAAATATAATAAGCAGATAGCACAGTATAAATTACTATAAATACAGAAATAAGCTGAAAAGCTCTAACTGAAGAGAATGCTTTTACTTTCGCATGCCTATATATGTCAAAAGGACTGATCCGATCCGGCTTTGCTACGTGAAAGTGCCAAAGGACTAGCACTGGACAAACCGAACCTGGAATACCTGAACTATCTACTACAGGCAGATCTCAACTCGCCTTGTCAATAGAATACACCAAAGTTACGTGAAAGCCATTGAGTTAGATCTTTAACGTTTCTGCGATAATTAAAATTATATTGTAACTAGCTTCTGCCAGCGGTTTCATCCGCATCCTGAGCGAATTATTCCCCCATCCGAGTAAAAAATTCTACAAAGTTTTTTTGCTGGCATGCTATATTACTGTCAAGTTTCATCATTATCCGTGGATGTACATACATAAAAATCATCTTTATAATATTCGCGTGGTAGGCAAGTAATTAGTATAAATGTATGAACAATCCATAGTAAGTAAGCCTGCTGAATGGCGTCCATTAACACAAATATTAATTAACAGTTGTCATCATTATTTACAGATGTCATTACTTCAACAATAAATTGGTGATCACTATCTAGATACCGTTTAATCTACATCAGCACCCAAAAAGCATTACCGTACAAATAGCACCCGTACAAAACAGCCTGTTAATGATTCGATATATTAAATGCCCATATATCGTTTCGCAAATTCACACTCGTCCGGGATACGATTAATTTGTAATCGAGGACATTTCCGACGCGCGTCCATTTAGATACCTCTGCTTGGACCAAGGAGGGAGGAAAGATAGCGGAGATGCCTTAAGAAAGGTAGGTCAGGCGCCCTCTTGAAAGTCAATGCAAAGTACGGTAGGCGTGATCAGGTTCTAGAAAAAGGAGAGGCGTTTGGGTCCCTTGTCAAATAAAACAATCTATCAACGATTGGTCTTGATTGATAGGTGATTCTATTTTCAAAATAATTGTCGAGTTCTATAGAATACGTGTAAGGGTGGAGCTAGTAACGTACCTCGTCCCCCGATCACTCTCATTTTAGCGCGCAACTTTCTGACGAGACATTGTATTATAGCATCTCCGCTAGTCGTTTGGTTCTCCATGGCTTTGATGAATCGATTAATTATTACTGATCGATCGGAGTCTTTGGTTTAATCGGATCGATTAGTGGTGATCGGTTAATGAGGGTGTGATGAGTTGCTTATTGAGTTTGGAACCCCTGATTTGCTAAACGCTGCGGTTGTAAATTGATAACATAACGTGTTCGCCTGTTAAGAGATTGGGTAGGAAGAGGCGAATTATGATGTACTTATTGATTTCTGTTAACCTATTTATTATTGAAGCTAATTTGATTGGCTGAACACAGTATTGGAAAAATTTTGCATGTTTTATAACTGCAGTGACGACCAAACTATCGTTTACACAGAATGTATGCTGCCATAAACTTTGGGAATGAAAAATCCCATCAAAAACATTAAATGTAAAAAAAGCCAATCCTCTACGCAGTTCCTCCACCGTAAAAAGTTTTGAGATCGCATAGAAGCCAAGTCCTGTTCAACTTTAATTGTAATAATAAATCAACATTTTGTGACTATATCAATTAAATAGTTTTGTTCACATTACAATAATATTGACTTGGCCATGAGCACAATAAACTACAAATATAATACGGCATATCTTGGAGAGGTGAAAGTCAAACATGGAGTTTAATATCACAGAATTAAATACATTTAGTTTATTCAATCGTTACTAAATGACAGTCAGTATCATCCATCACTGAACTGCACATGTACTATGGCGGATGTTTAGTCCATGGTGATCTCAAATTCTAAGTCTTTTAAATCCTTGTCTAAGTTCTTCAGTGCATAATCATTCCAATCGTAAAATCATGTCCATATAGAATTTATCAATTCAATGGTATTTACACATTATTACAAGGGCGACTTTTAACTTGTGCTCATGGCCAAGACAATATTATTGTAATATGAACAAAACTATTTAATTGATATAGTCACAAAATGTTGATTTATTATTACAATTAAAGTTGAACAGGACTTGGCTTCTATGCGATCTCAAAACTTTTTACGGTGGAGGAACTGCGTAGAGGATTGGCTTTTTTTACATTTAATGTTTTTGATGGGATCTAATTTATTTTTTGTAGGTCTCTTTCTTCTCTGAGTATCTCTTTCTTCTATAGTATATAACAAATTAAATTTACTTACATGCAACTAACTAAATATATAACAAACTAAATATGTACACCTAGTTAGCACGTAAACAACATTTTTTTTAAATAAAGTAATAATTTTCGAAATTGACGAATTTTAGAATCAAATATCTTTTAGAACAAAAGAGATTTATTTCAGAGGTAGATGGCGCTATCACATGTAATTATTTGATTTTTTTTTAAGTACTACTTATACTAAGCTATGTAACGAAACCATAGCGCGATTTAGACCAGGACAACGCCATCTATCGAGCGAGCATGCAGTATGTATCGCACTGCATTAATATGAAAGATTTTATCATTGTTCATTTCATTTTAAGCTAGCTTTTTTATTCATATGTATGTACATTTAATACATAATAACAATATACCACACTACGTACCAATAAAACAAATAGTAACATTTTGTACATAAATAAATAACAAAGTTATCAATGCAGTCAAAATTCATTCACAATGTTCTTGAAAAACCGCAAATATAAATTTGTTTCCTATTTTTTTATTAAGTTTTAACGTTTTTATAATTTTCCCTTTATATGTAGCTAGTAACCTATCTTGGTGCCAAATTTGAAGGTTCTAAGTTTGCTAGAAGTACCTTAGACTTTTGATGATCGGTCAGTGAGTGAGTCAGTGACAAAATGGTGTAACTTTGATCGCTCATAACTCTTAAACTATTTATTCAAATGTCTTGTAATTTTGAGACTGAGCTTGTTCTAATACTTACTCTTGGTCATCGAAAACCTAAACTCATAGCTTTGTCCACATGGAAGTTACAGGGGGCTGAAATAGCCGCGAAACGCTTCGAGAAAAGATGGTACGGCCGTGCCCGCTTTGCTCGAGTCTTGGCTGGGGCACTGCCGTGCCCTCAGATACGAGCTTAATCTCCATAAAATATAACGCTTTTAAATAGAAATTAGAAGTGGCAAATTTATCATGTAGCGGCCAAGATAAACTTAGAAAGAAATACAAACTACACTACCACCCCACACATTTACACTCAAGTTTCTTTTCCCCACTCTTAAGAATATTAGTTATCCAGGGACCTCTTTCGCCGCGTTTAAACCACATTAGAAAAGATAGCCACCTTAAAATAGTAACACTTTTCCTACCAGGAGTGCAAAGGTTAAAAGATAAAGATAAAAAGATATACGAGGCGGCTGCGAAGCACCCGGGAGCATGCCACTGTTTACTGACAACTACAAAGTTTGCAGCATTAGCACTCAAGATTACATTGTTGGGATTTTCAAGAGATACTACTGTTGTATGAGTTTCTTGATTTACGTCGTAGTTTCCAAAGAATTTTATTTTCTGGGGTGTTGGAGTTTGGGGTTGTTTGTTTGCATAAAATATTGCTTTGGTTTGATGCAACTTATCAATTTGTACAGATGATAGCAGATCAACCTACCCGAATCTGTCAAATCTTACAAATAGAATATTAACCTTCGTCTATTGTGATAAGATTGGAAATCTATTGTAGTTTGACACATAGAGGTTCATACACGGACGTCTGTACATGGCGTTCGTCTTATCTTAGTTCTTTCATTAGTCCATTACCTCATGATCAGGTATCGTTAAAAGTGGTAATGTGAATTTCTAATTTGTTTGAAAATGGCTGGATAGTGCTATTAAATAAATGCTTATATTATTAATAATTGCTTATTCTACGACATCCCGTAAAAGTCCTAGGTATTAAATCTTTTAAAAGCACACTGCACGCTAGAATAAAAACTTCACTTGGGCTGACTATAGGTATACCGCTAGAATACTTAACCACATGCTGCTATAGCCTCTAAAAGGCGAACTTACATAAAGAATTCCTCAGGCCAAATACCACAAGAATGCTTAAGAGTTTGAAAACTTTTTTCCCCGTTGTGAAATTAGCATGGAAATAAAACATTTACATAAGAAACTTCGTTTTATCTTGTAATTTCTATGTTAATCAGTTTCGTTTGACCTTTGAAATGGCCGAACAGAAAACAACTTCACCAAAATTAAATTGATTTTGTTCACTGTTGGAGTTGGATTTTGCGAAATTATTGTTTGAAGGAAATCAGAAGTAAACTTTCCTGATTAATTTTATTACAAATTCAAATAGATGACCAGTTTGGTGCCGGAAGTAATTTGAACTGCTTATATTTTTTATTGGATTTGTTGAAGATATAGACCTCTATTTCTTATTAAATAAGGAAGTCTTTGAACTGAGTAGTAGCCAATCCGTAAGATAGCCATTTTTTGTGTGATTAGTATATCAGTCATCAATTTACTTTATCGTCTGAAATCTTAAAATAAAACAAGAATTTTTATCAGTCACATTATATTGATGATTTTTAATCATTTTACCAAGTTAATATTCAAGAATAGAAACAAATAAACATCACAATAATCCCGAACTGCTCGAAGTCAAAATTTGTCAGTTTATAAAACGTCAACAACAAAGTTGTCACATTGACTTTACTAGTACATTGGTACAGCGCCATTTTGAGAGTCCGTTTACGTTTATACCGAAGCATTTTATTACCTCGTGTTACAGACTTTAGTGTAGTTTTGATCCTTTCGCGATGTTACTACTTGTTTTGAATACATTTGGGTTGGTGATTGCTGGTGGGAATGGTTATGACTCGTTTTAAGATTTGTAAAACTTATTCCTGAATTTTCGATGGCAGTTATATTTGAGCTGAACTTTACACGATAAAAAAAGACGAGCAGAAAGCTAGGTTATGTGTTTTAGGAGTCTCAATGGAAAATAGCCCACTAAGGAAATAATGGATAACGTTTCTAACATTAACCTTATCTCGTTTCTCCATCATCCATTTAACAAACCACAAGTATATTTCTCTTTAACGCATTACAAAGAAACAAGAGATTTCCTCGCCACATAAACAAATTACAGAAACCGCTTGCCACAAGACAATTTTTAATCCCCCGCATTTTCCTTACGGCCCAAGAATTGCTTACCAAGCGAGACCAATGCATGTAAGGGGAACCCCACGTAAGCAATAACGTATAAAAGGTCGCAATAAAATAAAACACAATTGTTTTTATTGTGCAGTTAAATAAAGTTAAGTAATTTATTGTTCTCGACTTCGTGTGACTTCGTGTTTGGTTGGCGTTTCCATTGAATCCTTTAAATGTATGAAGGGGCTTTACTCATTATACTTTTTAAACAAAGTTTGCTGTAAACATGCTTAGCTTCGAGCTTTACATTAAAAAAAAAATATCATAAAGGTCTTAGCCCATATAAGTAAATGACTCCCATAATCTTCATAATGCTATATTACATAGATTGATCGTAAAGATAATCTCCCAAAAACGATTCCTGTATCCTCAAGCCTCCATTACTGTTGAAAGCTACAGGAATTCATCCCTTTCTATGTTCGTAGAAAGTTCATTCACTCCACATGAAGTGAAAGAGTCGAGTGAATGGACTCGGAATTGGTTCAGAATACCCGCAGTATTGCTACCTCTTGTACATTCGTTTACTATAATTGAATCCAGGGAACATCTGGAAATCCTTCACGTTTGCTTGATGTAGTTTTGAAGTATACTTGTGGAAGTAACCAACTTATTGTAGGTTTCAGTCTTGATAAGTTGCTTTGTAAGTTTTTTGATTAATGACAATTACTATGGTGTTTTAATGAGACACTGGATTAGGTATATCACATAACATTCGGGTGCTATTTGGTCCCAGATGGGTGCCATCAAGTCCCATTTGGGCGCCATATAGCTACGAGTATCAGTTGTGTATTAGTGGGCCTTATTGAAACTAGTTAGAAAGTTTGGTTCTACCTGTATATTATATCCCGGTTCTATAACACACGCTGCAGCCATGTCAAAAGCTGCATGATAGGCATCCAGGCAATTCATTATAAGGTAACCCAAAATTCCTGCCCTCCTAGGAACTTACAACATACTCCAACTTCCAAAGACGATTACACGGTACGAATAACAAGCAACGTCATTAATCCTTAAACCTTCATATCCCTACATCTGGCTGGGCTGATAACATGCGCCTTTGACTGCACGGTACGGAACCCAATTTGTCGCCGGAGTTCAACCCGGCTGCGCTGTGATTGGGTTGAAATTGAAAATCGAATGAACCACTCAAACTGGCTGTACCTTTAAGGGGACGGGATGTGGTACACATTTATTTATTTGGTTTATAAAAAAGGTTGTTTTTTTATTTTTTTTTGTTTTGTTAGTCGGTTGTGGGTTGTTCTCGCTCTTGTAGTGAGTATTATTTTGGATTGAAAAACTGGGCCTTGTGCAAAAAATAAAGTCACAGCATGACAAGATGATCTTATATTAAAATAGTGTTTTAAATACTAATTTAACAGTAATATTCTTGTTAATCTTTATATTTACCTTATTAATGTACGGTAATTTTAACTTTTGCAATCAACGGTTGAAAACAAATATTTTCCTGCCACCGTAATGATTCACATCTACCGAAACACCTACGACACGAAAACAAAAAAGAACATCCAATTACAAAACCATAAAAGTAATCGAACATATTTTTTTACCCTCGCCCACGATCAAATTAAATATACTCGTTCCATTTCCCTACATTGAATATACACGCAGAAGGATCAATATAAGCGTAATATTAACATAAATGTCGAAGCCAAGCCGCGGGCAAGCGCCTGTCTGCAGGTAAATTGAATTCAGTAAACATACGTACCAACACACAACTCGATGTATAGATAGAAAAGATATATGCGCAGAAGGCTTACTAGAGACCAGTTCTTTTTATTTATTTTATTGTAACAAAACACATAACATTATAGTTTACGTCAAAAAAAAACTCGTCAAAATTGCTTACCAGTTAGTCTTCATATCACTGAAGTCGTAATGTTGGTAAACCTTTTGGAAATCCTGATGTAACTTTCGTGCATAGGATCTGTAAGAAAAAAATAATAGAGTATATATCGAGCACTTCCTTCTAGCTATGTGCTGCTATATAATTCTAATAAAATTATATCATAATAAAATATTATATAGCAGCACTTCGCAAACAAAATAACGACAGGCAAAATAAGCTATTTATAAAATTCTTGATAGGTACTTTGTACGGATTGAGACTTTTTATTAATTTATCCAGTGGCAGCAGGTACGCGGCAAACGACGCATCCCACTTGGAAATGAGACGAACTGATTGCATTCAGCTGATGGGGCTGGAGTGTTTAATTCCTGATCAGGTAAAAACCTGATTGATTTTCGGCACGTTTGTTTAGTCAGATTATGGTTTTGATTAGGGTAAATTGATTTGAAATCGGATTAAATCACCGTTCTTTGCATTCATGGCATTTTTCTCATGATAGTACAAAAAATAACAACACAGAAAACAACTGATATTCAAGGTCAATGACATACTTCAGCAAGTTGACTCAAAAGTAGGGCATTTTTACTTTCATTTGGTTATTTTCTTTCTTTTCATCACTTATGTGGTTGTTTCAAGATTTCATATCCGAAAAAAGCAGGTGTCGTTCTTTTCACTACCGGTCCAAAGAAATTTTTATGAGACGATTTTATGAAACACGTTTATATTCAAACCTGGTTTTTAAAATCAGATTTGAATATTTTAAAGATGCAAACTCCAAGTTATCCACTTCATGTGGAGTTGTGAAAGTGCTTTCAAGATAAAACCTTGAAGAAAATTATAATGCAGAGTAACCCCACATATGTAGGTACATTGTACGAACGTTGCAGAAATAAACACATTTTGCAGTATTGTGAGAAGAACTTTGTAGGTTTTCAGGTCAACCTATTAATGTTTCAAACTAAAAGTTAAAGGAAAAGTAATTTATTTCGTTACGCTTTTAATGTAGGTAACGTTGTTTTATTCTTTTAACAACCTCGCTGGCGAATGTTAGTCAAAAAGTTATTGGGAAAAAGGGATTGCGTATTTTTTTAATAGAACTGAGACCACTGAGATTTTTTGGTAAAAAAAATTACTGAAATATGCGCCCTGTACAATTTCTTACTTATATTGCTGGTAGTTAAAATAGTAAGTACCTAGTTCAAATTCAGTGACGAAACGAGTATTCATAGACATCATAACCAAAAATGGTTTACGTGGACTGACTCCAAATTTAAGCATCCACAAATCACGTAAGAAAATTAGATTTTCAATCAAGATCAACCCAACCAAATTCAGATAGACGTTTATGTGTGCTTCCGCCCGAATACCCCTCAGGAGGAATGATATCTAATTCCGACTGAGTAAAACCACAGCTATGATCTGCTTACATAACAAATTTCTCGTATTTCTGAGTGCATATCCAGACATTAGCATTGGATATCAAGTGCGAGGAACTTCGTATTGTAGAACTTTAAAGTTAAGTCTTGAGTGCTACTCATCTTCATTTGAAATTGTAGGAGTAGAGGGAGTAGTAAGTAGTAGTATAATATCGTATGCCGGCCGACGTCTCAAAGTTTTCGGCTTGCATCAAAACTTTGTAGACTCCAGTTGTAATTGTGTGTATTTTAATTTTTGCTCTGATTGGTTTGTTTTGAGAAGCACAAAGTTTTAGTACTTCAGAAACATGTTTGAGTCTTTCAAGGATTCAGTTTCAATTTGGTTTCTGCTAATCGTTAGCGTTGTCTGATCTACCTCCACTTTGAACTATCTTTGCTTTCATGGCACATAATTCCTAATATCTCAAAGTGTGATTAAACAACACGTTTGCCCTGTAATTTTCCAAACTCATCCAAACAAGGAATCAGTGGCATAGATCTAAAATGTGTCTCTACAGATTCAAAAAACATCTGGTATCCCGTCACACATTTTGGATGCAATAAAACGAATTGGGCCAACTGACCCGAAATAAAAGACCCAAAGGGGGCCAGTTGTGCCCTTGTTTGGCCTTTTAGCACTGGCTAGGGACCTCCAAGAGTTTCCGGAAGTTCTCCACAATTTGGAAAAGCATCAGATGGTTTTTGGAAAAGTTTGGGAGACTTGTAGAATAATTTTGTCGTTAATTTCACAGTCGATAAGCTGTCAAGTTTTTTATCTGCTCCAGAATCGGCTATAAGGCCTTAAGGGTTTGGTTTTCAAGGAGCATTTAAAACAAGTGGCTGCTAAAAGTATATCGACATTGATATTCGTAGGAATGGGGATGTTTAAATTATTGACAGGAAAGTAAGGTTTTAAATGCTTTTGAGTTAAATATTTGATACAGTTGAAATAGGGAGATATACCATGAATATAAAGCTAATTCAGAACGTTAACCTAAAGTATTCCTAAAAGGAACTGCTGTAATTAGATACCCTCAATGATCAAAACTACGGAAATTCCAGTTTATACTTAAAAGCCAATAAAAAGCCAGTGCTCAATAATACTGATAGTCCGATGACTAAAACACGAAGCTAGCTGAAAACTTTATTTATTTTCCTTCCTACATGTTCCAGTACTGTTAGCGAGAAAAGTGATTTGATAAAAACGAAAACACACAACTTCGGCCCAGTTTTCTGAGAAAAAACGTACGTTTGTATTTTTAGAATAATTTTTACTTTGACTTGATTATTTTTCCGACCCAAATATCGACCAATAGAATTGCACCATTCGACGTCACGTGGTACAACCTACATGGTATTATACTGATTATTTTTCCGACCCAAATATCGACCAATAGAATTGCACCATTCGACGTCACGTGGTACAACCTACATGGTATTATACTGATTATTTTTCCGACCCAAATATCGACCAATAGAATTGCACCATTCGACGTCACGTGGTACAACCTACATGGTATTATAAGTGAAAATTTTTTGAATATTTTCTCTGGTCGTTGCTACGTCAAACTGACAGGTTGTGGCCGACATTTGGGACGGAAAAATAATCTCCCGAATACCACACGAGCTTCATAATTATCTGGCATTTCCCTCAAGGTTCCCTGCAAACAAATAAAGTCGTCAAGTTTTTCAGGAAAAATCACTCACTAAATACCCGATAATTTTGAAGCTCTTGTGGTATTATAAGTGATTATTTATATAAGGTTTTCTGTAAGTGTAATTATCCTAACGTAACGGTTGGCTAACATATGGTATAAAAAAAACTGTTTTCAACTCTTACCTTTTCCCTTGTAGTATTCAGTTTCTTTAAATATGAGAACATTTATAGATTTATTGAACTTTGAATAATTGTGTACAATTGTGCATAATACGTACCTACTCGATAATATTTTTAGTGGTTTACAGAACAATTTAGAGAGTGCCAATTGAAGTTAAATAAATAAATAAGCTTTCTGTGTTTGAATGTACAGTTCGACTGGCGAGGTTACACAATCATTATTTTACGATCCTTTTTAAAAGATTGCCTGCGTGTTATGTTTCTTTTAAAGCATTTCTTTGCGGAACTCGTTCGCAGTAATTACGAAAAGTATGCCAGAACGTTTATGTTATTTCTTTTCTTTTTTTCCACGAAATTATTGGCGTAGGTTGAAAATTATAATGAAAAGAGAATATTTTTATTTTTGTATTGTTCAGGAAAATTAGCTAAATTGCGTACCTATTTTTATTTTTAGCATTCCTTCGATGTTCTTCTGCTTTGGTTGCCAGAATTATTGTCGAATTGTGTTACCAAAGGATATTGTGTTACCCATTAACTAGGTTTGGGAGGTCAAATAGGCATTTATTGTCATATAGGTTCAGTTACTTGATGAAAATGTACTTAACCAAAAACGTTTCATTTTATAACTTGCAAAAAAATTGACCCTCACTTTTTCTAGAAGTAATTTGCTCCAAGTGAAAATCTATATTCCTTACCGAAAATCCTCTAGTGCCTATCTAAAAGAATTTTTATGTCAAATCCCTTGACATCGTTGGCTTAGGTATCGACTACTATATACACCAAGGCAAATATTTTTTCACCCCGAATAAATCTAGCTTTAAGGTCTATTTCCAAAAAAGGTTTTTCTGACCGCACACATCATTTTCAATTTGGATCCGTTACAATTTATGAGAAACTAGATTTTACCCGCGACTTTGTCTGCGTCCCGAGGGAGCTACATCACGCATCCGAGAAAAATAATTAAAACTTTAACTCCTTCTTCACCATGTATCTCCCTTTCAAATTACATAGCAATCGGTTAAGCCATTTAAGCATTACAGACAAACAAACTCACTAACGCAATTCTAATACACATAAGTAAGGATAAGGATGTGTCCTATATATCGTCACTTTCACCAAAACCGTTCAAATCAATCATTCGGGCTTCGAAAACGTTCTCGATACGTCTGAACATAACTGAAGGGTCTTGGTTATTATTGAGCTGTATCGAATCCGACCCAGCTAACACGAGGGCTTTGAACAAATCGTCACATTTCCTCTTGAACTTGCTACCTACTTGTATTATAACCTAAATAAAGTTTGAAAAAATCTCGCTATTATTGGGAGAGACGGAATTGGACATAATCATTATGGAATACTTTTTCCAGGTACGAAAAGATTAGACCACAGTGCAGGCACAGTCAGTCACGGTAGAAGTTATATTTTGTTCTTATTTATACGTTTTGTTTCATATTTGCCTATTTAGAGTTCCGTACCCAAAGGGTAAAACGGGACCCTATAGTTTTCGCTGCTCTATCCGTCCGTCCGTCCGTCTGTCACCAGGCTGTATCTCATGAACCGTGATAGTTAGAGAGCTGAAATTTTCACAGATGATGTATTTTTGTTATAACAACAAATACTGAAAACTAGAATTGAATAAATATTTTGTTGGGCTGTAATACAAAAAAAAAAACGATTTTTTTGTCCGTTTTATAAATGATGGTAACGAACCCTTCGTGCACGAGTCCGACTCGCACTTGGCCGGTTTTTGCCATAACTCAAAGTGATTGGGAGGTCAATTTCAGGATGAATGAACGCTTTGAAAAGATCAATCAGTTTGATTTGTTTGAAAACAATTGATAACATGGAGCGTAAAACAGATAGTTTATCGTCATTATAGTTAAGTGAAGTGACTAAAATCTGATTATTTGAACATTAAATTATCTCTTATTTTACTGTTCAATAGCACTCGTTATTATCGATCGTCAATGAAATGGAAGTGAATGTACAGTTCGCGCCAGATAAGTCAAGCCAAGTAATATGAGTGCCTAGTGCGAGTTTTGCAAGTTAATTTTTTCGATGCGAAGATTATCATACCATTGAATCACGTAGCACTTATCATAGAATTGTTTATTTCATCAAGTCTGTCATCGGTACTTGGTCGTATAACACTCCAGCTCACTTTTGCGAATGTAAGCATTATTAACCGGCAAAATAAATGAACATATAATATCTAAATCATGTGACGTAGCATACGACTCTTTATTTCAATAGACTTATAATTACGTATCGAGTTGCGAGCGCACACAAAACTCGGAATCAGCACTCTGATGCATCACCAGTAGTGTTTTGTTTATGTTTTTTAGATGATTGTAAAATCAATAGTAGACACCTTTGGACATCAATCAAAATACATGGCCAAATGTTTGAAGACAATCAGATATATACAGGCTTGTTTTAACTGTAATACAATCTTACGATTAAATTAAATTTAAACATTAACAGCCTTACTTATAAAAATCATCTAATCATCGTCTAAGTATTGTTTTAACTAATAACTACTTAAAGCCTTAAGTAGTGATTAAATTATTTTGACCTATAAACGTTGCTTAAGCATGTCTTAAGTAATGAACAGATAATTACATAAAAACATACTAATTTCTCAACACTACCTGAATGTTGGTAGCTTAAAAAAATATTTGTCATCAAAACGTTGTGTAATGGCAACAATGGCATCCGTAAAATATAAAATTAAAAAGTTGAGCTGTCAATAAACCGGAAATGAAAAATCAGCTGGTAAGAATCCAGCCATTTTGCTAATTAGCGGGTTAAACAAGGGTGTGAGGCTACTTAATTTGACAACTCATTTAAGACATTGCTAAGAAAATGATTTATTTCAGCCACGTATATAAGTAAGATTTTTTCTTAAACACCCCTTAAGTATAATTTATTATTTAATTCACGTTTATAAGTAAGACTGTAAATAATTATTATTGTTAACAGTTAAATAAATAAATAGACACGCAAATAGCTAATCTCATCTAATAATCCATTTCTCTAGCACTTATTTTCAGTACCAATTAAATATCTCGACAACATCAATTAAACAATTCCCAGCTTTCGTCTTCGCTGTCAAACAGTGTTAGTCCTCTTAGCCCTTGTTTTACAAATCGAATTATTCGCCATTCTTCCCTAATATCTGTTTTTGACAAATCCATTACTCCTTATTGTCCTCAAAATTACTCAGCCATCGAGGTTTATTCACGTCAGCACAACAAAAGACTACTAAAATCTTACCTACCCACAAACAAATGTTTTCGAACTGTCCCCAGCCAATCGAAATATCCATTATTTTTGGAGGGAACAGAAAAAATGGTGCTAATGCATCTATTGTTCGTATTTGAGGCACGGCGGGACCGCAGCCATTTGTGGCCCATACCGAACTAGGCCCGAATAGTGTTGTGTGAATATGTGATTGGACAATTTTGGAACGCTCGGTTTTTGGTAGATTTTACACAAATTTTAGGATGGAAATAGGGTTAGGGTGATATAGGTTCAATAGCTTTCGACATATCTTATGCGGTTTTATTTTAGAGTGAATTTTTTTAAACGTATTTTTTGATCCTGCTGAGTGATGATGCCACTCTATATGTGTATTATAAATCGTATATTGCGTAAAAATAACAAGAACACATGCAACAATGTTATCGGACAAGAAACAGATTCAAAGTTTTCATGTTACTTCTGAAGCAAGATCCTCTCAACTGTTTGGGTGACACTACTAAAATATGCACCCTGAGCACGCCTTATGAACGTACCGTGTTTGACAACATCGCTATAATGTACTCAGGACGGAATGTAGGCCAAGGTGAAGATCCTTGGAGTTCGCCTTAAGTTATGCATCAAGGTACACAGTCACTCCTTAATCTAAGCACGCTTCGAATGAGCCTCACTTTTGCTGGCAGTTTCAGTTTTGATTGCAATTATAATGGCTTGAAGTGCTTATCGTTCTTTGGATATTTACTACAATATAATATCTTAGCCAATTCTTGAAACTTAAGAATTGGCTAAGATATATCATTGCTTTATCGCACCGCATCGCAGATGCCATTTTTAAAAGTAGTTATATGCATAGTTTTAAGTTTATTTTGCTTTGAGAGAACCATAAAATAAAATCGAAAGAATTTTCACTCAGAAAAAAACAAAATATTAGTATGTCAGGCACACAGTCTTTGTTTTCACAAGGACAACACTAGTGCAAAAAAAAATGGGAAAAATAGGACGATCTACATTCACGTGTATTTGTCATTGTCTTTACCTCTCCAATCCGCGGGTTTTTTGGTATCGGCCTATTTTTACACTCATTCATGCGAGAGACTGCAAATATACGGGTCTTAAAAATTGGGAACCAATGAAATAAGTACAAGGGTTTTATTGAGGCTTTCGAATTCATCTTCGTCTGTTTTTATTTGTTTTCAGTGCCTAAATTTCGAATCACTTATGATGGTAATCACATATAATACAATATAGTTCAATAGTGGATACGACCAAAACATATTTTACAAATTAAGTATTTGCTATAGGGCTATTTCGGTGAAAAATACTAGTAAATAAATGTTGTACATAAATAAACCAAAATAAAATATTTTAAGTTAAATATACACGAGTAAATAATACTGACAACGCACATAAAATACTTCACAAAGATAAGTACAATTAACATTACCATTCTGTTGTGAATGCCGACCTCATTATAAATGATACATTATTTAGTTATGAAATATTCTTTAATTTCGTTTTGCTTTGACAGGGGATACAAAAATAATTAACGGTCGGAATTAGACCTCGAGTGCCTTTTTCCTTATCTCGGAGGCAACTGATGGGGATCACATCCAAAACGAATTTAAACTCTATTCTTAAACAGTTAAGGTTGTGTTTGCGTTGTAGTTTTGTAAGTTAGAGCACCCAACACCGTCTTATTTAATTTAATTGAATGTTCATTTTCTTTATTTGATAGCTAATATTTCACACTTATAATAAAGACAATAAAGCTCGCTGGATAGTTATGACACTTGTGTAATAGAGCACAGCTGCTCCAAGCTACTTTATAATATGAAGTTAGTAATAGTTTTACTTGAATAAAATGGTGCTTTTTATTAAACGTCTAGGTAGGGGCAGTTTTAATGGAAGTAAATATATTGAGAATCACTTCAAATGAATGCTTCTTCTATGCTATCTAACCCAAAATTGCTCATTAATAGGATGAATGCTTTGAAATGTGACAAGTGTGCCGTACAAAGCGATAACAAGTCCACAGTGTTGACTGAAACAGACGATTAAACGTAGATAATCGAAACTTAACTGCCTGGACCGAAAATGAGTGCCAAATCTCATGTTTCAGAGTCACGTTTGCGATGAATTAGTCAAAGGAATACCTTTGCTAGCTCTGTTAATAATATAATCAAACGACAGAATGTTTAAATTACGCTTCATAGCAACAAACAAGCATTGGTAACAACAATGTTATCAACTCATTTAACTTACATCAAACACATACTACTACTAAACAACTGCGTACAAGTAAAAACCTTTCAAATGTTCAAAATTCTCGCATAACACTGAGTCGGGTCCAGACGTTCCTCAGATAAATTAGTAACTCGCAACTTGCCAGCAACTTGCAAACCCTCATCAAAAAGTACGGAACCACTTAATTCCGACGTCAGTTTTATGAAAAATTTATACTCCGCCCATAGTTCCGTGAAATGAACTTGGCTAATACAAGTTTGGACTGGTCCGGGCAAGTTTGGACCGGTCTAAGGCGGATTGAGCCGGTTATCGCGGATATTGTAAGTTTTTAGTTTAGTGGCGGGAGTTTGAGCATATTTATTGTAGGTTCCCAAAAGCTTGTTTTGTAATTTTACAAAGTTATAAGGCTCGGAGTTTTGGGCTTCCGCGCGAAATTCAATTTGTTTGTAAATGTTTATTTATAAATAATAACCTACTTAACTTTCTTTGGAGTTGATTGCGTCGATATTGCGTTTAAACATTTATTAACACCTACATTGGTTCTTTATGGAGGTCTGATTGGAATTCCGAGAAGCAATATACAGAAATAGACACATCCTACGTGAATGGAAGAATTTATTTTTTGTTTCCTTAAAAATGAAAGAGTAACCGGATTAACAAATCACTTATTTTTCTACTTAAGAGATTTTGCCAAAAATGTGGGCTCACCACAAAATTACGTTCATTTAGATAGAGCCGTGATAATTCACAGACAGAAAGGCACATCGCACACCCGAAAGCGACAACATTTTGCAAGATTAATCTCCCGTTTACCTGAATTTCTTCCGTAGCACTCAGCTATGCTTTGTTTTGGTGGGATTATATTTAAACCTCTTAACTCGTGTTATCAATGTCTTTTGCTGTGAATATTCCTCATTTACATCTTAATGGAGAACATGTTTATGTGGTAATGAAGTTTTTATGAGTTTAGTTGTGTAGAGGATGTTTGAAAATTTACTCGTAAATAAATATGTCATCGTTTGCTCACGCTGCAAGTACCTGATAGCCGTTTGCAGTACCCATATTTTTATAGTTATTGTTTCTCCTTTATCATAAGTTTTCTAAAAGTATTGTCCATATCATCATTTTTGCAACTTGAGTTACTTTTCAATTTTCTTTATATACCCAATATCAATTACTTCATGCCAACAATTTATAAAGCAACTTTTTAACTAGGATCCCACAACCCTTTCAGGGCTATAAGCCTGTTAAATGACGTCATGACTTAGGGCGGTGAAGTGGGGACACTTTACAAATGCCTCGGTTGAAGGCTAGATTTCTTTGCCACCCGAAAAGGCTACTGACAAATGAGGATAGATGCCTGGTGAACCACTAATAAAATAATGATTTTGTGACCAAACCATGGATGAAATTAGGACAATCGCGTTTTTTTATAAGGAAAATATTGCCGATTTAGGAAAAAAATGAAATGCATAAGTAAGTCACGCTTAAAATGTAACGTAAGAAAATACTATACCTACGGATTGCTGTATTTATAATATGTAGATAAGTGCTTAATTTCATAGCTCTATCGAAATTGTGATTTTTTGAAATTCTCAGATGCAATGGAAGTTGTATTCCAAAAGCTATAAAAATCTTAGCTGTCAATTTAAAAGAGCATTTTTTCCAGTATTCCTTTAGCAGTCGTTTTAAATTGCAAATCTTTGCAGGAACAGCCGGCGAGCGACGCCGCGGGCCATGTGGGTACTTTTATATTTAACCAACTTCATGGATTTATGGACAGACCGTTTATACACTAGGGGACCTGATTACAATCGGGATTATCATATTTTTAAACGCGTTTGTTTAATATACATTTAAAAGAAGACTTTTTGAAAATCTCAACTTGAGTCTTAGTTAATCTTTTTTTTACAAAGAAAATGCTAATAAGAAGTCTAGGCATAGGGTCAATAGGTGGGCGTGCCTCACTGACTAAAACCACTTTGGTGACACTTCTCGCACGCGTTGCCGCAAGATTTAACTAGAATCTACATCGAATTACATGCAAGTTACATAAAATGAAGTGTAGCTACTTTCACGATTACATGACGGATCACCATACACCATAACAATATAATTTTCCACACACCAACCAAAATTTAATTCAGCATAAACTCCCTAAAATCTGTCGCCTGATCCTTCATAATCAACCGGCGTTCGTACATCGTTCGCGATCCATTCATTATTTATAATTAGTACTTGTCCGCACGCAACTTGGAGACACATTAATCATTTCAATTACTAAGTCTTTTCCAGAAAATGGCGAAAAAACCTTCCTTGTTTTTTACTGAATTATCGCTTTTTGGATTAAGGTTTTAAGCCTACAGTTGGGTTCTTTAGGTTTTGTCAGCGTTTTCGCTTTGTGGTTATAGTTTTACTGGTTTTATGGGAAGTAGATTGTAGTGAGTGAAGGACAAAGTATAAGGGGAGTTGGGATTCATTTTCAGGTAATATGTTTGTTTTAAGGCCTTGAAGTTTAAGCTGTGAAAATATGTTTTACTATTGAGTTATATTGGCTTCATTTTGTAAATTAACATATGTATGGTAACAGTATGTAAGGATACAAACCAGAAAACTCCTAGTAAGAGTTAAATGAGAGTTTTTGTTTAAAATAAAACATCAATATTACCGATTCCAACAATTTTATTTAAAGAAAACCCTTTCAAAAATTTCCAATACTCTACAGTAAATGAATAATTACTGAAGCTATCACAAAACATCGTTAATTATGGCCTTGAATAAATAAGACCCTATAGCTTATTCATTAGGAGAATCTTCTTACAATGTTCTTTTTTTTTCATTTCTCTCTGGTGGTAAAATCATTTCCCTTGAAGATGTTTTTTATTCTTTTGGATTTTAATTAGATTTCAATTTTTATGCGATCTTATTTCCGAGTAACGGTTTGTGTTAATTACATTTTGTTAAAAGCTGTATTTTAAAGGTCGTCGTTATTTAAATAATAATCATCATTTTACTGTCAGACTCAACTTTTGCAAAATTTATCGAATACGATGACAATTATTTTCACTTACGCTAAACTAAGCCTTTCTGACCTTCTTATCCCTAGTAGGATTGGTGGTCAAACTGATAATGACTGCCAGATATTCAAATGACACTAATGTAGCTTGCCTTCCAAAACACAGAGAAACTCGTCACGACAATATAGTCACCCATCCTGATACCACCATGAATGCTTATATCAAATCATAGCTTGCCTCAAATAATTGATACCTAAAACAAACCATACTGTAAGCGTAACCACATCAACTACTAAATTAAGTTCACCAAATGCCATGGCTTTACACTCTATTTTGAAAACGCCTCATATGCCTACAGTTTCAGTGGCTCTTGCACCCTTTTAACATTGACAAAACATTGTTGCTTTCATTAAACAATAACACCTAAATCACAGAGCAGTGTTATTGACTTTGCGTGGTTGCGTTGTTGGCTTATAGCATACCACCAACTGGAATAGCCATAAGCAATTTACGCAAAAAGTCGTCCAATTTACGCGCTAGAGGCGAGACAACGCAACCAATAAATAAACCTCAGTCTTGCATTTTCAAACACATCGTTTGGCACGCAGATGAAAAAAATAACTAACACGCTTGACGCACATAAATGTACTTACTGATTATGACCAGTGCGGTCTCGTACTTAGATTATAACAGAGAAGAAGGCACAAAAATGTCGTGTCCGGTTGTTTAAATGCTCCAAGAGTGTTGGTTTTATCAGTATTTAGTTTAATTACACGTGGTGGCATACAAAATGACGCGCGGAATTGCAAACTGAATTATTTGTGTCTAGCGATGACAAATTATTTGTTTTCAAAGGCGGAATTGTTTGATAAACAAATGTTAGTATTTGTCAGAAATATATTTCGTGTTTATGTGATTTAGTTTTGGAATACAATTGCAATTGAATCATTCATTTAGAGGTGGTAACAATTTTACATTGACTAAATTCGTAGCATGCGTGCTACGAATTTCCAGCGGTCGTAGCTACGATACTACTACGTCGTAGTATTGTGCTGTTCACAGCTAAGAAATAGAATAAACTTCAAAAAGAAACTTAATAATTTAAATATTTTTTTCTTAGACTTGAAACTTACTAGTTCACCTTAACCAGCTGCCTAGTAACTATCATTGTTCCACAATAAAATCCTAAGGCAACAGAATTTGAAGTGCATTTTTTACAAAGATTATCAAAAACATCCATATTTCTTCTTCCATAAAATATACTGAAGTCTGAAGTGTAACAAGTAACTGTTTCAGAGTACCGTAATGAAATGTAAGCTAAAAACTGCATACGTGTGCACTGCACAAGTCGTAAACAGCAGTTGTAAACATTTTACTTTTATCGCAGTACGTGATGGGGTTCTATATTTATGGACTAGCTTGCACCCGCGGGTTCACTCGCGTTTAATGCGCATAAAACTCCTGTAGTCGCTTTTTATTAGAGGTACCTATTTTTTAAATTATTTCTGATCATGCCAGACACAATAAGAGTTAAATCTGGTATCGGGTGTGTCGTACCTAATCTCATTAAAAATTAAATACGTTAATATACTGGGTAATATATGTCGATTTGCACAAAGAAAAAATGTACTCTCTTATGTACTCCTCCTATGTACTCTCTTATATACTCCTCCTATATTCTCTCTTATATACTCCTCTTATGTACTCTCTTATATACTCCTCCTATATACCCTCTTATACACTCCTCTTAAGTACTTCTACTATGTACTCTCTTATATACTCCTCTTATGTACTTCTACTATGTACTCTCTTATATACTCCTCTTATGTACTCCTCCTATCTACTCCTCTTATGTACTCCTCCTATGTACTCTCTTATGTACTCTTCCTATGTACTCTCTTTTGTACTCCTCTTATGAACTTTCTTATGTACTCTGTTATGTTCTCTCTTATGTACTCCTCTTATGTAGTCCTGTTATACACTCTCTTATTATAAAATAGTTAAATAGACGTATGGCAATTGTTCAGACAAACGTCTGTTAGGCTTTTTTGTATTACTCAACACCGTAATAAACATTTACTTTGTCCTGTATAAAATTGATTCAAAATCATGATTGTAATTTGTCTACTTAATATGCTCTGGCTTATGTTATGTCTTAGTTTACGTAAGCACTTATAACAAAAAGGTTCAAAATCTTACAAGTATCCTATCCAGTCTAAATTGTTCAAATTACGCAGTAATATTTTGGAAAACCCTTGACAAATAAAGCCAGTTTGATAATGATATCAAAACTCATCTTAAATGAAGCTATGCTTAGTCAAAGCATCTGTCCGCTACCGATACAGTGTATTATAATTATTTCTCTTAATATAACATTAATTAACCGACGGGTGTCGGTGACAGCGCGATAACGCCTCGTTCGCTGAATATTGAGAAATGTTCAGCCTAAACAGTGGTGCTCAAACTTTAATTTTAGAATCTCGAGAATATTTAATTTTTATTGATATATTGAAGTTTAAAGAAAATGTCACAATGACTCTAAATTAGAAAAATGAAAGAATGTTTCTTTGATGTTTGGATTAAAATCGTTGGTCACAAGGTACAAGTGATTCAGAAAGTAGGAAGGTTTTATTATTGATTTTACCACTAAGCAGTACCACCATAAAAGGCACGTACTGTAGTTAAACACAAATGTACTGTTACATGTAACCATATTATGATGTTATAGTTATCGGCACGAAACTTGAGCTCTGACCTTCACCTGCGCTGAAGTAATTTATTGGGTCCCTTTTGTGGTATGAAGTGAGGCGTGGGGGAGGGCTAAAGCGGTGATTGGCCGGCAGTGCATCGCGTCATAGCCGTCACTCGGGATAGGTTCTTTGCAGTCATACGATGCATCGTAGGTCAGAGCTCAAGATTCGTGCCGATAACTATAATATCGTTAAATCTAATAGAAGGTTATATTTCCGTAAGTTTGAGAAACGCTGACTTGTCGTTGTTTACGAAAGTGAAATAGTATGTATGCAAAGTTGTTTAATGTATTGTTGTGAGCGTAAGAGAAGGGGGGGGGGGAGTATTGATTTGTGTTCATTTGGGGTGAAAGTGTTTCGTGTGACTTATGATTCATTAAATAATAATCATATTCATTGGTTTAATGAACTCTCAGAGTTGGGTACCTATGGGTTTGAAGTAGGTATCTTCATATAAATTTAAGATTAATGATATTACAAATAATATAGTTTTTTTTATATATTTGGATTAAAAAATACATTATTTTAAAAACTACTGAATGTATTTTGATGAAAAATAATTGCATTAAGTAAATATAAAAAATAAAAACCATTTTCTAATCTCTCTAAAAGTGTAAATTTTTTACAATATCTCCAATTCCTTTCTCTAGTTTATTCCCTTGCTGAACAAAAACTACTAATAAATAAACAAGCAAAGACCACGGCGTGTCTGTTCGTGTTACGTGCACTCGTAAATTTGTTTTTTTTTAACCGCATACAGCAATTCGTAACCCAGTTGCAATAGTTCGGGAGCTCAGAACTAAAATATTGGCATTACATGATATGAATGAAATGGAAGTTGCATTGGAAAATGCCTGGTTTTCTATTTTATTGATATTTTTATTTTATGGGTATCAAATATTTTGAGCAATTAGTGGATGTGGTTTCATTGTATAAAAAATATATTTTTTCTGTTGGTGCTGGTAAAAGGACACAATATTTAAATTCTGAATTTGCTTTATATTTAATTCATCAAGGAACTATACAACCAAGACTTCGAACATACTTTTTTGTTTACGGGTTTAATACAAAGTTTATGAAGTTTTGCGAAGTTCAGTAGCGGGCTCTCGAACTAAAACTAGTTTCATACTATTTCAAAAACTACAGGCGTGTAGAAATGGCTGTCATAAATCTCAAGCCTGAACTTTCTGCTTATCTTGTAAAATGCAACGATATATGTTAAAAAGTTGCAGGTAACCCCGGCGAATAATATATCGGATAAACCCGTAGTTTGCTCTACGCGATCAAAATAACTTTTTTCCCCAATTTTATTATGGTCTACGAATGTAATAATGATCGGCATAAAATTTTATTAAGCATTTTATTTTAATACCACTTTTCCGTTTTATTGGAAAGTTGGATAGTAATGCTTTTTATATTGATTTTTAATTACTTTGGAAAGAGAGTATTTTTTGTTGGAAGTGAGTATATCGGTTACTTTTATGGGGTAATTAAGATAAGGGAGTCGGCGTTTGTGCCGTTTAAGCTAGGTTGGCGATAAAGCGATCGCTTTAATTGCTTTATGGAGGAAAATATTAGACAGATATGTACTTATCGTTTTTATCAGACCTTAATGTGAAGTAAGGTGAGGCGTTTGCTTATCATAATGTATTTTCGTGAACATTATATTACGCATATGGCCTTAAATGCCATATTTATTTTGAACTTCACTACTCGTACTCTGAAGAAACTTTATTCATAACAACTTTAGATATTCAAATTAGAATCACGAAAATTATTTAATTACCTACCTAGAAATACGAGAAGTTTGCTTACACGTGCTCAATTTGTCACCGAAATAATTTTTGATTGAGGCCAATAGGCTATATTAAACGAAAATCAAATACAATTAGCCTGTAATAGGTATGACGGATAAAAAGGTAATTGGACTGCCGGCGTTTAGCCTAAAATATTGGACAAGATTTTTTTCTTCAACTAACTAGTAGGTAAAATCAAGTCAATTATTTGACTCGTCAACTATATTTATTGGTACTGTTATTACTATCACTGATTCAAATCCATAACGAGTGTTAGGTATCTGTGCTTAAGATTGCTTAAAACAACTCTCATATACAGTTGCAGTTTGCGTAAAACAAATGCAACCCTAACTTGCAAGTAAAACTTCAGTCTTAACGTAGTGCGCCGTGAATTTTATACAAACGAACGGTTATGTAACCCTTGTACATATTACACATACATACATAGTTGTTTTTAACACCTACACACAAGGACAACAGAATTTCAACGTAAAAAGAAACCACAGCAGTCAAAACATATTCTATTTTCGGAACTCCATTTCAATTACACGGGTTGACTCTCCGCTATTTTTAGAAGGGTTTTCTAAGATTACAAATAACATTGGAGACTGTAATAAGAAAATAGAGGCCTTTCGTTATTCTTACCCTAAGCGTTGAGCGGTTTTGTCCCGAAACTTAATATATTTTAAATATATGAAAATGGGATATTGCACGTTCGAGGGCAGCGTTTGCTTTGCTCCTAAATCCTAAACGGTCAGCGAGCTATTTTGTTGAAATTTTTCGATATTATGAAAATACTTATATTTTCCTTCAAAAATGTTTACTCAATATAATATTCAGTATCTACCAATACTGCAAAAACATAGTCTTGCTGGTAGAAAACTAAATCCCACCAAAAACATTAAATGTAAAAAAAGCCAATCCTCTACGCAATTCCTCCACCGTAAAAAGTTTTGAGATCGTATAGAAGCCAAGTCCTGTTCAACTTTATTTGTAATAATAAATCAATATTTTGTGACTATGCCAATAGTTTTGTTCACATTACAATAATATTGACTTGGCCATGAGCACAATAAACTACAAATATAATGCAGCATATCTTGGAGAGGTGAAAGTCAAACATGAAGTTTATTATCACAGAATTAAATACTTTTAGTTTATTCAATTGTCACTAAATGACCGACAGTCAGTATCATCCAACATCAATGAACTGCACATGTACTATGGCGCATGTTTAGTCCATGGTGATCTCAAATTCCAATCAGTCTAATCGTAAAATCATGTCCATATAGAATTTATCAATTCAATGGTATTTTTTACACATAATTTCAAGGAGCGACTTTTAACTTGTGCTCATGGCCAAGACAATATTATTGTAATGTGAACAAAACTATTGGCATAGTCACAAAATATTGATTTATTATTACAAATAAAGTTGAACAGGACTTGGCTTCTATACGATCTCAAAACTTTTTACGGTGGAGGAATTGCGTAGAGGATTGGCTTTTTTTACATTTAATGTTTTTGGTGGGATCTAATTTATTTTTTGTAGGTCTCTTTCTTCTCTAAGTATATAACAAATTAAATTAACTTACATGGAACTAACTAAATATATAACAAACTATATATGTACACCTAAAGTAGCACGTAAACAACATTTTTTTTAAATAAACTAAAAACTTTTCGAAATTGTCGAATTTTTGAATCGAATATCTTTTAGAATAAAAGAGATATCCCACCAAAAACATTAAATGTAAAAAAAGCCAATCCTCTACGCAATTCCTCCACCGTAAAAAGTTTTGAGATCGCATAGAAGCCAAGTCCTGTTCAACTTTATTTGTAATAATAAATCAATATTTTGTGACCATATCAATAGTTTCGTTCACTTTACAATAATATTGACTTGGCCATGAGCACAATAAACTACAAATATAATACAGCATATCTTGGAGAGGTGAAAGTCAATCATGAAGTTTAATATCACAGAATTAAATACTTTTAGTTTTTTCAATTGTTACTAAATGACCGACAGTCAGTATCATCCAAAATCATGAACTGCACATTTACTATGGCGCATGTTTGGTCCATGGTGATCTCAAATTCCAATCAGTCTAATCGTAAAATCATGTCCATATAGAATGTATCAATTCAATGGTATTTACACATTATTTCAGGGAGCGACTATTAACTTGTGCTCATGGCCAAGACAATATTATTGCAATGTGAACAAAACTATTGATATAGTCACAAAATATTGATTTATTATTACAAATAAAGTTGGACAGGACTTGGCTTCTATGCGATCTCAAAACTTTTTACGGTGGAGGAATTGCGTAGAGGATTGGCTTTTTTTACATTTAATGTTTTTGGTGGGATCTAATTTATTTTTTGTAGGTCTCCTTCTTCTCTAAGTATATAACAAATTAAATTAACTTACATGCAACTAACTAAATATATAATAAACTAAATATGTAGACCTAAACTAGCACGTAAACAACATTTTTTTAAATAAATTAAACAATTTCGAAATTGTCGAATTTTTTAATCGAATATCTTTTAGAATAAAAGAGATTAATTTCAGAGGTAGATGGCGCTATCACATGAAATTGTTTTTTTTTTTTTTTTACTAAAAACCGTAGCGCGATTTAGACCAGGACAACGCCATCTATCGAGCGAGCATGCAGTATTTATCGCACTGCATTAATATGAAAGATTTTATCATTATTCATTTTATTTTAACCTAGCTTTTTTATTCATATGTATGTATATTTAATACATAATAACAATATACCACACTACGTAACAATAAAACAAATAGTAACATTTTGTACATAAATAAATAACAAAGTTATCAATGCAGTCAAAATTCATACACAATGTTCTTGAAAAACCGCAAATATAAATTTGTTTCCTATTTTTTATAAAGTTTTAAGGTTTTTATAATTTTCCCTTTATATGTAGCTAATAACCTATCTTGGTGCCAAATTTGAAGGTTCTAAGTTTGCTAGAAGTACCTTAGACTTTTGATGATCGGTCAGTGAGTGAGTCAGTGACAAAATGGTGTAACTTTGATCGCTCATAACTCCTAAACTATTTATTCAAATTTCTTGTAATTTTGGGACTGAGCTTGTTCTAATACTTACTCTTGGTCATCGAAAACCTAAACTCCTAGCTTTGTTCACATGGAAGATACAGGGGGCTGAAATAGCCGCGAAACGCTTCGAGAAAAGATGGTACGGCCGTGCCCGCTTTGCTCGAGTCTTGGCTGGGGCACTGCCGTGCCCTCAGATTTATTTCAGAGGTAGATGGCGCTATCACATGAAATTATTTGTTTTTTTTTAAAGTACTACTTATACTAAGCTATGTAACGAAACCACAGCGCGATTTAGACTAACACAACGCCATCTATCGAACGAGCATGCAGTATTTATCGCACTGGATTAATATGAAAGATTTTATCATTCTTCATTTCATTTTAACCTAGCTTTTTTATTCATATGTACATATGTATATTAAATACATAATAACAATATACCACACTACGTAACAATAAAACAAATAGTAACATTTTGTACATAAATAAATAACAAAGTTATCAATGCAGTCAAAATTCATACACAATGTTCTTGAAAAACCGCAAATATAAATTTGTATCCTATTTTTTTATAAAGTTTTAAGGTTTTTATAATTTTCCCTTTATATGTAGCTAATAACCTATCTTGGTGCCAAATTTGAAGGTTCTAAGTTTGCTAGAAGTACCTTAGACTTTTGATGATCGGTCAGTGAGTGAGTCAGTGACAAAATGGTGTAACTTTGGTCGCTCATAACTCGTAAACTATTTATTCAAATGTCTTGTAATTTTGAGACTGAGCTTGTTCTAATACTTACTCTTGGTCATCGTAAACCTAAACTCCTAGCTTGGTTCACATGGAAGATACAGGAGGCTGAAATAGCCGCGAAACGCTTCGAGAAAAGATGGTACGGCCGTGCCCGCTTTGCTCGAGTCTTGGCTGGGGCACTGCCGTGCCCTCAGATTGCAATGCCAATATGCGATCGAATCAAACTGCATATTTTACTTGTTAGCTGAAGTAACTGTTCACTATCAATTACTTTAACACCACATTTAATGTTGCATTCATCATTTCAATGGTATTTCGGAACACAATCAGTTCAATAAACCTTTCATCCACAAAATACATATTACACCATGAAGTTGACGATATTATTAAGCCATCATTCACACCAACAGATTGTATCCCAAAATATAAATAGGGGCCCGAACAATTCAAGCCGCGGAAAAATTGGTGCGCACATAAATTTATATGGAACAAAACTGTACTCGTTTATTTCACAGAAAACCTTAGAGCAGTCAACCTACCGGACAAGACATTGCCGTACCTTAGGGTACCTTAAAGTCCGAAACCGCTGGTCATACTCGTTACCTCTGTATGCTTGTGTTTGACAATTTTGTCGTGAGCGTAGGTAACGATGTGATCAAAACGCATGAATATTAGCTATTACTATATGTTGCCTAGCCTCCCGAGCGAATATTGACAGACTTTTCGCATAAAGATCGGTGCTTATACCAGTTTCAGATGGTTAAATGTTCTAAGCAGAAAACTAAAGGCGAAATTGTTCGATAAAGATTTTTTTACGCGTCATAAAAATGGGTTTCCCCCACTCGATTTATGTTCGGACCTGTTTTTGTCCGCGGACCTGCTCGCGTGTATGAGTTATTTTCGTGTTTTTCTGCAAGTTTTATAATATTATAAATTGTGTTTTGTGTCAGGACTATTAACATGTCCTTGCCTTATAAAAAAAGGTTGAGGACAGTTTCTCAAGTAGATGTGGTTAACGAATAAATGTTATATTTCTGCTAAATACATAATCCTAACTATATAGGAGTAGGAAAGTAACTTAGTTTTAATTGATCTAGCCATGTAAGTTTATATTTATAAACAGATAACAGCTAACACAAATGATATTTATTTATCTTGTAAATGAGTAATATATAGTAAGCATGTTTTAGAGATACCATTAATTTCAAGTTTGAACCGGGTAAACCGCTTCTTTATTGAAATAGACAACTATCAGGACAAAATTTTATATTTATGCATAGTTATATACATAGCTTTTTGTTGAAGTTAAGTCTTATTATTACGCTGCTGGCTTACATAGGAAGAAATATAAAGTAGAAACTTACCTTAGTTATTTCTTGACATTTGCTACTAAGTTTTAGTTACTTACTATTCTTCATTTATTGAATTGGTAAAACACTACACGAAATAAACACAATCGACTTATACTTTTTACAAAATAAACTGCACATATGAAGACTAAAGACGAATTCGTTAAACCTTACACTACAAACATAACACATCTGCTTCAAACATCTTAACGCCATCATTGCCAAGAATCTCAGCATCTTAAACGCTGTCAAGTAAACTCCTTGAAGCTGGGAAATTAGCCTGCCTAATTAATCACAAGGAATTACTCTAGCGTGTCTGTGTCAGTACGTGTCAATTCCTTAACTTCGAGCTACACTGAACTACGCCCTAAAGCAAACACTCTACACCCACTAATTTACTATGCCCTCATAAGACTTGCTTAGTCAAAACTTAATTGCTTAATCTTGCCTCCTAAGTTTTACCCAAAATGTTTATTCAAAATTGGAGTACCTACTGAAATATTTTCGCTGTTGAGATTTTAATGAGACGATCTTAGGATGAAATAACAGTAAGGTATGCGCAATAAACTGTGAGAATTTTCGCTTTTAAATTTTAATACGGAGGCTAAGTATTTATTTTGTTCACCTCTCGTTTTTTATGGAAAAATTTGAGTTCTAATCAATTTATTGACTACACTACAAGTGGACTACTATAGTACTTATATAGACCACAATATAAGTGTCTATTCGCTCTACATCATAAATGCACTCTTGAACCTTGATTTCGAAATTAGAATCCTCAAAAACAGCTTACACGCCCACAAACAGAAAAACCATAAAAGCTCCAGTGCCAAGGATCCTATAAAGGAAAGGCAGCGTCAGGTCGCAGATATGATAATATTCCGGTGACAGATCGTCGGCTTATCTCACCGTAACCCTCTCGTCCCCAATTTTACGACACGCGTGATGATAAACTGCCGACACATGTTTATTCATCCCCCGATCAACATACACTTTGGGAAGACAAAAATCTCTCCTAATAGTTTTTGGGACCGAGAATGCTTGCTCGCAAATTGTTTGACAGTCGGGAAATTGGGTTATGTTGAGAGGGTATTTTATTAATGTTTTTTTGATAACAATATTTCGAAAGAGAAATTATTGAGTAATTTTGTCGGGGACTTCACCAAATGGGGTATTTTGAATAAGCGAAAGATGTTCATGTCTGATAAAATGTACTTTATGGGTAAACTTAATTAACTGGACCATATTTTTACCACGGAAATGTAGTTTACACGTAACAAACAAAAATATGACGTAGGTACCCATGAACCAGAAGAGTGTTGCTTCAAATAACATTCACATGAATTTATTCCCAACTTCAGGACACAATGAACGAGCCCTCCACGCGAAAGGTCAAGCTTCCCCAATCAATCCAGCGAAACAGCTCGCCTACAAAATTAATTAAACTTTTCAGTCCAAGGTTCGCAAATTATTTTTATCTCGTCATTGGATAGCGTTATCGAAAAACAAACGGTGTTTAGATAAGCCTGGTGACAGTAACAAGTGGCCCTAATTTAACTTTAGGATCTTTACGAGGCCCCGGCAATCGGGGACGAATCCCAATGAACCCCTAGGATTATATTACACGACGAAAAATATTCTTGTCGATGATATGCGTGATTGTGTGAGCTACATCTGCATTGATTGATTGAGCTTGTATTGTTACCAAAATCTGGCCAAGTGTGTATTGGATTCGGTTCCGTACTGATATGTATAAAATGACCGAAAATCGTGTCTGTTCAAGTTTATCATGGAAGTAAGTATTTATTTTATTCTAGTTTTCAGTATTTGTATAACAACAGCGGCAACAGAAATATATCATCAGTGATGATATACTTGATGAGATACAGTCTGGTTACAGATAGACCGAAATATTAGTAAGGGAGTTCCATTTAACCCTTTAGAAAAATCGACGAAGTTTTCTATCACTGCGTTACTTAAATGATAAAAAATTACTTCAAGATCGTTCAAGTCTAGTAAAGGGGTCGTTATCAGCCAAAATCAAAAGTAATTTGTTCCAGTTAGGATTGGAGCCAGTAGTTTGGAACTTTGAACTTTAGTTTGTCTTTTGTAACTTTCAAAGTTCAAAAAGTTGGACCCAAAACACCCAAACTCCGAATATTTCGTAAAGAGAACTAACGCAACTTTGTAGCGATGTGGCCGTCAATTGCTTTAAAGAAACATGTAAATAATGGAAACATAGATATTCAATCATCATCATCATCATCAGCCTATCGCAGTCCACTGCTGGACATAGGCCTCTCCAAGTGCCTTTCAATACATTGTATTTATTACATACTTGTTTTACGCATGTGTTATAAGACACTAAAAAGTGTCTTTAACACATGAAATTCCTTGGTCACAATCAAGGTAAGACACTTGAGTGTTCAAAATACCTTTTCTTATATTAACAACAGCATACGAATGCAATAATTGTACTTACTTATTTCACTAAATGGGTACCATCAATTTCACAATCTTTTCTTTTGCAATGCTTCCCGATTCTTATCGTAATGAAAAATTTATTCATTTAGCAGAATTCTTCAAGACGCTACAAATAACAAGTGAAGAGCGAAACAATTTTATTTGTGAAGTGAAAACGGAATGGTTGGTTTCACCCACGGAGGAAGGAAAGATAGCGGAGGTGCCATAAGGAAGGTAGGCCAAGTCGCCTTCTGCTAGGTCAAACATGTACGGCGGACATGACCAAAACGATCAGTTACAAGTTAACTAACGAAGCTTACGGGTACTGTGAGACATCTGTCATAGATATTTGATATTGAAAAAAATGGGCGGGTTTTATGGAAGGCCAATAAGGGCAGAGCCAGTAACGTTTATATTCATATTATTTATTTGCATTCCACAATGTATAAAGTAGGTGTTACAATTTGGCTTAGAGCTAGGTACAATAAATTCTGGACCCTGTAGGGCACAGCAAAATAAAATAAACGTTCGCCGACCCCCGAACACCCGCATTTTGGCGTGCTACTTTCTTAGAAGATTTTCCATTATGGCATCTCCGCTTGTCATTTTGATATCCATGGTTTCACCAGAGGAATTATATCGAAGCACCTTTGCCGAACAACTTGTAGCTTTTGTTGTTCAAGTGGTGGCGTTTGAAATGTTATTTATGAAACACGAAATATGTACCTATTGAGGTTCCTATTTTACGAGTATTGTATGGGTTTTGTATATTTTCTGCTGGATATCGTTGTTCGCTGGATATCGTTGATGGTGGGAAAAGAACAGAGCATAGATTTACAGTGGAGAAGAATACTGTTGTTCTGTAAAGGACGTTGTCTTGTTGAGATTTTTTTTTGTTTTGAGATTTTTATTGACTTTTGTTTTTTCAGTTGTTATTGCGTAAAGTTTTGTGTTTTGATTGAGCCAAATATCGCCTTTTCATTCTGGATTCTTTCCTTATATCATGCTTTCTGATTCAATTTCTAATTGGCTTTCCCTATTTAACAAATGATTCGATTTTCTTCTTACCGACGTACTATAATTTTCTTTGTTTGACCGGAAAATACAAGGCGATCCCTTTGCCCAACATTATCAATTAAGTTCCCATAACCATAGGTGTCCATAACACCCTTAAAGCTAACTAATCATAATATAGAATTTCAAATCATTACGCGTCTGTTATTGTAGAAATTAATTACTGGGATATAGTTTCTGACACGTTAGTAATAACTAGATAGTCCGATGATATTAGACGTAACAATTATATGTGTTGCGAGGCGTAATAATTGCTTTATTATCATGTTATTGGATTATAGTGTAATAGGACCAATAGAGATGTATAGGGTTTAGGTAATTAGGGTCCAAATGGGAACTGGTCATGGGAAAATATTAGGGATATTGTTAATGAGATTATGCTAAAGATTAAATTCTGTCTTCATTGTTCAGACCTCTAGGTATGTGATAAATGTAACTTAATTTAGAGATGGATGATATAATTGACTATACATTAACAAGGAAGGCAATACTTTATCCAGCTGCGCGAAGTGGCTCTCCCTAGTAGTTTCCTGGCGGAAACTAGATGCTTGATGAGTACTTTCCTTCTCTTTATAATATATGTAGTTAACCCTAAAACTACGCACAACAAGTCAGTTATTTATTAAGAAAACTGTATTATGTAGCGTGGTGCTTATTTATTGGCGAAAGTCTATTGTTTCGGAGAAAGGAACTCATATCGAGCGAAAACAGCGGAAATGCGGATGGGTTGGCGAAGGGGCTATTAGGGTGAGTACAGAATAGAGATTTGGATTAAATGTATGTATGTTTTATATAAATGTAATATTATAGATATTTGTAGCAAATAGAAAACTGCTAATAAAATATTAAACTTCTAATAAGATAAAACATTGTTCTAATGAAAGTGTAAGGTATTTATTGCGTAATTTGCGCATTACTATTTACTACCTGAAAGGAAGCAGAAGTTAGTTATCAATTCGTATATGCAATTTATTACTTCCTATATCATCACACTAATCAAAATCCACTCCTTTACATTCTGTTTTCATAGAAAATCTTTAACATTATCATAAATTCAAACAATGAACTGTAAAACATATTTACAGGAACATTTCAACCACAATGGCTGTAAAATTAAACCCGATAGAGATTTTAACGCGGTCTCTTCAAACCTAATATTGTTCCCTTATTACGGTAATCAAAAATCAGTGTTGCGATTAGCGCCACAATTGGTGATTATTGCTACAAATCCCCGTTACAAGCTATTTTGGCGTCGAGTGGGGATGGGCGTGGTGGCGATTAATATTGCCTCAATTACTTTATTAATAGATGCGATCATTAGTGCATGTGTGAGATTTTAAACGGTGTAATTTGCTATCCGGTTTAGTGGGGCTTTTGTGGGGTTCTAATTAATAGTTTGGTTATATGATGGTTTTTGTTAAATATTATAATTACATTAGCATCCACATCCACATAAGTATATAATTAGAGACTAGTCTTTTTCAGCCACTAATCACGAATTTTGTTCACGAAAAACTCAGCATCTCAAGTAATTATCAGTGAAAAGAGTTGTTGTGCAGAGATTGAACCAATAACACGCAGCGTAGCAGCCGATGCGAACATACATTATACGTGCTGTCATATACAATGTAAGTACCTATCTTCATAATCAAAAAATATTGCTAAAACAAAACACTGCGGCAATATAACCTAGAAACCTACTAGTACCTAACCTATATACCGTTCCGCCTGTTTACCCTACCCTCAAAAACAACATTAATACCTAAATTGTTTCACACAAGCAAGTAACATACTTTCTTCTAACGGCTATAAATTAGTTTTATGTGAGCTTTATGTAAAAACACTGCAATAAAACCGTTTCCGTGTAAATGGAGACGTCTGAGTATTTCTGTGGAATCGACTCTTTATGTTAGGAATAAAAAGATTAATATTAAGATGTTAGGATGCTGAGTTACAGATGGTAATAAACTCTAATTTATCTTTTTATAATGATGTTTTCTATAAATAAAAAACTCTTTCATATATCAAGTGGTTGTTTTTTAATAAATCTACGCTTGTAGATTTATTAAAAAACAACCCACACACACTTATACAACACTTATATCTTGTTTTTTAATAAATCTACAAGCGTAGATTTATTAAAAAACAAGATATATACGTTTCAATGGTCATTTTATATTTCCTTTATCTTTGAAAAGTAAATAATTACTTGTAGGTATGCTACTATTTTACTTATAGTCTAATTTCGAATTTAGTATGTTACTCTACTCAGATATAACAAAATTACCAACCAAACAAACTTATAATCGAAAAACGGAAAACTTAATTTCCACATTTCCGCAACTAAATATAAAAGATATCACAGAACTGAACTGTGTCGACTGCTCGCTAACTATAGAAAAACTCTGTAATTTATTATTCACATTCATTTTCATACCTTGTGTTATTAATAGCTTTTTCAGAAAAAAAAGTAACAAAGTTTTAAATTTACAAATGCATTCTCGTTGTACCTGTTGAACTGAATCTGTGAAATAAATTGGATACTTTATAGTTGTTTTCGTTCATTTGAAGCTGGTTGATATTTGAAGTTATTTTTATTACATTTTCCGTGATTGCTGTGTATTTGGAAGGTAAATTGAGGCATGTCAAGAATGTATAGATAAAATAAAAAAACAATTATGGAATATGTAGGCAATCCTTTGAGAACGGTTTACCTATGTGTTTGGTATATTATTCGCATGAAATATGTCTATTTATTTATTCATTTATATGTATTTGTAACAGCCTTTTTATCGTCCCACTGCTGGGCACAGGCCTCCTCTCACACAGAGAAGGATTGAGCAATAATCATTTATATGGTTTACCAACAATTATTAACACTGCTACGGAAAATATCATATAAATAAACCTCACACGGGCATAACAAACAATTGGACCGTTTATTCATACATTTTTGATAAATTATCAAATAGGATCTATGAAAGTACCTAAAAGATCTGAGAAACCTAACCTTTAACTAAAACTACATGTTAGTAGATAAAAGTCTACCCAACTTTTTCCCCAAAACGCCCTTTTCCCTAGGCTGTTTAATTAGGTAGTATTACAGGCGATTAAGGTTCACTTGAGTAGGTACTACTTACTTTCTTAGGGAATTTAGGATCTATATACAGTATAAACCTTTATGGAAAATCCTATCCTATGTATTTAAATGGATCTAATGTTTTCTATCACAGAATGGTAAGCGTTAATAGATACATCATTGTCTTTGTAATTTCTGGTGACAAAATACTGTATAAAAAAATTGCAGTGTCAGGTTCGTTAAAGCCTTGAATGATAAAATAATTATGTAAAGTCTGATGGCTTAATAGTAGTTCGCGTTTTCATCGACTGTACAGGACGAATTTAATAAAAGTAATGCCATTTTTTAGTCTACAAAATAATAAAAACATATTTATTTAAATGGAACAAAACTAATACGTCCATAAATTCCATTTCACGTGAATACTCCATTTATAAATTCCTCTATGTTTTCACCAACACAAATCGCGTTTTAGGCAACGCAAGCCGAGCTGAGTTACGTAATTGGAGGCGGAATCAGTCTAGACATAAGAGATGCCTGGCACACAATTATAGCTGAGAATAAGCTTAGATAAATATAGGTCTCAGTGTAAGCGTTTACACTGATTTGCTTTTATTGCTGCTGAGGATTTTAGCATAACATTTTGCAGCTGTGGTAGACGCGTTCGGAAATGAGTAGGGGAAAAGGGTTGTATTTTTCTTTGGGCTTTTTTATAAAAGGGTTTGTAAAACTGTCATAATTACTAATTTGAATAGTTATATTTTGAACGTGGTTTGGAACAATTGTATCTACCTGAGCTGAGAATCAATTGTTGAATTGCTTTACTCGTAAGTCGTGTTGCTCTACTTACAAATTAACATTTGTTTACTTCATAACTGCTCATAACGGATAAAAAAAAGCAAAATAAAAGCTGAAAATTGGTTACCTCTCACTGGAAATATTATAGACTCACAATAAACAGTCAAACAAGCACCCATTACCAGCTAATATAATTACCAGTCCAAGGTTCAAAGCCGGTAATGATGACAGACAGACTGCAGAATCAAGCGTGATTGCGTTGCAGTCCGTACCCCAATTCGTACGTGTTCGTACGTGATCGGGTGATATCGGCTGCGGTTTCGTTTGGCCGCCATTTTGAGTTTGTTAGGCTGTTTATTTGTTTGTATTTTGGAGTTGGTTTGAATAGAATCGGCTGTGTGCATGGTGCATCTGTATTGATGCAGATCAAAAGATGAACTCTACATAATGTCACATTTTAAAGTTAAATGTTAGCGACTTTTAAGACTCAATTAAAGAATGTGAATATGGTCGATTGTTTACAATTTATAAGCATTAAGATAAGGTGTAATTAATGTCTTTAAAAGACTACGGTTATGTTTGAAAATGCATAAATCATGTCAATTGTCAAAATGCACAGAATTCTGAATTATTTTAATTACTGGTATAGCATAACAACTGGACTCGTCATCTTGGTTTTGAAAATTGAAGCTTCCAATAACTAAATAAAACCTTTATTTTATTTTACAAAATACTTCACGTCAACCGCTAGTACCTAAATTGACGTTCTATAAAGCAGAACACAATTGGTGCGACACAACAAAATAGAATTCCACATATTTGTTATTTGACACAATACGATTCGAGAGGAATGTCCTACGTGAGCTATAAATGCGACAAAAATATGCCATACTATGCTTAATATTACAGGATATAATTTAGTCACAGATATGATGTCGTTTGTCTTTTATGAAAGACATTAGATTGGATCCTATGTTGGTGCCCGTGAGAACAACATTGCGCCTCGAACAGCATTTTGTTATAAGAAAACTTATCAAATCGTAGTGACTTACATACAATTGAAATCATGCCCACTATCAAGGCATTACCTGAAAAAAAAACCTTTGGTAATTTACATGTTTACTAGAATAAATTACATAGCAAAACATAGCATTAGTTCACCACGTAGGACAGTACATTATTTATTTCTCCTGTATAGTTAACGAATGTTCGAGAATACCGTTCTACCGAACAATGACGTGGAGACGGGTGGAGAGTCCTGCACCGAAGTGCAACGGACAATGCAATCTACCGACGTGCACTAGAGTTCAAAATGCATTGCACTTTCAAACGGAAAATCAAACTAATGTGGATTGGTGGAAAAGGTGTGTGATTTATTGGAATTCGTGCACCAAAATTTTAGTTTTAAAACTATCCAGTTAATACTGTGGATTTTGTTCGAAAGAATGATAAAATCGGTAGCAAAATGAAAGGTCAAATAAACCACGAACAAAAAATCTGACAAATGACGTCAACCGCACGATATTACTATGAATTTATCAGACAAAAAGCTTTAGTCTCTCAAATACTAATTTAACTTGATTGTAAGAAAATTCAGTAGACATTTTAATAGTGAATTACCCAAGATAATAATTACTAGAATAGTTAATCATCTGTATTAAAGCTAAGATAACATTATTTTAAACTCCAAAAAGGTATTAACAAAATTAAAAAATTGCAGAGAATATTTTAGATTCTTTAATGACTGAATTAAACATCGTTTTTCACAAAATGTGAGCACTAAATGTTTCTAGAAAAGCGCAATTAAATCTGTATTTTTGTAAACAAAAGCTTATGCAGGGATTGTATCGTTAATCAAACCACATTACTTTTAAATCGCCTCTTAACTTACGCGAGCAGAGTTAATGGGCACCATTTTTCTTTAGTGCTAGCGAACAATGTATTTACCAGATTAATCACAGTCCCTAGAGTATTCAGCCTGCCTTGGTTGCACAGATGGACTGCATTCTTTTTGTTATACTAGTACTTATCCACGGCTTGACTCGCTATGGATAATTCGAGACTTTTCCCAAATGATAAATGATCAGTAACATAAACTAAACTATTTGTCAAAGACTGCTGTCAATGTAATGAAAACATCTTCAATGACAATGTAAATACTACTACTACTACTAACTTTATGATGGCTTAAAAGAACCAATACTTTGATTACACTTATTCTGAACAAACAAAAACAGAAACCCGTTAACAACTATTACTATTGACTACAATGACTACCTTTTCAATACTACGAAGCCTTGAAAAGCAGTAATTGAATGTTTCAGCAGCCACTTCGATATAAAATGCGGACATTAATGATTTTTTATAGTCGGGGAGCTGCGACAAAACGCTTTACTCAATGTTTATTCCACGGGGAATTTTCTTTAAACGTTTTCTCTTTCTTTATGATTATTCACTATGTTTCGTACTGAGAAGAGTCTTTGTGAATAATCTTCCAGGTTTTATGTTTTAATTGCCTTTAAAGTATACTCGTATATACCTTGCCATGTTGCGGTTTCATACATCTCCCGTGAAATTAAGCAGTTCTAATGAAAGTGTAGCTTCCCAATAGTGAAATAGTTTTTTAAATGCTTTCGGTTTTGCAGCTTTTTCAGACACAAGAAATATAATTTTTTTAAGTCATCTTTAAAAGTCTTTTCCAGTATAGGTAAAATACAGTATTTAGAGTAGAAATATAGGTCCAAATCTTATGTTGTTTTTACCTACTAAGCACAAAATGATTAAGTAATCCTTCATTTACTTATCATATTTTCTGAGCTATCATTATGCCTCCAATTTTACACAGCCACTGAACTAGGGGCTGGTCTGTCTGTGTAGGTCAAAGATGACATAAAATAAACTGCGAATACCACGAGCTCTCGGCCTATTAGATTACAATTATGTAACTTATATCGTCGCAGTAAGGGTCGTACGTGGACTTGTTACTGAAGTCATTGATTAGGAAGATAAATGAGATGGTTCAGGACTCCATTAACACGTACCACTGAAATAAAAAGACCGCATATATTTCTGTACCTAGAAGTTCGAGGTTTCAAGCTGAAGTAAAAGCTGCTTATTTGCTTAAAGATAAAATAAATCGTTTCTTAAGGTTTGGGTTTGGATGAAAAAAAAAAACTGTTTTGTATTTACTATTTAAATCCGTTTTAATGGCCGAACATTTCTTAAAATCTACCGCGGCGAAGGAGTGATTGAATGATAACACCACGTTTAATCATAAATTTGAAAAAAAACTTTGTGTAAAACTTTACGAGGCTGGCATAACGCAGCAGCGTTTAAGCCTCTTCAAATAAATGATTAGAAAACGAAAGACAAAAACTAAAAAAGCAGTATCTGTTACATAATATTTTACTTGATCTGGCTTGTTATCTTGACCAAGAAAAATAACCGTATAGTCAGCAAAATCCAAAACCGTATCAAAAGCTGTGACCGTGAGCACGACTCGTCCTTGACCGAGTTCCTCCTCTCGCTATACTTCCAAGTTTGTCAATGTCAGCAGAATGTCGGAAACATCTATCTAAACAATGCAGTAACATGATGGTGCAGTGTTATCTCATTGCCAAAATAAATATACGATATCTACTGCAGTATGACGGTAGAATACACATTGTCGAGGTGTGAAAAAAGACGTAGGTATTTAAGTGCATCGGCCCAGTTTTAACTATCATATTAGCTAATAACGCTGATCTCTCAGTTGTATGTTTGTTACTTTTTAACGTGCAAACGGCTTAACGAATTTTTATGAAACTTGGCAGTAGCTGATGCCTACATCAAAATATTATAATGGCTACTTTTTTGCGTTTTTGGTAAGGAATCCCTTCAGGAAGATGGTGAAATAGCTAGTAAGTAATATAAGTTGTAATACAATTTGATACTCAAGGGACCTAGGACACAGTTGTAGATTACTTTTTACACGTGTACGCGAAGAAGTTGATACGAGGGAAATCAGCAAGCTTTATGTTATACTAGCATTCGCCCGTTGTTTCACCCGCGTCCCGAGATAATTGCTAACCATGGCCGAATGGTGACAAAAACCAAGGTATAATTTAATAATGCTTTTTCCAACAGAACCTAACATCAAACGCTAACAAACACAAACAGCACTGCAACATTACCACAATACTTCGAACGTCAAACAATATAAAATGGCGTATAATCCAGTCGTTTACCTCTTGAATACGGATATACTTGTGGTATAACCTGGTATAACAGTTTTAGGAGCATTTTATAAATGGCGGCGAGCGTTAGCACCGTCTGGGGAGGCCGGTCTGTCTGTCTGTGGGAACTTAACTATAGACTTTTGAGTACAAGGGAAATAGTGAAACCTGAGACAGAGGAAAGATTATGTTGGATAATGCTTAAGATATTTACTTTTTTAACAGTTTATGTACTCAGTAGATGACAAGAAAAAAAATAAGATAATTAAGCACAAAAATATTTCTTTATGTGAATTATACCATTTAAATCGTAACAGGTTACAGACCTAATTTGAGACTATTCGATGCAGTATACTTTATTGCTTTTTTTGGTACGAATAATTTTCTTTCTTTTGTTTCTACGTATAGTTTTGGTTTATTTAAGACATCAAGTTTTAAAACTTCCCTAGATTAATGCCTCATATCATTGTTGTAATATGCAAAAGTGATGTTCCATTATGGTTACTAAATTAAACATAATGAATACAAACACAATAATCCAACAGTAAATTATGAAGTAACAATAAATAGGGTTTATATTTTCATGAAAGTTGGTAAGTACATAATTCCCTCTGCGCGGTAAGTTTCATCGCTCACTTGTAGTTTTACTTGTTCAGTATACGGGTATCTTTATTTTCTTTGTGAAAGATAAATATAGATGCTGTATAGATCATAGAAACTTTGCTATTACTAGTGTTTTTCTTTTCTTTGTGAACCCTTAGTTATATATTTATGGGAACTATATTTTTTGTCACCAAAATTTATATTTGTCATCAAGTTGTATCACCTAATAAATAGATCTATCGCCACGAAATATTTTCGTTCTCAGATAAACAAAGAGTGTTCCGAGGTATGAATTACCAAATTATTGTTAATATAATGTGTAAAATATGAGATGGATTACCAATAAAATTGTAGTGCATTACATGAATATAAACTTCGTTCTTATAATAATAGTTTTATTACTTAAATAATAGCTTGGTGCTCAAAATGGTAGATCTGTCACCAAATAAATCAATTAATCGATCCCTGACTGTGAATCATTTTTATTTGTTATTTTGTCATCAATACAGTAGTTACATTTTATTTCGTTCAGTTATTAAAATCATGTATTCGTTACCAATTTAATACAGCAGTTTATAATTTTAATGAAAATATGTTCAAAGGGAAGGGAGACAAATTGGCGCGCTTTCGGGCCTCAACGAATGGGTTGTAGGTTGGTTGTAGGTACGATCAACGAATTTACTTATCGGCCAGAAAAGAAAAAGGGGGCGCCTTTCAAAATCCAAATCAGCGCTGATTATTCAGTGATTGTTATTTTTATCAATAAATATTGATTATTTTGACTTTAATTAAGTGTTTTATTTACTATTCAGCTAGAAATTTAATTTAAATATATTTATACTACCTGTGGAAATTAAGACCCTTGGAGGAGGCACATGACCAGTTAAGTAGTAGACTCTTTTGGTTGAAAGGATGATGACGACCACCCTACATTTTTGGACCTTCATGAAATTTTCTAGTGATATAATATATGATTTATTGGTGATCTCTTTAAATTAGTTTGCTTAAATACTATTACGACAAACCTATTATAATACATACAAAACCACTTATTTGGTACTTGACCCCATATCTCCATGATTTTCGGTAATTTATTGTGGAATTGATTTTATATTGTTTGGTGACTAATTTTGGTGACAAATCTACTATTTTGAGGGCAAACCCTATTATTTAAGAAACACAAAATGAATTAAATTGGTGACAGCTTAAATCATACCCTATATTTATATACAGTATAGTTATATACGCTCTTTTATTGGTTTTTACTAGACCTATCTTTTATTCAAGCTATAGTTTTTGAACTTAATAATATCGAAAAATGATGAACAGAAGGTAGGAAAAATGTTGAAAATTAAAACTTTACTATCCAGCAACGTACACTTTTATAGTTCCAGTTGCATAAAAAGCAGATTTAAAACTGTTACTGCATTATGGGTATATACAAAAAAAAGAACTGCTTTAAAACAGTTACCTACTGCATTATGCATTATGGGTTTATACAAAAAATAAAAAGGCGCTTTAAAGCGAAAAGCATCGGTTTATGAAATTATTCAGGCAGTATCACATTACACAGCTAGCGAGCATAGCTGGTGCTGCTCTAGAGGGAGCCACCTGTCTATCAAACTGCAACAACCAGCTTATAAAAGGGTGACAAGCATTTTCATTGTCATGCATAACATTACTTGAAATAGGAAAATTCAACAACGATATAGTTATCACACAAAACTTTCTCGGAAAAGAGCTAGATAAAATACTACCAAAAATCTTGTTAATTTTGATAAACGTAAGAGAGTACTAAATTGGCACCTTAATAATTTCCCTGTCCCTTGAGTCATATATGGTACACATTGATTGGTTCACTGTTGTGTTAGCATCGTGGACAGCGAAGTGGTTAAGACAGATGAAAAACCTAGCTTTGACAGTTTTCTGGTCAACTCTTCTACCGACAGCTTATGTATTCATATTTCCATAAATATTAACACGGCCTTTAAACACTGATATCCACATACTTAATTAAATGTGTCACACAGTTAATTAGTCTTATTAACAGTCTTCTCCAAGCCGTTCCTGTCAACATACACATAAAAACTTTGTGGTTAAAGTCCCACTTTTTATGTTCTACGCAAAAGATATAAAAGTTACGTGCCATATATGTTGCTTACTTTGACGTTATCGTAAATATTAAATTAAGAGGATTTATGTTCGAGCTTGTTTGTTTACGTCGAATGGATAAACGATAAGAATGGTCTAAAAATATTAGGATTTTATGAATACAGGAAATAATTGATTTGGGGAATAAAGTAGGCAAATTAACAGTTCAAAATTATTTACTAGAATTTATTTAAAATTGTGGGGCGTCAGTGTAATTTTTTAAAAACCTTTGCTTTTCTTAGATATGCAAGATTTGATACCAAACTCTCCGTACTCATATAAATAAAATCCTCTCTCCATTAACTACAACATAATCATTACTATAGACAATAACTTACACCCTCCTCGAAACTACAGCAATTATTTAAAACAACACTATCTCAGCACAACACAATACATAGACACCCTACTCATAACGGGGCGTCTACACAGTTGTGACGCGGAAATATTTATCCCACGACCATTGTGAGCACTTATCCTTATTTTATCCTTGAATTTTGTACGCAGCGCGAATAAGCTCAGCCACAAAATAAGCCATGTATGGTAATGTAGTTTCCTCAAAGAACCCACTTTTCAGGATCACGGGGATTTTTCTAGATACAACGTTTTTAGATTCAAATTGTGTCACTAAAGTGGCACTCCTGTCAAATTGTATGAATTATTCAGTGAGGGACTTAATTTGAATGAGAGGTTTTTTACAAAAGTATTCATGACCTCTTCGGGTTGTTCGTGACGTGTTGGTAGTGCTTTGGCTCGCGAACTTTTTGTCTGGCTAATTTATTTGATTTTGGAATATACACTTTGGTGTGAGTACGGAGGATTTTGCTTTTAAGTTTTGGATGTGAGCTCACGTTTGCTATAGGGAAATGTTTTTTTTTCAGGAGGCTTACAGGAGGTACACAATTTACAGTATGTACAAAGATAATAAGAGGCACATCCTGATAAAAACTGCTAGTATATATCATTGTTAACTAAATATTTTAATTGATCTTTTTGGTTTACCTTTGTATACCATGTTTCATGCAAATAAACGATTTATTATTATTTTATTAATATTTTAATTATCTGCTATTGGTCACTCTGTATGATAATGAGAACGTGATATACTGCAAAATACCTCTTATTTTGTCGGTAAGGATAATAGAAACAAAAGTACCTGAACCCAGACTTTATACATCCTCAAAATATAGTTTTATCAAAACTGAATGTAAAATATCGAGCTAACTACGTAGTCTGCAGTTTACGACTTGAAAGCTGAGCGTGGCACATCACTAGTACACGGGGAGATCTGTTCTCTTCACTATTATCCTAGAATATTCGTCTGGACTGAATTATACCTATAAACTCAAAAGCGTGAACTAACTAGGAGCTCCCGTATAAATATTAAAATAATAACCTAAAATTTTAGTCTTTATGGAAGAGCGTTTACTTTTTTATTGTTTTTAATCAATCGTGCTGTTGATGTACATTAGGGTGTCCCAAGACATAAGGGGGAATTTTTTTTTCTCGAATTAAAGTACGCATACCCTCTAATTTTTTTCGTTTTGACCTCATTATCTCCTATAATAAATATTATCTCGATCAGACAGTGGTAACCCGTGCCGACTTAATGCCAAAGTTTTCACATGAAAATTTGTACTGACTTACTATGGAGAAATTTAGATCTTAATTATTAGTACTAATAATAAACCTCGAATACATCCAAATAATGTTTTATCTTCTCATATACATTGAAAAATAATTTCATTGTTAAAATTTTCATTTTAAAGTAGTTTTTTTTTACAGTCAGGATAAATTTTCCGATGTTCTAGGACGGTACCTAACAATAATTGTTTTTGTTCCTCATCTACTGTGATTAATCAATAAAAGTCTTGCATGAACTTCACCGATCTTTCGGCCACATCGTTCACTAACTCTCAGTGCTGAAACTTTGGCTTCTTGATACGAAGCATTATTTGACTAGAAGGTAGGACACATTCATGTAGAAAACTGTCATTAATTTTAAGGCGATCGATCAAAGAACTCGTTTTTTACTGAAATGAAGTTAGAGGTGATTTTGTCATACAACGTACCGTTAAGATCTTCTTTTGAAAAAAAAAAATAACCAAAGACAAAATAACCCCTGAAAAACGATACATCCAATCGTTTTTCAAGAGTTATTTCCTCTTTGCTCCTCTGAGGCGCGTGGTTTTCTGTAACTCCCGCTAACTGTAGGCCGGCTGCTCTCCTGGCTGTCATTTAACATTTTGGACAGTCGTTTCGGGTAGTCAGAAGCCAATAAGTCTGACACTAGTCTTATCAAAGGGTATTGGGTTGCTGGGTAACTGGGTTGGGAAGTCAGATAGGCAGTCGCTCCTTGTAAAACTCTAGTACTCAGCTGAATCCGGCAAGACTGGAAGCCGACCCCAACATAGTGGGAAAAGACTCGGGACATGATGATTTATTCTTATTAATCAAAATCAAACAAATTACATATGTAAAGTCGTGATGGCGTTGCTTAAAAACGTCTTGTGTCTTTTGTCCCTCCAAACTTGATACAAGTTGACGAGTTTCGTCACACAATTAGGCAAAGATTTTGTTGGAATACGCGCCTTTTCCCAGTAGATAATGCATTCGCGAATAGTAAGATTTACGTTTTCATTCACAATTAAATCAATTTCCCGAATAGCACTAAGTACATAGTATACAACAAAGTCGCTTTTTCTGTCCCCGTGTCCCGTTGTAAGCTTACCTAATTCTTCAAAACTACGCAACCGATTTTCATGCGGTTTTCTCTAATAGATAGAGTGATTAAAGAGGAAGGTTTACATGTATAATAACAAACATTAAATAGCGGAGAAATACTGTTATTCCGTGCGAAGCCGGAGCGGGTCGCTAGTTGTACAATGAAACTGCCAGAACTTGTCCATTAGACGGAAGTTTTGAGCCCGTCATTTGATGCTTTAGGTCCCCTAATCGAAAATATACCCTTTTTATAACTGCGTAAGTCTAGTGATATGTTGGCTGTTTGAAAACAATGATTCGATCACTAAATAACAAGAAATCACAAGCACATCGACGAGTTAGATCGCGTTAGTCTTAGAGAGCAACTATGACATACATTCAAATGTAAGTCGGCACGGGTTACCGTGGTCCTACCATCATAAAATTTTATTTATAATAGTTTTGGACCAAAAGGAAAAAAATAGGAGGGTATGCGTTAAAAAAAAATGATTTTGATTTTTTTGGGACACCCTAATGTACATGTTATTTTAAAATACAGACAGAATAAAAATAAATCTTTTGTTCAATATGTGTGGTTTCCCAGAAACAGAGCCCAAATTGAATTTGTGGTAAAAACAAGTTTTGTTATAGCAAACAAATAACAACTGAAGTTTAATACTGTGTGTGCACCAATTTTATTATCAATCAAGAGAATAGACATGTATTTTTGTTTAAATAAACAGCTTTCAAGCTTTCAAGCTGTTTTCAACGTGGCATTATTATCATTATTAATACCATCGTTTAAGTAATTTTTAATGCGACAACAACTTAATACTTATTAAAATATTACAGGTATTCAGGTCAAAAATACTCGAATAAGTACCACCAAGTTTAAAGGTGAATACAGAAGAATTAATCACACGTTCACAGTTTAAAAATAATCGCCTTAAAACATTATTGTTTCCCACCCGTGTATTTCGAAATTGGGCAATGTTGCAGACGGAAAGTAATATCCGTTGAGAGACGAATGCGATCACGAATGTATGCGATCGACTACTAGTATTGGTTCTTTGTCCTTTAGTTTTGGGGAACAAATGGTAATAGGAGCTGGTAGAATGTTTTTAAACGGTTTTATTTAGCTCACCCCGTTTGTTTTATATTATTTATTCATTCTTTCTTGGGTCAAATTTAGTAATTCAAATTTCACCCTCTTCCTGTCAACCGATTAATCTGAAATTTTGTATACACCTTTAATTCCGATGACAATACAATATAGTAATATCAATAACATTGTAAATCCAATATGGCCGCCGGCACAAAATGGCGGATAACGTAGATTTTATCAATCCCATCAATATGGGTATCAAATGAAAGGGCTCAACAAGCAGAATACAATATACTATAAAAAATTGAAATCCAAGATGGCGGCCGCTACAAAATGGCGGACAACGTAGGTTTTATCAATCCCATCAATATGGGTATCAAATGAAAGTTATCAACCAGTAGAATACAATGTACTATATAAAATTAAAATCCAAGATGGCGGCCTCTACAAAATGGCGGATAACTTAGGTTCCCATCCCATCAACATGGGTATCAAATGGAAGGTCTCAACAAGTAGAATACAATTTACTATGCAAAATTGAAATCTAAGATGGCCGCCGCTACCAAATGGCTGATAACAATTTTTTATCAATCCCACCAATATGGGTATCAAATGAAAGGGCTTCACAAGTAGAAAACTGTCAGTAACTCCAGCGGGGCCCAACAGGGCCAAGGCCTGCCTGGGCTGCGAGATTGTTCGAAAGAGTTACCGCGGCCCTGGTACATAAAAGGCGTACGGCGGAACAAAACGGTTTTTAGTCAAGAGTCTGGCACTCCCTCACCGCTGCTGACCCGCAGCAGGAGAGGTCATGTGATGATTTTTGAGGTTGTTACAAAAAAAAGTATCTGGAAGGGCTATGTATTGAGGAATTAGATTGTAATAAATTGTCAGGTAAGAGACCGTGTAATAATGATGCACTAAATGAATTAGATAGAATGAGGAATATTCGGTAGGCATTTTCATTAAATACTAAAAACTAGAAAATAAAAAATCGGTAAAAAAAACTTTTAAGTTAAACGGTTTTATCTTATGTGTACTGAAAACTAGAAAATAAAAAAATTGTTACTTACCTGTCAACCTACGTAGGTGGTCCCGGTCATATTAAACTAAAATAAAAACGTGGGGCCCCTGTGAAATCCTACCTATGGCAAAGCATATCGTTATACTTTGGTAGATCATGAGCTCGGCTTTCGCTGGTGAAGCCGCTACGGCTGATTATTGATTGTCAAAATCTCCAGTTACGATTATAGTAAGTCGATGCAATCCACACCTATTCTACAGCAATAGTTAATGGGCCCCACGTTTTTATTTTAGTTTAATATGACCGGGACCACCTACGTAGGTTGACAGGTAAGTAACAATTTTTTTATTTTCTAGTTTTCAGTACACATAAGATAAAACCGTTTAACTTAAAAGTTTTTTTTACCGATTTTTTATTTAATGATAGGAGTCAAAAGAGATTGATTTGTGATGTCGTCAAAAATAGGACAGTGAGGCATTTTCTTAAAGACAAATATTTAAAACACAATATAACAAAAAACATTTTTTTTTTTCAGATTATATAAATTAAAGTTTAAGACAGAAAAATGAAACAGAAACACTTTTCTTTCGGGAAATCGAATTTATTTTTCCCGCAGTGTACGCGCGGTTATGAGTTTATTTAGATAATAAAATTTTTAGATCTGCACAAGTAGGTACAGGTAGAATTTGACCACTATTTTAATATTTTATAAAAATGAATTGCAGCTTAAATATATTTTAAAGCAAAAATTTAATCGCTCTTTTCTGACTATCTGCCAAAATATTCTAATTGTACTCCTGGATTAAGTTGTGATGGGACAATGCGGTGTTATAGTTAATTAACGGTCATCAAGTGAACGATCGGTTTAATGGAGCCTTCAGCAGCTTATGATTGTCAACCTTTACTCAGATTGTGGCTGCTGAAAGGTGGCATTCCACTTAATGGAGACAGATTAATTGGTTTTGTTTGTCGAGTATTATTTTTGGTTAAATTATTCTCAGTTTTCAACTATGACCTTTTTATACACTTTGGCTTTCAGTTATGTGTTAAGATTTTTTTGTTTTCTGTGTGTTCTTCATAAAGAAAATCCACTAAAATTGAAAAATCCAGCTGAAAGTCCGCTAGTGTGAAACCATTCTAAATAGAAATGCCAAAGGTTTGAAAGAAGATGCCTGAAACCGCTCGTGTACGCGCTTCCTACCAAACCAAGCATATAGAACACGAGTTTCAAATACCATTAAAGCGATCTTAACCGATTGATATGCTCAACCATAGTTAGACAGGAATTAAAGACACCTACGCCTTTGATATCTCCAAGTAAGACATACAGTTACAGTATATCGAAGTGTCCAACTGTCAGTACTTCAGTTAATTTGTAGACTTTGTAACTTGTACGTGAAATAGGTTACTGGGACAGTAAAGACAGACAATGTATTGTTTGTTAAACGGTTTATTTGTGTGTGATATACCTACGATTAACGGTGAAGTGTTGGGTAATTAACTTGCGTACTTAAATTTTGATTAGTCATACATACAATTAACTGGAGAGATTTTCTGCTAGATTTTTTAAATGTACATCTTTTTGGTTTGCCAAATTTTATAGTTACTGACTTTTACGAAGTCTTAATATCAAACTAAAGCCTGAATAGGAGTTTAGATGTAACAAAACATGGTCACTGTGGTCACCCATCCACGAAACGATCACTACCAAAGCTTTACTAATCAACTCATGCGGCTGTTACCAAGCCACGAGCCCCTTTAAACTACCTCTATACTATTCCTACAATGTTATACCAGTCGCCAACTCCAATTTTATCCCTAACATACGTATTTAACGTTAATTGATAATGTCGTAACCTTAAAGTTCAGGTGGTAGGCGGGAAACTATTAGCCCATTACTTTGAACTTGGCTAAGTATTATCAAGTTTAAACCCGGCCTAACCACGACTGTGTGATTGTTGGAGGCTGTTACCGAGTGTCGTAGTAAATTACAATTTGGACCTGGTTTCTCTTTGGGGCTACCCAAACGTATGTGACAGCTGAAGACAAAAGAAAAGTGGTTGCAATGACAAACATTTTTTATTTTATTTTATCAGCTATCGTAAAGAAAATTATTGAAAACTTTAGTTGGCCATGGGAACAATCGAAAATCAGAGATTAGGATAAAAATCAAGCTTGGACTTCTTGAAGATTACAAACATTTAGTGAGCTGATTATTTGATTGGGCGCTTAATCATTCCTACAATCAGGTATCTGGTACATTTTCAAACTAAACTATTGTATGTTTCCAACAGACAAAAAAAAACGAACAATATAATAATAAAGCAAAAGGTATTGGCTCATAGAAATCTTTGTATGAGCTGGGAGTTTGCCAACGTCTAACATCCATCAACTTAGATATGCTATGTGTGAGATTTCAGATAGTGGATGAGAAATTATTTTGTTCTTACAAACATTCGGTCATGGTCAAGGTTACGAGATGCGGACATTAGGTAAGTTAATCAGGGTAAGCAGGTTTTTTTTAAAGGTTTCACACTCGTCCCGATAGAACTAACTAAATGAGCCTAAGATGTTCTGATATATTATACGCTGCTACTGCCAATTTCATCAAAATCCGTCTACTAGTTCAAAGGTGAAAGAGTCATGATGATGATATACGTCAGAATTTTTATTTACGCCCATAAACACAAATTGCTCAAAATTACATTTTACAATATCGCTGAGGAAATGATAAAATATTAAAAGGTTCTCATTCGCTTACGTAACCCTAAACGTATTTGAAAAACCAACTTCTAAAGGAATGATATTATTCAAACTTGGCGGAAATGAAAAATGACAAGGTTTTTTGTAAATTTATTCAAAGACTATCTTTTTCCCGCGGCCTCGTTCGTGCCGGTTCGGTAATTTGGCGAATATTCGCTTTTTGGATTCAGCGCTCGTATTTCTGTAAGGGAAGTTTTTAATATCAGTAGTTTTACGCTTGAAATTAAGATAATTATATAGGCGACTGCATCGTGTCCTTTGTCAGGTTCGATTTTATTGTTGAACGAATTGAAAGGTGATAAAATCCAAGTGAGAGCAGTATAAAACCAAAGCTATACGATCCATTTTATTCCATCTTTTTTTGTAGACAAAACTATTTTTACTTTTCCACCACAAAAATACATACTAAACAAGAAAACGCAAGCTACAATTTTACTTAAAAGATTTGGCAAAGCAAGCCACTAGAACATAAATAAATCTTGACTACATGTAAACTGCAGTACAGGCGAGCACAAAATAAAATCGCACACCAATCTGTGCGGTACGACGTATATTAGGGGTAACGCGTCACGGCGCGACTGTACCGACAGGGTGGAAAGAAAAAATAAAGAAACCCTGCTGACATTGTATGGGGACTAGATGGGGGAATAGGGAATGAAGATGCATGTGTATGTTCGTTATGGTTTGTTGCCAAATTATTACTCAAAATAATCTCAATTTTGATTATTTCGTAACGCTCAAAATATTTAACATAAAAAGATTTTGTTTTTAACATCGGTAAGTGATGATAATAAGTAAGATCTTATTAACGAGGAACGTAGAGTAGGTAAATGAATTTAAAAAAAAATATGTGTATAAAAACTAACTCGCGAAACCTAGAAAGATTTTCTTTTGTATAATAAACTATTTCTGTTATCCATTCGCTTTTTTTTCAATAGGCTTAGCTCACTGTCTGATCAAACGCCATTTTATTCGACGGATTTTTCAATTGATACCTAAAATAATATTTTTCAAATGCTAAAATCTCCACTTTTAATACCACAGCCAATATAAATCCACTTTTTACACCTGACAGTGTCGTATAATTTTAAAACCTGGACTAAAACAAACGTAACAAAAGTTTTAAGTCTCGAAGAACCTTCCTAATCCCAGACTATTCTTATTAACATAATAAAAACAAAACACTTCGGTTATTCTCGTAAGAATTTGTGAGCTTTCCACTTTATATTATAAGACTTTAATCTTGTCTTACCATCCCTTAAGGACCAGCTTATGTAACATTTGACCTATATAAATATTTTATGTATTTATTGTCATTGTAATTATTTTGTTATCTGCTAATGAGTTTCTGTATGATTTTTTCACCATAAACCCAAAAACTAAACAAGTAGTTTTCATAAAAAAAGGATTCGTAAAATACGAGTAGCTAATACCCGCTTCTGTATATATTTGAGCACAAATCTAAATTGTATTTAGATCCGCATGCGTTTCATACAATTGTTTGAACATTTTCTAAAACTCAAAATGGTCCAATTGCTCGTAATTAAGCTATGAATGAAAGCCAAGCACTGAATTATGATATCTAAGTTTCAAACACGGGTTGCAAGCGAAATTAATCATTTAATAACCCAATTGTTGATTGCTGAGCCGGGAACTTAATTGGGTATCGTATCCAAAATTGCTTCTGTCTGAGCGCTCAACTAACTCTGTGTGTATAAGTATAGTAGGTTTGTTGTGACAATGTCATGGAGCAAACAGGAGGAAATATGATCACGTAGACGATGTGAAAATGATGATAAGTTTTTAAATTAAAGGTAAGTAAAATTCGATATTCCAAAACCCTATTATGTTTTTAAAGGAAAAGTTAATGTTTCTTGTGAATTACTTGTCTGTTTACAAAAAAAACACACATTACTCACAAATCCACTATTCAAATTGATTCAAATAAGATAAATCATGTCTAGGAAGAAAATAAACTTCATCCACTATTAAAATTTCTATATGAAGACGGATCACCGAACTCACTTTAACGACACATAATAAAAGGTAGAATGATGGCAAGAATTCTTTGAAAACTAAGTTTCCCGGTTTTATAATTCCCGGCCGTTTCCCCCGGGATTAGTGTCAGGGGGATATGTCTGAAAGTTTCCCCGCAAACAGGGGAACTTTTGGTCCTTTGATCCGAAGTGACGTGAGGGAAGACAAATAGACGTGTCGTGTTATATAGAACTTGGAGTTGGCTCATGATAAAGCGATCGAATTTTGTAATTGACTATTTTGAGGTGTGATTGTTAAGATATTGGTTACATTTTGTATTTAAAATGCAAATTAACGTACCATGTAAACGTGCTTGCAAAATGATATAACTTTCCCGGATTTCAATAAAGTGGTATTTTATAATATGTAAATTTTCGCTTCACATACAAAAAAACAAATATTGAAGAGGTATTAGGTATTGTTAACAAAAAATCGCAACAACACGGTCTATTAATAAAAAATAAATAAAAAAGCAGCTTCTATTGTCACCAATGAAACTAGACACCAAAAGGAAACAAAAAAGTCAATAAATGTAAAAAGAACAAAAAACTCCAATATAGAGAGCAATTAAGAAAATACTCAGTGCACAATATAGCAATAATTGGACCAAAGGACCGGGAAAAAAATTCAACAACTTGGAAAAAATAACAATGGAATTTCAATCGTTACGTCGTTTTATGCACTTTCCTTCTCGCCCCGTCTCTCGGAAATACCATCACCCCTAGATTTTATTAGCGCCAAGGGACCAGTGTATGTATTTTTCCCCCAAGAGTTTTTACGATGTCACTCCAGAATTTTGATAATATAATCTATGTATCTACTTCATGTTTTGATAGCAACTTGAGGGAAACGCTTGGGCCAATATAAAAAAAATGGTCCTTCGATTTGAAATGACGCCAAAGTGCACGAAAGTACAGCTTCTTGAAGATAACAGACACAGGATGATAAGTAAGTACGAGTAATCATGTTAAGTAAGCTCCTTTGAAATGTTTTTATAACATTTTATGTTATCCGTGTTTTGTCACCCTTGAAACTGTTACTTGTCCTAAAACTGTGCCACCATTTTTATATCCTCTACACTCTTTACAAAAAAAAAAAAAAAAATACTGCTTTACTGAAATTATTTCGCGAAAGAACAGTAATAGCTATTTTGCTAATTTGCCGTGACACTAATATAATTATTGACGGCAGCAGGAAAGCTATGTCATTCTCACTTCTTTGGCACACAAAAACTCGAGTTGGTACCTAAAGTCAAAACTTTCACCCCAATACAAGATTAACAAAACCAAACTCTTATCCGATATCAGATAACAATGAGCCCGGCACACGCGAACTAGTTGCAGGTTCAAATGAGATTGTACTAACAGTGTTAGCGAGCGCGTATCTGTAACATGTTTACCGGGTACTGCAAGTTGCAACCAAACTGTGACGACCCACACTACGCTTAGTTGGTTTAGTTTTGATTTTAGTCACAGCCTTTTTGTTGAATAAAATTTGTTCGGATGCAGGTTAATTCTATTTGGAGGGGTTTTTGGGAGTTTTTTGTTATGTCACGGTGTGTGCGCGTTTTTGTTAAAATTTGTATTTTTATATGCCGAGCTAAACTAATTTAGTACTTTAGAAGTATCGATTGTGTGAATGTTGATATGGGTAGAAATAATGTTACTGTGAGATGACGGCCTCAAGTAAAATTAGGATAAGATATGACGACGAAGCTACATTCAAAGAAGGTACATTCTTCTATTTTTAAAGCAAGAAAGAAGAAAAGTACTGACACACCAGAAAGCCAATAACCACTTAAAAAAAGGCAAACACTCCAAGAAAATAGAATATAAAACGCTCACATAATACAAGTAGAGCCACATAAAAGCAGTCTTACTATTCAGTACAATAATATTTTTATAGACAACTCGTAGACACAGTATTATGGGCGAGCTCGTAAAACGTAAAACAATCTGCGAACGACGGAGATTACATTAACGATTTACGTAGATATGAATACTTGAATACATCAAAATACTTGAACAGTTTATGTGTTTTTAAGTGAATGAGTGATAAAGTGACAAATGCTTGTTTGGTTAAAATAATGCTTAAATAGGAACTCGTAGTTTCAGCCACACTAGTCGATCAAGCAACTTTTGTCACGGTCGATCCGTGGACCATCTTGTCATATGGAGGTCCTCTGTTTTCCGTAAGGCACATTAAATAGGAGGGTCTTGGCTATCATTTGAACAGCTTAACAGCTTGGGCAAGCAGACTGCAACATAGTTGGGAAAAAAAGGCTAGGCAGACATGTAGCTGTAAGTATTAATGTAACATGTGTAACAAACATATCGATACTATTCGACTATTACATTAATGAACTGTTGATACCTGCTGTCATTTTGACATAACCTGTGATATTGACGTTTAATAGTGAATTCGGTCGGCGATCACATTTTTGCACGAGCTCCCGTAGCGACAAGGTATGTACTGATTCTATCCACCTATTTTTGTGAATGTCTAGTATCGTGAGATTGTGAAGTAATAAATCTAATGATTGACTTAGTATACTTTCGTTTGATTTCTGAGACCCTCTGAGACCTTCAGAGGTGTTGTCTTACACATGGATCATCTATGATATTTAAATATTTTCGCTCCACCACCACCTTGACAAGAATGCAACGTAGGATCTCATGGTCCCTCCTCCCCCTTCCCATATCACTTCCATCACCATAATACACGGAATGCTAAACACGGCAGTAAAGAATATTAACTAGGGATGGGCTGTGCGAATATTAACGACTAAGAATTACGACACACTCTTCAAATTGTTCCGGTTGCCCTTGCTTGTCACACACTTGCGATTTTGCGATTTATTTAAGACACACTGTTCTCGTCATATAACTTTGCTTTTATGAAGTCAGCAGTTTGAAGATTTGCGATGTGCTGTAGTGATACCTATATATTTTGTCCACCCTGAAGTCACTAGAAGCTAACTTCGGAGCAGTTAGGTTGTGTGATGAAAACTGTGCACATGCAACATGCGAGGCCTTTTGCATCGTAATTTTTTTAAATATTTTCGTAACCATTAGGTGATCTTCACACTGCCCCGCATCACGCTGCATCTTGCGTGTCGACGCACCTACGCGCGTTCTTGCGGGAGTGCAGATCTGCATCATCGTGCGGGTTTTTCACGCACTCACGCGCGTAGGTGCGTTTTGTAAATTCACGTACGGCGGCTTCCATTTTCAAATATACACGTCACGCCCTTTCAAAATCACGCGCGGCAGTGCGGGATTCAGTGTGCCATACCTTGCGTTTCGCCCCGCACCTACGCGCGGGGGTGCGTGTTTGTCCGCATGTATGTGCGTGATCCGCATGAACGCGCGTGGATGCATTTTCAGTGTGTTGGACTATGCGTGTTTTCCATACAAACGGAGATATTTCCATACAACGGAAAAAAACGCATCCACGCACTACGCTGCATCATGCGGGGCAGTGTGATAATCGCCTTACTCGGTTTATCTACACATTACATTATAATCTGCAATTTCAATTTCATATTTGGAACGCTGAAATTACATAAATCTTTTTCGATCTACTCTTTACCCAAGAAAAGAAATCTCAAGTCTAGGCTATATTTTTAAGCGAAAAATCTAGGCTTAACCGAAAACATTGCCTAAAGCTAGGACAACCTAATGCCTATGTCAATGTAGCCTTTGAATTTAGGAATAACTAATATTTGTGCTCATACCACCCTTGAATACTCAATCCTAAATATACAGACGAAATAGGCCACTGGGATATAAGGCCCGTATGTATAACCAAAATATTTTATTAGATATAGTAAGGTATGGGTATTATTCAGTCAGCCAGTATTGATATTGTGAATTATTTTATTACAGTAAATAATCTCAGTTTAAAACGCAATACTTTCATTTGCATTTGTAATTAGTGCAGGATTATGGTCTTCAATATATCATGAAACCTTAATTAATTGTCATTTTAAAATGAAAATGCCTATGGTAATTACGCAATTACATATAATTTAGCTCTAATGTTACTAGTTGTTCCCCGTGGTTCTATCACCGTACCGAGGGAACTTCTTCTCAAACCCAGACATTTCTGTAAAAAGGACTCTTTGGGCTATCTGTGTACATTGACATCAACAATCAAAGCTTAAGAATAGTTCCATAGTTTAAGAATTTCATTCATCATGCAGCCATGAACTTAACATCACACTATCTACAGTTAATCAACACTGCACAAAATGCATTACAACCAGCACACCCACAAACAGCCACTTGGTACCCGTAATGAGCCGCCGTGGTTCCCACACTAAGCGGTAGACAGCGTAAGATAAATCGAGCTTGTCGCGAATAACAAGGGCAGAAGCAGTTTGTGTGATCTTATGTAGTGATGTGGTGGAAAATTGCATCTGTTTTTATAGAACTGAAGTTTCATTCAGTTGATTTTGGGATAAAATTCTAGATAGACTTTCATGTTTTAAGCCTTACTTAACTTTACTCTGCCTATTCTGTTTAGATGTCTGATTTTATGCACTGGTGATGCACATATAGTCTGAGTGGAGCCTAAGAAAAGTATGTCGTTCCCCAGGGACATGGTTGGAACCACGAGGGACAGGAACATTGATAATATTTTAAAACATGTTGTAAAATTAAAATTACATTGTTGGCTCTATTCTGCAACAGTGATGTCACAAGTTAAAGTCTGTGCAAAAATCGTATTTTAGCATAACTTCAGCTTCATAATAACCTATGAACACAAAAGTAAAAATGCAATAAATCCATTTCTGCAATACATTACATCTTACGCAATACATCATCCATTTGCATGTCAACCCCATTTTAAAATAAAGTCGTTGTAAACACAGAATTGGCGCCATTGATTCTACCACAGCCATCAGGGTACGATAAATCAACTGGCTTGCTTTGCATAAGGAACAGGACAAATTGCATTCTGTGGCTCTTGTCTGAGTTTGTGATGTAGTAAGGTAATGTGAGCTTTAAATCTGTACACAGTTTAAATCTGTTTTGAATCGGTGGAAGCTTTGTCGTCTTTTGAGAATATGGACGCCATTTATTAATTGGTAAGAATGAAATATTATTCAGGTTCTACTCGTATTTAAAAGAATAAAACTGAAGAGATACGCTTAAACAAAGTTGGCAATCCGTGTCTACAAAATATATTAGTTGTGATGTCAAGACACGAGTGACGATTAAAGACATTTCACTTAATTATATTAATCGCGAATATGCGCCCAAACTTAAGACGAAGAAAGTGTCATTTACTGTCGGCGTCAAGCAGCGTCCCGGGTTTATGTAAATAAAGCCTAACACGACGTAGTTTGAAGAGAAGTATTATATACTGTATTTTATATATGTATGTATACATCTACTTCAATAAATATTATGGTAAAACATCAGCGGTAATCGGTATGTTCATTGGAAAATTAATAGAGAAAAAGTCGTGGCGGCCTAGTAATTCAGTCAACCTCTCAAGAACATTCCTCCTCAAATATAAGAAGACACAAGGCCGAAGGACATTACAAAAGGCCGATGATGATGACGGAGAAAGAGTCCAAAATCTAAAAAAATATAGAGATAATTAGCAATTTTAGTAGGCAAGTAAGTAATGAATGTATTTTCATGTAATCTTAACATATTTCGATGGTCGTTTAAACTATATAAATTCTACACAGACAAAGTAGTGGGCACAGGTAGTTTTCACATACATATAGAGAAGGTTGTAAAGCACCGGCAAGTTTGTTAAGCGTATGTTAACAAGGTCACCTTGTACCCCGACACCCTGAACAATTGCTGTAATTGAAACATGAATAAGAAACAAATTGGGATGTTATTTAATTCATACGTGGTTAGATTGAGTGGGAAAGTAAAACTACAGTAAAATTCTACATGGTTACAACAAATACTGAAGTAAAAAAGTTTATATTTGGTACCAAAACATGAAGAGTAAATACCAAAACATGTTACAGACTCTTCCACAAAATAACATACTGATACGTAAAGTAAATGAGGCCCTTACCGCTGCTAACAAAAATGCTTAAAACTTACAAAATAGCTGAGCTAATTTCGATTAAACATGTCTGAAAACTACCGCTGGGAACCATATTTTAACTGAAAAAGGCTGCGTTGAAGTTAATCAGTACGTCAGTTTAAGAGCTACATTGCCACAACGTCAATAACTTATAACACCTATTTGCATCAAGGGTAAAAAAAATGCAATTCATGAATGAACCCTTGTCCTCCGTAGTCATATTAATACCTCTACTTAAATTGCCCTCTCTAATAACTATCGATTTCCCGACAAAGTAACCGGTGCAAGTTTTGACTAGCAATCTAAGTTATTGAACCGAACTGAGTTTACTTACTTCTTTGTAAGCATTCAACTTGGATACTTGTAAAGCATCTTTACGTAACTTGACACAAGTTGCGAACAAAAATAAATGCAAAGCTTTATTGAGTTGCGAAAGATTTTGTATAATGACAGCGTTATATTGACAAATACTTGTAAGCTTTTGTTTACTGTTTATTTTATTTATAAGTGTACTAGGTCATTCGTATATATGACATGTACATGAAAATTCAGAACGGAATAAATAATAATTCCATCCCTGTACATAGTTTCAACGTCGTTTCATGAATCCAAGATATTTTTAACTATCAAAACCATTGTCAGCAGAGACTAAAGAAAAATAACTTTGACTAGTAAAATTCTAAAAATAAAACCTTCAGTAATAAGTGACCGAATTGAGGACCTAATCACTGTCTAAATTAAATTTTAAAATCGATTTTGTTCCATGAGCTAACTTCATTTAACGTTTGCCGTAAAATGTGAATATCAGTGTGAATAAATATAAATGTGAATGTGAATATGTGTAATATCTTTAAAATCAATAAAAAAAAAAAAAAAAAAAAAAAAAAATATCAGAAAATCTGGTTGACTTAGCCAGTACACCAATAAATTGATACCAATAAATTGATATCAATTCCAAATTGTGTATCTTTAATGCACGCCTAATAAAGATTGCTAACTCGATCGGTTTACCTTTCGGTCACTAGAGGTACTCTTACCCTCGTATTTATGGTATACTCTTGGTTAGACCAAAATGCATCAAATTGAACACGGTTGAGTTCATCACGGTTTATTGCAGAGTTGTCAATAAAATGCAAAGTACTTGACATCAGCAACATTATTTTTGCTAATCATTCAACAAAAGTTACCCATAAATACGAGGCTTCTTGAACTGTCCCCCCTTTATATCTAGTCTAATAGTATTTAGCTAAACAATTTGTTTGTTTGTTAAAAATCGTTAATTTCAGAACTACTGAAGTATCGCTGCAACTGCAGTGGATCTTCTCGCTGCCTTTACACAGCGTCCTAGCCTGACGGCGAGTGAATTGCAATTAAAATCCAGTCGAGCTCCTGCCATTAACAGTAATTGTTATGTGCATAATATGGTGATATTAATTTTATGATGGCAGCGTTATTTATTTAGTAGGGAAATTTTCGGAGAGTAAAATAAGGGGGATAGTATTTTACACTGAAGTTTCGAAGCAAGTTTAAAGTACTCATACACATTTTCTTTAGAAGATGTAACATTGAATGGGTGCGTAAAGGATACCAAACAAATATGATTTGTAGAATTCAATATGATTGATGATGAATAAAATTCAAACCATTTTTAATTTTCTACAGTATGCAAGAACAATAGGCCTTCTTAAAAAGTTATAATAATTGGGTATGCATAAATAGTCTAACATTTCCATCACAGCTAGCCCATTTTTACTTAATCCAGTCATCAATAAAATTCTATCTTCCTTACATAACAGTGAACGATATTTTCGCACCACTAACAGCCAAATTCACTCGCTATTTGTAGTGTCAGGCCAAACGTCGTGCGTATTTATCGTGCATTCGATATATCATGTAATTGCTTTCTGCTGTGTTATGTCGATGGCTTATAGAATAGGGATCCTGTTTGACTTGCTAGATACTAATTTGAAAGCAATGTTGTGTATTTGTATGATGTGTGTGTGTGTTCTGTGTTTTGATAATGTGTTCGTTAATCGTTTGTGTGTGATTGATACCGTGATTGTGATTTAGCCACAAGATGTGCATGTAGTGGGTTTGGTTCCAGCACACAGGAACTGTTTGAGGTTGTTTTGATTTTCTGTGCATATGTTATTGTGTGTCTGTAAAGACAACCACGATACTGGAGAAAATATTAGTGTGGGGACATGTTTTACAAAAAAATATGAGTTAAAAGCAGTTTTTAGTGAAAATAATTCTTACTTAGGTTTTTTTTACCATTTAATTAATTTACAACATCTTTGGCATTAATTGTGGTGCTTCTTTGTAATCAACATTCATACAACCAAGATGTATTACCATTTAAATTACACAGATACTTCAATTATAAGTCCGAACATCTCATTTCCCGTTCTTGATTCCAAGAATCCCTTCAGGAATAACTAGTGAAGTTTAAATACGGCTGTAACTGCATAAATGCAGGAATAATATTAATCCTGGTCTACTGGGATGCAGAGCTTACGTACAAATTTAAGTGGACCCACTCGGTTTGATGACGTTAATATATTTTGCGGTGATGGGCGCAGTTTATCATTTCCTATGATATATTGTTTAGTTGTGTGAGTGACGGCGACAGGCTTTTGTTTCAGTTTGTATTTGTCTTCCTGGTGTAGAATGTTATTTGCATAAAGTGCTTCTATTATGTTAATGCGTTCTAAGTGTCTTATGATCGACTACTTGCGCCTGCTATTCAGCTCTGTTACTGCTACTGTTACAGCATTTTTATCGTCCCACTGCTGGGCACAGGCCTCCTCTCACGCGGAGAAGGAAGGCTATTCAGCTCACAAAACTATAAATAAGTTTGTTATCAGTGCTGTTATCTAAAGTCTTACTTGGGAAAAACGGATTCTTCCCATGTTTTATTTTTAATATTAACGGGATGATCAACTATTTTCTTACAAATGGCACTTATTAATGTTAATCTTCTTAAAGTACCGTTCAATCATATGACAATGGGTGTTTTGATTTTCTTTTAAAATAAAAATAATAATACCCATTATTATGTTAAAATGTAGGCGGAGGCGACGAACCATGAACCAAGATTAGGCTTTATCAATTGAAAGACTAAGTAAGTAATGAGAATAAAACCTAAAAATTTTGGTTTTCGCATCATTAAACCTGAAAATTCTATTAGGACATTTCAAATAAAATAAACTTATATGTAGGATCAGGCGATAGCCGAGCGGTACACCATCAGGGTTTGGAGTCCCCATTTTATTGGGATAGATAAGACTTTAATACAAAATAACAATGTTTAATTACACAAAATAATAATCCACACAGTATACAGTTTAAAACAATAAATTAGGTAGGCCACGAACATACCTTACGGTCACAGTTCGTACAGTGGCATAGGCCACCCACATACACAGTATGTTAGTAAATAATATGGCGACACGAACAGACTTTACAGTCACAGTTCGTACAGCGGCGTAAGCCACCCACATACACAGTATGTTAGTAAATGATATGGCGACACGAACAGACTGTACAGTCACAGTTCGTACAGCGGCGTAAGCCACCCACATACAAAGTATGTTTGTAGATAATATGGCGAAACGAACAGACCCTAGACTAGGGTCACAGTCCGTACAGCGGCGTAAGCCACCCAAGTACAAAGTGTATCGTATGCCAATACAGCTATGTGAATATACAGCGAGGCTGTACCAAGGAAACCGACAGTTCTGTCGGGAGCAGGAGCTCTATAATGAGTCTAATCCGAAGATAGACTGACTTCGTCATCAAATGCATGTCCTTTTATAGGACGTTCGAACAATGACCCCTCTCCACAACAACTCTGTCCAAAGCGCGCGAAAGCGCGCCATGCGTTTTCTTGATACAACATTAGCAACAATTTAGCTTAATCTAACTAGATTCTTACAAGACTTTTACATTACAAAGTTGTTAAAATATCCAAAAATGATTATTGCAATTAGACAATCGCATTTAAACGTGAAAATAATCAAAATAGCGTGTTATTGTTAAAATTGACAAAATCCAATTCAGTTTCTCTTATTTTGTAATAGGTAGTCCAAAATTCAATTCACATGTTTACTGAGTACTTTATAAATCTAGTTTTGATTTATTAGACGATAAATTGGCAAGATTACTTAATAATAATCGATAATAAAAGAATCAAAACATTCATTTGGATATTACTATTGTTCACGCACCGGGGCGCGAACCATTTTTAATCTATGGTCATACATTGTTGTTTTTTTTTTTCGTTTGGATACAGACAACGGTGATTGACATTGACATCTATCTGTCACATTTTTGTTCGGATATCCACAGTGGTAATTGATCTATCTCCGACATATATATATATACAACTTAAAACTAATATAGGGCATCAAAAAATTGCTCCTCATCGCTGTCACTGGGTAATGTACCCAAAAGACTGGCAGCATTGCCACGTTGGATGGCAATGCTCAACCTTTCAAATTGTCCTAAAATTCAATTTCGTTTGTTGAATAAATGGGTGACTTTGAGATTCGGTTGAGACTTGGTTTAAAAAAGTCAAATAAACTTTATAATCGTGATATGGTCCATCTCAAGGATAAATGGCTTAACTTGCATCATTTGCCTTCCCAACTATCTTGTTGTGGGCGTCCCGTCTTGCCGAATAGAGCAGAGTGTCTGACTTCCTAAACATTAGTAACCTGATACCTAGGAACAAAGGATTCTTGGATAATGTTCCATTCAATATTTCCCATAAGGATCCTTGTTTTATTTCGAGCTTTAATCGCGACAGTGTTCATCGTACTTAGATATAAATATCATCACATTACAAACACAAGTAAATACCTCTTAAAATAACACAGAAATGATTTTGAAACCGACAAAGATAAACCACAAAGTGATACCAAACACTATAGTCAAACATCACAACTTAAATTTTAATTAAGAAATTCAATTTACTAAGCACATTAGTGAAACGTTTCTATTTCCTCTTAGAGTACCTACTCATACACTACAGACGACACACTAACAGTCGGCTGATAGTTGATTGGCAAATATTTTTGTTTCAAAAAAATCTGAATTCGAATCAAAGTTTTTAGTCAGTTTAATACCGGCTAAATACAGCTGTGGCCTTACTACAAAAACTTAAACACCTGTTTTACACTTGTCTAAAAAAATGTGTCTGCAAAATGAACCATAATGTCAACGTCATAATCTGTCATTTTTTAAACAAGTCTTAAACTGACGTTTAAAAGTTTTTGTGGTAAGACGGCTGATCTTTATAATGTGCGCAGTCACATTCATCTTCATAAAGACTTAAGAGTCCAAACAAACTATTGGCCGACTAAAAGTCGGCATTGTGCTCTTATACATTTATGTATTTACTATGTACTGGCTGAGCGGAGTAAGAACAAACTTGCGGGAAACAAATATTGGACTCCGGGATAGATTACATAAAATATTGCATTAAGGGATTACTCGGTTTCGCTTGAATAAGATGATTGGATATCTACAGATGTTTCTGAGCTTAGTACTTGGGTTTCTTTGTCTTACTTTGTTGTAAAGTGAGTGAGTTATTCTTGAGAATTGTTTTGTGTAGTAAAACATTGTTTTGACAGTCTTACTATAAAGAAGTCTTAGGATATTAGGTCACAGGATAAAATAAAAGGCCATTGCTAATTTCATAAGATATTAGGAAGGAACTTAATTATTAAAAAAAAAGTTTTTGGTTTTCTTTTATATCAAAATGAGTTGCAGAACAGAAGATATTAAAAAAATATATTTTTATTGGTAAACCAATTTTGAGTGTTCACACTTATTAAGAGACCCTGTAAAGTATTAGGTACAAGATTGATTTTGCAGTTTCCATTCACACTGACAAAACATCGTTTTAACAGATATGTTGTGTGTATTTAGTCTAACTAGTATTCATCCAGCACAGTTTCAGATAAAGCTACATATTAGTGAAGCTCATAAGGTCGCGTCGCCATGACAACGTGGGTCAGGACACATAACCGTTAAGCGCTGACCAATCCAGCTAATGAATGTGCACCGGATCGACACGTGATGAGGGCTGCGAAAACAGCGGAAAATATAGCAGCGATTGCTGCTGTCGAGGGTTAAAAATTGAGGTTCTAATCAGCCCACATTTTATTTTGGCAAAAAATATTGTGTTTTTTTTATACTAAGATATAATAATATAATAAATATATTTTTTTTCTGTTTGTCAAAACTGTAAATTATAGTACTAGAGTTCTTTATTAGGCTGTTTTTCATAAGTAAGCATTGCCATCCAACGTGGCTGCCAGCCTCTTGGGTACACTCACGGTGGGCAGCGATGAGGAGGAGTTTTTTGATGCAATTTTTTAAACATTTATATTTATAGTAAGTGTATATATTAGGTAATAAGTTAGTTGTATGTTGTATATCTATTTATTATTAAGATTTTGTAAAAAGTTATTTGTAAATAAATATTTACTAAGATATAATGCAATAAAGATTGAGAGTGGGAGTGACGTGACGTCACGCCTATTGTAGTTAAAAGTGACGTAACACGAAATTCGATCGTGTTGTCTGATCTTCGCTGTTGTTTTTTTGTGAGAGAAAAGAAAAAAAAACGTGTCCATTCTTTTAGGGTTTTAAAGACGAACTAATTACTTTTTTGCATTCGCCGTGATTTTTAACAAGGTAACAAGGTTTAATGAATTACACTCGGTTTTTTTTAATTATTTGAGGTATCTTCTCTGATTTCCTAGCCACACATTTAGGGTTTTAGGTCATTACACACGACATTTGTGAGGAAGCAAGACGGTAAAACTGGATAATAAGCTTAAATCGTCACGCGTGGCGACATTTAACTACAGTCTGACCCTTTACCTGAATAACAGACTGGAAATAACACTATCAAATGAAAAAAAACTTCTAGTGCAAGAAAATATTCCACGAAAAATTGGCAAATTGCTTAACTCTTGCTCAAAAGTCTTTCGGCAACCAGTCTTTCTGTACATAGCCTAAGTGCGTTAACTGTATTTAAAATAATAAACCAGTTATAATGAAACAAACATTTTCACTTTAAATCAAAACTTAACATTTAGTGAACAAAATCTAAATTTTATGCATAATCCAATGTGCTTTTACAAGAGTTTATGAAAACGTAACAGTCACAAAATTATATTATAGAGAGACTAAATTAAATGTAACACCTAGTTCTGAGTAATTTAATTTTCACTTTAAAAGGCTAACGAAAATAACAGCTACTTTCACTTTATTTAATTTTTAGGTCTACCTAAAATTCTAGGTTTTACAGAGCTTTCACACTGGGGGATTCTCCGCTCGGTTTTTTCCAAGCCAGACATTAGGATCGTACAGGTGTTGTTGCGCTTAATCAAAGGAAAACAATTGAAAACTACTAGTACCCACAAAAAGATATCGCCTGCGAAGAGCGACCTTTCTTATTCGTTATGAGTCGCGCGTATAGGTTCGATAAAAATCCTCTAGTGTGAAAAACCCTGTTAGAACACATTTAAAAAAAAAATTGTTTTTAATATAAATCAATGTCTGAATACAAGAGGAGCACTAAAACAATAATTTGACACGAAATTATGCCAATCTCTCGAAGCTAAATCAAGGCTATGATTAATAAATCTTAGGTTAGCCGGAATGATTGGCCTAAATAACAATAGGCAATCAGTTATGCTAACACGGGATTTGCTCATATTGAATTGATTAGGCAGCTCTAATATGTCGGCAATTTGTTTACCTGTGTGCCTGTAACTTAAGTTACTGTAATAATTATAAGTACTTGACGTGATGGTATTAACCGGTACTAACCGGTTGGAGAATTGAACGTTTTGCTATCAAAGATAAACGTATATCAAGTACTAGCTAATCTATACTACTTGTTTGTTTTTACACTCAAGTCTCCGAAACTACTGAATCGATTTCAAAAATTCTTTTACTGTCGGAAAGCTACACTCTTCCTAGTAATACAGACTAATTTATTCTGGTATTGGCACTACTTGTGCACGGGATGCGGGTGAAACCGCGGGAACACAGCTAGCCTTTTCTAAAAAGTCGCCTCATAGAACTATTACATTTAAAGTTACTTATAATATAATGTCACACATTCATAATTCTAAAACCTTATGGTAATATTATTATTCTGGTTTAAGTTTTCAATTCAATACTAAAATTTTAATGGATCTCTTAAAATAATTGGCTAGAATATAAATGGAATGGACAAAGGTACTAACTATAAATCTAACTAATAGGTAGTAGAAGTATAAGTTTGTTTGTTCGAAGTGTTCAATGAACGATTTTTTTTTTTTGCGTAGGATGCCTCTTTCTAATAACACTCATAGAGCACTAACAAAAAAAATGTCCGCGTGTTTCTTATTCTTTTAGGCAAAAACTACTAAACCAATTTTGATGACACAATGTAGTAATTAAAAGCTTAACATATACAGCTTTAAAGCTTAACAAGTTTATAATATATCAGATTAGCATCATAGCTATATTTTATCCGAATTAAGAAAATAATACATGTAGCCGCACCTTTAAAGACGCGAGCGAAACCGCGATACTTATCTAGCAATTTATAATTATTTACAAAGAAGGTCAGCTAGAGACTTGCAATTTCAATTTCGTAGTGTTTGCCAACGAAGCCTCCAGATCAGGGGTGGCAAACCTTTTAGCGTTCACTTTTTAACTTTAGACGGCCATTGTTTCAGTCTTTTAACTATAAAATAAAAGCTTCGAGTGGTTTAAATGGTTAATTTATTAAGCCGTTATAAATTTATGTTCAGTGATAAAATGTTGCGAGTTAAGTTTTAGAGTGGCTATATGCCTTCGATTATTCTAGGTATATTTTTGAGCTAAACAAAATTTTAAAATTAATTTAAATTGGATCATAAACCATTAGAAAAATGGAATTCTGCTAAAGTACCCTTCCTGCACATCTGTCAGCCCTGTTCTAAAATACCTAATACCGCTTCTCCGAACAAAGGTTATTAAAACTTCTGATTATTTCCATTCTGTTTCAGCCGTACATTATAATAAAACGGCTTACAAACGATCCTGATGCGCCGTTTGTTGATTGTTTTATGCGCTTTGTTCGAAATTAAAGTTTGCAAGCGGCCTTAGAACCCTCCAGAAGGTATGATAACGTTCGCCATATTGGAATACTTAAATAAATTATTCGATTGAATGAAAGCCTTTAACTTTGTTCACTTTTTAGTTATTCAGAAATTTTAATTTGAATGGGTTGATATAAAATTGTTCGCTGGATTAATAAAAGTTTATTTTTTATAATTGGATTTTTCAATTAACCACAGATGTTTTTGATAATAAAATAACAAACTTAAGTAGTTATGAGCTCAGCTAAAATCTGAATCTAATAAGGTAAGGTTGCTAGTTTAATGTATTTGTGTCTAGATTGCAAAAAAGCTGAGATAACGTAAAATTATGAAAACGTTTTCGAGAGTACATAAATTAATTTAATTACAAGTTAGTGTTCAGTAATTTTGACTATTTATCTTACTAGACACTAGACAGTCATATTTCAGCGTAGTATTTACTCGCTTCAGTAATTAGCAGCCCTAACAAAAGGGCTCTCGATGTGATCCTTGCAACACTATTAACTTGGCAATTTATTCATATTTTTTATCTGCGGCGTGGGAGACCGTCAAACGACACCTTTTGTTTAAATTTCATTTATGCGGCCTAATCTTTATTGTTAATCCAAGGACCCTCTCCCACGGTTTTATTTTAACAAGAATTGTGACCCTTAGATGAAAAGAAATTAATTTGCAAAAAAGGTCTTGTATTTAATTTTGGTGAGATCGACTTTTGGAATATCGTTTTAATTTGAAAGTGGTGTGCGAGTGTCAGGTCCGACGGATCGTTAATGAGGCCTGGCCACTATAGAGGGATATATTAGGAGCTATAGGGCGGGGGTTGATGTCATAAATATAGGAAGGTCTGTATTTGGGCCCTAAAAGACATACGGTACTGACACATGTAGGTAATTCATATCACCTCGAGGTTAGGTAATATTATAGGGGTTTAATGTAGCAGTTTTCTTTGCACTGGTTGTACCTATTTACCTACTAAACTATACCGACTTAACTTAAGCTGTTTATCAGTCCCACTTCCCAGACTGACAAAACCAGAATTTTCAGTATATAATTCTGTTTTATGTTTCCTTAGCATTAAATAAACACAAATCAGAATTACCAATAGCTTCGATGGTACCCGTAGTTGCCCATTTCGCTTTCAAGATAAACCGCTTATCATATTAATATGGGTATGAAAATTACTTAAAGTCAAAGACACTGTCAAGACTTTTGATTCAGGTACATCATCTGCTTAGCCATTTCCCAACTATGTGGTGTGATAACATCGGTTTCTAGTCTGACCGAATGCAGTTTATTACCTGTGTTTTGGGATAGAATTAAGAAGAGGTTGCCTATTTGACCTGGTACCTGGGCAAACCGATACTCCCTGGGAAGATTGTTATAATAAGTGTTTTTTTTATTTTTATATAAATACAATGCACATGAAATGCATTTTCTTATACTTGGAATAACAATGTTTTTTCGTAGACTTTGCAAAAGCATATATTGTTGCATTCAGTTTAATTTGTGTGCACGCACAATTGGCGCTAAAATCGTATGTTTTTAACACTTCTGCTACAATACAATTTATTGCCTTCATTAATATTATATTTAAGCGTTGGTTTGCAAATGATTTCATGCATTATTTCATGTAACGTTTACCCTATTTTGTTCAGCTATGTTTTATAATAAAGTGAGCTAGATTCCGTTGGTTTTACAAAATTCTGTTGCATGCCTATATGGTTTGCCTAATGATTATTCTGACAAAATAAATCTTTATCGCAATTTCTTTCAAACTCTAACTCAAATTAGTGTTTAATGTTTTTTTTGTGTCAAATTAGTGTAATTCAACATACGTATGTTTATGTGCTGACAAATTAGGACTATTAGGAAAAGCGCCCACCCTTCACCACTTCCTATGTGACTTTAATGGGAAGAAGTGGCGCAACAATCTCATCAGAAAGCTTTCTATGGATAATAATTATATGATGCTGTAAGATATGGATAATGTGAAAATTAATTTATGATAGAATCACGCCATTATCTTCAGAGGTTTATCCACCACATACTATAGGTACTACACGTTATATTCGACTACTATAATTTTAAACGAATTTTTGTGTACAAAAATACTAATGTAAGCCCCAAATAAACTGTATTTGCAATGTTCTAGTTTCCAGCAAAAAGTGAACAAAGCCGACATTATCTTTTCACTTTATGGTGTTAAAGAGAATTTTTGGGAGCAGACAGGATGAGCTTATTATTTTACTCTCACGCTTGCTTTATTTATTTTTATTTCGGTTTTACTCATTATCGTCTTTCCGCTCTCTCCATTTTTATGCTTTTTGTGCCTTTTATGTGAGACGGAAGGCGTGTTTGGCGTGAAGGTTTTAATTTTTTACGCGTATGGAAGCTTTGGGCTTTGTGCCTAAAAATTCAGGCTCAAAGTGAAAGTTTGGTGTCGTAAGTAAAAATTATGATTCAGTGTTTTTAAAGGGATTGTAATTTTCACGGGTCTTGCATATATTTTAGTTTCTTTTGTTTTTAGATGTTCTTTTTATTTCAGAAGCATTTATTAATGAAGATATACATAAATAAGAAAGATTTATTAAATTCAAAATAACTGAATGTACTTTTCTTCACTACTATCCAATCCCAAAGAAAACAAACTCTATTTTACCTACATGTAACTTCACAAGACGCTAAATATTTTACAGCTCAACCTAAAATAACTTAACTGAACCAAGTTTACCCTGCATGCAAATGCAGGTATCGATTGGGTTAAGAATAACCTCTATTGTGTTGTATCTGCAGCATCCAGTCAAGTGGTTGGAGATTGTGAGCTGATTAAGACTGATGCCTCGTCTTGTTAATGCAGGTTTAACTAAGTAGGTATTTTGGACTTTATGTAAAGGGGATAGAGTTGGTTTTTATTTACCAAATAGTAGTCTTTTGTGCTTAATTTAAATTACATAATAAATTAATGGAGTATGTAGTTTTCAGAAAAGATAGACAGTTAAGAAATTGTTAATTATGATTATACTTGTAGGATGACGGCAGATACATAAAAGAGTATGGAAAAAGAAAATATGCTGCGCTGACCTGGACAAAATTGGAATAAGGGTGAGCCGATGAAGACGATATTGTAATTAAAACGTATACTTATTTTCATCTCAAAATAGGTAGGTTTTCGCATACTCATGCCCAATTCGATTTTTTCACACAATATTTTTACTTGCATTTCTTTCGGATCCATAAACAATTTTACCCGCGCAAAGTTGCGCCCCATTTTCCCATTGACCCAAATATACCTGACTTCGCAGGACCCCACGTAATCCGAAGCCATTAAATTACGAATTTGTTGTCGAATAAAATAATTCGCCGCAAATGACGACCCGCCGTCCCCTCGTCAGTTCACTGAATACGATGTTATCCGATTTGTCAATTTAACCACAAACAAACAATAGCGGTAATGTATGAAATAAGCGGCGCGTGAGTTCCGGCTTGTTAGCTATACATTGAACGGTTTCTATGAAGCCACATTAGTGTTTAATGATATTAAATCATCAATGTAAAGCGTTTACAGTTAATTAGGCACATTTATCTCTAGTGAATTCCACTAAAACTAGCGTTTTCAGCATGCAGTTGTTGGAAATCTATATATACATATAATAAATCTGTAAAAAAGCTGTGCCTGTACATTGAATATATTAAAAAAATAATAATTGCGTGGGGTTTAGAAACAGTAATGGAGCAAAAATCCAAAAAAAAAAATTCTGTCTGTTTGTCTGTATGTCTGTATGTCTGTTTGTTTGTACACGCTAATCTTCCGAACTACTGAACGGATTTCAATGATTTTTTCTTTGTTGTATCAGTATTAAGCCTGGTCAACATATAGGCTATAATTTATCTTCGAAACTTGAAGACCTGATGCAGAACACCAACAGACCAACAAAACTATAAGAGATACAAAAATGGTGCCATGGCAAAAATTGTTTCATGTGATGAGCATTTTCAGCTGAGATAATAAATTTTAAGATCTGGAACACCTGATGTGGAACCCCAAGAGCCCAGCTTCTCTGTACCATATACAGGTATGGCGTTTTAGCAAGTTAGTTAGTTCTTTACAGCCTATTTATCGTCCCACTGCTGGGCACAGGCCTCCGTTTTAGCAAAAGTTGTTCAATTTGATAAGCACTTTCTATTGACTTATACAAATTGAAGATCTAAAACACCTGATGTGGAACTCCAGGGGCCCAGCTAGACTATAGCATATAGAGGTATGACGTTTTAGCAAAAGTGGTTCAATCTGATAAGCACTCTCTATTGACGTATAAACATCGAAGATCTGGAACACTTGATGTGGAACTTCAAGAGCAATACTACACTTGAAATGTATAGAAATGAATGTTATGAAATAGGTATGGTGAATCAAAAAAAGTAATTAGTCCATCTTTATACACTATAGAAATGAACCCAAGGACAATCCCCGGTGGACGTCGTTAAAAAAAAAGAGAATCCCCGGTTCTGTGCTATACTATTCCTAACTGTGGATGAATACTACTTGGGCTATTGTAATGGGATGCTAATGGACTAGGAATGGGGAAACTACGGGAACTCTGGCACCTGCGATGACAATGTATTAGATACATGTAAAAATGGCAGGTGGAGACTCGCCAACTCACTTACTGGGCCCCCGGGAGTCAGTCACTGAATAGCAACAAGAGGGCAACAGGGACATGAGCGGTTGAAGTGTGAGGATACCTCGGCAGATTTTAAACGCAGATTACGCGCTCCCTTTGCGTCAGTTACCAGTTACCACGAGGCACCTATCCTTCGAGGATCGTTACTAACCCTGTTCTAGCGACTCCACTCTGGACGGCCAAGCCAAGCCAAAGGCGTGAGACCTACCCCCGTCATGGTTCACTCCGACCGGCTGGAGATGGGGGACAGTATACTCTCCCTGGAGAACTCAGTATATATAGCCCCGCGGGGTCGCTACTCCCCGTCATCATCCTCAGATCTCCTGCGGTGCTTATATCTCATTATTATTGTCGTTATCCACACCCGGTCCTCCACAACCCGGTTACCCGCTCAACCCAACACCCCTTGGTAAAACTGGTCAGACTTACTGGTTTCTGACTACCCATAACGGCTGCCAAGAATGTTCAATGACAGCCGGAACCTACAGTTTAACATCTCCTCCAAATAACGGTCATCCAAAAAATACGTAGAAAGTATATACGAACTTAGAAAAGTTGCATTGGCAGGCACTTGCCAGACCTGGAATCAAAGACGCATGCTCATACTTGAGAGATTGGTTCTCTACCCACTAAACCACCACGACTTCCACTAAGTCATCACGACTTTGTCATTTCAGTAACATTTAATGTTTTTTTACGTAATAATACGTGTAATATTTTTGCCACACAAAACTTAAATGCGAATCACTACTTTTATCCCTATGGTCACGTCTATTGCGGTTCAGTTCCCAGCGTTTTTTTTTAGTCTGCTGTGCTTTTGCCGTTGAAGTATAAAAATTAAATATATGAAACGTTTCTAATGGCTATGCGTATTCCGTTGTTTTCAAGTCAACGGGCCCTTAAAATTCAATATCAGACGATTCAGATCTTTGATTTTGCTGACCCCGTAGTCGCTGGCATAAGGGACAGGATCCGCAGAAAAAAGTGTCTAATACGAGTTGTGTGGTTTTAACATATGAAATGGTGTTTACTTCAATCTTATTTCTGTAATTAACCTTTTCATGGTTAATAGTTAATAGTAGGTAGGTAAGTGATACATAAAGCAAATTATATTTCCACGAAGGAACTACAAACGTATTAAACTGATTTAACCAATTTACTTATTTTTTTTATAAAGCTTATATAAAACATTCATATCTGATCTGACCTGCTGGAATAGAATCTTTTGTAGGTTCTAAATTCTACCAACGGTTCTAACAACAATTTACTTACTGTTAACAGTTTCACATTCAATAATCTACCATATTCAATACAAACCTAATGTCCTACTAAAATTAAACCACATTTAACTCAGTTATTAATTCCTATCAATTTAGTACTGTTCAAGGATTACTATAGCCAAGCACTAGTCTCACGTTTGCTTCTATAAGAGGGTACGCCACTGCAAACTTTTAGTCGGCCGATAGCTGGTTTTGCTCAGTGTGAAGATGAATATTTAGTAAGCACATAACAACGATCAGGTATTTGGCCGGTATCAGTATGACTAAAAACTTTAATTAAATTCACGATTGTCTAACCAAGGGATATTAGGTTGCCCGGGTAACTGGGTTAAAGAGGTCGATAGACAGTCGCTTCTTGAGAACACTGGTACTCAGCTGCATCCGGTTAGACTGGAAGCCGACCCCAACATAGTTGGGAAAGGCTCGGAAGATGATGATGGGCCCACTGTCGGCAGACTGTTAAGTCGCCAGTGTGCAAAGGCTAAGCAGTTGAAAGCAATAATCCTAGATTACTCCACGTCAGTCCAATTCTATCAATCTTAGTGTATTTAATGTGTTTGTCTGTGTGTATGTATGTATATGTGTGTGCTGCAAACATCTGATTGGCAATTCTGGGTAAGTTATTAGTGGGGTCATATGACATTATATTGGATGAATATTGTTTAGGAATAATTGGAATGGAGCACCAAATTATTACTAATACATGATTAATCCTAGGGTAAGGACTTGTTGGTCTAATAAAACTTATTTTTAAACGACAAATCATGAATTGTTTCATCACATATGAAATGAGCTAGAAATATAACTATCAAATGCCTAATAAATTATACTATTTACACTGTTCAACAAAAACAATCAATGAGAATGCAAATTATAGCATTATGTCTTAACTGCTAAAGGTACAGACAGGAAGACCGACAGACATAAAAATAAATCGGCTCTACAAGCTTCGTTTCACCATCAGACTGAAGTAAGACGTGTCTACACACAGTTACACATGTGTGTGTGTCTTAATGTGCGAGAACTCTGTCAATGTGCGTGTTCCTTTTACCCGAATCTGTCAAATTATACCAATCAAACATTAACCTACCACTATGGCGATAAAGTTGAAAATCTATTGAAGAATTTTGACAGCTTGAGGTAGGTTGATGTGGTGTAAGTACAAGCACGTTGCAAATGTGTGAGTGACTTCTGTCTACGTGTGTGTGCTGAAGCAATGTTTTGTGTAAGCGCCATTGTATGCTGTGAAACCTCTGGTTATTAAGATTATGAATATCCTCTGAACTTGAACTCGAAAGGGGTGCGTTTTGAAGATAAATTGCCTTTTGTTTTGAGCTTTCCCTTGTTTCTTTAATGTGGCGTTTGGGATAAAAGTGATGTTTTTTTTCGGTTGGGCTGTTATGTGTGGGCAAATAAATAAAAATTATTTTAAATGACAAATAATAAATTGTATTCATGATCTGTACCTGTATCTAAAATAAAGTACATTTTATCATGCTTCAGAAATTTTGTAACCCCTAACATTAATAGTAAGTTAAATGCAATGTGTGTTTAGAATGTATGTTATGTTGCATGCGGAAACTTAAACAGTTTGATATTTTATTTGAGATACCAAAATAATCTCGTCTTAGCTTCAGTTAACACGGTCTGAATACAACGTACCTAAACCCCTACACTGCACACTACCTTCCATTAAAAGTCTTATTAAGCTTAACTTAAACTAACTTTTATCCCAAAACAGCAGTCTTAAAACAACCAAATAAGCGCCATAATGTAAACCATAGTTCCTCGTTTCCAGGAAATACTAAGATATTATTCGTAGTAAGAGATTTTCACGGCGTCGGCTGCCCACAATCTTTCATTATCCAGGCATTATTGTAGCTTTGCTGAAATTATTCCTAGGCTAATGGTCTTGTTTTGTTGCAGTGCACTCGTAAAACTGCAAGGCGTGTTTTATTAAAATTTTCATAACAAATGGTTTATAGTATTTTGTTTGATTAAGGTTGGTGGTTGTTTTAATTTAAAGGGGGATTTTAGGAGGGAAATAGACTTTATTTTACCATGCATTTTACAATCGTTATCACTTGGTCATTAATCTGATAATGCAAATTACTTGCCAGGCTTCGAACATTCAACGATAAAAGTGAATTTGTGATCATCAATCTTTCGATTCTTTAAACTCAATAAAATGATTTTTTTAAAAGTTGCATTATTAAGGCATACATCTTAACCATTGTTTTCTTGACATTTCACAAATTCACCAAAAAGTCTTTCAAATAAACAAATGATCAGTACAAACACAAATGCTAGCAAATAAAATGGCACAGTCAATATTTTGGGCCACAAGAATCACAGCTGCATTCAACAATATCAGCATCCAATCTGAGTTGAGAGCAAACGGCGGATTTTTCGATAAATAAATATTATAGGAATGGGAAAGAAGTTGAAGAGTATGAAATATTTTACTGTTGTACTTCTACAATTGATTTTTTATAAATGTCTCTAACATTTTAACTTTTGACGCAAGTGATTAACAGCCCGTTACTTTACTAGTTTTGCTGTTACTTTAGCCTTGAAAAATCGAATTTGACCGTTACTTTTACTTTATGACATAACTTTGGCTTTTACTTTTGATGAAGAAACTGGCTGTTGGTGATTGGCTGGCTTGAATATTCATGTTAGTTAGTTATGTTACTAAGAGATAGTGGTCGTCAATGTCTTGTTTGTTGTTTATCATTGTTTACACCAAGTAAATTACACGGCCACTTCCAATGTCAAAACTTGTTCAGGGTCAAAGGTTTTAGATAGATCGATCATCGTAATACTCTTATATTATCTAGTAATTTTAAAACTCAAATTATTAATATAATTGCTTTCAAAAGTTTTGCCTTTGGTCTTATTAACTACACAATTATGCATAGAGTTGGTATGATATTCGCGAACCTCTAAACTTTTCGCTTACCAATAAACAAATCGAGTGAACTGAAATAAAGTACTGAAAAAGTAAATTAACAAATAAACTTTTCTTTTTCTCAAGTTTCTGAGTTGTACTAACTTTAATTATATTATTAAGTTTTCGCTTTTTCGTCGCATTCTTTTAAAAACATCACAATAAACTACATAAATAAATTAAATTATATTTTTGAAAAGTAATTGGTGTGGAAAACTTTAAAAAGTTGTTGCTTTTCGCGAAATAATTATGAGTACTGTTATAAAATAAGATCTTAACTTAATAACAAGGTGCTAGAAGTTGTAAGTTTTCTTGAAACAAAATAATTTGAATTTCATTAACCTTAGAAGTGGGAGTCACCTTTATTAATAATTTAAAAGTTACATTGTTTTTCGTTGTAATAATTTAGCTTCTCTGTTATTTAATATTGTGAAGATTATGTTACATTATGAACCTATTATTTTATGAATTTTAGATCTTGATATGAAATCAAACATTTTTGTCTACGCCATACGTTTCTATAGAAACAACATTCACAACTTTAAAAAACAACCTCAAACCTCCTAAAATATGATATCAATATATTTCGCAGACGCAATCTAAAACGGCCGCCTCCCTCTATCAAATCTTGCCATACAAAAGTGCATCGAAGCGTAGCCCCGCTGCAATTGCAGGTACGGCAGACATCGCCAGGTAGGGGCATTACGGCAAAACATTTTTATCTCCTTTCAATTTCCGTACAAGATATCTACAAAGATTAAACGCCGTATCGAACTATCTGGAACTTCGATTAAAATCGCTAGCTTGGAAAAGCTTCGAAACGGACAAACTTCCCCCTTGTAAATATATTTATTTTTGCCGAGTTGCATCTTGGAAGCAGTTTGGAGTTTCAACTTAATACGAACGTGGGGATATTAAAACAATTTTCAAGATGTTTGGGATGCATGTCTGGCAGACGGAATGTTCTAAGACTTGATGCGATCGCTCACCAGGCGAAGTTTTGTTCTACTGGTTGAAAGATCGAAATAGTTTTGTTTGAAGACTTTTCCGATTTATAGGCTTGAAAGGTTTCTATTTAATCGATGTTCAATAAAGATTAAGTGTTAGAGGTGGAAAGGTCTACGTGTCCTATTTTTCAAAGGTTTGTTATTTTGGGTCATGGGGATATAATCTCTAGCACGTGTAGTTGACGCCCATAACAACACGCCGTACTATGTGTTAAGCAAATTTATATTTCGCCAACTTCTCTTTTTAAGTTTTAAGTTGTACATAAAAGCAGACAAAGCAGCGAGAGTACATAAAGTCTGCCGAACTGAGCTCCTAGCGGAACCATCCGACAAAATACGAGAGGGTCTCACAGTAAAGCTCCAACATTCTTAACTCGAAACATTTTTAAAATATAAAGCACAGAATTGTATCAAATAGACCGTCTGTAAGAACCGTTGGATTTTATCACAGATCTCATCACATACCATATAATTTTATTATACCTTCGCTGAGCGTGTTAAGTCCTCAAAATATCTTGATTTTCTTAATGGCTTCTTAAATGCTACACATTATCCTCACTTATCTTTACGTACTTTATACAGTATCAACGTATTTTATAAACATGTTGGAGCTTCTGGTTGCGCTTGTGCCGGGGGTTAATTTATCCTGTAACAACACAGGATAATAATAAACGTATGTTTTCAGAAAGTGTTAGGTACGTTCAGCGGTTTCAAAAAAAAATTTTGTACTTTAGTACCTAATCTTATTTGGACAGCTACCTAATGAGGGTTTTCTAAAATGGCAATCCACGAGGTGGCAGCACCGAGTCGTCAGGTCTAATAACTGTCAAAGTGCTTATCTTTACTATGAATAGTGAACGATTTTAGTGTTTTTTTTATTTTATAATTAAAGCACTGCATTATTGTTTTACTATTGCGGTTGAGTAAATAAAAAAAACTAAATCATATTGTGTTAACAAATTTTTCAACAAGCTTTTCCTTAGTACCAGTGACTTTTGCACCCTCTCTCTTAGCTCAATTTTTAGTTCGGAAACCTTATTCTGACCGTAGTCCATAATAAAATCAATAACACTTCCAATATAACAGAATTTCAATAAACAATAAGTTCGGCACCTACAATTCCATACTATTTGACAGCTGTTTGGACCAGACGCATACGTGGCGCCACCCGGTGGCAGAAAAAATTTCAAAAACCCTCATTGCATTGCCGTTTATAAAATTACCTAATTACATAGAAGTAATTTCATCTACAACTTTTAAACTTTGTCAATGCATCTGAGCTACTTTTGTAAAATCCGATAAATTAAAAAAAATGTGCCCTATTTTTAGAAATCTCTTAAAGATACAAGATCCAGGTCAATTTCAGAGTTAATTACCCTACATTACCGAAATTAAAATCTTCATTTAACTAAACTCAGCATCCAATTTTGTCACACATACGAACACTGAACGTCTAAACACGAACATACATAACATCATAATCCATGAATATTATAATACAAGATTGTATCCACTAATACAATTTGATAGTGCTGTACCTAGCATATAGTGGTAACCTATTTAGCTGGTATTGTAAGCGGGTTCGCTAGTGTTGTAGTCAATTTAATTAATGAGTGCAGTCCTGAATTGGAATAGAGTTTGTCGCTAAACTATTTACGATGGAGATTGCAGTTATTGTCAGTGGGGATGTAATTAAGGAGGTTGTTTCAGACGTGTTCATTGTGCTACTTTACTGAGACAAAGACGGTACTATTTACGTTCGGCTGTCACGTATGGAAACTTAGGCTTTGAGAATACTGAGTTTTATTGTTAGTGGAGTGCTAGCTTTTGTTTGTCTGTTTTCCTTAAACTGGTTTTGGGTACAAATTAAGTTTGATAATGTCGATATTACTACAGGAAAGTTTCAATAAGATATTCAGAAAACTTAGTAACAAATTCCAAAGTTTTTTTTTAAGCATTATCGACGACCTACATATTCTCCCTCCTAAATAAATAATTTCTAAACAGTCGTGGTTCTACAAGTTTTTAAATATTCTGCAGTACATAATAATCATCAGCTTTACTTGAACTGAAGAGTGGGGTAGAGTAATTATGCTGGGGTCGGCTACCAGTCTAACCGGATGCAGCTAAGTACCAGTTTTACAATGAAGGGTGGCCAAAGTAACCCATATAAGCTAAATCAAGACAGTTGCACATACAGTCATCAGTTCAACATATCTAGAACTAAAGATAAGATAAGAAAACAATAACAAAACTCCTAAACAGTTAATAAGGACGTAAAGAGGAAGGAAGGGCCATCCGAAACTTCCATATTATCTCCGTTCAAACTGAAGGTACTTGGAAATTGAATTCAGATATTATTATGTTTATTCGACTATGGTCCCTTTATTTTATTGAGCGGAATGGTTAACGCGATTTGGAACAACGCGAATTTCTTTTTCAATTGTTTTTCGCGTAGAAATTGAAAAGGTTTGCCGAAATAATTGATAGATTTATTTATGAGTGAAGAGGGGACTTATACGGTATTCATGGAAGCAAAATATAACTTTTCTGTTCAATGAAATTCTTTGTTGTTCTGTTTCTTGTTATCTTTAACAGTTCAAAGGAGTTTTAAATAAAATGTGGGTGTCTGCTGATGTTGGCTTTACTTGTTTGATTTCGAGTTTTTTTTGCCGTTTCTTTGTCTTTCTTGTGCCTCACCTTTTTATTTATGCAAATTCTTTGTTTTGTGTTTACAAACAGGTATACTCTTTCGAATAATCCAGTGTTTAGGTACTGTATATATCATTTCTTAGAAAAAATATTTCTTAAGTCATATGTATTTTTTTTTATAAAAGATAATTAAGCATTACTTATTAATTGATCATTACTAATCATCATAAGTTTTAGGTATGTTTTAACAATCTGTCAAATTAAAATCAAAAAGTAGCAAGGTAAAGTGACATGTCTATTTCAGTTCCCATCTTAGAAACCTATTAACGAGTTGAAAACACTGAATCGATCTCTCAAATTGATTGTAAAACTTTCTGGACGACTTGACAGATTCAATTTCCGTAAATTCTCGAGGGAGCCGAAATTTCTAATGAAATAAATAACATTTACCTAAGTATTGGTTCGTCTAGTAAGAGCGTTATAATGGCTAAGTTTTAGATTTTGAAGTTTAATAAAATTCTCAGGTGTAAATGTCTTATTTTACAAAAACGAGTGAGTTATACTTATGTGTGTAAATGCATAGGTACACATACATTGTTTTTCTATGACCTGGTGACTCGACCACTGCTAAGCGTCCGAGCTTACACATACAAAGACAATAAGGTTAGCACTTATCCGCGTGCCAAAATTCATCTTAATCGGTTCAGCTATTTTAGCGCAAAAACCACACATAAACTCATTTTGTCATGTCATAAACTTGATCAAGGAAGATAATAATTATTTAGCAGGTAAAGTACACTCGCAATCAAAACTAATAAGTGAAAATGCGACATTACAACTTATTAGTATTCCATATGAATGCCGCTGATCGGTTCATTTGGACGATATTTAAATGACAATTAAATTGGTTCGGCCCACACATCTGTGTTACAATGGCTGATTATTTCTACGTAGATTAACACGTATTTCGTGTTAGTGTGTTCGTGTTCAATGTGTTCTGGGGCTGTGTAATGAGTATATGCGTTTGACTAAATATAAATTGTGGCTTTGTGAAGTTTGGTATGGTTGTGTGAATGGGGTTTATTATTTTCTTAACTCTTTTTAGAAAAGTCAAAGTTTTACTGCTATGTAAAATAGGTTTTGTCTTTGATCAAAAAGCCAATTATTTTGATATCAAGAGTAATTAGGTTATTATTGATCTGGATTCAAATATTTGTTATCGACGTGAAAGTTTTTCTTTTTATTTGGATATGGTAGAATCCTAATTATGTAGTCTTTGAAAATCACTCTAAATTATGGACTGAATATGCAAATTATCAACAGCGATAAAACAAGCAAGTTTATTCAGATAACAAATCAACAAAAATGTATATGTGTCCAAAAATACAACATATTTCATTAAACTTTCTAATATCGCTACTTTTAAAAGAAAACTTATCTGTGCGACTAGTCAAATATATTTTAGAGAGATATTATTCAGCCGTCTCTTGACTAGAGTTATATGATACGTCAATTGCGATTTATTCTAAGACGGAGGCAATCTCTAGATAAATGACCTTTCGCAATACTTGGGAGGCTGGCATGTCAACGAGTTTCAGAAGGTTAAATTAGGACGACAGTTTGAAATAGATGTCGATTTTCTACCCCTTGAATTTGGTAAAAAGTGTCATCGTGCTTCTGACGCCTGATCCTGTCACACACTAAATAACTATAGTGCCAATTACAGTACTAATCTTAAAGCTAAAATCAAGGGAGGTTACTTGAAGTATACCTCTGTAAAACGCACTACGTAGACGAGACAATCTAGATATGTACCACCTATAGGTACTAGTTCTACTAGACCAGAAAATACATGAAGAGCCCAGCTGTGGGCTAAAGTGCCAAAAAGGTCTTCAGAAATCGAGACGTTCAAAAAGAGGCTACACGTTTTTTTATGTTTCCGCACACTTTTAAGACATTACAATATCGTCCAAATCTTATAAGATGATACTTCTGATAAACCTGCCCAGTGTTGCGGTCATGTGCATACAAGTTGCGCAGACAAAGCGGATGCAATTCTAAGTTATTTGTTTGACGCCAACTTATATGTACGAGTGTGCAATACCGCCGTCTGTCAGATGCGATGGATGCTGTTTGTGCTGAAGATCTGTAGCGAGTTGAGATGATATGTTGGTCGGGGGTAGTATTTGCGAAACTTAAATTGTATGGTAATGGTTTTGATAGAAAATTTCGAGAGACTCGTAGAAATAATAGTATAACTGAAATAAAAGATATTTTTGTAGTTGTCTTGTTTTGAATTACTTCTTAATATATTATGGAAATAGCTTTAAAAACAGAAAATTTTCATACTAATTTCGTAGGTACGGGATGATTTGTCGAAAAATATTTGATACGGTTTTCATGAATTTCAAAGCTGAACCTTCATACTGAATTTCATTGTAGAATACCTTAAATTCAAAGTGCTAAACAAACAAACACTAGACAAATTGCACAACACAAACACTACATTCTTTAATAATTGCATTCGCACAGAAATCCTCTCTTTCTAGGAAATTTCAATCACAGTGTCAGCCAATTATTTGTTAGCTTTACAACTTTCTTAGAAAACGGAAGAGACGGTTAGAAAAATCGCAGGTATTCTTCTATGTCTAGATTTGCATAACAATGCTATCTCGGAGAAGTCGGTCCATTTGAGAAAACAAGACTTTACTATCCCATTTTCTAATGCTAATAGTGTTATTAAGAAATTCTTGCGTTTTTAGAGTGCATCTAAGGATAAAATGGTCCCGTCTGTCACCAGGATGTATCTCTTGAACCGTGATAGTAATATCGTTGAATTGTGTACTTTGGTTGCCGCTGAAATAGAAAAGAATAATGAACCAACTGACGTTCTTGTCTCGGCGCTGAAATGTTATTCATGTATGGGTTGAGACCTTTTTTTTTAACGACGCCAAAAATCATCAAATGACTCCTCCCGCTGTGGGTTAGTAGTAGTAGAGGGATTGTCAGATTCTTACTGACTAAAAACCGTAGGCGTAGTATTCCGTCGTAGGCCTTTTGTGTACCAGGGCCGCGTAGCGTAGCGGTTCTTTTAAATTAGACGTTTCGTGTCGAAGCAGTCACGGTGCGGCTGCAATGCAACAAAGGTGCGATTATCGTTCGGCGCACTGACGTTCACTTCTTTCTTGTTTGAAAAAAAAAAAAAATATGCACTGGACGACAAACGCACTGTCGACTGTCATACACGCCAATCCATAGTAGTACGGAACCTGTTGTTCGAGTTCGATTCGCACTTGTTTTTTAAACAATTTATACGGCGACATTTAGAAGAATTATAGAAGAACTGTGAAACAAGCCAATACATTTCACTTTCGTTCGGGGATCAGCACAGAATTATGCGTTATGTGATAGGAATAAACAAAGATATACGCGGACGAAACAAAATGGTGTAAAGGGTAGCTCACACGAGGTGTGAGTACTCTGATTTGACGACTTTTATTAAGTTTTTAAGATTTGTTATTCTTCAAAAATTATTCTCTGATACTGTGACCAAGTAGTTTAAAACGTATGCAATTGACATGAAAAAGTACCAATTCAATTAGCCTAATTTCAATTAACATATTTGACTTTTACTTTCCTTTTTCACACCTTAAGCGTTATTCTTTCTCCTCGTGTCATCCTGTGATTCATGACATAATATATGATAAACCACAAATTGCGATAAAATATTTAAATTAAAAAAAAAACAAGATCATCGATTCTATTATTTGGACAACCATTATTACCTACATAATCTTCGTAACATAATAATCAATTTGAAATATCTCAAGTACACGCTCAAATATATTAATTTTTACATTATAATTAATGAAAAAACGTAGTAGCCTACTTAAATAATTAACACAATTTATCTTAGCTAATAATTAATGACGTGTCAGTATCTGACAGACGGCTGTAGTGAAACAAATAATTTATAACACAAGTAGCACTTATCATAATTATTCATTAAAATAAGCTTTAATAATATCCAGTTAACTGCCACAAAACTATTGGGAGTGCATTGTCTTTCTGAAATTTTATAATTAATTACAAAGTTAAATATTAGCAATTTAGTTAAGCGCTGGATAATTTATCAGCACGTGGATTTAACTCGAGTTTTAATGTATTTTTGAATAATGGATCCAAGTTGAGAGAACTGAAAACCTGTATCCACAAAAGGTTAAGTGTTTTATTTATTGAACGTAATTCATATAATTTGAGCCTTAATATTTTCTATTCATTTTAGTAAACATAAATTGGGCACATTGATTCCCTCGCGGGCTTTGAAATTATTATTCAATCTAATAAGCACTTTTTGATGATAGGCAAACCTTTGTGCGAGGCTACTTAATAGATAATACAGAAGAGTCTGTTTCAGTACAGTTTTTTTTAGCAGACATGGTTTTCAAAAATTGTTTTCTTATTTCTGTTTTATTCTTTGCATACTTCACATAATTTTTGGAAAATAATATTTTAAATTAATTTAATTGTAAATTATTTTTTCAACCGTTCTGTGTGAGTCCCTCCACCACGTAAAGTCGAAAAACGCGCCCGTTCTTGGCGTGACGGCTGAGCCCTAAACAATGTCGTTACGGCCACCGTTCACAGTAAACTGACATTTATGGGCCATTGCCCTACTAAATGGGCCGAACACAATGACACAACTTATATAGAAATGACACAAATTATTGGTGTGTTATTATTTTTTCGGGAGATCCTGATAGATGGGTGATGGAGAATTAGCTTTTGAGTTATGATATTTTGGAAGACATAATTTATGTGTGGCAGCTGCTATTTCCTCGAACTATTCTATTGCAATTGCGGGTAACCTGATGTTTGAAACACAGTCTTACCACGTGGAAAATGGCTCCGGTAACTGAATTGACATTTGATAAGGCTGAAGCCTACTATACTGACCAGACAAGGCCCTACATGGTTTAAAAAAGCTAGGCAGATAATGATTATAATTTTTTTTTTCATGCGTGCAATTTCAGGTGTTTCGTTCAGATGTTTGGAGAGTTGCTTGTAGCTGTACAAGCATTTATGAAAGTTGCATCGTTAAGACTGTCAGAAAATGTAGGTATGCATACGAACATAATTAAATAAAGATAGATGACCAAATAAAAGGTAAAGCCATTTTGCATACAAATCTGCCAATGAAATGCAATGATTATTACAATTAAAACCAAATGAGTTGAAAACATATTGCAAAACTGACAATACCTACACTGGTTTCATTGAATTTTATAACAAAATTAAAATATGTAATTGCCAAAAACATACTGGAAATAACAATTGAAAAGGCGATAAGCTGTCGCTATTATTTTATAGTAATTAATCGGTACTCATTTTCAAATTAATATTCACAAATTACAATGGCATGCGATTATCAATTTACAAATTTTATTTTATTATCGTTAATGAATTTGGCATTGTTTTAAATGTAGGTTTCAGTTGACATTCCTCGTCATTTCCTGCTGACTTTTTTGTAACATTTGCCCTAACAGAAACAGGGTGTTATTTTTCCATTCCTTTCGATGGCAAAATTTGTATCGGTAAATCAGTCCAAAAGTGCATAAATTATGATATGGCTAACAGAATATCAATATAAAACCTATATATATCTAAGTAGATGAACAGTAGAAAAAACGCGATACACTTTCCTAAGAAATCCTCTAGACTTGAATAATTAGGTTTGTCTGACACGTGTACACTTGTCTGAAATACGAGTAAACTTTTAATCTAAGCCTAGATTTTCCATTGAAATACACAGTACAATTTTATTTTTACTAGACAGCATTAGAAATTGGACCCAAATGAAATTTCATAAAAGATCTTTCAAATCTAGGACTATCATTTTGAATTTAATAGTAAAACTACTGAGATTTATTATTTTATTTTATTTTGAAGAATTTATTCATACAATTACGTCTGTCGTTGCTGAATGGGTTTGCTGTATACTTGAATTTCAATAAAGTAACTTGTAATAGATAGCGTCGTTATTTGACTCTATTTTGCTTACAATATGTTTCAAGATACAATACACAAAGATAATTCTTGTATAGAAATTATTGCGTTGTACATACAATAAATTTTTTGACATACCTAATTATCTATTGAACTTGAGTATTTCATCCTAATTATACTTTTCAGCTCGACAAACACAATATATTTTTTATCAACTTCAAGACACTCGGTCATTAGAAAAAATGTTGAAAAATATTCTCCAAAATAAAGTTACTCACGTCGTTTTTCTTCTGTGCACTTCAGTGAACAAATTACTGCTGAAAACTTCACTTAGATCCTAAATTATTCAAGCAGCCTAAAACAACTGCTTACCAAACTAAGCACACATAAAACAATTGGAACACTTACACAACGCTTTAGAATATGAATATAATTTGAACCCTCTGTCTTCAGAACCTTTATATTATAATGTATGTCCCATTTAATTCTAGCATAAGCAATATTTTAGGTTTAAGCATTATGTACAGGCATAATCTCTTAAATGTTACGCAGACTTGATTTACTGCAGACCTTTGTTTCAGTTGATATACAATTTATACATGTGTTACCTATGTCTTTCTTTGTATTTTTTATTTATTTACATAAATGAGTAAGAAATGAAATGTTGTATTTTTGGATTGCTCAGTGTTTTTAAGAGGGTGTCTGACACCTGTATCCGTTAAATAGGTAATTCTTATTTACATGCTTAAAAAATGATTCGACCTCATGACTCATTTAATTTGTGTCTTGAATGTCAATTTACTGTTTACTGTTTATATCATATAGTATCAAGAGCATCCAGGATTACGTTCTAAGAGCATACTGACTTATCAAAAATCATAAACAAACAAATAATTTATATTTTTTCATATTGTAATAGTGTCTCGTATGACTTTCAAGTAGCGAATTTAGCTTAGCGAGCGAAGTAGTAGACATAAATTGTATTATCTGAAGCTAAGCTCGGATCACTGCTACTATGCGTGATTTATTGAGAGTAACCCTATTTAGAATTCCATCTTAGATTTCTGCAGCGCATAAACAAGATTTTTCTTTTACTCATTTTTGTTGCTCTCGGCTATTTGCTGTTATGGAGTATCGAGGAAAGTCCATTTAAGTTTTCTTGTATTTTAAAATAGAAAATAAATCAGGCCAGGAATTGCAAGGGTTATGGCCTTACTACAAAAACTTAAACGCCTGTTTTACACTTGTCTAAAGAAATTGTGGCTGCAAAATGAACCATATGTCAACGTCATAATTTGAAATTTTTTTAGACAAGGCTTAAACTGACGGTTAAAAGTTTTTGTGGTAAGACGGATAGTGTTTTGGACGGTAAAATTGTGAGTATGGAAAAGATGATCAATCAATTACAGTTATAGAAATAGGCAAGTAGTCATTATGTGGAAAAGATGGAAAATGTAAGTACTCAAACTTTCTGTGGTTTGGTAAAATGTAATAAAATACTATTTCACGCTAACCAGAATATGAATAATACGTACATAAATATATTTCCAAACTAGCTGTTGCCCGCGACTTCGTCTGCGTGGGCAATTTGGAATTTTCAAAATACTACTTATGCCGTAGCGTAGGTGTATTCTTTTACATAACAGTATAATTAGGATTACCACTTAGCAGCAGCACGGGTTGATCAATCAAGGTGGTGTCGACGATTTGTGACTATTTATCTAAACGAAAGAAGTAAAGTTTGTGACGTTGTGGAAATCTCTGGATCTAGTCAACCGATTTGGAAAATTATTACGTAATTCTCACAGAAAACAAAGGTCTGACAAAGTTGTCATTTGTACATTTTCTGCAGTAGCTGCGACAAATCAGGAGCCAGAAAGTCTGTCAAACAGTTTTACTTATCATGGATAACGCGGTGTCTAGTTCACTGGGTTGAAGAGATCAGATAGGCACTCCAAGTAAACATTGGTACTCAAAAAGATTCGGTTTGACTGGAAGCCAACACCCACACAATTGAGGAATAGCTGGGTGGATGATGACTGAGTCATCAGGCAAGCGCATAGTTTCACTACTTGTATTTTGGGGATTTTCTGTGCACTCACTCATTATGTTATGTTGGAATTCCACCGAAATGTTTGCATTAGTTCTCGATCAGGTAAAGTATACGTCCGAGAGAGTAAGTCATAACAACATATGTAGAGCCATCAGTTTGAGCAGCGTGTGGGAGTGTCAGGCTTTGGCCCTAGTGGGCCTCACAGGGGTTTGCTGAATCTCCTTGAAGGGCGCGTGAAATAACGGGTCTCCCAGAAGCCGGAAGGTCGATGACCCACTCAAAACTAATCGCTCACGCCTACGGTGGCCGGGAGTCGTCTCTCGACATCCGGCTTTCGTGGTGTCTTACCGCAGTGGCTGGGATGAGAGTTGGGAATTTTCAGTCGCTCCGCCGCCTCATTCTTTCATCCCATTTCTTCTCGCTTCAGATCATGGTTTAAACCGGGGCCGGGTGCGATAGGTCGCACAGTCCGCACAGTGGTGACACCCGGGCGCCACCTCCATGAGATCAGAGTTAGGAATGTATGTTTGCAAAAACGAATAGAACGTTTAGCGAAAACACGTTTGATGGTAATTCTGTCATTGTAACTGAATAATATGAATGATATAAACGTGTGACTGTGACTGTTCGTAATTGTGAACGGTGTATTTGTGATATAATTCTTAGCTCGATGATTTGTGATCAGAAGTTGAAAGCAAGTACGTCTCTGGCCTGCGACGCGTAATTTGTACGTTTTCAGAACGAACGAACTCTTGTCTTCTGTTGACATCTTATTGACGTATTGTGACAGGTAGTTATAACCATTGATGTTAATTTTAGAAGTGACACAATGTTTTCGGTCGTATTTTGCCTACATTCTTCATTACTCAAAAAGTATATTAAAACCAGGAACTTATTTTTGAATATTAATTACAATGTTTTTTTTATAATAATAAAATCTTAGACTCGCAATGCACTTTCAGTGTGATGCATGTTTGTTATTGGATGAAATGAATGGATATTCATGTTTATGAGAGGAATAGCTTATATTATGTCAGAACAACATATTTAGAGTTTTTAAGAATGTGGGGAAGTTCATAATTTCTTCGGGACGTGGGTGCCGCTTCCCATGGGAACTACTGCCCGCACCGGGATAAAATATACCCTATGTTACTCGCAGATAATTAAGCTTTCTAATGGTGAAAGAATTATAAAAATGTCCCTGATGATGCACTGATATTTCTTGTAGTGTTTGTATAGTAGCGAAATACACACGTTGTCATATAATTTTTTCTTGAAAGTAAGAACATACCATGACAAAGTGAAGTCTGTTTTCATTGATATTTTACCTACTACCAGTTTTATGGCACATCTGTTTCTGCATGATTTTCTTCATCTATAATTTTAGGATATCATTTCTTTAAATTCAGTTTTTTGCTCAAGTTACTTATAAAAGCGTTATTTTCTATGTAAAGATTGATAATAGGCTGATAAACTTACTAAGTTCAACATTCAAATATGTGTCATTATTGCACCCGCTGTTGCAGAAACGTTAACAGAAATTATCGTTCATTGCTCATCCCCCGTAGGTGATAGCGTGATAATATATATCCTATATGTTGAACCGGCCCAAAGGTAATATTCATGCAAAATTTGATTTAAATCTATGCAGTACTTTTCGAGTTCAGTGAGACCAAACATACAGACAAACAGACAAACAGACAAAAATTCTAAAAACTATATATTTGGGTTCAGAATCGATAATAGATCACCCCCCAAGTATTCTTTTAAAAAAATATTCAATGTACAGTTTTGACTTTCTTATCATTTTATTATATGTATAGATAAACCAAGCATAAGTCAAGGTATGCCAATTGTCATGTTGGTTGACGTTCACCATGACAAATCGGTCTGTTCCCCTAAGGAACACGTTCCGAATATATTAACAAAAATACGTCCACATGCTTCCTGTTCCGAGTGATTAAATTCATACGTGTTGCATGTTTATTAATAAGACGTAGTATGTATGTGTGTTTATTGTGATAAGGTTTTGTGTGGGGGATTTTCTTGGCCTATTTCTCTTTACCTTGGTAGGAATGTACTAATTTTCTAGTTATATAGAAAACATGTATGAATTTATGTACCCTTATTTCAGGTGGCCATAGCGACATTTACCATTTAATTGTCACTCTTCTATGTTCATTAGAAAAAAAATTTAATTCGAAAATTTTAACATCTCTGTCTTTTATATCATTGTTTGCTACCAACAATTCAAATCTATTTTCATATGACGAGTAGGTACACTGCACAGCAAATTGACCAAGTTCTCAAGTTTGCGCTTTGTACTTAACTCTAACTTATAAGTAGCCCTAGAACAGTTTACATACAACTTCTGATAACACTACCTGATATCTAAACTTGAAGTTTAAGTAGAAGTGTATCGGGAAACCTGCAAAGCGCTGAAAACTTACATCTCTAGCACTTAACTAATTAGTTATTCTCGTAACTTGCGGGAGATGTGAGGTTTATATTAGTTTAATACTCTATTTGGAAAAGGAAGTGTTAAAGTTGAAGGTTAGGAACAAAATAAGTACGTCGCGGATCAATCATTCAGTCGAATTAGAAGAAAACGTCCAAAATCTTTGCCTTTTCGTATGTTTGTTGAAAAGATTTAGTTTGTAGTTTTTTCAGTCGTTTTTGTGGTGAACAAAATATACACTCTTTTGCAAAAAAAACGGGCACCTATGCGAAATCTTAGTTTTAAGGACTTTACGTGTATTTCAAAGAGTTTTAATGATTGTAGTATGTTTCTAGCATCAAAAGAGTTAGCCGAGCATGCGTGAGAGTGTATTCTAAATTTGAATTTTGTACAATTGCTAAGAAATTGGTTAAACCTTGTTTTGGACTAATTGCTGGCAGAAAGTTCGTCGGTGTTTTGAAAAGTTTTTGAAGTGATTTTCAAGAAAATGATAATGCAGTTTTAATTAATGATTAATGTACTTTTTTGTTAGATCAAAACATTTTTGAAAAACTATGCGTAGTTGATAAAATTTTCACCTGCTCTAAATGGGCTATGCTGATGATTGATGGCAATGTTAAGAGTTTCGGTATTTTAGTGTAAAGCATTCTATTGTTTAGGTATTGTACCCAAATGTTTTAAAATATGGCTTTTTCATAAATAAACACTATTTAGAAGAGTATCAGTACCTTTGGCTGCGACAAAACCAATTTAAAGTAAGCAGTGCCGATCACAACCCGTCTCCTATCGGACTTTGACATTTTTAAAAGTCTTTAAATTCTACTAAATACAGAAAATAGCGCATAGACTGTGAGCACGAGGTCTTAAGGTCTCGTAATCGCTGATTTTTAAACAACCTCGCCTCTTGGGAAACTCCGTAGACCTCTGAAGATCTATGAGTCTGAGTGTTCAAATAGCGTGTTTTCATCCCACGGTCATTTTATTAAATAAACTTGCCTACAATGAGATTTTCTGGCATCTGCAGCACTTTACTGCTTAAATCATAACAATAATTGGCTATCTGCTCATTTCTTAAGAAACATACGTTTGGCCAATAATTTTGAATTTTTGACTCCCTTTCAGCTAAATCGTCGTTTAGTAACCCGATACCTATGGAGTTATCAAGAGCTTCAACGGGGCAATAATTTGACTTTTTAGATAGCTTTAACCCTCCTCATCATTTTTCATGTGGTTAATTTTAACATTCATCACAAAATTTGGTATTTTTTAAATGTCAAAGTCCTATAGGAGACGGGTTGTGATCGGCACTGCTTACTTTAAATTGGTTTTGTCGCAGCCAAAGGTACTGATACTCTTCTAAATAGTGTTTATTTATGAAAAAGCCATATTTTAAAACACGTGGGTACAATACCTAAACAATAGAACGCTTTACACTAAAATACCGAAACTCTTAACATTGCCATCACTCATCAGCATAGCCCATTTAGAGCAGGTGAAAATTTTATCAACTACGCATAGTTTTTCAAAAATGTTTTGATCTAACAAAAAAGTACATTAATCATTAATTAAAACTGCATTATCATTTTCTTGAAAATCACTTCAAAAACTTTTCAAAACACCGACGAACTTTCTGCCAGCAATTAGTCCAAAACAAGGTTTAACCAATTTCTTAGCAATTGTACAAAATTCAAATTTAGAATACACTCTCACGCATGCTCGGCTAACTCTTTTGATGCTAGAAACATACTACAATCATTAAAACCCTTTGAAATACACGTAAAGTCCATAAAACTAAGATTTCGCATAAGTGCCCGTTTTTTTTGCAAAAGAGTTTATATCTTTGTTTTATGTCTATGAATATTTTGATTAGTTTTTCTTTACACATCTGTTCAAAAGTCTCAGAAGAAGTTATAGGGGACTGAATCTCAGTTTGATTCCTCGAATCATCCCCTCAATTTTAGCCATAATAGGACAGTGCAGTCGAACTACAAAGCCTTCTTTTTTATCGCGATAACACCATTTATGTGATCAACATTTTTCAATCTCCGGTCAGCACAGAAATGGCTTTTAAATGTACCTGAAGTATTAAGTTGTCACACGATGGCTCGATTTGGATGCAAGCCAAAAAATAGATGCGGTTTCGATCCAATTGGCAGTCACTTTATTCAAGTATTATTATCGTAATATATCAAGTTTTAAGTTATAATGCCATGAATAAGAAGAATTATTAGTTTGCAAAGAGCTCACAAGATAAAGCTTATGTTTTTGTCAAGTCATTGTCGTTAAGGATGATGCACTTAAGACTAAGTATGGATTTTACATTTGACGGTCATTAGCTTTCATTATTCATGATTCATTATTTTCAATTGACAAAGCATTTATTTACAAAACATGGCAATTTTGAGACAATAAACAGATAGGTACAGGAACCCAAATTGACCGACTTAAGCCGTACTTCGCAGTACACAAACTTATCAAGAGATTCTCAAAGCTATTAAGCGTTACATTAAGGACTCATAATCCACTACTAAACGTGATTTTCCTTAACTTATACCTCATCCACTTAATAATATTATATCCCTTTTAAGACAGTACACGTGCGTAAATACCCTTTTTATTATGTTGAGTAATAAGTGAGACTACAGCCACTCAATTGAACGACAAATATATGACCCTCGGTGCTCGCACCAGTAATTTTTATTTCACCCAAAACTGGATGAAAGCCGGCCAAAAATTTAATGTACTTGAATAAAAAAAAAATATTGCGTTCAATTTGGAAGAGTACGTCTGGGTAATATTGGGCTATCATGTTGTGAACAGTTTTTCGATAAATAAAGTAATTTTTTGAATTTACAAATTATAAGCTCCTGGTACTAAGTAATACAAAAGGTCTTGATACTTTTGATAGTTTGTAGAATTTTGAAGGCAGACAAAGGGGTAGTTTTCCAGTATGTTACAGTAATTCTCTTTGAGAAGCTGTCGATGTACTAGTTCATTTTTGAATGCGGACTTTTGAAAAAATACTGTATGCCTTTTCATTCTAACAAATCGATTTTCATACTTCACACACTTTTTAGACTTTTGTATCGTGTCGAAGGTTTTGAAAAACCAACGCGTCAAACATAAATAGTAGGAATCCGACACAAAATAGCACACGTTCGGAATTTATTATCACTATGTGGGTTCCGTTCCGTCTTCCCCAAACGTTTGATGCCGTGATAAATTCTTTACATACGCATGTATATTTATAGGAATGTCTGCGAATGAATTAACGACTGCGTGTTACGGAAAATGTTTCATTAGGAAACTATGTAGTTGTAGCTTGCGGCTGTACTAAAAGTTTTACAGATCTTTTTGGAATAAAAGTATCATGCGCAAATTATGGAGTTTGGGTTAACGTCCAAATTGAAGACAAGAGGACTATTTTACTTTTAATAGGCAAGGTATGAAGGAAGAGAAAATAGTCAGATTATAATCAGTTTTCTGGCATTGGTATGGTCTCTGTGAATGGTGTAAAAACAGCTGATAATAATGATGAACAGTAAGAAGTGGCGCATTGAAACAGAAAACTTTATATGAAGAAATCAACAATAACAAAAAATACCAACATATCTATAGATCTCCCATACAAACTATTCAGCAAATATCTTAATAAAGAAACCTAAACCGCACACAGAAACCGCTACAAATCCAGTACACACTGAAGATTTGTAGCGATCGTAAGGAATTGTGGTCCGATCTAAGAATTGTACATGATGTGGTCGTTCGACTGGGGCTTACAATCCGCCTGACAATGGCCGGCGTCGAATAATCTGGAACATTTCGCGTCTATTCAATTTAGTAGGTATAGTTGTGGGGTATAATGTCTTGTGTATGAGATTGTGGAAAATATGTAGTGAATTAAGTGGTTAGAACTGTGTTATGATTTTGAAAGTAATATATCAATGATGTATTTATTTCCTGAAAAGTAACATTATTATACTGCCAAGTTTCATCAATATCCATGTAGATTTAGCGTGAAAGAGAACACAACGAAATATATACATGAACTTTCGACTTTATAACAATACCTAGTAGTAAAATTTTGTTTTGTCAGAAACATGAAAAAAATACAAAGTAATTCTGACGTGAAATAGAATAATCAAGAAACGGCAGAAAAATTCCAATTAACTAGAATAATCGAAGCTTTTGTTTTCATTTCCAATCGCTCACTGCTACAGTGTGTTCTTTAAACAAAAGAAAACCTTTTCTGTTACCTTTACCTTTTTTCTAAGTGTATTTAAGCCGTATTCGTTTCAAGGAAAGTTGATGCGATTTTTTTTAATTCTTGAAACAGCCGTTAATAAAGCTGGGTACACACGGGTGAGGCGCCACGCCAAGAGTGCACAAACGAAGCCTTTCGTACGCGTATCACGTAATACCGTGGAAGACTCCACTCCCAGTAAGTATATTATTATGTAGACTAGGTTTGGAAGCTTCATTGAAAGGGGAAGATTTCCTGTCACGTGAAAGGGTGTTTAAACTACCTACGAAAGTACGTGTATTTGTGAAAAAAACACGAAAATCGGTCCTCTGCCTTTAGTGGCACGAAGAATCGTACGAATATACCTAAGATAAAATTTTATACCACGATTTTGTGGTTATTGATATTATAAAGGAACTAAAAAGGTTATGATGGGTTCGAAGCGAACGTTGAATTTATATTTGGGTTTCATTCTGTGATTATAGTTTAGGAAGTACGTGACGGGGTGTTTAGGGACTGCGAATCGACTTGTTGGTTGCGAGTTTTAGTTTCAGTGTCATGAAGTCTGAATCAAAGCGTATATTTCATATACGAGTTTCTAACTGAGGATTAGCTACGCATATATCAAATCAAAATGACATACGAGCCTCTCTTCAAATGACATACAACATCATACACAGGCCTTGAGACAACCTACAATGTCACCGTTTACTGAAAACAATTGAAATACTCGCGTGAGAACTAAGCCTAGAAACAGACAGCCTAGATATATTGGATTAGGCTTATATTTGGCGAAAAGTACTTTCCTAACTTAGAACAAAAACTAAGGTGTACCTAATAAATCTGTTCATCAGATTGAATCGAATTTTCACAAGCTAAAGGTTAATCTTCGGTTCTGGTTAAGTCGAAGTTGATTTGACATCATTTTCGCGAATGACCTATTTTCATGTGCCATGACTTTCATCTTTAGGGGATACGTTCGAAGGTGAGATGACGATAAATATTTATTACTCATTAGAAGGCTGTGAACGCATCAAGGTGGTCATAATGTATAAGATTGCGGTCTTAATGTATTTATAAGGAACCTTTCAACGTGTAACCCTAATCGGATCAAATGGCTTCGTATTTTAATGGATTTGTAATTTATTCATAAAATCTTCGGACGGGTTTGAATTTTAAGCAAGCTTTGATTGTCAAAGTCATCGAGGGTGAAGTTGGGAAGATTTTTTAACTCCTCTAATACTTCTCTAATATCTATAAGGACCTAATTTTATACATTTTAATTCTCAGATGACGGAGACCGATCCCATTCTCACATTTTGAAATAAAAAACAAAATATACTTTGTCCATCCAGAAAAATACTACACTGTGACGTTAATTAACTAACTGTACTTATATAATAAAGCTAAAGAGATTGTATATTTAATAAGTGCTAGTTTTATAGTAAAAAATATGGTATCAGTGTATATGAGTAGTTCCATCAAATTTATCTGTAAAAACTGAAAAGATTTTGTTCAGTAAATCAAGACATTTGATCTAAAGCCGTCATTCATTATTAAGACTTCACTACCATCCAGATTATTCCATATATATTAAAACGTTTGGATCAAGATTCACAGATGCGTAATAAACTATCGTTTAAGAGCCCAAAACTTCGTGTGACTTGTAGACAAAGTTCAATTTCAACTGGTATGCCAGTTGTCTATTTGTTAATGAAAGAAAAATCTCGATTTCAATATTAATAGGAATTTTGTAGAATTTAGATTGTATAATTCAAAACCCTAAATGTTTTTAACGACTTCTATAAGTGTTTGTGTCGCCACGACTGACCTACATAAAATAGCCAAAATTAAGTTAAATTATTTTGACCAGTCAAGTTTGAAAAGGCAGGAAAATCGTCAACTTTTGAGACAGACAGCAGACGTGGGTAGTACCTGAAGGTAGAAATTCATTAATTTAACAAAATATTTATCGATACCGAACTCACTCTGTGTCAAATATAGCTACAACAACTTCAAATCTTAATCTGTTAATTAATAAAATCGGTAAGGAAGGTCAAAAGTTAAAATAGCTACCTACATAATTCAAGAGGATAAATACAAAGGAGAAAAAGTTCTAGAAGTTTCCACACCCTGTATGAAATCTCCCTGATTTAGACAAGATAATATCTTAAGGAAGCAATTCTGTTCTTACAAGACCAGCCACTAAACGGGGTCGATCAAACGCAATCAATTGCCTATTAAGGCAAATTAACATTCAAAATTACGGGGATCTGTTTCCAAATCACGTCTAAATCATTCCATCGGAGTTGTATCTAGCAGCTGACTTCGAAGGCAGCGTTTAATCAGTATGCCGTAAGGGCTGGCACGAGGAATGAAGAATTTACCGAGAAGCCAGGGAAATATTCGCAGTTATGTATCGGAAAATTGAGCAAGACAAAATATTACACGTGCCGTAGAGGAAATTGAGAAATATTTTTGCGGGCATTTTTTTTTTTCATTTTGGCCATACGTCATTCTCCAATTATGAACTTGATAGATTTAAAGGAATCTACAGGGAAATCGAAAATAGTCACATAATTATAATTAATCAAATCTACCTCAAGACTCAAGAACAGATTCTAACAATGTTCCTTCTAAAAATAAACCAGGAAAACGAGAAATTCTTGTGTCAAAATCCTAATTGTCCGTAATTATATTAATCGGTATATTAATCACATAAGGAAGTCTCAGTTTCAATTAACAGCATTCTACCTATTAATTAGAACGGATTGCTGGTATCCCAAGAGTACTATTAATTAGTTAAATTGATTGATTAACATATAATCGCCACTTGCTAACGTAGTTTACGTACATGCATTAAATAAATAAAAGTTGTTCTTATAACACAATTATAAATACTTCTTTAAATAAATAAAAATGCCTTAACTAAAAAGAGAAGTCAGATTCATATTTCTAAGGATAAATGGATAAATGTACTTTTGTGAATCTAATGAAATGATATTCAAGTCTATTTACGTTTACTATAAATGTTTCTGGTATTCAAACGAAGTCAGAACCAGCTTTAAGCACAGATAAAAATAATGTGTTACCATAAATAGCCATAATAATATATTCGTGCGGAAATGTACTTGAAGCAGCCCTGTTCAAATTGGAGGCGGGGTTTTGTATCCCTGGCGATTTACATAATAGCAACCTCGGCATTAGTGATCGCAAAATGTCGTCAACCAAGTATAAGATAATGTCGCTTACATTTTACGTTAAAAGAATCTGTCCTACTTTCTATTCTTGTGGCTTTCATTACGTGGCATCGCAGTTACTTAAATAATAAATCAGAAAAAATAACGTCCTAAATCCAGCTTATCACTTCATACGAAACTTTATGGTACCTCAAAATATTCCTAGGAACACTTATCTGTCTGTGATGTTTGAAAAGTAATGTTATCTGCCCTCGTGAGTATGTTCGGGGTCAAGTTATCATCCATGGAAAGGCATTGAGCTTAAGATTTAGCTCTCTTTTCCTACTTTCAAGCCAATGCCTCCTGAATAATCATCTCCACTGCTACACCTATGAAGTATGTTGAAATTGCTCCCAGAACACAGACGCTCATAAATAAGAACCAGTTCGCAATACAAAAATTCAAATTCACAGCTATAGCAATACAAGAAGTACATCTCCCGCAGTTACATCACTAGAAAATCCTCACCAATACATAAGATATAAGTCCAATACTGGTAGATAGCAGCCCTATTGAATCTGTGGCCCGTGACGTCACGGGATGATTTGCATAATAACACCCCCGACCTCCATCCCCGTCGCATTGGGTACAAGTGATGAATGAACGAGGTTTATACGATTGATTTACCACGATTTACGATTAAAATGTTTTTGGGTCACGAAATTGGAGGTATTGTTCGGGAAGACGTTTGTTGAGAATTGAATGTACCTAGTTCAGGCTTTGTGTCTTTGATCTTAGTTTTGGAGCATAGTTTATCATTTTCAGGTAAGTACGTATAAGATCAAAGGTATGCTTTAATGAATTAAGGCTCAAATCTCTGCTGAGAAATCTATTAAGATATTAACTTCCAAAAATGTGGTTTTTAGACATTATGGTGAAATATCGCATTAAAAAATCTGATATGACAAAGATAACGAAAAAATACGACAAAAACATTCATTAACATCGCGCAGCTCAATTTTCGGAGCAAAAACAACATTCATTTATTTTTCGCAAAAAAGAAAAATGTCACTATAATTAAAAATAAGGATTTAAGGGGGAGGGAGTGTCGGAAACGTTAATTTAATCAGGAATATTAAAAGGTGGGCACGAACCGTAGGCTTGAGATTTTAATAGGCCTGCCCTTAAGAACTCGTGAATGGCCCTTCGTTGTTCATAGCCCGAGAGCTAATAAATTGACACTACTTGAAACCAAGGCTTGAAGGTCTTCTCTGAGATGGATCTGTTTTCCAGGTAATAGGATATTTTTGTCGTGGTGTTATTGCGCGTAATAATAACTATTTACTAGATTTTTAACAATATTTTCATGTCTCCTATCTTCTTGAGAATCAAAGCTACGTATTGACGTCAGTCGTGCTTTGATGGAGACTGACATTAGATAATTCTTGAGTTACCTACATATTTCAAAATCATCAAAGTTACTGACTCGAATTCAATAGGCACTAGCACAGCAACCACGATCTGTAACAGCCAACTAAAATACAATATTTGCGGCATTATAACATCAAAGACGGAATTGATCCTACTACACCCAAGATTGTTTGATTGTTCTAAATAGTTACCACGGCCTTGGTATATAAAGGACTCTTGAAGGAACATGGTAGTCTGTAAAAATCTGACACTCCCTCACGTTGCACCCACAGCTGGATTGGATTCAATCATTTGAATATTTTCTACCAAAAAATTCTAACTAACTACTCTGTCCACTGTCCATCGCTACATCGTTTCCCTCGGACTCAATAGCAACACTAGTAAAATACTATAGAATGTGATTCTCTTAATGAAAGCTTTAACTTTGTTATCCGCGATTTTATTACGCGCTGAAAGATGTTCATTCCCCGTTTAATGTAGGAATTGAATTGCGATGGGAATCTGCATGTTTAATGGTGCTATAGAACAAGTATTAACTACATAAAATGTAGACAGATAAACAGATAGTATTTGCTTACATAACATAACCCAAATCATCCTATCGTTATCATCCATGTTCGACATAGACTATATACCTGACTAGTATTTAAGGAACGACTGGGTTATTAACAATAGAGATAGCATTATTTAAAACTCAACTTCCTTTAGTACAGATAAATACCTATCAAAAAAAATACACTTGAGGCAACGTCGTTTTCTAGTTTTCAATCAAACACAATTTGGCAAAGACACCTTTCCTTTCACAACCCTGAAATCGAAGCTCGAATTTTCGAAAAATCACCGGTCGGACAATAAACTGAACATCAAACTTCACAGTCTGGAATTAAAAGAGCAACAGACAGACAAACAGACAGACAGACAGATTGAAATAAGCGTTCCGTTTTCCAATTTAGAATGGAACTACTAAACGAGTCGAACTACTATCGAACTTTGACTTGCCAATTGAAATGCTGCAGCTGAAAGCGTCTGTTACCTGTAATTACGTTTTTGAAGCATGCTAGACGCACAACATGAACCAAATAAGCGAAATGGTTTCTCTTCGATTTTCAGTGACTGCATTTGCGGATATGGCAAGTGCTTATCATTTATTTCATTCTTCCCTTGTAAAATCATGAATGTTTCATTCCAAAAAACTGTTTCTGTGAATATGAAGAAAATAACTTTCATTACCGAAGAAGGTGGTTATTTATATCACGACCTTAAATTATCATACTCAACATAGATTCACCAATCAGTGTTACTCAAATATTATTTTTATTATACTACCTGATATATAAAACTATTTTTATAAGCCTACAAAAGTACGTAACACTACAGAAATATCTTTATGTGACCTATTTAGGCTGACTACATAAGAGTCCCTATTTTTACCTAAGTACAAACAAACACAATAATCAGGTATTCCTTCATACGAAAATACAATAACATCTCTTTACGTGACTTACAAAAAAGATAATCACGTAATACGTTACCTGTGTTATTTTCGTGGAAATGAGTGGTGGGCCATCTTACATGTCTGTTATACACACCTCGATGATTCTAAGGGTGAATACACATGATGCTGTTTTGTTGTTTTTATAGAGCTTTTTCGGGATTGAGATTTTAAAATGACATACGGTTTTAGGTCATGATGGGATTCTTAGAATAAATTATATAGGTATAAAAATAAATGTTGTAGGTATAAAAGCAGTATTTTTAATTATTGTTGATTTATTTAAGTTATTCTTTAGAGTATATCAGTGACAGATTTAATGTGACATTGGAATTAACTTATAAATATTTTAAACTTATGCTTTGTGAAGCAGTATTAGGGTTTCACGGATACAACTTTAGCGATCATGAGAAGAAAAGCTTATAGATACCATTAGAGAAGATAAGACTCTAAAATGCAAAATAACTATATACAAGATCCCCTCAATTAATTTAACTCGCAATAAAACATCTCATGCACATCAGTCCTTACCCCATACCCAATGTTCGTCAAGTACGGTGACACATTACATCATTTCCGCTCCGTCGGTTAAGCTTAACTTATTCTTGCTATAAAGGGGACTATTATTTATGTACACTGTAAATAAATACTTGGCAATTTATCACTTTGTTTCCTCCCCTAAGTTCGGATAGAAAGGCAGATTTTTGGAGTGATTCTTGTCATTTTAATTTTGTTGTTGAATGTTTTATTGAATTTGGTTTTTCAATGAGTTTGTGGTTTTCAATAGGTAAAAGTAAAATAAGTAATGTGAAGTGTTTTAGATGTGATTTTTGTTAATTTTTGCAACACTAGGTGTTATTATTTTCCCGAGATTATAATAGGAAATAAATATTTCAGATTTCCGTACCTGATAGTTACGTTGAAATACATACTACTTTACGGTAGGTAATAAATTCATTTAAATTGTCACTTCACGGTTCTGAATTCAACTTGCGCGATAAAACTCCATAAAATCCTAGTTTAGGATAAAGTTACCTAAAAAATTGGTCTTTAAACTCCATACCATTCACCGATGACCTGTGAAAAAAAACATTGTATGCAGACTGGCGTTCACTGCCACTGAAAAGGGCTAACAAACTACAGCATATCTAAACCATATTTTACAACATTTTAGTTAGATCACACCACATCTTTTTAAGTCATACAACAAACGCAGATTCAAGTCATGCAGACCAGAATCTTCGTAAATGTTCGCAAGTTTTCGTGCACGTACCACGATAACGTTTGGTGTCTTGTGTAAAGGAGTGGGGGGGGGGAACTTGGATTGGAACGAGCTGGCTGTAAAGTTGCTTCAACTTTGCACTGTTTGTAAGACGTTTCAGTTTTGATCGATATTTATTTGTAGATCGTTGTTAGTTTTGTAAAGTGAAGTGACCACTCTTCTTGGGGTTTTATATTGTGTTGGTGAAGCTATACTTTTGAAAGTGATATTATAATATTTTTAAATAAATTCAACAGTAATTAAAACTCATTCGGATTAAACGAACACAATCCAGCGAAAATCGGCCATCATAAAGTGAGGTTTCGATCCCCATTCACGTTATTAGAAGTCTACAACCAAAACGATTTGGTAGCAACTTCACCAATATACTCTAAAGTAACGTTACACTAACTTGCATGTAGCTTTGCTCAGTCCACTGGTATTTGCATTGGAAAACTGGAGACGGCCGGTACCCGGCTGTAGCTTTCCGAATCTGTAATCCAAATTGTTTGCCCCCAGTTGCCCAATTAATAGTTTACCAGTTTGCGGGCTGTCGGGCCAACTGGAACATTTCCACTGCATAATACGAATATTCATTTACATATAACATATAAAGTAACGAAGCTATCTGGAAGGGGCAAATTGGAGTTCTGAATGGAAAAGATTGGGTCATCACTGAATTATTCCCTGGAGGACTTCATCAAGCTATTTGTTGTTTGCACCATGTTGTCGACCTCGGGCCTTTTATAGTTTGTTACCAGTTGTTTGGAATGCAACTTAGAAGACAGTATTAATAATTGCTGTTCGCATCAATTTAAGGCAATCTTTGAGTTGCTTTATACAATTAATATGTTTTCTATGGATGGATCCATTATTAAAGGGAAGACTAGGATTTTCGGTTTGATTCCTTAAATCCATAAATTACTATGTGACAGGGGTTAAAAATAGGTCAAGCAAGTCAAACAAAAATAATAAAAATACGAAGTTTGAATCTAAAGGCAGCGTCTCCTAAATCGCTATAAAGATTCATATATCTATTAGCAATACTTTCCAACTCCGACTCGAAGCAATCTCAGATTACGAACAGTTTGTGTGTACAGTTCACAGGCCTCTTACCAAAATTCGACCTCTTTACTACTTTCACTTCATTGAAATATGAACCCTATTCCTTTGACATAAGGTTGAGAGTCTAACTTCGCTTGTACCGAAATAAAATCAACTTTGACAATTGGCAATGCCTCCGGCGGTTTTCTGTTATTTGTAAAGGCTTCAAGTTTTATTTCGGATATCTTTTATGCAAATCAATATAGATGATTCCTTTTGCCTATATCTTACAAATTGTGGCTGCGTAAAGTACCTATCGGTTTGGATAGCAAAAATGTTTTAGGGGAATATAAAAAGTAAATTGCTTTTTCTTGTGGAATAATAATAGAGATTTTGGGCTTAGAAGTTGTTGAACGCATGGTGCTTGAAATGTACAGTCTAGACGATCACGATTATAATGAAGATATAAAAAAATACGAGTCAAAAAACCAGAATGAACTGCAAAAAAAATCCCAAAAATAAACTGGAGCGAGAATAGATCTATGAACGCTATTTCTATCGGTCGATAGCCAACACAGCGGAGCATCGATGTACCAAATGAAAATAAAAAGGCGGGAACGTTGACATCGTTAGGTTCAATTTTCGTGATTCCAACGCACATAGGTACTGGACAAAATTGTAAAAAATAAAGTACCCCAACTAGCTGGCCGTCTATGCGATAAAAACAAACGGCCGAATTGAGATTTTTGCAAAAAAACGTCATTTTTGGCCAGATTTTTGCTGAGAATAGTTTTTGAGAGATGAATTTTTGTTGAATATTTGGCTCGCAAGATAGCTCGTGGTCTGGTTGCATTGACTATTTGATACTGATAAAAATTTTGACATTTGGTGTGGAAAAAAACTGTAGGTGAAACTTTCTGTCAATTTTTTTTGTGTTCAAAAATAACCTTTTTTTGAGCCTTAGGATTGGGAATCAAAGTTTTTTTCACAAACTACTCACTTTGCTAGGTGATCAGCAGATCACAATGTATCTAATGGCACAATGTTCTAGATCGTCGCGTCGCGTCGCGTCGAGCGGGACTGCTCTGTGTGGCGGCCTCTGTAATATCTAGTACATTACAACTGCTCAGTGTCGCGTCGCCGTCCCGTCCCGCCGCGCCGCACCCGCTGTGTGCAGAGACCTTAATTATTATTTTAAGCCAGTTAAGCTATAATATGGTCAACCATGTTTCACTTAATCAAAGTAACAAGACACAAGCCTTTGTTACAGAAATGAAACCTAAATAATAAAATAAAACTTAGACAATTTCTTTGTTACAAATTCGTTGATTTTCTTTTGTTTTTCTTAAAGCAAATTAAAACTTTCGTGTTTTCTCATAACTTGTTTGAGTATTTAATGTAAAGTTTGTATGAATAGTGTGATCGAGTGTAACTTCAGTGCCTGAAGAGCAAACATGGACTGAAAGGGTTTTGGAGTCATTGGCCAGAGAATCTTCAGCCCTTTTCAAGTAATAAGCAAGATCAACATTGGGGCATTAACTAATTTCTTTACTTGGTTAGTTTTGAAGTGTATTTTCAACGGTATTGAATTTTCGATTTAAAGCTCTCAGTCAAGATTTTGATCAAATAGTGTGTTGACATTTTAACTGTTCGATAAGAGTTCGTTGAATCAATTATGGGTCTATTTATCTGAATAGATTATTTATATAGGGACTATTTCTATTTTCTGTCCTAATCTTACAAATCAAAAAGACGAAGAGTGAGATGATGAATAAACAATCAATGACCTTTACTTCAGTACGCATGGAGGCGAACAATATAATTGTTTTCCCAAACAGACACCAAAATACCCATCTTAAAATAACTTGAAATAAATATTAATGTAACCAAAGTTGAGAGACGGAGCGTCGTCGGATCGGCACCTATCTGACGGGTGAAGGCAGACCTAAGTGGCAAAGTTTGTCTCAGTACCCTGTGACAGTGATGCTCAATCTTGTCATACCGCCCCAGGGGACTGATCTGAATTTAATTTTAAACTTTTTGAATAAATCATTTTGTTTCGTGAATTGTTTAGTTGTGAGATTTTATTTTCTTGTAAGCTTGATTGTGTTGAGTTAAATTTAATTGTGTGGGTTTGGAAAGTTACAATTTTTGCTTGAATGTCGCTGTTAATGTGACACCTTTCTGATAAAAAAATGCTTTTTTTATTGTTGTTGCTGACTCTGATTTCTCTAACCAATGTTTTTTTTTAATCTACAATCAGTGCCTTCACTTTTCGCAAATATGTTATTTATAATTTCTATAACCGAAATGAAAATTTGATTCTAATGCAGAAAAAGATAATCGTCTGCAAAAAATAGGTAGGTATATCACATGACAACTCATAGTTAAACCACCAACCATCACCCATTCAAATAACACAATACACCATCTTATCACACACTCGAACATCAACACGCACCGCTCACAAAAGAAAAAACCCTTTCAGATCCCGCATTAAGCTCTCTACATACGCACATTATATTTTGTTAAAGTGAAGAAATTCCACCGAAAATGCGCCTATGCGTCCTACGTCAGTGGTTCTCAACATTGTCAACCCACTGGGGAGTCCTCAGAATCCATTACCATCTTAGAACAAATAAACAACTGGAACAGTACAGCACAATTCTGTATGCGAAAACGTCTGCCAAATTGCGGTGAGGCAATGCAACAAATAGCGATAGCTCAGTCGTGTATTTTCGATCACATCGTTACACACACACGTAAGAAATATAATCTTCACGCGCACATATAGGTACCTACGACCATAGGTGGTACTCCTATAGTTTTGATAGTTGTAGGTAGACGAGAAGGAGCAGCAAAAGGCGTATCCAGTTGGTTGAATTATCTAAGATTACGACACATGCACGGCGACATTTCTCATGGAAGCCGGCGAATCATAAATCATTTCGGTATCTAAAACGAATCTGCGATTACGTCTTGTATTATTATGGCTTGTCTACGTATTGGTTTTAGAAGTTTTGTTCGCGTTTTTATGCTATGGGACGCGATTAGATAATGGTTATTTCTATAAAGATATACTCGGAATACATAACCTTATAGGTATTGTGGTAGCTTTAACAAGTAATTATTGCATGCAATGACTTATGCCGCGATTAACCAATCTATGGCCTGATAAAAAAAGTAGCTCTATTACTGGCTACCATTACTGTCTCCTTCCATTCGTGCAGAAAGAATCTCTAAAACACTAACGCACTGATCCATTTTTCAACCGAACCCATTAAAACTTGTGCCTCCAAGCCAATTGATGGCAAATAAAGGACTTTGACGTCCATAAAAATGGCTGGTTTTTGCCCTAACTTTGGCAATCGGGGTCCACATCAATGAGTGACGCATTTATCTTCCGATTGGCGAGGGAACCTCATAAGTCAATGACAGGCGAATAATTCCCCCGGACCTGCATTCGATAGCTTATAGATGTGTTTTTTGTTACTTTATTAGCTTGCTATTTGTTGAAAGTTGCGTAGTTCTGCTATGAATTGTCTATCACATAAAATATAAAATATGACGTTATATTAACACAAAAGCTTATTTTAAATAGTATCACAAAAAATACAGTCCTTTTTGTTGCTTCTTCACGTTAAGAATTTTTACTATGTAACTGTGTCGTGACAGCGTTAAAAAAAATCATCATCACACAAATGTGCACATCACCCAGTTGACGTTAAAAATGTGCTTATAATGAATTCCTACTTTAGGTCATGTCTAAATCAAGTTAACACTTACCTTATCACCTCAAAGATTTAGCAACCTAAGCACAAGCCATAAAAATTACCTAAGTACCTCATCCAAACGTACATGAACGTCAAACAATACACTCGAAGGCAAACAAAGTTGGCCACGATCGAGTTGTACAAGTCAGAGCAATAAAACGGACCACATAAACCCTGGTCGGAGCGATCACAAGTTCCCCGAATCAGTTTGTATATCATAAAACATCGAAAGATATACTGAACATTGGTAGAGTGATGTTAGATTTGCAAGATAAACGCTTAGGGTTTTTTTTGTGTGGGGACATCATCAAATGACCCTGATATGGGAGCTCCGAGAGGAAGTTTCAGATTCTTAATGTTCCTTCTGGATACCTTTGTGTATTAGGGCCGCTGTAACTCTTTCGAACAATCCTGCAGCCCAGGCAGACTTCAGCTTTAAGGGTCTGCTGGGTTGCTAGGTCAATGATTTGAAGAAATGACAGTTTTTTTTTTAAACTAATAACGGGTTAAAATATGAATTATAACAGTGCAGGGACACATATAAGTACGTATAGCCGAATCTCTAAAACAACTATTTTAATAAAATTATTAACAGAATTTGTATAAACCATAAAATGAATGTTCCCACTGAAACTGTAGTTTCAGTTGTTATGTCAGGAAAATACAAACATACCATTTTCACGTTAAGTAGGTAATTTAAATATTCACTCACAGTGTGGAGCAAAATAAAATAAAGGCGAAGAAACGTGAGATTGGAATCCTCTTATGTAGGAGGGAAAGAGGCAAATAAATATATTTCTAAGTGTAGAATTATTTATGAAATGCAGTTACTGGGTTTTAAATAATCACCTAGTGTAGTCTTTTGTATAATTGTACCGTTATATTTTATTTAGTTTTCCACAGCGTTCGTCTATTTCTTAACGTCAAAAACATAAACTAAATCACAGATTTTCATACCATTTGCAAGAAAGGAGAGAGGGATTTATGAGAAAGGTTTACAAATACCCCGGACAGAAAAAAATCCAACAAAAATTTTAAATAAAGCCAGTCTGCAAACTTATAAGTACGAACCACTTTTCCCTCAGACTTTTTCAAAAAAGAAAAACTTTCACCATAAAAATATTGGCATTTCATCTCGATAAAACCATTGGACATGACCAGCGTTTTAAAGTAAAACTAAAGTAGGAAACTAAAAGACAAAGAACAAAACTGCATTACCAGGATTGCAACTGCCAACCGCTGAATGCAACTCCTTAAGTAGACCCAAGTTTATGTAGACTTGAAGCTTCTTATAATGAACTAGTTGGTTCCTGTGGTTTTGCTTTCGTCCTGGAGGATATTTTCAGTGGTTAATTTCTATAAATGTATGCCAAAACTGTAGCATTCTTTTCATCCTATTTTGGGTTAAACAGAAAAAAAATGCATTTGAGTATACCAAATATTTTCAAGAAGTTGCATGTCATAGGACAACAAATAAACTCAATTTAAGACTAATTATAATATTACTATATTTCACCTGCGACTAGTAAGTCTCTCGACGAAGAACGGGATGCGGGACGTAGCCGCATCCGGATAAAAAGTCTATTTATTTTACCACCTCTCAACACATCAAATTATCGGGTCAGACGTTTTAACGCGTCAAACAAACAAACGCTCTCTCGCATTTATAATATTAGTAAGGACCATCCGCCCAGCCAAGACAGAATTAGTTGAGAATTAATTCAATTGTTTGGAGCCTACCAGGGTCAGCCGTTGAGAAGCTAATCTCATTACACAAATATCATAGTTGTGGATGATATGGATTAATTGTGATTCCAGGGGCTGTTTAATTAAGTTGATTTACTGACTCGCTGTTTGGTTAGTCTTTATTTGAGTTTGTTAGTTTTCATTTACTCCAATTACTTACTTAATAATGTCGTTCTTGTGACCATATTCTTTTTGAATTTTCAGTTGATGAATAAGATGATTGATTTTCATTCGTTATTCATAAAACAATAAGTTAATTGATACACTGCCTAGTTGAGAAAGTTTTTAATTAAAAATAAAACATAACCGTGGAATATTAGTTCAGACTTTATGTATCCCGTTTGTCCTAAAGTGGGCCATTCCGCGCAGACGGCACAACTCCAAACCAATTGCGGAGTTAAAACAACTACTAAAACAAAACGCATAGTAATACAAATTTCAAACGCATTTTTATGTGAAAACATAAAATCATAGCAGTTATATACGAGAGTAACCCACTACTATTATAAACAGCAAAGTTTTTATGTATGTTTGTTCCTCTTTCACGTGAAACTACTAGATGGATTTTGATGAAACTTGGCAGTAATATAGCTTGTATGTCAGAGTAACCTACAGGCTAATTTAAATCTTGGTTCGGAAAGTAGTTCCCCTCGAGAGCGGGCAAGACCGCTGGCAATAGCTAGAGAATCATGATGCTTAGATAAATTTATTCTTTTTCTTAATCTTACTATGATATTAAATATTGATGGTGTTGAGGAATCTTCTGATATAAAGATTGATAGTAACACTTTTATAGACACTCGTGGTTGTTATTAGTCGTTATGTATTAATTTATGTTTATATATCACAAACAAGTTGTTGTCGTGATAGTGATATGTAGATATCTATTTTACTACAAAACTAATCTTAGCCGATCATGTTTATTATATCATCCAGATATAGCGTCACTTTTCAAGTTTTCACTCACCATGTCAGAACGAGTTTTTCAGTGTTTCGAAATGCCCGCTAATTTGGTGAATCCCAGCAAGGATTTTGAATATCTTTGGCAGACGTTACGGGCAGTCAGAAACCTGACGACTAGTCATACCAAGGGATGCCCAAGTAACCTGGGCTGAGGACCTCAGATAAACAGTGGCTCCCAGGAAACCAACCTCAACGTAGTTGAAAAAAGGCTAAGTATGGGTAAATAAATCGGCAATCCAAATAGGAATGATTTATTCGTATTTTACACCATACTATTTGATTTGTAGTAATACTTGCTCAGCCCTTAGGCCAGAAATCGCTGCACGTCGCTAGTACAAAATGTGAGCTATTTTTAAAATACCTGTATGTCATACGTACTGCCCCGGGCTCAAATATTGTACGTTTCACATTTGTAACTTTTGTACACATTGGTTCCAGTTTGACCTAAAATATGTGGTAGCCATGTGTATTTCATATACACTCGATATAAGGTTCCCTGGTTCTTTACTTTTTACTCTTCACTTGTATTTTCACGGAAAAGTTAATATGAGAACTACAACTTCTACGGTAACGTGTCATTAACAACAATCTTCACATACCTAACTTAGAAGGAAGGAATGAAACAGCTCACTGTCTCCGATATAAGCAACAGACTACCATCAACTTTTAAAATATTCAAACCCACAAACTAGAAACAAAACATATCCCAACTATGACCCGTTAGGCAGATCGGCGATAGCCACAAAAAATGCCATCGACCCGCTACCAGGCTCTCCTTTTGTTACATACACCATATTGAAAATAAAAAACCGCCATTGGTTCTACAAGTCAGTGCACCCAAAACAGAGCTGTTAGAATAAAATGGTGACCCATATACGACGTAAAATATTCGCATATTTGTGAAATTGCTTTTCAAACATGCGGGCGGTTGGCGCCATTTTCCGGTTCGCACACCAAATCACGGCGTCTCGAGGATAAAGCCGTACTATTTTGTGGTTGTAATTATGTAAATGCTTGGGAACAGCACCTGCGCTATCTGCTGTAATTTGTTCTTTTTCTTACTGAAGCTGGAGAGATTATGGCTCAATCTTTTAGCTGTGATCGCTTGAAGAGGCCGTCAGATTGCGAGAAGTAGTTAAGAGAAAAAGTGGGACAAGCGACGTTATGGTAATGATTGTCAAAAGCCCTTGGACTATTTAGATGCGGAAATATCATCTGTAGTTGAAATGTCTTCTTTTGGTTGGCTTTATTCGACGAGCAATTCGTATTGTACAAAGCAGTGAGCAAATATTTATTAATCTTACACACAAAAACACGGCGTTAAGTTTTTTTTTTATTGTAAAAGGACTTTCTTTCTAAAGGTATTAAACTAGCTTCTGTACACATAGTGAAATAGCGATAGTTCATAAATATTTCATGAAGCAAAGAAAATACTTTGATATTTTATATCAATATTTCTATAGAGCACCAGTTTGCAATTTACGTGGTCCGTCGTTTGATCTAAATGTTTTTTTACTACAATAAGACCGTAGAATATTTAAAATAAGTAAGACAGCATATTAACCTACCTCGATCTGACAAAAGTAAGTAGTTTTTTAACCTTATAAATTGGCCTGGATTGATAAAGTTGGTCAAATTCGGATAGGTTGACCGCTCGCAACGCCTCTTTTTTTATGAACAAATGCTCATGAATTATGTAACTCACATTACAACTTTGATCATGACTCAAAGCCTCAATCAACAATTTATAACTACCAGGTTATCCTGCTAACTCGGTGACACGGAAGCTCATCAAAATACCAGGAAAACTGTGTCGTAATTTTCTCCATTCAAAGCTACTATAGGATACTAATTTGGCGTTAAATGATAAAAAAACCTTCCAAAAATATTTCCTATCCTACGTACTAATTTATAACTAGCGATTTCCCGTGGTCTCTCCCGCGTCCTCTGGGAACTATTGCCTGTATAGGGATAAAATATAGTTTACGTTGCACGCACATAATGTAGCTTTCTAATGGTGAAGTAATTTTTCAATCGGTCTTGTAGTTTTTGAGTTTAATCATTACAAACAAACAAAAAATATTTTTATCTTCTTTATAATATAAGTATAGAGCTAGAACATAAAACAACATATAACTCCAACAAACAGCTTCACAACTCTCCCCAAAACACTGAAACGTCAGGTTGTTCCAAAATATAGTTTTTCCTTGCCCTATAAAGCTGTCTGATAGCAGCTCAGTGTGACATCAAGGGCTATTGTGGCGCTATATTGTCGGTGCTCGGCCACTGAACATCCTGGTGGGAGCCACTTCATTGTGGAGGTATCGCGTGCTCATTGGTCACGTCAAATGTGAACATGAAATTAGGGACGACAAATAATATTTAAAGGGTTTTTGGTAACTTGGTAATCTTTTTTGGAAGAAATTGGTGATTGAATGGTAATGTGTAGAAAGGTGGATAATACTTATACTGTATTAACATAGCTTATTTATCTTATTAATTTTATTTACCTCAAAGGTTGAGGTTAGTTTCATTTATTATTAGGCTTTTATTACAGATCTGTCATTTATACACGAACAAAAAGTTGTATAACTGATTCCTTTACAGCAAACTCACTTTCATAGTTATTAACTATAATAGTAACATAATTACTGCAAGCGTTATTTAGCTTGGCAAAAGACCTACGCAGAAGCCAACACAGCATGTTCAAACCCATGAATTTCCAAGAATACTGCACTCCTGCACAATACTGTTTTGTGTTTATTACATTGAAGACCGATTTTCATCAAGGGGAGTGAAGTAAATTTCCTGGTAGATTGTAAACACAGCCGGTTACACGCATAATACGTGGATGCTGGTATATTTCGCGACTAGTTCTCTGCCAGTGACTTTTATTAGTAAAGAGAATAGTGACGCAGTGGCCACGATTATTTTTGTAGATTAATGGAAACAATTACATGTGGAACAGGAATGATGTTGATAAAAACTAGAGATTTGTTTGATAATGAGGACCAGTTACAATAAATGGGTTTCCAACATTATATTATGTAGATTAACATGTTTTAAATGTCCTTAATCAAGCACAAAATGTTAGGATACCATATAGTTACCTACCTCTACACAATGGACGGAAAGATGACCATTATGAAATGAAGATGACCACAAGAGATGAAGAATGCCACAATAAATTAAGTTTTATAGAGAAAACAGTAAACCAAATATGTGAAGAACTTAGAGTAAAGAAATCATCTATATTTTCTATAACTTCATCCATCAACATCCATCTTTTCTTCAAACTTGTATGTACTCACAGTCCATACACAGCACACCAACGAGTAGACCATAAACACGCAGTAGTTGGAACGCATATCACTCGAGCAATAATTCGCTCCGGTCTCTGCGCGTGACTTTTATTGTTACACTGAATGGTGAAGCACTAGACAGGATTATTGTTATGGATGATCCTGAGGCTGTTTCCAGTTTTAGAAAACGGTTAGCTTTTTGGGAAGTTGACGAATTTTGGAACACGAATGCTCGAAAACCTTGGGACATCTGTAAGAATTCTCTTCCATATAAAATTGAAGACATACTGAGTCCCTCTGCACTTTAATCATATCGAAGATAAAATAAAAATTTTAATTATACTTCGTACCAATTCAAGGAAATATTCCATGTTTCCTAAAGTATTATGTAGTTAATTTATTATATTTTTTATCAATATTACGGCACAATTCACTTCGTCGGTTCTTCCTGGTAACATTAACTTTAAATCCAACGAGTAATACTCAAACTTAAATTCAATAACCGATATGTTAAATATTTCCATTAATTCTTACGCCAATCAACAAAGTTTAATCCAAATGGAATTCTGTATAAAGCTGTTTTAATAGCATTTACCAGAAAGGTGGCTTAATGCTGTTAATCGTTTAAAATCGAATTATTTATTTTGATTGAGAATAAGAAAATAAACCTAACCAAAGGTAGTCTGACTATGTATTTCCTTACAAGCTTTCTAAATTAATTAACTAGAATAATAAACAAAAAAATCGAATTCGAAACTTCCTCCATTTTTAAAGTGAACAAAAAGCATAGATTGTCGGCCGTTCCATTTCAATCTAACGAACCTTCGATTAGGGGTATAATTCATTACACCAAGAAAGGGGGGCGTTGCAAAAATGAACGACAATCCTTCGACCATCAATCAAACTGATTCGCTTGATTAATGAATAGGTCACCCCAATACCAAGCCCGAAGTTACTTTGTACGCTGCCCTTAGAAACATTACAAGTTTTGCAGTATTTCTCCGCGGGGTACGCATTAAATTCTTAGGTCCAAATATTAAATTCGGTGCTTAGCTTATTGGTTTTGTTGAAATTTTGCGACTGTTAGTCGAGTTTGTGTACGCAGTTGGAGTGGCGAGAGCTTTCTATTGTTTTCTTTGATTTTATGATGGCGGATTCTTTTGTTCCCGTTTTGTTACCAAAAGTTGTAATTGCATGGACGTATTGGATCAAGTTCCAGAGTTTGAGGAGTTTAATGTTGTCATTTGTTTTGGCTTTGTTTGCCAGAAGTTTGCCAAGCGTATTCTTGCCAAGGTTGTTGTTGTTTCCAATGTTTTACTTACGAAGCGTATGACCATTTCTATTGGCCTTACTGAACGATTCCTTGAGAAAACTAAACCCCATCTTAAGTAAAACTTTAGATGAAGTTTTAGAACAACAAGTTAATCCCTTGCCAAAACGTATTTCCATTGACGAGTCCGGAACTCAGGAAATTGTCATTCAAAGGCGCTTACCGAAGCCACAGGACCAGCGAACCGTCATCCAAGTAAGCCCAAATAAACGATCCCTTTCTTCCTTTCCTTATTTCGCAGCCAAGTAAGGTGACAGTTATCTCACAGAGTTGGCATTCAATAGTTGCGCGCTGTCAACCCATCACGGTATAAGTAAGGTGGAAACATAAGGATACAAGTTTCAGCAAGCATTGAGGAAGAAATAAGCGTCTTTGTGTATTGGTTAAGAAATAAGTGGACTTATTTTCTTTGCTCTAAGGCTATAAGAATGTACAAGTTTCCGTTTCACACGTGTGTAAGAAAGTTACTAAGAATAGAAACAGTTTAGTCCTACATATGTTTGTCTGATATTGTTAGCCTATATGAAGACATTCAAAATCGAACACTTCTCGGTAACAATTTGTAATTTCTCGAGAAAATATTCCATAGGGAAACTCTTTTAGTAATGACTATTATAAAGCCCGGTCAAAACGTGTCCTTGGCTGACGAACTATTTAAACATATTCCAAACGGAACCTTTTACTGTAATGTCAATTAAAAGGAAAGCCATAGATGTCAAATATAGTACGTAATATGTTTTTTCAAAACGTGTCCTTAGGTGAAAAACTATTCGCATCTACATCTTCTACAACACCAAAATATCTGCATTATGCCGTCCGCTTCTACATCCCCTATACCTTCATACAAACGCAGGTACCCAGAACTGCTCATTAGCCGGAGTTTGACTCAGTCACCGCCCGCCGGCGACGCCAATCAATACGAACCAGTTTAGGAGATACGGGTCCTACTCTGCCAACATTTGGATTTGGATTTTCTCCCTTTCTTTTTTGTCAATTTGAGCCCGAATTTGCGAGGATTTACGGGTGTCAGTTTTTGGAAAAATTTTTAACGTTTTGAGTTTTATTGTATCTATGATATTGCAATGAAGCTATAAACAGACTGTTGAATTCACCAAGACCATTCGTATCTTGGTTATAAGTTATAAGTAGGTAAATATGTCAGTCATTTTGCACCCTCGAACCATCTAATCCTTAAACCACATAACCCAACGCAGAGCACAATCAATGTAAGACCCCTAAGTCCCCCATAAAACATCTCTTCAACCTTCCCAGATCTTGAACGACTATTTAATAAAGATAAGTGCTCCCATAACACACACACTAAGACATTTCCACACACACTAGCAAATAAAACGCCATTCAATGCGTCAAATAAAAACGAATCGAAAACTACGCAGTATACATGCTTTTCCATAACTTTTTACTTCTGGTAAATAAAGGCCAACGTAGTATGCTCTCACTATTAAAAAAAATTGGGTTAAATATGTATATTAAAAACTTTGCTGTCACATTTAAAATTTTAAGTAATACTACTGTCTGCTATATTTAGCCATAAAAAGCCATATATGCCAGCATCCCTAAAAGTTCCAAATTCAAAATTAAGCCCAGATTAGGGATGGCACGAGTATTACACACGCGTTTTATTTTAGATATTTATAGACTATCTAATTTTTACTCTATTGGCGACATCACTGAAAGAGTGAAGTATAAAGTTCCTTATTTACACGTCTAAAAACAATGGTTCTGAGTAAAAGAGAATAATGATAAAGCAAATATTTTTATTTCTGTTTTCTTCCTTGTATTTATTTCTTTGTATTGCATTAGCATTTTGCATTTTCCTCAGCTTTCTTTGTGTTCGTGAGAAAATGCAGATTCTCTTGTACACCTATGTTTTGGTTTTATCTTTGTATAGCTTTTTCCTGGAGAAAATACACATAGCAGTAGGTATGGGAGTTTTTTTCAGGCTACATAGGAAATGCTAAACTGAATAATTATAGCTCTTCTTAACCAGTGCGAAATATTTATTTAGTCTACATTTGCGCTATCAGTATTGACGTGAAAATTTCGATTTCTGCCTTTACGATGACTATTAAGAGGATAATGAATACCAAAAAGCCATGGCCGCACTCAAGTGCTCATTATTCAAATATTTTCAGCAATGTTCAGCTCAAATTGGAGTATTTAACTGCCGGCCGAGTAACAAACTTCAGTCATAAAGATATCCAAAATGGGCGATTCAATCAAAAAAGTTGAAGGGAATCGTAAAAATTTTAGTATTATATTTTTGTTGGCAACCATTTTGATATTACACTTTAAAGGGAGACGATAACGGCTGAGTGTCTGTCTTAAAATTAAATCATGCATTTCAGTATCTTTCATATCTGAATAGATATAAAATTTTATTGCAGTAGAAATAATTCAATTTCAATATAAACCTGCAAGCCATTTCAGCTTAAAAATAAGCTGAAAAAAGAACCATAAACTATAAAAGCATAAAAAATAAACCGTTCGAAAACACTAAGCCTTTCTATCAATCAAAATCAATGCATCTATCACCCATCAGTATAGTGCGTGACAACTTTATCAATGACAACCCCACAGTTCCCCGATTAGGGAAGATGAATTACTATGAATCACCGACCGGGGTTGCCACACACATCTATTATAACTACCCATTCATAATAATTGTAATAACGCCATCTATTGGCCGACATACTTACTAAATTACACTAACGAGGTCTTACAAAGCTACCTCCGGTTCTCTAGTCAACAATAAAATGAGTAAAAATATTGGAAAACGTTGAAAGTAGGTCAGGCTAGGTTTAATGATGTACGAGTATATGCGTCGGGTGAAAAACATCTGATTTTGTGGATACGTAATAAACACCTGTGACTCGAAGCAAGGCGCAAGGGGATCAAAATAATGAAGGGTACATATGAAAATGTTTGCTTGTATTTTGAGGGTATTATTAAATTGCTTCTGGAGCTTAATGTTCGGTTTTTATGTTATTAAATTCTTTGTTAAATCATAACCTCTCGGCTGTGGCGGCCATTTTGCGCGATTCGGGGCATCTGTGTCAGCACTTCGTGGGTGGTCCGCGCGATACCGGCGCGTGTATTTAAAATTACAATATCTCAAAAGTAGTAGGTACATATTATAATAATGATGATGCGATTTAAAGCATGACGGGTTTCAGTAAATTAATCCAAAAATGATTTATTTATCAGCTCAAACTTGAATTCTTCTTAAATAAAAATTACAATTCTTACAAAAGATTCCTTTTACGTAAGGTACTTAACGTCAGACCCAGTCAGAAGTCAGAACATTAAATTCGTGAGGCCTGAACGTCAAGATCTACCTTCGCAAAGTTTGTTTAGAACTCTAAACTCGGGAGGACAATTAATTAAACACGAAATCTTTTGAAGTACGACACGTTGAGAATAGTTCAAAACTGAATTTGAATTTCACACAAAATTTTGTTGCAAAGTTAACGCTATTTTTGGTACCTATTGGGGACGGAAAAATAATTATGGTAGTTACAGAAACAAAAATATGTGAATTAGAAAATTGATTGTTGTTTTTGGGAGGAGATTTTCTCTTATTTAGTTTGTCAGGTTCAATTTTGTAAGTTAATGTAAATTTTACCATTATAATAACAAGCTTAGTAACTTTGTTTCGATATACTGATTCCACCAGAGGGGTTTGCATTTCCAAAATACATAATTCTCTAACATTGATGAATGTGACGCCATTGACGGTTCCCAAAATGGAGTGTAACCAGCTAAGGAAAACAAATAGCTTTTACTAGTAATGCTACTGATGTAGTCTATTACTAATTCACGTCGACTATAGGGCTATTTTTATTTTTTTTGTGGTGTTATGGGGTAGAAAAAAGTTCAAACCTTAAATATAACCTTGTAACAAAACAAAGACTCAATCATTTTCCTATTGTCAATTTCTTCGGATGAATTCTCTGTTGGTGATATGGCTCGTTCTATAAGTAGAAAAGAAATCATTTTGCGGTAGTATTTTGACGTAAGCTTCATAGTAAAAACATTAATAAGCTAATGTCCATGAATAAAATGAATCGTTACTTTTTTATACGATCCGGGCAACAGTCTTGCATCCCACTAAACGCATCACAAACAAACTGACGATTAATTGTTGTCAGCAAAAAATATACAATATTTTTCTTGCTCGCTATTCTATCTACAATATTCGTCCCTGTTGCAATATTACTAAGATAAATCATGTTGGACGTGATGTTCTACTAGTTTTTCAAACACACAGTTTGGCCACAAAAACTGCATAGGGTGTATTAGCATTCTTAGGTTCAAAAGTTACAATTATTATTCAACGATATTTAATAGTGACCATGATAAGTTCATACACTAGCCATTTTCCACGCGCATTCCCGCGTACCGTGGGAATTACTGACCGTTCCGGGATAAAATTTAACCTATGTTTCTCGGGAGGAGTGTAGGCAACTGCTAAAAAATATTTCAATTCGGGTAAGCAGTTTCAGAACCCGACAGGACACAAACATACAAGCAAAAATGTTGCCTCTTTATTGCATTAATATAGATTAATCAAAAGAGTAATAATAAAATAAAAAAAACATTAATGCTCAAACAATAGCACATCACCAAACACAGATACACAAACATGGAACGCACATATCAGGAACAGCCTCTTGACCTATTGCCTAATCAATCAGTCGATTCAAGCGGAATTGAATAATCAATGAAGTTACACCAATCGTACATCTGTATGGCTTTAATTGCTTCCCTGACCGATGGCCGGTTGACCCTTCTAGTGGTTATGTGTATCTATGGACCTGTGGTTTGAGTAACTTAGAATAATTGGTCCGCTATTGATGTGAATTGCAGTGTAAACAAAATAGATTCGGTATTTGTTTTATGAATGTAGGTGTGTATTTGTTTAGTTTGGATCATCGGGATTAATTAATTAATTGAATTATTTTATTGTTGAAATTATTTAAGCTGTTTTGTATATTTTTCAAATCGTGCAAATTAAGTTACATTACAACGTATAGTTTGTCAAAATGCACCTTTTTAACTTATTCCACTATATAATAATATAATTAGTGGATGAAAAAGCATGAGATCAAAACACACCTTTAGTAATATCGTCCTCATCCTCCGAATCTTTTTTCCCAACTACGTTGGGGTCGGCTTCCAGTCTGACCGGATTTAGCTGTGTACCAGTGCTTTACAAGGAGCGACTGCCCTATCAGACCCCCTCAAGCCAGTTACCAACCCAATACCCCTTGGTTAGACTGGTGTCAGGCTTACTGGCTTCTGACTACCCGTAACGACTGCCAAGATTAAATAATTTTGTCAGCCATTTTGTTTACGTATATTTAAGTTTAAAAGTACTTGAAAACATGACTTATGAATGTTAGCGGCTTCTGTGTGGGAGTTTATCGTACATCTGTGGCTACCTTCTTGGAAAAGCCATAATATTACTCCCTGTTAGCGGAATTTTGACATTTTCCGGAATTAAGTAGGTATTTTAAGTGGTACGTGGGTGGCGATTAAGCGATACATAAGTACTCATTTTCAACATAATTAACCATCTACCCACTATTACTGAACATAATGGAGAGATGTTTTGCTATTTCTAAAGCGGTTAAAATTAATTAATCTATAAACTAAAAATAGCCTGTATACAAAGCTTTCACAATGACAGCTTAAAAACAAACTGCTTATTTTCAAAAACAAAATATATTGTGTACAAGATACTTAAACATGTAGGTATAGAAAGTTGGTAAAATCGGTTTTCAAAATACACAGATATAAAATTGTCTGAACATCAGCAAGTTTTACCCTCAAAATGATCGTCTAGACAAATATTTATCTTATAAGGATCGTCACACCACATTTTGTTATGGAACTACCCTCTAAGGCCATTGACCTCTTGTATCGACAGATTTGGAGATCCTTGACTTTGAGATAAGGTCGATGCTTGATATTTCGAGTTTATTGTATTTATTTACGTTTATACAATTTTGTTGTTAAAGTATTAGGGAAAGGTTAAAGGCAATCACTTAAAGTACAGGATTTTTATAGTTAACATTTATAATTTACAGTTATTTATAAAGAAAGGAGAATGGATTCCTGACAAAATTTTATTATTTTGTAAGACCCTTTTTTCACGTATCAATTAAATTGCTATTAAAAGTTCTACATAGCATCCTGCTGTTTCAAATACAATTATTTGTGTGATGATCGTCTCAGTAAATCCAATAATGCATCTTAAAAGCATTGCAACTGCAAAGAAATAAAATACCAATTTAATGCTAGATCCGTTTAAATCCAACAAATAGAACAAAGCAACAATTTCATGAATTTTGCTTTTTACTTTCATAGATAGCTCTTTCTCGCGAGCATTTTTCTCGAGACGTCTCGAGAATATTTTATACTGCAAAAAGAGCGGTTTAAAATCTTATTTTGTTCCACCTATACGTAAAAAGGGCTCTAGGGGTGTGTTAGGGCTATTTCATTACCCATCCCGAACATAAAGAAGAGCAGTTTGGTAGTATTTGCCCCATTCGGCGTAGTCAGGCTGCGAAGTCGTTTAGCCAATACATTTGAATTGTACAGTAAATAAACTTTTCGTGGAGTGGAAATCGTAGAAGTGTCAGCGACCAGGATCCCACCTATAAAGCAATATAAACTCGAGACCCTTAACCCTTTGCTATTGAATTTTATTCTACATCTTCATGCAAAGGTCGCTCGCCCCTATTTTTCCCATATAGGGGAATTAGGGACTGGTGACAGGGGCGTTATAATTTATTTGTTTATCTTAGGGATATTCTAAACGGCGTGCCAGATTCCTGATTTATTGCATTACTTTGTAAATGATGATCAATTTATTGTTTTTATATTTTTGTAGGTAGTCCATGTTACTGTGACGTGCTGCAGTTTTTTTAAGATATTTCCTAAGTTTTTACATCTTTTTAAATTCTTTTTTCTTTATTGACTAGCCGACATCATAGTTTATCAATTAAAATTATCAAACATAACAAAAATGTAATAAAACATTTATTAGAAAAAAAAGAAAATAAAAATTCAAAGAAAATAACGCCTTTTTTTTCAGTTTTTCCAAAATAAGTCCAATAAATGCCCCCTTAATATCACTTTCTTTTAATTTATTAATAAACTACATGATATTTCCTACAATAGCTCAGAACAATGTTTGCTGCTATTTCAAACAAATGCAAAAATACAGTCAGTTGAAATTTGACTCCTACTCGGTAAAAAAAGAGCAAAGCCTGTTATTAACAGGCCTGACAATATTTTTTTTTTTAATGATTTTTTTCAAAAATATAAAAGAAATTATCCTTAATTTTGTACAAATATTCAAAAAATTTCGGGCGGTCACTTATCCCCGGGACACATTGTAGATGAAACAAAAAACAACATTTTCAATGTGCTATTAGATATATTCTGTATCCATCTGTATATGCTGATTCCATGTAACAATTCAGGGGAGTTTTTCAAATGCGTCTGATTCGAGAGCGGCTGTCACAAGAGTGAATTTAAAAGTGAAATCCTACGGGTTCTATCATAAAACGAGTGACATTGTCGGAAGAATTGAGACTGTTCAATGGTGATGTGGTGTCACTTCGGAGGAAAAACCATTGTGCGGATAGAAAATGTTTGAATTGAACGTATCGGTGTATTTAAATCGTGAAAGTATTAAGGTAAAGGATTTTTCAGACTTGATAGAAGTTTTATGTATAGGTGGTTGTAATAAGATATGGCTAGTAGGTCGGCAAAAAATAACCATGAGAATGTTGCGATTTTTATTGAGCACATTACACTATACATTGGTTTGCTGCGCACCGTATAGCAACTAATTTAACGCCTACTAATTTGATATATTTTTTTGATCGTGAATAGTATTAAATTATATTTTCAGTCTTATCATCTTTACGCTACCGTGCCAACAGATGTTATTTCAAAACCATCAATTTCGCGCACCTTCGAAGCCTGAATCTTACAAGTACAGGAAACTTGGAAGAATAACTTTTATAATTCAAAGTTAAATGAAAGTTTGAATAATGGCGGGCTGGCAACCTACTTTCCAACACTTCAAACTTTGGACAGTAGTGCCGTTTCCAGAATTGACGACATTTTAAAATACGCGGGAATTGGGACATATTTTTCTATTTAAACTCTCTGATTCAGAACTTCTACTTGACATAACATTGGAAAATTAATAGAGAAATAACTTCAAAAATAGATGAAAAACCTGGCATAATTAGATTAACATGTATCTCGCCAATTTAAGACTATTACGATTAGGTATTATATTTTTATCCAACTGTTTGAATTCTAGACTTTTGTTGGTATTTATTTATATTCAAACCCAAATTAAATAAAATATATTCAGTGGATCTGAAATGCGAATACCCCAAATGCTACCAAAAATGTAAGTTCAATTATCACTTCGAATTCAACAGTGGTTTAGTTTAGAGAATGAACGTTTTCAAATAAGAATGGGTACAGTCGGCCTAACATAATATTTTCTTAAATATGAGAACAGTTGTAATTCTCCCTTTACAAGTTAGAAACCGGATCCTTTCAGTGTAAGAATTTATAAAAACATGTACTAACCGTTTGTAAATTTGAAATCGTTGTACCTACCTAACTTTTCGCCTTTCATTATTTATTTAATGTGAAAAGTTCTTTATTTAACATAGATAGCTTACATATCTAATTCTCATGGAAATCCTAGCAATTGGATAATCGCTACCTAGTGAACCAGACACGATACCCCTTCTAAATATATACATATAGACAGAAATATATTTACAGCAATTATAACGAAACCTATTTATTGTGTGAAGTCATGCATTGTAACCCGGCTTCGTATATCTTCAGTTTAAAATATTCAACAATGGAGGGTTTTCCTTTATTTCTATTTTGAAACGAAACTCGAGCGCCATTGTCATTTCATTCTGTTTAATGACTGTTATTTTTGAATTATGAAGAAGATTTTTTTTCAGTATTCGGATTTTTTCTTAATTAAATAGAGATAGGAGTTCGAGATAGATAGGTGTTCGGTTTTAAGAGTTTAATTATACTTAATGGAAAAATCAAACTGTCTGCCTGTCCGGATTTCACCCTAAAGCTACTTCATACAAGTTAAAAGACTCGAATACATTCACAAGGTAATTCACAACACAAATCAGAGTTAGTTCAAAAACTATTTTCACATTTAAAACAATACATCCTCCGAGCCTTTTTCCCAAACTATGTTGGGGTCGGCTTCCAGTCTAACCGGATTCAGCTGAGTACCAGTGCTTTACAAGAAGCGACTGCCTATCTGACCTCCTCAACCCAGTTACCCGGGCAAAACGATACTCCTTGGTTGACTGGTGTCAGACTTACTGGCTTCTGACTACCCGTAACGACTGCCAAGGATGTTCAATGACAGCCGGGATCTACAGTTTAACGTGCCATCCGAAACACAGTCATTGGTGTTTAAGATATACTTAGAAAGTACATACAAACTGAGAAAAGTTGCATTGGTACTTGCCTGACCTGGAATCGAACCCGCGCCCTCATACTCGAGAGGTTGGTTCTTTGCCCACTAGGCCACCACGACTTTTAAAACAATAGTTATTTTTAATAAAACTTTCAATTTTACAAAGATTTATCTCATTAGAAGCTTACAGAAAAAGAACATTAGAGAGAGATTGAAAGCATTGACTTTTTAGTCGTATTGATTGATGTTATTATAAGTACTTGTCAACTGCAAAAGCTAAGCATCAAAAGCTTATTAGCAAAGGTACATTAAGATTGAACTGAGGTTAACTTGAGTTCGGTCAGGTCAAAATAAACATAGGTCATAATTTTAAATTTAATTCAACTATTTTATTTCTTTAAGTATCATAATAAATATTGAAATTGATAACGGAATCTAGACTTTTAGTGGCTTATCAAAACAGATACTCAAATATTGCTGACTTTTATTTATGTCATTATGTCGGGCTTTTGACCATTATAACTCTAGGAATGAAGTAGATCAATATTCACACGCTATTAATTATAATCTTTTCAAAATATGTATATGCAACAACGGGAGATTTTTAACAGAAGCACATTTAGTTAGAACTAAAGAAAGACTATTAGGTTTCCTTCACACTGTCGCCTCTGTGATGCACATGTGGTGTACCAAATATACGAACTGAACCCCTTCGAAGCTACCTATCACACCGCAGTGTAACTAAAATGCGGCGAGAATTATTAGACAAATAAATTCTTAAATGAAAAATGTTTTCTTTACTCTTTGATCTTCTCGTCTTAATTCAGGTTGTCTTAGAGTTAAGGCATTTAAGATATTTAAAATAAAAGGTCGTATTAATTTTCAACTATTATGTACTTCGATATACAAAAGTACCTATACGACAGCTATGCATCATAATAAAGACAATATTTTTGGAGAAAAGATTCACAACGTGTTTCATATATCAACTTTTGGCAAGTTTCAAAAAATTTCCATTAATTATGAACATTGAAATGAAAACTTGATTTCGCCCATCATAACCGCAGTCCAGTGAAACATCAAAGCTGACAAAAACAGCCCGGCCTTCAGAGAAACGATACGTTATTCAAACGCTACATTATTCAACACTGGAAACTTATGAATATGTACCGCATTCTCGTTTCCAGGAAACTCTTGTTTTGCCACGAAAAAGGAATTTTATTAAAATGTTTACCTCTTAAACTATGTTATTTTGTACCGTAAAATATAATGGATTTTACGTTTTTCGCACGGAAGTAGGTATTGTACCTACCTAGTTAAAGTTTAAGCAATATGTAAAATCTATTTCAAGATGTCAACAAAATCTAACATCTTATAAAACTTCAACTCGTTATACTATAAACCTCCTAATTGGCAAATATTCTGATGCTAATCCTGATTCGCGACCAGGCAAGAATATTAAACGATAACCTACCTTTCTTAACAGTTCTATTGAATTTCGAGTTATGCTAAATTGGTTTGCAATATCAAAAGGAAGCCAAAAAAATACTGCAGTTACCGCGATAACATAGAAATCCAGAAAAAATGGTAATTCACCGGCAATTACTGTGAAAGGGAATTTTCGAGATCAAAGCTGGGGAAAAAGATTTAAATTATTTCTTCTATCAGGAATTTGCGAACCAATAACTCAGGTTATGTAGAAAAAATCCGAATAACGAAATTTGTATTTAAGAAATTCGAAACCAGTTGAACGACCTTTCTTGAAATTGAATTTTCTGGTTTGATATCCGATCAGCTCTAGGAAAATAATTGGGTAGGACAAATAGGAGTGTAATGGATTTTTGAGTATTTTTAACAACATCCAAAATTCCATGTCCCTATAAAAAAAATTGGGACATCAAATTTTTGCATCACGGGTTATTTCTTGAAAAAAAAAATTAAGGCGTCTGCTCACTATGGTGTAACAGTCGTCGCCGCCTGTCACACAAATAAGTAGCTTTACGCTGCACGCAAATGAGACACATTTTTCGGTATTTGCACTGAGAGAAATACGAACGTGTGAGTTTAACGTCTGCCATTTTCAAAGTTGAAAATAATGATTAGGTACATGGAAAAGTCAAGTAACAATTTGTGATAAAAATAATTTTAACTAGTTTGATAATTCTATAATAACAGGACCTTATTTCTGTGTCTGTGTATAGCAATAATACTGGACGTAGTTTCAGATATTAGTTTGCTCTAATCTTGAGATTTGTTTGTTCGTATCAATATTACTCAAGATACCTAGTATTGCTCTTAGCAGAATCTAGATATTATGTTTGAACAAGGATCACACTTACATATCCCTAGAACTGACTGCATATATTGGTACCTACATATTTTCGAGAAACAGAAATACTCAACCCACTTATTTTATCCTGCGGTTAATAATTCCTGAAAATTTTAAGTTATTAAATCCATGTATAGTAAAAAGAAAATATATTCATAAAACCGACTCCCAAAAACACTGAAAAGCAAAAAAAAACTATTCTTAGGTGCATCGGCCTAGAAGTCGGTGGCGTACAAAATCAGGCTGACTTCTAGGCCGATGCACCTAAGAATAGTTTTTTTTTTGCTTTTCAGTGTTTTTGGGAGTCGGTTTTATATTTTTGTAAAAAGTTTTTTATTTTTGGCTTTTCAGTGGCAAGCATAGTTGTCACTATCCGCATTTGTGGAAAGTTCTCATCAATACGAATAATATAAGCCCAAATATGAGGTAGTTTACATATTCAGTTGTCGAGTTCCCTCGACCGTTTTTTTAGGGAAGTCGGTTAATAAATAAAGTATCCATCCAAAATAACTTAACTCTCCGTCCATAACTTTGCGGTATTTTTGTTCGTTTTTGTGATAAATAAAGGTGATCATCCACTACGGTGTACCGAGCGACCTAGTGCGCTCGCAAACAATAGCACTCGCGAGGTTACCCCTAGATTACCGCGCCATTGTGCCAGTTCAACACAAAAATATACAGCTTTATTCACCACACGACTAATTATTTTTTCGTAAATAATGTAGGTAGGAAGGTAACCCATATATAAATATGGGGAAGAAGAAATATCTTTTTAATACGTAATATACAACAATAACAATTTTCACTTTAATACCTACTTGAAATCTGTATACTGAGTCATTATCAAGTCAATCTAGTATTGAATATATGGTATGAAAGAAAAGCCAAGCTTATGTATAAAGCACCTCAATTGCTATTGGAACGACGAAATCCATCACCTTTCTACTTCTTACACAGGCAGCATGGCTGTAGAGGACCTCGTGGCTAAGTATTCTTAATAAACGGTATCAGGTGTACCGGGTCAGATAGGGCAGTTGCTCCAAGTAAAACACTGGTATTCAGCTGCACCTGATTAGACTTTAAGTAGTCCTCAATATAGTTTTCATATGTAGGTACAGTATGGGAACAAGCCATATAATAAACTGTAACATACGTAATCTGTAACTCTCCTATATTTTTTCCAAGCAAAAGCCCCAGTTTTCAATACGCATCAGTGTGGCAATGTAATGCAAGCGTTGAGTACACACACAAGCTTGTTGAAATAGCTTTCGAAGCTAATCAATTCCAATCAATATTAGTATTTGAGCAGCTTGATTGCTAAGATATAGTTAGGCGGAGTAAATCAATGCTGTATATAGATTTGTTTATATTGAGCCATTTTATAGGAATTTTTGAATGGTTTGAAAGGCAAGTAAAATAAACTTCCCACTTAGGGATTGTTCACACCAAACGTATTGTCCGCCGCTGACTGTGAGTATACTCACTGTCTGCCCCAGTGTGAACGTCGACTCAATCTGCAGTACGCGTACTCACCAAGCCGACAATAGGCTATAGCGTACGATGCGCTACAAGTGTGAACAAAAGAATAGGCTCTTGTAGGTTCACACTAGATGCGTACGCTGAGCGGCTGACTATTCTACACATAAAAGGGCTCAGTATTTGAAGTTGCTCGTAGTATTTTATAAACGATAAAACTAGCGTAATTTATTTTTTTCAAATCAGACGTTTTACAGATATTTCAATTAAATGATGCGCATTCAGATAGTTGCCATTTGCGAAGCTCTAGACTAGAGGAAGACGAAAATAATAAAAAGAAGAGATTGTGGGTACATCCCTTAAATTTGAAGAGATGTTTTCTTGGTCAATTTCGTAGTTTATATTTCGAATATAGACTTTATCCAAATAAGTTCAAGAAATATTTTCGTATGACAGTAAAACATTCGATGAGTTACTATCTTTAATACGTTTAAGTTTATATAAAAGGGACACTAATTATCGACGTGCTGTACCGAGGCGCGGCGGTGCGTACGCGGCGGAGCGGCGCTATTCGGCAACTGCGTCCGCGTAGCCAATCCGCGTCCGCCGTGCATAGTCGCGTAGTAAAATAATCGGCCACTGAGAGTCAGCTACAACAGACGACGTAACAGCGTATAGTCGGTTCGGTGTGAACGACAATTTCAATATATATGGAAAAGCAATAAACTGCGTAATGCGCGCTCACAGTCAGCGGCCGACAATACGTTTGGTCTGAACGATGCCTTATAGTATGACCTTGCAGACTGTATAAAAATTCTTACTTAATTTGTGACGGATTGGTTCATTCAAGAAATTCTCGTTCTATCATCATCTATCAGAGAACAAGGCCAAAATCTTGTAAATCTTTAAATTTACAGCTATCAGAGAACAAGGCCAAAATCTTGTACATCTTTATATTTATAGTACAATAATTCGATAAACAATATTCTTGTTCGAACTCTAGATCTGAGTAAATTCACCTTTAACATAATATGAACATTAAAATGCCTCCACAAACACGAAATCACCTACAAACACATCCGCACCCCAGTAGTCACACAAAAGCGTACAATAAGAGTGAAATAAAACGTTACATTCAATAACTAGTCAATGTGTTTCCCTTCTAACAACTGTTATGAATATCAATGAAAGAATTCCCACAACATTCGCTGTGAACTTAAATAACAAACGGCCAAATTGTGAATAAAAATGCGCTATGAAAAAATATAAACTTTTATGTCATTTCACATTTTACATACATTCATGATCTAGGCAATCGCTTCTTGTAAAACACTAGTACTCTAGTACTCTCAGGCTGCATCTGGTTTTACTGGAAGCCCACACCCAAATAGGTGGGAAAAGGCTCGGGAGATGATGATGATGTCAGAATTTGTGTACTCAAGACTTCTGCTGTTTTCTCCATGTGTTTTTTTTTGTGGAAGGCTGGTATCTCCCAGAAACTTCATAACACATTTAAGTGAAGACAACGTGTTCTTTTAAATATAAGTTGAATATACATAGCATTGAGCACTCTTTGTTCAAAAAAGCAACACAATTAAACTACTTTCGAAATTCCGGGAATTTTAATCAGTTCAGTAAATTAAGATCTGTTTTCACAAAAAGATAATTTATAATTTTAAAGGAAACGAGCAACACTTTTTGCCAACAGCCAACAGTCAGGATACGTCGACTTCAGTGCAAAAGGACGATCTTAAAAATTTAAAACTGGTAGGTATGTAATAATACATTTTGTAAATAAAATTCTCATTTCGAACCGTCGAAAATCAAAAGTAATAATTTTAAAGCTTTAAGTTCACTGAAGCATTATCGGTAACGACAGCATTGCATCTGATTTCGATAGTATGAAATTACTGAATTACGCCATGAGAATATATTTTTGTATAATTTTGTGGATATCATTTGTACGTAAGTATTTTTCTTTCAATCATATCGGAGTATGATGACCTGTATCGCTTATGAAAATTATGTAATGTAATCATGAAGTGACGATGAATTTAATTTGGTTCTTTGTTTGCTTGAACGCGCTAATCTAAGAAACTACTAGACCTATTAGAAACTACTTTCAGTGTAAGATAGCCTGTAAGGCTAAAGGATAGGCTACTTTTTACCCGGGTGCGCGGATTAGTTTCTATAGGAAACGGGTGAAAGCGTTTCGGAAGCTGACGGTGCGAGAATAATTCCTTATGCGACAAGTGACTTAGCAAATAAATTCTTGAAACTTTTGACCTGTTGACTGACACAAGAATAGTAAACCCGTATCGAGCTTAGTCTCTACACAGAGACTGACATATCACGTCAAACCTCATAAAGACTATAAAACAGACAGACAAGCCTTAAAATGTGAGAACGTACCATTATTTTAGATGCAAAAATATATGCATATTTACTGAGCATACGTCGTAAAATAACGCTCTCTAAAGCCTCGCATTCACTAGACCGTAACTAAATGACAGTTCTGCTTCCATTTATTTCCTAGTAAAATATTTCAAGAATATTATTTTGTTTTGCATAATAAATGAATTTTGTTTGTTAATTTAGGCAGCTGTGAGAACAACAGCACGTAAATATCGGTTTGCATATTTCGCAAGATTATTTTGACTTTATTGTGTAGAGCTTTGTAGATTTTTAAAGCGTGGTTTTAAACGTACTCAAGTTTATTTTAATAATCCTGTGTTTTTTGAGTACAATCGTCATCATCTCAGGCAAAGAGCATAGAACATCAGCTGCCGAACGAAGGAAATTGATTTTCAAAAGGCCTGATTATCCAGACTTTTATTAGATTGTCTTGGACTGACTCTTTAATTCTTATTTTACTTAGACAGCTTACTTATCTGCAATATTTAATAAAGCCTCGTGGATTCGAAGCATTAAGACATATTACACAAGTCTTAACACAGCTATACTGATGGATTATCTCTGCATACTACAATAATGCACATTGAATGCCTGTGCTGAATCGCAGCAAGCAACCTATTATCGTTACAATGACATTAGTAATTGAATATAGGGGATGTATTCATTGGAATTGGGTCCAAATCACTTTCGATGTTCTGTACCTGATCAGTTTAATGATCAATGGGGAAGGAATGCGAATATTATAAGCGGAGCTCGTCTTCTTAGTTCATTTTTATGGTTGAGCTAAACGATGAACACTGGGGTTAAACATTATTGGCAGGATAGCATTTCTTTTTCGAATCTGTTTAATTTTTTAATAAATCCAGTACATGAAAGGTTTCTATGTATGATTATTTTGAACATGTAACAGAAAAAAAAAACAGTTATCGGCATCAACAATTTACATCATAATATGTAGTGAAAATTTTCTAGAAAAATCTGGAAAGTCTGAAACATCTCATTAAAAAAGGTTATTCATTAAAGCAAGTGTAAAACACAACGTAATATAATATGATAATGATCTGCGGAGTGGGCGCGACGTTTTACCCAACATTTTGGGCGTTCCGGACTCCTAACTATTCCAATTTGGACAACTTTGGAATTTCCGATCGCCTTCGCTTTACAATCTAAATAAACTAGTTCTAAACCGATCGGCTCGAGTTAATGAGGGTAGTTTTATGTAATGGATTTTTTATTTCGGCTGGCTTGAAGTTTCGGTTTAATTAAGGGAGTTCAAAAGTTTTCGGCCATGATGCTTTTGATGGTGTTTATTTATTTTAAGATATTGCTTCGCGGGAATGTCTGAAATTAAATCCACGGATTTGCAATGTTAGAAGAGATCTAAGTTAAGAATCACTTCGATATGCTATTATTGGATAAACTACAGTAGATCAGACTAACATTTCAATAGATAGTAACTGCGACTCGATTATAGCGGGAACGCGACGCGATTAAGATTGTCTACAGCTAAAGCTTAAGGGTCTGGACATAGTGACGTACGATAGCGATTTTTTTAATAAATGAGAAATAATTAAAGTGCCACTAGTATGAAGTTTCATAAAAGTTTACAAAGGTCTATTTTATATCAAACATTGCACTTTAAATCGGTCATGCCTTCGTATCAGTGTGAACTAAAGAAAAGAGCGAGTAAGGTTTGGTTTACACTAAAATAACAGGGATCAGCCCTTTTGATTTTTATAGATAGTTCAGATATAACTTTTATGTTAAACTGAAATAGTACCTAAAATTATGGATCAGCGTCCAAAAAATACTTTTGCCCTTTTCCACCAATTTTCGCGAAACTGTATCAGGTTAACGGAACATGTTTCTACGCCTTTCACGCCCGCAATACTAACGTAGGTAGATAGAATTTCTATTAAATTTAAAGTACATAAGCTAGGGTGTCACTCGTAACTGAATCCCATGAGTTGAGGTGAGTCTAATGGTGAAGTGTGGGTTAATCTTACATTGTTTCCCTTGCTTTGTAAGAGTAGTTGAAAGGAAAATTGGAGAACAAATTCTCTGTGGAAAATAGTGTTTGGTTTTCAATTATTCATCCTTACTTGTCGTAAAGTGAGTTTGTTAATTTTTTAAACTAAATTAAATCGAATGAGAAGGTGATGGCATGGAGGTGGTTCACACCTAAAGACGGAGATAGGATTTTTATATAGGCTCGGAACGGTGTTCTCTTTTGAAGCTAATTGAATAATTATATATATATATATTATAAGTGTATATATTAGGTAATAAGTTAATTGTATGATATATATATATATATTTATTATTAAGTTATTGTAAATAAAACCTTTGTCAAAATTGAATAATTTAACATGTGAATCTCCACATAATCGCATAAAATAAGCGTGTGGTTTTGATGTCAAAATTTAAATTGCCGCTTCTGTTTGTTTAAGCTTTCGTTTTATTACTTATGGGTCACGTGGCTTTCGTAGATTTAGGTTAAAATTCCGAATACCTAAACCTTTTTGTGATTTCGATGTTCCAATTTTGCTATCCATTTATTTCATTAAAACCTCAAAATTGCAGCTACTAAAGATGCGTACGTATTTTTAATTACAATGTAACAAACAAAATCAAGAAAATGAAGTTTTTATGGGCAGGTAACCAGCAGAACAAAACCAGGAATGTGGCAAAGGAAACGTAGCGTTTTACCAATCTGTGGTTAGATCGCTACACGCTATGTTTACGCATAGTTTACATTATTGTGGTGAACTCACTCAAGCTTACCGTGCGCTAAGCATCAGCTCAATGAACGCTTGGAATCGATTGAGTTGTTTTGGTAACTTGGAAACGTAAAAATAGTACATGCCTGCATGGTTACGTACATATAAGCGTCATTTATGTGGACTCCCAAATTGGGATTTCAAGTGAGTCTTTGCAAATAGAAGAATCATTTTTCTATCCCCTGGTATCGAATCCTAATACTCGTAGGCTCGTAGTATGTATGAGCCAATATCAAGACATTCAACAAGAAGAAACTGTTTTAGTGTCAGCACATACCTATATGTATTTGAATGGAAAAAATACGTACTAATTAATTAAATGTATTTGAGTGGTAAAAAACTACTCACGATAAAACCGACGTCCGCTCCTCTGCTGCTGTAAAGTAAAAGAAAAACACTTAAAAAATTAAAAGGAAATTCACTTAAAAAACTACGCTGGGACGTAATTCGCACATTTATATGTCACCACCCTTACTTAGAGTCCATGATTGTCCCCAGTTTTTTGTCTCTCGGCGAATAAAAATTTGCATACAAACAATCCTGTTACGTTTCTCACAGTATTCCATTCGTTAGGACTTGTATTAGCTGAAGTTGTTACCAAGAAGCTAGTAAATGTTACTGGAAACCTAACAGAGTATTTTGTTACAGGTAAAGAACTTATGTGGTTTTGTGTAAACTGAAGACCAGTTGTTAATTTTCAAGCGATTTAACGTTTAATATTTTCCATACTCAAGTACATCTAAACCGTTACGGATTAAGTTATGTACAGACAACAGCACATCAACCTACCTCAATCTGTCATATTCCTTCAAAGAACTTTCAACCTTATCTCAATTGTGGAAGGTTAATATTCGATTGGTAAGATTTTACAGATTCTGGTAGATTGACCTGCTGGCGTCTATACTATTAAAGAGTAACTTACAAAATCGAATGCACATAATTTTAGTAAGCAGTAGACAATTTATCATCTTTCAAATCAGACAAAAATTTAAGCTACTTAATATGTTTTTGCATTCATCAATTTCTTTAAAACGCGACCTCCATTCTTACCTTTAAGCTTCGTGGCAGTACCACTTTTCGTACTTAATTTTCTGTCAGTGCTAGTTAGTACTTGTACGTGATGAGGTCGGCTTTGAGAACTGTTTGCGATTGTAATGCAATTAGCATTGTATAGTGCGCAAGTTAAATACTTGTGCTCATTTTAATTACGTTTAGCAAGGTATGGAAGACGGTCTTTGTGTGAGCCTGTACTGTTTGAGCTTAGGAAAGTAATTTGTTCACTATTATTAATCGACTTCTTTAACAGTAATGTTGTATGTTTAGTTTATCGCGATAAATGATTAAAAAAACTATTTAATTGACAAATCGTTTGTGATTTATCATTAAAGAAGAAAAATATTGATTTAAAGCTTTTGGCTTAAAAGCGCTAAACTTGGCTAAACTGGGTTGAGGAGGTCAGATAGGCAGTCGCTCCTTGTAAAGCACCGGTACTCAGATGAATCCGGTTAGACTAAAAGAGTTACTTTCGCATTCACAATAATAAACTAAGTAAGGATTTTAAATTTGAGCCTTTTCACTTCAGTTTTTAACAATAAAAATTATTTTAATTAGAATATTATCACGAACAAACTCCTTAAAAATTACTTCCAAGTTATAATCCATCCATATACACTTAGATTAAACAGTAATCCTAATACAGCTAATTAATATACGTACTCAGACCGAATCCGTCTCACTTGCGCTGGAGATTAGCTCAATATGCGTCCCACATGACCGCTCCGCTAAACAGCTGAGCTCAGCGATCGCAAGCTATACATAAAGCTATATAAGCCTGCGCGCACACTGCAGCGACTATTTAGTCGGCCATTGGTAGGAAAACAACCATTTTGAATTTAATCAAAATGTCAGGGATGGTTAGACTGGTGTCAGACTTACTGGCTTGCCCGGGTAACTAGGTTGAGGAGGTCAGATAGGGCAGTCGCTCCTTGTAAAATATTGGCACTCAGCTGAATCTGGTTTGACTGGAAGCCGACTCCAACATAGTTGGGAAAAGGCTCGGACGGAAGATGACCTGAGATACCTAATCGTTATTGCCTGTGTATTCCATTCATCTTCTAACTATCGGCCGACTAAATCTTTGTAGTGTGGGCGCGCTCTTATCTATATTTAGCTATAAGCTACACGTTTTATTCGCAAAGTAAAAAGCGTATGTAACTGTGGTTGAAATTTTATGTAGCGCTTAGAGCTTTAAAGTTATTTTTCTTTGCAATATTTTTGGAATTTAATTTGATATTATCAAAATGCTTGGTTGCATGAGACTGTTTTTCTATTAACCATTTTAGATTCTAAACTCGTCGGAATTATTGTTATTGATACATATTCAGATACAGAATATTCTAATATTAACACGAATAACCCATGCTTTAGATAGCTTTCATAATTATTCAGTAAACAAGTTCTTAAATAATATGCTGATTCTCAGTTATTTGTTTCTGACACCAAGAATAAACCGCCAAAAATATCCTCGACATTCAAAGGAGAATCACATTTGAGTTCATCGTACCCTTGAATAGATTATGTTACACCGAAATCTCATAAATATTAATAACAATACAGAATTAAAGTTAATTCAATATTTATTTTTGTGATTCTAGCGAATGGTGAATAATTACAATGTCAAAGAAAAGTATTGTTAATTTAATACCTAGGTTAAATCTGTAAAAATCTGTTTAGAGTTTATATAACGAAGTTAAATAATAACATTAATACCTAAAAAAATATGTATACTGCATTTTTTCATGTAACTCGTAATATAGGTAAATTAAGTACGTTCTCATGGGAATGCAAGAAAACCTAACCTGCGAGTTACTCAAAAAAATTATAATAGCATTAAAATATGTTATTATTTTCGAAGAAATCCTCACAGTTAAAAAGTCTACAGTGAAAAAATATGTAATGTCAAGCATGAAACCTTTGAAATAAATATGCAGGTATACAATTAATTCCATAATCATGAACAATTTATTAGCCTAATGAGACTACGCATGTAAGCAATTCACCACCAATTAGTGAGGAATGTGAACAGTTGACCAGCACCTAATTAATTTACTGCTTATGCGACTGCTAATGAAAATGCAGCAGAAATTATGTAAATGTCAGCAATTTGAAAGTTAAAATTCCTATATTTTAGTCATATTTAAGCTATGTTTAAGATGTTATTTTCAATGTTAAGGTACAGTGTACACCAAATTCATTAGAGCCAAACATATTGCAGCAATCAAAGTAAAAGAGGCCCAGAACATAAATTTCCTTAAGCGACCACTACCTACAATTTTAATTAAAAATAATATTTTATAATACAAAAATGTGAGGCGACTTGAGAATTTCGTGATGCAAAAATGTGTACCAGCTAGTGTCAATATTTGGTACTTATAGCTTTTTGTTCGTTGCACCATTTCCAAAACCTACTCTAAGAGGCTTAACACAATGATGAATGTACTTGCAAATTAAGTTCTAAGTACATCGAAAACTTGAGAAATTGAGTTAAAACGATCCAAAGCATTGAATATTTAACACTTTGAGCGAGGCTTGCCAGATTGAATATTGTAAGGGAAGCGATCACAAGTTTTCACCTACTTTATTTATGTACTTTGTCTTACTTAAATTGCTGTTTTTTATCTAGGTGAGGAGAGACCAAACTTTGTTTAATACTTTCAAAAGAAGTATTTACATTCTTTATCGGGTTATTCTTTGATGACTTTAAGTATGAGATGTGCATTGACATTTAGTTAACTAGTGCCATATTTGAATTGAAATAACTAAGGACCTACATATGTACTTTTTCACCTTTCAAATTATCACTTTACCTTTTCATTACACATTCATACATTATTGTAACTTATAAATAAAGTTCAAGGTCAAAATTCCAAGGTCAAGGACATCAACCTTTTTTCAAGGACACTTCTCAGAAATACACAACAGCCAAATCTGAGCTATCTTAAACTCAATAAATAAGATGAGTCACATTTTCTTGACGATAGATAGGATCTATCGCCGGATCTTTGCCATTAAGAGTCTATGGATGACCTTGAACATGTCTAGACTATTCAATGAAGTGTAATATGTTTTGTTTCTTTAATATTTTATGATTCTAGTTGTTAAATGTCCGATTATTTCGAAGTTTTTTGAAACTGTCTAAAGTTGTTATATATTTTTTAAATAGGTACTTATGAAAGGATGTTCTACAGTGAAAATATTTAATATATTATTTAATTACAAATAAAAAAGGATTTTAAGTTGAATCGTTAAAAAATAAATGGAATGGAATGGCTGTTTTATTTGTAGAAGCCTTCGTAATAATTTTGAAAACAAACATATTTTACTTAGTCCTTGGAACCGAAACCGACCTATTTCCTACCAAACAATACAAATCCTGGATATACATTATACATATATCTAGCAACAGTATATACTCGGATCAAACGAAAATCCTCAGTAAGCTAAGTCCAGATAAAATAGCAGTAACAAATAAGTACGCGGTGATAGTCGATGTCCGTACACTAAGAACCGAAATACTCATTTATTTGTAACTATCGTAGTATAGCTAGTGATGGGAATTGTCGATGCTTTGAGATCGATAGAAATTATTTATTATATACGCCCCAATAATGTAGTGTTTTCACTACCCTAGTATTTTATTTTACGCATTGATTTACAGTAACGGGTATGATAATATTTATGACTTGAAGGTAAGTTACATCAAATAATCCTAACTCATAAACTCATTTTTGAAGCAGATATTGGTACAGGTACTAATAAAAAAATCAAAGCCATTTTATATTCGACGAAAACATTGTTATAAATATGCTGTATTCTTTTACTCTAAAATAATAACCTACAACTTTATTATGTGGTATGCAAGACCATGCGCCCACGCAATTGCTACGGTTATTCATGACCGTAGCGCTACGGCTACGACCGCTTGCTACGTGTACTACGCCTACAAAGCTTCCTTGACTTACTATGATTTGCCCAAATTGAGACGAGACATAAAATTCAGGTTTCTTGCATAGACGTATGAAATAAATTAATAATTCGATATCGTAGCAATCATCATTTTCCCTTCACTAGTCGTAACAAAGCTAACGTATTAAAGTGAAACGAACACTATTTTTTACGAGCTCGCTTCAGTGCAGTATGAACGTTACTTTACGATGCGATGCTAACATCTTCCAGTATTCCTGCATATTGTCATAACACAAGTACCTCTACTCTGAGTTTAAAGCAATAGTATTTGTTGATACTTGATACCACTACCTGATTTTTTCATATGGCAAATAGTTCCGTAAGTGGCCGCTAGAGGCGCTGACATTATTTTTTTGTACATTCTCTATCGGTCGCTTTTTGTGGCCAAGTGAGGAAGCTGTCCAAGTTTTACTTCAACGTTCTTGGCCTCCCCCTCGGTCGCCTTCCATCATCAGAGATCTATTTTGTGGTGATGTTGGCCCACTTGTCCGGGTGCATTCGGCTGATGTGATTCGCCCAATCTCACTTCAACTTTGCAGACTTATTGACATCGACTATGTTGGTCTTGGACTGTAAAATATGTTATACAAATGATAATTTTCGTAGTCGGTATCTAGTGTCAACAAATACTATTCCTTTAAGCTAATGGTAGAGGTACAGGCTAATATAAATTTTAGTGTTGCCATTTACATTTGTGTTATTGTAAAATGCATAGCTTGTTGATTTGTTAACAGCTATGTGTTATGCCAGATTTCCATAAAGCTGAATTGAATACTTTGTTGTATGATTGCGTATGAAGGTGTTTTAGCGTGATTTTATGTATGAATCGGATATGGTAACAGTAAATTGGCACTAGCATATTCCATACCTAAATTATTTTGAATCTGATGTCAAAGTTGCAGTTCTAGGTTTAAAACAACCGTTCTATATAAACAAATACTTTTTTGCAGCAATGTGAAATGCACCTGCCACTCGAGGATTGTTCGGGTTCGATAGCATATAAGGCAACTACCAATGTATGACTGCAGTACATAATAAGCAAAAAATACATGCACACAAATGCAGTATATAATCACTTTACCACATATTTTCAGCACCCCGGCCAACAAATTTTAATAGCAAAATATTAAACAATATCACGTAAATTAAACCTTGAATACAGGACGTTACTTTAATACCACCTGCGTTATCTAGAGCTTGCATGTCGGGCTGCAATCTACCTCTCCTAAGAGGCCAATAAACATGCACTTAAATGCACTCTCTGAGAGGATTTCAGCTAAATCTACTAACTCTGTGATGTATTTTATATAGGAGAACAAAGGTACAATAGCAACTGCGTTTTGTAAAATTTTGACTGGACATGAAAATAACTGATAGAAAGCTAACCAACGCGAATCATCTGCCTAACCTTTGCATAACTATGTTGGGGTCGGCTTCCAGTCTAAATGGATGCATCTGAGGACCAGTGTTTTATATGAAGCGACTGCCTATCTGATCTCCTCAACCCAGTTAAATGGGCAACCCAGCGATTACTGGCATAGAAAAGTTATTATTATTATTCTTTATTGCACACATAAATACAGAGAGACACACTGAATACAGAGAGATAATGTACAATGGCGAGCTTAACCCAGTGTTGGGTTCTCTTCCAGCCAACCTTAGAGTGAAAGAGTGATTTGATGGGGTAGGGCAAATGTGCAACTTTATACTAATAAAAAGAATCTATATCAATAATTCCTTATAATAAATTAAATATATACCTTTATAATTACATGAAATATTTACAATATAATATATACAAATATATACACAAATATACAAAGGTCATGTTGATAAATAATGCTCCTTAACTCGTCTCTTAAACAAAAGTTGATATAAAAGTTTAAAACATCCAACGACTTATTCGTTTATCCATTACTAGCTTCTGCCAGCGGTTTCACCCGCATCCTGCGGGAATCCTCGGCACGAACCCGCATAAAAAGGGCTATCTAACACGGATTTTTTTTTTCATTTCGGACCAGTAGTTCCTGAGATTAGCGCGTTCAAGCAAACAAACAAACTCTTCAGCTTTATAATATTAGTATAGGTTATCTGACAAAACACCGTTAATTTGTCACAATTATGTACATTAACTACAGTAGCAATGTAATGATATGATAACTAAATGATCGGTTGCTAAATTCATTACTACTATTACGACCAAATACTATTTAGCTGGAAATTACTCTCTAAGGTCCGTAGTACGGAGCTAGTCAAAATTAGGTTAAGGCAGTCAAATAGATCCAAATGGATCCTTGAGATTTACACCATTACTTTAGACACCATTGGCTGTGTTTCGGATGGCACGTTAAACTGTAGGTCCCGGCTGTCATCGAACATCCTTGGCAGTCGTTACGGGTCTTGGCACTCAGAAGCCAGTAAGTCTGACATTAGTCTAACCAAGGGGTATAGGGTTGCCCGGGTAACTGGGTTGAGGAGGTCAGATAGGCAGTCGCTTCTTCTAAAGCACTGGTACTCAGCTGAATCCGGTTAGACTGGAAGCCGACCCCAACATGATTGGGAAAAGGCTCGGAGGATGAGGATGGTTGAGGATGGATCCTTGAGATTAGATCTTTACTATCTATTGGAATACTGAGTTACTGAGGTCAAGTTAACAAAAGATGCATTTTTGTAGTAAATTGCACGAATTTATCCAGTTAATAACAATTTAATTTACTGAGGTAATAATTCGTTGACAAATAATATCGATTCAGAATCATTCAAAACATTGCAAGAAGTCTACTATACCTACAAACTTCAGACTCCAAGACCAACTTATCCGCAATAACAATAAATAAACTTCCCTCAATTTAAAAAAACCTGCCAAGTGCGAGTCGGACTCGTGCACGAAGGGTTCCGTAAATTACAGTTAAATCAACCTATCTCAAAAACTATAAGAGATACTTTGATCAAACCAAAAATCGTTGAAAGAGTTAATTAGCATGCATCACCTCTATTTTTTTTAGAATTTTATACCCCGTAGTTATAAAAATAGAGGGGGGGGGGACATACTTTTTACGACTTTGAGAGCTGATATCTCAAAAACCGTTCACTTTAAGAAAAATGTTTTTTAGAAAACTTTATATCATTTTAAAAGACCTTTCCATTGATACCCCACACGGGTATGTACATCGAAAAAAAAAATTTCATCCCTCAGTTACATGTATGGGGGGCCCCACCCCCAATTCTTTTTTTTACTATTTAGTGTCATATTTTTGTAGCGGTTCATACAACACATATTCCCATCAAATTTCATCACTGTAGTACTTATAGTTTCCGAGTAAATCGGCTGTGACAGACGGACAGACGGACAGACGGACAGACGGACAGACGGACATGACGAAACTATAAGGGTTCCGTTTTTGCCATTTTGGCTACGGAACCCTAAAAACACCCAAAAGTATGCAAAACAGTGGACTTCAGCGTAACAGTTTGCAAATACAAGTTGTTTACATCATTAATATAAATAAAAGCAAATTTCGGAGTGATTTAAATACGGCCATCTGGTCGACGCTATAATTGCATAATTTGTGCTTTGTTTTTTACGGACAATCCCGTCATCTGCATTGCTAATACCGGTTTATCATATTTGTGACGTCACACAGATGGCGCTGTTGTCTTCACAAGTGCTCTGTTACATGGAAATTATGAGGTTTTCTGTTGATAATAATTTGAAGTATTTTAGAGATGGTTTTTAAGGAAATTTGTGATGTTTTTGTGTGGGTAATGTTTTATTTATAGAAGAAGATTTAGCAGCTTTAATGGTGAGTAACGGTTAACTTAGAGTGTACCTAAATTCTGTGCGTAGAGAAAATGGGATGAAAGTTTTAGTTGTATTTAGCCAAAAATTGGCAATAAGTATTTGTTTTGAAATAGAAATAAATCCAGCAGTCACTAAAATAAAGTATAAAAAACCGGAGCTAGAAAATTCTTCTTTTGCAAATCGACGTCGAAACCCAACTAAAACCAAACTGCCAAACTAACCCAAAATTGTACAAACACATTTTACATTAAAAACAAAAGCAACAAAGCATCACCACAGCCACGCCACAGCTCAGTTTAACAGAATTCTAAAACAAAATCAATTTCAATCGGGTCTACAATGCAACGAGACTACGAATCTAGGAACCACAGTTTAAATATTCTCTTGTAAACAGTTGTGAAGCTAACGTTCTTAATAATGTCACTCACACACGCATGTGCTCGATGCACAACACTCAGTACTGACAGCACCGATAGTGCCATAAAAGCTCGTCGATGCACATGCGTGTGTGAGTGACATTTTTGCGAACGTTTGTAGGTACTTTCCCAACTGTACATCTTTATTCTGTGCCAGAACATTCTCTTCGTACAATCTTAATTGGCTACAATTTATCGTGGAAGGTGGGCCAAATGGGCCATAATAGACGTAAAGGGTTCAGTATCTAATCTTAATTGTGTGGTCGATATAAATGTGAAATCACAGCCTTGTTTCAGACCTCGGAAATTCTGTATAATTGCTAGAAGGATAGTGCTGATTGTTTTAGATTCTCTTGAAGTCTTTGAGTGAGTGAGCTTTGAAATTGTTAGTGACTGAAAGTCAGGCCTAATTTGGTTTCGTTTGAGAAATGCTCCAATTTGGCTTTGTTGAGCCTGCCTTTGTTGATGTTGTCTGTTTTTCAGGAAGTTTGTGTTCTTTTCAATTTATTGTTGGCAGGTTTTGTGATGAACAGATGTCATACTTTCATACTTTTTGACCGTTCTGAAGAAAATGTGTTAATTCAATTGTACCTATTTAAAATTATTTTTCTGTTCCCTCATTACATTAATCGTGTAAATTGAGTTTAAGTCGATCATAGTAAAAAAAATATCACAGTCAAAATAATTTATTCACCCAAGATAAAGAATAAATTCTAAATCACCCCTTTACAAACCGACAATCATCACCAAATTTTCAATCGAATTTGATTTAAAGTATTCATATTTTTGAACAGCCATATTTTTGTTAAGCTCCTACTCAAAAGCCGTCGTCTAGCTCCGGATGTTAGTGCATACGATTTGTGTATGTAATGCATCCGTGCATGTCAGACGTTACTGTACGTGTGTATAATACCTGCTTTTGAGACTTTCAAAATCTGATCGTTATATTTTTTGTGATACTGGGGATAGTTGAGAGATTTGAGTGTGGAGTTTGGTTTATATTGTGCCAATCTTGTATTCTTAATAGTAAATTATAATAGGTAGTAAAAATATAAGTAATTGACTGCGTCCTTTAGTTTCTATAAATAGAGATGAAACTGTTAAAAAGTTCTAAAACTCAACTTTGGTTACAGTTTTTGTAACTTGGAACTACCAAGCTATGTTACTAAAAAAGCCGGTTTTGCCTACTTGCTACATTCAATTTTTATTCGAATACATTAACATACAAATGAACTTGAGTAAAACTTTAACCACTGTTTGTTAGACTGTACCGCAAATTAAATTCAGTTAGGATCGAGTTTGTTGTCCTGACAGATTTTGAATCGATAAATTTGTAGAGGTGCACCCGATTGGAGTTGAAGACGAGTACTCGATTGCTTCACAAGTTTCTCGAGTTGGTACTCGATACTAGCAGAACCTCTTGAATAGTAGTGGAGAATTAATCAAATTTTGACTTTTAAGTCGTCGTTAGTTCATTTATTTTTTTATTATTACAATAAAAAATAAGCTGGTCATGGAATTTATTAACTAGGTATGAATTTTGTGTCATGTTGTAAAATATGGGAACTCTTTGCGCCATTAAACGTAATGGAATAATTCACCCGTAAATTAAACAAAGTTAATACATGTTAATGCAGCTTAATCACAGTAATTTACTTATATGTAAATAAACAAATAATTTGAAATACCACAGTTGATTGGACAAATCACTCAAAATATTGTTAATGGGGATTAAAAACTTTAAACGGTTTATCAAATAAATCAATAAAAGCGAAGTTTATTTGATTAAAAGCCATTACTTAGTCAAATTTTAAATTCAATCAAATGTTATTCATTTGAAAGTTCTGATTTTCATTGAGAAATGGTCTTTATGTTTGTTTGAATTACTCATTTATTTTGTGAAGGCGTTATTTTGTATATAACGAAAGGTAATACCAATTGAATAGGTCTATTGCATAAGAACGTACGCATAAAAGTATTTGGCTCTATTGCATGAAAAGAAAAATCTTCGTCAGTATTGAATCTATGTAACAAGAAATGATAACGATCAGGTGAAATGAAAAGTACTATGACAGACATAATATTAGTGATTTTTATACAGCTGTAAGAAATACCCACCGTGCTTCTCCTCGGTAAATTGGCAAGGTATAAAGAGAGGTTTTTTTTCGTGTTTAACAATTTCTCAGAATTTTAAGTTCAAACAGTATACTAGAATATTATAAAGCTGAAGACTTTGTTTGAACTCGCAGTTGTTTTTTCTGAGGTAAACCAAACACGGTTTGTACTCGAAGTAAATCACGAAGTACTTTGACTCCAGTTTCGAATCCATACAAAAACGTAACTCGTGAGCCCTCATGAACGCCCCACGGAATTTGAGCACCGTGAAGTTTCATTTTTGACATAGAATCCTCTTTGATATTCGTACCGAGCGCACTCTTCAAACTCAAGCGTTTTCAAAATAAAGCTTTAAAAGCATTTGTTTTCACTGAGACTTGAAAACTTGTAAAACTATTGCTACACGATATGTTTTGCGTGCATTTTTGGTCACCAAAATTTTAGCTGTTGTATAGAAATAGGCTTGGATTTTCTGCAGAATCTGGTTTGTATTTGCTTCAAAAAGTAATCTCACTATAAACTTTTGACTGACGCAACAACAAAGTTGAAATATGATTTTAGTTACCTACCTCACGTGGTAAAAAATGTAGCTCACATTCACAAAATAATTTACCTGACGCGACAATTTTTGGTACATTAGTAAAAAACAGTGTTCTCTTCATTAACGTGACAGTAAAACGTCCGCTTTGCATAACTCTGTTTACTACGTGTCCCGTACATTTTCCCTGTATTTTTACGAACAGAGGAACCCTAAAAACGTGTTAAAATTACACGTGTATGAAAATGTTCGGCCTTTTTATTGTAACGGCTATATTTTCGTGGACTTTGAACTGCGGAAATTAGCTCGAAGAATATAATACAGACGTTAGTGAGTGACGCGTGTCACAGTCCAATTAAACTGTAAACGTGTCCCGCTCGGCTCGAGTTACCGACGTGTTGTGACGAAGTGCGGTATATTGTCACGCTCTAGAGGAATTTATAATGGATTGGTGATATAAAAGAACTCGGTATTGGTGTAATATGAAGGGTAACGTGACACGGTGGAAGTAGGAGATCGTGACACGCAGGCGCATTGCACATAGATCAACTATTGCAAGAACTGGCAACTAGCTGGTTTACATACATATATTTTAATTGGACTGCTCACACCTAGACACCTGAGTTTCGAGTTCAGGTGATCGACAACAGTTTTCAGTTGCTGTAATTGATGAAAAAGCTATTTTTTTATTGAAATAACTGGCATCTGTTCAATTTCAAGCGATTTTTAAAGTTGCTGATTTCCTCACCCGTTAATCAACACGTCGAGCGATTTCTCCCTGTGCCCAGCAATGACAGTTTTTTTATGTACGTGTGTATGTTTGTTTAATAACTATTAACTTTCAAAAAGTTAATTGTAGCCACAACTAAAGTTGCTTCATGTACAAAGCGCCGTAAATACAACGTGCGACGTGACGTATGCGATGTAGTGTATTGTCGTTCTTTAAATTGCATACCACCCTGAATATAATATAATATCACGTAATATCGGAATTATTATAGCGTGACAAAATACATGAAACACGTAATCAAGCTGTAACTCATGCGTAAGTTAATTCAATGCGTGACATGCGTAAATACGCTGAAAATAGACGAGATGGATATAAACTTCGGTACTATCTATCTATAGAGTTTTCACTTTATAAGTAAATTACTAGCTGTTTCATGCGGGTATACATTACAGGTCTCATTGCCAAAAATACTTAAAACAAAAGCATACTTTATTTTATTTTATCACACTGCAACATCTAAAAGTATCAGTTGCAATCACGCTTCAGAAAACGTCATATTCTATCCAGACCATCGGGCGGGTCTCACACTAACATCTGTCACGCTTCGATAAGCTCAGAAACTTATCTATAATGACATATTTACTGTGCCTAAGATACCGATAACGATTATGAACTTCTTTTATCCTGCCTCCTTTGGCCATTCTTACAGTTTTTGTCCTATAAAAGTCGATAACCATTTATTTGTACGTAGAGTTTACTAAGGAATTTTAAATACATATTCAATTACTTTAAAAAAATGTAACGGCCATGCTAAATCTCTGACACCTTATAGTATGAGAGCAGCCTTAAGTAACATGCACACTGGGAATACGGGAACGAAAACGTCGATCTTCCAATGTTCAGCAACGCTCCGGTTTCGAACGTTGTTACACCCGTTCCCGAAAGTAGAATGTATGTTACATACTTTCAATGCACTCACTTTTGCTCTGAACTCGGATTTTTGTCTAGACTGAGCTGGGGATGTTGGGTAGAATTAGATCTTTTGAAGTTGTGAAAATGTTCGATGATAACTATTGAAAGTTTTTGTTAAAAATATGTGCACTTTTGAAACTTATATCTGACCAATGGCTAAGAAATGCTCCAAAAGAAAACTTGACTTTAAAACGGCTTTCAGCAATGTGTGTTTCCCCCTATATAAATATTATAATAAATATAATATTTGCCAGAGCAAAGGTCTATGGTCTCTGCCTATAAGGGGTGTCATATAACAACAAAAAAAACTTAGGCAGTTCAGTTACTTTTGTATCGCAGTTATCAAAATATGCAACCAATTTATTATTCAAATCACCATTATATTTTCATAAAATGATCTAAACCCGAGAGCACACATCGTAAAATTGCTTAACTAACTCAAAGCGACTCAATATTCCGCTCAGCCGTGTACACCGGGCCTAACAATAATAAATTCAACGTCATTACTGCAAACGAGGTTAATATAAAGGTGGGTACTCATTGTTGGGAATGGCGGCATTTACTCGCGCCCGCAGCGGGTATGGAGTAACAATGTTTAACTTATGTGTGAGAAACGGCCTTATTTTGCCGTCAGTCTCGTTGGTGTAAAATGTTTTATAGGCTTAGTATGTGTGGGTGAATATTTTTTAGAATATGTTTTTTAATTATGTTCAATAGTTTTCTTATTCTTGCTGGTCTGATTTTCTGCTTTACTATCTAAATGCACCTCTCATTTTTATGTTCTCTGGTCTTGCATGATGGTAACCGATTATATAGTCGATAACAGAGTACCTTTGCCTATAAGAAACTTAAGTAATAATAAAATAAGTAACTTTATAAGAAAGTAATCAAAAAAATATTCCAGCTAATTGATTCCTACAATTTAATTCTGGCTCAGCAATTGTCAGCCAACAACACAATATAAATTCCTTTCCCGTAAAATTACAGCATCTTACATTCCCATTCCTTAGTGGAATTAAGCGATCGTATTGCATGCCGTAACGCAGTAATACCGGTAACGGTAATACCAGTAACGGTAATACCGGTAACGCAGTAATACCGGTCTAAACCGTGACTGGGAAAGGCTCCAAGCCGCAAAAGTAACAAAAAAGAAATCCAGAGGATTCTCGTAAATGTCCGCTATTATGGTAACGTCGGCAAGAAAAATGTCTCCCGCTATATGTTGTGTGTCTCTTTTTCCTTGAGTGTCGGTTAAATTTATGTGGTTTTAGGTTCGTGGCGAATTAGCCAGTTTATGGGTGTTTTGATTGAGTTTCACATTGAGGAATGTGTTATTTTTTCCATCCATTCTGTCTGTTTTCTTTGCTCGAATGTCGACTACTGTGTTCACAGGTGTCTACTAAAAAATAGTATAACGTAACCCTGAATGAAATATTACTCAATTACCCTTGGCTTACAGTAAATAGACCTTCTAATAAACTGACAAAAGTTAGTGCTACACAAAGTATTTTGATTTATCACCAGGCAAGCCAGGTTTCAAACAGATTTATTCAAAAAAATGTATCCCGTAAAACTTTAATGAATGCATCGAATAACATTCAAATGTTCAGCAACCACGAACTGTCGGGAAACAGGAACAATCAGAGTTGAATTTAATCCTGAAAGTTAGTTGTTCCAATCAACACTTTTGTGAAGGATTGTACTTTTAATAGTCACTGAAAAGGGTTTCTTGGAAATGTTTCGCACGTCGCCAATCACGTCTGATTATTAAAGTTTTAGTGTTAGAGGCACATTTTTTTTTTAAATTCGACATTTCAGAGACTAGAATTTTGAAAAAAAAAAATTAAAAACTTCGCATTGAAACACAACCATGAGTCATGGTGTAAATAAGTTAGTATTTTCATGTAACATGGTTATGAATGAGGCTTTCAGCCGTATTTAAAAAATTCAGTGCTACTCATTTTAATTTTCATTCACAACAACACGTAAACCATGAAAATGTCCTTACAGCAGTAAAACCCATAACTTTTACGAGTTTATTCCATAAAACTGAGCCAAGATTTCTCAAGTAAGAAGTCTTAAAAAATAAACAAAGCCTTCTCAAGTCCTATTCATAATTTGAAGTGAAGTTAAAATATTTAGACTCTAAGTTAGCTAGGTGTTATTATTCAAGTTAAGGGCCTTGTGAAAAGTTACAAGTTTTACCCAGTAGCATTGAAGTGACGAACAATTTTGACATAAAGTATGTATTGTTGGGTGTTGAAAGTGTTTCAAAACTTAGTTAACTTAGTTTTGTTTAGTATTGCGATAGGAGTTCATTATTTTTTAGAAGCATGACTGGTATTTAGTTAAATTGATGTTCTTTTTTTTGCAACAAAAATGTATCTGAAACAATAGAATGGGAGGATTATAGACAGACTTTTGGACCCGATTGATCCTCAATAATTATCTTATCGAGAATTTGAATTGGTTAACCCTTTGATGTAGGTAACTATAAACACATTATAATGGTGCTAAGTCTTACCTTCGTAAATAAAACACCAAATAAAGACCTAAAAAAACCTTAATCTCCGCAACTCAAAGAGCCACTCTTCTAAAAGCCAATACTAAAAACGTTGCGAAGTGGCCAGTACAAAAGCAAAGTGGTTGAGTAATTCATGGCAACGTCTGGACTGCACCTGCAGTATTCAGTGAGCGGCAGTGATAAATATGCAATGTGACTCGTTTTGTGCAGCGGTGATGCGTTTTGTCACTGCGTCTTTAAGTAAGAGGGTCTGTGTCTACGGTCTTTACGTCTAGGGCAAATGTTAGTGAAGTATGTTTGGGTTTTAGCTGTTGAAGTAAATTGCTATGTCTTCGTTTCCGCGTTATGCTGTTATCTCTTACAGTTAATTTTTTTGGGGAAGGAAGGAATAACATCTTATCGCAAAGGAAGTATAATTCTAAGCAATATCTCTTCCACTATTATAGCAATTTAAACATATGACTACTTAATGGATAAGTAGCTTAGAGGTTGTTTCTTTTCTAAATAACCTTCCCTTATATTAGAACATTGATGTATTACTTACCAATAAGCCAATACATTTTTTAGTCTGCTCGTTCGACACAAAAGCCTTTAGAGACCAGTAATAATGACTAATGTACGAATTTTTATGAGTCAGCGACACCATAGATATTGGTAAGAGGCTCAAATTTTTCTATCATATATTTCAGGCAGCTTAGCCGCCTACAGTATCCAATAACCTAGATTACCCCAGTGACTTGCTCCTAAAAATGAGAATCAATCATAGTCTTATCTTAGAATAATAGTCACTGGAAGGAGCATCTTGCACATTGCTTGAAATTAAAGTCATCTTATGGAAAAAGATAACCATATACCTACCTATTTTTTGCACTAGGTACTTGCGTTCGCTATAAAAGACTGATTAATTTGATTGGCTAAAAAAAACACTACATAGTTTAAATGCACTTACTTAATATTCACAAAATATTTACATTAATTGAAAATAAAATAAACTTATATATATATACAACTTAAAACTAATACAGGGCATCAAAAAATTGCTCCTCATCGCTGTCACTGGGTAATGTACCCAAAAGACTGGCAGCATTGCCACGTTGGATGGCAATGCTCAACCTCTGTGCGAAATAAAAGCCAGCCTTTGGGTCCCGGGAAGTGTCAACCAGGCGCTGGGAAATATCCCTGGCAAGAAGGTGGGCGCTCGGACCCCACGGCCCTAGAGTTTCAACCCCAAACGGCTCAAACATGTAATTGCCTATAAGGTTACTATATTTGCGCCTCTAAAAAAAATAGTACGCCACTACAGAAGTAGACAGATAACTAAGCGTTTTAACAACATAGATTACATTCAGTAGCTTCAAACATAAACTTAACTATACACCATCCAATCGCTAACTTTTAAATGCTTCTCAAACTTTATGGTACTTCCAGATTTTATTGTTTCAGAAACCATAACAATATCATGTTTTTTCTTGCCATCTTATCCTTCAATAACGTTACCGAGGGTGTTAATAGGGTTATAAAATAAATCCATTACCATTTATCAGGCAGTAATTATTGTCCAACTGAGGCTTGAAAGGGAAGTTATGAATTTACTATGAGAGAACGATGGTCGTTGGGTCGCTATTACTATGTATTTGGGAGTACCTGACACTAAATTGGAGGTGGAAGAATCAACTGTGGCTAAGCTATGTCTGTTGTTACTCACGTTTTATGTGTTGTAACTTAGCCTGTATTTAGTGATCTTCCTGTTCTATAATTTTCGCTATGTTGGACCGCGCACATTATACACCCTGAGGACCAGCCCATCTTGAGCAAACATGGAGATCTAATCTTTTGTGTACGGTATACCTTTTTTGACGTGGAGAGTGTTTGAGGGAGAGCATTTGACCAGCACCAGAACCATAAATAAACCGGTCATATGGACGAGAATAAATTTAGTAGGTATAACAAGTACAGCGAGTCGGTACGTATATTTATAAACGTTACCGTGATATATTTGAACAAGATCTTTTGTTGGGGAGTGTATCAGAAACTTTTATCTCATATATTGTTTTTTGGCGGCAGTATTCATTACTCGGAGGCCTTGAAACTTTCTTTCTTTCTTGGCCTTTTCCTGCAATACTCCGCCTTTTATTGCCCATATTTCTTTATACAACATTTTTGGTACATTTTTTTGAATAAAAGAACCTTTTGAACAAAGTTCTCAATGGAAAATTGTAGTACAAATGTTTTGTTCTTTTTTCTTCTTCAATTTAACGCTTTGTTTGTGTTTTTGTTTAGATAAGCTTTATTAAAAATCCGAAATATTTAGATTAATGGATGATTCTTCTGCTATCTGACGTTCGTCTCTTGAGGAACACGGTTTTAAACGAATTCAGTTCAGAAAGTATTTGTCAAAATAAAACAGCTTCTAAGTGATAAATACTGCTACTTATGTTCTTAGAAGCGAACAAATGAGAGCCGTTTGTCAATACAAGCCCGAGTTTCGGAGATTGGCACCGTGTTTCAATGCCAAAGTGCTAAGTATCTGTCAGGAATCAAATTAGTTATTCTTTGAGAGATGACTACCTAGTACTTTATAGTCTGATGCCTTCAGAAGTGAATATGAAATTATTGTTACTCATAAAATTATGGCGTACGGAGAGACACCGTAATGTAAACAAAATCGATTGTAATGTATAATGTTATCATATTTCCACTCCACAAGCTTGGAGGAGGCAGTTAAAATAAATCTAAATACATTCATCCCCGGGTCGGAACGCACTCCAAAAACGACATTATAATTTCGTACACAATAATAATATCTCATTGTATTCTGAAGTTCTCAAGAGATTATCGTCTAAACAGGCCAACACTCCAGGTACAAAAAGCAGTGTAAAAAAGGGAGCAAAATACATACGGTTTTATTTTTTATTTGTGAAAAGAACAAAAGCCGAGCCGAGCCTAAATGATCCTTGGCAAAGTATGAAGTATTGCAAGTATTTAACCGCGCTGGGGGACAAATAAATTTTCAAAGTAACCCCGGGAAAGTGCTTGAAGAACTGGACCCGGTTTATTTGGCCTGCGGTGTATTTTATAAATATGGGTAGGTATGTATGTATATGTGTGTGTTTGCGTACTTAGTATGGGTATGTATATATTTTGCTTCGTGAGTTGTGTTATTTATTTATGTTGAGTACTAACTTCTTTCTTAAAATTTTGAGGATCGAAATTAGAAACTTTGTAACCTCAATACGATTTATAGATTTTGCGCATATTTTTATAATTTGAGTTCAGTTAATCTCTCAAAAGACGCAATTGATAACAAAATTCATATACTTCCATTATTTCGTATGCAGAATTTCATATTCTTATTTAGAAAACAACAGTTTCAACATCAAAGTCAGAAAATATAACAGTTAAGCCGTCTTTGGCCGTATAAACATTAAACATAGACAGTGTCCCTCAGGGATACTATAAGCTTTTCTTTCTGAAGATTATCCCCTACGTAAAAACAAGAGACACTTTTATATTTTTAAAATATATTATAATATGGAAAAATTGACTGCCTCGACAGCGAAATGAGAGAATAATTCTAACAACCAGTGCTGAGTTAGGTGTTCGATTCCCAGATATGAAAAAGTCTTGGTAGGTTTTCACATAAGTTTTCAGCAATTACTAGGTACTTATCGTTTTAATTATAATGCGAAAATTATTTTATTCGTTGCGCAACATAGTTCCCTCGAGATGACAACGACGTCATGGGTAAAATGTACAGAAGGTACACCAATTCCTTCCTTCAGGTTCCTTGGTATTATTTACTTATCTGAGCAAAATGTTTACAATAATTAAAAATACTACACGCACTTGATTGCTTCACTAACCACATGCAAGGTAAAACACGTTTAACCAGGTCCCCTATAAACAAGACACCGAGTTAACCCTCCCTCACTTACAAAGCTTATTTACAGACTACCATTATTACTTAAACAGCGATAACTCATCACTGTTACTAACTAAGGACGGTAAGAAACTTCATTCACAGTTAAGGTATGGTGTATGTTGTACCACTTTTTGTGGCGATGTAGGGTCAATTAATATTTAAGACAAAAATTAATTATGTCTACATACTACTTTAATCTATTTTTTTTCTGTAGTCGAATGGCATTTGAAGTGTAAGTAGGTAAAACATAATTTACTTTGACGTTAAATTCAAAATTAGGTAATCAACCACTCAGCCAAAGTCAATATTATTATTACAAATAGGCCTTTACAATAGCATGTATTGATCTTTATTCAATATTTAGTTGCAACGTTGACGATATTTATAATTGCCCAAATCACCCAAGTGCATTACAGCCTAAAATCACAAAATTAATCACAAAACCAACCTTAAACGACTCAAAAATACAAGCAACTTTCTTATCCATTCAGTAGTACAATGTGCGCATTTCCTTACAAAAACGCTAGCGTACCATAGCGTTTCATCTTGCTAGATGAGCGTCTGGCGGGACAAAGGACGAAGTACTGAGTATGTAGGTGTAGTATGTATGCTTGCACCTTCTAGTAGGTATGTAGTAATAACATCCGTGTAGCATTTGTATGTTGGGAGGTGTATCTAGTTATTTTAAGGTGGTTTTGGGTGTTTTATACGGTAACTCATATCTCAAGTGTTTTTTTAACTAATTATCTACCTATAGCTTTTTTAAAGAAATATATGTTTTTAGTCATACATTCTTTACGTTATTCAAAAACATTTCAATATAAAATGTTCATGTAGTAATGAAACTTAAAACGCTATATATCCTTTTCATAAATCTCATTTGACAAATCGTTCTACTTAAACAATTTCTGATGTCTCTAAAGACCTGATAGATTACTAAAAGACGTTTACATATTTCATTGACAACTCAGTTTATGAATGAGTAATTTATTTACATGATTACTAACCAAATTGGTTTACAAGCACTAAATACTCAAATAACATCAAATATTACTCACTTCACAATTCAGTGCCTACTTCATGTTCTATCAATGATTAAATTACACATACATACATACATTACTATTAACATAACTCATTATGTTTCTGTTACCAATGTCCGTTGCCATGGCAACGGCGTATTAATGCAGCCATAGTAATCTTGTTAAACAATGAAGTAGGTAACAACTTCAAGTTTCCATGAACTTAGGTACTCAAATTTGTAGATTTATGTGTTAAACATACGTGAATTAAGGATAATGAAACAAGATAAAAAAATGGACGTTAAGGTCATATTATGACGGAATGCTGACGGAATGAACCTACATTTTACCTTAAAGCCTGGTAGTTTGCCGGTGATGAACTATAAGGTTATGAAAACTACACAATATCAAAAAGTTATTTAGATTATTTATTTATGCAGTTACTATTGTTATCAATTGTCTGTCCTACTCAGTTATAAAATCAAAATAGTCTGTAGGTAGATAAAGCTTACCTGCATAGCTATAGACTATCTTCTACATCTTATTTTTTATCTTAACATAGCCTTTATCTCGATAATGTAAAGAGATTCTATAATAAGATCATGTGACTAAAGTGTAGGGTGATTAGCTGCATGAACTCTTAACACGTGTAAACCTGAAAGGTTGAAGTTATTTTTAGAGGTAATGGAAAGTAAGTAAGGTGATTTTTTATGAATATTATAAGCAATTTTTTCTGTATATTTTTCAATTCGTAGCTTTGCTTGTCGAGAAGAATTCAATTGGTATTTTGGCGACGTTCATAAATAGTAGATATTTGACTAAGATTTTATACTTTGAAGTAGTTTAACTTAATGGCCTGGTAACAACTACTAAAGAGCAATATATCACATTTATTATGACCATAACATAGTATATTCATGAGCTCAGATTTACAGCATCAAAATAACTTAATAGCTATATTAGAGCTTCCCCTAACAGTAATTTAGGCATACATCCATTATATAAGTAATTAAACCGTACACTGTTTCGTGGATAACCTTTTGTACGTCATAGACATGCGATACGGTTGATATCATTAATTCTTTGGTGGTTATATTTTTAGGAGTTTGGAGGCAGAAGTGGGTAATTTTTCACTAGCCTTTATGGATTATGTCATAGACTGTTGAAGATATAAAACGTGGCAGACAGGACTCTAAACTTATCTGACTTCACTAGGCAACTAAGAATGCGGTGGTCACTTCTCCACGGAGCGTTGCTTCACTTTTCAGTCGTTTGATCGACACAACTTAGGTAATTGTTATATCTAATACAGTAATTATAAGGGCATTATTTCTTTAACCTACTCAAGATAGTGTAATCATTTGAAATGTTTTCCTCTCTTTGTTTACCTGTCTGATGCAAACAATATATAATGTACCTATGTGAAACTATTCCACAAAGCCTCTCAAAAACTATTAACCAGTTATTCGGATATTAATGCTGTTTATTTAAAGCTCCCAAATGTACCCCAAATATTAACATTAAAATAATGTCATAATAACATCAGGCATAATTTTAAAGCTAATTAACAAACCAATAATTATCACATTTATGTGTTCGTGATCAATTTGTTGTATCTAATAATCACCAAATAATATTATACTAATAGACATATTATTGGTAATTATTATTTGTCGTAAACTATGTTTGGGTAGATAATTAACAATGTTTAATATGAATGATAGTGCAGCTTACGGTCGTTATTGCAATAATTAATTGTTTTAATGTTCACTCTGGTATACATTTAAAGGAAATTAGAGTAACGTATGAGGGTAATGTATGGTGTTTGGGAATTATTATGGGATTAATAGCCAGGTGTTTGTTAAAAGGATGGCTTTAAAATCTAAACTAGAATACTTACGAGGTTACTTTGAACCATAACTGAAAAAAAGTATGAACTTACAGTTTTTATATTCTTTTTGTTTATTTTAATAAGAAAACAGAAACTTATAGTTTTTTATTAAGCATATAGATTCGAAGATAAACAGTTATTTCGTATTATCAGGTAATCAGTGCATCACTTGATCCTCAACTTCATCAAAGCTTCACATACATTTTATACGTACTTAATTCAAGAGCGGTTGATTAATTTGTTCTAGGTACCTATTTATTTCACCTAACATCACCTTTACCATCTAAAAATACCTGTTCTCTAATACCTTAATAATAAATTGGGGCTTCTTAATAAAGATCTAAAGCCTAATATCGGATTAGTATTCCCTTTAGTAATATTATTTCAAAGACGTTAGCTAACATACTAAATCAATACATAGGATTACTAATAATATTGTAAATGTATGTTTGTCTATTATTAATTTAAAGTTAATATAAATTGTATTGATGAATCAATTTCACTTCTTACTGATAAGTTAATAAAATAAAAATGTCTCTTAAAAATATCTTCAAGGGTATCGAAATGTTGTGTTCAAAATTAACGAGTGAAATCGAAGGAGAAACGTAGTAGGTTATTATATAATATCAACCAATACCAGACATATTAATTATAATATTGTTTTAGTCGCACTATTTATTTAGGTTTACAGGTTTTTGATCAAAGGCTTTTACAGTCTAACGAATTAATGAGATGTAAAGTTAATATTATAATAAACCATCCCTGTGTGTTTCGCGGTTGGTTTCTTTTGCGATTGGTACATAGGTACGAACTCCTCCGTGTTTTGGAAGACACGTTAAATTGTTGGATACCGACTATCGTTTGAATATCTTGGGCGGCCGTTACGTCGGTAGTCAGAAGTCCGAAAGACTGATAACCAGACTTACCAAAGGATAACGGATAGTCCGATTAACTGGACTGATGATGACTCATCGATGCAATTAAAATAATTAAAAATAGAACCCTTCCAAAACCATACAATTCTACATCAATACAATTTCCATTTTCATAAATCAATCCCAACACAGAGTAGATTAGAAAAATTAACTATTCTACCGCAAAACTGGTGCAGCAACAACAGTGATAGATTTATGACAGCTACACACTAGCTGTCAGTCAGCCGGGAACAAAATCTAAATAACAAGAACAAATAGGCAACTAGCAGTGTAAAACACGCGGGAACAGAGCAAAGTCAGTAACATCAAACGTCATCGTTGTTATCAAAATATTTTGAAAATTGGCGGCTTTGCTTTGAAAACATGACAGGGTTTAAAAGTTAGAGTGAATAGTTTGTTTTGATGTTGTTTTTTGGGTGAAACTTCACCTGTTCTGAATATTCTATCACTTGTCTATTCGTATAGACGTATGTTTTTATGTGAATGGATAGGTGTTTGGGAATTATTATGGGATTAATAGCCAGGTGTTTGTTAAAAGGATGGCTTTAAAATCTAAACTAGAATACTTACGAGGTTACTTTGAACCATAACTGAAAAAAAGTATGAACTTACAGTTTTTATATTCTTTTTGTTTATTTTAATAAGAAAACAGAAACTTATAGTTTTTTATTAAGCATATAGATTCGAAGATAAACAGTTATTTCGTATTATCAGGTAATCAGTGCATCACTTGATCCTCAACTTCATCAAAGCTTCACATACATTTTATACGTACTTAATTCAAGAGCGGTTGATTAATTTGTTCTAGGTACCTATTTATTTCACCTAACATCACCTTTACCATCTAAAAATACCTGTTCTCTAATACCTTAATAATAAATTGGGGCTTCTTAATAAAGATCTAAAGCCTAATATCGGATTAGTATTCCCTTTAGTAATATTATTTCAAAGACGTTAGCTAACATACTAAATCAATACATAGGATTACTAATAATATTGTAAATGTATGTTTGTCTATTATTAATTTAAAGTTAATATAAATTGTATTGATGAATCAATTTCACTTCTTACTGATAAGTTAATAAAATAAAAATGTCTCTTAAAAATATCTTCAAGGGTATCGAAATGTTGTGTTCAAAATTAACGAGTGAAATCGAAGGAGAAACGTAGTAGGTTATTATATAATATCAACCAATACCAGACATATTAATTATAATATTGTTTTAGTCGCACTATTTATTTAGGTTTACAGGTTTTTGATCAAAGGCTTTTACAGTCTAACGAATTAATGAGATGTAAAGTTAATATTATAATAAACCATCCCTGTGTGTTTCGCGGTTGGTTTCTTTTGCGATTGGTACATAGGTACGAACTCCTCCGTGTTTTGGAAGACACGTTAAATTGTTGGATACCGACTATCGTTTGAATATCTTGGGCGGCCGTTACGTCGGTAGTCAGAAGTCCGAAAGACTGATAACCAGACTTACCAAAGGATAACGGATAGTCCGATTAACTGGACTGATGATGACTCATCGATGCAATTAAAATAATTAAAAATAGAACCCTTCCAAAACCATACAATTCTACATCAATACAATTTCCATTTTCATAAATCAATCCCAACACAGAGTAGATTAGAAAAATTAACTATTCTACCGCAAAACTGGTGCAGCAACAACAGTGATAGATTTATGACAGCTACACACTAGCTGTCAGTCAGCCGGGAACAAAATCTAAATAACAAGAACAAATAGGCAACTAGCAGTGTAAAACACGCGGGAACAGAGCAAAGTCAGTAACATCAAACGTCATCGTTGTTATCAAAATATTTTGGAAATTGGCGGCTTTGCTTTGAAAACATGACAGGGTTTAAAAGTTAGGGTGAATAGTTTGTTTTGATGTTTTTTGGGCGAAACTTCACCTGTTTTGGGCATTCTATCACTTGTCTATTCGTATGAAACTTGTTTTTATGTGGATAGGTGAATTGTAAACAAAATGTTTTTTACAGTTTTTTTTTTAGTAAAAAATTGCGAGTTATGCGTCTTTGATTGATAAACGATAAGGCTATAGAAACGACCAATGTGTTTTTGGTCAATATAACATCCTCTATCACTACTTTGAAAGTACAAAAAAATAATCTTATATCGTTAACTAAGTACTACAACATCTTCTTCCAAAGAAACAAAAAAAAATTAGGTACAAGAAGAATTCACGAGTAACGCAGCCTCTACATCTCGCCTCGCTACTGAAATATTCAGGTCCCGTTCCAAATTACAGCGCTAAGGAATATAGTAGCATTACCGTAATAGCCAGACAGCAAACACATCCAAATAGCTTCAATACTATTGGTCACAACTCAATATTATTTATATACAGACCTAATTCTAGGTTCAGTGGTAAAAGAAATGTGTATGTACTAGTTTATTTGTTTTAGTTGCATTGAGAAGTTGAAGGATAATTTGGTATCGCTTCTAGAATGTAACACCTTACTTACCTTACTTAAACTATTAAGTTTTTTATATTTAAATTGTTATGCTATATTCGGAATCTCATCAGCAATGATAGGGTTGTGATTTTTTTTTTCAAAAACGTCAGTAACTTGACGATATTTAATCGTAATTCAGGTATCATTATGAGTGTACGGGATGATTATGGAGGACTTACATACGTTTCTGTTTAAAATAATTGTGAATCTAATAATCCACAACAGTTTCCATCTTATCATAAACAAGGTCATAATTTTACAAGACAAAAAATTCCCTCAAAACACAGCAAGGAAGATAAGGCGTATATTTCCTCAATCCCTCGATCAACATACAGATAGACAAGCTATATCGTATCTATATATAAAACATATATATTTTGAACCATATCTTCATCATAGTAACAGATGGCATATTACATTTTATCAAGATGAGGGTTCGATTCTGGGACAAGAGTATCACTGTATATGTTTTTTTTTTTCATATGGCAATCTTTCTTTATGAGTCGGAATGTATCGCTCATGGGAGTTTGATTTTCCTGTCTTTTTTCCAGCAGAGAAAAGGCTAAATAGGAAAAAATCTGGATACAATTAAAAGAAAATAAGTAGGAGACCAATAAACAATTACACTTCACAAAAATATGTTATTTGAGCGCCTGATAAGTATGTCTTTTATTTATTAAAGTCTTTCTTTTAAATTCAGGTCTTAAAATAAATCATTATGATACTCGCGAAATATTTTTAAGCTATGCTTGCCTGACTTAAATATCGAGAGCGTGAACGACAGCAATGAGATTCGGAATTCGCAACTCGAGCGGGCTAAGTATTTTTCGGTAAATAATTTCCTAGAAAAATAAATATTAAATTATAAATAAAAACTGTACATGGGATCATACTTAAAATGGATATCGGTTATATTGCGGGTTGTCCCAGATTCGACCCACACAAAAAAAAAATATTAATAATGTTTCGACCCACATTTTGATAAATAAATTTCGTCTCGAAAATAATATTAATGTACAAATTTTGATTTGATTCTAGTTTCGTCCCACATTTTTGTTCTTGATTTGATTTTCCGCACCAATTGTGAAATTACTTCGGTATAATAGGCTAGTTTCCTAAAAAATAATAATTAGTCCGTCTTGTAGATTGTCCAAAATTAAGCGATACGTATTTTTTCTTTTTTAAATTGGATCAGAACTTGTTAAGATATAGCGTGTTAAAGTTGAGTGTGACGTCACAAGTTGCTACAATTTTCAGGACACTGTGACGTAAAAGGCCCCCACTCCTAATTTTTGAAGTGTATTATCTTTGTCATTTTATGTTTAATTAAAAAAAGAAAAAATACGTATCCAATATTTTTTGATTATCTAAAAAGCGGACTAAATATTATTTCATTATTTCGACCCTGGAAACTACCCTATTTCAAGACCATCATTTTAGTAGTTACCACGCCGCGAAAACTAAAAAACTGAGATTTTTATCTATTTTTATTTCCTATAATTAAATGACGTTTAAATTAAACTATAGCATGGCAAACTAGACACCAGCTAAACGGACATTTTGCAATATCTCAGCGAGTTTGGAATTGAATTCCGGACCGTTCAATCGTAAATTCAAACACGCGTGGCTATTGCTACTGTTAATTCGATTAAATTGCAGTCATGCCATCATAGGCACAACAGTGCAATGCTGATGAAATGTCAATTCTAGTCCATTCAATCTAGCTATTTGTTGATGAAATACCAAAATCCTGACACGGATTTTTTGTCAGCTATCGAATTGGGATAAAATTTCTAACGTTTTTTGTTTTCACTTATGTAGTTTTTGTTTTAGGATCATTCAATTATATGGAGAGGTAATTTGGTGAATAGAAAAAAAAAACCGTTTACTTACAAAATTCTAGAGAAGATATAATTTTCAAGTTTCAATAAGTAGTTACGCAACGCTTATAAAAAAATAGATTATATAATGATGTTAGCGCCACAGCGTGGAATAATACCGATAAAATTCAAAACATTTTCTAAGCCCATTAAGTATTAAAAGATGATAAATTAATTATTCGCTAAAGCGCTAATATTCTTAGAAGAAAAATCCAAGGTTATTTCTTTTATCCGTCTGCCCAGAATCTAGCGAAATAATACCAACCAAGGACAAGCTAATCGATCTGCCGTGTCTAATAAAATATAGAGCAATACACCTGTGCCACACTATTTAGGAGAAAGGTCTCTGTGAAACAATAACCCTTGGGTGTAAGGGAGCATGGTCACTGACCAAAGTCAGGATTCAAATAAAGCTGTGTACTCGAGCGAGGCTGTGTCCCCAATTGAGGCATTAATGAAACAATTAGATTTTTTAAAATAGATATCGTATAAAATATGACGGTGCACCCGAAATTAATTAGTGAACAATATAGATGTTCTAAATCAAATTAAAAAAAGAGTTTGTTTTCTACTTTGAAGCGGTTTTGATAGTATTATTTGCGATGCAAAAGTACGAAAATTTTACGAGTTTGTTAAAATGATACCAGCCCTGTTGACAGTCTAGTAACACCCTTGCGGCTTAGTGTCGACATAAATATGTGCAATATTGTGCCACTAAGTATGCTTTAGTTAAGTTAGCATGGTGCTACAATCAGTTTTAGACCAAACCCCCCCAAAAAAAAATAGGCAAAAAAACCTTTTCCTCCCCAAGTCAAAAAGCTCCTTAAATAAAAACGTCCGTAGGTATAGCAAGACAGGTGGGCACTCAGGAACTTTCAGATGGATAATAAAGCATTCTTAAAGAGCTGCTCCTAACAGCAGCCGTAATGAGGGTCAACACAATTATTATAGACATTAATTACCTCCTCCGCCGCTCGTTCTCACATACACAATATTGGGGTACAAGTTAAAGAAATTGGTATTTATTTGACGGTGGAAAAGCTTTGATTGTTATGATAAAGTTATAGGACCTCATAGATATGGGGAATTAATATATCTAACTATAAGCATCACTTGCTTGTATTCTAAATCAACCTTTGATAAGATGTTTCTGGGGTCTTTTATAATACGTCGGTATATAGTTGATTTAAGGGATAGTTTTATTCGGCTTTTAAAAGCTTAGCAGAAGTTCTGTATGATCAACGTTTAAGCTTCGCAAATGGATAGCAGTAGGTTATATAAAGGAGTAATGTTCGTATAATTTCACTTCCTAACCTTCGGATCTTCTTAACCTTTGCTAGAAAAAGTTGTTGAAAAAGGAAACAATAGCACAAACAATGTATGCAATAAGAGAGACCTTCCTTCGCCGGTAGAAGTTAACTATTCCTCGTTTCTCTTAACCTGAATTATTCAAGGAAAAAGTTCCTCATTTTCGCAGAAGGACAAACACAAAATAGTACGAAAGAATTTGTAACTATGTGTCTGAAAACAGAATATTATTTATTTGTTAGTAATCCAATAAACAGTATAGAGATTGACAAAATATAGAACAGACTCATTGCAGGGAAGACTATAATCTAATCTACCATTTATTAAAAGTATCGCGTAGCGGAAAAATACGAGCAACCGAAGATTAAGCTGACCCAAAATTCAATACATTTGTTGAAGCTCTCACTGCCTACGACTTTTTCAAGGTTATTTCACTCGCCAACCGTCCCTAACTTGTAGCATAATAATAAATATATAAAGGGGTGACGATCCAACGGCATGGCAACGCAAAACTGCTCGCTCGCAAATAGATTTGTAGCTACAGCGATTTTCAATTGTCCTCGCGCCCCGACCATTGTTAGTCGCTTCTGCGCTTTATTTATTACTCTGTTACCCATTGTGATACTGGCCAAATTGTAATTAGTTACACTGGGTACTGTGCTGCTTATTATTTTAATTATTTAAGAATTGTTCGTAGTTTTGTAGATTTTTGTTGGTTTTTCATTCAAGAAGTACTTGATAGATAGGCTAAGTGGAGAGTTGAGATTCATCACCACACACGGTGTACCATGATTAAAATGTACTAACATAATGAGGGCTGTTTTAGTGGCACAGGTGAACTTTCTCGTGAACTTAAAGAAGGGTGGTAAGTGTATAAATACATAAATTCAACTATTTTCCGAAACACGCAGGGTATAATTCAAAGTTTTTTTCATTTCTCATATTGAACTTATTAATAATTCTGTCCATGTTCTAGTCTATGTAGTTACATCAAATGGAACAGCCTGTACGTAGTACAATCTAAACGATTTCCAACGTCTGTCTTTGACACCGTCTCCAATAAATTGTCTGAGAAATACTACTTTCTGATTTTATTTTTACTTCTAGATAAAATTTTAACTTCAAATAAATCACTAACATTTTAAAGACGCAATTGAGTTAGTTTGTTTCTGCTGTCACGATAAGAAAGGCTGCTGACTGATTAGCATGAAATTAGGCAAGAATACCTATCAGCAGTACATTAGTGGCAATTATAAATAACTTTTATTCCAACTGGTAGTTTTCTGGAAGTGAGTAAATCAATGGAGAACAGTCTAGTCTGGATATAAAATTAAATACCGAAGATCTTTCTTGTATATTTGCCGTATTCAAATTTCAGTAATTCTTAATATTTTTCTCAGTGTTGGTAATTGGTATTTGTGAGGTCAATGTATTGCTTTTTAGTATTATTATTATTCTTTATTGTACACAAAAAACATTTAAAAGACACACACAACACAGAGAAGACATGTACAAAGGCGAGCTTAACCCAGAACTGGGTTCTCTAACAGCAAACCTTAGAGCGATAGAGAGATGCGATAGGGAAGAGAAAATTTAAAGTGCACAACATTAAACAAAACAGAGATGAAATTACATAACATAAAATATAAAATATATACCTATAAATAAAACATAAAATATAATAAATAAATAAATACATACATACAAATAAGGTCATGTTGACAGGAAATGTTCTTTAATTCGTCTCTTGAAGACATCTAACGATGTGCTGTCACGTATACTGTGAGGCAGAGCGTTCCAAAGCCTCACAGCGCGAACAGTGAAGGATCCATCATAACGGCTCGAAGTATGAGGAGGGATACGGAGTAAAAGAGATGAAGAGGAGCGACAGGGTTTGCCTCTAGGAACAAGGAACTCAAAGCGTTCCCTAAGATAATTTGGAGCGTTGGGATTGTGAAGAAGAGAGAAGAGAAAAGACAGAATATGAGCATCTCGACGCTGCCGAATTGGCAGCCACTTCAGCTGGCTCCGGAATTCAGACACATGGTCGTATTTCCGGAGGCCAAAAATGAAGCGGATGCACAGATTCTGCAGACGCTCGAGTTTGTTAAGAAGTTCCTCAGTCGCATCAAGGAAACAGACATCAGCATAATCTAAAAGAGGGAGAAGAAGCGACTGAGCGAGAGTAATTTTTGTTGAAAAAGGCAGGAACTTCTGGAGACGTTTGAGTGACTGAAACGAGCAAAAAACTCTTCTGCTTACTTCTGCAACGTGTGAACCCCAGGATAAATGACAGTCCATAATTACCCCCAAGTTCTTAACCGTAGAAGAGTATGGGATGGCAACGCTATCATATGAGACCGGTGGTGGAGAAGACAGCTTATTGAGGAAATATCTGCCACCAATAATGAGAGCTTGTGACTTGGCAGGATTGACCAGAAGCCCGAAATCCTTAGCCCATCGACTTATGTGTCCAAGATCATCATTGATGGCATCAATCGCTCTCGGAAGCTCTTCAAGTTTAAAGTGCTGATAAAGCTGCAAGTCATCTGCATAGAGATGGTAATGTGAAACTAGTGACTTAGTGATGGCGTTTATAAAAACGGAGAAAAGTAATGGAGAGAGAACGCCACCTTGAGGAACACCCGCAGCGAGTTCCCGCCACTCAGAGGAAACCTCATCAACGCGGACCGACTGTGAGCGACCCCGAAGATAAGAGCTGAACCACTCGACTGCAGAAGGAGATAAATTTAGTGAGGATAGGATACCCAAGAGGATGTCAAAATCAACTGAGTTAAATGCACTGCTAAAATCCAGCAAAACCAATACAGTTAAAAGCCCCTTCTCCATAGCCAGCCTGATGTCATCAGTAATTTTGATGAGAGCAGAAACTGTACTATGGCCAGGGCGAAAACCAGATTGGTATGGACTTAGCAGGCTGTTAGAGGAGAGATAACGAGAAAGTTGATTGTTGACAACACTCTCAAGGACTTTAGATAAGATGGGAAGTATGGATATAGGACGGTACTGAGAAACTGAGGATGGGTTGGAGACTTTGGGCAAAGGTAGCACATGAGCTTTCTTCCAAGCTGATGGAAAGGAACTAGTGAAGAGGGAATAATTGACGAGATGGAGAATGACAGGAATAATGATATTAAGGATAGGAAGGAGCATTTGTAGGTGAAGACCATCATCCCCTACAGCTTTTGTGGAGATGGATAGAATAGCACGTTTGATATCTCCCTCTGTAGCCGGGTGGAAAGAAAACGAAGTACATTTAGGCAAAGAAAGGTTTGAGAGGTACTTAATAGTAGACGATTTAACGTTGTCATCCAGCGTTACTGGTGACTTCGAAAAATGGTCATTAATTGTGTTTGGATTTATTTCGGGAGCGCTATCATTAGCGACCTTCCCGATACCGAAAGACTTAAGGAATTGCCATACTTGTGCTGTGTTGAAGTTTTTAATGGAGTTGTGAATATGGCGTCTCTTTGCATCTCTGCACAGACGACTGCAACGATTTCGTAACTGCTTGTAAATAGACCAGTTCTCCTCAGTTGGGTCCCTTCTGAATCGGCGCTTAGCCTTATCCCGCCTTCTTCATGGTTTTTGTAAGTAGATTTTCTTTGAACATTATTATTTTCTCGTTTTTATGTCGTATTTGAAAATGATAGGCTTAATTATTTTGTTTTCATGGTAGATGTTATATTTCTTTCTGCAGCCGATTATTATTGAACTGCTTCTTACTAGATTTTAAGACTGTGTTTAAAAAGTCAAAGACATCATTTTATGCGTCTTATTGTAATATTTGATCCTTATATTTATTGGATCCCAAATAACACTTGGAACGTTGGTTTCAAGTTTCGACTCATTATTTCAAGATAAAGTAAAAACTGCTGAGAACTAAAAATATGCTGCTTTTATAAACTAAAATATGTTTAAAAATAAAAGACTATTCAGACTCGTAGGCGTTGAATACAAAATTCAGTATATACACCCACATATAGTTAGCTACTAATTAGTTCATGTATAAATTGGTCCACGTTTTCGTTTCTCGTATGCTTTTTGCTTGCCTAGCTTTTAATAATTGTATTTTCATTAAAGAGGTAACATCCTATTAATAAGGTCTGCTGAAAATAGGTGTATATAAATACAGACTGAGGATCTAAGTCCAAAATAGATATTATAAAGCATAGGACAGTATCGTTGTATATAAAATGGCTTGAACTGTCCTATAGCTGTTTTGTTGAACTGACAAGAAATTGTCAAGGAACCATACCTTTTCCATTTAGGTATTATTAGTTATGCTTTAAAAGAATTTACTTATTATTTGTAAATACATTCCACTTGAATATTTTGAAGAGATTTTATACCAATTGTGCCTATACAAGAAGTAGCTTGTTGTTACAAACGTCTAGGTTCTAGAATATTTCTCGAGGCGTTTGGAAAGAGTTTGCAACAAACTTCGACTGGCTTGAGAAAATATTTACAATGCTGGGAATATTGTGTACTGTTATTTAACTAGTTTCAACTACTTTATAGACCGTAAGGTTTTAAAGATGGCTTCGTGGTTAGTTTTCGAAGAAATTAAATACTTTTATTCAGTTCTGCCGTAGATATTTATACTTATAGCTAATTGAAAGCGCATGTTCGTATCCCTAAGGAGTTTTACTAAAACGGGCTCAAATATAGATATACAACTCAGAAGTTAGTATTGAGCACTGAAAACTGGATACATTTAGTATTTACGTGAAGCAAAAAAATATGTCAGAGTTTCAATATTATTTTTAACGGATACATAATCAACTTTTTATATAGTTTGCATTTGGTTCGCGTTTTATTGATGGAAGGTAATTAAAAACGCTAATTATTCAAATTCAAGGACGTATCAATTAGTTATTAGGATTTTATATAAATCGAAATAAAAGACAGCTTTCAAACAAAAACGATTATACTTGTAAAAACAACTCAAACACGCGTTTGCTCACTTCAGTTTACAGGCACGAATACAGTTTTCTTTTTTTCATTATATGGGACCATTTGTGTTATATAAAGGTATTGTTTTACAAAGCATACTGTAAAATCATCCCACAACCGATTTGAGTTTTTTGTCCAAAGGTATTGATAAAATAGTGTTGTCAATTAGACCATTAATAAACTTACCACTAACGCGTTACAATAGACATTATTTCGATCCAAAAAACTATTTTACGTTCAAATGTGCGTAACTTTAGAAATTGATGAACGTGTCAATAGAAAGTTCTAAAAATCCATTATCTAGATTTTTCTATTTTTTTCAATGAACGCCGAACAAAAGGCCTGCCACACAATACATGTAACGTAACTGAAATTTCGTGAATATATGGAAAAGTAGGTGGTATCGATAAAATAATGGTGTCAAACCTATTACGAGGCTCGCTCACACATAATCAGTTTTCAGAACATTAACTCGATAGTGCTACGTCAGTAATTTCGACAGTGCACCTAGCCCTAAAATATATTCTCATTTAACCGTATTATATTTTCGTGCAGCATTTTATTTAATTAACAGCATGTTGTAATTTATACTTATAGGACTCCTATTTTTGGCAATGATATTAACTCTATGTCTTCTATTGCATTATTTCAAGAAATATTCTTTTATTACTATGTCTCGGTAATTTTAGCGTGATTGCCTATCCCACGTATAGTTTTTTTCACATTTCTAATGTTCATATGACTTAACTTTCAAACAATTAATTCAACTCAAATGCCAATAGCGTCAAAGCAATATTTCCTCCATAAAAAACAACACAAAAAAAGCCAATCAAAACTAATTAGATTATCACAACCTCTACCACAAAACCCTTCACTTCCCACGGCCATACAGTACCATACCCAATTCATTGCAGCAAACACTATAGAATATTCAATGTTGCAGCGCTTTGCGGAGGCTGCGAGCCTTTCACGACGAGGCTCTTTCATCAGGCCCTGACAAAGACGGAGTAATCCTGGGAAGTCCTGTTTTTAAAAAGAGCGTAAAAGGCCTTGCGCTGATTGTGAGCCGGGCCTTAATAGACCCAGCTGTGAAAGGGTTGAATAGAAGTTTACGAGGATATGTTTTGGTAGGACTTTTGTTTGGATCAGTTAGTGTTATACTTTTAATGTTAGAGATTAAAATTTGAGGTTATGGGAGAGGCCTACTGGCTTTAAAAAAACAAATGGGATTGATAGTACAGACAAAAAAGATAAAAGCACAATAAAAATGTCTGTAAAACACACGACATTAATCACACACATTTTCATAAACGGCTTTAGCGTAACCTCGACTTACAAGGGTGATTTAGCATTACGAAGATCAGTGTCTAAGGCAGACTGGCTGGAGTCTAGGTGAACAGAAATAAGCAAAAAGGTTACAGCGACGCTCGTAATGGGCAATATCAACGTCTAGAACCTGCGTTTGTCACAGCCAGGGAATATAAAGTAAGGTAAAATGCAGAAGAGCCACAGAATAACAAATGTACCCAGATTTACATAATCAGCTTAAATATTTCTGACGTTGGAAATCAGGCTTCCTCACTCTGTGGGAGCTGTACAATTTACGCTGGCTTTCTCGCAGTATTTTCTATAAAGCGGTAGATGGAAGATTTGCATTATAAAAATATATATTGGAAAGAACGCAATGCACATTATGTATTCAATATTGACGACAATCAGAAAACAGCGTAGCGCTAAAATACTACGCGATGCTACGGCGTAGTAATCATAAGCTACGCCTGCTACGTAATCGTAGCGAATATTTTGGTTGGACTGCTCTAAACTAAACAATGAGTATCTATGTAGTTTTTACTCAAATAATGTATGTTATTGTCGTTTCATTTACTTATCTCAAACTGCGGCTTATATCTGTACTGAGAAAGCATAGTTTTCTATGTAGACTAACGGCCAGTTTCTTCAAAAGTTAAAGTTAAAGTAATGTCTAAAGTTAAAGTAACGGTCAAATTCGTTTTTTCAAGGCTAAAGTGACAGCAAAATTCATAGAAAAATTGAATTTAACCGTTACTTGTACTTTAGACATTACTTTGACTTTTACTTTGGCTTTAACTTTTGATGAAGAAACTGGCTGAAAGTGAGGTAAGTATGGGAAGAAAATATTATCTAATAACTATACTTCTGTTATAATCTACATCATAACAATGGAATCAAAATACTAGGAGCAGATTTATAAGAACCGTCTCACAGTCAGTTGCGCAACGTTAGACTGTGAAAAGTTTGGATCATCAAGTTCTCTTTTAGGTACTATTTTTAGAGGTAGCCTACATTGTTGTATTAATATAAACCCTAAAAATGTTTAGGTTAAGCTATAAAAATAAAGGGGTTTATGGAGACATTTGTTTAAAGAAGCACTTGAGTTTTAAAATTTGTTTTTGGTTTTGAAGAAAAATTAGATTTGTAATGTGTCCTAATATTTTCACAACATTATTAAATTTTATTTCGATTTGGTTTCTGATACGCCAGAATATGAAATAGAGTAGTTAAATATTAAAATGTTAAGTGAATACAAAGATGAAATCAAATGTCATTTATCAAAAAGTCGTCTCATTTCATAATTATCCTTAAGATGAAAACCTCAGCAGACCATTTCTAATTTTCCATCATCTCACATCATTATGTAATTATTATCCGAGATCAAAGAGGGAGGTTCTCATTACGTATATTCAAAGGCTTCCGAAGCCATTGGAAAAATTCCATTGTCCTCAACATCTATCAGCTAATAAATGAAGTAACCTGTTACGAGATAGACCGGGAGCTTGGATAATAAAATCAGTACAAATAAGTTTCTCTGATAAAACTGTTAAAAGTAATTGCTAGTTTTTAATGGCAAACCAAATGACTGTTTTTATGTACTTATTATTAAAAATAAACCGGCCAAGTGCGAGTCGGACTCGCGCACCGAGGGTTCCGTACAAATCCTGTATAGATAAAAAGCGAGTCTCGCGCCAACCGCAACTTTCCACATAGATAGGTTCTGACTGCCATTGTGGGATCGATAGCAAAGATCAGATATAGTTATGGGAACTCCTTTACAATTTATAACGTAACCTTGTGTTGGAGCTTATTTTATTTTATAATATTTATAGGTAGTATATAGTAGCTTATTATATTTATAGGTGCAATGAGAATTCACTACTAATGGGATCTTTTATTTTTGAGGGACTAATCACCTAACGAGCCCCAGTTTCAGGTTTTTTTCGAAACTGCCTGACGACTTGTAACTGTCGAATTGTAACAACGACTGCTAGAGAGTAGGATTCGGGGCTGCTGGCTTTATGTTTCTAGAGCCTTGACAAAAGTGTAATTCTGTCCCTTTCTATGTTTTATAAAGTCGGCTTTATTTTATTTTGTAGCATTTTACAAACAAATCCAACTTCAAACATATAAAAACCGGCCAAGCGCGAGTCGGACTCGTGCACGAAGGGTTCCGTAAATTACAGTTAAATCAACCTATCTCAAAAACTATAAGAGATACTTTGATCAAACCAAAAATCGTTGAAAGAGTTAATTAGCATGCATCACCTCTATTTTTTTTAGAATTTTATACCCCGTTGTTATAAAAATAGAGGGGGGGGGACATACTTTTTACGACTTTGAGAGCTGATATCTCAAAAACCGTTCACTTTAAGAAAAATGTTTTTTAGAAAACTTTATATTATTTTAAAAGACCTTTCCATTGATACCCCACACGGGTATGTACATCGAAAAAAAAATTTCATCCCTCAGTTACATGTATGGGGGGCCCCACCCCCAATTCTTTTTTTTACTATTTAGTGTCATATTTTTGTAGCGGTTCATACAACACATATTCCCATCAAATTTCATCACTGTAGTACTTATAGTTTCCGAGTAAATCGGCTGTGACAGACGGACAGACGGACAGACGGACAGACGGACATGACGAAACTATAAGGGTTCCTTTTTTGCCATTTTGGCTACGGAACCCTAAAAAAGCAACAAGAAAACAAAAGCAAGAAAGAAATTAAAAAGATGTTAGGTGCATCGGTCTAGAAGTCGGTGTCTAGAGGATGCATCTATATTTATTTTACCACCGAGATCTAGACCGATGCATATAAACAGTTTTCTTGTTGTTTTTAGAAGTTGTTTTTTTTTTTTGTAAAAAGTTTTTATTTTTAACTTTTGTGAAAAGTTCTCGTCAATACGAATAATATAAGCCCAAACACGACGTTACTAAATCATACCGTTGAGGAGTTCTCTCGACTTTCTCACGTCTCCATCATCAAGGAAGCTCTAAACCTTCACTGTTTGATAGTATCACCAGACATATATCTGAGAATCAAGTTTTAATCCTATGCATGCCTACAATTTCTGATAGTTGCCCTCGATTTCTCAGGATTTCCATCATCAGATCCTGACCAATGGAAATAAACGGCGAGTATACTCTTTTACTACAAAGAAATGATTTCTCAAATCCGTCAAACTTGGTCGTTTAAATTCCCCATTGAAATGAGGAAAATACTTGATTTGATTTGATAATATTTTAATATTTTATGTAACTTCAAATTTATCATTTTCGCAATTTTTCCTTTATCTGTACTATATAACGTTGCTTCTTGCGGAATTTCAAGATTCTGAGTTCACAGGAAGTACCTTGTAGGTTTTGATTCCCTAGCGTGTGACGGAAATTCGTCTAAGGTGTCGGTATAACTGCTGTATCTTTTGATCGCGTTAACTTAGATGTTTGATTTTTTCACTGCCTAAAGGGACAATAGACCTAGGTATTTGGTATAAATTTCAATTTGATACCTTTATTCGTTCGTGAGAAATAAGGTAGTAAGTTTCATTTTATTAAAATATTTTTTTTTATATTATATAACTAAAAAAATGAGATTTTCGTAATTTTTCCTATATTTGCATTATGTGACAATGCTTCATGCCAAATTTCAAGACTCTAAGTTTACGGGAAGTATCCTGTAGGTTTTGATTCCTTTGCGAGAGTCGAAAATTTGTTGAAAATATCGACATAATCGGCTGTATCTTTTGATTGGCTTGGCTTAGAAGTTTGATATTTTCACAGCTTAAAGGGACAATAGACCTGAGTACTTCATGTGAATTTCAGCTTGATACGTCCACGCGTTCTTGAGATAAAGGGTCTTGACAGACAGACAGACAGACAGACAGACAGACGGACAACAAAGTGATCCTATAAGGGTTCCGTTTTTTCCTTTTGAGGTACGGAACCCTAAAAACAGCAAAAAAACTGTAAAGGTTCCTACTTCTGCAAAATTACGGAATTAGAAAAGGGGTAGCATTGGCAATATAAAAAATAATATAACAAAAATCAACCAACCTCTCAAAAATCAGGATGTTGTCAGTTCAACTGTACTTTTTTACTTGTGGTAATAATATTATTTTTAAGGTTACTGATGCTTAGCTTATTAAAGGTATGCTAGCGTTGTCCCTACAATTACTCAGACACCAACGTCAGAACAGAAAATAAGAGAAGGCTTCGTTACATTGCCATTTCCCTTACAAATCCATCTTAAATCCTTGTATACAATCCCATAGCAAATAATAATAATACCCTTAAACAAAAATTAGACCTCCATTTAGCTTCACTCAAACTAAATCTAGTCTCTCGTACTATCCCGTACGCTCCATTGTGTCTGTGCTGTGGCTTCCGACGTTATTGTCATTTTAAATTAAACATTATCCTCCGCCCTTAGGCGAATATTGGTAGCAACTTGACGTAGTCCCAAAATGAGGACTTTGCATTTTAGCTTCAAAATATTTAACCTGAATACAAGATGTGAATTATTTTGGTAGACAGCGAACGCCTGTGATTGTGTACATTTTTGTTATGCAGGTACATAAGTATTTTGTTATGTACAGAAGTAGGCATATACTTAGATTTTCTTGTGAGCAATTTAAACTGTAAAATTATGAGTGCTAGTCATTTTCAGTAACTTGAAGAAACTTAATACTATTAATTGAATTCATCTAAGAAAAGGCTGCCTTACATTCAGCCGTCGTAAGGGATAGTCGTCTACGTTTTATATGACATAAATACATAGGTGAGGCCTGAAGGAAAGATTCCACCGGTGTGTGTCCATTGTATACACAAATCATTAATTAACCTGTTTTATTCGTTCTTGGAATCCAAATTGCCAAAAAAATTGCGTGTTTACAATTATAAAATATCCACGACATAGCACCATTGTGTGTATCACCCTTATATTATGTGTCACCCTTATAATATAATGCATGCGAAACATTTTCTTGGAATCTCATCTCACAACAACTTTTCTAACATTCACACCAAGAAACAATCTTTAACCGTTAACGTAATCTGTTACGTGTTTCGTACTTGACAAACCAAAAACCGACACTCAACCATTAATCAAAATTCGTTGACCTAGAGGTCACTTATCAAGCATCAACAGGGTCACTATAAACACCTTATCTTCCCCATTAAAGGAGCAGGCTGTACGATGGTATTTTTATGGTCCCCGTAAAACATTCAACGGTATTAGTCCCCGAATATCAGGTAATATGACTTTTACTGGCCCATGAAAGTAGGTTAACGTTCAAAATAATACTCGGGCCGGTGGTTAAAACTGTTGACATGGGTTGATCTGATTGTTTAGTAGGCAGATTTTGTTAGGTTTATCGAAGTTTGATTCTGGACCTATGATTCTGGTGTATCTGGGACTAATGTTAAAGCTAGTTGACGGTGTGATATTTTTGGGAAACAAAGCTTACTAACTAACTAACTTAGAAAATATTCGACAAATTAATATATGTTGTGTTTATTTAGCCTAACCAGGTAGTCGTGTTAGCCCAAAAAAGTCCTTTTCTAGACGAATGCCTACCCCAAAGTTCAATACTTTAAGTAAGTAGTACCTACAGGGGTCTTAAAAGCGCCTAGGGTAAGGTAGCTGCTGCATTTCTAAGCACAACTCTCCTACTTTTTTCCCACCAGAATGAAAAGCCAATCAAAACGCCATCACTTATTAACCTCGCTTCGTTCAATTCCATAACTTGTACCCATATAATTCATCAGCTATGAAGTAGCAAGGACCGGCCGTACCTTCCCTCATGAATTCTGCATGAGTTTTGACTGGGAGCGCACGACGATATTATGTGCGCGCGAACTCATGAAAGTTAGATAGACAAGTGGACGGTATGGGGTACCTATTGGTCATGTATCGTGAGGCTTTTATGGTTATGAACATTGATCTTGTAGATACTAATCTACAAGTGGCGTGGTTAGGTAATTGCGTAAGGCTGTATTCAGTTTTAAAATCTTTGAACTCTGAATCTCTTTACTATGAAAGTGTTTTCCAGAGACTGCAATGGTGCTAAGTTGCATACACCATTTTTCTGGAGCCTTGACTTTTAACTCACGATTTTAGTATTACCTGGAATGAACAAAACCTGAATTAGAATCTGGTCGAGTGCTAATTGAAAGTAATTTGAAAATTATCATATTTAACATGTTCACAGACAGCTACTTTTATTTATTACGTATACTTATTAGATAGCCCTATACACAGCTGTAAATGACATTGTTATAAAGTTTCAACAAAAAACGTTGAGTTGCCTGAAAATACTCCAATTTATGCACATCTGCAAACCATACGTGAACTTGTTTTCTCTGACAGTAACATGCAAAATGCAGTTTGCAATTCATACTTGAAAACCTGTCTGAGTCAGTGTACCTACATGTCTGGCTATAGTTGGATTATCAAAGATCGAATGCCAAAATTCAATTCGCAAAATTGTTTCTGAAAAGTATTGAGTAATCTTCAGGTATAGATGTTTTATGTCTTTTAAGAGCGTGTGATCCATACTTGTGTGTGTAAGTAAGTGTACATGCAATATGGCTTTGTATGTGTAAGCTCGGGAGCGCTCAGTAGTGGTTGAGTCGCCGAGTACTACAACAACAAGGTTCAAAGCATGACTTGGAATTTAGTATGATGCCAAAGCATGATAGATTTATATAAGTACGCTATTATTAACTCCGACATCCCATAAATACACTCATGTATTCACAAGAAAACGATAATATATTTGTTCTGAAGCCTCATAAAGTTCAAGTTGAAATGACGTCATTAAAACTTGTTTGTCTACCCAACATTTGTGTTTTATTTAGATTTATTACGCGATTAGAGCGAGACAAAGTACTTTAGGATACTTAAAGCCAGCCAAATTCCATCGAAACTTTTGACCCGATATCAGCTTTGTGTTAAATTGAATAAACTCGTCGTAATTGAGATTAAAATCCTTATATAAAAATAGTTCGGACTGACTGATGCTTAGTGAATTGAGAGCAAATGTTCGCTAGAAGTTTAAGTCGTTTTAGTAATAAAGTCGCGGCTACGAATGGAGGGGAGTCGAAATACGACTTCAAAACTTCATTCTGAAGCTATTTTCTTAATTCGCACTTTAAAATTCGGATTAGCTATTGTCTGTTGAATTCGGAAATGTTTGAATGTCTGTTTCTGAATTTTATGTTCCAATTATTTTTTTTATTCGTTAAATTAGACTTCGAATTAAATTAGGAAAGAGATAAAAACGTTAAGTTAATATTTCTATTAGAAGCCTTGTTACTAAGACAACTTTAATAGAATACCTAAAGTTGAAAGATAAAATGTGTTCAAAAACCCTTTATCCTAAATATACTTGACTAAATAGCGTTAATAGTGACAATAAAACCTCCGCAAGCCGTCCTGACATCTTTATCTGTCGTTGTTTACACAAACACGCACAAAATGACAAACTCCAACGAGTTCATGACTACTATCAATCCCTACTGTTATGTGATAAACGCAAATACTTAGCACTAGTATGTGTTTTTGATTGTTTGTTTTGGATGTAAAGAGAATTTATTTTACTAAGTATTTATTTTGTGGGTGATTTTGTTTGTTATGTAAAAACAAAAATATTTGACGACCTCGTGGGTGCAATGATCACCATACTAGATTGCCGAACTGATGGTCCCGGGTTCGATTCCTGGTACGGGAACATCATAAGTATGATGAGTTTGGAAATTGGTTTCGATTTGACAAGAAACCCGAACGCTCCGTTAGTTCTAGTAACTGATTACGTCCACTAAGCCTACAAGAAGACGCCTGACCTACCTTCCTTATGATATCTGTGCTATCTTTCCTTCCACTGTGGTTTCAACACATGTCATTCATACAAAACACCGCAGCGCATTATAAGAAATATATATATTGATAAATAAAATACTTCCATAAAACCTTCGAAACAGCCTGTAAATAATAAGTGCGTGGTTCAGCAACAAGTATAAAACATTCAATGCATTGCAGATATTGATAGATGAAACTTGCTGCAAGTTTATATTGTTAGCAGTTCCCCTACTGTCTACCCACCTTACCTATATAAACGGGTGACAGTCCTGCGACGGCCCATTTGCTCGCCGGCTGTCCACCGATATACTTCTAAGTGTTTTACGACCATATTGTTGATTTGTCAGCTTTCACGTGAGTCATTTTGTGTGTGTTAATTACTAATCACTCTGTAATTACATTCTGTTATCCTATGTGTTGATTGTTTGAAGTTTGGTTACCTTACTCTTTTAGTTGAATAATTGATGTTAAAAATAAAGGTTAGTTTTACTACAATTGTTGTTTTTTTTTAACTTTATTGTGCTTCTGCATCTTAGATCAGAAGTGGGATAAAGGATTCTAAATAGTTAAGCCCACGAACCAAACTGATAACAAATCTACCTACATTTGTTTTTGATTTTTGTTTGTTCGCATTTTTATTGTTCTTTTTCTTGTGGTGATAAAATTCTCGTAATGCCGAATTCTAAAAAGTGTACACAAAAGGGCTCGCGTGATCGCACGCGCAGTAGGTCACCAAATCGTTCGCGTAGTCGTTCAAAACGCGAATCTCGCTCTCATGATCGGAATCAAAGACGGTTAACCTCTCGATCGAGCGCACGTGACAGATCACGGACACCGTCACGTAACGTTTCTCGCGATGATAGGACTCCTTACGTATCACCGCGTAAGTCTAGATCACGATCCAAACATACATCGGGCCGCAATCGTCCCTCGCGTGATAGATCTCGATCCGTAACTCCAAGGGGTAATGATAGGCATATGCACCGTCACCAACAAAATGATAAACGTAGGTCAAGGTCAATCGGGCGATGTGATAAGAGCGACCCCACGTATTCCCGCCGCCGTAACAACGGGAGCAGGTCGCGTTCAAAATCGAGGGACTCTCGTGATCACCGATCTTCTCACCGACGTTTTCAAGATAGGACGCCAAGTAGGGACCTTGTTATGGCTTCCAACGACACGCTGCCACAATCGACAGACATTACTGGCAACGCATCCAATCACGTAAACAATTACTCTCAACCTACCGCATCAAGCGTTCAATCGTCTGAGGCATCTACCCTCACTCAAGCATTAATACTCGCACTAAAATCGGTACAACCGAACCGATCACAGAGTTACTTCGTATCGAACTTCGACCCATCTATTCACAACATTGATGCATGGTTTGAGGAAGTAGAACGCGCCAAACAAAGTAACAGTTGGAGTGATTACGAATGCCTGTCTCGAGTTGCCTCTTGCCTTAAGGGTGACGCACGCGTGTGGCTCTCTGAGTGGGTTACAAACGATCGGACGTGGACCAATTTTAAACGTGAGTTTAAGTCTCTTTGTCCCAATAAACTTGACTTTGCGAATATTTTATTCGAGGCAATGAAATCCACATCCGATGGTTACCCAACCTATGCAGAGTATGCACGCCGAATCATTTTACGACTACGAATGATTCCTGGCCTCAGTGACGAACTTCGTACTTTGATAGTTATCCGTGGAATAGACAACCCACAAATAAGAGCTGCAGCTTCAAATGCTGATCTTAACCCGGAAAATCTCGTGTCATTCCTATCGATTTACACCAAACCTTCTAAGCTTAGGCCCGGTTCACAATCTCAGCATTCGTTCAGGAAGCCTTCCTCACAGGATAATAAAAATGTTTCCACTGTGAAATGCTTTAACTGCGGTAGGAAAGGACACAGGAGTCGCGAATGTCGAAGTAAACCAAAAACTAAACAACCACCGGTAACCACGCCATCAAATACTAACAGTGTAGTTTGTGCCTTTTGCAAAAAAACGGGTCACTCAGAAAACATGTGCTTTGCAAAAGAACGTTCCGAGTCACATAATAAACACAAAGTAAATTTATGCCAATCGCGGCATTCTAAGAATAACGACGTCGTCGCAGCGGTCATATGTGGTGTTCCCGTAGACGTATTAATAGATAGTGGCGCATCAAACATATCTCTCATATCCTCCAACGTATTGAGGTACCTTCCCTGCCAACCGAAGCTAAGACGTTGCGTACTTAAGGGCATAAGCGACAAAGAAATTGTGTCCGACTCTTACATTACAGTTAACCTAGAGTTCAAGAACATTTCTATTGAAGTAGACCTAGTAGTAGTGCCTTCGAATTGTATGAATCATCCAATAGTTATAGGTACAGATGTACTCAATCGAGACGGAGTTACATACGTTCGGACGAAAGACAATCAATACCTAATGCATGGTTCTGAGGTGGTCTTTCCCCTTAACTCAGTGGAGCCTTCCACTGCCAGTCAATCCGTAAATACCCCACTTTTAGGTAATGACCTTAGTAGTCTGATGGCTGTGATTAGTGAGTTCTCGGAGTTTTTAATAACTGGAACGGCCTCAACAACTGTTAAGACTGGTGAGATGGATATTAAACTCACGAGCAACATACCAATCGCTTATAGGCCTTATAAGTTATCGTATCAAGAAAAATTAAAAGTACGCGACATTACTAACGACTTGTTAGAGAAAGGCATTATTAGGAAGTCTCAATCCTCATACGCTAGTCCTATAATTTTGGTCAAGAAGCGCGATGGCTCCGACAGGCTCTGCTTTGATTTTAGAGCTCTTAATAGGATCACGGTAAAAGACAGATACCCTCTCCCTTTAATAGACGACCATATTGATCGGTTGGGAAACTACAAATTCTTCTCCAGTCTCGATATGGCGACCGGATTTCACCAAATCCCTATAAAAAGGAGTGTATCCATCTCACAGGCTTCGTAACACCGGAAGAGCACTTTGAATATTTGAAAATGCCTTATGGCCTTGCTAACTCCCCCATAGTCTACCAGCGAATAATAAATGAAACGTTGCGTAGCTTTATCAACAAAGGTAATGTTTTAGTTTACGTAGACGATGTACTCTTACTAAGTAATTCTATAGCCGAGGGAATAGAACTCCTACATGACGTGTTACTCACCCTCACTGAGGCAGGTTTTTCTGTTAACCTAAAGAAATGCTCATTCCTCACGACTGAAGTCGAGTACTTAGGTAGGGTAGTAAGTGCAGGTCAGGTAAAGCCGAGCCCTAGGAAGGTGGAAGCCCTAGCAAACACCTCCCCTCCGGAAAACGTCAAGCAGATACGTCAGTTCCTAGGACTGGCGGGGTACTTCAGACGGTATATCAAAGATTACGCAGTTAGGACGGCGTGCATTGCTCAGTTGACTAGGAAGGGAGTCAAGTTTTCATGGGGTCCTGAACAGGAAACGGTTCGTCAGGAAATAATTCATCACTTGACTAACGCACCGATACTCGCCATTTTCGACCCGAAACTACCAACGGAAGTTCACACGGATGCTAGTAGCTTAGGTTATGGCGCTGTAATGCTTCAAACTCATTCTGATGGGAAAAAGCATGTCGTATCCTACTTTAGTCAAGCCACAAGGGGTGCCGAGAGCAGGTATCATTCCTACGAGCTTGAAACACTCGCAGTAGTGAAAGCTCTGCAGCATTATCGGCACTATCTCGTAGGAATCAGATTTGTCATTGTTACTGATTGTAACGCGCTGAAGTCAACAGAACGGAAGAAGGACTTGATCCCTCGGGTAGCACGGTGGTGGGTCTATCTGCAAGATTTTGACTTCACCATCGAATATCGCAGGGGCGTCCTCCTGCCGCATGCTGACTACCTCAGCCGCAACCCACCGGCAAGTGTTAACCAGATTTCAAGACCTCGAAATTGGGCACAAATTGCTCAATCGGCTGATGACGAGACTCTAGAACTCATAGAAAAACTTCAGAGAGGCGAACTCGATTCTAGCCGCTATGTAGTACAGAACGACATATTGTATTACCGCTACACACCTGTTGGCGGAGAATCGAGATTACTGTGCTTTGTTCCAAAAGGACATCGTCTTAGTCTATTGCGTGTGTTTCATGACGAGCATGAACACATCGGGGCGGATAAGACGATGGACCTTATTTTAAAACATTTTTGGTTTCCGGGGTTACGACAGTTTGTCGTGAAGTACGTCGCGCACTGCTTAATTTGTATATCGCATAAGCGTGTCCCACGTGGTCCATTACAAAATATTACCTCGTGGGACAAACCAGACATCCCATTTCATACGGTACACATAGATGCCCTTGGTCCTCTCCCAATGTCGAATGGATTTAAATTTATTCTCATACTTGTAGACTCATTTACAAAGTTCTGTCAGCTATACCCTATTAGTCGACAAGACGTTACAGAACTTAAACGCGTCATCACTCAAGCAGTCGCATTATTTGGCGTACCGACGCTTTTAGTCACAGACAAAGGCCGAATGTTTGAGTCGACCGAATTCGTAACTTGGATTAACGACTTGGGATGTGATTTACACTACATCACACCCGAGATGCACCACGCGAATGGTCAAGTGGAAAGGTACATACGAACCATACTTAATATGGTTAGGATTGAAGCTAACCACAAAAGTACGTCCTGGTCTACAGTGCTTTGGAAGCTCCAGTTGGTGATCAACATCACCAAGCAAAAGACGACACAAGCGTCGGCTCTAAACCTACTTATCGGCACCGAGTCTACTACCCCAGTAATACGTTCTTTAATTAGAGATGTTGCAGCACAAGAATCAAGGCCCAATCGCGAAGCCTTACGGGAGTTGTCCAGGAGTCGCGCTCACCAACTACTTCGAGAGAACCAGGCCCATCAAGATGAGATCGTCAACCGGCACCGACGTCCACCGCGAGAGTTCAACCTGGGTGACCTGGTTTTCGTGATCAAGTACTCTCAATCCACCGGAAAATTGGACCCGGGAATGCGAGGTCCGTACAAAGTTGTAAAGATCTTGCCGAGTGGACGCTATGAATTAAAGTTACTGGCTGGCAGTTATGGAAAAACCACGCAAGCCGCAGCACAGTTCATGGTGCCCTGGCGGGGTGAGTGGTGCCCTGAGACATGCGCTGCGTTCTTTGAGTGTAAGTATTCTTATTTTATAAAACCTGCTATTTCATTATTTACTTGTTCATGTCTGCACTTTGTGCATAGTTGAACTCCCCGTGTCTGCACATGGTGCATAGTCGGGGTATAGTGTAATCTTCCGTTTCTGCATATATTGCATAGTCGGAATTCCCGTTTCTGCACATGGTGCATAGTCGGGATAGCAAAGGTTGCCAATTATCCGTTTCTGCACTGAGTGCATAGTCGGAACTTATTTTTGTCCGTATCTGCACGCTGTGCATAGTCGGGCCTAGCTACGCTGTTATGCTGCTTAACTGACTTCAACTCGAGCCTGTCCGGGGAGCAGTCATCAGCCGCCGCCATGAATCGCGTTATGAGTAAACAGGAATTCAGAGGCCTATTTTAATTGTTAATGCTAACTGCGAGATGAATGTGAGAACAAAGCGAGAATGATTTATTTGAGATGATGTATGAATTAAGTGGCTGGTAGTCATTGAAAGGAGAGAGAATGAAGTGTATGTGTTCCAGTCTATCTCAACTATATGCTAATCTCAACCATATTTCACAGATAACGAAACTAACGATTTAGAAGCTGACGCTGGCGGTCAGATCACCATGAACCAGCCCGCTCAAGAAGATGAAGTGCCTGCGCAAGCTCGTGGAACAGACGTCGGACCATCCACGTCTGGCGGAACAGCGGGACCATCCATGCCTCTATTGGACGACGACTAACCCTGTTGGAAGACGCGGTCAATAAGAGTTGAGGACAACTCTTCATCAGGAGAGGCCGTGTTAGCAGTTCCCCTACTGTCTACCCACCTTACCTATATAAACGGGTGACAGTCCTGCGACGGCCCATTTGCTCGCCGGCTGTCCACCGATATACTTCTAAGTGTTTTACGACCATATTGTTGATTTGTCAGCTTTCACGTGAGTCATTTTGTGTGTGTTAATTACTAATCACTCTGTAATTACATTCTGTTATCCTATGTGTTGATTGTTTGAAGTTTGGTTACCTTACTCTTTTAGTTGAATAATTGATGTTAAAAATAAAGGTTAGTTTTACTACAATTGTTGTTTTTTTTTAACTTTATTGTGCTTCTGCATCTTAGAATATTATATTTACATCTTGCAGGCTTCTTGGGGAAACAGCTGGTTCCTATTAAATTCATTATTCATTTGATAGCTATAGCTTTAAAGAAATCTGCCTCATTTTGTAGTCTAGTTTGAGAACGAAAGAAGATGGATAACTGTTACTACAGTAGTGATTGTAAATTTTGTTGCTTGATTTGGATATTTTAATTGCTTCTGATTTTGATGGGGCTACGTTTTATAATAAAAAAGCTAGGTATATAAAATCATCTTGTGTATGCGCGTGTACTTTAGATCATACTTGAATTAGCTTCTTGTAATATCGTAATATACAAATATTTTACGGTTGTCTGAAAGAGATCGCTTTTAAGGATAAGACCGCATTTTTTCATGAACCATTTTTTAAATTTACGTATTTTCGTGCACATAATGACAGTATACATTTCTAAGTATATTTTAGTGGTAAGAAAGTGTTATGTTAATTATAAATTTATTAACTTAATAGTTTGCATTTCAAAGTTAATTATTGTGGCGACTACAGCCAAAATGACAATACACTGCTTTAAAATGTATTAACCGTTTAAAACCACTACATTACTCACAGCAGCCATCACACAGCATTGTATTTATTTCCAATTGCAATGAACAAATCCATCAAAGCATTACTCAACAGGCTATATCACTGTATTGTACATTCTCGTATATTATGGTAGGTCCACACGATACTGACTTTAAGTTTGGACAAATACCTCGATGGCGTAATGGTTACCATGTCGGACTGCCGAACATGAGGTCCCGGGTTCGATTCCCGGTTGGGACGATATTTGTGTGATGAGCATGCTTGTTAGCCGTGGTGTGGGTGTTATGATGTGTAGGTATAATGTAGTTTATCAAGTTAATTAATATCTTACCATGGGGCTTACCGGTCGTATGTGTAAAAAGAAAAAACACTACGAATTTAAAGTCAAAATATGTATCAAGTCTGTGTAAAAATCTGCAGTCTTTATGAAAATGTTATGACAAGATCTGTTCTTTACACAGTAGTCGACTTTACACAGAATTTTGTATGCACCGATTTTTGCGTAGACAACAAAATACTATGAAAGTTGGTATCGTGTGGACTCACTATTACGGGATTACAAACGAGTTTGTTCAATGTATTGCTATTGAAGATGGCAATGAACAATAAAAATGTGTTTGAGTGTTGGCTTTTTTTAGATGAGATAAAATAACGTAAGAGTAGAGATATTTTAATGTAGAAAAAGGCGACATCCATACCAATAATCTTTGCATACATTTCAATTAACTCAGTCTATTTGTATCCTATATTCACTTGCTTGAGGCATCTAGATTTATTTGATTGCATCTACCGTAAATACTTTTCAACTGTTTAAAAAGTGAATACAAACCGACATTCACATTACTTACAAGTGGTAATTAAAAAAGATTATGTAATTTTGGGTTTAAAGCACTTAGGTACGTATGTACATTGTTATTCACTGCACTTCAGGAATGTTACGAACATTCACCTAACTACAGTGACACCATAATCAAGCCTACACTACGAACATAAACAGACATAGAAGGCTTTAATTTAAGGCGAAGTGTGTCGCGAGTCCCATGGAAAGCCGATTTTAATGACGGCCACTATCATGGAAAACAAAATGACTAGTGGAGGTGCCATAACGGAAAATCTCCAAAGAAAGTAGAGCGCCGAAATACGAGTGTGCGGGGGATAAGGAAAGAGAATCTTCGCCTTCTTGGGAATCGATATTTTTTTGTAAATCCAGAAATCGTTGAATATAAGAACCTAAACGCCTCGTTAGTTCACTCGTAACTGATTGTTTTGGTCGTGCCCACTGTACAAATTTGACTTGGAAGAAGGCGCCTGACCAACCTGCATATGGCATCTCCGGTCATCTTTCCTTATTCCGAGGCCACTATCTACGTCGGTGTGCGTGAGGGATAGTTCCGTTTTATATGTCTTTCACGCTTCGAGCACGTAATTTGTCTTACTTTTAGTGTTCCATTTCAATGTTAGGAGTTGGGTTGGGGCTTTTGTTTTTTTCAATCACGATAAACAGTTTTTTTAGACTTTGTAAGAGGTAAGTTATTTTTTGTAAAAATAAATCATGGACTAAAATTACCAATATTATTTATACATAGTGCAGAAGATTCACGACGTAATAAAATGTTTTCAGCCATAGAAATAGCTAGCTATATACTTCCAAAAATACCCCAACGCAATGCTATTAAAAATCAATAAATCAAACAATTGAAAATAATGGCTACAGCTGATTCAGAGTAGATTTAACACTGGTTTGCTTCAGTTCATTTAATTATTACGCTTCACGCACTGTGGAGCAATCGTGAACCCGTATTTGAATTTAAAATTTACGTTTTACGAATAATATTATATTTGAGCACTAAGAGAAATGTGTTCATGTTTCTTTAGAACTTATTTTCTGAAAGGCTTAACCTTAGTCATGTATGAAATTTTCAGTCTCCTTCAATAGACTTATCTAACTTCGTAAGATAGAAAAAAAAAACTTTCATAGTAGAGAGACAAATATGCGATTCGAAAATGATGATTAATCACGACTTCTGGAGTATTTTTACAACGTTTTGACGAGAAGGTGCCCTAATTTTGACCCTTGATAAATCTATATTGCAACATTAATTACCATTTTACCAACGATTGTAGAATTGAAAGAAATTCTATTTGAAATAATATAATGAATAAAATCAGTCAGTTCATTGACCCAAATACATTTGAAATATCTAGTAAGGTCTGAGACAAAGCTATCGTCTCTCTATTAGCTAAGTAAACGGGAGCCACAGAAGAATCCAGCCAACCGTTGCTATTTGACAAAAGATGGATAAAAATGTCCACTGTGCATAATGCAATCAACGCAACTGGGTGAAAACTGACAAAGTGTGAGTAGATCTTACGGTCTAAGGGTTCCGTAATGGTTTTATTATCGAGTTGCAATATTGTTTGTTGTGTAGAAGTTCGCTTATACACACACATATATTAACACTTGAATTATACATTTGAACGCTATATATTTTTTTGTGCTAGTTATTTTAGCGGCAAAAATCACCATATCACGGTTCATGAGTAATATTCTGGTTATTGACAGACGGACCAACGCGTTAGTCGTGACAAATAGAAAGATAGACATCGGAATCCAAACAATAGGGTTTTTACCCTTTACGAACGGAACCCTAAAAAATACTGATAATACTTCGCAAGTTTCCGACTGAACTTGTTTAAAATATTCAGAGATTCATTTATGAATTTACGCCATGCTTTGGAGTTCCTGGCTGCGGAAGCTTCCACTCTTCAAAGTTGCATCAGCATCAGGTATTCATGTGTTATCCTTTGTCATTTCGGAAGCATTTTATTTATTTATCGTACTGAATAGATGTACGCGCTCATATACATTTTATAGAGATGACGAGTCTTTATTAAAACAGGCCTTTCAGAAATGTTGTTATTCACCTGTGGACTTGTCGTCTGCTCAGTTAACCAACTCCGAATAAAGAGGGGGTTCTGTATTTGAGTCATGGTTATTTAATTCCTGTTTAAGTACACATTTACATAGACTATGTAAAATGAGTTTAGTCTAATAAATTATCTTATAGAGATACATTAAAGTTCAACATCGTTGAGGCTTCTAAAAGTCAAAGTTGATACAACCCACTTATGTTAATTTCCACATAAAACTAGAGATCAAAGAATTATATTTCCTTTTAGTGAAACGAAATTAGAGTTTGGGACTCGCAAAAATTCTACTGGACACTGGTTTTTTCTGTTAGAAAATAATTCTCATTAGTATTCCGGAGTTTTGGAACTGTGCCCGAGCGGACTGAAAAAACTCCACTTCTATTACACAGGACTGAATTCCGCTGAAATACGAACCTAGAATAGCTTATACGTTCTATTATAATGGAATATTAGAAATGGATTTAGAATAATAACTTGTCATATATTATGACAAATCGAAAATACTACAATAGATGTAAGTTAGTTTCGATATTCCACAGACATAAATCTCAAGAACAAATGGTTCAGCATGAATAACTTTAAAGGTAATAAAAGGCGATATTATGAAAAACTTGCTCTTTTAGCAGACACAGTTTCTTAAAATTAATTTCATACATAATGCTGTGCTTCGGTAGAATTTCTTTTCACATCTAGGTTGGACTTTTCAACATTAAATTTTATTAAACGTTGAGCGTTCCTATCTTCTCAATTTTCTTGAGTTTTTCCGCACAAAGGTTAGGGGGATGCGTGAAAAAATATTTATAGAATGTTTACTTTTCTTGTAAGATAAAAAATAATTAAGTTCATCTTTGTAAGCGTACCAAATGTTCCTGATACAATAATGAAACCTACATCTGAGCCATGTCATAAAGTACACGAATTTTAGTTTCGACACAAATAGAACTGTTACAAAAAATAGAACCGAAAATATACTGTAAAATTATAATTTACAGCATTCTTATCAATTTAACATCTAAAGGGCTTACAAACTTGGCGCTGGTCCAAAAGATATCTATCGCTGGCGAGCATAAAAAATGCTAGAACTGGAACACTGAAGTACTGAACTCTAGAGACTATAATTACCCATTTGAAGTTAGCCACGAATGTTGGCCTAGTAACTCGAGTAACTGTAACATTTTGTCTGATTAAACCCGCCTTTGTCTTAAGCCATCAAAAGATATGCATTGACTATGCAAGTAATATTCTTTGGTTTTAGGATTCCATAGCCAAAAGGAAAAAACATCCAATAATTTAGATTCTGCTGTCTGTCTGAGATAGTGAGTTACTTAAAATTCATACTGATGATGTTTTCTAGTCGCTTTACTGACAAATACTATTTATATAAGGAATGAAAATAATTTTAGGGTACTGCCGTACCTCCAATACAAGGTTGTTTCTTTTGCCGTTTTTTCTCGATATTAATAATGGTACGGGACCCTTGGTGCGCGAGTCCTTGCTTCGCTTTTTTTGCTTTTTTCTGTAGAAAAGAGGTTTTTATCAAACGCCTGGTTACAGTTTGCTATGGCGGATTTTCTTGCAGTTAATTGAGACTGCGGGTTCGTGATTAAGTTGTAAGTTGATAAGTACTATAATTCTTTAATAGGTGTCTGTTTTGTAATGAGAATGTTCGTTTATATGTGGTATTTATTCCTATGTTTTTGTAAGCTATTGCTGATCAGTGGTGTGGTATGAAAATTACGTTGTAGGTATTTGAGATGAACAAGTGAAGCATCAATGGTCTAGGCTGAATATACTACTGATGAGCTCTTAGGCAATGTATGAAGTAAAACCTAAGGCTATGGTTGGTTATTTACACCAAACTTTAGATCCACAAACACCACATCAGTGTACGAAGGTGCAAGCGTGGTGTTTAATACCCGCTTAAACTTATTAACAAGAACAGCATAGCAACCAAATTTCTCCGTCGACAACTATTAAAGCTTATCTTAATGAAAGGAAAATTCAATTTCCAATCTAATGGCGCAATGAAATAATAATCTCGTCGATAACCTGCCTTTAAATTCGCAATTTTTCCTCAGATAAAAGTAATACGTGGTGAGATTTTAATAATAAAATCGTTGGCTAATGGAGCCCATCACTTTGAAGGTATTTTACGTTAAATGTTCAGTAAGTATTTTAAGTTCGACACATTTCTTCATTAAGCTATCTCTAGGTAGAATGAGTGTTGAGTAATCCTCTACGTAGGTAGTTATTAAATTTCTGATAACTTGTTATTGTATGGCTTTCAATAACTTCTGATTTATATATTTTATTAGTTTTTCTATATAAAATGGAGTATAAAGGTTAATTGTGTGGTACTTCTCGTGAAATATGTCTACCTACACACGTTGGTTACCTCATTATATTCATGGAAAAAATAACTTAGTTGGTACTAAAAATAAGATTGTCAAATAGCAACCTACATGACTTTTTTTACTACTATATATTTGGGTGTATTTTTTGACGAAGAAGTTTTTGTTACCTATTTTTATTTCTTTTATAGTATTCTTACCAATATCAAAATATCTACAATACCCAGTTGACTAAAAGCGGTTTAAAATAGATATATATTTTCATTCCAAAAATAAATTCGTGTTTTCTTTCCATTGTCCTTATCAACATCCTTATGTCCTTCCTTATGCCAAACTATTTGGGATCAGCTCAGCATTAAATTATGGCTAAGGCGACATCTTAAGTATTTTTAACACTGCTAAGCCTTAACTGCTTAAGTTAACGGTTGTTACACATAAAATACGCATTTTTAGATTTCACAACAAACACACCAACATATGTAGATAATAATAGCGATTATCATTATTTCTCAAGAGGCTGAACACTTATGTAAATAAATCCAGGCAACTATTATACCTTGATCTACATCGCTTAACGTGGGCTAGACTCAAAGCCAGGCCAATTATACGGCAATACCGGCCAGACGCGACAACTTTATACACGAATTAAGGTTCGGTTTGGCTTTCAGACCAAAATAGTTACGAAATTAAATCGATGTTCAGAAAGCTAGAATTTTAGTTTTACTGTGCAGGTTTTGTTTGAGTACGAATTTAAATAAAACTAGCTGTATCCTGCAGTTTAACGCATGTACCGATGTAACTGTAACCGAGGAAGTTCCGAGTAAAGGTAATCCAATTTATTAAATCGTTTCAAAGTTAAAACTAAAAATATAAAGTTACAAACAGGTAATATGAGGTAAACTATTGGTTGCCAATTTTATATTTTCCAAAAGGTTGGTTGTTGTGATATTTTCTGCACTTTGTTACGAGTGCACTGTATTGTCAACTTTATCTAAACACTGATCATAAAATGTTGTACACGTTGAGGTAGGTCAACTGAATTTTGAAAAACTTGTTACGTTTATTTTAGGAGTAGCATTTTCTGCGGTTATTCTGGTGTAACGGAGTTACTACACGTCCTTCTTGAAATTGTGTTGAGATACTCTTTAAAATTGCTTATTTGTGGTGTAGTTATGAATATTTGTATTTCTAAAGAGATTGTGACTCTTGAGTTTGTTTTCGTGTTTCTTCTCAAGGTAATTGGATAGGAAATACCCACTTCATCTCGCCTTAAGTGAAAATTGTGAAAGTTTTATTATCAATCTATTTGCAAAATTAATATAATTTATTTAAAAACATATAAAAAAAAAATTGAAAAAAAAAGCTTAATTACCAATGCAATAAACTTAACAAAAAATTGCACATTTTACCGCACTTTAAAATCTAAATTCACCTTACACTATCGTAAAATGAAACGAATCTACGTTAACCGGTAAATAAATCGTGACTACAGTTCCTCCAGCGATTACTGATAAACTTTAACGATACACGCGAACGGTTTAACTCGTGGGTTTCTTTTAATAAGTAGTTCAAATAACAGTTCAATTTAAAATGGTATTGTTTTCTTTGAAAATTTTGGTAGAGATATCTGAAGAAATTTTGTATATCGACTAAACATTATTATCCCTCAAATAATAGGAGAAAATCAACTACTAGGTACCTGCAATTGCCCATTTCTAAATTAGCACCTGTGAGAACTAAGAGTGAAAAAATATATTGACATTAAAACATTTATTTAAAATATAAAAGAAGTAGACATATCATAAAATAGTACAAATGTACTGCTTATTTCTAAATCGCAATCTCTTCCAGCAGACCCGTACGAGTAGTAGGAGAGTTAGAATAAAAAGAAGTAGATTGATTCTGTAAAAGGACATAGTAAAGATATATAAATTATACACATAGATATATATAAAGCAAAAGATAATACATACATACAAAAATACATATTTTATAAAATTACTCTATGAAGAAGAGGAGGACAAATAGTAGCTTTTGAGTTTCTGATCTGTTTCAATTAATAAAATACTTTCAGATGGAACATATGTACGTACCTTTATTCTTCTTGATAAGTTCATTATTTCAAAAGCAAGTTAACGTTTTCATCGAAAACCCAATTGAACTCTATATTCATACAAAAAGTCCACTTAATATGAGACCCATCTAAACCGAATGCTATCACTATACTTTAACGTGCACTGCATCGAATTTAAACGAGTTTAGCGCATTCGAACAACAAACACGTAACTGCAAGATGATGCAATTGTACTAAAAAGGGATATCAAAAGAAAGCTCAACAATTTTTTATCAAAGAAAATCTCAAATCTACTCCTTTAAAAGGTTTAAAATGTGGTATTAGACAAGCGAGGCACGCACGGCTGTCTCGTAAGTATCATCAAGTTTTTATCCATCATACTTTATTCTAGACGCGCGTTCCAATGCTGCTCTCACATTTTATATTCTATTTATTTCATTACTTACATTCGTTGCCTTCAGCACTTTAAATATCTTCATGACTGTCTTTCCTCAAAATGTTGTGAGCTGAACCTCTAGTTTCATCATTCATATTATTATTTTAGTTTATATTGTCTCACTTCTGACAACAAGCTTTAAAGATAAGACAAATCCATTGTCCAAAATCAACCATAAAAATCTCCATTGAAATAAAAAATTGAAATTCTCCATTGCCGATTTTCTTTCTGATCAAGGAACTTTAATTAAGAAAATGTTGAATAAAAAGATTTAACCATAGAATACCCCCTGAAGACAATATTCCATGGGTTCCGATTGATTAATAATTCACTACAATTTTGTAATGGGCAACAGAAAACCTACCAGATTTTACTTTTAGAAGTAACTACCACGGTCTCACACAGTTAATTTCGTCAAAACTACTTTTTAAGGGCCTACTAAGTAATGTCAATTTTTTTTAACGTTATTTTTGTCAGCTTAACTGAGACAGTTAAAGTTAGTCGTCGCGTTACCCATCATTACTATTCAGAAGCGATTTTTTCAACTCGTACAACCTCAAAGAAATCTTCCTAATGCATTTTTAATGCCTTCATCTGGAGTTGTAGCATCTGTCTGTATATTGAATTGGTATAAAACTGTTTCCTTCAGCTTGTTATGCTTTGTATTCTAGTTTTTTTTTTGTATTGTATTCATGTTTAATGGAAATGGTGGTTGTGACGCTGATATCTTTACTTTTGTACGTCTTTGGGAGATTTCGTTAGTGATATGATTTAATGATTTTTTTAAACAATTGATTGATGGTAATGTATTAGTGTCAGCCCTTTTTTGTGTTATGAAAAACGTTACCTCGTACTGAACTGATCCTGTATCAGCTTTCCATACACAACAACTAGATCGAAATTATTTTGTTTGTCTCGTTCGAGAATCGAACCCGAAAAATACCAACCGGTGTGTCACAACATCTATGTAAAAAGATATACCTAATTAAAAAGAAGTCTAAACATAAATTATTATTCCGGATTCGGGGAAAAATCTTATTTACCTAAACATTAAAAAAATATTCTAAGAAACTGGTTTGCTTATACAATGTTTACACTGCAAACAAAAACAGTACCGAGAAACATTGATTCTTACGACAAAAGATTTCTCCCAAAATCAAATTCATATCCCAATCCAGTCATTTGATATTTGATAACCTAATTTAGTTTACCACCCACCAAAGGAGCAAAATATATTTTAGCTAAAAGTACAGATTTGCTCATAACACTTATTTTTTCCTAAAATAATCCATCATTTCTACGTGAAATAATCTCAGAAACTAGGAACGCGTTTCAGCCAAGCTCCGGTGTTACATGTAAACTTAAAAGCGTGTATTCCGGGCTTCTGTAGGTACAAGAAAACGCCTATTCCATCTTCCTGCTACATTATGTATGGCAGCAGTTAAAAACGAAAGCAGTTTCGTATTTTCCTTCCAACACCTTCCGTTCATCAACCTTTCATCGATTTTGTCGCGTTTTATCTCGCAAGCAAATCTAAACTTTACACTCTCAGACATAAAGCTCATAATAATTTAACCAATTTTGTTTGTTAAGCAGTTCGTGCTCTATCTAAATGAAATAGGCTTAAAAAGTAAGCCCTAAATTACTGAGCTATCCAACAGTTTAGATTAAACTGACCACTTAACATGTAAACAGATTTGCAACATTTTCAAGGTTCAACTATAAAGTGGGTAGTTTATTACTGTAACCATAACTAGCATAAGTTGAACCCTGTTAGTTACCTCATAACTGTAGAATTTAAGTATAAGAATCAATTATTATGGAATGGAAAATGGAGCATCGAATTAATTAATGCATAAAATTCGAAATCGAAAGATAAATTTGAGTTAACCTCAGTTTAAAGGAAGATAATTAATTTTCTTCGTAATTTGAGGATAAAAGATAAATATAAAATTGATATTTTTCTTTTAACGAGCATCGGTGTCAGTTCAACATTCCAAAATTAAATAAGTTGGTATTATGTATGCTGTACTTAAAAATGTTGAAAAGTTTTATGAATGCCTAAACTCAAACGTTTTGACAAATATAAGCCACAACTTGTGCTGTAAACTAGCAACTCAATTTTCCTTATCTCTTTTATAAATGAGACGAAAACCCACACTTAATGTACTTATGTGATAATTCTGCAACACCATCAAAATCTAACATCATAATGTTAACAACAATCCTTAATTTGAGTACAAATTATAATCCCAACCTTCCTTTGATCTCATAACAATATGAGAATCTTCAATGAAATATTTTAAATCTTAAATGGGAAGCAAATTCCTCGTTGTAAGTAAAACGTAATCCGTAAAACGATTGTTGCTTAATGAATTGATTATTGTACATGCTTTTGTGCTCGGGGAAGTCTGGCCCCAATGCACCCCCTTGCACCCCCAATTCTTCCCCTTCTACCATTTATTCTCTAAACTTGAGACCCCCACTTGATTTTAATCACATCTTGTGGGGTCACTGGCTAATGGCGGCAAGGATTTGTTTTCTAATTTTGATTTTTGATTTGTTTGGTTTGCGATTAGAAGTTTTAAGTAAAACTTATTCTTACTTATTATTATCTATAATATTTATATACCACATGCATTAAATTTCGGACAATTAGTCCATATAAATTGATGTTAAGAAATGAATGTTCCATCTTCAATTGGTAAGAAAAACAAAAAAGAAAATCTATGATTAATTTCGAATTAGGCGAATGTTGTATAGCTTAAATCGGTTGGTATTTAAAGTATTTTTAACTTATAATATCTTAAACCGATCAAAATATAAACATCAAACGAAAATCTAGTTTTATAAACTTCATTTAATCGACTTAACTTGTCAACTTTAGGCTGTTTTACAGTAAACACGCAAAGCCTATTTAGTTGAACAAAAAAGAACATTTTTCCTAGAAGTTATTTTTCAAAGTTGAGCATGCTTATCTAGGATTACATCCTGATTGAATTGCCAATCAGTATCGAATGTTATCGAGATGTACTCGTTATCAGCAATCGCTCAGCCAATAAGAGCTTCTATTACGAGTTAGAGTTTATCGATAATACTTAGTAATTCTAGGTCTTGCGGAATTTGCCTGGAAAATCCCTAGACTTTATTACAATGTCAAGGGGCAATTTTCCCGTTTTTTTGTTATATAATAAAAAATATTTTTTCGTATACAGAGAAGGTATGAGCGTCAATCACCATATCTGCTCGATGGCGTTCAGACTTTTCAAGTCAACCTGGACTGGACACCTCAACGATGTTATCCATTACCTTCAGCCATTACATCGTGTCCAAATTCATAAAGCACATATATCTTTTCAAATATAATACTGGTACTTCTAAGGTGACAGCAGATAGAAGAGTATGGAAGAAGAAAACAAGTTGCGCCGACCCCTAGTAAAATTGGCTGAAAGCGAATCCACTCACTCGAACTTAAGAGGCAGGGAGTTTAACCACTAGACTGACGGCGAATATTTGCACTATTTTTGAAACATGGCATATTATATAAAAAAACAACATCAACATGAAAATGTTGCTATCAAAACGTTTGCATTGATTGTATTTGAAAAAAAAAACTACCAACGTGTTGTGCTAACTAATGAAAAATACTAGCATTGTTTCATCGAATTCCTCTATACATACATATCAGTTTAGTTTCATTGTTTTTGAATTTTAATTGAATTTGTTAGAATTCAAGTTATTTTATGTTATCTAGCCGATTGATTGCTGTCGATAACCGCTCTTTATATCAAACAATTTGAGTTTTTATGAGTTCTGAGAAATATAGAAACAAATAATTTCGATATGGATTTTAAATATTTACATTTGAGTGTGGATGAATGCTGCTTCCAACGGGATTTTCTGTAAATCTATGAAGATGGGATATGTTCAAAAGTAGACGTCTTAGAGCTAACATGATGATGATAATTCTATTTAGTTTTAGAGGTATATAGGTTCGACTAATTAATGTTTGCTATATTTTTACAGTCAAGATATTTCTTTGAAATCTCAGGTTCACTTACAAGAGGTACAAATAAAATTTCAAGTAGGTAAGTTCTTATAATTCTCATTGATCTAATTCCATTAGGTTCGAAGAAAACGTGCTCAGTTCCGTAACCATGGCAACTGGAGGCAGTCACCCCAAAAATTCGGGCTAGCCGTGGCTATTACATATTTCATGAGTGAATTTATATCCTATAGCTATTACAATTCCTCAGGGGCTTTTGGAAAATTAAAGAAGAAAAATTTGTTCTAGTACGGAACGTGTGTGTTGGTTGGTCAAAGTTGGATGAAGTCTTACATCAAAAGTTTTAGGTTTAAAAAGTATGTCATTGCTGTTATTTGGTAAGGCGATTATAACTGTCTTTTGTCTCTGAACTCTGGTATCTTGATTAAGACCTCTGCCAATTTCGCTGGTTTAAAATATTTCTCAATTTCTTAGAGTAATGTAAAGTGTACCTATAGTTTTGCTGCCTGCACCGGCATGAAATATAGCATTAGTTACTATGGAAGTATGTAGCTTTCCTACAGTGTGAGAATTGTTTTAATTGGTTCCGAATTTATGGAGTCTTTAATTACAAACAAATAAACAAAAAATGTTTCCTCTTCATTACATCGGTTGATTAAAAATGCATCATATCCATAACTATGCAACGATCTCCATTCAAAAAAAAAACACCCTAACAAAATCCGATGTAAATATCAAAAGCCTACCTTTGACTCATATAACCCACATGACTGTTATACAAAGCCGCTTTTATAATCAAACATTCAGAAAACAAAAAAGTATTAAAAAACCCCCGGGTCTGTCCAAACGAAGTCATTTGTTTGGTTTTAGGCTTACGAACCCAGTTACGACCGATGACAATGAATGTAAATACAAGTATTTTATTTTCATTCGTCAGAAGCTTGGATTTGACATTTTTTTTTTGTACATAAACAAATGTTTTACGGTCCAGTAAAATTTTACGATTTATCGAAATTCGTTAAAATGCCACGTTTTCTGGCAACGTTTTATCGGATAGAAGTAAGCTTTCCGAGAAAGTTTCGAGGGTCAGGATCAGCTGAAATAACAGCTATTTGCTGGTGGGAAATATATTTTTAATTTCTGGGGTCCGCTTACTTAATAATATCAACCATATTGCGTTACTCAACAATCACTAGCTTTTGAGAATTCGGTTTTGCTACGCAAATTACTACGCCGTAGCCATGGCGTAGCATAAGCGATCAACACTGCTACGAAAGCGTAGTCTCTCTCTTGACATGGAACATGTTTGTTGATCGAGCAAAATCGTTTTGTTAAAAACAAAAAATCAAAACAAGCAAAATTGAACTCAATGTTTACGGTATAAAGTACACAAACACTGGCAGACGGTACACATTTCGTACAATAACGAGTTTGGACGACTCTCAATGATTAGTTTAGGGAATATACAAGAACTGTTCGGGTAAGTCGCTAATCCCACTAGGTCAATTTAATACTTTGTTTTTGTTGACTGTTTTATTCATAATATAAATTGCTTTGATAATCCTGCCTGTCTGTGTCGCGTATGTTTTGTTTATTAATGGGCTGGTTCTTTACTTCAATAAAAAATATAAAGTTGTTATTAACACGTGAGGTAGGTGTTAAAAGCTCATCTCTGTTTTTTTATAAAAGTCCTATGAAGTGTCATTATGATAAATTAATTGGGATTAAGGATTTGATTCAAACACTATCAGTTTTAAATAAAAGTGCTGCAAAATGGAATAAATACATAACATATCTAAATTAACTAATATTCAAAAAATTTCAAAACCACGTTTTGAAGTCAACATGATAATTCTTACATAAATAATTTAAAAAACACAAAGTAAAACTTGTAAAACCAGATCGTATCAGCTGTAGGTAAAGATAATACTGTTATTTTCAACCTTCCTATATTTAATACTTTTAAGCCTCCTAACTTTCAAACGTGAGTAAATTGACGTCACAGGAGCTGAACAACGTTTTGAGGAAGAATTATGAGTTTGTGAGGGTGTTTATATGTGTATTTGGAAGGAAATAAATAATAAATAAAAAAAAAATATCATAATTTTTAATTTTGAAAACTAGGTTTATTTTGATTTGGGTTTTAAACATTGTCAAATTATGCTAGATAAAGGAATTCTTTGACTTTTTACGATCAAATAATTTGAAGAGGTCGGAATGTACCATTTCCAAAGGCCCTAAACTTTACTTAACATCAATATTTTGACACAAATTATACAATGATGAATAAATGAAAAGACTCTAACATGAGCATCCCTACAATGTATTCCTCTAGTTCCATATATTACGTGTTACACAAAAACTTAAAATATGTAAATGTGTATACAGAACCGCTTGATATAAACACTAACGGCTAAACTTAGTGCACATTCTTCTTGAAGCTCTTAAACTAGCGTAATGTTATACATAAATAACGTCTGCTTTATGCCTAGCTCCTAAACTAGGATGACTTTATTTTTACTTAAAGCAAAGTACGAAAAACTAAGAATTTTATTAAAATTCACCATACCGTAGCCTTAGCTTTTACGTAGAACACTACAAAGCAAACAGTCATCTAGCCTTTTAAAAAAAGGGATACCTAAATTAGAGTATACTATTTTAATGTGTACATAACTGATACATAGCTACTGCAATGCAGTCTTAAATAAAGTCAATTATAGTAAACCGGTTCCAACCCAAAAATAAGGTAAAATTAAAATGAGCTTAATATTCTTCCCCCGATCCAAAACAGGATATTTAAATGGAGATTTTGATGAACTTAAAATCAGCCACATCAACAACTTTTAAGGCCTCTCCAACATTGTTCGGGGCTTATTTTTCTCCCTAAGTCAGGAATAAAAATATGTAGGTCATCGAACACGCCCTCTGCCTTAAACTTGCATTTCTCATTTCACTTTATATACTCCCCAAGGGTATTATAAAACAATTTGTATCGAACTCGCCTTAACTCCTAAAGATTGGCGCATTTTAAGGGTGTCGAATAATTTTGAAAACTTATGTTTGCGTGGAGATGAGGTACAAAAACAATTGAGGCAAAAACAAGTTCGGGGAATTGGGCTCCAAGGTTGTATGTATGGATGTCTGTTACTCTTTCACACAAAAAAAACTCGACGGATTTTGATGGAACTTAGCAGTAAGGTAGCTTTTAACACAGAATAACATGTAGGCTACTTTTTTTCTATGAGCAAAGAGTAGTTCTCTCTGCATCATGAACAAACAGACATGCGAGTTAAAGCTCTCAAATGGACCATGTCCCATCCATGCCAGCTAAAAGAAAACGAATGTTTATACCTACTAAACAGTATCTAAACAGTTAAGATTAAAACGATACATCATTGTTAGAAACATTTCAAAGTATTTTATAGACGTGCAACGCAGCATCAGGCAGCGAGCCAACCGTCTATAGTTAAGACATTATGCAGTAAAACCGATATATTACGGCGAATTTATGTTTGTTCCTCAAATGAAATGAAGGTATGCCTTGTATTGCTCACATAAATTAAATGTAGACAGAGAGCTATGTACGATTTGGAACAATTAATAACTGAAGTCTTAGCAAGAGGTATTGGTAGGCTTGGGTAACTGGGTTGAGGGGGTCAGTTAAGCAGTAAAGTAGGCGCTCCATGTAAAACATTGGTACTCAGCTATTTTTGGTTAGACTAAAAGCCGAACCCGATATATTGGGCAAAAAACTAGGTAGATGATTAACCAAAGAGAAGTAACTGAAATGTTTATCAATTAGTTTTGAATTAGGTACTTTAAATGCCACTGAAAATTAGAAATTTCAGTGCAAATGAAGATTCTTTTGCAGATCAATGGAATCGCCATATAGATGCTAGATGATAAAGAACGAAAAAGTGTTTTTTTTTTTTGCTTTCGTCTAGATTTCCATAATAAATCTTATTTGCAATTTATCTCTATCACTAACATCTACAGAGCTTCATCAAAGTAAACAAACTCTAAAAACACTTAAAAGTAAGAAAAAAGCTCTATCTAATTTCCTATATTTGTTCGAGCAAACAACTAGAGAACGCTATTTTCTTACAGTACTGGAATTTGTTTATTTTTTTTCCAGAAATTCATGAAAGTACCGCTGTTTTGGGTTCCACGATACGGAATTCCTGTTGGCAAGACAAGTTTATTTGTTTGAAAAGTACGAATACAGGCTTTGCTTAGTATAATGGTTAATAAAAAAATATATTTAGACTCTCTGAGAAGGCCTTTGAAATAAATGCGAATTTTGCACATAGTTAAAGCTATGGTTTATATAACACATGGATATTTTGTCTGCATGGGTATATCAACTGCAAAGTAACATGTTAGCATGTATATGTTACCGGCCGAACCCGATTTTAGGACAAACCAGTTTTGCCTAGGCTCAACTAGTTCTTCCTATACGCGTTAGGATTAACTAGTATAGCCTAGTCCAAACTAATTTGTCCTAAGCCCGATAGGACGGACCAGTTTAGGCTAGGCAAAACTAGTTGATCCTGATATAAGTACGCACACTAGGATAAACTGGTATAGCCTAGTCAAAACATATACATATTTAAAAGTCTAAATAAATAGATGAACTAAATAAACTACTCCGTGTTTAGAAAAATAATCATCTTTATTAAACTATAATGATTCTTCGTTATGGATAAATTGGTAATACGAACAATCATACTACATATATGTAGCAAACTAACAAATAATAGGTAAGTTTTTTTTTTAATAGAAGCAATAACACTGGTCAACAAATCATTATTATTTTTTGGTGCAAAGGTGAAATATACACTTTCTTGTAGAATATTTGGTACGTAATCGAAATCCAGAACATAAAGTTGCACTAGCACGTAGGGATTTAGAGATATACCCCTCTTAAAGTACCAAAAACGTGTTTTTTTTTATGAAATTTGATGTAATTTTTTGGGGACAGCAGAATTTTCTAGGAATTTCTAACTAAAGCATTATATAGTACTACTTTCCCCGCATTAACCCCATTTTAATTTATATTTTTGCGAGTTTTATTTCCCAATATACACCATTTTATAACTAAAGTGGAGTTTTTTCATACTAACAGGCCAAATAAAATATAGGGAAGATCAAACTATCGTAGCTGTATACATATTTCATGAAAATTTAAACTCTTAGCGTTCGAAATAAAAATGAATTTTAATCGGGAAGAGTAGTACTGTATAATGCAATAATAGATAGAAACTAAAAAACAATTTTTCTGTCATTAAAAAAAATTGACAAATATCGTTAAAAATATCGTTTTTCGTACTTTAGGAGGGGTATATCTCTGAATCCCTACGTGCTAGTGCAACTTTATGTTCTGGACTTCGATTACGTATCAAATATTCTACAAGAAATTGTATATTTCACCTTTGCACCAAAAATGCTGTTGACCAGTGTATTCAAATCTCAAATTAAAATTGTTGTCGTTAAAAGTTATGGATAATAATTGGTAATACAAACAATCACACTATAACAAATAATACTGTTTTTTTTTAAGAAGCAATAATCATAAGAGTATTATGTTAATTATTAAAATTGTTATTTATTTTTACACGGTTTGCTTTGGTGGCACTTAGAATTGCAGAGTATCACTGCCTTCTTGCACTGGCATCTGTTTGTGGAACAGTTCTTGTTGCAGCTGCATCTTACAAAACCTTGGCCTAATCCAACAGAATGTTTCGTAGCTGCAGTTCTTGACATGTTTGTTCAGTTACTTTCCGACCTCGCTACATTTGTTTATTGTTTAGACTAGGCCATACCAGTTTATCCTAGAGTGTGCGTATTGATATTAGGATCAACTAGTTTTGCCTAGCCTAAACTGGTCCGTCCTATCGGGCTTAGGACAAATTAGTTTGGACTAGGCTATACTAGTTAATCCTAACGCGTATAGGAAGAACTAGTTGAGCCTAGGCAAAACTGGTTTGTCCTAAAATCGGGTTCGGCCGGTAACATATATACATAGTTTGATGATTGTGTCTAGTCTATGTCTCTCTAAAAACAAATTGTTAATGATCAACATATTATTAGTACTGCACAGGCCCCTAGTTGAAAAAAAATAAAAAAATAAAAAAGAGGTTCAACTTTTTTATTCTTCTTCATAAAACGTATCTCTTACTTGAAAAAAGCGCTATACAGCAAACATTTAAAATGTCATCCATCGAAAAATCTGCCAATAGAGAGTGAACGGCACGTGACGGTATCAAATCGTAGCGAACGCTAAAAACTTAGTTGGCGCCATACAACATACGTCGCGAAATAGTTTCCAAAATACTGGCGTACGCGTAACTGGTCCTTTCTGCGTATGACACTACGCCTGTGATATCTAAGCTAAAAGTGGAGGATTTTTGAGCTTTCATTTAAAACAGTACCCAGTAAATTGTATAAATTGTCACATCATGATACCCTAATTTACAGTCAAGTCATTTTTTTAGCTTTTTTACCGATTTCCCAAAAAGGAATTGGTTCTCACTACCTTGGAATGTCTTTTTTCTAGCAAACACTTCTACTGATACCAATGTCCCAAAGGAACTCATTTTATATTCTGAAACAATCCAAAACATAGACACATAATATATTATATTCCTACAATCATTCACAACCATAATTATCACATTCAGATATCTTATATAAGAACCATTTTAAGATATTCACGGGTCACTAACAACGATACAAAAAGCATCTAAGTGACATTTCACTTGCCATGGCTGACCGTTGATGGTGACTTGTTGGTATGGTGTCTTTCTAAGGCATCCGAAAATCTCCCATCATTTGTTGAATTTGGGGACTGGCAGTATTACTACATTCGATGGCTTAGCTTTTGATTAATTAGTGAGACATCATCCTAATGGCATTTCTAACACATCATCATAAATAGATTACTCGATCGTCATAGTTCACTGATTTCAATAACTCAATGCGCAATCGTGGAATTATACAATTATTAGGTACCTCTGCATTGCCTTGGATTGTGAGTGTTGAAATAAGGTACACTTTTATTTAAGAAGGGAAAATAGAGGGTAAAGTATTCACTAATAATGTTTACTATGCGCCAGAGCTCTACTTTTCCATATAGCATTAACTTTATTCAGCTATAAAATGCTAATTGAGTCATATAAGTAATTGACGTCAACTATTTAAAATATCGTTAGCGCAGAACACTAAGACGGAATGCAATTCAGGGTAAGAGCCACTTAAAAGTCCGCGACGATAAATGCAAAACTAGACGATAAATCAGTACAAGTTTTCCTCAACAAAAAACTTTAATTATTCGGAAACGGGCAAAAAAAGCAGCACTAAAAAACGTAGCAAAACTTACGTATTTTAATTGCGCTTTTGTATCAATCGGCACCGGCAAAGATAAGTGGCCGATCCGAAAACAGAAAAATAAAGTTGGTCCCGATAGTGGACCGAGAGGAGGCGGGGTGAGGGGTTCCGCCTGCGCGGCGCCGCGTCCGCCCCTCACCCCGCGCCGACCCCCGCCTTCAGTCACAACCAACCCTCGAATGGTTACGACGCTTCTTGTCGTTTTATATCATAACCATACATACACGGTGTGTAAAATTTCAAATATGTTGACTGTATAGTACTGTGGTGAGTGTCGGATGTATGTTCATGCAGTGTATGCAGTGTGTGTCAGTGATGTTTCATACATGAATGCACTTACTAACAAATACCCGTTTGGTGTGGATTCTGTTCCGTGATGTGTCTCGCGTATGTATTCCCATGATTTATATCTTATGATTGTTGTAGGGATTTGTAATATTCAGATAATTTATGTTACAGCGATAAAATGTGTGTCGTATGAATATAATTTTCACGGTTAATGTAGCACCTTCTTAAGACCAAAATACACAATTCTGCACAAAATTGTGTGAAATTATGTTCTAGGTACAGTACATAATTCTTTAGACTAATTTTAGCTCATCTGTTTAGTCAACATTATCAACATTTTCGTAAAAAATACATTTATTCTGATGCCTACTTGCTACCGAACGAAATATATTTTACCATTGAAGATTTTGGTATCTCGTGGAGTGAAAAACGAAATGGTACCTATTTTGTTTATATATCACTGAATATTTTGGAATATAGTTCTACTTTTTTACAATTTAAAAGAATGCAGTGTTAAACCCTTTCATGGAACGTGAAACAACTGAGGAAATGGTTTACAAAACGGAAAAAATCTGATAGGTCAAGTGGATTCGTAGAATTTCAATATTCCATTTACGTATTGTTCACAAAAATATGTGTGGGTTTTAAAGGAAATGCGACTTTTCACAGAACACATACTCTTATTACTTAAGCTACAGAAATGTACAAGAATGTAAATAAAATACAATATTTGCATAGAATAAGTATATGTGTATAATGAAATGTGTTTTTATCAGGAATTCAGAATCATCGTTACTTACTCGTTATGCATGTGTGCTTTTATGCATTATTTTTATTTCGGCAATAGACAGACAGTCCGAGAATATCATAATAACAATATATGTAATTGAACAACATTCATGGTACGAAATATAAATCTTAAGATTCGAGGAAAACCATAGGAAAAAGATTATACAATACAAATATATAGACACAAAAAATATAGGTACCATCCTAAATATTATTTTTGTGAAAATTCTTGGAAAATTAGAGTGATAAATCTGTATTATGAAGGATTCAGACGTATGTAAATATAAATAGACTTGTTCTGGCAAACTAGCCCAAACTACACAACTGTCATTCCCTTTGGGGACGGAAAGACTGTTCAGGAGTTATCCTGGTGAGATTATTTGGCTTTTAGTTTCTTATTCAATTATGTTATGATCTTTACAATAGCTTCATAGTTTGTTCTCAAGGGGCTCGGTAGAGGTATTGTTACTACATTTTACTAATGTTAGGGTTGTGTTAAATGCAGCTGATTAAGTTTATTTTCATATTTGATTAGAAATTGGAAACTAAATGAAGCGATAATAACATAAGTGACTATAACATACTAAGATCACCATTTAGTCACTCTTAAATCATTTACTAAAATAATTGGAAATGCTGTTCATGAATTATTTCCTATTCAAACGTTTGTTCGTACATGTATGTTAAGTATTTTAGATTGTATCGTCATGAATATGTTCTGGGTTTTTATTGAGTTCTACTTTATGTAAAGGTAAAATACTTCAAAGGAAACTTTGTAACAGGTGCAAAACTAGAAACAAGTAGGTATACAATTTTCTCAACAAATATTAGGTGACCTTCGACAATGATATTAAATACAAAACTTAACCTCAAGGTCAATGACTTTAATCTTTACTCTATACAATTTCACAAAACTCACACAAAAACAAACGAAATAATAAATTCTTCGCAAACCAAACTAGTTCTAGTAAAACAAAGCGAAGTTTCTCTTGAAACGGCAACGGTGGCTGGGTGCTTCCGACCTAGCGGCTCCTTCCGACCTAGCCCCCTATTGTCCGCTCTCAATTGCCTCTTAAACGAAAAGGGATAATAATACCAGACGACATTATTATTCGAAACTGTAATGTTTCTGTTATTATACCGTGAAATTGTTTTTAGTACCTGTGTAATGAATTGTGTGGTTTTATGGTGGCTGATTTTGGGGTTAAGGTCATTTTTGTTTCGGTTTTTTGGACATTATTTTAGGGTCTTTATTTCTACTTATATTTTAGCTAGATACGCTTAATATTTTCTGCTACACTGTACGCGTAAGAAAATATGCGTGTTTTGAACATAGAATTCTGTTTCCAATTTCCGGATTAGGAACTCTTGTGTTTTCATAGATTGAATAGGCTCGTTTTCTTAAACCAACTGTTTACTTTGAAAATTGATTGTGAAAATTCATAGTAAACAGATTTTTTTTAAAGACAACTGACGTTTATGTTGTTGGTTAACTTGAGCCGGAGAGGCAACGTGATGAATCCAAGCAATGTTTAACATTGACGATTCTAGAGTAGATAGTATTACTTACCCACACCAACTAAGGTTAGCATCAATATTCATACACAAACAATCAATGTCAAACCACATTTATAATTGATCCCGCAATTTCTACCGATCGATAATGCAACCTAATTACGTATGTTCTAATTAATATAACATGAACAATTGAACGGGACGACTACTAAACGCAACTATTAAACTTCAAAGCCGCTTCGAATGACATTTGACATTTTGACAGCTGTCAAACGGTGCAAATGCAAATGGCCGACAAAGGATTTGGCGGAAAAATCCTACCTGTGAAATAGAAACAGCATCGTGTTAACATAGCAATTAGCTAATTAGCACTTTAATAACAAATTGAGCTAAGTGCCATTGGCAAAGTTTTGCTGAATGTAGTTACCGGCTACTCCCCGAAATGGCAAATAATTCGGTTGCAAGTTTAATTCGTGGGTATTGCATTTCGCATCGCATGGAAGTTTATTCAGCCTTCAAATAGGAACTTTTATTGTGTTATGCTGAAATTTGAAAGGCTATTATGCTCCGTTTAGCTATCTGAATATAATTTTGAGAACGCTTTTTCAGTATTAGTTTTTAACGACTTAATGTGGTGTACAATGGAAGTATGAAGTATGTATATCTCTTGTCAGATAGAACTTTTTCAAAATAAATTTCCTTTTCTAAGTAACACAGATGGATACGAACATGAGATTAGTCGCAGAAATACTCAGCTTCGTATAACTAAGAACATTCTGAGAAGGACAGTAACTTCATACAGAATAACAAAGAAAGAAACTTTCTTGTTACGATTCACTGAACTGTCCGAAGTTGAAACAAAAATGTACTGGAATTATTTTTATCAATGTCAGCTTCCAAAATATTAGTAAAAATAATAACTTTTTTGACCTTTACTGTTTTGTCTAGGTTCCTTTTTTAACTACTACGGCATCAAGTCAACTTATATGTTTTCTTTTTAAAACAAAATAGAATAGTATAATTGTATACCCACATCAATTTATCCACAGTTGGTTTGAAAATCCATTACCATTGAAATTTTAGATCAGTCACTCTTTAGAGACCCATAAAGTAATGTCCAAGCATCAAAGACGTCATCACAATCTGACCAGTCCTTTACCAATTTCACGCTAACAGACGTACAAACCATCTATAAAGCTATTTCTATTGCCACAAATTCACATCAAAGACTGATATTCACCGACGCGGAAGGCCTGCAGTTTCGCCCCAAGATATGGGCCGTGATCTTAAAGTTTCGCCCCCCAACTTTTGCTCGATTGTGGTGGCACCCCTCGCCATTTATCTTAGTTGGGGCTGAGTGGAAAACTAATAGTGTATGGGTGATGTTGTCTTTTTTACTCGAGTACTACTGAGTGTTAGGTTTTATTGATCTGCTAGTGTGGTTTTTAGAAGTGGTGTTCTTAGTTTAAAAGAATGATACCTGATATTGTAAGTTTTTCGAGTATTTTAAGTTCTTATAACTATTTGAATGATTTTTAACACTAATTTTTCTCAAATAAAGTTACTATAATATAATAACGATGTTCAGTAGTAGGTATTAGATATTTAAACCTTATCAGACGACACATAGTTACATAACATATTTTTTGGGAGCACTTTTTTTTCACACAATTTCCGGAATAATTGATACCTAACATCGCTATTTCCTGTGTGTTCATTGAGATAGCAAAATATTAAATAATGGCATGAGGTTAGATTTTGCATTTTATTTAACAAAAGATATATTTTTATTTAAAATTATAATCGCCTTCAGATATAACCTCAAAAATAAAATAAAAATCACTGTCTATTCAATCTAATATCACCGCTAAGCAGAAAAATCTTGCCATATTAAAACGTCAAGTATATTGCTTCCCTTTCCTTATCTTATAATCTTCCAGATAAGGGGATTATTCTGGGTGCGTATCGCCAAGATTTGCGAGCACTCGCTGATAGTTCGCTTAGCATATCTTGACAGATACGAAGCGAGTGGCGTCAAGTTGCGATTGCTATGCGATACTGCTGTAGGACTCTGGGGGTTCTCGTATCAACCACTTTTCTTAGTAAAATTTTACAGTGAAAAGTTTGTACTGATTCTTCTACTATTAATTTTTTTTAAAGGGGTGTTGTGTGACTAATTTTGTGATTGCGAGATAAAACCACTAAAACGATTTTAATAAATGGTTAAAATCGAGAATTATAGGAACGAGTAATTAATTTGGCGGTTGCCACCGAGCTGATTTGGTCTCAATTCCAGTTACTGAGATATTATGTAAAGCACACCTTTTCCGAATATACGTTCTTGTATGTACGAGGGTATACTTGTTTTTGGTGCACTTGACAGTTGCTGTCAATCAGTACAAAAGACGGTATCTTGCCTTGAAAACTGACAGCTGTCAACTGCACAGAAAATTCTGTAGCCCTATAAAAATGTATTCAATTAGTGTTCTTAGTGAACGGCTAACCACGGTTAGCAGTTAGTACATAACTAAAACTACTTTTCCATGATTCCTAGTTGTTGTATATCTGTTGTTCCAAGAACAAGTTCCCCCGTGTATCGTAAGACACAACTTACGGTTGCCATTAAACTTAATTAAGAGAAATGAGAAGTTCGTGAGAATGATATAGTATCTCTTTTGTGTAGCGTCGAGATAAACTTAATTGTTTAGTGTGTTTTATGTGTGTTATGCTGTTTTAATTATTTTATAACAGCACTATATTTGCTTGAACGCGCTTATCTCAAGAAGTACTGTAACGATTTGAAAAATTACTTCAATGTAAGGTACCCCATTTACTGAAGCTTTACTTTGTCATACAAAAGCTAGAAAAGATAAAAGCTGGCGGAAACTAAGCAAATAATAAAATAATTTGAGAGCACAGTTGTATCAGTTCTGTATTACTTAGAAATAATAGTCGATTAATTTAAGTAGAAAGATCATAACACAGGACACAGAGTCATAAAAACGTATTTTTTAAATTAAATCAAAACCGCCCAACAAAGTTCACGACCAAACTTCCATCCGGCCTACTTAAATCTATCCTCCTAAATACCCGAAGCTCCTCAAATTACCATCGTAAATCAAATAAGCAGTTTACATAACTTCTTTCAATATTATCAAAGAACATCTACTCCAAAGGAATTGACTAACAAAGTCTGAAAAAGGTCGAATTGGATTAGCAAGTGAAATCAGTGTAGGTACGGAGAAACATTGAAGCTCTAGATAAATATAGGGGGCGACTTAAGGGTGCGTGAGGGAACGTTGAGACGACAAAAAATCCCTCCACTACCCTTATTATAACCCCCTTGCTGCTCCCCAAAGAGCTCTCTGTCGTCTGTCTAAATATTCCGGGTTCCAACAGAATGTATTGGATTAAATTGTGTAGGTTCTTGATTAAAATGATGGCGGATATTCGTATATTTATATGTAGTTTCATATAATATTATCAGTCTTAATAGTGAGGCTTATCTAACAGAGTTCATTTGTGGTATTAGAATCCACGAAATAATGTTACGTTTCAGAAACCTGATTACTACAACATAGCGTAAAATCAGTACCTAATATAGTCTGATTTCATATAGCACACTTACCCTCCCCCAAAGTTACTCTAAAATTCCATTCAAATCCCACCCCCTTATTTTAAAATCACCTACAATGTCACACAACGTCACATGTTCCAACAATTTTGTACTTACGATAAAGTCTGCAGTACCGTTACAAGTCTGCAGTTCCGTTAATTAAACGCGTGCTAAGTGTTAACCGAATGAGTTCTTGTAGTATTTAATTCTGTTCAAAGTGGCTTCACAATGCCAGGAGAGACTAATGTGAACTGAAATACGGAATTGTTTCTGTCTACCTTAAATAGTTGTTACGTTAAAAGCTTGATTCCGTGTGTTAGTTTAACGGGTGAATGTTTGAACACGCAAACGCGAATATTTCTTAGTCATGGTGGAAATTAATTGAAACGGCGATGGGGGAGATATCTTCAAACGGCTTATGGAAGGGGCTATGTGTGTGTCTGTATTTGATTTATCGATCGGTAGGTATTTCTTGTAATTCGCAAGGGTGAGAATTATATTAAGAAATACCCCATTGTTGGGGTAAACGCCCTAAATTCTTGTTACGTGGGGTGTGATCACGCGTGTTTACTTGTTTATGAAATAGATTACCTACTATTGAAACTTTACACACCCTTAGGCCTCTGCCTCGAATTTTGCGGGCAGCGGGGCGGCAGCGGCGGCGGCGCGGGAGCGGGGCGGGCAACGCATACCTGTTCTCGAAACTAGCGGGCAGATCGGGCGGCACAATAGCAGTGTAGTGTTGTGTTCTGTTGTGTTTGCTGTTCCATATGAGTGTCCTCTCAAAGATGTCCGAAATAATTAGCTCTTGCACGTCCGAAGACATTTTGATACGTCACAAAAAAAATGTATAACACTATGCCTACAATGCAGACGCCCAACGCGGGCGGTCACCGCTTGACTGGAGCGCACCGCTCGTTGCCCGCCGCCGCGCCGCTCCCGCGCCGCTGTATTCGAGGGCCGGCCCATTTGATTATATGCGTTAGATCCTGCCGCTCCCGCGCCGCCGCCGCTGCCGCCCCGCTGCCCGCAAAATTCGAGGCAGAGGCCTTAAAAGAATATAAGATTGGGATATTGTGTGACTACAAATCATTTCCGTTAGTTACCAGAGTGAACCTTAACTATTTATCAATAGAGTTGAAAATTGCATGATTTTGTTTTAAGTAGTTTAAAATCTTATTCTTCCGCACAAAGTGACACAAATTATGAACAAAGTACTTATGTAAGTTGTGACAAAAATACATTCTATTTATAAAACGTAATGAAAATTATTAAAATTAAAACCCTGACATCACAACATTGACTTTTAGTATGAAACATGAAAGAGTTCGTCAATCAATCACTGAACAAAATTGATTATTATGGTGCTCACTCCAGCAATGGCAAGCGTGGCGATGGATGGCCCATCTATCACCACTAAATGCGTTGTAATAACCTGACACGCTGTTATACTTAGATGTATTAGCTTCCTTTATATTGTTAATGGCTTTGGATTACCCTTTTACGCTTTAGCTCATTTTGTGCTTGGATTTTTGTACCTTTATAATTTTAATGAAATTCCCTTAAGGCATGTATTTGCTATTTGTATTTACCTATACCTAAGCGTGAATATAGTATAGCTACACAGTTTTGGTTTCCAAATCTAACTGATAAGTTAATGAAAATATTAGTTTGTCAAATACGCTTCCATGGAATAGGAGTTAAATATTATACATCCTCAAATACTTCCTTATAGTATATGACCAAGCATATAGCTAACATTAGTAGTACCATGAAACCACAGCACCGTACTCAAAAGCCGAAAATTTAAATCGATAACCAAAGCGCTATTCTGCAGACTTAGAGCTAACCTGCAGAGTATCAGCTGAGCTAAAATAGCCGGGAGTTCCTCGTATGCTCATTTAATGGTGGAACCTGATGTTTGTAGGCCGACCTTAAGCCTCACCGCGTAGGAATGTAGATTACGCAACGTATTCCAGCGAACTCTGAGCTCATTTGCAGTAATTAATTCACAGTTGATCCGATCGGGTGGCTTTTTTTAATTTTCTTACACCGCGTATCATTGTTTTTGCCAGTATTGACTTTTTGGTGTCGAAGATTTATTTTAGTCTGAAATTTTTACTCTCAAATATTCGTATTCTCACCACCAACTATTTTGTATTTTTGAACAATTTAATTGCGAATTATTTTCCAGGGTTTTCCCAAAACAGACCTTTATAATTGGTATAAAAAAATCTACCATCACAGGTGCCAAAAAATATCTTGATACCAAACTGTAGGTACTAAAATACCCATGTTTCCTCAAAGTTCCTGACCACTGAACAGTATTTCATAGAATGTTATCTTTTATTCATTAAGTACGTCAGTATTGAGAGGCAGGGTTCACGTTGATAATGTAAAACAAATAGGCCTATGCCTACACCCTGTAACAAAGGAATTGGTCGGCTATAACAGCCGGTACTGCTGTAGGTACTCATATTGTGAGGATTTTGCTGTCGGTATGGAAGTTATTTGGTCATGTTTCAGAAGGTTTTTTTTTTTTTAATGAGTGCTGCAATTTGAAATTTATTAAAATTTTGCGTTTATTTTGCCTAATTCATATCACGATGTCGTAATTAGGACGATACTGATATACCTAATGCTTCATGTGCATATCTAACAAAGGAAAGAAATATCACAAAACCTAGTTTTTTTTTAAGTTTCCCATTGATTTTTTTATAAACTCCACGGTACGTGATATATTTACGATAGGTACAGATCATAATTTCCGTTGTTACTGAACAAGGATAAAATTAATTCACAAACTTTGTACGCCAGATAAAACTCGCAGGGTGTTTTAAACTTTCTTATTATTTCACCTTCATGGTGCAAAATATATAGAAGCTTTACTTAAGATACTCAAAGAAAAATTTCGATCAGAAAGTTGGATATACTTTTTAAAATATTTCAATGAACGTTTCCTTTAGCGTTGGTGAGCGGAAAATTTCTCAAATTCAGGACCAATTTCTGGAATTCCAGAATGGTGGTCCATTTTCGTTTCTAGAATTTTCGGGGAACTCATTATTTTGTTCGGATTATTCAGGAATGGTATTCCGGCCTAATGGTAGATGACTGAGGTATTTAGTCATTTAGTTTTCCTTCATTTGAGTATTCTCGTTTGTGTCGCCAATATTCCCGGTACTGTAATTGGTACGAATTAGCTGATGTTTTGTTTGTTCAGTAGGCTAACGAAATTCGTTTGTAGTCTAAACAAAATTTTACATAATTTATTTTCCTGTTACTAATTGAAACCTTTACTAATCATTTCACAGAAAAAATATTTTGGTCTACGAATATTTTTTCCAACACGCATATAACATTTATCTACGAATATCACGTTAGCAAAATAACTCATAAAGTCGAAAATAAATTGTGAGAAACTTTTGTAGTCGGTCGCCAAAAAGCAGAGACTTTTACGAGTATTATAAACATAAGCAGAATATTCGCCAAGTCGTGCCTGCTATGCTTTTAATTTATTCCTTTTTATTGTGCCTACAAAGATTTTCTTTCATTTTATTAAAGCATAAATTATCGTTTTATTGAAGCGATTTCTCTTTTAGTACCTACTTTCAGTTTTTCTGAAAATTGTTTAGACTCTTGATTTTTTGTCTTTTTTGTAACACTGTTCTGACTTGGTACAAATAGCTACTGTAGTTAAAGGAATCAAACACAGTACTATAACCAGTTACTGTAATTTTTACAGATTTCAACTGAAGCCACGAAAAATACCTCTTTTAATTTATACTTTTATTTAAAAAATCAGTAATACTGACACCACTCCAGCAAGGCAAACCAATTCATTTATTCAATATTATCAACGCTTACTGTGGTGGATATTATTCAGAAAATGCCATTATTTAATTAAGCAAAACCAGTGCCTATATAAAAGTTATTAATACACATTATAATAATGTGGTCTGAGCTTATCGATTCTATCCCCGAATGAGCAAGTAAGGTTGGGATACATTGGCTCGTTTTCAGAGGTTCGGCGATTTCGACAGTAATAAATTATGTTTTATATGCATGTGCCAGAGTTTACAAATAGGTACGGGCTCATGCCCCGAATTCTAAGTACCTCTGACCTTTCAACACCTATATTATATACGAGTATATTGTAGGTTATGTAGGTCAGCATATTTAACAAATATCGTTAGGTGTACGTTATACAAAAATAACCAATATTCGTTTATAATAGAGCCAACTCAGTTCAGGTTTTTTTTGGCACCAAGTTTAGTTAGTTAAAGTTGCCTAGTATAATTATGGATGATAGTCAACACTGTGACATTGAACAACAGTCATATTTACATACACACACGTTTTCACAACAAAATAATGCCTAAACACCTATCTTTAAACAGTGCCTTTATTCAAGCACACAACAATACCTAAACCACGTCACTTCAATAAAATTCCTATCACCACAAGTATAACGAGAGGGAATTTTCTAATTCCAAAGCAGGTGTACCTCGGCAATCTTCCCTGCATAGCAAATATTGTCTATTAAACAAGTCCACGGACTTTATTAAGGCGAGCCCGGGATCAGCATCTTGACCTAAATATTGAGAGACACCGCATAACGACGGCTTGACAATGCATGCTCGCTCGTGTACCTATAGGTGTACGGTATACTGTACAGTGTACGGTAGTATAGAAAGGTAGCATAGTTTAAGGTGTGTAAGGGAGATAAGTGAAATTTGGTGTAGGTATGTATTCATAATAGAAAATTTGAGGAGGTCAGATAGACAGTCGCTCCTTGTAAAACACTGATACTCAGCTGCATCTGGTTAGACTGGTAGCCGAATCCAACATAGTTGGGAAAAGGCTCGGGAGATGATGATGTATTTTTAGAGAAATTACCTAATATAGAGTATCGGAACGTTTTTCTGACTATTCCAAAACATCTGATGATGATGTTCGTGTCTTTATAGACACATTAGCTTTTATATAAAAGGTATTTATACTTTAGTACTGAGAGCAATGAACTCTTGATAACTCGTTAAGAGTTTCCTAACATAACTATTGTGGTAAGTTATGCACACAACCTGATTAGTTTAAAAGGAAAAATAAACGATTATTTCGATTGTAATGCCAAATAGGCTGTTCATGGTTTTGTTCACAAACATTAATTGAATTTTGAATGGCCAAAGTTTAGTTGGCAAAAGTGCCTGATTTATTGTTTGAGGCTTTTGCTATAACTAACCTGTGGTTTGAAAATAGAGCTTATGTTTTATTGAGGTTAGAAGATTATTTCGTTTTATTTCACTTTTAGGTTAATTGGCAGACTTGAAATTGAAGTGGTGTGTTAAAAATAATATTTTACTAGTTTTAAATATATTACTTGGAACTTTAAATGTGGCCTTTTGACACTTTATTAACAGACTTCCCCCGAAAAGGAGGAGGTCCTCAATTTTAACTACACACAATTGTATTCTTAAACTAATAAAAAACTTCACAAAAACGTAATAAATAAACTAACTATATCAACGATACGACACTGCTATTAGTTAAAAAGTGGTAGATTCATTAAAACTTTTTCTTTGATGTCTCCGTAATGCACTCGTTCACTGAAACTTCGACAAACTGAAAAAACAACGGACGCTACTGAAAGTTGCAGGAACGCTATATTTTAACCAATGGGTACTTTAACTTGGCAATTTTAACGTATTGGCTCTATGTCAGGAAATTACTTTTTGTGATCATCATTCATCATCAGCCTATCGCAGTCCACTGCTGGACATAGGCCTCTCCAAGTGCACGCCACTGAGATCGATTTTCGGCTTCTCGCATCCAGCTCCTGCCAGCCGTCTTGCGCAAGTCATGATGACTTGATGATTGATGACTTGCGTGGAGTCCTTTTTATGATAAGATTGATTAAATATGTAATGTAAATAAGTTGTAACAGGTTTCCGAATACCTAGATTGCGATTTAAGTTTTGAAATTATATTTTATGAAAATGACAACATATTATTAAATGATGGTAATAGGTAATTGTGCACAGTCTTTTTAAAAACGAAACTAAAATTCAATTAAAACAGTAAGTAATTGATTTAATTCTTGGAATAATACCTAATAAAAGGAAATAAATAACAATTGAATACCTATTGCACACGATTATCCAATCTAAAAAGGTTTGAAAGTATATATTTAAACCTAATAACAGTTTCATTAATAAAAATAAAACAGATAAAATAGTTTTATAGATCTAAAAGTTTATTTTCCCTTTTCATAAAGAATTCCTGTTTTCTCCAGAAAACTCTCTATCCATTTGAAAACAGTAAAATTAAATAATATCGGAAGTCACGTAGGTATTCCATAATGTTGTCGAAAACAATTTTAGCTGTTTATTTTACCTTTTCTAGTCTTTTACGTGGTAAAAATATATTGTACAGCTAAAGAGTCTGTTTTGGATGCACTAGACCTAGAACTTTACCAATGTTCGGTAGCCTATTTTGTCGTAAAATCTTGTAGGTATAGGCTGCTTTTATTAGGGGGCACTGTAAAAATCCTACTTAAACAGCTGGCGGAAGGCACACAGTACAAAATAAGTGCCCTCTAGATGACAATATAAAGTTCAGTGATTATTAAAATAGGTTTCTTAAGCACATATCCAGAATTTATCTATGTACTTTCTACCTTTAAATTAATTGGCTTATGTTTAAGTAGTCTTGGCATAAAAACTAACGGAAAGACTGAGCTATACATTTACTGCCTTATGATTGTTAGGTAGTCTTGGCGTAAAAACTAACGGACAGACTGAGCTACTTTCCCATTATGATACCAGTAGAATTACTTCCACACTGTCACATCCTGACACATATCTCAAAAGCGGATTGTCTTCGTCACAACCCTGACTGGGAATCTACTCCAGCACTTAGAAAAATGGTGAGCAAGCATTAGTAATTCAGAGAGCGTAGAAAACCGCTCAGTTAGTCGCTGGTGTAAAAATGAGAGCACATTATCGTGACTGAGATCTCAGTTTCTTGTCGATTCGATATTTCTGGGAGAACGTTCAATTTGAGTCTTGTTAGAATAATGTGTGAGTATGCTGTGGTGTCGAATCACGTTTGTGATTGATGGCTTTTTTTGGATTATGGGGTTTTAGGGAAGTTTTCAAATGGAGCCTAGATTGTAAATCTCGTCATTGGTTGGCTTGCTTTATAACCGGATGCTGCTGATTGCCATTGTCATTTTATAAGGAGCAAATGCCTATCTGACCTCCTCAATCCAATGCCCCGTGGTAAGAATTATGAAAAAATCCCAACGAATTAAATAAATTTATGTTAGCTGGCACTAGTATTTTGCACCTTAAATTACAAATCCAAAACACCTTGCAAACTACCGTTTAAAGCATAAATCACTCAGTTAGCTCTAGTATCAATACTTTACATTAAAGCTTAGTTCTTCAGCTCCAACGAGGAACAGTTTACTAAATAAATCGGTAAACTCTACGGAACCTTTAAACTTTCGAGCGAGTGTAGCTAAAACTCGTGCTTTCACGGCTAAGCGGCGGCAGTTTATCATATTACGGTTTGATGAATTGCTTTAATTATTTGCGCTTAAACATTTACGTGTAGCGTTCAAGCAGGAATTAGTGCGTTTGATTTAGTTTCGAATGTGGAAAGTAGCAACTTGTAGGGAAGCAGAAATCGCAATCAAATGTTTTTGATGTTCCACTTGTAGATAAAATTATTAATGTTTTTTTTCTGTAACGTTTCATACTTCAGCTTAGATAAAGGCACTCACACGTACGGAGAGGGAACTCGACGCACTTCTTAATGTTCTAAGACTTGTTGTTGTTTTATCGCTATCAAGTTTTTTACATTCTTTTTTATACAAGAATTGGTCTTTGCCCTGCTGCAGGTTCAATGACCGCAGAACAAATCGAAAGTCAAATCATTAATTTCAATTTATATGCACATTTATTGTTTACGTCTCGCCGAAACACCCGTTTGTTTTCATATTATTATGTTACAAACTAATGAATTGGAGAGAGATTTTAATTAAGTCTGACTTTAAGTTTAGAGAAAATTCAAATTTATTTTTGCTTCAATTAAAATGTCTATTTGTTAGACTTTCAACGATATTCTTCTATACAGAATAACAATTTGAAGATATTAATAACAAAAGCAGCATAGCAACTCAAAAAATATTCCCTCACTATCTGGCTTTTGAAAAATGACCTCAGACAATCTTCGGAACCCGGATCCTGAGGTTCCATCAATCAACTTCAGGGCATCGTTTACAAAATCAACTTTATGTTGTGTACCATATAAATGTACTAGAGGCGTGTTTTTTTCTATCGAACCATTTTTCACGAACATCGCCTAGGTTTTGTTAACGTTCTGCCTTTTTGATTGAGTGACAAGTAAATAAATCTTTGTAATGTGTTTTATTGAGCGTTCAAAGAGAATATTTGGATAATAACAGTGGTTTTTGTTGTTATGATTTTTTTGATCCCTGTAACAAAAGTTGTAGACAGTTTTATTTTTCTAAAAGACAATTAAATCAACGCCTTTTTAATGAATGTTGCATACTTTGATGAATCAGAGGATCCAACTGTGTATTTAGATATTAGATAGCACAAAACAACAATATGCCTATAAATTTTCATTTGTATGCGTAAATTGACAGCAAAATTGGTCAGAACAACCAACAATACAAAATTACATACTTCCCTTGCTATCAAAATTACCGCATATTCCTATCAATAATTCATACTAAACAAACAGCTGTCTCTAACAATAGCAATATAGATTCGTCAACATAGCCTACAATTGCATATACCAATGAACATGATAGGTATATATTGTTAGGTACACGGAAGAAGGAAAGAGCGGAGATGCCATCAGGTAGGTCAGGCGCCTTCTTGTAGGTCAAGCAACGTACGGTAGGCGTAATCAGTTACTAGAACTAACGCGTTTGGGTTCCTTATGAAATCAAGACGAAACTGTCAAAGATTGATATTTATAGATTGGTGATTTAAAATGAATGTAAAAATGGCGGGTTCTTAAGAAGACGTATAATGGCGGAGCTAGTATTGTTCGACGTCCCTTGCACCCGCATTTTAGCGACCTACTTTCTAAGGAGATTTTGCATTATGACATCTCCGCTGTTCATTTGGTTCTCCGTGTGTAGGTATCCATATATGTATATTATGTCGGTTATGTGGTTCACCGCAGCCAGTAAGACAACGGCAATGAAACAATCAAACTGACCGTATGGTTCCAAGATATGGGGGTAACAATATAGATAGAATAGAGGTATATAGGTACAACGTGTAGTACAAGTTGTGAGGGACAATTGTAGGCTCCATATTATATGACAATCTTCAAGCGTTATTGTATTGAACGTAGAGTGATTTCATTTGCTCTATTTAACTGAGCAACGAATGGCTAAGTACGGAAAATCGTGAATATGTAAGAGTAAATCTTTTTTCAAGATGCCATGCCATGCCATGCCATGCTAAGCAATTAGAATCATTTCGTTAATAAGCAGAAAAAACACGAGCTAACTATTGAATTCGTCTGTATGTTGCAAAGTTTAATCGAAAACAGTTACGAATCAATGTTGTAGTATCCTGAAATTAAAATTAAGGCATATTCATGATTCATTGTATTTACCTTTGAGATTTTCAAGGCACAGTTTACTATAACATTCATAAAAAATATTTAACCTAACCCAACAGGTGAATGACCTCTCAAAGAGCTCAAAGTCCTACTTCAGACATTTGCGTAGGCGTCGCAGCCTTTTTCCATAAAAAAAAACTCATTAATAAATTACAATTTCTGTAGGAAAGTTTCCTCTGTTTACATAAAATATGGTTCACAAATAAAGGACGATTCTGTAGACGTAGATTTCCATTTGTTAACTATAAATTATCGAGTTAAATTCTTTCATTCAACGCTCTAAATTTTTTGCATTTTTGCCTCTGAAATTACCTACGTCACATTATCCATTACCATTGGACGTAATTCGTTAAATAAAATATGCATGAATCCAATAAAATGCCTTCCTGATATTTCCTCATGCCTTTATATAAGGAAATGCGTGTGACATTCAAACAAATAAGTCCCTATGTAAACACCATAAACCTTCACACGTCCACCTACACTTCGACTAACTTAGTAGGAAGGCTTAAGCAATAAGTACGCTTTAAGTGTAGGCGACTTTCAGATGATTTAATTAAAAGTTATTCTGGTGATTATAATTATGAATACAGGCTTTCGAATCAGCACACGGAAGGTGTGTGGGCATCTTAACCTTTGCACCATCGTGAAATTCCGAATTGAAAATTAACAACTGTTTATTTTATATTATTTCTCCTCTCTATTATTTCCTATATTTATATCAAATGTCAATCGTAATAGCTTTGTCTTCTGTTAACTCATAAGGATTAAGAGCAAAATAAAACAAATCAAGTATCTCTTACTGCCGGATATTGAACTTCCAACATCCTTAAAGAGTACCTACTTATAGCAAACATTTACTTTGTGGCATCATTATAAAAAAAAGTATAAAGCAGAAGGCTCAACTTACACAAAAGACTAGTTTTCTGCTATTTTATAAATAGTTAGTGCTATCGATTTCAACATTATTTTATCGTTGGCCTTATCTTGTCTACGTTTTCTGAAAAACACTTGCAGTCAAAAGAAAACCTAATAAATCATTTGTGCTAACTATGTGTGGAACTTCTGATTTTACTATTTAATCTAAGAAAGGGCAATCGCTAGATAAAAGGCGGTCAATCTATTTTGTAAAATAATGCTGAGTATATTTGTACTCTTTACTTCTATGTCAACTTTGCAGGTCAAGCCGAGATAACTATAGGTACTACTACGAGAAGTACAAATAACATTTGAAAAAGAAAGGAAATTGCTTCAGATGAGGAAGATTTTTTTTTATGAAAAAGTATTGAAAAAGAAACATCGGAACAATGCGTGTGTTTCTTTTTCTAACAGGCCGAATACGATCTATAAACCTATCTACATCATTTATACACATCTTTAGGACCTTATAAATAATAAAACTTATTTATTGCAACTATTGAACCACATTTAAAAAAAACTGCAAAAAAAAAAACTCGAAAAAGTTCATATTTGAAGCAAATAATAGACCCTCATTCAGTTACACGTTTTAACGTTTCAATATTTTTACCTGTTTTACTTTTCAAACCAAAACAAAAATAGTCCTGTATTTCCCGGAAACCCACAGAATAAAATAAAATACTTACCAATTTAGTACAATAAAGGTGTAATCCTGGATACAGTGCACAATTTCGAAATGAATGAATCTACACATATTGTTCAGAGCTCTGCACACTGGGCTTATGAGAATCATAGTTAATACCGGCACGATGCAACAATTACACCTTAATTAATATAATGCAAGTTTAAATTATTTTAGGTGTAATGAGAGGATGCTTTTCGTAGATATATGATCGCGAATTTCGGATACAGTTTTTTTATATGAATATTTCAAAGGTATATAATTAAATTGAAGAGTTAGTTGATTAAAGCAGGAACCCCTGGACAGACATGGAAAACCTTACAGGGATATTCTTACAGTGTCTGATAGCCTATTTCTTGAGGAACCTGATTGTATGCAGGGAACCTGAGTGAAACTGTTGGCGGAGGCTATTAAGAAATGAATTAGATGATGAAAATCTGGAATACTATATAACCGACACATAGTTTGCATAACGACTTATAATTTTAGTTCAAAGTGGCACTAACATACAGTGTTGTTCTAGAATGTGAACCGATATGTTATAATGTGTTGCTATTGTGGAGCCCTGCAGGTAAATTGCTTGAGCCGTTTAGGTGCTCAGCATTTCATATTAATGGGATTTAGACGACAAGAATGGCTGTACACAGATGTATTAGTAATCTGACATGTTTGCTTCAGTGACTAATTTTGATGCTAAACAATTTTGAATGACTTTATTTGATTATTTAAATAAAAGAACATAAGAAGTATCTACCTACATAGGTATTTCTAAGGCAGTAAGCACAAGTATTTTTAAGTAATGAAAAATAATTTAGTAATTTTCAATATGCATACTAACATAATATAGGTACATATTTTAACAAATATGTAGTTTTAGTGACTAGAAAGTAACCCCACATAATAATTGTATGAAATGATTTCCTAAGCCGCTTCCAAGTTCATTGTTGAGAGCAATCAAAGATTATTGAGCCTTGTATACGTTGCCTATGGCATTTTCTGTGCACTTTTGCTGCCAAAAGTCTGCAATACTAAAAGTATCTGCACTGTCTTCGAGAGAAAGTAGGACGCAAGTAATCTATGATTTCAAGCTTCTTTATTGTTAGTAAAATCGTTTGGACAAGAATGGATTATAGGATAATTCACATCACCTGCTTAACAGATTCAATTTAAATATTTATTGTGGAGATAAATTCATCCTAGTGGCACAAAGATATTTTATATTCATACAGTAAATTTAAATCTTCCGCCTATGTGGTACTTACAAAATAATATTTAAACTGCTAAATCTCATTCATAACGCCATAACCAAAAAGCTCACATAACAACTATTCATTCCTCACTACTCACTATTTCATAACAGCACGGCCTTATACATTAAAAATAGGCACACAATTTCACAACAAAGAGAATTATTATTAAACAAACTACATTAAGTTTTACTTGTCGTCACGCATTACGTGTTTGCACGCGTACACTAATCAAAGGGCATTATTCAAACATGAATTTATTCAAACTCGGATTATTCAAGAACGAATTATTCAAGCACGCATAAACGACACGCAAATGTGTTTTCTTTATACAGGTTTATGGGATAGATTCTGCTTCAAATTACTGTTTTGCATGCCATTCCCTTGGTTACTGTAGGTATCAGTTACCATTGATTTTATAACACCTCATGCTACGAAAATTGCGTTTATGTAAGACTAGGTGTAGCCCACGATTTTATCCGCGTCAATGACTAAGTGCTTTAACAACCTGAGCTAAGTGCTTCTCCGGCTTATATTGTCAATAATGAAATATCATCCAAATAAATACAGGAGTTTTTCCGTAAATTCAGATGTAACATTGAAACCTTCTTTACACGAAAGAGAAAGGTCGCTAACTCACTCAGCATCTCAAAAAGCAGTACGTTTTTATGAAGTGTCGAGATTATTTGCTAAATTCGAAGTTTTATGTGCACGTAGTCAAAACGCTACTTAATCATATACTCACAGATACTGGATATTATAGCCACTGGTAGTATCTACTGCGGGCAAAACAGATAATCCCATAACGGCATTAAATCCAAAAGCAAACGCCCAAAGTTATACAACTGTTATGATTTACATGAAAATCATAACAATTTGGATGCTTGGGCCGCGCCGTTCGTGTTCCAACTTCGTCCGTGACGTCATCGGAATAATTTTGTGTTGTCTTTGCTATAATACTGTTGAGTGTTAATTGCGAATAGGCATAGCTATTTGAAGGAATGCTTGCTTGTATTTAGCTTGTACTTACATAATATTTTGTTTTGCTTCATCTTTACGATGATGCTCATTTGCAAGAAAGCAAGTTTGTGATAGAGTGCAGTTTATAAGACTGTCATAATCCTATCTTTGGCAGTGGTTAAGGGGTAGTAAGAAGCCAGTAAATCTGACAACTGATGAATTTCTACAACCTATCTATCTGTGAATTTGCTTGGCACAGATAGGAATTTCACATTGTACAGGGCTAATCTAAAAAATATATTTTTAGTAACCAAAGCAACAGAAAAGTAATTGAGATTTTGATTTTTAAATCAAAATTTAGAACTTTCCAATAATATTCTTACCTTTAATACAAAACCTTCTACCCTTTTTTCAATCTAGACAAAAAGGCTTAAAGGATATATCGACCAAAACTTCAAACCCGATTTACTCGTCAAGTGTTGAAAAAAAAACGTATTTTATTACGTCACGTTTCAGCTGAAATTCATCGTACTCGCTCACTTTAAGTGCGTAAATCACTGCTGTACGCGTAACCAGGCATATGGAGATTTTATAGTGTTTGTTATATGTAGCTAGGTATGGGTAACGGATGGGAAAACTGCGCTATTTGTTTTGTTAATAAGTTTTGCTGCAATTTATAGCTTTTTTTTGCACAATGCTATGTGTTCACGGCAGAAAAAAAAACAGCATTGCTTAATCCTAAAATGAAAATAATTTTTAAAAGCAAAATGTGGAAACGAAAACGTGGCGTTATATAGGGAAATATTTTTTTTTTGAGTCGGTCAATATTTCAAGGTCATCCTCTAGGTAAATGGTTGATATCATGACTTTCACCTTTCACGATTTTATGCAATCCCAAGTCCCTATCAGAACAGGTAGTAGGGCCCTTTAACACGTTCTCAAAGTCCTCTCTTTTATTACTCGCCAACTGTCTGACACTTGAATCGAGTATCATTCGGACATTTTCCGTGAATTTTATGCATTAATCGCAGGCATCGGAATGTCACGTAGCGGACTGGCCGTTAAAGGAAACATTAAAACAGAAGTACAAGTTTATTTGAATATGACGTAAATGAAATTGAATAATCATAGATTGTTCTAATAATAGTTATGACCACTGAAATCACTGAAAAGATGAAAAATGCATTTAACAATTTTATTCCATTATTTTAAACAGGTCAAATGTGGACCTTTCATTCTATCAATATTTTACTTGATTATTCGTATTATATTTTTTAGGTAGGAATCTTTCGCATTCAAGGTCAACAGTAACTTGAAGTAAAGTAAAAAATTTGGTATTATCATTTTTTTCTCGTTTCACTCTTTCAAGTGAATAATACCCTGAAATACCCATGCAAGTTTATCAACAGTCCGCAGTCGTTCGTAATTCAACTGAAAGACATACTAAAACCTTACAAATACCTATTTTATAAGGTGACCGTCGTAAAACTGGAGAATTGGAAAAAAACTGCGCTGCGTCAAATCTTTTTTTATCGTCAAAGGGAACGATCAATCATGTGCCGAAGACAGTTGTAATGTATGTATTTGCATTTTGTCGCTGATGTTCACACAGCCTTATTTTGAAGATGAGGATTATCCACGGAATCCGAATGAAGCTTTAGATGGAATAAATAAAAATGGGAAATGTATTTCAGGCCGCGTATAAAATGGAGGCTTTTGTGGGTCTCGAATTACAGTCAAATAAAGCCACGCGCTTATATTTCAGAAAGATAATGGTGCAGTAAATTACTCGTGAGTATTTTACCTTCAGTAGAATATACAACCGAAATTACCTGTACTCTGGTAGGTACTTGAAACACGAACACTTTATGAACTTACTGAATTATTCAGAACGAAAAAACTATTTTAAGCAAAATTTTCATGTTAGAGAATATTATTATGCTTATTAAATGGAAGCAGTGTGAATAGTGGTTACTAAAATTCGACACTATTTTTTAATTTTAACGTAAGATCGTTTCAAACTACGAACACAGCAGTTGCAAACACAGAAAAAATAAAATGAAAACGCATTGAAACAATAACGGAAAAGGTCATATAGTGTAGGTAGGTTACACATACGCACAAAGAGAACGTGTTCCGTTAAATTGTGTACAGCCAATCACTCCAGCGGATAAAACGGATCCCTGGACACTGCTTTAAATTAACCGCTCCGTTTTCACAACCGAGTAATTTTTCAAGCCAAGCCGGGTGTAATTTTATTTATAATTAAAAAAGGAATTTTTCGCCTAAACCGGACATTCAATGCGCATTTAATTAAGCCGATCTGATTAAGTTTGGTGGAATGATTTGATTATTAAAGGAATGAGGTGGACCGATGATTTGCGGAGAGGTTCGGTTCAAAATAATTATTATTAAAAGAATCGTGTGTTATTCCACTTTAAAATGACCTATTTACATAACACGAGATATCACGAATAATAATAATACATTTACTTAGAACCATGTTCATAAAAGCCTCATTAAAGCCGAACTCTCAGAGTTTCGTCTCATATAATGTACGAATTGGGTATTTTCATATTAATTTCATATTTACTCGATTTCCAAATAAATTAATACTCAAACGATGGAACTTTAACTGCTACAACTTTGCAATGAAAAACAGATTTATTTTTCGAAATAACTATCATTTGCTTGCAGAACATAATTACATAGCTCGGCAAAATTAATGGGTATCTATCTTTTATATTGATTAGACCGTCTGTATCGAAGACCATTAAAGACAATTAGTTTATTTCAAACTATTAAGTAATTAAGTGGAATTATCGATATCCAATTTCTAATAACATGGTTTCACACTTTGAGAGGACGTCTTTACTTTGAAACATTGTCAAGGTCAAGGTCGAAAAGTTCAAGGTCATCCGGCAAGCAAGTTGGTTGTTCGGCTGTAAAAACAGTAGAACGGTGTTTCAAGCGTTAACACTTGGAACGAAACGTTTTAGTTAAGTGTTTGCCTCAAACCACGGGGAGGTTAAATACTCTAGAGTACTCGCCTCCGCGCCTCTTGCCGCAAACTTTAGCTAAAAGACCGTCTGCAGTTTCATTTTCATGTGAAAATAAAAACAAGACATTTATACTGCGTTTTAAACAACAGTTTCATACGTAGAATAATATCATAACATGATATCTGAATAATAATGACCGTATTATATTTCACTACATTGATATAATGTAGGTACAATATAAGCCTCGACATACTTGTTACCGAATTGACAGCTAGTTTCCAAGAACAACAACAATACCGAAACCCTAATAAGGATAATAACAAAATAACCTTATTAAATAGAACATGCAATATGAGGAGAGTATGTCAGATCCTGCATAATACATGAGTTACGTAAACACAAAAGATATGGAGTGACGTCATCGTTTCAAACGAAAGTAATTTCCACCATGAGTTTACGGTTTCCCTAAAATATAATAAAAAAAATCGTCGTTCATTTGTCACTTATAATTCATTTTTAATGTATCTTTGGAGAGTGAGTTAGCGTTTTCTTTGCCAAATATAGATAACATTATTTTCAGGTCAGAGTACTTGCGTCGGGCAATGCCCTGCTCTCAAAATTCTGAATGCGTCAATGCTTTTATTTTTCTAAGTTTCAAGTTTTTAAATCAATCGTCTTCGTGCCTGGAGTTCTGAGTACTTTTAAAATTTTATGCTGAAAACACCGTCTCGACACCGCTTTTCTTTTTTGATAAAATAGCTTAACAATTAATTAGTTAATTCTTATCTGTAAAAGATTTTAGTTTTTATATTCACAAAATATTCATGATGTTACATTAGATTAAAATAATATGGTTCTGCAACCACTAGAAATATTTCTTTACATTCTGTTATTTGAATTTCATAATCAACTACCTACTTTGTCAGCGAATACACTATATTTCTACCATTAAAAGGTTTTTACTAAGTTTATAAACCCTTTTATTAGTTAGGGGTTTTCGAAAGATAGTCGACCCACAACTAAGTTCATTATAATATAGGAACGATTTGGTTTTCTTCTATGGACATTTTCCCAGAATATTTTCCTAAAAATAAATTATAATCTTTGGAATGATGCGTAGTTTCTCACTGAGCACATTTTTGACATCTAAATGAGTCAGACAAGTCAAATATTTCTTCATTTTCCTTATTTTTTCTGATGTTATGAGAAAGCAATATATTTTTTATTTAATTTTCCGGGCTTTGTTTATGTTTCCTTGTTAAAACACGTTATCTCAAAACGACAGGAAAAGTTATGAATGATATTTTGTTTACAGACTTTATATTATCAATTTTTAGACACCCATAGATAGATGAAAGTGTAAAGTTAAATAAATCCCTAACAGTTTGCTCTACTTATGAATAAAACTCAACGACTTTAAATAAAAATAAAACTCTATAACAAGACCTCATTATTTACAGTCAATAGCCACTGCATTTTTATAGCGAATATATAAAATTACCTATTAATGAACCTACATAAATGTCAAGTCAATCTATGTATATCTTCTCTAAATTAGTACGAAATAGGCAATCTCTCAAAGTAATAAACCTAATACACAAATATTTAATCATAGAAACCAATATTATATTAACTGATTTCTAATTATCTGCCAAATTCTATGTAATGACATTCGCAGCATATACTGAAACTAACTGCATGGATCATTCGAGACTTTCGTTGTTTTAGTTGGATCTCAGGAACGACTGGTTCGATTCAAAAAAGTTTTTCAGCGTTAGATAGTTCGTTTATCAAGAAAGGTCTTTTTTATCCAGTATCCATAAGAAATAAGAAGAAACTTAATACAAAATAAGCTCCGATTTATATCATTCCTTTGAACACACAAATTCTAAGTTATATGTAGATACAAAACAAACATTTTATCATTGAAATACACATTATTAATATAATAAGTGAAATATTATATTTGTTCAGGGATTTGTGTGTAAACAAACATACATACGTATCAGACATATGGGAGGGTATGTCCCAAGGGCGTCATTAGATACCCGGGTATCGACGGCAATGTATACGTAGTAATATATCAAAATGAATGAAAATGTATCGCAAATTATTTGAGAGAACATATTTGGATACAAAGAAAAAATATTTAGTAAAAACTATTATTTTCTTTGATGTTTCTGCCTCCAAACAAATATGGTTGTAATTGGCTGTTTTGAAGCATTTGACATACGTTTTCATCTTAAATTAACTTGATATATAAATAAATGGGTATCAGAGTATAATAATAGATTACACTTCCAAAACTTTGACCAAGTTTTCCCACGCAATTAATCGGTCACCCTCAACTGCACTAAGCCGACAATAATACTACTTAATATAATTCCTACACCCCACCTTCGATTTCATTACCAACTCGAATAACGCCGTAAAACCCTATAATTCCTTTCTTTCTTTTCTTTCGGAACCCATAAGTTTCCATCAGCACCTTTCGGAATATCCATAATTTCCTCAAAGCGACAAGGGTGACTGGTCACGTAGGGCTTCGCGATCCATCACGCAACTCACGACGAGGATAGACTAAGTAGGCAAGAGATATGAGATTGCTCCTGTATGTATTTGGATGGATAGATAAATTAAGGTGAGGTGAAAGTGAGTTATGACCGTTGGTAGTTGTTATGTTAGTTCATATCGTATTAATAATTGCGAAGGTTGAGATAGTTGTGTAAACGTGTGTTGTGTGTTGCCTTTCCAAAAACTGTCTAAAATAGGTACATATGAATAATATTTAGGCCAATTTATCGGGTGAGTGAAGTATAGTTAGGATGACGGTAAAATGAAGGTGAATCGTATCTAAAATAATAATAGGATCTTTTCTTTGTTTACAGCTCATTTCGCACTAGTTCTATATCATCAATTATTATACAACTCAAACATACCTTCTTCATTCCAAACATAAAAAAAATATCTCATATCATACGTCGAGTAATAACTTCTTTCAAAAATGCACATTCTTCCTCTATAATAAACGGAATAAAAACGTAGAAAGCCCACATATCCTGCAGCGAAATAGTGCAAGGCGAGTGCAAGTCACGTTGGCTCACAATCCGTCACGCTTTCCCCTCTACGTGCTCGAAGGGACCGCCGTGAGGCGTGCATTGTGAAGGGACAAAATACACTGCGAATCTATGACCGGCGCACGAAGCGAACATTTTAGGAGCAATTTTCGGAGAGAGACTTAACAAGAGGTGTTAATGAGCGAATATTCCGTTTTTAGGAATGGTTATTTTTGGGACTGGGTTGTATTGATTTTTGGATAGTATGGTTGAGTGGAAGTGGTAAATGTAAGTAAAAATCACCATGCTTGTAAAAATAAAAACTAACTACGGATCTTTTTACTTTCTTCAAAAAGGTAAACTGTGAGCTTTTTAAAATAAAAGCCAATTATCTATGAGCTAAAAACCGACAAGACAATTTTCCGATAAGTAAACCCTCATTGAGATAACAACCACGTTCACTTACAGTATAAAAACAGCAAACTTTATTATTGGCTTTCACGAACAGAAGCCTTCAAGTAACCGAGCAGACAGCAAACAACTAAGTACTAATTTAAGATTTTTTCCAAACTCTCATCCCCCAAAGACTTCATTATAAAACTTGTTAGAAGTAAAAAAAAATCCTTTTAATTACAATATCAAAGTGATCGTCATAAATTAATCTTCATGAGCATCTGGCGACCTTTGTCCGTTGTACTTGGCGACTTTTGAGCCCTTCGAGCCTTTGAAGTCGGCAACTTCCGAGGCGGAGGTCCGATTTTTCCACTGGGGATTCACCAAGTTGGCGATACTTGGAGATGGCGGGAACGATCTCGTCCCAGGAGTGATTATTAAGTGGCCACGAGGCACGAGACAGGAGGCCTCCTTTTGAAGTCGCCTCCCGTAATGTACTGGCATTACATTTCGCCAGGTTTATTAATTATTTTCCGTCATTATCTCGCAAAAAAAATTTGATTAAAGGAAAAAATTGTTAGGTTTTTATAATTTGTGTGAGGGGTAATTTTCTTTTTGATTATTCTTTTTTCATGAAACGTTATATCTTTTGAAGGTGATTTTAATATTTGGATAAAAGTAAAATAATAAAATATGGAGGATATCTATCTACACAAACAATAACGATTTTGTAAATAGTGAAATTGTAAATAAAGTATTTTTTCAGCTTTTGCGGTTATTCTGCTGTCAGAATAAACTTCAAGCTTTGTGATTTTTTGGTGAAAAGTAACCTTTCCACCATCGTTTATGTATGTATTTTTTACGATTTTTTTTTTACTTTCGACGGATATGGAAGGCTCAAGAAGATATACGTAACGTATAAAAAGTGTTAATTCCACAACAATCATACGCTACATTTATTTGAGAGCTCAATTTTTTATTACTCATCATCATCATCATCATCATCTCAGCCATAGGACGTCCACTGCTGAACATAGGCCTCCCCCTTTGATCTCCACAGATACCTGTTGGAAGCGACCTGCATCCAGCGTCTTCCGGCGACCTTTATAAGGTCGTCTGTCCACCTCGTTGGTGGACGTCCTACGCTGCGCTTGCTAGTCCGTGGTCTCCACTCCAGCACTTTTCGGCCCCATCTGCCATCTGCTCTGCGAGCAATATGGCCTGCCCATTGCCACTTCAACTTGCTAATCCGGTGGGCTATATCGGTCACTTTGGTTCGTCTACGGATCTCCTCGTTTCGGATTCGATCACGTAGAGAAACACCGAGCATAGCCCTCTCCATAGCTCGTTGAGCGACTTTGAGCTTTGAGATGAGGCCGATAGTGAGAGACCACGTTTCGGTGCCGTAAGTCATCACTGGTAACACACATTGGTTAAAGACTTTCGTCTTGAGGCACTGAGGTATGTCGGACGAAAAGACATTGCGTAGTTTCCCGAACGCTGCCCAGCCGAGTTGGATTCGGCGGTTGACCTCTTTCTCGAAGTTGGACCTACCTAATTGGACTACTTGTCCTAGGTAGATATATGAGTCAACAACTTCGAGTACCGAGCTTCCAACAGAGACTGGGGTGGGCTGAACATGGACATTTGACATAATTTTCGTCTTGTCCATGTTCATTTTCAGGCCCACCCGTTGTGAAACTCGGTCGAGGCCCTCGAGCATCATACTGAGTTCCTCCATCGACTTTGCCATGACTACGATGTCGTCGGCAAACCGAAGGTGAGTGATGTATTCGCCGTTGATGTTGATGCCAAGTCCTTGCCATTCCAGGAGCTTGAAGGCGTCTTCCATTGCGGCGGTAAACAGTTTCGGGGAGATTACGTCCCCCTGTCTTACGCCTCTTCTCAATGGAATCGGCTTCGTGCTATGCTCCTGTACTCGGACCGACATGGTGGCGTTATAATACAAACACTTCAACACCTCGATGTACCGATAGTCAATATGGCATCGTTGGAGTGACTCAAGTACCGCCCATGTTTCCACCGAATCGAAGGCTTTCTCATAGTCCACAAACGCTAAGCATAATGGCAAGTTATACTCCTCGGTCTTCTGTATAACTTGCCGCAGCGTATGGATGTGGTCTATGGTACTAAAGCCTCTTCGGAAACCGGCTTGTTCGGGAGGCTGGAAGTCATCAAGCCTGTGCTCGAGACGGTTCGTGATAACCCTTGAAAACAGCTTATAAACATGGCTTAGAAGTGTGATGGGTCTGTAGTTCTTCAATAGGCTGTTGTCACCTTTTTTGAAGAACAACACCACCACACCCCTGCTCCATGCTTCAGGCGTTTTGCCCTCGGACAGGACGGAGTTAAAGAGCTTCTGGAGGACTTTAAGTACCGGTGTTCCACCCGCTCTCAGAAACTCTGAAGTGATTCCGTCCTCACCCTGCGCCTTGTTGTTCTTAAGCTGCTTCAGGGCCATCCTAATCTCGTACAGACTTGTCGTACAGATTTATTACTAATCCCACTTTATCATTTTATGCCTTATACAAAAATAGATTACTCAAAATATTTTTCAATGTTACTAAGCTTTCTTGCCCTTAGTTTATGTCCAATAAAATTCTTATGTTCATCCATTCTCAATACGTCGAGATAGGCAATTTTTACGATTCCACTCTGCAGATAAGGCAATAAATCTGCTGAGCTCATTTGTTTATGGCGTAAAGTTTGTGAGTGGCCGGAATTGTTGTGACAGCGACGAACAAAACAGCTTGTTTGTCTCTGAGATGCTGACTTACAATGCTATTAGAATCTGCCCCAAAATAGGCAATAGGATTAAAAAAATCCGCACTGTGTATGCAGGATTTTCCGTATCTAAACCAATACGTAATAGCCATTTCAAAACCTCGTCTATGCTTTTGTGATTCAAAACAAAAATAAACTAAGGTAATTCAGAATCGTTCTGAAAGAAAGACAACAAAAATGTTTATTTTAATTGCCGTCCAAAACTCTTGAGGAAAACTCTATTTATAATGACCATCTCAATGTCAAAAATGAATCAATTTAACAATAATAAAATTATTAAAAAAGATATTATCAGATGTCGTCTGACTTACTTTTTTCAAATTATAAATGTCTAAATATAAATATTTTCACATTTTCAGTCACGTTGACTCTCAGCTTGGATCAAATCATCGTAAGCATTGTTTGAAGCCAATACATATTATATTTATTACCAATATTTGATTATATAGTTTGTAAAATTATCTCAAAAATCTAAGTACAGTTTTCATCTGAATGTCAGTCACGTTTAGTCCCAGTAGAACTGAGGCTGGTAGATTAGAGAAGGCAGCTAGCGTCTCGTCTAAGATATTGTCCAAAGCTTGAAACAATACGAAATATTTCTTTTTTCTCAAGTTTAAGCCTTCGGGAGCCCTATGTGTAGTGTCTGCATGCTAATGGCTATGTATACCTACTTTGTAGTCGAATAAAAAAGTGGTCAGTACTTTCGTAGGTTGCTATTGGCATGCCCGGTACCAATCTGTTACTGAGGAAATCTTGAATATAACCTTAGTATAAGAGCAGCATAACTTAAACTAAATTTCAGGATTACTGTGATGTGTGAAACATTATTTTAATCATAACACCCAATGTTTTTCTGACATAATAGCCAATAGAAGCGTATGTAACTACAAATTAAAATACATGACTGGTTCAATTAGAAATACAAACACGAGTTCCATTATTTCGTTCAAACAATAAACAGTTAAAAACAAATCTGGGCTCGTTTATGAAAAAATGGTGTTCCAAATGAAATATTTACAATGCAGCCATCAAACCTAATGAAATCAAATGAAATCACATTATTTACACTGCATTATATTTTATTTACATTTAGGATGAGGTCATCTTCATTCGACCTTGACCTTGACTTTTATTAAAATTCATGTTTTTGAACACGATCTCTGCTATCTTGTTAGAGTCATTCGAGATCAGAAATTGATCCCTCAATTTTTAAAAATACATTATTTATGATCGTTTCTGTATATTGATGGAATGTTTAAACTAGAAATATTTAATTTGTTGAAAATCTTATTTTTTGTGATTATCTAATTTCTACTCTGTCAAATAGAAATTATTCAGTGTAGTTGCGATTTGTATATTTTTAACACGGCTTGCTGCTAGGGTCCTTGTCAACCGCGCGCCATTTGGCCTAAAATGGTACCTACTTTTCAAACCACTGTTTCTCATTAACTACTTATTCTATAACTATGTTAATTTTTAATAAAGCAAGGTCATTTCACTGTGACTTTTTCATGGTGAAGTCAAAATCACAGTAAAAAACCAATATTGCAACAGAAGGGGTGGTTAACTAAGCAATATTATAAACATGCAATACATTTTAAAGGTGATTTATTATACAAATGACGGCCATTAATCTTAATATGATTGTCATTAAAGTTGAAACAACGATGTCGTTATCTCGAGATGTGCGTGGATTTTACACTAATCTAAGAATTATGGCGGTATAACCTTGCATTTAATGGCGTTTTGATTTTAAATAAAACAGTATTAATATAAACATTGGCCTTTTTGATTAATAATTTCCTGATACTACGAAAATGAGGGAATTGGTGGTTGGTATGGCGTAGTGGTAAATTGCATCGGCTGCTGCGTTGTGTCGCGAGTTTGATTCTCGGACAGTTAAAATTAATTTTTTAACTGTAGGTACTATTTAATGTCGTGTGCATGTGAATTTTTTGATACAGAATGCACCTAGAAACTACAGTAAAAAAAAAAACAGAATGCACATATAAACTATGTACGTTGTCAAAGTTATACCTTAGGTAGGTACCTTTAACAGGAACGTGTAGAATATTTTGTTGCCAATCATGCTCCGAAAATGGACAGTGGAAGTCAGCCGGAAAAAACTAGTTTATTCGCTTGACTGAATCGGTTTCCCCAAAGTGAGGGCGGAAACATAGGCAGTAGCATGTAGAGGTATATAATAACAATAATTTAATTAAGGAGGTAAACTTTTTGTGTAGACTTAATGTCCTTACCTTAGTTTTTATTTGGATCCATCTTTCATAAAATCAATTCATCGTTTTGTTGGTCGTCCCCTAAAATACCATAACAGACATGTATAATAAGAAATATCTTCTTTGTTACACCAACTAGAAAGTAGAACATATTGTTCAAGCACTTTTTGTATAAAGCCGTCAATATAAACGATACAAAAAAAGCCTCGTGCCATAGGCGGCAAAGTTATGATTTATATCTATTTTCTGGTCCATTAACCACAACATCAGTACTAAACATCAAATAATAACATCGTTAAGTTCTCTCATATTGCTCGAACATTATTTATTTTCAAGTCTATTTATCGAAGTTTAATTGAGAGTGAATTTCGCGTCAAACTCAAATAGTGCGAACATTTTAGACGTAAAGTGGCAGATTTTGAAAGCCTTCGACTGAAAGTTATAAGTAATTTTACTTTAGATTTTTATTTTATTACTAGTTAACTGTTCCCCTGCGGGTCCACTTGCGTCCTTCAGCTGCCTCTGTCCTTTTTCAGTCTCTAGAGTCTAGACTATTTGCGTACCAAATATATGAATCGGCTCAATTTTGGTGTGAAAAGGAGACAGACAGAGTTATTTTCGTATTTAGAGAAAAAAACTTTTGATGTATATTTTATATTGAATTGAAAGGTTTTTAACGAGGGTTATGTTTTAAAGCTTTAAGACACTTTTGTTGTGAGTCTAAGTTCAGTTGATACACCGAATCTGAGACGCAATTTAAAATTTATTTCACAATGATTGAATTCCCCGAAGTGACGTTTTCAGCGTCTAAGAAATTCGTTGCTTAAATTAATCCAAGTTATTAACTTTAATTCTGTAAAGTCGTTCTTATTTTTATTTTAAGACTTAAGTATTTTTAATTTAAATTCAAATAGCAAAAATGTTACTTAGCCCAGAAAGACAAAATAGTGCTAGCGACTGAGCCTTATTTCCAATAAGGATATGAATAAATACGTAATATGTACCTGTGGAATATAATTACTTTCACTATTAATCGTTATAGTTTGTCGCGAACAAAATAACCTGGTATTATGAAGGACTTTGTATTATAGTATTCAGGCAGTGCTAAGAAATCTGTGTCATATAGTCTCAAAATGTAGAACGAATGTAAATCCATGTGAATTATAACAAAACAGTGTATTCGCAGTTGGCAACACTTGTCGCCATGCCTTACGTATTGTTTATGGTGTAAACTTAGTTCGCGCCCGTTTCGTAAATCATCGCACGTTGCAAAATAATTCGGTTACCCTCTCTGCCATGTGAGGGTATCATATGTATGTGAATTCTCTTGTTTGAAAATCCCGGCAAAAATCCAATAGGATAGGAGGGAATCCAGTTTGCATTGGTATTTCTGAAAACTGTGCCTATATTTCACATTTGATAAAGTTCAAGTCGTAACGTTCAAAATACTTATTACGATGGTTTTATATGAGTACTAACACATAATATAGAAAACTAAAGTCTACACAAAACTTACAAAAAGTAGCTAAGATTCATCTCCAGCCTCCGTCCTATCTCGTTAGGAATATTTCTGCTTACATTTACATTTCAAACAAAAAAATAACAAGGTAAAGTGATAAGAGTTTCTACTATCCTACTACACAGAAAATTCTAGATTTTTTTCCAAAAAATATTCACAGATTTTCCTGCTAGTTTCTAACTAAGGAGTTTCCTTACACAAATGCTCGTCTACCATCTCAGCATGCAATTACTTAACTGCACCCAATATAGGTCATCTCGAAGCTCCTTCGAATACGTGAAGTTCCACTCAATGGGTAGGCAAAGTCAATGAATTAGGTTCATTGCCCCATCACTAACATTCAGACCGAATGTTAGACGTCGGATTGATGGTCACTCTCCTAAGGTACTGAAATTGTCGACAAGACGTGGTAAGAGCAGTAAATTGTAATAGTATGGATTGAATTTGATGTTTGAATAGGTTAATGTATGAATTTGTTGATTGATTTTGTAAATCGAAGTTGTGAATATTTTAGTCTCTGAAACTACTGGATCGATTTGAAGAAAATCTTTAGCGTTAGATAGCCCATTTTCGAGGAAATCCGGTGGGAATCCGGAAAAGCGGGTGAAACCGTTGACGGATCCTTAGTATGAATTCAATATCCAGTCCACGAATCCATATTTCGCATGTGCGGATATTTACTTAACGTATTTTAGACAGCCTTCGTCGAAATATGTTTAGAAATATCGGAACCTGTACAATTCTATCGTACATCGTAACTGAATACAATAATTGAGAAGCCCTCGTTCCTTTGACACGGACGTTTTGAACAAAGGATTGAAAATTTACAGAATATAGAAACAATGCATGTCCAGGACTTCATAGGTTTGCATTGCCAGACAGTAAAAAGGGAAGCAGAGGTGCGATGTGGCAACATTACTCGTTAGGCTACCGCCCTATCAGTTTTTTAAGGACCGTACCTGTCCACGTGATTTGTTAGAACTACGTGATTAATTGTGATAGTTGATCAGAGTGAACTGATAAAGTAGCATTACAATACCAATCCTCGCCGTCAGGATTCTAATTGACATAGGCTAATCCCAAACAAATATGTAAGTAATATGTTTTAGTCGACTTTCTGCATAAGCGGATGCAGCTGATAAGTACCGCGATTTTACATGTTGTGTAGAGACAACCTATCTGACCTCCTCCTCCTCCCCAGTTATTTGGGCTACTCAATACCCTTGGTAAGACTACTCACCACTACTACTGCTTTATGGTTTCTGGCGACCAGTAATGATTGCTAAAGATGCAGCTTAGAAATGACAGCCGGGTCAAAACGATTAATCGTTTGATATAATTCAAGGTTCATAACATTGATTGCAGTTCGAATTTGAACCCTCATCATTCGTCCAGCACAATTTATACCCGACAGTTAGGTCATAGATCTCGAATCGAGGTCATTGTACTAAACGGGTGATTTATTGAAGTGCAGTTAAACGGTCACTAGTACAGTTGATAACCATCCATTACTCACTGGACATCATGTTAGTTTGTGAATTGCTTTGGAACTATCGACATTGATGACTACAGACTTTTCTAAGCAAAACAACTACATCATGTGTAAGTTTACAAACCTATTACATACATACATAAACTTCGTTCTAACGGTTATTATTCAGATTAATTTATTTAACATCGTTAAATCTCTCGTCATTTGGTTGGCTGGATCTTGGAAAGTATCTTTTGTAAACTTATATTATTTTGCCATAGCCTATACTAGCGTTACTCGCGGTCCCACCCTCATCCCATTCTCATTACGATTTCAAAACCTTAAACTGTCTGTCTCTCACTGCATGCAATCATTTCAATCAAAAATATCCTTATCAGCAGCTTTCACCAATCCCTATCGCTCACACAGAACCGAGCCTATGCTGGATAAGTTATAAGTGGAACGAGATAAAAGGATTACCGGGAACCAATCCCGATCCTCTATTAATCACAATCAGATGAATCAGCTGCGGTTGCCTGACACATTTTTCAAGGATCCTCCCAAAAAGGCTTCGATTAAAGGCTTAAGATCTATAAATAATCTTTTAAAAATATTGTGTACTTATAATTTGAGGTAACGGGTTTATTTGTGTGTATACCAGTGTGTGTATCGTAACTAGATATAAAATATAAGTAGGCTATGTCACCCGGAGATAGATATTTCCAAAAGTGAAAAAAAAATTCAAATTGGTTCAGTTTCGGAGTCTATAGCATTCAAACAAACAAGTTTGTTTAGGTACTCTTTATAATACTAGCATAGATCAACCTTTTATTTTTATCTTTGACGTATATTCAATAACTAGTACCTACATCTTTTCTACAAGAAATACTTACTTGTTTAATATTCCATTGGTGTCTAAATAAGTAAATAAACAGTCTATAAAACAGTAACACTAGTAGGTACTTGGATCCTTTTATGGCTCAATCTGAATTCTACCAGGGGCTTTCTTGTTTGAACAGACTCGGAGAAAATACATTTTCTTACGTTTAGTTTTTTCTTCGCTAAAGAATTTACTGTCTCTTCTTTACCATATTTTGCGGTCCCACTTGTAAATACGCGAACGTTATATAAAATTCCACAAGACAAAGACAATTCTTAAGTAATCCTTAAAATAAACAATGTTTCGTTGAGAGCTCTCAAAATATTACTACGCGACATCTCAAAAATTAATTTGCGTGAACAGTTTTGTGCTAAGAGGGAAACTAACTTAATTTATGTATATTTAATCGTGGCTATTTTAGGTATTATACTGAAAACATAGAAGTGTTATTAATTTCATTGAAAAGCTGATATTTCCAAATGCTGGTTGTCTCTATTATCAGTTATTTGGTTTCGCAATGATTGCCGGATTTGCATATCTTTTAACAATGATACTTGCTGATGACAATCTGACGCCGTTCATGCACAAAAATGTATGGCATAGGTAGCAGATTTTACGAAATGGAATCCACAATTCTTTAATCCTTCAAGGCACTTGTACAAAACTTTGTCAACACTACATCGTCCATGTAATACAAAGATCAAAATAACGTACTAACAAAGCGCTCACAAAGCATCTAACTGAATTCCATTGAAAAGGATTTCAGCATCCAAAGCGAACGACGATTTGCATTCAATTCGTCCAATACTGTCCGCAATATTAAAGGATACCTGTCCTAATTCCATTTAAATGTACATAAATTGCTGCCACTGTCTCCGTCAGTACTGTCTTTGAGAACAGTCTAGAACTTTCCAGAACATTATGGAACTGTAATCTGTTTTTGCCTTAAGAATATTCTTTGAGCTGATGTCCTTGTTATACATTTTTGAGGAGCTGAGAATAATTTTAGTTAGTCTTGTTAGTAGTTTGTTTTAAATGGGGATTGGGTGTTGAAATAGAGGTAGAAACTGCTGGTTTCAGAATGCCATTCAACGTGGAAATGCAACGTTTTTGGTACAGTAACCCTTGTCAGTGTCGGAAATATTTTAAAAATAAATTGTTTCCCTTTTATATTGAGCTTTTGTTAAGCTTTATGTGTCTGAATATTATTTGAAACATGGAGTTAGTCCATGTCTACAAAAAAAGATCTGAAACGAATGTAGTTTATGTATAGCAGCACCACATTTTTTTATATAAAAACAATACGAACGTATCAATCTAATTTATCGACATTGTTACTTCAACTCCCAAACTCGAATGTTGTGCAAAAACTTTTTCACATCGCCATATTTAATTTTACAGACAATAAAGCACGTGAAATAACAATAGACAAAACAATAGTTGTCTATAAAGCCTGAAGAACAATGCGAAGTGTCGTTACGATCGACAGCCGAAGTGGGTGAGGACTGTGAGGAGCCATCGGCTTTTATTGAATACTTTAATAGAGTAGAAATTGTTGTTGTGAGCAGATGGCCAACTTGGTACTGACAGTCTTTTTAGTGTTAAGAATTTTATAGGTGCGGAGTTTTTCTGTTCGTGTAAATGGTTGTACGTACTTATTCGGTTGTTCACACGTAATTATTGTGTAAATTCATTCAGCGTTATGAGAAATATTTTAACTGAAGAGTGCCTAAATGCCTACTCTAAATTGTAGCAATTTATTTTAAAGACACCATTAAAAACATTACTCATTATTTTCAAAAGTCATGTTCTATTATTTGAACATAAAAATATCTCCCGTCTGCCGAAACCAAAAATGGTTAGCCAGACCACAAGCCGCTCCAGACTACCTATTTAATATTTCAGCAGCTTTTCAAAGCAATGTTCTTTCAGGTCTTTTTGTAGGATTTCCCAACAGTGGGTAGCTCGATGTTTTTTCAACGAACAATGTTGGAATTCTATTTGGGTTGAGATGGTAGATATTAGTATGTTATTTTGTGTCTGTGAGTGTGGGTAGAAGGCAAAAAGCGGAGCCTGTTTGAAGTTTACTTTTAGACAAATCATTGTAGCGTTCTTGTCAATGTATGCTATTTTCGTTTTCATTTTGTGAGATACATTTGGCGCTTCGAAAATAATTTAAAAGAGAGATCTAAAATAAAACAAGACGAACACTTTAAATTGATTGTGTCCAATGGCACTGATGTTCAGAGTTCCATGAATGTCACTATCTAGTGGTTTTGGGCGTAATAAATTATTAAGTCACTACGACGCTATTTCGAAATACATCCCATATAAGTAAATTATGTTATTTTTGTAACATGTAACGAGTACATGTAGTGAAATAAACCATGTCATTTTATCTGCAGTACGATTTTTCATGTGGCACAATATTTGTTACTCTTTTAATTTGTACCCGGCTTAACTTTATTGTAACGAAACCAATTTTATGAATCATGTAGACTTTTTTGTTCATTCGTTTAGAATTTTTGCCAATATTTCAATGAAAAGGCTTTTTTTATTGCTCGATATGAATCGAGGTGACAGCTACATGGTTTCGTAATGAAATATTGTGTTGTTACCTCATAATTATTTATACCTGAATATTTATATTTTTTATAGGTCGGGCGAAATAACAGTAAAGCGTATGTTCTAATTTGAGGCCTTTGCGTGAACAATGTGATACAAAAAATCATAAAGTTGGTATATATTACCACAGTTTTGATATATTCTGTTGATATTACTGAGTTAAATAATGAACTTATTCTCACTAGATGACGCTACTATGAACTTAATCTCAAGATAGAAACTAGTTTCTTAACGTTGTTAATTATTTATCCTTCAACCAGAACAGTGGACCGGTCAACGCAATTGTGTTATTGTATGCCATAATATAGGTAATCTATTCGAAGAATCATCCATCAATACTTGAGTACCTGGACCCAAATGGAAGATCAAGCATTCATCTTTTGCTTTTATCTATTGCAAAAAAATATCATTTTATCATTCCTAAATTAGACAGAAAATTCTGTTAACCGTTGGCAATACCTATATTACATTAAATATTTTATGAGCATCGAATACATATTCTAAACAGTACCAGGGCAGCATAACAGCGTGGTAATCTCTTATGCGGTGGACTATGCTTAAACAATATTACTTATTGATACCGACGGCCCAATTGGCATAGTGCCATAGCTCGGATTATGTTTGTGCTGAAACCCGGGATGGACCGCAGCTTACCAGGCCAGATACTGTTAGATACATGTTTGTGGGTCATTGTAATTATTATCATGTTTGGTAGTAATGTAATCTTGGACGTGGTTTTGATTAAGCTGGCTTGAATATGGTGACAACGAAGCTGAAGATGTTTTCCAATATATGTCTCCTTTTTTTTGGCATCAAAATCTTATCGGTATATTTAGTAACCTTTTCGTTTTGACTAGTTTTCCATGTCACTAGTAAATATTATTTGGTCTTAAACCATTGACATTGCACGCTGCTGAAATAAAACCCATTTTGATTAAACTTTTGAGTTTTCAATTTCACACTATATACCTTATTGATTCTAAATTATCCATAACGCTTTTTTTTCTTTGAATGTAGCATTTTAGGTTCAAGTTGGCTGTGTTTTCTCATATATACCAATACCCTAGGCATCTTCACGAAAATTCAATTTCATTTGGCTAAAAGCGGACGAGTACTTGTTCTTTTTATTCATAATCCCAGTTCTCAAATTAGGTACAATTTCAAAATTCGCTCTCAGGCCTCTGCAATATCAATTACATTAGCTATCTTATTTTTTAAGCTTTTTTGTAAACAGTTTTTAATACTTTTGATGGCTAATTCTAACGGCTCTGGAATGTTAAATCCTGAATACAATATTAAACAGTTTGGGTACCTACTTACTTAATTTTCTTTGTGAACAGTTTTGTATTATTTTTTTATGACTGGCTGAAAACGGTTTTAGAATTCTAAAGTGTTGTAATAGAAGCAATTGAGTTTATTAAAAAGCCTGAAACGTATTTTTAACTTCACTTGAAAAACAATATTAATACTCGAGATGTAAATCTAATTTAACTCTATCGGATATCTTGACATAAAACCGCTATTTCGAAAATAAATAACATTAAAACCGAATAAAAAGGCAATCTTCACAAATCATAGTCACCCAATGATAGTCGAAACAGCAAAACTAAACTTAATTTGAACACGACAGATCAATTTCACAGAATCCCTTACAAATTGGAAAAATAAAATATCGTTTTATTTGAAAACGTGAAAAATATTTTCAAAATGTTAGCGGATTTTCTTTCTGTTTCAGTTTTAATAGAGTTTGCTCTCAAATTGTGTGTTTTATATTTAATTGTAATTGTATTGTGTACTGTTTTATTTGATTTAAAAATCACCAGCTATTGTTACTTGTTTTTTTCATATCCTGAAGCAATTGGCGTGTCAATTATCACAATGAATTTTATCGAAATGACTATCACTTATTATTGTGGAAGTGTTTTCACACTGTCTGAGATTTTACATACGTAACAAAACCGCGTGACATATTCCAATCGGCAAAAATATGTCACTAAGTCGTATTTCTACCGGTAGCTGTAAATTACTTGTTTACAGTAAGTACAAACCGGCCGATGTCGCTCGGGTTTTCCGTTTGTGTGAAAACGCTGTAACACCTAAATCAAGTAGGTAGTGTTCAATCCACATAAAAAAATATTGCCATTATACACACTCACTCTATTTCAGTATTTTAAAATTATCATTCACATCCTTACTCTCAGTATTCATAGCATTGAATGTTCTATTCCACGCCCTTCCAGTCACATTTCCGACTGCAAAATACATTACGTTTTTAAGACTACTCACTGAACACACTTCACCCAGTTCCCTCGCAATGTACGTAAAGCTATTCATTTTTCCCGCAGAATCTTCTAGACAGGCGCGAGTCTTTAAACCGTGCATGAAGAGAAATGTACGACTACCCGACATTTAGTTCCTTTTTGGTTCTAGCTACATGTTTTAGAGAAATTCAGAACGCTTTTATTTCAATGTTACAATGTTTAAAAGAATTTTCGGAATTATTTTCAGCTCGGGTCGGAAATGGCCCAGTTAGATCCGATCTCGATAATGTTCTATTGTTTTAAAATTTGTTAGATAGGAAAGAATATTTGCTGCTGATAGAAAATATACATTTTATATTTCTTTTACAATATAGGATACTGTTTGTGCACATAGGTAGCGTATTTTATGGGAAATGTTTTAAAGTATCGAATTTATTCGATAAGCGAAGCCCACAATAGACACACTAAATCACCTAATACAAAAATCATTACAAATTACATGTAACACCGAACAAATTGAACACAAAAGTATAACAAATCCACAAAATAATCATAATCTTCTGCTCAAATTCTTGAACACAAAGCGAGATTCGCCGGACCGTGCCGTACAAATAGCCGCAAACGAACCGGACCGGTCGATACCCGTACATAATGTAACGGCATGCATAATGGACGCCGGATCAACGAATACACTGACACGGCACATTAGCCGGATATTTGTGGATAGTCCGTATTTATAGTTTTTGTACGTATTTCGTTGATGAAAGTATATTTTTGGGGTGTATGAAACAAGATAAACTGAATTTGATCAAAAGTTATTTGATTTATAAATAGAGGTTTCCTTCTTGTAGCAGCCTTTCCTGCTAAAATCACGCCCGTTATCCAATCGTGCGATTATTTTTAGGAATTATTGCTCTTGATTTACAGTAAGTAAAAACATATTATTCCTATTAAAAATTAAGAACATTTTCATTGTTTCGCAATTAAATAATAACCACATAGTATAAATAATTGCGTACTGTATTAATTACATAAATATTAATACATAAAATTAAGTATATTCAATATTCATACCACACTAAAACTGAAAATTGAAAATTGTTGTTCGCAAACATTCACCAAAAACCAATATACCTTTTGAAATATGATTATAAATCCCGAACATGGCTTTATTTAAACACTAATTGATATAATTTTATATAGGTGCTTATTTCTTTTTCAATTGAAAGCAGCCTTCTGCCAAATATACTCGGAGGACCGAAATTCAGGTCATCTGGGATTCTCATTTCGTACGAAAATCTTGTCCCCTAAGGCCGTTCTGAAAATTTACAATCAAATTATTGAAAGACTTTTCCAATTTACTCATAGTTTTACAGAAACAAAATTGCGAATATTGAACAAAAATAATGAATGACTACGTAACTTGTTGAGTTATACTTAATGAACTGGGAAAATAGGTAGTTCTAGATCCTGAATCTATTTTGTTAGTACTAAAATAATACTTACAGTATATCTAAGCTTAATTATCTTTATTGAGAATATACTTGACAAATAATTTGTCTACTTATCATATAGAAAAGAACTTATTTACTATTTAATTACCTACTATTTTTGTCTGTTATGGTATTTATTTCCAATTTATATCTATGTTAAGTTGAAATCATTCTAAAAGTATTTTCGCTAGGAAAATAAATACAAGTTCTACCTACCTGTCAAAAATATCCTAATTTCACTACCCAAAAACAAGTTCACCCATTTTCATAACTTCAAAATTGAATGAACCAAAACGGTGGTGCGACAAAAGGGTGCATGTGCACTTCTGTAACTAAACGAAGCTGCAATATTCTCCGTGCAAAAAGATACGTGGAATAAAGTGGTTTGTTCGAAAACTGGGGAAACTTAACGCGTGGGTGAGAGTGTAGCGCCAAAGTTGGTATGTACGTCTCTATTTGTTAAGAGTGAACTGGGTCAAATATGTTGTTTAATTAATATTTTTGTCAAGCTTTCTATTTATGTTTTGACTGTGTCAAGGAAATGATTATGTTTTCACAAAACTGCGGAATTAAATATCTTAAATACACAATTTTGAGATTACATAACAAATAACTCTGCTATTAAAATCCAAATTACATCGTCGAATAATAAAATATTTTCTCAAGGTAGCATTACCAGTAATGACATCAAAATGACGAACCCATTTAATATTTAATCAAAAAATTTAAAAGCGATCGCAATGCCGATGAATAAATCATGACACTCCTCAAATAAAATGTAACCAGTCTGCGCCAAATAAACATTTTAATTATTAAAACTCAAAATGCTACCAAAGCCAATAATTGGTTCTATCAACGGAACAACGAAAAAACAAACATTTCTACCCTTGTCAATGTCCAAATGATACCTACTTTTAATTTGCCAGTCCGTTAAATTCACGATGTCGCGAGACTGTGTGGGGGTGCAGGTTCAATCCCAATTTGTGACTTCTGAACAAAGTGAAAATTTAATGGAAAGCATTCGGATGTTTTGTAATTTTATTTTCGTGTCGCGTGGACTAGCGTCCTAATTACGTAACTCGATTTCTTTTCATGACTTTTACTATTGTTCTTGTTGACACTCCAATGAATGTTCTTCAATAATGAAATAAATAAACATTATATAAAATCGTAATCAAAACGAAAATAACCCCGTTTGTATCCGAGTAGGACCGCACAGGTACAAAATATTAGATAAAAAAGGGATCTGGTGAATAATTTGAAATAGATATAAATTAAACTAGAAATAGGACAAAGCCAGTTCAAAAGCAAACAAGTATCAAGTATTGATGAGTACCGAGTAATTGTATGGTCGGTCCTTTGTTATTAATATTTAATTTCATTACCATTAAATCCCTATTACACCTATAATTATATAACTAAATCACTTCATTTATTTACAAAACGGTTCTTCGTAAAGCTGAATCATTTCAAAGAGATATATTTTCCTTTTCAACATTTATTTTAAATGCTTAATTTTCAGCAAAGTAATGCACCCTTTTCCGAATTCACTAGGCATAATTAAGATAAGCATTTTAATCTATTATTTCGTTTCCTTCCCTGTCAGAAAAAAGGAAATTTTACATTTAACCTTTTATGTTTGAAAATTGGTAAGGGTCTGCGCAAACGTAGCCATTATTTTGTGGCCACTTCCTTCGGATTTGCGTCTAGAAAACAATCATCGATGTTGTTGTCTAAGTGTTTTTTTTTATAAAATGCTAGTCTACGACCTAACTGACTTGAACACAGAAGCAGAAAAAACCTTTACTGTGCTCTAGCAGATACAAAACTGTACTAAAACATGCTTGTATTCGGTAATTCTACACAACTGCCATTATCACATCAAATGAAGTCACTACTGCATAATTAACCAGTGTCCAATGAAGTCAACTAAAAGTGTGTACATTTGCGCAGCCCCTTAATATATTTCACGAGTCATTTCAATGTCTGTCAGCTTTGTCACCTGTCTCCTCCGCTTGACGTGGGAAGTTAGAATTTGTTTTCATTCAGCCGTTGTCTTATAATGGGCGGCGGAGATAAAAATACTTGACTCTCATTGAATTTACGAGAATTTGTGTCAAAAGTTACTGAAATGTTCTAGTTTATTAAGTGGGCCGGAAAATGTCTATTAAATGAATATTGTACTTTTGAGTTTTTACTCAGAAAATTAATAAGTTAATACTTTTGGTACATCACTTACTTTGTAATTATACGGCACATTTCGTGGTAACTCCGTTTATAAGCTGCTTTAAGCCAAAATGCGAACAAAAACAAATTCTCATGAACATGACATTAAACCAAATCCCACTCAAACCTGACAACAAACAATTCTCGGAAGTCACAGTTTCCCCATTCAAACGAATTTACGGATTAAACGAAAACATTTACAGTCATTTGCCATGAAGAATTCCCGTCGTTATGAATCACGGCCGACAAACAGCCGGATAGCTGAACAAAATATATTTCACAACAAGAGACTGTAATGAGGCAGTTGCTTGTACTCTCATTTATATTGCGAAATGACATTTTACATTCTACAAAAAATAAATACACGCGATCAAACAATTGTAAATGAAATATTCAGGGATTTTAATATCACGGCTCGGCCTTTAGGTAGATAAATAATGATATTGCATTCTTAATTAAAATGTCTGTTCTTTGTTACAGATAATGTTCGCGGTCCATTGTCGGACGCCTTGAGGCAACATGAATGTGAGAAAGAGTTTGGACGTGAGGCTGATCGCCTTGTGCACCACCTGCCTGCTGCTGCCAGCCATCGCCTGCCCCTCCCAATGCATCTGCAAGTGGAAGAACGGCAAGCGATACGTCGAGTGCTCAGAGAAAGACCTCAAAACAATCCCGAATACCCTCGACCCAGAAACACAAGTACTAGACTTCACAGGGAACGATCTACAAGTTCTACAAAAAGAAACTTTCCACAAATTAAACTTGCTCAATCTTCAGAAAATCTACCTACAAAGATGTAGACTACAGAAAATCGATAACCACGCGTTCAAAGGTCTCGCGAACCTCGTCGAGTTGGATCTCTCCAACAATTACTTGACAGTCATACCGTCGACCAACTTTGTTTTCTTCCCGTCGCTAATGAGGCTCTCGCTCAACAACAACCCAATAACGAGCATAAAAACTCACTGCTTTCAACATTTATCGTACTTGAATACTTTGGAGCTGAGCGATTGCAAAATAGAAACAATAGAGCGAGAAGCTTTTTCCGGCCTCAACCACCTGGAGTGGCTGCGACTGAACGGCAACCGGCTATCAAATATTCAAGGTGAAAATTTATTCCCCGATACGCTGCGAGGGATCAACTTGCAAAATAATAATTGGAATTGCGATTGCCATCTCAGGGATTTACATAGTTGGTTGTTGAATTTCAATATGCCGCACGCCGTCGAACCAATTTGCTCCCTCCCTGAACGTTTGAGGAAACGGACGATCACGAGCGTCGCAGAAAACGAGTTGGCGTGCTTACCGAAAATGAGCCCTACGTCCGTGTTCTTAGAGACGAACACGGGCAACAACATAACCCTCGAGTGCTTAGTGAAAGCGATACCCGAAGCGAAAATAACCTGGTTATATCAGGGCCAGATCATTCATAATTATTCGAGCATGTCACCGGACGCACGCGACCTGTATTACGTGGAGAACGGCGTTACGGATAAAAAGAGCGAATTGTACATATTCAATATCGGGAACGACGACAATGGAACGTACTCATGCATCGCCGAGAACCCCGCAGGCAGGTCTCGAGCCAACTACACAATACGAATTCTAGTGAAAGAGGAGCCCGTCGTTATAGTGGTCACGTTCCCGCAGAGACACTTGGTAGTCATAGTCACCGTAGTCTTTCTTATTATCGTCTTACTCATAGCTATAATAGCAGTAGTATTATTGAAATTTAAAACAGACACGCGAAGTCGCAAGAAAAAGGAAAGCGGCAAGGACGTGGCGTTATGTAATCAAATTTTGCCTTCGAACCGGGGGAATGGAATGCCTAAAAATAATGGTAGTGTGATTGTTAACGCGCACTCTCATCACGCGCTGCACTACACAGTACAAACAAACCGTGATTACGAGTCGAGCGACGTGTATCAAAGCAATAACATGAAAGGCTTTGTCGACAGGAACCCCGACCTAATTAGCGACGCGGAAACTGTAGCTAACAATGCGCAAAACGAGAACACAGTGTTATCAGTATACAAAGCTCAAACCGCGAGCGGCGACGGTTTCCAAGAGGAAACCGCATTCACCGCGCCGACAATACCCCGCCAGGTCACGTGGCAGGATCAACAGACCATCAACATGCCGCAGAACACAATCAACAACATGTACCAGCACTCGGCGGACGTGCACCTCAATCCGGGGTGCTTTTTAGATAACGAAGGCTATCCGTACGACTACGGTCTGCCGAAACATCCCTGTCGGCCGCCAATTATGTCCAACTATTCTGTAGTCGGTCCGTTTTATCAGACACTACCGCACAATCGGCCAAAGGGTCAGAAGCTTGTTTGTAAATTCGCAAAAGACACGGAATTTAACGCCCCCACGCCGCCCACTTGTCCTAATTTTGAGATGCCGTTCGGGCCGGGCAATGTGCGGCGTACTCTGGAGGGGTACCCCGTGCCACGGAACAGGCAGATCGCGTTTGTGGGTAACGGGACGGTGTATTATAATGAGGAGTTCGTGCCGTCGCCGCCGGAGGGGTATAAGACGGAGCCGGTGCAGTGCTGCGCGCCCGCGGAGGCGTGCAGCTCGTGGGTGAACCCGAAGGGTACGTGTGCAGTGATGGTGCCGATGAGTGTGGCGGAGGGCCCGGGCCGGTGCTACCAGGTGGAGACCCGGTGCGTGGACACGCAGACCACGGACGCTCGGCTGCCCGGCGAGGGCACGGAGTCAGTGCTCAAGCCTTTACCGCAAGTGTCTAACGCGAAGTGCGCCGCTGACATATGTTCGGAGAGCCCCGACGAGGGCTACGTCGGTGACGCTAACGACATCTGACGACGACGCCAGGTCGATAGCGCTTAAACAGGGCAATTTAGACGCTAACAAAGTGATAAAGCGACTGAGTATAAAGTAGTTTTGTAAATATATGAGCTCGTGGCGACGGCGAATGGAGGCGGAATTCCATTACTTAGCGAACGATCCTGTTTCATCCCTGTTTTGCAATTTTATATATTTTATAGTGTAAGTCCGTTTGATACCGCCTTTGTTCCGCTGTCGTCGATAACGGTTAGCCAAATATCATTTTCCAAAGTTACGTTAATAAAACGTTATGGTTACCTTTGTTTAGTTCTAGATTTTTTATTAAAGTAAATAGTAAAACTCTTAATCAAATCGTTTGTTTATAATAAAATTATTTCATTTGTCAATTAAGATTTTGTAAGTAAACATTCCATTGTTGTCATATTTTAGCAGATATTGTACCATTCCTAACGAAATTTTTAATAGCATTTTTTATCAATTATTGCATTGTTTTTAAAGTATTCATGTTTACATTACAATAACGTCGAATTTATACCACAACACCAGTAATGTAAATGTTACTAAATAATGTTATTTTTGGTTCTGTTAATCTTACTCCTAAATATTTTCACTGCGTAAAATATTTCAAATAATAAAATAATTTAAGCAACCTCTCTAGATCGATGTTAATAAACATAAAGATTAATTTAAAATCCATTGAGTCAATTTTATTTTGCTTAATAGCTAAGGTTGTGCACACATCATGAATTTACTGACATAATTATTTTAATACCTGTTTCCACGAATCTTCTTATTGAAAAATTTAGATTTCAAATATTAAAATGAACTGGCTCTAGCCATTACTACAAAGATAACATAATAAACTAATTTTAATTGAAAGATTCTTCTTGAGAGTCTTCACAATATAAAATTGCTTACTGTAAGCACAGCCTTAGTAACAAAATTGAACATTATTTGTCACTGAGTTCATAAAAGTCCAATAAAATTGAAACAAAAAATAAATAACAGAATCACTACAAGTCAATCAAAAACAGTTTTCTACATTAATTTGTTTGTCAGTAGTAACGAAAATAATTTTGTAACTTTTATGAAAAATTATTGTAAAAGTTAAAAATGAAATTAAAGTCAAGATTAATGGGGAATCTACTGATCTTACTTAACTCAATATTTTTAATAATAAGAGTGTAAATACTATGTAAATATTAGTTAACTTACTTTCTGTAATGGATTAAGTAGCTGATGTTAAGTATTAAATTGATATCAGGGTATCCCCTAAGAATAGAATGTGGTGTTTCGATGACGTTTGTTTTGAAGGTTTTACAAGATACATTTCTTTTCCTTCAATTAGTTTTCTATTTATTACATACATTGTTAGCGTTGTATAGAATATTTTACTAGAATTCAGAATAAAAAAAAACATTTACATGGATGTTGATTGGGTACGAGTAGTTAACCCGGATGGATTACCAGACTGTCTTCTGCCCATGAGTATTGATTGTCTAAAATCTACAAATAAAGCCCAGTTGCTTAATGTCTCCTTATCTTGAATAATATCCATATTAATAATGTCTGTCTACCTATCTGTTTGTCAAGCTTCCACGCCTGAACCTATTGGGATGAAATTTGGCATAGCCTTTTAATATGCTGGTAATGGGAGTAGATCCCTGAGTAATTTAAGTTAATGAGAATAAATGGCTTCACCAAAAACATCGGATAATAATGAAGTCAGGTGTAAAATCATTACCGACAATGTTTGCAGAGCTTTACCGATTAAATCTGTTGCCGCTTAACGTGTTAAAGGAACCAATCCCGATAAGTACTTACGTAATATCGGTAATACCTGTATGGCGTAGTTTAAAGGTAGGTTCAATTTAAATTTTCAGTTTTATATCTACAAACTTATGAGTTTGTGAATTAAAGTGGAACTGTTCAATTAATTAATTCAAGGAAGGCTACGCAAACGAGGCTTACGGTAAAATTTGCGACGAGATATAACCTCGAAGAAGTTCACTGAAAATCGTTTATGTCCATTTCCTAAACCATTTTATAAATCATTGATACATGTACACACTGTATTAAATCATTTTTCATAACCTCAAATATGTGTACAAAGGCTACCACAAAAAGTTCGGACACACAACATAATAGCATATACATTAACCCTTTTCCGCATTCTGATAAAAACACACAAAGAATAACATCGAAAACTGGACGCCAATCGATAAAGGAAACCGGATACCGAACAAAGGACCAGGTCTTTGTGGTCCTCCGGTACGCACGACCCTCCCCAGAAATTAACTATATTTACGACACCATTAACTTGTTCCCATAACCTTGAGTAATTATACCAGGTTTTGGATGTTAGCCAAACTCATTAATAATAACTCCTAACTATTAAAGAGACACTCCAACTTAATTTATTAATTAATTAATAGAGTAACAACCTTAATTACTGGATCATAAGTTTGATATTTATTTGCGTTGTAATCTGGATTTCTGGGAGTATATCAAAGAGATGTGATAGGGAAAATATGGCTTTGCAAAAACATGTAATCCGAATACCAACCTTTGAATATCATCAATGATTAACTTAAGCCATAAACAATATTGATCTCCAGTCGCATCTTGTTAGTTTCAACAGAACTCTAAAACACCTAGTTGGATTTAGAAAATCCATTCCGAGCAAAAAGGATTTAAAATCCAGCATTAAACGGATTAAACAAGGGAAAATTCGGCGTGGAAATTGTGACAGGTGAATGAAAAATTAAGTTAGAAAAGTTACATCAGGATAAATGGGGGACAGCTCTGTCTAATGGCCAATGATTATTGTAACTGGGGCTTTGGCCCGAAGTTTTGGCAGATAACTGGGACTCTATTACTCAATGTCGGATCTCGTTATGTGGATCTGAAGACTAGGACGTAATTGCTGTCTCTGATGGTGGTTCGAAGTGATCAACATTGATTTGACTTTTATATTAAAGTGCGGGGTTAAGTTTTTATTTAATTAAAGAGATTAGGAGTTATTTTGAGTTATAATTGTTAGGTATAATGCAGACTATTTTGGAAGAACAAATTCAACTATATTTTGTCAAAAAAGTGCTGCGAGTAAATGTATCTGATTTTAGAGAAAACTATTCCACGAATAAAAGAATAGACACCACGGTTTTCCATGAATGCTTAATCAATGGAGCTATTTAGGTACCACATTTTTTAAATACTTAATTAAAGATAAATAATACGTCATGAGGCCACTTCTAAATATCCTGTGTTATAAAAGTCTATATAAAAGGATATTACAACACTAATTACTGTTCCATAAATAACCACAGTATATAAAGCCTCTCTCAATTATGGATTAAGCACAAAAGAAAATTATCCTATAAATAGAAAATGGACTAGGTTTGTGTCTAGACTGAAACCGAAAGCCGAGCCTCATTATCTTGCGTCGATATCCATCAAGCCTTCAGTCCACTGTGGTTTATATATTTTCTTGTCATTTTAAATTCTTGAGATAAGATATACGATACATATTAGCTTGAAAGATATTAAAATAATGAATAAACCATATAATGCATATTTTAAACGTGGTATAGTAAGAAAACAAACGAGAATAAGATAAAGATATGGCCAGTGTTATCTTCAAGAACAGATGATTACTTATGTTTATTTTTATAGACGTCAATAACCTTAAAAACTTGCATGCCTTCGCTATTACAATATTTCATATGAAATAGTACTGAAAGACCTAATAAGTTTTTTAATTAGTTCATTTTAAATAGGAATGAAAGAAATTTTAAAAATGACAGCGTGCTATTTAAGTTGAATTTAACAGCTCTTTCATACTAGTGGATTTTGTCACGTTGGGATTTTTCCGTCGTGCGGTTTCAGATGTCATCGTTTGTCAAGTACTAGTAGTTGTCAATTATTTTTTGCTTGAATTATCTGAAATAAGCAATCTTTATGTATGATGTTTAAAATGATAAACATATTTTTCAATTGTTGAAAAGCATTAATTTCATTTTGTAACGGTTATAATTTAAAGTTTAAAATGTATTTTAGGTATATCATACTTACTTAGTTTATGTGCGTAAGTCTCAGTGTTGTACTAACACAAATGGAGAATTTAATTTAAACTAAAAAAACAAAGTCAAAGAAACACCAAGATAGGGACATAAACATAATATTATTGTAAATGTAACACTATCTTTTGTAAGACGATTAATTATTAATTGTGACTAATTGATTTTTTTAAATTAAGGTAAGACATAGCAATAAATAAATCTATGCAGTCTATCTTTATGTAATTCATACATTTAATTTATAAGTTTGATTATTACAATGAAGGTTGTTGTGAGTTGTGGTGGGTAATTTTTAACAAATGTAAAAAAAGTGTCAAAATATTGGAATCTTTAATTACAATAAATTATCATCTGTCATATATTTGTGTATCTTGTTTTGTATTCAAACTGTACTGTAAAATATGCAAATATTCGTGTCCCATTTCATTTTATGATTAAATAATTAATTGTAATTAAAATCAAAGATTAAAATTATAAAATAGTTGAGGTACATTTTGAGGCAAAAACACAGTAATTTTCCGAAAAATTTTATTTGTTATGATGAAATAATCATATTTGCACATTTTATTACCATTATGATGGTTATCAAATACTTTGTCATATTTATTAATAACATTAATTATTTAACAGTACTTAATTGTTCAGTTATACACATTACTTACACATAATGTATTATTAAAGTGAGAGAGTGATATTTATTTCACAGCAACAATTTTATTCATTTTCCACAAAAATGTATCAATTTCATGTTATTTGACTACTGGTATGGTATTTAAAGTGATAATATTGAAACTGTTCTCAGTTGAATACATTGAAACATATTTTGATTAACCTATAATGTAAATTTTTATGGTTCACAAATATCCATGAAGTCCATATTTTTATTCAATAACACACATGTTTTAATAAAATCAAGAAAATTCAGACCGACTCCAGAACTTAATAAAAAAAGAATAAGAAAATACATAAATAAATAAACAGAAGAAAAAAAAATTCAACTTGAACTCTACAGTATAGAAAGAAAGAAAGAAAATAAATTTAATTGTATAAAAGACGCATACACACGCTTAAAATTATGGTTCAATATTGATTGAGAAAATTTTATAGCTTGGCGTATCTTGACATTGGCGTTTTCTTGGTACATGTATAAAAAATGTACCCACCACAACCCACAATGACGTATTTCCATGGCATGTTCCAGATTGGAACAGTCAGACTGGACACGAGTTGGTTAGCACAAACGATATCACAATGTTACTCTTTAGTGGAAACAAATTGTAGATGTGCATGACATTGGAATAAAAGTGTATTTTTAGCTCTCTTGTTTTCTTTGAAAAACCCTGAAAACACGCGATTTACTCATTAAGAATGCTCATTAACGAAAATAATATAATTACAGTGTCAAGCTATTTAAGTAATCTAATAAACATAATTTAATATTACTTATTATATGCTTTAGTTTTACTAGTTTATTTCTACAAGCCAATTGCTTTAGAGTTTGTGAATAAAGCAGTCTATTCGTTATCATGATGTAACTGTTGAAAATGATAAGAATCACTGTCAATTTGTCACCAAAGCAGCCAGAGAGACATCTCATTAAAACTGAAAGGACCAGACAGTATTATGAAGAGACGTTGCATACTTCACGAAAACAAAAGAATGAGTAATGTACGCCAGAACTTTCTAGAGAATTCTTTGTAAGTCAGCGATCCTTTTGGATACTCACTTTGACGTACCAAAAAGGTTTTTTACAGACACAATGCCTTAAATATGTCCCTGTAATCTGGTAGGCCTTTGAACTCAGGGTTTAACGTTTCGACCCAAAAATGTCTCAATAAGCGATTCATTTGTCAATGCCAAAGAGAAGAGAAAATAAAATGGGTTACAAAGTTGAAATTTTGGTGAAAGCTCTTTGGTCGGAAGGTGTAAATAGCAATATTTGTGGCGGAGCGACCCCGCACGTCCGATATGCATGACTGGGCTGTGCTCACTGAAGTTGAAGTGCGTGCTACACTCAACATCGGAACCAAGTCATCATTGTATATGGTTTTATCGAACATTTCATTTTAAAGTACAAAATATACGGCCCGATGTAGGTTTTGGCAAAATAAATAGGGTTTTAAATATCTAAAAGTCACAGAAAATAAACAAGTAGGTAGGTACTTTTAGAAAAAAATCTTTTCGCTACTGAACGGTAACTAATTTAGATACCAAGATAATTTGTAACGAACGTGTTTATCAAAAGCTCATTCAAATAATTCTGTTCCGAATCACGTATGTAGTTAGGTTTCAAATTGGCTTCCCAACGTCTAGAAACATCATTATAAGCAATTTGTAGGTGGAAGGATTTTATTCCAACGCCATTTCTGTTATCAAAGAAATTCTATCTCTTATTCCGATTCCGTCACGCCAATTTTATCCTTGTTACCATGGCAACGGGAGAAATAAAAAAATGTTATCTGCAAGAATTTTTATATAAGCCAAGATAGGGTCTCAAATATACGAGTATTTGGAGTCGGTAAAGGTGAAGGTGGATTAACTATGTATGAAGGCATTAGTGCTGGCTCCTAGTGTCGGTAATACAAGAAATGTTGTTTCAATAGATGATTTTCGGTATCTAATACTCGTAACATTATGGTTTTATTTTCTGGAAGGGTCGACAGGGTTGTAGGTATTTAGAGAACCCCTACATTTTATCCAATTCTTTTATATGTAACATACATTGGCGTATACGTGAATGTATTATGTTTGCCATCTAGTTATCTTTAGGTATAGATCAAGCAGAAAATTTAACCTAAGCCTCTGAATTAAAAATAAGTTCTTACTAATTATAGACCAAGAAAATCTTAGGTATTATGGTAAAGAAATGAGTGAGGGAAATTTTTGAAATCCTGTGAAGCTTGTTCAGAACTTAGACCACCAGTTGAGCATTATAATGACCGTAGTTCTTACAGCAAAAATGTATAAAGAAGTTCCCTTTTTTACAGTTCCTTTATCTTTGATTCCAAGAAAAGGGATTACAAGTGCTCAGGAAACATTATTTAAAGAAAATATCTATCTACTTGGTTAGGTGCGTTTTCTTTTAGATTCCGATTTCTCAAACCTTTTATTTGTTAGCAAACAAATTAAAACTTCCGAAATCAATTTGATATTTATAAATAAGGGGTAGGAATAAGATTGATCGTCCCTTTAAACTTATCTTTACTCAGTTAGAGCCTTAAATAGATTTTAAAATTAATTTAGGTATAAATTCAGTTTTTTTTTTTGTAATAAGGTCAATCTTACTCATCAAACCTGTTCCGATAAAATATTTTCAACTTTAATTATTTCTATTTCACACGATATAGATATACACATATTAGTCTAGTTTTCATGAAACTTAAATAAACCTACGTACTTAGATTATTTCTCTGTAAAAATTACCTTTTTAACAAAACAAAGCAACATCAAACAGAAGAAGAAACGGTGGTTTCCTTGATAACCCTTTTTGCCTTCACACAATAACTTTGCAGTCAAACAAACATCAATAGCAATTGATAGAACGACAACACAAAGATTTTCTATGTATTATAGAGATAGAGGCTTTTCCCCTTATGCGAAACCCGTGGATAAGGAATTCATAGAAACTGAATCAAGCCGCGGAAAACTGATTTGGTGAAGGGATGTAAGTAGGTATTAAACCACCATGGATTTTTGTAGACATGGTTATGTTGTGTTTTGTATAATATGATAAAAAATGATTGTTTTGTTTTTTACAAAAAAACCTGTGATATTGGAAACTTCAGGTCTAATTTGAAATTTCTGTCGATGCATGTGAGGAAGGTAATTAGACGCTTTCTTCAAACGCTTGGTGGGACTAGCTAGTTACAGGACATTTTTAATTGAACATAATCAGTATCATTATTGTTCACAATGATTCTCATTATGTTCGGATTAAATATTCAAAAATATCCTCGTGTAGGTAATAGTTCAAACCACGACCAATAACTCGAAAGCTTAAGGATCCTATTTCTTTTTTTACGAGCCCCAAAAAAATACCAAATCGATTCCCCGATAGCGCGGAGGGTAGTAATGTGAACTACGGACGCAGGTGGCCTTGGGTGCTATTCTGATAAATGTCAATGTCGAATTTACGATCGAAGTCGAGTCGAGCGAAGCTTCGCACACGCGTTCGGCTTATTTCGGCATTATTCGGCTCTATTCGGTAAGCCGACGACTGGAACCGACTTGCGGCGTGCTTTGGCCAGATTTGCGAGGTATTCCGAATTGATTGGTTGCTAGATTGAGGGTTCTAAGTATTTTGGAGCTATTGCAGGCTGTGGTGAGTGATTGATAGCGGTTTCACTGAGGAGTTGGTTTACTTTGAAGTAACACTATAAGCAAACTAAGTAAGTAGGACAAATTGAAGTTTATCATAGATAAAAACTCGAAATACTTAGTATCGGATACATACAAGGTCAAAGATTTAAAAACAATCCCATCAAAAACATTAAATGTAAAAAAAGCCAATCCTCTACGCAGTTCCTCCACCGTAAAAAGTTTTGAGATCGCATAGAAGCCAAGTCCTGTTCAACTTTAATTGTAATAATAAATCAACATTTTGTGACTATATCAATTAAATAGTTTTGTTCACATTACAATAATATTGACTTGGCCATGAGCACAATAAACTACAAATATAATACAGCATATCTTGGAGAGGTGAAAGTCAAACATGGAGTTTAATATCACAGAATTAAATACATTTAGTTTATTCTATCGTTACTAAATGACAGTCAGTATCATCCATCACTGAACTGCACATGTACTATGGCGGATGTTTAGACCATGGTGATCTCAAATTCTAAGTCTTTTAAGTCCTTGTCTAAGTTCTTCAGTGCATAATCAGTCCAATCGTAAAATCGTGTCCATATAGAATTTATCCATTCAATGGTATTTACACATTATTACAAGGAGCGACTTTTAACTTGTGCTCATGGCCAAGACAATATTATTGTAATATGAACAAAACTATTTAATTGATATAGTCACAAAATGTTGATTTATTATTACAATTAAAGTTGAACAGGACTTGGCTTCTATGCGATCTCAAAACTTTTTACGGTGGAGGAACTGCGTAGAGGATTGGCTTTTTTTACATTTAATGTTTTTTATGGGATCTAATTTATTTTTTGTAGGTCTCTTTCTTCTCTAAGTATCTCTTTCTTCTATAGTATATAACAAATTAAATTAACTTACACTTACATGCAACTAACTAAATATATAACAAACTAAATATGTAGACCTAAAGTAGCACGTAAACAACATTTTTTTAAAATAAACTAATCATTTTCGAAATTGACGAATTTTTGAATCAAATATCTTTTAGAACAAAAGAGATTTATTTCAGAGGTAGATGGCGCTATCACATGTAATTATTTGATTTTTTTTAAGTACTACTTATACTAAGCTATGTAACGAAACCATAGCGCGATTTAGACCAGGACAACGCCATCTATCGAGCGAGCATGCAGTATGTATCGCACTGCATTAATATGAAAGATTTTATCATTGTTCATTTCATTTTAACCTAGCTGTTTTATTCATATGTATGTATATTTAATACATAATAACAATATACCACACTACGTAACAATAAAACAAATAGTAATATTTTGTACATAAATAAATAACAAAGTTATCAATGCAGTCAAAATTCATACACAATGTTCTTGAAAAACCGCAAATATAAATTTGTTTCCTATTTTTTTATTAAGTTTTAAGGTTTTTATAATTTTCCCTTTATATGTAGCTAGTAACCTATCTTGGTGCCAAATTTGAAGGTTCTAAGTTTGCTAGAAGTACCTTAGACTTTTGATGATCGGTCAGTGAGTGAGTCAGTGACAAAATGGTGTAACTTTGATCGCTCATAACTCGTAAACTATTTATTCAAATGTCTTGTAATTTTGAGACTGAGCTTGTTCTAATACTTACTCTAGGTCATCGAAAACCTAAACTCATAGCTTTGTTCACATGGAAGTTACAGGGGACTGAAATAGCCGCGAAACGCTTCGAGAAAAGATGGTACGGCCGTGCCCGCTTTGCTCGAGTCTTGGCTGGGGCACTGCCGTGCCCTCAGAAATGGTAATCGAGTTAACCTTCTGACCTTCTAAGCCCCGGGTCGTATTATAAATCCGTTGAAAAAATGTAGCGTTTCTTTTCTCCAGCAAAAAATCTCTAACAATACTTGAAATATCCCCGAAGAAACCGTTTTGATACAAAAAACTAAACGACGAATAATTTATCTTACAAATTCGGACAGATAGGCGTAAGTTGCCTTTATCGTGGACAAATCTAAATAAGGCAATAAAGAAAAAACTATCCATACCATTGGTATATTTTTCGGATACAAAACAACCGTAACTCACCGGAAAAGGTACCCTTAGTATCCGTTATGATTCCAGCCCAAAAATAATAATAACACTTATTAGATTTACTTCTCAAAAGCATTCAAATTCAAAAAAACTTTGTTTCGAGTACTTTATGAAAATAAATGAGAATAACAAGGGGTAACAAGTTAAAAGGACGGTGGGTAATGAAAATATCAGAAAAACAAGTGTCATTAACGGCCGAGTTTTATCTCGAAAAACTTTGTGACAAATTAAGAAAGGAGCTCCCTTTCGGGGGCTAATGGAAAATACGTTTTGCTTGGAGATAAAAAGTTTACGAACTGAGTTCCGGTGGACGTGGCCGGGTTCGACAGAAAGCATCGGACTTCAGATTTATAGACTGCGATCCGAACATTTGTAGCGAAGTTTTGAGAGTTCAATAACTTCCGAATGCTGGAAATGTGCTGCGCATTGTAAATGTCCGTCGTTTGCTTATTTAGGAGCGAGTCTGACGGCGCGGTCTGACGGTCTGACGTTATGTATGATAAGCGATTGTTATACATGTTTGGTATCGCAATGCGGTCTTCGCTCCCAATCGTATTATTTTACATAATCTTGGTCCTTATACCTAGATGTTTCAGTGGTTTTCGACCAGCGAAATACGTAATATTTAAAGATAGTATAGAGAGTCCAGTTTGAAGCCTAGCAAAAATGCTTGGCTCCGACATTCAAAACTTTCGAACAAAGTTTATTTTCGCTTTCCGAGTCGGTCATGATAACCAATGAAACCTACAGTACTAGATATTTATTTTTTTATGATCCAAATGTATGCTTATAATAAACTCTTAATGCCAAGATTATTGCCTACCAAGAAATCAAACCCTCATTTATTTCTGGAATTATTCAAATAAGTAGATAAGTTGAAACGCTCGAAGCAAACGTTGTGCAAGTTTGAAGCTCATATGAGTTTAGTACCGGGAATCACGTTCAACTTCACAATATGATTTGCGAGTCACGGACTGTCACCTTATTGTTGGCTAAGCTGAGTTAGTGCTTGTTTTGTAGATGTGATCTTGTTTCTTTATCTGTTTGAACCTGATTTTCGTGACATTGTATAAGAAGCTGGGAACATGATCAACTAAAAAGGTAATTTGAAAGTATCAAGGCAGGCTGTGTATAGCATTAAATATGTTTTGTTCTGTCCAAGGCTATTAAAAAGATTAATGTAATGACTTCGCTAAATGAATGCCTCAAAACTTCAATCTGATATCAATCTGAGGTAGAATTTAGAGTCAATGACTTCAACCCCATAACTCTTCAACAATTCAAATACATTTAAGGTTTCGTGACGTTAGTCAATAAACAAAACAGCTTAACGTTAGTATTAAATTAACGAGCACACGTCCATTACGAGTCCCGTCGGGTCAAATTAGCTAGGTTATCAGAAAACCGTCTAATGTGCCTACTCGTAACTCTTGTTAATGTCTTTATTGGTCGTAATATACGGTCCAGACTTTGAGACTATTAAAGGAATGGCAAAAGGATTCGTTTTATTACCCACACCCCATTATAATCAGGCACGTAGTATATTGTGTAGAGAAAATCGAAGTAATATGTTATATTTCTTTTAAAAATGAGGCTTAGTGCCTTTTGTAGGAGTCAGTAAGTTCTAGTATAAAAATGTGAGCAACAGTTGTAGTCGTAGTAATTGTTCGTAGACTCGTAAATTATAAGTTTCGTAGCGATGTTCAAGTGCAGCATGATTCCTGATTAGCTGAATAATTGAATGCTTTTATAATATATGTAGGTCACTGCTCGTCTATGAATCAACAAAAAGTAGAAGAGTACCTACGAAAATATACCATGACACACAAAATATAATACCAATCGCAAAATAATACATACTTATAACAGATAAAATCCGCCTACAGAACGAAAAAGGGCCCTCGAAAAAATGTCTCGTCATAAAAATAGGCAACTACTAACAATATACTTGACAATATCAGCGATATCACATAAAGAGTGGCTGCCTAACGGGGCCGGTCAAACAAACCCTTTGGACCTCTTAATTTGGCTGATATATAAGGGCTTTAGGATCTCACATATACATAATAAATTCTACGTACGTGATGGTACCGAAGCTATCTATAACGCGACTAAATAGAAATGCTCTTATCGTGAGGGTAATATATTTGTAGGCATTTAGGCTCGGTATTGTCACGCGAGCACGATTCTAGGGTCCGTTTTATAGTTCTTGAGTGTAAAAGATTTAAATAAAATCTCTTTGTTATACTGTGGTTGTTATGAATGGAACATTTGTAGTAAATGGCTTGTTTTACACAGCATTTGAAAACAAATGGAATGTATTTTTCGTTTTAAAGTTTATTTCGAAAATAGTATTTCTTTTTTGATCTTTTAATATTTTAGTTTCTTTTAATTTTAATTGGTGGACATAACAAAAAAAATATTTTTAAAACAATGACATCAATTACCAAAAAGAAAGCTTATTAGCCGACATGTTGACTGTTTTTTTAAACATGTATTTTTTTTTATATTTTATGTTCATTATTTTGTTTACCAGTAACTTAGATATATTTTTCAAATCAAGCAAGATACCACCCACCGACTAAGAAATCAGTTCGAGATATCCACAAAATGCGGTGATCATGGTAGAATTTTGGCAAGAAATCTTTGCAAGTGTAAACCGATTAGTATTCTGTTTCGAGTGGACAGTGGTCGAGGTTCACACGCCAGCAGAATGTCCGGTGACTGGTAAGTATGTGGCGGTGAGAATTGAAAACACGTAGCACTGTGCAGTCAATTGGGTTTGCACATCTCTGTGGTTGTTATTTTATGTACCTACTTAGAGTATTAAATAAGTCTCTTTTTAGTCCATTTTTAAAGTTGCATAGCTTTTGCATGGGTCATCCTAAGTTGTTTCTTTACACCTGTAATTAATTACTTTTTTCTGGAGTATTATTTCAAAGTTTAATATGGGTGTAGCAAGCAAAGCGTCAGAAAAAAGGTAAGTTTTTGTAGATTTTAAATAACCGACCGAATCATTTTTAAACACAGTTTTTTTAATTTAAATAGTGTAATAAAAACATTTTGAATATTTTTATTTAATTTGGTTCATAACAATTGACACGAAATACAAATGACCTCCGCTTTGAACATGATGGTATCCAACTTATAACAAGGTTTAAAGTTCAGTTTCACAAAACAAACTCGACAGCTGCAAATATGATCTCAGCTACATTTTTAATTAAAGAACAATTAGTTTCAGTTCTTGTAAATAAGCCGTAACTCTCAGACTGCTAGACTAAACAAAACAAACAAATTCTTAGTACTTACTCATTAAATTGTGTCTGACTTTGAAAACTTACTATTTTGAACTGATTAAGAATTGTTCTTACATGAAAGGGCTATCAATAAAATATGGATAATTTATCGACTTTGTCCACGATTTTTGTTTGATTCGGAGATGAAAAAAATGAATTATTTTAGTGGAGTTTTTCGAAATAATCCTCTAGCTTTCTGGGAAACAAAAATGCAAGGTTCTATTATTTGTCTATCATTATGTTATGATTGAATATGTATTGTACATACAAAATATAATACCTATAGGTACATACGTATTTACAAACCTACTTGAAGTAGGTATGGTAGTAGTAGTAGGTATGTGTAAGAAAACGTGTCCATTTGCAAATTTAATTACTTTTAATCCCATCTCCTTACAATATAATTACAGGTACATTATTACCATAAACCAAGAAACTACAATAAACTACTGAACAATTCTCATGAAACTAGCACAGCATCTAAATAGGACATAAGAACACTTACAAGTTTACCATGACACACTCGCTGGAGTGCGAACTCATTTTTATGTGAAAACTATGGAGTGGCGAAGTTTTTCGGCTCAGCAGCGAATGTCGGAACTTTCCTCTATTACGTACAACAGCTGAAATAAAGAGGCTTAACGTGTGTGTTTCTGATATTTCCTTACGTGGGAATATGAGATAATCTGCCTGTGAAATCCTGAAATGTTCGAGTTTTATTTTATTATGGGTTGCAATAAGGATCATGGGGATTATTTACAGAATAGCTTCTACCAAAAGTGCATGCGCGTCTCGTAATAACTACTTCGCGCACCTGGATTAAAGTAGGCTATAGCCTTCATTGATTAATGGGTATTCTAAAACTAAAAGATTTGTTCCGTTGTTCAAACAAACTTTTCAGCTTTATGACATTAATACACACAATAAAGCGGTCCCAATATCCCTGGATGACTCCTAGAATATTTTTTATTTAACTGCGAAAATACTTGCATTAAACAGATAGGTTAAGTCATCACCATTAGCAGTCATCACTCGTAACGAGGAAGGATAGGGTTCATCATAAATTCATGTCTTTCAGTAAAGTCTGTCTGTATCCTAACTCTCCGCTGGAAGAAATTTGTATTTTGTTATGCTGTTGTGTCTATCTCCATCTATATACCGAGTGCATACATACTTAAATAAATAAAGGAACAAAACTCTACATTTATATCCTACATACATTTTTTTATACTTTTTGCAACCGTCATCTACCTTTGAAACTCCAAATAAATAAAAAGCTCTTTCACTACTTTAAAACTCAGAACATAATTAAAACTATCCATTCACGCTGTAAAACTCGGTACAAAAGGACGTACATGACGTCACTAGCTCGCTACTTGCATGCAATCGTCAGTGCATCGGCATGCATAGCGTGACGACGCAAATGACGTAATTATGCCGGCATGCATGCGAGTGCATTTGCATCATAGTGACTGATGTGAATAGTGGACGGGGTTTAACGGGGCTCATTGATGTTTTGAGATTTCTGGCATTTGAGTGAGATATGATGGAGTGATTAGTTAGGCGGGCATTGCACTTGTGAATATAAGTGTTGCATGTATCCATGAGCAGAGATAATGAAAACCATTTGATTATTGGCCTTTTATATTGTTACTAGCTGGTGCCCGCGACTTCGTCTGCGCAGGTTTAGTATTTCGAACAATATGTTTACAAATTGTAGCCTATGTGTTATTCTAATGTAAAAGCTATATTATTGTAAAGTTTCATTAAAATCCATTCAGTAGTTTTTGCGTGAAAGAGTAACAAACATCCATACATACAAACTTTCGCGTTTATAATATTAGTAGGATTGCACGGTACCTACACTCTTCTAATACCTATACAGAAGGAATGAGTGTTAATCACAAAGCTCGTTAGGGATTGGTAATTTCAGATTTTAAAGTAAAAGTTTAGAATACTTGTCGGTATTACCTAATACTCGAGAGTTTGGTGATATAAACATTAGTTAGACTATCAGAGCTATACTTATGTAAATCACCAGCATTATAATTCAGAGACCCCAAAACCACAAGGTTTTTTATGTAACATAAAATGTTTGTGCCAACAAATAAAGGCTAAAAATAGACTTAAACACAGAGTCTACGACAGTCTAAGACCTAGTATTAATTCTATCGATGGCGTGTAATAAATAAATCGCTATATAATTTATGGGAGCCGATGACAAGGCAAGCTCGCTATTAGCTCGTCGTGTGTTATTACCACACAAAACGCTCCGGTAAGCTGACATTGTTCGATACCGATTTATTGGACAACATTTACCATTCTATTTATTAAGTATATTGATAATTATTGATATTTTCTTTTCGGGTATAATTGTGGCTGTGGATGAAATCTTTTGTTTGATTGTCAGTTGTTTTGTGTTATTTTTATAGGCTATTAACAAATCCGAAGTCATAGGTGGGTGAAACCGCACGATACAACTAGTTTACGTAAATATATTTTACTGTTATTCAAGTAATTACTAGTATGCTAGATAAATGAGGGGTTAAATGATCCAAATTTATTACAAAAAGGTTAAATATCGCGCTAATTAAAAGTTTGTACATTAGTTATTTAGTGCTCAGTTTTACGTAGTAACCTCTATATCAAACGATTTAGTCTGTAATAGCTAAAGCTAGGCTACATTAATATTCTCATTCCGGAGAATTAAATTAATAATATCAGTAGTTTCGACAGATAGATAGCTTTAATTTTAATCTGCAACAGCTGCACCAGATGTTTAAATTATACAGATACTTCTTTCATTAATAATTCTATTGACTGGTTATCATCATCCTCCTACCCGTATACCAATATCATTTGGGGTCGGTTCATTAGCGATAAACGAATAAAAAATAGTCAAAATAAGAACAATATCAGCAAGCTAATCTTTTATTTTTCAATCAACTTAACACAATTACTGAAAATAATAAAAAAAACAATATATAAAACAAACACGGTAATTTAATTTACCTACTGATAAAATTCTCACGTTAAACTTACAGTGCTTTCACACTGGCAGATTTGCCGCTTGGTTTCTCCTGGCCTGCCCGCCGACGCACAGTGGATCCAAATTGAAAAATAGTGGACATAGGCAACAAAGTTCCAATATCGATTCCATATTTTTTTATGTGATTCTTCATGATATTCCAAACAACTTTTACTCTTGTGAAATTTCTTCTAAAGTTGATCGTTTGTCTGAAAAAAAAAAAAATTAGATTTTTTTGTATGGAGCGAATCACGTTTATTTTTTTTTCTTCAATTGTACGAATATGTTAGGTCTGTGGCGTGAGGATATGATACTTAGGGTCATTCTCTATCCAAGAAAAAATATATCAGCGGCGGCCATCTGCAGCCGCGCGAGTAATCATTCGGTAAAAAAATAATATTTTCTATGACATTTTTTGCCTTTTAAGATCAATTCAAAGTATATTTTCTGTCTCACTTGGCTGTTTTCACCTTATTTTTGGATAAATATATAGTTTTAATGGCACATAGGTACTCACAACTAGTAATTCTAGCAGAGGTTTTGTTATTATTGCATGTTATCGGTGGCACCTGCATTGTGATTGATGACTCATTTGTTTGTGCGCTCGTCTAAGCGCATAACTAATTAGTCATCGAAAAATGCTCGTCTCTGATTGGCTGTAATTTATTTTACTACCTGCTACCTGTTAAATAAATATTATTTGTCAAATATAGGTGAAATAGTTTGATTTTTTATGGGCAAGACGTTGATAATCATTATCTACATAATCAAGGGTATGTAAAGTATAGTATAAGTTATCGTACGTATGATCGAAAGAACATTGTGAAATTATTGTAGCCCTGAAAGGGGCTGTTTGTCATACCAGCCCTGATGGGCTTTTGTGAGAACAGTCCAGAGCCGGATCACTTTATTTCTTATTCCAGAAGTAGGTCCGGCAAATTTTCGGACTCTGCTATGAGGCATTCTTCTTCCTCCATAATCTCGCTATCACAGGGAGGCTCGGTAGTCTGTAACAACTGAATTGCTTCAGGCAACCACTCAGCATGAACCTGTTTCGTTATTTTAGGCCTTATGTAGGATATGTGGGGATCAGAGCTTATTAGAAGTCCATGGGAGGATGTCTTCGTTTGTTGCTGTTCTGTCCGTTTTCCGAGTTTGTCTCTCTCTGACGTTTCTGAAGTCTTAAGTAAGTACTTCCATCTCGAGAGCGCAAGTGAGGTATAAAGAGCTAAGCACTTATCTTCAGAGACGGTACTTAGGCTCTACTTTTTGAATAGTCGCTCGTGTACTTGGGATAGCGTTTCTGGATTACTGGAAAGGTATTCGACTACTTTTGCCAGATTCGTTTTGCCGTTGTCTTTCAATTTTGTTAAGTACCAGTGCTGCAACTCTTCCTCTGAATTTTCTTCTACTATGGAAGTAGAACGTCTTTTTTTGCTTATTACTTAAGTCTTCGAACGGTTTTCTGTGCTCCTTTTCTTTAGATGTTCCCGCTTCCGTAGTACATACCGCAAGGTTAGGAACATGGGAATTCACATTCACTGGCTCAGATAAGTCTGCGTCCGAAAAGCCCAACTCACTTCTCAGGTCAACACTGTCACAAACAGGCCAGTTGATATTTTTTTCCAACCAATTGCGATTATTTATACGATTCATAATAGTTTTTTGACTTCTACTTGACTCTATCCACTTTTTATTTAGACTTACACAAAAAAGCCGACAAAACTCCTTGATTAGGTTTTTGTCCTCTTCAGAAACTGTGGTATTCAAAACAGAAATTATACTTTAATATAGAAACATAATTTTTCAGATCACCACCACTTCTTAATTTCACAAAAAGATCTAGGTTGGTACAAAATCCAGCCATAGTTCTACCGTAAATATTCAAATAAAAGTATTTCACCGTGTTCACAAATAAGCGACAAGAGCGAAACTAGAGGGACATAATAAATGTCTTTGTATTTATAGTCAGTGTTAATTACTCAAGTAGTGAACATATTAACATGACTAGCAGGTAGTAAAAAAAATTACAGCCAATCAGAGACGAGCATTTTTCGATGACTAATTAGTTATGCGCTTAGACGAGCGCACAAACAAATGAGTCATCAATCACAATGCAGGTGCCACCGATAACATGCAATAATAACAAAACCTCTGCTAGAATTACTAGTTGTGAGTACCTATGTGCCATTAAAACTATATATTTATCCAAAAATAAGGTGAAAACAGCCAAGTGAGACAGAAAATATACTTTGAAATGATCTTAAAAGGCAAAAAATGTCATAGAAAATATTATTTTTTTACCGAATGATTACTCGCGCGGCTGCAGATGGCCGCCGCTGATATTTTTTTTCTTGGATAGAGAATGACCCTAGGTATCATATACTCACGCCACAGACCTAACATATTCGTACAATTGAAGAAAAAAAAATAAACGTGATTCGCTCCATACAAAAAAATCTAATTTATTTTTTTTCAGACAAACGATCAACTTTAGAAGAAATTTCACAAGAGTAAAAGTTGTTTTGAATATTATGAAGAATCACATAAAAAAATATGGAATCGATATTGGAACTTTGTTGCCTATGTCCACTATTTTTCAATTTGGATCCACTGTGCGACGGCGACACCGTTTGATTCGTTCGGGCGGGCATCGTGCGTAAACACGACAGACAACAAACAATTGACAACGACCGGTATTAAAGATGACGTTAAAAACCGAGAGACAGTTTTTCCGCTCGAAATGTGTTAAGCGTATACATATGTTTAGTTGCTACGTGCGATAAAATGTGCCAGTGTGAAAGCGCTGTTAGAATCCTCGTGTATCGTATTTCCTTAAGAAATTCCGATGCTACATTATTCAGTATTCAATACAAGAATAGAAATCGGATGAGTACTGTCAGATCTATTGAGAAAAGAAATGTTCTTTCATAATTCCTACACGAGCACGTGTAAATAGAGATTATTTCGTATTATGAATCTAATCCCAATGTTTGGTGAATATCTAGAATCGTTTTAGCGAATAATTGTTCCCTTTTGAGTGAGCTTAGTCAGTGGGTCGGTTTCTTTCTTTGGTGGATAGGGGATAGTTTGTGAGGCCGTGTGACTAAAAAACATTATTTTAATTCTAGAGTATTCTTCCCTGCGTGTACCATGGCTGAGGTATCTATTTGGACAATCAACATCAAAATAAACAATGAATATTGATAGGCTGATGATCCACCCTTGCCAGTGTTTCATAAGGAGTGACTGCCTATCTGACCTCCTCAACCCAGTTACTTGGGCACGGACCCGAAACACGGGGAACTAGGTACCTGATGTACGAGTCATCGTACATTCTTTACGAAATATTTTATTATTGTAACTAATTGTGCAACGCCTTAAGTTAATTGTGTATTGCTGACATTGTGACACACTTTTCGTTACTATGAAGACTTTTGTACATAACATGATTTTATATAATTTAGTGTAAATAAATCGCTCATATGTGTCGGTAGTGTTTACATTTTCACCGTTCCCTGAAACACATCGGGATCACACCGATACCACTCACCAACTACACATAGCATCATAGGTACGAGAGCCTACAGCCCGTACACCTGATGATAACAAAATTGACGTGTGATCGAGACGGGGTGAGTAGAAATTAAAACTATTGCATATAGCAGGTACGTAGTTATTAGTTCGCTGTAATAATGATGTTGCTTGACATTAAGATTCTACATTAATCGACCTGTATGGCTGATACTTAGCCACAAGCTCCTTCTCCCACATCCAGACTTTTATAACAAAAATTAATCTTATCAAATACCTATGTATCATCATTTCATCTCAAACCGCATACAATTAAATCATAATACACAAACGTCTTGCATATCAAATAAACGACAAATACGTCTCAGTCTATGGATGCGGACACAGACGTGTCTCAAGTGACAAAGTGATTAAATCTAACGGACGGCAGTGTCAATGATGTTCTCAGAAACTGGTGCAATGCACAAAGGAGTTGCATAGACTTGCTAATATGAATGCAGATATAGCAGGTTATTCGAAGAACGATCAGGGTTTGTATTAGTTTCGCTGTTATGCTAGTCTGTCCTCTGTTAAACTCCGTTTTATGACTTTCTTTTCAACCCTTTGTGAGATGTCCATAATACATTGTATTAACAGTGATGGGTCAGAATCAATCATGACGTAGTTCAGACATGACGAGAAGCGTGTGCGACCTTTTTTAAAGCTTAATAGAACTAATTCTTGAGATTAGCGTGTTCAGCTTTATAATACCTGTTAGTGTAGATTTCCACATGCTTTAAACTACTTCACAAAAAAATGCTCCATTCATGCACATCACTCTGCAGTCATAAAATGCAGCTGTCGTAAAAAGTTTTAAGAAAACGAATGCAGCCTCATTCGCCATTCTTCTCTTTATACAAAAGTCTATTTTTACGCTTTTTTCTCATCTCATTCTTTCACATCTGTCCATTATCGTCTATTCTAATTTCTTACGCCAGTTTTAGGTGCCATTATTAGCCAGACTAGAAAACGTGAATTCTAGAATTCTATCTTCAAATGCCCGTTGGTACTGACGTACGTAGAAGACTGCCTCGTTGGTCTAGCTGTCGCAAGTGCGGCTGCTGAGCACGAGGTCTCGGGTTCGATTCCCGAGTCGGGCCGAAATCGCTTTGTGGGTTTTGGAAGACTTTCACAAAGCAGCCCGGAGCCTGGAAGCTGGTGATTGATACACCCGTGCATCGGAGAGCACGTAAATGTCGGTCCTGCGCCTGATCTCTCTCCGGTCGTGTCGGATTATCGTCCCATCGGGCTATGAGAGTTAAGGAAGAGTGAGTGCACCTGTGTCTGCGCAAATGCTCGTGCACTATAATATGTCCTGCGTAGTTGGCTAATCCTTACATGAGAACAGCCGCCGTAGCCGATAATCGGCGAGGAGGACATCATCATCATCACGTAGAAGAATGTTTTTTCTTTTTCACTTCTATAAAACATGCCAAAGGAAGAAGGTTATAGTAGGTAAGTTATAGATAAAGTAATTTTTATTATGCTTGCAAAAAATTGCCTCTAATCTCGTCATGGTCATCTCAGCAGCTACACACGTAGGTATTGGCTACAAGATAGTATTGACAACAATTTTATCTCGCTCAAACTAAGTAGCTACAAATACTATTCATTGATTTCCCACCAGTTCACAATACGAACAAATTCTCACATTACTTAGTTTTTCACGTGTATGCATCTGCGTCCCACAATAATTTATCTGGAGATGGCCGCGGTTGGGTACATAAATCAAGTTGCGTTTTTCACGCGCGGGCACGGGAAGGGAAGTGAAGGGTTATACGGGATCTGAGTTGGGGCAGACACGGGCGGCATCTTTAGGGTTAAAATGTGGTATAATTTGAGTTAGTTAAGTATGCTGTTGGTGCATTTGTTTAATGAATGATGTGTGTTTGGGGTGGGAAATTGAGGCTGTGTTTAGTATCGTTGTTTGTTCGGTTTAACTTTCTGTCTCAAAAAAATACTGCTTCTGCTTTAAATTACAAGTGTAAATAAAGTAGGTAACGGTCATGAAGTTTCATCAAAACTACATATTTACCACCACCAAATATATGGCTAAGTATATGGTTTCAGTTCGGTCATGGAGTGAGCCATTGACGGCAACTGGCTGAGATGAAAATATCAAGGAAAAAAAACAGTGGTAAGTACAAACATCAATCAATATGTCAACTTAATCAAAATCTACAATTGCGTAAACTATAGAATCTCTTTTAGAAAGATCTTTTAACATTCACAACAAAACTGCAGTCAGCTATTAATCACAGTAACATCAAGTTCACCCACAATTCCTACCCGTACGTTTTTAACCGGACAACGAACCGTCAGACAAAATGCGCACACGTGTAAAAACGAGACCGGCCGCCGTTTATAACGTATTTGTTGACCCATGGGCCACAAATAACAACATATAAAAATACACATAAATAAGTGAATTACATGAGTCTGCGTTTTCTGGGAATCTTATTTTTTTCGAAGTTAAACAATTTGCCCGTGTTTATTATCCTGTTTTCTGTGAATAAACAGGCAATCCGCAATCCTTTTTTTAGCAACATCATATTATATTTTCCAAGTGGAAATTGCACTGTAACAATGGTCCACAAAAACCGACAGTATCGTTAGTTGTTCAGCGTAAATATTCTCCACAAACGAGGAATTTCATCTTGTATCTTATGCCAAGAAATAATGAACATAAATTGTTTCCTGTCTTGGTCCACAAAAACTAGAGAGCACAGTATTGCGCCAACGTAAACCACCAACTGAGAAATACACACATTTCATAACCTTATAGAGCGTGTTTATTTCTTTAACGTCTTAAAATATATCATCCTAATATGTATGTATCTACAGTCATTTTTGAAAGTTGCTCTCGATTTTTAGGGTTTCCATCATCAGGCCCAGGGTCTGATGACAATGGGACCATTTGGGAAGTACACCCTTTTAAACAAAAAAAGAATTGTTCAGATCAATAATAAACAACAGAGACATGGAACAAATATAAAAAATAAAACCATCCTAATTGAAAACCTCCTTCTTTTTGGGAAGTCGGTTAAAAGTATGAGCGAGTATAATGAAATAAAGTTTTAAATATCGGAACTTTTTATTAGACACTAGCAATGCATGTATGGTTTGTAAATTGGCGCTCAAATATGTTTCAAAAAATACATTGCAACAAATATTTAACAAGAGAATCGTGGATAGTGGCAATTTCCCCTATTAGTCGATTTCACATTTTATTGTAACACATTTTTAGATTCACGGAAATTGGGATACATTCTGTTTTAGTTTTATATTGAATGAAATTGAACACTATTCCAGAGTGCTATATTTTCCAGATAAAAATAGTTTTTTTTCTGTTTTGTCACAAAGTTTTTGGGTATCAATTAATTCATTGTATACAACAAACTACTGGTAATAAATCTGGGCCCAAATAAATATAGATGTTGCTAGGTAACGTCAATATTAATTTATTTAAGCTCTTTTTTATAGGATTTATCCTATAACTTACAATATAACGCCTATATGTACGCCTTATGAAACACTAAAATATTTTTGTAATCAGTTCCTGGGGTTCACGCAATTGAACTACACAAACTCTTCAGCTTTATTATTAGTATGAATTATACTTATACATTAGTATGAATTTACTGACATAGCACTACAATAATTAGCCGTGAGCTAATTTCCTCACCCGTACCTACCAGATGCTAACCCGCATTCCAGCCAAACTTAATTCCAAGTAGTAAACTACGAACTCTGCCAAACCCATTAAGTTCTTGAACATAATGTTACTAACTTTTCCATTACAGTTTCTTTAAGCCGCGAGAGGAACACAGAAGCAAATAAAACATTATTAGCATAATTTTTGCCGCAGACTTTCTGCTTGGTATTCGGTGCTGTTGCTCAATTTACGTTGAAACTAAAAACCGGTTGAGATTTTTAGTAAAGTCAAGTAGTAGTCAAGAGTTTGACACCAGTCTTACCAAGGGGTATTAGGTTGCCCGACTAACTTGGTTGAGGAGGTCAGATAGAGCAGTCGCTCCTTGTAAATCACTGGTACTCAGCTGAATCTGGTTAGACTGGAGACAACCCCAACATAGTTGGGAAAGGGCTCGGGAGATGATGAGATGGTGAGAGCCTGGTGACATCATAACCACTATTTATCTGGGACTAGAGATACTAGGATGGCTGATGAAAGCTATATCACTCGCTCTTTCCCATATTTAATGATTTATCCAGCCAAGTAACGAGTAGCGCTAGCGCCTTAATAAAGATTTGCCTGATAGCCGTTCTAAGTTATTAAACCCCAAGCTAACCAGACATTACGCACAACAAAAGTCTAGGTTTAAACATTATAAAAGGCCCATAAATTGCCTACCAGCCATTATTACTTTCAGTCAAAACTCCGGCCCCACTCTAGCTTAATTCAAATTTATTTTTATTGTGAACGTAAAATGATTGTTTAGCCGAATGACTGCTAATGTTGCGTGCTAATAATGTTGCGAAAATTTCCAAATTATTATGTTATTATGGCTGTTTTATGGGCCGTTTGTATTTTGAGGTTATAAATAATGCCTATTTTATTGCATTATTGAAACGCCTCCACTGAAACTCCGCTTACAGGTAGATACCGACATTTTGCTTTCTAACCAATGCTAAAATTGGCTTTCATCAATTTGTAAAAAAAAAAAACATTAATTTTGCAATACAAATACGATTCCGCATACAAAAAACAATTCTAATTGTATCTTAAACAAACAAACCCGTTTTCCCTTCACACAAAATTACATATAACCCACAAACAATACACAGCAGTGTATAACGTGTATGCTGACCAAAACACCGCCGGATAAAAACATAATAAAAGTATAACCGTATTAGAATTTGGGGAATAAAAAAATAAAGCTGCAAATAAAAGTATAAACGGGGACTACTTTTTGGTACTTGTTTTGGGGTCATGGGGGCACATGCAAAGCGCGCCAAAAATGTATGATGTACTGTGGTTCATAGCACGAAGTTAGTGCGGTATTTTGAGATGTTATGGGTGATTAGATAATGACCCACAAGAATCAGAACACCATTTTTGTAACTTCATGTTCATCAAAAATTGTTGGTTTGATTTTACAGCATTGGGGAAGTATTCTATCCCCGTTTTGTAACTCCTAAACGCAAAATAAAAATCTCATTCATCCCCTCGTAACATTTACTAACTCGTTGTTTCTTAGGTACTCTAAATTCTCATCATATAAATAAATACAACTTCTACAAATAAACATAGTAAACACGCACAGAACATCTAGTTACACCCAAACTATTGTCACCATATTTCATTTCAAATTACACCGACGCACTTCACGTCACTCCCACTAACTTTGCTAAGTGAAACTGTATACATATTACATTTATACATGTATATTTGTATACTTGTATACACGCCTCCGTGGCAGCGCCTTTACAAAGTGGGACTCACGCAGATATTATGCAAAAGCCACAAGTAATTATTCCGAGGATGGTCGGCAACCAAACAACGCAACACAATTATATACAACCAGCCTTTATATGTATACTTATACATATAAAGAATATATATATGATATACCTAATTGTTTATTATGAAATTGAAAAATTCTATTCTTGAACCAAATAATTGTGTCCATAAATAAACGTTTTTTGCAGTACATTGTATGGGTTACGTTATTAATTCTGTACAATAAATCTTTATAGAAAAGCCCTCGTGTTTCTGTGACACGATATCTATTCATTCGTCTACATATTGTAGTGAATTAAGTAAATTGTTTAATAAATGAAGCTTCAAGTTTAAACTTTGGATCATTGTAGCCGTAAAAACATGGCAACCTTAAGTTAGTTCTGCAGACTTACTAAATTAGTCGTTTATATTCTAAAAATAAACTTTAATAATTTTAATAGATCTCAATAGATACTTCAAGCTCTCAAACGGCCAATTCACTCTTTTCACAGAAATTCTCTTAGTCGAGAGGGCAATTATTCTAGTCTCAAATTCACCCCGAGTACACTTAGTTTAATAACTTTTAATTCTGCCCATTAACCCCCACCCCCATTTGATTCTTGTTCGCTATTTTGACAGTTCCGAGGAGTTTCCATAATAGCCCCCTTAGTCTTTGAAATTCAAACCATCTTTGTAACAAAAGTTTTTTAATAACGTTTTGACAGAAAAAATGTTCATTTAACTTTTTATCGGCGGTCTTAATCTAGATTTGTTGGTTAATTTTTCTGTGTGACTGTACGTTGGAATTAAAGTTAGATTAATTTTAGTAGATAACTAAAGTTTATTTTGATTTCATTACTTGTTCTTACAAGTTCGCATTTGTCCTTACAAGATTATTATTATTTCGCTTGTAGCTGACTGAACATAGAATTGATCTATTGTCATTATCAGGATATTACTGGTTACGTGTGACAGGGAGGCGTTCTAATCTATCATAATGTAGATAAACTAATGGTTTCACTAACCTCACGTAATTTATACTTAGCGTCAGATAGTTCTGAGATAGTGGTTATATAATTAGTTGGAAATAAATATTCATAATAGTATCATAGTTCTTAGTTAAAAGCAAGTGCAATCTACTATAACTTCACGTAGGATTATATTTATTTCTAGTGGTAGGAGCCCTTAATTTTTTTAGATCCTATTAAGAAATACGATAATTTCATTATAAAGCTGAACTTAAATAAGTAAAAACAAGAGCAATTCAATAAAGTATAAACTTTACGTTTATGAAAGTCTATGCTCGCTTAATTTACTTTTCAAACTAAGTTCATAGATAGGAGTTGAAATAGTTTTCAATCTGTTTGTATGCATACGTAGTGATGTGTATGTATACCTGCAGGATGATGTTTTTACTGAGTATGAATAAGTTTTACTATTTCTAAAACTTATGTAACAATTTATTACTCAAGTATTAGCAAATCATTCCCATCTTCCTTACCTAAGTTCCACGGCCAAGTTTCCAACTAGCTCCGTTCCAAAGTAGATTCCCTAGGGTGTCATAAGAACTACCAAGGGAATTGTTCACACGGAACCCGGGTATCACTGGGTATAATCTGTGCAGTTACCTGGTATTAACTGGGTTATTATCTGTCTGGTATGTAGGACAGATTCGATTGCATATAATTCCTTTGTGATTGTGTTATGTGTGTAGCTGTTGGGGTGGTTAGTGGTTTAGGTTTGAATATGTCTGAAGTATATTGTTAATTGCTTTTCTCTGTGAAATATTTTTTTCTATTTTAACACGCTGTGTATGTAAGAAAATCTTTGAATCTAAATTTGACCCTCTTCCCGGTCTTCGATCAAGATGAAGCACACACTCTGAGTTCTGATGACAATACATGGCAAGCGTGTTTTTAAATTTTTTAAACAATTTTTTTGGAAAGCTTACTATAGCCAACGCCGATGGTTTCATACTCCTTAAATTGAAAACCATAGAAGGTTTTGTGTTCAACGTTACTGAATTATTTTATAAAGATAAGGTACCTATCACAGTAACAAAGAATACAATTTTGAACGAAACACCTTACAATTTTCCAACAAGGAAAGCTTATTCCTTACCTCACGTCAGTCCACGTTGCAGTAAGGTGCACATTTTAACTTCAGGTTATATTTAATGGCAACCCTATAAGTTGGTTCACGCGACGGAGACGTATCGCGCCGATAAAACACGACCCGACGTGTCAGAACATATTTACCTTTAAACATGGAGCAGATAGTTCGTGGAAGGTTCAGTTTTGTAAGGCAAGTGTACGGCTGGTTATAGTTTGGTTATTCTTATAGTCAAAAGGGAGCAACTGGGTCTTAGTGCAGTCCAATCTAGTTATACTGTACCGTGTGCAATTAACTTTCATTCTTTAGTTGTACATTCTGGGCTTTAATTCCTCGCTTCTATACTACACCTGCAGTCCAATATATTATTGTCTGTTAAAGTAGTTACGTCTGTTAATTCTGGTTTCCTTGTATATTTCTCTGTCATAAAAAAATAGTACTTCATAGATTCTATGATTTCCATAATCAAATGACGTCATGATCATTTTGAATAAATTACAATAAAACAGCTCCAGTGTACCTTTCTGGAAAAATAATTGCATTACAAACCAAACCATCCGTCATTCGTATAGTCAGTTTTATGTTTTTAATATTGAATCTCCATTTAGGTATAATCTGCTCTATGTTTTGCAGCATGTATGGCTTCCGATCAACGTGTAACTTTATATTAATTACCGGCAAGGCAAAGTGGTGTAATATTTTAATGGGCAATTAGAGAATAGCTTCCATGTTTATCCGGATAATTTATACTATGATATTTATCTAGTTGTAACCTACTGTTCAATGTATTGTTTCGAACATAATAATATGTTTTAAATTTGAAATTAATACGATGGAGTTACATTTAGGATTTTAGTGCGAGTTGTTAATCTCGTTCGTTATTTATTTAAGCTGAAATGATGACATTTATTTTATTAAATTCACTGTATTATCAAACGTACATTAAACATAAATATTTTTTAGGAAATTTTGTTTTACTAATAAAAACGTAAAAAAATGATGCATGTATTTTAAAAACAGCTAAATCCATCAGCTAAACCTTTTTGAGAGCTTTAAAATCATGAAACAAATGAATGACCTGAAATCACCCCAATAAAATATACCTGATCTAACAGACAGCTCATAAAGCTCACATTTAATTAATGAAACATTAATAACTTGAACCATTGCTGCTTCTGATGGCAATAAAGACAGAGATTCATCACGTGTGGCAAGCTATGTAGCGGGAACATTGGTAATGTTACGATCTTAGATAACCTAACCAACTGGAGACGGTATACCAATCTGGCAAAGAGAAAGATACGAGAACGCCACTCTTACTCATCTGTACACGTGTGTGACCGTGCACATTGACTTTTTAAGACTCGGTGACTCGGCTACTACTGAACGCTTCCGAGCTGTAAGCTCGTACAAAAAAAATTGCATGTAGGTACTTACTTTAACCACACAAGTATGGTTTGATGTAAAACATTTGTAAGTATGTGATCGAGAAATGCATGAGAGAGCTATCAGTATGTTTGTTGCGTTACTTCAACCCTCTGCTTGGACAGTTTTTGAGACGTGTTCTTGGCGGTTCCAATTAGTTGAATGATCTAAAATTACGACCATATTACAGTGAGGCTGCGATTTTGGCTACTTGGAAGTGTCGTTAAACTTAATGGTAGTGTCACAGAGCAAGATGGCGGATTTAAATAAAGGTTCAAGGTATTTTACTGTGTGCCTTGTGGAATTAAAGATCGTGTAATGGTGGTAAAGGATTTTGGTTTTGTTTAAGTATTACAGCGTTTACGCCTTTGTTGAAATAAATAAGTTTGCAAAAAATTTTCAGTTTAGTAATTAATTATTTTACTTTGAATTAAAAAGCCATGGGTGATAAGTTGTTTCACTACTTTCTGTGTCTTCCATTGCATGTCAAGAGTTTCGTCACATTTCTTTTATCCTAGACGACGCGCGATTTGAGATATTAAAAAAATAACATTAGTAATGATAACTCTGCCCGAAATAAGTTATGGTTACCTATGTTACTGGATAGTTAATATCAAATAGGTACATAAAGTCAATTTAATTACACCAATTACACTTAGCGCACAAAATAGTAAAACTTAAAACCCCCACAATATATAAAGCAACAATTAAACCAATAAAATACGAAAATGCGTTCAAATATAGCGCTGCAGGCCAACCCAATTCTATCCACCCTCAGGCCTTAAATACCTACGAACCATGGAGAAACAAAATGACTAGTGGAGATGCCATAAATAACGCCATATGTATGTCTTAAGAAAACAGCGCGCCAACATGCGTGTGTTCAGGGAACGAGGAACTTCACTAGCTCCGCCCTCATACGCCTTCTTTAGAACATGCTTTCTTTTTTCAAAATAAAATCACCAATCGATCAAGACGAACTGTGACAGATCGATCGTGATTTGACAAAGAGCCTACACGCTCCGTTAGTTTTAGCAATTGATCATGAGTACCGTTCCATTGACCTACAAGAATGCACCTAACCTACCTTTCTTATGGCATCTCCGCTACCTTTTCTTCCTCGGTGCCACGAACTGAAACGAAATGTCGATACTTTCATAAAACTGGCCCGGCTTAACGACTTTTGCAAGTTAAACCGTTTCACTAATACAAACCGTTACTAACTCTCAACTCGATATTTAAGCACTTTCGTATCGATTATTACAGGCTGTGCTTTTTAGAGCTTTCAGCCAATTTGAGTGTTTCTAATAAATATGATTTATGCACAATATTAATTGTGAGATTTATTGGCCTATTTAGAGTTGAGGCTGTTTTGAGAAGCTGGTGTTACGTTTTGATTACTTGCATTTTATTGAAGTTGGGTAATTATGAAGTACAGCAGAGTCGTGAAAACAAAGTTAAACACTCGTTTGCATTAAAAGGGTTCTAAAAATTGTATATCAATATTTAACTAGTCAGTGATTTTTCTCTACCTAGGTGGCATAGCAAAAAAAAATTGGTCCTTACAATTTACATAGGTAAATATAAATTACAAGCAAACTTAAAAACAAAGCAAGTATCTTCAAAACTGATTCAAAAAACCTTCTAATGTTTCCAATAAACCGATTTCCAACCAATTGACCAAAAATAAAAGGGGACCTCTACGGTTTTCAGTTTCAGTGGAATTACTTGAAAGAAATTGCTCTGTCTGACATAATCCTTTGATCCCCTATTACTTCATTGTTTCAAGAAATAGCAGAAATTATATTACTTAGTATTTTTTGCTTCCAAACTTCTTAAAGTCGATTACCATTTCTTTTTCAAGAAAAGCAGTATTTATTGGTAATTTTTGAACAAAGAGAATTTTTATAAAGTCTCAAATGAAAGGGTTTATTTTGTGGGTAGGTACTGTTTAAAATTGGAATTGGGGTTTGAGTTTGGGATAAAATATCGATTTACTGATTTATATAAATTGTTACTAAAATACTTTGACAACTACTTGAATTAATTATAGGCTTCTGTAATAATTAATGACTTCCAAGTTAAGAAATATAAGCAAATTCTATAACTTCTTGAATATCTTTTCAGTTACCATTTTCTCTTCGACGCTTTCAGAATACATTTCCGTTAAGAGTGTATAGAATATAGAACAGAAATATGTACTCTCAAGATAACACACTCGTTCATGTTATATCGAATAACTGTACTTTAAAAAGTATTTTCAAAATATCACAGGCAGTTACTAACAATCGCAATCTAACTAGTCGCATCTGCTTCCATCAAAATCATATGTTCTCAACCTATAGTAAAAGTTATCGAGATTCCATGAACCCCTTCACTATATTCGCAACTGCCATCCCTCTTACCACGCCTCACCTACTTACTTCTAAAACACCTAAATCGAAGCAAACTGAAACTACAATAAAGCAAGCTAAACGCCGTAAATACGTAACAACTATAACAAACGGTGCATAACTTGAAACCATTAAAGGGAAAGACAAAAGAAAACCCATAAAACTCTGGGCCCAAAAGTTCCAAAATGGCCGAGAAGATGGAAGGTAACAATTGGGTAGGGACCGGTTGAACCCGTTTCAATTGGGAACATTCGTCTAGTGTGGCTCTAATACCGAGTAATCATTCATTTGGTGCTACTTCGAAGGGAACAATCCAGATGAATTGTTTCTAAACGGTGCGTACACCTGATGGGAGGCTGGTATCTATGGATTTTTAAGGTTGAAGGTTTTTGGCTTTTGAATTTTATATGGTCTTCATTTGCAGTTATGATCCATACAAAAGGTTTTGGTAGAAATAAATTTTCTGTGGCAAAAGAATTTTCGAATTATTGCGACCATCGGTCCATTTATGAAACTTACCACTGCGATGCAAAGAAGTAAATATAAAATAAATTAAGAGACCCTTTCAACAATTTTTGTTTTTCATAATATCTTGAATACTTGAAAGAACTCTCAGAGATATAATGATAAAAAATATTTCAATAAAGAGTGTAATATAATATGATTTGCATGCTGTAAACGAAAAACTTTTGGATCCAATATCAATTTAATTTCGATGTGCAAACTTCACCCACATTGCGAAATAAGATTTGTAATATTATTTTAACTTCTCTCAAAAATCGTTCAAGCGAATAATATTTTTACGAAGTTGGTGAAGAATAGGGTAGTTTCCAGGGTCGAAATAATGAAATAATATTTAGTCCGCTTTTTAGATAATCAAAAAATATTGGATACGTATTTTTTCTTTTTTTAATTAAACATAAAATGACAAAGATAATACGCTTCAAAAATTAGGAGTGGGGGCCTTTTACGTCACAGTCTCCTGAAAATTGTAGCAACTTGTGACGTCACACTCAACTTTAGCACGCTATATCTTAACAAGTTCTGATCCAATTTAAAAAAGAAAAAATACGTATCGCTTAATTTTGGACAATCTACAAGACGGACTAATTATTATTTTTTAGGAAACTACCCTATTTCCGATTTAAAATGAGCTTGTAGGTTATATTATTAGTTAAGTTGAGGGTGGGTTGCACCATTTAATTATAACGATAACCAAACCATAACCAGCCATGAAATTGCCGCCCATTGGTCAGATCGGTGATTTGGCGGCACGTTACGGTTTGTTTCCTATCATTATCGTTAAATGGTGCAACCCACCCTTAATCATTTAACAATTAAATATAGTCTTGATACTTGTATGATAGTTGGTCAATATACATTTTTCAAAGACCCAGCTCTGCCGATAGTAATAGAGCCTTTTCCAGGAGGAAAAGCATTTTAATTATTACTTCGAATGAAACTGCAGTACGGCCGTAATAGGAAGAAATATTTATGCGTATAATTTCCCAGCGGTATAATCAGTATTCCTGATTACTATGTTATCGTGTGTAAGTATTAATTAGTGCCCTCGGGGAATGGTGGCCCCTAACTGTCTACATCAAGCCGGCAATTCATGAAACCCTTGCTGCGTTAATTATACAATTAATATTACATTTGCCAATCTTTTTGTGTAACTAATAAATAATATGGTAAATGGTAAAGACACAATATGGTGTAGAAGTCACACGTATATTTATTTATGTTACACTGTCTACTTGGTATTGTTTTAGATTGATTTTATTACAATGCACCAGATAGGGTAATTACTTTTTCGGTTTGTCTGACGCGGTTCTACGGAAAAACTACGGAATTTGACTACTTTTTATGGAAATATTGACTACTTTTTACCTGATTTCGGGATGTGATACTCTCGGTACATGGGTAAAACCACGGAAAACAGCTAGTCTTTAATACTAAAAGGTCAAAGTTACAAAATAATGTAAAAAGGATGAATTGTAGTCGTAGGTAAACACTTGAAAAGACAAAAGGAAACATTAGAAGCTTTTGTTTTGCCAAGTTATTATTGCAAGACATTCGCAATATTATTCATAAGTTAAAATATCATGTTTATTCTATAGGAGTGATGTTTTGTTAACCTTTCATTAGGCGGAGTTTCAAGCATCTTGGTTTAATAGATTGAAAGGTTAACTAATTGACTATAACGTGTAGGTAAATACATGTTAAAGCTACATAATAATGAAATAGAAACGGGTATTATTTTGTCGAAGAAAACGTTTATGAAGAAATGAGCTCACATTAGGTCACACGAAAAGATTTTTCAAAATAAAATAGTGGTCAGTTCGGTCATTTCTAGATACATCGACTAACGACAAGCTAAGTGAGTAGGTAATTTGTAAAATAATCTAATCAAGTCGAAATTGGTTATATTAGAGAGACTCTGTTATTGGATCAAACTAAGAGTGACCTTTTGACACAAAGAAGATTATACAAGTATTAAAGCTCTCAACTCGGCAACCGCCAAGTTTTGTGATGTCCCTATTAATTCTATAAGTTTTCAGAACTCTAGGACAAATTGTCAAAACAAATCAATGTCAAAAGCGTATTAATTAGGTTAACTAACTTTGTGCTAACTTATTATCTTCTGCTTTCCTGATAACTAAAAATGATAATTTGATTTCGCTTGTTTGTTAAGTTCTCTCTGCGAAACGTCTGCGCCAATTAAGATGGAATTGGTTATGGCGATTAGTAGGTCCATAAAAACGGTGATAGGTTACGTTTTCTCCAGGTGCGTGAAATTCCGTATCCGTTATCGTTCGGGCAAAACTGGGGAATAAAGCTAGTTAGTTATTTGATATTTATACCAACACTGCGAATGGAAATGCGAATCGTCGGGAAACGAAGTTTGTGTAATATTACGTTCCTTTGTTTGAAATTTCCATACATTTGTACAGTTTTAATTTTGCTCTGCTCTCGGCTGAGCCCATTTCCATACTAATTTCGGGATTAAAAATAAGCTGTGAAATTTTAATGGCCTCGGCCGTGGTGTACAATGTTCGGTTTGATGGGGTTTGTTTAATTAGCTTGTACCTAAGGGAAAAAGGCTAATATACCTATGTATATAATCCATAAAACCGGCACTCTCAAGGTCTATGCTACATAGAACCAACAATTCTAAAGCTAAAATATTTTAAAACTCAACTTTGACCTGATTTTGAAGACTTCAGTTTGAAAATATTTTACAGAATTTTTCTTGCGCCATTGAAAAGCTAATTAAAATTTCAGCCAACGGGACTCACTTCATCTGACCCAAAAAAACTTGAAACTACTAACCCTTACAAAGTGCAATTGTTTCAAAACCATTTCGCGATATTTCACGCTACTGAGTACAAAACAGCATAAAAATGATAAACGGCGAACCGGGGACACAGATACATTCGCTGAAAAAACATCGCTTTATTTTATAAAGCGTAATTTAAGGAACGCTTGTACTGAAAAAGTATTCAGCATGATTTATTTTTCAATTTGTCTTGTTAGTTTGAAAATTGTGTTTGGGTTATGATTTTTATGAAAGTTATTACAGCTCTTGATTTAGGTTTCTTCAATTTTCTAGATGAGACCTTGTTAATAATTGAGTAATACTCTTTCTATCTCATGAGCAAATTATTTCAAAGAGGATAATTTTGAATTCGCATTATATTTGAAAAGTACAACGTGTGTTCACTTTAATATTTAAAATGTTGTCCCTATCAAAACTAGACCCATCTTATCAATAAGGGAGGCACATTCTTGCAATAAATTTCCACCACCAGGTATACCGGGTCACCTTAAATAATCCCTTATTCGGTTCTTTCGACACTTACAGGAAGATGGCGGCTTATCCACCGGGCCTCGGCATAACCACTTCCTGTTGACTTAAAATATCGTTTGTCTTGTAATCCAATATTCCGGAAAAAACATTCTAATGCGAAAAGGACCCAATTCTTACATTTCCCTTTTTTCCTTTCAAGTGGTATAAGTTATTTGGCTGTGCTATATCGTCGGTTCGATTGTTGGATGACGTGAAATTAGGTAGGTATCAATGTATTTCGTAGAATTTTTTCCTCATCACATTGCCAAAGAAAAAACGTTTTCTTTATCAGATAGAGATATTTTGCAACAGTCGCAAGAATAAAGACATTTTCATACCTTAAACTACTATTATCAAAATCATCAATATGCAAATAGTAACTATAAAACAGAACATCCCACCACTAACCTATTCACATCACCGAAATTCAGTTTAAACACGAATTTCCATCAAGACTTGGAGATTACCTCAAACTTGCTACATGAACTAAGTATTTATGTAAAGGAATACTGCCGAAGTAGACTACGTAGCTATAATCTCCTCCTAATTCGGCCATAATTCACAGAACTTAACCTTAACCATTTGATCATCCGCGGATTAACAAAAAGACGGTTACGAGTAGTGATGTGCGAGAGCTATCGATAAAATGTGTAAGAATGTAACTCGTGATATTATTAGTGGTAACAAATACAAGTACCTACTTGCTGGGATTCTAAAACAGTTTTAAACATCTACCCAAAAATTATATGTGTAGATAAAATAGTTGTATATTATGTAGACTACATAAGAATTAGCACAATAAGAAGACTCCAACGTAATAAAAAGGCAGCCCGCCTTACAGTAACCACTTAGCCAAAAAGATACGAAGATGTCTCCCACTTAGCCTAAATTAAGGCTCTCAGTATTCAAAACCCACAGCGGAAACTTAATAGCAACAGTAGGCCCATATTCTTTAGCAGTTAAAAAGCGGGAAAATTGTTTTATGGTAAACGAAACAAAAGTTTCTATATTGGCGAGGTCGGAATTAAATTTCAAAAGTGGATTCTATAAAAAGTAAAAGCCTATTCTCTTTGTAAATATTTTATTTGTTGTTTAACTGAAATTAATAAACATTTTTGGGGTCTGTTTACGTAAAATGCCTAAAATTTTCCATTGCTATAGTCGACCAAAAGAACGTTTTGAAAATGACTAATTTTATCGATAAAATCCGTTCAACATGTCCCATGAAGACAACACTATGTTCGGAAGCTCCAAGCAAGAATCTTTCCTATGTAAATTTATTGCAATACTCGGCGCGCCCCGCGGGGTTGGTCGCCGTACAAACACGCCAGACGTTCCCTCTGATATTTAAATCAGACAAAATAGGGACACTTGCGGTATTGTACGTCTCAATAGTGGTTTGTGGTTTGCTTTATTGAGATCACCACATTTTTGTGAAGTTGGTTTACGGTCTTCTGAGAGGTACTGTTTGAACTGAGAGAGTGGTCTAAGCTTTTAAAAACGGAACAGAAATGTGTGTTGCCATGTTGTATAAAATGTACGTAGGTAACTATATAATCAAAGGTAGGTACCTATCTACTTAGAGAATTTTTACATTATGTGTTAGTTATGCAAAACATTTCATTACATTTGCCTCTTTCCTGGAAATTGAACATATTTTAATCAAATGAAAAACAAAAGGTGTTAGAAACAGTCTAATGCAATTATTTTTTAACACAACGGTCTGTCACGTGTCAAAAAAATAACAGCATCAAGTTCAAACTCTAAAATAAACATCAAATAAACTATTTAAACTCGTAAAAGGATAAAACTGAAATCAAATTCAAAATGTGTCACCGGGGAATAATCCTTCGCTTTTAGAACAGACACTATCGCAGCCGCTGGGACATTCTGCAATTTATTTCTTTACAAACATGGGTGCCGTTCGGCGTTGCTCGTGAATTTATACTAATCCTTTCAGAATTTGTTAGTGTTAGTGTTTGTTTGAATAGTTAGAAGTGGGATATTTATACTGGATTCATATTAAATATCAAAGCAACGTTTTACCTCAATTTGTTCATTTTTAGATACTGATTTGATTCTCATATAATTTTAGAGGCAAGTTGTATGAAAGTTTATTTTTATACACTTACCAGAAAAAGCTAGGAAAGTCTTTACGGACTCTTTAAAAATGTGGTGTAGTTTTCTACTTCTAGTCCTATTATGACAGGCACAAAATAAATTTTGAAACGTCAAGGTTTAATATTAATGAAAAAACTATTCAAGTTACTTTGTACAAGAATTGACTCAACGCAGTAATTTCAACTCGTTTAAACTATTCAGGGACCTCTCTTTATCAAAAATTTAAATAACTACTTAAGCAAACATTCTATAAAATAACTTAGGATTTTATATTAAAATCCAAAAATTGCAGAATAGCTCAGATTGCGGGAAAATAAAATACGTTCGTCGTTCAGTCATTGTGAACGACAAAGCAATTTGAGATAATGAATATGTTTGCAAAATGACTGTGTGTCGTGTGTTGTGTGTTGTACCGGGTTGGTGATCGACTTTGTTTTTTTACTTGTTAGATCTTTTGCTTGTTTTGGAAAGTATAGTTTTGTGTGAGGGGTTTTAAAGTATTAAAATTATTTCATATTGGAAATCTGTGGGTGAAGTTAACAGTCTTTGTGTGCGTGTCTTTTTAATGGTTATTTATTTAATACTTTACTTACTACCCTTTGGACTTTCGGATTGCGTGTAACTAGAATGATGACCTTAAAATTAATAATGATGTTGATTTTACACTGAATTACAGACCACAAACATTAGCATAGATAGACTACCGAATATAAGATTCCATAATTACTTTTCGAGGTAAGATTGGATATTATTTTCATGCATAATGCATTTAATTATATAGTATTCAAGAAAAAGTACCCCGGACAGTCATCGATTTTTGCTCTCAGAAAAATGATTTGCAGAATAATAACTGTAACAGATGCAAACGCGCTTTCTAAGTGAAACGGCTTAGACCAAATCAGAACCAGCATTTTGAAGTCGGTTAAAGGTTTTGGCCTCCTGTTTCATGCAGTTTCTGAGCTTTTTTTTGCATGCTTGAACATCGGCCAACAATTTAAAGATAGTTCATCTCAATGTATTTCTATTTTTATTTTGGCCTTCTTAGAAATCAATGTCTTTATCTTTTTTGTCCTGACCCTTCACGCTTTTTATTTAAACGGCTACCCTGGATCTAAACTATGTTTCTCTATACATAGTAGATAAGTGTGAACTATCCCTCCCCACTATAAGTTCTATTCAAGCGTCCATTATATAAATTGCATTAGGTCCACAATGTTACAGAGAAATATGAAAATGTGAGCAGTCTGTATGCAAAAAGGTCGATCGCTGGCTGCGACGAGATGATATTTTATTACCATCTACATTATTATAGTCTGGTTTGGGGTTCCTTGGTCAGAATCATAAGCTAACAAATCAAAATTTTACTGAATATTTCTAATATTTATGAATCTTTATATTTTGAGACATTATTTGACTGCATAGAGATGTAAGAGAAAGGATAAACACAGTTTAATACAATCTCATTAAATAAATGAAGCGTAAACCACTAACTTGTTTTGGGCACTTAATTCTTCTACCTAATAGCATAGATTTGTAAAGGCAGAGAGCGTGCAATAAATGTAAACTAAAGGTGACAGTAATCTGCTTGTTTTCCATATAAACACTCGTTATATATAGTGACTATCAATACAAAGACAATAAAAAAATAATATTGTTAAATACATACTTAATACGGAACCATTGTAGAGAATAAATCTCAAACTTAACCTCCTTACAACGGGCCGAACGTTCTGCAATATCGTGGAAGCAGGTTTTAGATAAAATTGATTTTAGCTTTAAAATAAAACCTACGAGATACATCGCTGAATATTGCCGCTCCGCTTTATGCAAAACAGCTTCTATATTAATTTCTCTATTGATTCTTTGTTATCTGGGAAAGGGCTTACACAAGCAGTGTACTTTGATGTTCATTAATTATATTGGACCGGTAATTTGTGAACTATTATAAGACGCAGCAGCTATTGAAATGTACTAACTAGCCACTGGTAATTATATAAATTACCACTGCAATGTGCACTAACTTCCATCCGTTTTAATATTATAAAGAAAATAGTTTTTGCAACCATGAAAAATTATTATTTTTTTACTTAAATTACATGCGTTTTATTAGGTTTCTTAAACTGCATCTTACAGTAGAATACAATCAATTTATTCTCCTACTCATACAAAACTAATACATATGAAGCAAATTAATCAATTTTCCTCCTTACACACAATTTCCTCAATATTCACGTTTTTCCCCAACATGACTGGTCCGTTTTATGCATAGTTATTTTGGCGAGTACCAGGAGATCATAGCTATAGAGGCGATTACGTGCCTGACTCGTGCGTGACGTAACTGTTGTTGTTACTGTAAACATGACACAGTGTAGATTGAGCAGTAGGGCAGCTCCGTATGACGGGAAAAATGGACTAGTTTGTGACTGTTGTGTTTTTTTTTTTCAGAAGCAGATATTGTATTATCATTGTCAAATGCTAGTGCACTGTAATATGTCCTGCGCAGCTGGCTGATCTCTTTATATTAGGACAGATGTCGGAGCTGACATTAGCTAAGACGGCATTATCATTGTGCTAATAGTCAACGTTTTTTAAAATAATTTTCAGCACATCATCCGAATTTGTATCTCCACTGTTAACATTTGCTTATGTCGGTTATAAATTACATTACAACGTTGTCATTACAACCTTAGGTACGTTTAAACTATAACCTCGGCGTTGGAATAGCCCAGCGAAATTAAAATCCTTCACCCAGAAATACGTCTTCCAGACCAAAAACAGCCCAAAACTTTTCTAATAATAAATTCCTTTTATATCTACGGAGGGTTCTCTTCCAGGAATAAGATATACGTAGGTACTTGAATTTCGTAATACTACTTCTGCACAGTTGGAAGGAGTGACAAGGGTCACCTGATACCCGTAATCTACTTATCTGGAAGATTGAAATTAAATTCGAAATCCATCTTGTACGTGACGTTCTGATAACATTCGATACTGTGGCACGTGTCACGAAATCTGTTACTTGAACTGGGTGGACTGAAATTAAGTTATAGTGCTAACTTATTGATGTTTAACGTACCTGTTTGTATGTATGTGCGTCGAATTTCAATATCGCAAATAGTTTAGTTTTTAAATAGATTATGACGTACAAAATACTGCCTGCTATTTTAATGCATACCTAAACTCAGAAGTGCTCAGTAGTGACAGAGTTGCTGAGTCATACAAAGACAATATGCATACCTATACCTACATTTTTACACATAGCTCAACTGCTTTCATATTATAAAACTTCTGAAATACAATATCTCCCTATAAACCATAGTCAAAAACTCGCCTGCAAAATACTAATTAAAAATTGTTTGGTAATTAGATCAAATAAACAAACTCCTTATCTGTATTTATTGGTATACAAGAGGATAGACAGTTAATGGCGACGTCCATAACGTTGTGGGTAACTTGATCTTATACATCAATCACTACATCCTGTGGAAGGCCAAAAGTCTATTATATAGGAAAATATATGAGTGCCTGCTATTTATAATATGAGATTATCTTCAAAATGATGCTGGAGTGTGGGCATTGAGTGGGCTTATGTAGGCGTGATCAGTGTGAAGAAAAACTGTGACAATGGAGATAGAAATTAGAATTTTTAAAGTAAATGGGGACGAGGGCAGTATTGGACTATTACCTGATACGCTTTCTGAGTCGAAATAATTCCTTTTGTGAATTCCCAAATCGCACTCTTACCTATTAATTTTATTTATTTTCAGATAATACTACTTTGGGATTCGACTTCGGGATCACTAGGTATATCAAAATATATTTATTTGAGGACTTTGGATTAAAACCTAAGGAAAAATATCTTCCCTCAACCATATTTTTTACACACAAACCCACACACTACTCTCAAGATGCAGCCCTAAAATCGCAGTAAACACAGCCACCATTTGTCCCACTATTTACCACCCTGATAGATGCATGCAGTAACAAACGATGCACATTAGTAACCAGTAATCCTGCATTGCATCTCCGTGTTTGCAACTTCGCGACGTGTTACTGGTTAACAGTGTCGGGCTTTGAGCTATTAACTATCTGGATACGCTATTGATGTGAGTTCGCATCTGTCAAAGGTGGGATACATTACTAATCGGTAGGTAATAGGTAGGTAGGTACTTGAATGTATTTACATGAGTACGTCAAGTTTATTCTTTCAGTAGCCTTTGCCCGCGACTTCGTTCGCGTGGAATAGTGACTTCCGGCAGATTTTTGGATTGACTGAATAGATGACGCTATAATAAATAAATTTTATTTTATATTTTTTGTAATAAAATCTATCCTATGTCCTTTCTCACGTTCCAAACTATGTCTGTACCCAATTTCACACAAATCGGTTCAGTAGTTTAGGCGTGAAGAAAAGACAGAAAGACAGACAGACAGAGTTACTTTCACATTTATAATATTAGTTAGGATTTAAAAAAATCGAGTGAGTGCGTAAGTGTGTGAGAAAAAAGCATTAAAGAGCTATCACTATTTGTTGCGTTGGGTGGCCCCTGATCGTATATTTTAAGGCATTTGGTGTAAAGATTTGTGTTCACGGCGTATCCGGTTGGTTCATTGCTCTAAGGTGTCGGGTGACAAATACGTAGTTCATGCTTTATTCTTAGTACGCTTTGTAGTGGTTTTTATTGTTATAGAAGCCTCAAGTCACGTTATATGAGCTTAAGTCTCCAAAAGATGAAGAATTAAAGCCTTCATCAGATCTTATATCAAAAACACGAGTATGGTCTTGATTTAATTACTTACTTTGTAAGTATTCAAGTTTGTGAGGTTAAGCTCTATTTAAATAACCACCTTATAAAATGACAAATCTCACCCATTGTTAGCTACTTACTTTGCATGGAAATTAAGAGTAACTTGTCTTATCGTGTGAATCCATTGCACAGCACAAAGGATTTAAAACTTGTGAAATATAAGGGCCCTAATTGGACCTCTGTTTTATCAATTGATAAAAATCGTGTTTAGCCTAGTAAATTCTTCGAATAAAGGTCAACAGTTGCAATTATTTACTTCAATCACACGTTTTTCGATTCTAAAAGAGCTATATAAGACTAAATTCTCTAACAATGCGAAACTACAATCTCTGTACACTATCTGCTCTATGGCCCAGCTTACCAACACACAGACACTTAGTAAAACGGTCCGATTACGGCGTGTTAAGCCTAATTACAGCCTAACACCGTATAGCCATAAGCTCATATTGTTATGATATCATTTCGGCTCTTCCTAATTGTAATTGTTACCACAGTTGTGTGTTTGGTGGGTTTTTAAGCTAAAGTTGTGAATGGTTTTGTAACATCTCTATATGTAAGTATGAACATTAGCACATACTTTACATATGTGTAAGAATCTGCATATAAGAAATTAGCTTTAGTTGAAAAAAAAAACGGTCTGCTTGTTTTTCGTACTCATCGTAAAATGGCTTCACTCGATGAATAAACTACGGTCTGATGAACACTGAAATAAGTACGTGCAGGATACCTTGAAATAGATTTTTTGCGAGTACATATTTAATTAAACCATAAAAACCCTGCAATTTTTTAGGATATAGCTATCAATTCACAAAAATATAAATGTCTTACCTACAGTTTGCTTCAAAAAACTTTTTGTTTCTAAAGTTAGTTGGCGCGAACTGTACCTACAGATGCGGACGCGGATGAAATAATTACTAAAACAAAAAATATATATGTAACCCATAGGGTTAGCACGTACATAACTACAGCGTACTACCGTTTTGACATAATTCTCATCCATCAATTAGTAAGGACATGTTTTGTAAAACACCCGTGAAATAAACATAGGCTTTGTACGCGATGATAATTGATTAATGGGTGCCTCTAATGTATGTCACTTGAATTGAATTCAAAGAACAAACATAATCGAATAAATTAGTTGAAGTAGTAGGATGGAATATTAAATTAAGAAGATTTTATTGTAAATGTAGCCTAGTTAAGAGGACGAATTGGAATTTTTGGCGCCAAGGATTTCAATTTTTCTCAGTAAATACAAAACGGATCAAAATACAACTTGGTTACCTGAAAGTTCATGATATAAACCTTATTTTGTTAGAAGTAGAAACATGATTAGGTAACTTTTATAACAGAGAAAAATATATCAAACATACCTCTTTTTAAAAAGAGATTCACATATTATGGGCATACGGGACCGATTTAAGCCTCTTCAATTTTTTAGTAGTTGAGTATATACATACTCTTTAAAATTGTAGAAGGAATTTTTATCAAATTATCATTTCTAAATAATAAAATTACAAAACCATTTTGTCGCTTACGACTTTTAGTTATAAGCTAGCGCGCGTATTGTTATCCTCGCCCCGCTCAGACGCTCCGACCCCTTTTGGCGCCTTAGATGCGCGTGCCGGTTATGGAATTATTGTTGACCAATTCCTCGCCTTAAGATGTACTTTCTCCTCTTTTTGACTGATTTGATATTTTATCAAGGAACTTATATTCACGTGGGTGGTTAATTATATCAGAAATTATCAGAATTAATCTGTCATTATTTATAGAGCACTTAGCTAGCTAGCTGTTTCGAGTCTCCGAGTATCCGAGTACGAGAAATGTGTAACAAAGAATTAGTAATTCAAGTAAATATTACCAAACTCGATAAACGAGTACACCATTTTAATACTGTTAACCTCTGTGTAGAATTTTCAGCTAACTTTGGCTCCGCTTCAAACTAAAACAAATGTCACGCGATATTGAACCTGTAAAGTTTTTGTGTAATTTCAGACTGCTAAGCACTTTATCGTTATACTTTCAGCTTATGAAATATTACACTGTTGAAACTTTCAGCCTTTAAATCGAAATGCTTGAATAAATCGAGTTGGAATATCAAAAAGAAAATTATGAAATTCCGTCAGCGTTAAAGAGTAATTTGTTCAATATTTTTGTGAGGAATTTTAATGTAATATCAATTCGATTACATGAAATGAAATATGTATTTTGAATTCATGTACAAAATATGCACCTACATAATTATATGTGTATTGTTCACTGTGAGAAGGACTTAAAGTAGTATTTCGAGTATTCAAGAATTCGCAACGCATGAACAATTACATCGAGAAAAAACAAATTACTTAATACGATACTGAAAAATTTTAATTTCCTTAACCTTTGAAGAAATGTTATCTTAAAAATAAAACATACTTTTTTGCTTCCTGCTGTTATAATATTGTATTATGATGGAAATACGCGATGCAATGATATGTCTTACAATAGATTTCTAAAAGGTTCAAGCTGATGTTGCACATATTTTTTTAATATAAATTCAGAAACTTACTTTACTTACAATAAGAATTAACAAAAGATTACAATGCCATACATTATTATTGTTCTCAAGTCTACACGTGCCTATAAAAGCTTGATCAGGATTAAAACAAAAAAAAAACACAATATTGATCCGAAGCCCAATCATCCCAAGAGTAAATTACTGTTTACCTTCGAAAAAAAAAAGTCTTAAAAATAAACGAACGAAGATTTGAGAGTAAAAACACCGTGATTAGCTGTTTATATTGCCTAATGGAGGGTTAAACAATCCCGGGGGCATTACAGACTCACCTGAAACATTGATTGGGATAATATTGACAGGTGATTAACGAGTGTACGAGTGTGTGTACCTATGGCGGTGCGGGGATTCAGCGTGAAGGTTTGAGCCAGATTCACAGTTTATCGCGCCTAACATTGTTCGGTAAAGGTTGCAATAGATACACCAACCAAAGTGTCTCTAGTGATTGAAATATCCAGGTAGGATCAGTTATCTTTTGTGTAAAGGTAATGCCACAGGTAAAATTTTTGAGTATGTGCTACATAATTGTGCTGTCTTATGTAAGCAATTTACACCTTTACCTACCCCATTGAGAGCAATCGTGACAATGGAGCTCTCCCACGGTCCTCTATCTAAAATTAAAAAACCATTTTCAAACCAAAAAGCCATTTGTATACAAAAATCCATTCAATCCATCACGCCGTTCACTCTTCGCGTTCCCTCACCACTCCCTTCCAATTAAACGATAAATTTTAATAATCTTCGAGCCGGGGTAAATTATTATAATATTAATAATTCAATGATTAATTAATCTGTTTACTTCTGGAGTACTCATAAATATTTGAGCACCCTATTATACACAGAGCCGATGGGTATGTATTTCTTGGTAAGAATTAACAAGTACCTACTTAATAACTTTACGTTTATAATTAAGCCTTGTGTAGGTAAATAATTTGGTAACGATACTCATATCAAATTATTTTAATTATGCTTAAAGTTGTTTGTTTTTCTTTAAGACTTACGCAGAGTTGAGAGACTGATGATGTAGATATACAATATCCATTTGCTATCTGATAAAACTAGATGCTATCCTCATACATATTTTTGTACTTAATTATGTACAATATTATAAAAAGAATACACTTTAGGTACCTACATTCTACGCCAAAAATCCATTGACAAACAAAAACCCCGAACCACGTCTTCTAATCGTGAAAGTCTACCTACCCTCTGACCGTAAGCAGTATTGATGGGTCCTCCCAAACTCAGTAATAGTGACCGACTACCGATGACACTAACTACTTATTGTATTCAAACTTGCGAGCACTCCGCTAACTTTTCCCGGACACTCCGAATTACCGTCATTTGGATTAATGGCTGTCTTCCTTTTGTTTTTTTGCTGTCGGACGTTTTTTTTTTTTTGGGGGGATATTTTCTTGGTAAGTGCTGATGTCGCATTGTGTAGGTCAGCTGGTTTCAAGACGTAACTTTTAAGAAGCGATCACGTTGTTATAGTTTTAAAATTGTTTTTTGTTGTGCAATAATGGACTACATACTGTAAAAAAATTATAATGTTGTGAAAGCTATAATGTTTAAGTTTTGAAAGCTGTCTCGTTTCTCGTGAAACCATCGGGACTCAACCAGGTCCATTTCCTGTGAGGCGGCTTCTGGAAGAAAGAGTTCATCATGAAGAGTTCCTCTTTCTCCAGAAAGTCAGCCAGCCTCTGTCCCCTAGGGTTCCGTTGCCCATATCCAAATTGCCCCACTCTCAACTCATCACCGCTTTTCTTGCCCAACCTAGCGTTAAAATCCCCCATAACAACAGTGAAGTGGGTTTTGGAACTATGTATGGCCCTACTTACGTCCTCATACATAGTCTCCACCTCATCATCGGAGTGTGACGAGGTCGGTGCGTATACCTGAATGACCTTCAGCGAATATCTTTCGGATATTCTGAGTATCAGGTATATCACCCTGTTCGACACACTGTTGATGGTTGTTATGTTGTTTACGAGGGACTTGTGAACGAGAAACCCGACACCACCTTGGGACTTTTGGTCGCCCTCCCGGTAGTAGAGCAAGTTACCAGACTTCAGGGTTACGGTGTCCTCTCCCTCTCTACGGACTTCGCATAACCCTATAATGTCCCAATGTAACTTGCTCAACTCCTCTTCCAGCTCGCAGATCTTTTCGTCAGTCCTCAATGTGCGTATGTTGTGTGTTACCAGGGCCAGTCGTCGTGGGGGTGGGTAGCCGGATCTCTTCCGGAGATTCTTAGCACCCCCTGCTCCGCCGTTACCTTGACCGCTACCCGCGCCAGGGATAGCGGAGCTGCCGGGGACTGGGGGCCTGGTTTCTGTGCTTCTCATTGGGGGGTAATTGCCTTTAATCGCCACGCTTGGCAGGCGGGTTGGCGATCGCAGTGAGGGTATGCAGTACACGGAGGACGCTGCTGCCCGACCTCCGGTTTGTCCCTTAGTCGCCTCTTACGTATAAGTAATTTAACACTGTCAAAAGTAATAGAACAAATAATTCTAGGTATCCAAAATTGATTTCACAGGATATGAGAGAATTACCGGGAACGAGTTGGTTGCGTATAATTTCGAGAAGTACTGTTAATAGAGATGGCTTTTGAATTTCACGTCTAGACATGTTTTTATGCCTGCCTGCATATTTCATGTTCATGAAATGACGCGGGAACCTTCTACCTATACATAAAATCTCAAGTCACCAAGTCAAGAAATGAGCAGTATTGATATTTTAATTGTTAGAGTTGGTATTATATTGTTAAACCTTTGAAATGTTTTCTTTCATTATAACTGAAGGAGTAATGATGTTTATACGTACCAGTAGACAGTGTAACTATTTCCAAAAGCAAGCTACATGGCATTTATTAGCAGAGATTCCTTTATTTTGAAGGTATATAGGCAGAAGGATATTTAGATTATAAACTACCTAAGTCTTTTGTACCTAACACAAAATACATATACCACAACAGTTTGTTAACTAGATAAACAAAAAAAAATGGCCAGTCAGATAATTACAGGTTCCAAATAAAGTTTTAACAATGCCGAACAAGATTTTTACTCTATAATGAGTGTAACCGTACCTTTGTTTTGCCTCTAATTGGTTGTTCGCCTCTTTACAATTTATTTATTGGGGCCTCGACGGTAGGTACAATATAAATAAGTTACTGCCTCGTTGGTTACTGTGCACGTTGCCTTGGGTTCGATTCCCGGGTCGAGCCAAATCACTTTCTGGTTCAGCCCGATGCTCACCAGTGCAGCGGTGCGCAGTGTATAACTTCTATTTCTATGCTAAATTTCATATCAAACGGTCAGTCATTTTAGCATAATTGTCTACCATACAGAATTACTTTCACATTCAATAGAAAATTATATCAATACGATTTGGTACAAAATCGCATAGATACGGATCAGATTTATGCTAATTTGCTGACAAACATCAAAATTATTCAGTTTCAATTAGGTATTAATTCAATAATCTTATTGTTTTATTTACTAACTGCGTAGATTTGCAGAGAATTTCTAAAGAAATATCATGTACCGACTTTATTAGTGAAACCTAATTATTTCTGTGTTTCAATTCTAGAAAACGTTTGCGGAATATATTTTCCTACTGTTTTCGTCAAAATCAATACCTTTACCTAATATTTTTTGTTCTTTTGTTCTATTACACAAATTATAATAATTGGGCATAACGGCGTAGCTTCAAAACAATTTTTATTTCATTTTTCTTCATTATTGTCGTATATGATACGTATTCCTTTTTATGATACACTGGCTGTAACCTATAACTTAGCCTTTGTCCTTAGAGAACATTTCCCATCAATTCTAACCATCTCCAGAGTACCATTTATCTTCCGCATTTACATTATAATAATTATCATACAAAGCAGGAATTTTGCTTGCAAACCATACTTACTTTTACCACCCGCTTACCATAAGGTAATGTTATTTCTTCCAGCCATAACACTAGGAAGTGGTGAAACGAGGGCATTTTGGGGGTGCTGTCCTTTTGTAATTTTGACATGAAAAAGTGCTAATTCAGTTAGCACTACTTTCAACAAACATTTATGATTTTGACTTCTCGTCACTAATAGCTGGTAAAAAAAAAAACTATAATTTAACAAACCCTTATACCCAAGGGCCACTGTTTAAGATCCCACAATTACAATAACATAAACGCCTAGTACTTAGTAACGGGTAGTATTTGTCAAAGCGACGAGGTATGCAGCCTCCCGCCCTCGGAGCCCGACCTCAAAGGGAAAGCCTCAGACGCAGATGTTATATGAATTAGTTATAACATTTAGGTACCTTCATGTGTTGCTATACTAGTGCTAGCCTGTAGGTTTGTCTGGTTGAGCTTGGGTAAAAAGAAAAAAATATCATTGTCCATAGGATGTTAAGTGCTGAACCTACTCAATGATTTCCAAAAGACCGCTTAAAAAAATAGACAATCTATAAAAATCTGTTCATAGTAATAATATATGTGGTAAACTTTGTCAAATCGTGAATTCTAGCATGAGTTTCATTCATTTTGATAGACCTAACATTTTCTTTTCTAAAGATAATACACATGAATAAATCTTTATATAGGTACCTACACATAAATCTTTGACGCTGAAATAGTTTTACTACCTTCTAGATAACTAAAAGACCCGACAAACTAACAAACCCATTTCCGAAAGATAATTATGAGATAGGTTTCCCGAACACAGACTAGCTTGATAAGCGATTTAAATGAGCTGTGGCCAGTGGACCGGCTCCCTGAGTATTAATCGCCTATGAATTCCGTAGCGGTCGCTACGTGCTACGTAGAATTTGCTACGAAGCCGTAGCTACGTAGCTACGTAGGCGAGAATTTACTACACTACAAGATTAGTATGATAATATCACAAGAATAGAAAGGAAGTATAGAAACAGTTAAAGTAAATTAAAGCTATAAAAAAACACAAACATCCGAATTGAGAACCTCCCCTTTTTTAGAAAGTCGGTTAATAAAATAAGTTGCAATTCATTACAGCAAAACAAGCAACAGAATTGACCATAAATAATTACAATTCAATTTTATTAAAATCTTACAAACAAATTAATCAAACTTAAACTTGTAATCATCACACATCACTTAACTCAAACTTAACTGGCCAAGCTACATATCAATACACTAACTTAACGTGCTTAACTGAAGCCCGAAGTAGGTACAGCGAGCGATCAAAACTTGGTTAGTACACTTGTGAACTAATGCTAACTAGGATCTGACTAGACTAATTACTGACTGACTAATTAGCACGTTGCGACGGACACTGTAAGCTATGCCGAGGTTGGGAATGTCCGTTATTGGATAAAACTGTTACGGGGAGTATAATGAAATTAAAATAGTGGGTTTAAGATGTCAAAAGAACATGTTATGAAGGTGAAGGGCGGGCGTTTTGGGGCTGTCTTTTGTAAAATTGACGTTCAAAAACTGCTGATTTTCAACCTACTTTGAATTAATGACTTTTTATCTTTATCATGGAATCTGAAAATTGACCGCACAGGTTATTAGTTAATTTTACTATTTACCGTTATTTTTTTTCAAATGAGATATAGTCTGAATCCATATGTATATGCGATTCTGGCTTGGAAAAGAGGCTCGGAAGTTGTCAGTATAAAAAAACGCATTTTATAACGAAAAACAAAATTATCATATCGCAAGATACGCCAAATAGTCGAACAATCCAGAACAATTTAAGATACCACAACACTTAAACCGCGCTTAACTCCACCTCGCATAGAATTAACGAGGTTGTCAATGCAGACTCTAGTTAGAAATCTCGGACGAGGAAAATGTGGACGGGAAAAATTGCCGGACACTTCGCTAAATCGTAAACATACCCTTTAAATCCCGTCCGGCACCATAAAGTTGGTCACCGTAGCGCTTTCCAAACGAGGGTGCCTCTCTCTCTGACGTAGGGAGAGGGAAAGAGATGGTGTCTCGAAGGAGGGGCTGGGACACGGAGAATGAAATGACTAGCGGAGGTGGCATAGCGGAAAATCGCCTAAGAATGTAGCGCGCCAAAATGCGGGTGAGCGGGGGACGACAAACGTTTTCTGTTACGAACTATTTTCGCCCTTTTACGCGTTCTTTGGTCCAGATATTTATTTGTAACTAGCTTCTGTCAGCGGTTTCACCCACATCCCGTGGGAACTACTTCCCGTACCGGGATAAAAAGTAGCCTTTAGCCTTCCTCGATAAATGGGCTATATAACACTGAAAGAAATTTTCAAATCGGACCAGTAGTTCCTGAGATTAGCGCGTTCAAACAAACAAACAAACTCTTCAACTTTATAATATTAGTATAGATACCAAAGAAATTACAGATGTGTCCAAGAACCCGAATGCCTCTTTAGTTAACTCATAACTCATCGTTTGAATTTGACCTAGACAGGGGAGCTTGACCTGCCAACATTATGGCATCTCTGCTCGTCTTCCCTTACTCCGTGGGCTGGGAGGATTTCGGACAAACTCGCATGGACAAGTCAGTTTGTTTTGTGGTTGATAGCTTAGTGGTCAGGATCCGCTCGATAACGAAGCTTTGCCTTCTAAACTGAGATACACTTTTTACTGAAAACTAAGCACACTAAGTCACTACAACTTTTAGTCGGCCGATAGTTTCTTTGAGCTCATAAATCAGTATGAAGATGAATATTAGTATGCACATAACAACGATCAGATAGGTATTTGGCAGGTATCAGAACGACTAAAGATTTTCTCAAAAAAATCTTCTATCTGTCCAAATGTTAGTCGACTGTTTAGTCTTCAGTGTGCGGGTAGACTAAGTGCTCAGAACAAAGCCACAAAAAATAATCGCTCCAAAACTACTTTTACGACTGTCATTCAAGATTTTGATGGTCTTAACTTTGAAGACAATGAAAGAAAATCCTGACTCACATTCTTGGCTCATAAGTTTCGTTTAACCTCTCAGAATGGCTTTTATGACCGCACCATAATAACAGTATAGAATCTGACCTTGACCCATGACCTTGGAAAGGTCGTAAGTACCTATTAGCTCCCTTTATCACATGCATAATTCAACAATGTGTTGAACTTAATATAACTTTTGACAAAGCGATGAATACTTTGCTAGATATTATATTATGAAGGTAATTTATATGCACATATTGAACTTGGTTAAGTTTTTAAACTCGGTTATTTATTTCTTTAGTTCTATTATTGCTGTCTAAACATTAAGCGAAATGTTAATAAATTCTGAACTTTGTCAAAGTTTATTCTAGCTCATAATTAACATTTTCATTTCGAAATTACTTGTAAACGTAAGTATAGGTACTTATTTGATATACCTAACAGAAATAACATTAATTGTGCCGATAAGCCTATAATGCAGAGGTAGGTACTATGAGGAAGTTCTGAACTTAAAGTTACATTTTTAAAACATTATCAATCAAATGCACTATTATGAAACATCAAAAGCTGCTTAGGTACTCGTCTCAAAAAGTTAATTTTATGAAGGAGACGCGTCAAAAAACTCTATGGAAAATATCTATTTACTAAACAGATAACAACCTAAAAGTCGCCATTACCTCTTTATATAGACATAACCACAAAAAACAAAAGCCTAAATTAACGCTGTTCAGTGTTCAGTAAAAAAAGCTATATTTCGCAATGATGCAGTGGTTTAATCTCCATATTATTCCCGGTCCGTGCGAGTTCAGACGCCTGATGCAAGCTGCAATCAAAGGCTTTTGATTAGCTTGTGTTTTTTATTTATTTCCCTTACATGCAGATTTCTGGAACACTCGTTCCTTGATCAGCGAATTTTGAATGAACTGAAGTTTTGGTTATGTTTTTTTGGTCTTTTTAGGACTGAAGGTTTGGGGAAAAGATGTTTTGTGTCTATCTTTGAAGTCAGTAAATATGCCTGGAATCTGAATGTTTTGATTAGCTATTCGAGTTTACAAAGAACCTCATAATCATCATTATTTAAGCCTTGTAGTTAATATGCTGTGAATAGACTCATTTATAAGAGCAGTTGCACCGAACTGTGTAGCGTAGGCTTGTTATGTCTACGCGTGCGGCTTTGTACAAAACCACGGTACAAAAATATTATTAAACATCAGTATTATTTCAAAGAAAAAATAAGACAAAGGATGAATGTTCCACATAAAAATAACAATATAGTAAATCAAAAGCAAAAAAATAACAGCACAAAAACATTTCAAAGTTGTCGCTTCATTACCCATCTCTTCACTATTGGTTGAATGAAAAAATAACAAAAGACACTCAATGTTACTATTTTCTTTGCGTAAAACATTTCTGTTTTAAAATATATCGAATGGAAAAAAACACTGAGAGCTTTTTATAAAGGTTAGTCTACATTTTGAACTACATCATAATAGTCCTATTTTTATTCTGTGACAATATCAAAGCACGTCATTATTCTATTTATTTTAATCTTTAGGGTTTTGCTCGCTTGACACACCCTTTATATTGTAGTACAAGATAACAGCTCAAAAATACACTGAGTAAATAAAAATATGAACTGATTTATAACTCGGCGTCAAATGAATTTTAGGCACTTTGTAAGATCAAAGATATACTTTTGTGTAAAAAAAAACAGTAAAGCTTACTTTGAAAATAAAGCAGTTGCAAATATAGATAAAAAATAGACTGATATAAGGTTAGATAAGAACAGAAAATCAATATGAATGCAAATCTGCTTCCTTGCAAGTTTGTTTGAAAATATTCTGCAGTCGTATAGAGTAGTATTGTGATTATTTCGCTTGTTTCTTCATTGAATACAACTGCCAACACTAAGACAGTATACAGTAGACAGCGATAAATTTTTACTACCTATTGTTAGAAGTTTTGAATTTGTTGAATATTTTTTGCTTGCACAGCGTGGTTTTAAATTATGTGAGATGTACATTTCTAGGAATGATAGAGATAAAGTTGACTGAACTTATAAAGAAAGAGTTTTTTGAAGTTATATGCACTCAATGTCTCATAAAATTAGCATCAGGTATCCTAAAAGAGTTTTTATATTTTTTAAAAGCCAAGATTTATGAAAAATGTATGATCATTATCGCCAACTCTATCTTCTGTTCATTATAATGTGGTTCGCCGCAGCCAGGGCGAACTCCTAGTAATTAATATAAAAATATGATGAAGTAAGTAAATAAAGACAAAAGTAGGTCATTAACAAAGAACAGCAAGAACTACAAATAGCTCACACTGTTCATAAAAACAAAAACTAAACACTTAACAAAGCTTCAGCTGTGGAGTGGTTCTACCATTGTTTGACATTCTTTATTCTGCTATAACTCATTTTTATTTCACCCGTGCCTAACTAATTACCTTAACAAACAGCCCCACGAATGTCCCGGCACTTTTTACCCGGGTTTTTCGCGACAATCTGTGGACCAGCTGAGGAGCAAGTTTAAACAAGTTCTCCCAGTTATATTAACTACCTCTACTAATAATAAAGTAAGAAGTCGCATTAGAGCGTTTAGTGCAAAAAATCTGCATGATTTAGTACTTCAATTAAAGTTGGCCAAGTTTTTATTGAGTGGTGAAGATTGGTCGCCGCGGCTCGGGCCACTTTTAGGCACCTCGAGCCTTTTGAAATTTTTCGAATTTTCAGCGTGTTTTTAAAAAGTTTCGGAGTGAATTCTCGACGGAAAAGCACGAAGTGAGTTGGTTATCAACACTTCGGACGGGCTAATTGATCGTTGTGGTAAGTGTAGTTAATTATTTTTCAGTCTTTCGTTGATGGGCTTTTTGATACTTTAAATTGATTTTCGCTTGCACAACGTAATTATGGACTTTATGATCGAGCAGAATATTCATACTGATGAGATCATAATGTATGTTTTACGTCCTACACCATAACTAATTTAACGTTTTCGACATAAATATCACCAAATCCATTTAGCTAGAGAGTGAAGCAGTAAAATTGTTTTTCTTCGTAAGATTTATGCGTAAGTACACTCGCCTTTCCCAATGTTTTATTACGAGATAAAATAACAAACGCCAAGTTTTATCATCTGTTACATTTATGTGATTCTTTGAATCACGTGCCTCTTGTTATCATTATACCATACAAACATTATTTTCAGCAAGGAAAAAATACATAAAGGTTCCAGATTTTGACCTTTGTGTCACCTCACCACAGTCCTAAAAGATCTAGGTCATCACCATCACCGATAAGAAACCCTTGTAGGCTTTTTTCCTTTTTCAACTCTCCCAACTATATTTTCCTACATTGGAATATCAGTTTCACACTGCAAACGTAACAAATATATTCCCATGTCTATCCTTACGTTTGAACATTACAATTGTTCGTGTGTCCCACTTCACTAACCACAGTCGCTTTGTGACATAAGTAAGAGGAGCCTAACCCACCGTAGCCAACTTATTTTGAATAGTTTAACATGGCTGTAACGGCCTAACTGATGGGAAGTGGTCACCACTGCGTCCTACGTTACATTCCTGAAATAAGGCCGAGGCTACACTGTTGCTGCAACGTGTTGCATCGTGTTTGTTGCACGCTACATGCTTGTGTGTGTCTTGTTACAGCCTTACTGACATAACCTCTAGCTACCTTCAGCTAGGTCTTTCCATTAGAGGAAGATAAATGTATTATATGTATGTCACTCTTCTGACCAGATTTATTAAGGTTGTTTGTATTTTTAAATTGGCAAATCTACTTTTGTCAACAATAAACAAAAGTAAAATACATAATTACAGCCACAATTTATATTTTATAGTATTTCTCGTTTTATAATGACCTAGAATTTGAAAGTAGAACCTCATCATCAGTCTATACCCGTCTTGCTTACGAGAAAATTGATTAGCGTCAAAAAGACTAGGTAATTAACGATTATTTCCATCTTCATGAGGAACTGACTGTATGTTTCTCATATACATCTGCTACATATTGTACCTGTAGTAAGTTATCGCAATATGTACACTAAGACAACACGACACGAGCTATAATATGCAGTAAGCTGCAATATTGCAAGATATTGTGCCGGTGTAAACCTGGCTTAGAAGCCAACGACGCACACAGCTGTAATTACAAACATACTACATGGCATCAATGTTTCGCACCTACCTGAGAAGACCACATGCAAAATATCTTCACCATACAAACAGTTATTCTTCATATAGATACCTACATAAAAATTACTATAGAATTTCTGCGCTATAGAATGCCTAAAATAGTGATCTATTGGTCCATTTTTATGCCTGAATTTTTTAAAATTTTAACATGACAACACATAGCCATCCTTAGTTTTCTGTTACGCTACATACCCAACCCATTTAAGGATAGATTTTAAGTAAGTATATATTATTACAGTTTTTTTAAATCATTTCTTTTTTAGGTTTGCGCGCTGTTGTGCTATGTCATATATATTTTTTTATACAATTGCTCCTGCTTTTTGCTAAATTGAACTAGTCCCACTACTCTAGTTACTTAGAGAGCCGACTGTCAACATCTTGAGTGCGGCCGATTGGCCCAGATTAACCGATGTTTGATCAAACCGGCCGTTTGTTTGTCTTGCTCGTCTTATTCCTTGGCAACTGAAGGTTATTGATTGAAGTCCTTTAATTCTGTGCCATGATCGACCTGGCACTGAAGGGCTGGTATTGATTACACAGTAGAAATGTTACTGAAGGGAAGTAACGTGTAGAATTTAAAGATTTTTTAAAGGGACAACTACTCTACATCTTGAAAGATTTTTTTCTAAATACTTGTCATTGTGCACAATTATACCATGGCATTTAATTCGTAAATAAATATCACCATTTTTTATTTTCAAAAATCATCAAATGACCCTTCCCACTGTGGGTTAGCAGCGGTGAGGGAGTGTCAGACTCTTACTGACTAAAAACCGTCGTGTTCCGTCGTAGGCCTTTTATGTACCAGGGACGCAGGGTCTAGAACAGTAGCAAACACTAGACAACAAACAGTTTAAACTCCAACCTGACGTACACAACGACCTCCTTAAGACACCACATGACGGTCATTCCAATTTGAAGTAACACACTCGAGAACTATGTTAGAACAAGTTGGGTTCAGTTTGGAACTATTAATTACGAGTTGGAAGTCGCTGTCACACGATTGGAGGCGCGTCACTGGAAGTTGGCGGCAGTTCGCGCTAGTTACGTGGAAGTCGCTGACTCATGCGCTTATTGGCTGACTATCGGTTACCGTGACGTCAGGGAACTAATGTTGTGGCCTAAGTGATTATACTGTTATTGGTGTTTGGTGGAAGATTAGAAGCTTGAGCTTGCAACATGAGTCTTCAAATAATTATGTATGATAAGTAAAAACGTAGGTACGAGGCGCGAGGCGTTCGCAAGCCGAATGTTTACATTATCGTCGAGTCATAAAGACGGGGTTAGATTAGTGTTACACTTTGATTTTGATTTGTATCTTTTGATGTACAAAGAAAAATCGGTCTCTTAAGCAAACTGTTAAGATAACCATTTGATTTAAAAACTGTTTAAATTCCAGAAAAATCCATCTCTGAAGTAAATAAACATAATATCAAAAGCTGGCCACATACGAGTGCTAAAGAAAAAATTAAAACTAAATATAAAATCGTAAATGATTGGTCACTATCAGCTACTGAAACCACAATCATACAGAAGAACAAATATAAAAAATAAACTGAAAGTAAATAGTAAAACCAATAAAACACCCAAACAAAATTAAACACTACTATTTACTTAACAATAAAATGACTGCAGATAAAGAAACGATTATGCTATTAATCTGAGTGCACACAAGCGGAGGCGAGGCAAGGCAAATAATTCCTGCCTCCGTTGCGAGGCGTTATTGTATGCCTCAGTATGTGCACACTGAATAAACTCCACCAAAGTGCTTGTTTTCCTTCAGTAAGGCACAATATTCATTATTTATCCCCGCTTGTGATTGAATTGATTTCTGAGGCAAGCATGTTGGTGTCATTGAGATGAGGGAATAATGGTGGATGCAGGTCGCCTCCAACAGGTATCTGTGGAGATCTAAGGGGGAGGCCTATGTTCAGCAATGGACGTCCTATGGCTGAGATGATGATGATGATGAGAGAATAATGTCACATGTCATGATGTTCTTTTGTTTTCAGTGAAGGTTGATGTTATGGGTTGGACCTGTTCATTGCTGATGCAATGGTCTTTATATTCGGAAGCTCTAAGTTATAACAGAACATCCTCTTCCTCGCCAGGGAATTTTAGGTTAATTTTAATTCCACTAGTGTAAAAACGCTGTTAAGGTAGGTATAGTAATTGTGATGCAGTTTTCCAAGATTATAATTCGAAGTTGACGGACGTGTCCCTGTAAATGTTCTTATTACAATATTAATCAAAAAGTAATTCAATAGCCGAAGTACCTACTGTATTAATATCCTTCAAAACCTAGCTACATAGGCAATATTAAATTATTTGATAAAGTAGTCGCACTTACCTACATTGTTGACTTAAATTAAACTGTCTGTACGTCTGAGAAGCGTGCCTTGTTCACACGAGGCAAATGAATCGTTCACGAATACATTAAGTAGGTTTACATGCGAGGCATTCTTGGCAAGTGTAGCACTGGCCTAACGCGTTCATTAATTTGCTATAGTGTCTACTAGCTCGTATAGTGTCCATGTGAGTTTACTCGCATTGTTATTTGTGTTAAATCAAAACACAGTGTTAAAATAGTGACAAAAAACATGGTTTTGGCACAAAGAAAATGTTTAACATCTAAACGAACCGCTATTTAAGGCTGAACCTCTTCGTTGCGTAAGTTTGTCTTCAAAACAGAGCATAAACTACAAAATTTAATCAAGTCATAGCAAGAGGCTGTACACTGTAACCTCGAAAAAGACAACATTTCCATATTTAATAACCTCACAACACTAACCGCTTTCCTCATTAACCATCCAGGAAAGCTCATCCTAGTATATCTATTATCTCTAGCTTAGCCTAAATTTAAACATCGTCGAACCACGGCCATCTAGCTTAAAACACCCAACATTTCAAAAACCAACCTTATTCTCGTGTTATAAAGTTGAAATTCCAGTGGCAAGGCTAATAATACCAAAATCCCTATTTTATAGTCTGTAACGTAAGACGTGTGACACGTCTAAACGCTGTTTTACGCATAATCTCGTCTCGAAATCTCTTACAGTAATAAGTAGAAGGTATTTCATATGTCGAGTGCCATCTTTACTTTTCATAAGAGACGAAATACGTAACGAATAACCCTCAAATGAAAAGGTTACATCGTAATCCTAACCACTTAATTAGGCCAATCAAGTTTTTATCGCAACAAAATCGACAGAACGACGAATAAACCCTAAACTCCTTGAGCTAAAAGCCCAGCAATTTACGGTAAAGAGTACATTTATTTAGGAACAATCTCATTTACTTAGCTCGGGCTCACGTTAAGTAGAACACGCGGCAGATTAATCGGTCGGTCGACACGACCGGCTGCAGTAGTTTGGGGTTGAAAGATTTAGCTGTGCACTTGTATAGTGCCGCTGATGAGAGTAAGAGCTTTACTCTACAGATTTAACGTGCTTCGAGTTATTGTTAGCTACGTAGGTTTTTTTTTTTACTTGAGATTTTCTTGTAGTTAATGCGACTTGTGAGATAGTTTGGTGTGTTGAATTACTTTAAACAATTAAAAGCATCGTTTTGAGCAATTTTGGTGTAGTTTTGGTTTTTTTTAAGTAAAATAATTAAAATAGTATCTAACGTTGGTACACCCATTTTTATACAAATTACGCTAAACATTTTATACATTCTTTCGCCAAGTCCATCTCACAAAATATTCACCAGAAAATCAAACTTACCAAAAAAAAATACCACCAACTGTACCTATAGTTAGCCAAAACGAGTCCCAACGTGGCCACGGCAGCTAAAAGTGGCGCTCCACGATGTTCCGATAGCATAAAAAGTCCCAACAGGGCTGGTACAAAGACTGGCGTCGAAGCCGTGTCAAGCGGTTGGCGGCTCGCCAGACGACCGACGCGACCGACGCGGGCGTTCGATAATTCTGCCTGCCAACCTTGAAGCATTGTGCAGGGGTATCAAGATCTGAGTAGTACGTAGGTATTTGTTTCGGGAAATATTGGGCAACAGAATTCTGACAATAAAAATGATCTCATATACCGAAACCACTTCTAAGCACGATTAACGTGAAAGTGGACCTTTTATGATAGACCAAAAACATTAAAAGAAAACACTAGATTAAGACGCTTACTCTTTTAGTAAAATCCGAGTACTTTAACTTAACTAGCAAGTTTTATCGGTACAGACAAAGCTACAAGCAAGTTAGGTCACGCTGCTCACTGGGTCACAGATATACACGAATCCGGCCACTCAACGTGACTCGCTATTATTTTGATACCAGCTTATGTTACAACAATCTCTTAAATATCAACTTGCCCTAGATTAGTTTATCGTGATTCGGTCATTTGTTAAAAGAACGATTCATTAATTTTACTTGTATTTGTATGAACTCTTCAAAAGCTGCCTGAAGATCTTTAATGAATTGCAAGATTTTGAACTATTGGCAGTTGAAATATTGGCATTGCTTACTTGAAGATTTTCATTGATCTTACTGATTTCCAGCCTTTAATTTGTACATTTATGTATTTTAAAATTTCCTGTTTTAAATCTATCGGGGATAATCTCCGCCGTGCAGTTAATGTGGCATCAGTCTGCTCTATATAAAATGATAAATGTAGGTACTTAGTAGTCGTGTTCACATCAATTAGTGAAATACGAAGAAGTAAACAAAGGCTATAGATTAGAAATACACATTTATTTTATAAGGAACAACCGAACCTTGTCCGCCCTTGACCCCTAACTTTGTTTGCAAAGCGGGTCCGCTAACTTTCACAAAGTGATATGCTAAGCAGTATCAAAAGACCAGAAGAAAGAGTCATTATTTTCTTTTTTCCCCTTAAGGAATCATGTTAATTTGTAATTCTTTATTTAAAGACAGTATTGCGTTATACATGAGACTAACTTTATGAAATTTTCACAAACACAGAATTAATCTTGAATTTAAAAAACCACAACTTATTTAGTGCCTACTTTTCTATTTAAATTGCAAATGCTGAATGAAAGATTGGGTTTTATGACCAGGTCCAGCCAAGTGGCCCTATTCAATCGACTTCGCAACAAGGAGGAGGTTCTTGGTTTGCCCGTTTTAATAGAAACAGGACAAAATAGCATCCTTTTTAAATTTCACTAAATACTTGACTTCCCGTGCATCGGAGAGCACGTAAATGTGGGTCCTGCGCCTAATCTCTCTCCGGTCGTGTCGGATTGCCGTCCCATCGGGTTATGAGAGTGAAGGAATGAGTGCTCCTATGTCTGCGCAAATGCTTGTGCACTATAATATGTCCTGCCCAGCTGGCTGATCTCCTTGCACGAGAACAACCGCCGTGGCCGAAATCGGCCGTGGACGCCATTATTATTAAATACTTGACTGTATCGTCTGCAGAATGCAACTTTTTCCCAGAGCTTAGCCTACTAAATAAAATCGTGATAAAATTACAAGTATTCACTAATATTGTAGTGAATTCGTGTTATTTACAATATCTGAGTTGGTTGTTCTGTTAGTTGTATCTCGTTAATATTCGTGTGTTTATTGTGCGCCATGAATAAATGTATGAACCGACAAGTTTGTTGGCGCTCTATCCACCTTATAACTTATCGATATAAGAATATTTCAAGATGAAGACTTTGCTATATAAGTTGTAGCAACAGTATTTAGTAGGTATTATGTTATGTGTTAAATTGCGCGTAAAATCGACTTAGTTGCTGATAATCACGAAATACCAAGGTATTAGTTATTGTATAATCGAAATATTTAAATTTTTTTAGGCCATTAATAAGTGTGGTGGATTAATTTCATTTCGTTTTAAAAAACTCCTGGTTAAATAAGCAGGTAGGTAGTAAAATTGCCAACGGAGTGTTTTCACAATTTCCTCTTTCCACGATAAATCCATGGAAATTAATTACTCCCCCATCTTGAGCTATAAGTTGCCGTGGGCTTGTATCCTCATTTTTAACCCGACCTCTGCAGGCGTAGGGTTGACCTCTTCATTCGTTTTGCGGACTCGCAGTGACTTCACACATATTTCAGAGGGCACGACTTGACCCTCAGCAGAGAGGGGTTAAAGCAAAATGTCGATAACTAGACTATGTAGATACTAGGTTTGTTCATGATAATGCTTATGTATGAGAGAATAATTTTGTAATTAATATCTAGTTGTTACAGGTCTTGTTTTGCGAAACTAGACGACACAGAAATAATAATGTTATGTAATGATTACATGCTATTTTGTTTAAGTATTTTAGAGTTTATTAGTTACATTTTCAGACGATTATCATTTAGTATAGACGGCCCACCGCTTAATAAGTACCTACATTTTGCTTTGCCCAGGTCAAAAGTCTATTGCCCAGGTTAACAGTAAAAAACCGGTCAAGTGCGATTCGGAATCGGGCACGAAGCGTACCATAATTTAGAAAATGAGCAAAAAAATATTTTTTGTTGTATCGGAGCCCCCAAAATATTTATTTAATTCTAGTTTTCAGTATCTGTTGTTATAGCGGCAACAGAAATACATCATCTTTGAAAAATTCAGGTCCATAACTATCACGGTTCATGACATACAGCCTAGTGACAGACGTACGGACGGACGGATAGAGGAGCGAAAACAATATTGTCCTGTTTTACCCTTTGGGTACGGAACCCTAAAAAAGCTGTTTACTCTTTACTACACCTGATAACAACTAGGTATAGGTTCAAAACCTACATTAATCACGGAATGCGAAATGTGCCTTTGTCACGAACTTTAGCTAACAATCAGGCTGAAATTCAGCCTAAATCTAGATAAAAAAACAATAAACGTGTTAAAGTAAATTGTATTTAAGACCGACTTATAAATGTAAACATTTGCTTTGTAGTAAAAAAAAACACAAAAAGTAATCAAAAATAAACCGGCCAAGTGCGAGTCGGACTCGCGCACCGAGGGTTCCGTACAAATCCTGTGTAGATAAATACATAAAAAGTGAGTCTCGCGCCAACCGTTCAGTTTAGAACAATCATAGTTATGGTAATTTCGTGAGAGTCAAAATAGTTAATATTTTTTATTTTATAATACCTATAACTAAAATAGTAGGCCAGTACCTTGTAAAAGTTATTTTATTAAAGTTATTTATATTATTATACAACATTTTATAGTCATCATTCAGAAATCTGATTGAAAAATAACTAATTATGTCTTAAAGGTCATTGGGCATATCTGACCCGCTTTGTAAAAAGTGGCGGACATGAATGAAAGTAGTTTTAAATCGTGGAGAATGGTATGACGTTTCTTTGAATCTAAATATTTTATTAAAATTCCATGGAGACGAATGTCCAGGATCGTTTGAAAAATATAAAAGAAAAGCAGTTTCAGAGGATTGTACAGGTTGCAATGCTAGTTTTGTTTTGTTAAAGACTTTTCATACAGAAGGAAGATGCTAATTCGGATGACCAGGATCTGATGAGGATCTGGAAACCCTGAGAAATCGAGGGCAACTCTTGAATATTGTAGGCACGCATCGAGTCAAAACCAGACATGTGAGTGTATTTTTGAGGGTACTGGTAAACAGTGAAGGTTTGGAGCTGATTTGATTATGGAGACTACAGAGAGTCGAGGGAACTCCTGAACGGTATGTTGCAACTACCACGTGTTTGGGCTTATTTTATTCGTATTGGCGAAGACTTTCGTAGGTAGGTAGGTTTGACTGCCATTGTGGGATCGATAGCAAAGATCAGATATAGTTATGGGAACTCCTTTACAATTTATAACGTAACCTTGTGTTGGAGCTTATTTTATTTTAGGTGACGAGAATTCACTACTAACTTAGGTCAAAGCAGCCATTGCAGGAATGGGATCTTTTATTTTTGAGGGATTAATCACCTAATGAGCCCCAGTTTCAGGTTTTTTTCGAAACCACCTGACGACTTGTAACTGTCGAATTGTAACAACGACCTCTAGAGTAGGATTCGGGGCTGCTGGCTTTACGTTTCTAGACCCTTGACAAAAGTATTCTGTCCCTTTCTTTGTTTTATAACAAATCCAACTTCAAACATATAAAAAAGCAACAAGAAAACAAAAGCAAGAAAGAAATTAAAAAGATGTTAGGTGCATCGGTCTAGAAGTCGGTGTCTAGAGGATGCATCTCACCTATTTATTTAACCACCGAGGTCTAGAACGATGCATGCTATAAACAGTTTTGTTGCTGTTTTTAGAAGTTGTTTTTTTTTTTGTAAAAAGTTTTTATTTTTAACTTTTGTGAAAAGTTCTCGTTAATACGAATAATATAAGCCCAAACACGACGTAACTAAAACATACCATTATGGAGTTCTCTCGACTTTCTCACGTCTCCATCATCAGGTCAGCTCTAAACCTTCACTGTTTGATAGTATCACCAGACATACATCTGAGAATCAAGTTTAAATCCTATGCATGCCTACAATTTCTGATAGTTGCCCTCGATTTCTCAGGATTTCCATCATCAGATCCTGACCTGATGACAATGGAAATAAACGGCGAGTATACTCTTTCACTACAAAGAAATGATTTCTCAAATCCGTCAAACTTGGTCGTTTAAATTCCCCATTGAAATGAGGAAAATATTTGATGTTTACACCTGATTTTCTCTAGATTCCCATGGTTCACATTGATGACTAATGCCATAGTAAATCAGAGCCTTTATCATTACACTGTGCTATATTTCGTTCGTATCCGCCGTGGGTATGGTTTCCATACTAAGGTGCCCAATGACCTTTGAATGATTTAAAATTTTTCACACTTTAGAGTTTGTAATATTTTGTGTAACTTCCAATTTATCATTTTCGCAAGTTTTCCTTTATCTGTACTACGTTGCTTCTTGGCGAATTTCAAGATTCTGAGTTCACGGGAAGTACCTTGTAGGTTTTGATTCCCTAGCGTGTGATGGAAATTCGTCTAAGGTGTCGGAAAAACTGCTGTATCTTTTGATCGCGTTAACTTAGAAGTTTGATTTTTTCACTGCCTAAAGAGACAATAGACTTAGGTATTTGGTATAAATTTCAATTTGATACCTTTATTCGTTCGTGAGAAATAAGGTAGTAAGTTTCATTTTATTAAAATATTTTTTTTATATTATACAACTAAAAAAATGATTAATAAAAATCTCAATGCCATGAAATTAGGAGGGTTGAGGGCATGGCCTTTGTCAAGCAGTGTAGCAGGTTAGGTAAAATGTGTAAATGACTGTGCTAAAGGTGTATTTTTTCTAAATAAACAAAATGAACTATTTTGCTGTTCATACCGGGACAATTTATGCATCGTGCATATTAGTGGTGTAGTATTCTTTCACGTAAACTGTTAGTTTACCAGATATTTTCCAGTTCATAAGAAATATCGGTTTAATCTTTTCAACGTTGACAAAACCGATATTGAACACTTCCTTACCCTAATTGAACTGGTTACTCCTTTAGCTCAATATTCCGTCGCAGCAAACCACAAATGTAGTACCTACCTACATTCTTACATAGCCGGTACTTCGATACTGCAAACCAATGACTGTTTAACCTACTATTTATATCTATCAATATTACTTTAAAGTCAGGAAAAAATGTTTTGTTTGTTTGTTTGTACCCACCCTTAAGGCCTCGACACTACATAACCGTTTAAAAAAATTGTTCACTGTTGGAAAGGTAAAAACAAAGGTTTATAATATATTCTGGCTTGGACAGTATTACCCACAGGACGCGGGTGAAACTGCGGGATGTCGGCTAGTAGGTAAGTTCATTAAAATAAAGCTCACAAAGTACATAAATCATCTGCCTAGCCATTTCCCAACTAAGGTGGGATCGGCTTCCAACCGTATGCAGCTGATGGTGTTTTACAAGAAGCGACTGCCTATCTGACCTCCTCAACCCAGTTACCCGGGCAACCCGATACCCCTTGGTGTCAGACTTACTGGCTTCTATCTTCTAACTAACGACTGCTAAAGATGTTCCCACGAGCTCTTCCCACGACCAACATAGCTTAGAAAAATAAATCTCAATTCTGGCAATAAATAAAAATAACCTAAGTAATGGCACAATGTTAAAAAAAGTACATTTATATTCAATAAATCAAAATAAATTAAATAGAATTAAAATATTTCCAAGGAATATTTCTTACAATGTAACAGACAAAGAAAATATAACACCTCATAAAAATAAATAGTCATTGGTTACGCGGGAAACGCAATATGGTTCAAAAAGATGCGAAAAATTTAAAAAAACTGGTGATTGCAAATGCGACGGGAAAATCGGCATACTGCGGGCGACACAAAACAAGAAAGTATGCCTAAAGGAAAGGAGCACAGTACCTGTTGTCTTCTACGGCGATTTCTTGTACGAGGAGCACTGCCACAAATAAAGTTCAACACAAATCACACCAATTTTCCACTCAATATCGATTTTTGTATCGGAGAGAGACGTGAGCTCTCGCGCGCGTTGTCAGCCATTTTTGTTTGTTATGTTGCACACCCGACTCAAGGGCGCTAGTGTCGCCTCTCGCTCCAACGAATGCGTTGAGGTATGTGCGGGAAAAGGAAGGGAATAGGATTGCAAACACCAGTGAAATTACCAATATAATAAATTTTAAGTATGAAAATTACCGCGCAACCAAAAAGAATTTAATCTTACAAAAGCTACCAACACTTCGATACAGTATGAAAATTACCGCGCAACCAGTCATTGTTAAAACATATTTTTAAGGGAAATATTTATTTATAAAATGTATTTCTTCCAAAAATAAAATATTAAATATCAATTATTTTTCATAAATATAGTTCTTTTTATAAAGATTTAATTCCAATAAAACTTTAAATGAGGAAGCATTTTTTTGAAAATATTATTTATATTTCGAATTTAAAAATAGATTTGCATTTTATTAATTTGATAGAGATTTTCAAAAAGAATTTCTTTGCAAATTACTTTGTGACATAATGTTTGTTGTTTCCAATAACTTTAAAGTACTGAATGAGTTTTTACTAATAGATAGACTGATTTATGAAAAAGGTCTTGTATTATTTCCGCATTGTCATCAAAATCGTTTTACGACCGTGACGATGGAACTGTGAACCTTATTCTTTGAATTCGTTTATAAATCCTTTTCGATTGCTTCCCGCACACTGTATAGACCACCTATTTATTGCCCACATTACCAAAACCAGTTACTACAACCTACCCAATAACATGTTTCGGTGATTTCCTAGTAAAACCACCGCAGACTAAATAATTAACCGATCTATAAACAATAGATGAGTAGACCGACAACCAATGCTTAGATAATATTGCATGAAACTGAGTTTGTTTGTTAATTACGCTTTTGATTTACATCATTGCTGCAGCGATTTAGTTCAATCGTAGGTATAAATAAGAAGGACAAGTCACAATAATTGATGATCTTTACTTGAAGCTTTCTATAGAATATTTAGTTGGCGTTGTAAAAAAGACGAATTAGTTTATTAGAGGCTATGTCATTTCCCCGTTGCTTAGTTATAAAATTAGAAGTTTAATCATGTGTCCAATAAATAATTTTGTGGCTACACTTATAATTTCCCATAAAAATATGACTTATGTTATTCGGGAAGAGTTTACCTTTTCAACAGTGAAACAAGTTTTCAAATAGCTTTTATAGTTTCGGCGCCTTTACGATATACACAATAAAAAATGACTCTTCTTTATTATATTCGAATAGAAGATAGGTGATATTGGTGATAACCTCTACTTAGGCAGGTTTAGGTAAAAGGATGATGGGTAAAATTGGCCGGTATATCCAATAAAAACCATTCGCATATCAAATGATAGCTTATACCCTAAGCTTCATTTTTTATTATGGGCAAAACATTGTAAACCACCGGAGAACGAAGATACAGCACCTGATAGCATAGGACAGCCCAAGAACTTGAACCACTTCATTGAGTATGGGAGGGATGTTTAAGTGCATTATTATTGTCAATAATTTTCAGAACGAGTCACAGAAGGTGTCTGTGCCCATATTTTCCAATTTTATTGAAAAAAAAAGATTATTTAGCAGGTAGTATTTACAACGTATGGTGTACGTATTTCGCCGTTCTGGTGAGTCTAACCGGCAAAACCAATGAAAACCGTTTGTATATCAAATGATAGTTTATACCCTAATCTTCATTTTTTATTATGGGCAAAACATTGTAAGCCACCGGAGAACGAAGTTATGACACTTGATAGCATAGGACAGCGCATGGACTCGAACCACTACATATTTTGTATGAGAGAGATGTTTAAGTGCATTATATTATTGTCCATATTAGTCAGGACGTATCACACAAGGTGTCAGTGCCCATATTTTCCAAGCTTATAAAAAAAAAAAGATTATTTAGCAGGTAGTATTTACAACGTATTTATGATGTACGTATTCCGCCATTCCGGTGAGTCTAACCGGCATATCCAATAAAAACCATTTGCACATCAAATGGTAGCTTATGTCATAAGCTTCATTTTTTATTATGGGCAAAACATTGTAAACCACCGGAGAACGAAGATATGACACTGGATAGCATAGGAGAGCTATGGATTTGAACCACAACATTTTGTTTGGGAGCAGTGCATTATATTATTGTCAATATCAGTCAGGACGTGTCAGAGAAGGTGCATGTGTCCATACAAAAAAAAATAACAGTTAGTATTCACAACGTAAGGTGTACGTATTCCGCCTTTCCTTCAATTCATTCACTTCAATTTTTGTTATGGGTGGAACATTGTTAACCACTGGGGAAAAAAGATATCAGTCCTGTAAGCCTACGACTGCCTATGGAATTAAACCACTTTGGCACGTATGTTATATAAAGAAAACCTATCTTCTTATTATAAATAACGTAAGTAGCTTTTCCACCACTGAAAGATTTTTCAAATCAGTTCAGTTAAGCAAGTGTGCCCATTTGCACAGACATCATCTAATGGCCAGGATAAAACATCTTGCTTTGAAATATAATCCTGTGGAATTGGAGGTGTGCTGGCATCAATCTATCATCACCAATGACTGTCGACTGTTCTGGCTAACAGGCCTGATGTGCCATATGACGAGAACTCTGTGAAAGCTGACAAACAACTTAAATAACTTTGTTCTACTGAGTAAACCCCTCGTGTATCCTTGCGGTCCTGACCACCCGTTTGGTTATCTACTATTTGTGTATCACTAAATATTATAAAACAAAGTCGCTTTTTCAGTCATTATATCCGTGTGTCCCTTTGAAAGCTTAACTCTTCCAAACTACGCAACGGATTTTGATACTTTTTTTTAATATCTGGAGGCACAGCAGTGCCCCAGTCAAGTCTGAGCAAAGCGGGCACGGCCGTACCATCCTTTTCTCGAAGCGTTTCGCGGCTATTTCGCCCCTCTGTATCATCCATGTGAACAAAGCTAGGAGTTTAGGTTAGGTTAGGTATAATATATTCAAAGATAGAGTGACTGAAGAGGAAGGTTTTGTATGTGTAATAACATCAGTTAAATAATGAGGAAATACCGTTTTCCCGCGCGAAGCTGGGATGGGTCTCTACTTTTCTAATAATTCGACAACCCAGGGCCGACTATCCTGGTGCCGCAGAACAAGGAAATGCTACTTCCAATAATGGCAATAGTATTCGGTGGTAGAAGTAAAAGTTTTAATGTTTTGTTTTGCTATTAAAACAATTATGCCTAGTTAAGACCGATTTTATTGATAGTGTACCCTAGGCTTATTTCAATAAGTGATAAGTTGACGAAAATACATCATACAATGAATTTTTCCACTATAGATTTTATTTTAATTTAAAAAAAATAGGTGCAAAAAGTATAACTCTTGTACTCTCTGTACTTATTTCCGGTCGATTCTTGACATGAACTGTTTTATTTCAGTAACTGTAGTGTATGAGCAATAATATAATATACATTAGAACTTTATTGTTTATCAGGCCAGGGTTCATACAAAATTGCCCATCATCCTTTTTACGTTTTCATGAATGCGAGAACTTACGAGGCGAATAAAACCACGGGATTTTAATAGTAGGTATCGCAATAAAAACCTATGTTTTAATCAATTTGAGAGCGTAAATTGTACATTTATCCTTTCTATTGGACGGCTAAATAAACTCTAAAAAGAAGGCTTCTCTAATGAATGAGGTAACATTTCAATGAGTAATTCTACAAATGTTTGGCTCTTTTTATGCCGAAAATAACTTGATCCGGGTGAAGCAGGTAAATCATCTGACATTTAGGTTTTACTTATTTTACGTTAGTATATTTTCAAAATGTCTGGATTCATTAGGTAGGTAAATGTTTTGTGTTTATGTGACCTTTAATGTTATCGTTGTATCCACTTATCCAGAATATTATCTATATGTTAGCTAGTTAGTTACTTAAGCCTTTTGTGTTAAGAATATTATCTACTTAAATGTTATGTACATAGATATTTACAACACAAATGATACTTAAATGTGGTTTGAAATAAATAATTTAAATTGTCCAGCATCACCAACCTTACAATTCAACACTTGAGTAACTCTATTTAGGTACATCCAACAAATGTGTAACGTTTTTAAAACCCTTTTGAACCGTAAAGAATAAAAAAGAAAAGCTACTAACAGATATAAACAAAGGGTCCTTATCTATTTTCGCGAGCGATCTATCACGTGCGGCTGGGGATTCTAATGTTATTGATCTATTATGTAATAGCTGTAAGTTCTGTGGGTAATATTTGGGTATCATATGATCATGAAAATGTATTGTCTGCTGGTTTAAAAAGTATGAAGTAAGCACCTACAATCATTTTGTGGTTTTCTAATTAGAAAGATGTGATAAAATAATATTCTACTGCCTAATCTTCGACAATCTCATTTTTGAGCTTTTTTCTTAAACTGAAAATTAACTCTGTTTTCAATTTTGTACTAGTATAACTATGTGAAAAGCGACGCCGACGGTCAAAATTGTTCACGATTTTCATCAAAACTTTTTGCTTAATTTCTTTTAAAATCCGTTTTAAATACCTAAATATAATCTAAAATATTTATAGGTACCTAACCTTTAAATATTAATAGGTACCTAACCTATAAATATTTTAGATTATCATTGGTTCTACGTGTTTTTTGTACATATTAATATTTTAAAACCTTTTTTCCATGAAATACTTCCTAAAAATACCTAATTTTAACAGCCCCCCGTATAAAAATAAAGTCATACAAAATGTTCCACACTTGCTCTCCTGCGCGAAATTGATAGTCTCCCCGGGAACGCCTATTATAGAGCCGTTATAGAGTTTATCGATGCTCGGAAGCCAGACTCTACTGTAATAGAGCCGTGCTAGACTTCGCACAAGGAAATGTTAAGATTGGATCGTATATAGCTTCTGTATAGTTGATAGTTTTATGGAGAATACTAGCATCAAATGTTGGTTAGTTTTCATTTTTAGGTGGCTATATTTCATATTGTGTGAAACTGCACCTTATATACTTTAAGCAGTAGTAAGCAATGTCCATAATTTGATATTTAGTTTGTTGTATGTTGTCAGATGGGCAGTCGCTCCTAGTATAAAGCACTGGTACTCAGCTGCATCCGATTAGACTGGTAGCCGACCCCAACATAGTTGGGAAAAGACTCTGGAGATGATTACAAAATACAAAGTCTATTGTATTTTTAATAAGGTATACGAAAGTATCATTTAAATGTGATAGATAAGCAGAATAAATAGATAGGAAAAACCTGGTAGGTACCTAGTTTATTTGTTATCCCAATTTCCTATTGAATGAGGTATTGTTTTCAGTAGGTATCCAAGCAAGAAGTATTAGGCATAATATTTGTAAGTAGTACCAACCACAGGCTTCCATTTACTAAATATAGTTTCCATTTGGCGAAGATGTCTGAGTGTCTGGAGTGTCTCTAGATTAATGTCAAGTAAGTGTCGATCCGCAAGTTTGACTGACATTTCATTTATTTACCGTGAAGGCACGTAACGCTGTAATTTCCTTTATACACAAACATTTTTTGTTTCCTTTTGAAGTATGTCTGTTGCCAATGATATACCTGTCTATAAATATAAGCTAGTGGATGAAGCTCTCATACTAGTGGAGTAATTGATTCAAATGATGCCACGTGAAATCGGGCGTCTAGTTTTTAACGCTTGGAATGTATCACGCGTAAAAAGCTAAGCAGGAAGTCCGTTGGTACCGACTAAAGCACTTTTAATTTATATCTGTAGAGACTATTATGTATTAACACTATTTCGATAATATAGAAAACAAACTTATAAGCACATTGAACCAGATGCAACAATGACAGTTTGTCTATTTCAGTAGACATTCTGTTTCATGATAATATTTTCGATGGCTGATCATGACTCACATACAAGCCGAAAATGGTTAGCCATTACGGAACAAGCAGCACTTTTGAACATAATAACATATTCATATACAAAGATGAAAGTTAACCTCATTACCATTAATATATTGGAAAGCAACGACTTCCCTGTATTTGTCCGCTAGCAGGCATTGATTCGAATCCCGACTGTTTGTTTAATTTATTGGCAATTGGCACCCACCACACAGAAAACGCAATCAGCGGTAATTATCGGTCAGAGGTCAGTTTCACGATAAAATAAACTGAATTTAACAGCACTATGGACCTGATCAATTCCAGGTACAACACGACAGGTATTCAATTTAAGAGTAGTAGCACACTGCTGACTAAACAGTCGGCCAATAGTTAAAAACAATTTTTTTGAAGAAAATCTTGATCCTAATCAAAGTTTTCAGTCGGTCTGGTACCGACTAAAAAAACCCTCCTTCGTAGGCTTTTTATGCAGCCCCGGCAGGCCTTGGCCCTGCTGGGCCCCGCTGGGGTTGCTGACATCTCTTTGAGGAGCGCGTGGAATAGCCTGATCTTTATAATGTGCGTGCTACTATTCATCGTCATACTGATGTATGGGCGATATCGGGCGACTAAAAGTTTGCAGTGTGCTCTAACTGTGCGTTCCCTGTACATAGGTTAACTGTGTTTAGTTAGAAACGAACTCACACTGGTTGGCAAATGTTATGCACGATTTACGAGCTGCCAAGCGCTTTACTGTAGTCGGCCAATTGAAGCGAATTCTGCTTCAACTGTACTGTGACACGTCTGTGTATGTGTTAATTACAGTTATAGTTCGAGCAAATAATAGGATCAATAGAAGATATCGTCTCAATGTGTTTTCATCCATCATTTTATTAGATTTACAAATTAAGTACCTAAGTATTCTTTACTGTTAATTAACAAAAAAAGATTTAATAAAAACTAGAAAAAGCGTCTAGGAATTCATCTTGACTAAGTACCTTTAAGAAATGATCAATTCAGATTCAAATATTACTATCTCTAGCTTCCATTACTCTTTCTCCGACAAACCATATCAATAACAACCCTCAAAAGTCACAAGGTCCACTCTCACGGTTCCCAAACAGCGGTTTTGTGGCGATCCCTCGACGAACTTCAGCGGAGAGTCACAATTCCGCGGTGAAACTCACCCGTCGGTGACTGTGAACAACGGTCTCTGAACCTTAGAGAAAGAGGTAACTGACCTATAATGTAAAATCTTTGAACTTTCCTGAATAAATGTATATTCTTCACTGACTAATATGTGTATTGCTAGATTGCTTATTCATGATATTTCTCAATTCAATACTGTTACCAAGTCATAACTCCATAAACAATTTGAGATACAATTAGAACGCGATACACAGTAACACAAACAAAGCCATTAAATTATTCTAGCCTCAATTTCACCTGCCATAACACAGATGTAAATAATTAAGTTCCAAATTATTGGTACATTGATTCATTACTAGTTCAGTATTTAGGTAAATTAATCATTGCTACAATTATATCGGGTAGAATTCCAATTGTGATTAGGGTGGGTATGGCAACCCTGCTTAATCGATTCACATTTTATAGCTGCCCTAAACTGACCACAAAGGGATGATAGGATAAATGCAAAAACGAAGCATAAATCCATCTTTAAAATTGTGAGTTTTGTGGTTTGTGGTGTTAAATATCCACTCAGCAAGATTACTCAAAAAATTTACATCAATTGCAAAAGCATCATCTTTTAAACACAAAACAACAAAAATATAAGTCATACAACCTCTATAAAATTTGACTAAATAAAATCCCAAACACCCAAACCGCCACAAAATAATGGAAACATTGTATATGACGTGCTATCGGGGTCCACGTTTCGACAATTTGCAAATGGCGGGCGCAGGGACCGCGCGACCCCAGACTATTTATCACCCACCTCTGGCTACCAATGAAATGGATATCGGACGCTAATTTACGCACCGATCCACCGCAGAACAAAAAGGGTGAAGAAAATCCACTGCCGATAAGGAATGAGGAACCCGAACATAAAATATCGGAGCGATACCCCAGGTGGTACAAAGTTTGGAGCTAAGAAAGTAAATGCTTTTCGATTTTCAATCGTTAGTTAACAGTTGAAGGTCAATTTTGCAGTGGATAGTTCTATTTGCACTTTTTACGGTGCATTTCTTTCACTGTATAATGTTAATACACATTTTTTGCAGTTTTAAAAACATTTTATGTAAAAACTGTTCAATTATACAATTTAATATAAATAGTTTAAATTATTAAATTGTATAATTGAACAGTTTCACGAATTGCTTTTCGAGTTTTCGATTACATGTCGATGAGGTTTCGATAAAGTGGCCAGGTGTTCAAAATTACATATTTTTCAGAATTGATGAAAGTTTTAAGGGCCATTTAGAATTATTAATAACATTATATTAGCACATATAAGTATTTTAATAACCATATCAAATAGAATTATTCATGAAGTTTAGAGTAAAAATATTCAATTTCTCACGCATCTTATTCCCAACTTTAAATCAACCTTAAATTCTGCGCAAGAATATGTCTCGACAAAGTTATTACTTGTTATGTGTCTAAAGAATAAATGTAAAAATGCCTGAAATATACAGCGTGTTCACTCAAACCTGATGTTTGATTTAGGTCTCCTTTACATCTTAAGCTATGGCCGAACTGATTTTAGGGTAGCTCTGAACTGATTTGAATTACGTAAGAAACCAGTGACTGACAGAGGCAAGATATGGGTATCTTAGACTGACCCCTTTTAAAAGTAGTGTTTTGTTATTCTAGAAAATCAGTTCAAAAATATACACCTATCTTCAAACAACCGTTTACTTTACAAATGCCTTCATTTAAATTACAAACTAGTAACGCAACTATTTTCAAAGTTTCATATATTTGCACAACGATGTTTAAAGTCTTGTCTCAAAATACATGTTACACTCTGTACATGGAATTCATTTGCCTAGATAAGGCAATATATGGCACTTGGCCTATAATATATTCTTATTGAAAACACCTCATCACATATTCATGCAATATATCTTTGGAAATAAGACAATATTACCAACATGTCGGTGTTGGCGACGTATCGGCAGTTACGGTGTACTTGTACTTGACATAGGTTTATATATTGCTAACATAGTGGCCATTAAAACTGGTAGATAGTTATAGCAAAGCATTTATTCAAAGAACTAGAAATCTTATGTAGTGTAAGACGCATAATTATCCAAGTTCCAAGCGTCCCGTAGTGCTGCTTTAATTCCAAAAACATAGCTTTGTATAAAAGTTCTAACTTGGCATTCGATAAGGGTGATGCAAAGTTTTTGACTTTATGCCATGTGGAGGAGAAAATATAGAGCAGGCACATTTTTTTATGCCTAATAGTATGATTGCTCTGCTTTCATAGACAATATGTTGCAGAAATTGTAATCAAATATTGGAATTTAGCACTAAAGGTTTTCAGACAATGATGCAAACTCACAGTCTTTTAATATACACAGTTTGTCATCACCGTAAAGGGCTTAAATGAGAAAAGCAATTGACCTGCGCCGAGGCAATTACTGGCTCCTACCTACATTTATTAAAAGCAATTTACAAGGCAGAAAAACCTTATAAGTGAAGCTAAATTAATTTTATTTTCCATTACAGTCTGATGTGCGAGCTCATCAATTTTCAGGTCGTTTTATTTAAATATAAAATAAAATATGCAATAAAGTATGCTATAAAATTTAATAGTTTGAAAATTACATGTTACTTCGCCATATTACTTACCTACTTACAGATTTTTCTCTACGGTCAATATAATTTGACATGGCAAGTGCGAACCTCAAGTACGAGGGCGCGGGTTCGATCCCAGGTCAGGCAAGTACCAATGCAACTTTTCTAAGTTTGTATGTACTTTCTAAGTATATCTTAGACACCATTGGCTGTGTTTCGGATGGCACGTTAAACTGTAGGTCCCGGCTGTCATTGAACATCCTTGGCAGTCGTTACGGGTAGTCAGAAACAAGTCTGTCTGACACCAGTCTAACCAAGGGGTATCGGGTCGCCCGGGTAACTGGGTTGAGGAGGTCAGATAGGCAGTCGCTTCTTGTAAAGCACTGGTACTCAGCTGAATCCGGTTAGACTGGAAGCCGACCCCAACATGATTGGGAAAAGGCTCGGAGGAAGATGGCAAGTGCGATATAGTTGAGCATAGGTAGGTACTTTGTTTCTGGCAAAATTGTTATTATTCACTCACATTACCTAAACCGATCTTCTTTTGTTTATCATCAACTTATCCTAGGTTTGTGTCACGATTTCTTCCGATTCTGATTTATTTTTATTTCTAGAATTAAATGACGAATAACCGAACTACAATGAAAATAGCAATAAATTACCTTAAAAAGTACGAATTGGGTCAAGATGAAGTCTGAACATAAATATGCAAAGTTATAATTACGAAGAAAACATAATATTATATAGTATTTTACGTCCATCGAAACATTCCTTTGAACCGTAATAAAAATAATTAATTAGCCAAATTATGGAAGTTTGTAATTGAAGCCGAATTTTAATTGCCAACCTGAAATTTTGTGTTCGATGTGTATTCAGCCAGTTCTATATTGGCATAATTAAAATTGCCAAATGACGCAGTATGTTTTTTTAATAATTAGATTTGTGTTTCATCAAAATAACTTAAAATATGGACATTTATTTTGATTGAACTTTATTTAAATCGCAGTTCAACTGTTTTTAAAATAATTTATGATGATTGCATATGTTTTCAAACGAAATATGAGAAATTGAATAGAAATGTTTCAAAAAATTCTACGGTCATTTTCTGTTCTTATTTTTTACGAATGTCGTAACTTCAAAATTCTCAAAAAATGCCATAGCCACTTGCTCTTAATTAGAACAGCTTATGGACATTCCCGGGATTGATCCGACATTAGGGACAGTTTCACCGATTGATGATAAAGTCTCTGAAAGCCTATCAGGAACTTATCTGACAGACAAACTGTAACTTTTGTATTTATAAGGTTTCGAAAGCTTGCTTTCTAGGAAAATCACATGAACTCTGGCTTTGTAATGAGAACAAGCATTTTGCAATACTCTGTTTGTAACTTTTGTTTTCAAAAGTCTTGTATAACAATATACCTACTGGTAAAAATTGTAACCACCCTTAATCTGGCAGATAGCATTAACTATCAGACAACTAACTAACACTTTACCAGTATGACAAAATAAACAAGTTACAAGCCTACACATAATTATGTGCGGTCTTCGCCGTGTGATCACCGATTCCTTTGACCGGCGATGGTATCGACTACATAATGCGGAGCCAAGAGTCGCTGAATATGGATGCGCCATTACCATACTGATCTGAGGGTATAGGGGACGGGAGAAACATTTGATGGGGTTTTCGAAATGATGGTCGAGACTGTGTGTCAATACTTAATTCGGAGGAAGATTGATGGATTGCTGTGATAATAAATTATTTTTGGTGTAAGGAATGTTGATCAATTGTTGCGTAATTTATTCTTCCTCTTCTGTAATTAAGGCATATCCAACATTCGTTACGCTTGTTTCTTAGTAGGTATTAACTATGTTCGATTTGGTACTTATAAGGTTTCGAAATCTCATACTCTGGCGGGTTTTACTACTTAACTACCGTATCTATACTAATATTATAAAGCTGAAGTTTGTTTGTTTGTTTGAACGCGCTAATCTCAGGAACTACTGGTCCGATTTGAAAATTTCTTTCAGGTTAGATAGCCCATTTATCGAGGAAGGCTATAGGCTACTTTTTATCCCGGTACGGGAAGTAGTTCCCACGGGAGGCGGGTGAAACCACTGGCAGAAGCTAGTGTATAAATATGAATAAAGTAAATGAACAGTCTAATGTCGTGTCAAAGTTTATTGACCGCCCCAAAATAAACACGTGTGATATTGAAAATGGGATAAAATATCCATTTACCCTTTTAACCTCTTCCTTTTAAAGTTTATTGACCTGGTGGCTATCAATACCCATTGAAAATATTGCGTATAAAGCGCTCCTAAATACTAGTACCTATTGGAATAAAATATCAGCAATTTCTATATGATTCAAAGCTATACCAACAAATTACGATGGAATTCCTATACAAATGTTAGCTATTCAAAATATTGCAACAAAAATATTCACAGTTTGATTTAGCTCGTTGAAAATACTAGATCGGCGGCTTCGTGAAAGTATTTTGCAATTTTGATAGATTGAAAAATAAAATGTATTGGAAGTTTTCGACATTCCTAAATCCTGATTTCATGGAAGCGCTTTTGGTTCAAATTAAAGGTCGTGAATAGTGTTCAGTTAGGCTGTGGCCAAACCATTGTAATTTTGTAAGCGTTAGTTTCGTTTTTTTTATCGTTAAACTTACCTACTTACCTACGTTGTATTTTGGTTTAATTATATTGTTAGGTAATGCTGGACATCACAGCTTAGCATAGCTAATTTTGTAATCCATTTGTTTTTAATATAACTGAGTTTAATTCCATATAACCAAGTAGAAACAAATGTTGTTAGATAGTTCCATCTGGTATTTCTTAGTAGGAGCATTGCAGAGTTTGAATTAGTTTCTATTCCCTATGTTCAACCTTTTGAGGGTAACCAGTGTGCTTCTAGGAAGATCAAATGTAGCTCTAGCTTTATCATGAGAACATGCATATTGCAATACTTATTATGTGACTTTTTAACTAATTTATTAAATAGTTTATGTAGGTACATGGATGTTGAGACAAGAAGAAAAATAGAAGGTTCAATTTCAAAGGGACTCCTTATTTTTTTCCCATCCGTCCAGCTTTCTGAATGTTAGCATAAAAGAAATGTTATATTTATACTCACATGCAAATAAATGAAATGCAGCATACATTGAATTTAAAAGTTGTACCAAAGCTATTTGTAATTTTAAAGCCAGCTATTGATTTTATTTCGCTATAAATAAAACGAGCTGTGATTTTTATTACTACTTGATGTCTGAAATAGTTTTAGTTTTACAGGACAATAATATTTTTAGCCTTTGCACTAAAATTTTCAGTGTTTTGTAACTTGTAAAATGACAAATGGGAAACTTTGACACTGGATTGGTCTTTACTCAATCCGTTTTTTTTTATATAAATTACTATAGAGGTAAAATCGGTGTTAATGGTTATCATGCTTGTGCAATTTAGCATTTTTCAAGTTTTGTTCCCCCAAAATGCACAAACCACCAGTAAAGAAAGAATATGTCAGGACAACTATCGAGCATCGACACTCACGTCTACTCGAACACTGACGAACTAGTGACGTAGATTGCACTATCGATATCGAGTCGAAGAGTTGCACATTGTCAGCGTTCACCAGTTTGAATCGATAAAAGCCTTTTGTAAAATACCAAAAATGTTTCATTGCTAAGAGGCGCTTAGCTTTTTTAGAATTAAAATTAATGTTTTTAGTAAGAAATATTAATTAATTATAGTTTGGAATCTGTGATCTAATGAATAAACAGGTCGCATTTGGCAGACTTTAAGCGTAAATATTAACAGTAATTAAAATAGTTATAATCAACAAATTAGTACTTGTAAAACATGGGTGGTTACGCGGGAAACGCAATATGGTTCGTAAAGATGCGAAAAATTTGAAAAACTGGTTATTGCAAATGCGACGGGAAAATCGGCATACTGCGGGCGACACAAAACAAGAAAGTATGCCTAAAGGAAAGGAGCACAGTACCTGTTGTCTTCTACGGCGATTTCTTGTACGAGGAGCACTGGCACAAATAAAGTTCAACACAAATCACACCAATTTTCCACTCAATATCGATTTTTGTATCGGAGAGAGACGTGAGCTCTCGCGCGCGTTGTCAGCCATTTTTTTGTTTTTTTATGTTGCACACACGACCCAAGGGCGCTAGTGTCGCCTCTCACTCCAACGAATGCGTTGAGGTATGTGCGGGAAAAGGAAGGGAATAGGATTGCAAACACCAGTGAAATTACCAATATAACAAATTATGAGTATGAAAATTACGTTAATTAAGTATTAATTTAGGCTTTGATTTAAAATTCTAAAGCTAATTAACGCACACTTCTATAAGAATTCATATGACGTTTACGGAAAACAGCACGCTCTCTCCCTAAAACTAAAAGAAAATCGAAATCTAAAAGCAAACCCAACTAAAATATAAGGAAAGGAATCTCCAATCGAAGTAAGGACGTAGTTGGAACATTCAAATACATAAATCTTTGGGTCGACGTTAAGTTTTTTATGTCCCGGGCCGATAAGTAGCTCTCTCCCCGGGGCGTACTTACACATTCGGAATATCTAAGGAGCGCGCAGTTGCGACCGGCCGACATTTTGTCTGCTAACTGAAATATGATGGTGAGATGTACCAACGTTTTATGCATGTGATGTATGATGTCCAGGATACATTGTTTGTTTTGTTATGTAAATGGGCAGGAAATGTAAGTGGTGTAATGGTTTATTTAAAGTGTTTGTGCTTCTTGGTCATATTTTGTTGTCAGTTGATATCAGTCAAGAATCATCATCATCTGCCTAGCCTTTTCCCAACTATGTTGGGGTCGGCTTCCAGTCTAACCGGATGCAGCTGTGTACCAGGGTTTTACAAGGAGCGACTGCCTATCTGACCTCCTCAACCCAGTTACCTGGGCAACCCGATACCCCTTGGTAAGACTGGTTGTCAGACTTTCTGGCTTCTGACTACCCGTAACGACTACCAAAGATGTTTAAATGGCAATATCAGTCAAGAATGTTGTCGCATTAAACTTAAGAATATTCATTGCATGAAAGAGTTATCTAACATGCTTATTAGAAACGGCCTTCTTTCCTATTATTTTGCCATTGTTGTGTTAAGTACTTATGAGAGAAAAAAATGTTTTATGATCTTAAAAAGATGTTACAAAGTCGTTAGTGTGTGTTCCGCTTAAAGTCTGCAGATTTCTCTGTGTTAGTCGGTTTTACGACTAAGACTGGAAGTAGACCTAGACTATTACATCTCCCGACTGTAAACTAGTAATTCTAGCTTCTACACGCTTCTACAAAAGTAAGAACAACGACTTTGTAGTTGACAATATTGTCGCTCTAATAGTTACTTAGTGAAAGCTACTAAGTTTTAGATTTGATTTCGCAGCGAAAACACTTTCTTTTTGCAATCTATTGCGGCTTATTACCGTCACTCGCAAATAAAATCATATGTTTATTGAAACAAATGAATATTACTTTATGTACCTACTTAGAAAACGGGGTACTCTAATACGTTTCACAAATACCTACTTAAAATGCGCTTCATAATCTCATTTAACGAATCAGCACCTACAAACGCGATAGAAAAACAACCCGTAGTTTAATTCACAATCAAAAGTGTGAAGCGGTGCAAAATAAGACTAAAAGTCTAGTTATTGATTCTCTAATTTAGTTTGCGCGAGCGAATGGAACGAATCTCAAATAGGGGCGACGCCGGGGCGCGAGCTGATGCACGACTTGATTTGCACCTTAAAACGAACTGCTTTATCTGCAGGACTGTGTAGGCGATAAGATGCAGCGAAGATTAATCAGAAATAGTCGGTGAATGTGTTGGTGAGAGTAAAGATCGTAAAATATTGAACTGATTGAGATACTGGAGCAGGACTGGACAGTTCCTGAACTAGGAGACAAAAATTATGAAATGCGACATGAATATTTACAAGCTCACCCATAACAGTTTAGTTTGGTCGTTGACAGCTAAATGAATACTTTACTTAGGCTTGCTACCCGTTAGGTAAAATGATTTTCCCTATTGTGTTTGTGTGTAAACTAGTCGATCAGTTAACCGATAGTAAACCAAATCTTACCAATAAACAGAAACAACCACTTTAATATTTTGCCTTCACCGCGATCGGATAATAAACATTACTTTGTCACTGCAATCAAACACGAAAATAAACGAACAAAACTTTAACGTTTGTGACCACTTCCAACAAAGTGTCAGAACGAAATTTAATAGCATCGTTATAATATCAGGAGTGCGAGAGATCGATGCCAGCACGGAGGACTGAGATAACTCGTTATATTTCTCACAACTATCCTCAGATTCGACATCAGAGCGATATCAAATAGAATTCATATTGATATTTTCGTTCAGTCAAGACGTCTGGAGGATATTTTTGAATGTCAAAGTTTCTAAAGCAATTTCTGTGAAAACTTTTAAGTGGAACGAAAGGATCGGATCCGTGCAAGTGACGCCCCTTGAGCATTCCTAAGAAATAGGCAACATTTTATAAAAGGTAAGGTTTATTTGCAAAAATCGCCGGTGGCTGGGATGGGGGATAACTGTCGGAACATTTGTCGGTCTGTGCCGAGTTGTGCGTAATTTGAGCGTAGTTAGGAACGTACTTTTTGTTGTTTGCGGTTTATTGTGACGGGTGAGATGTGTGTTTGTGAATGCCTGCGTCAAAGTTAATGCTATGTGTTAAACATGGGGCTGAACAGAATTAAAACTGTTAAATAGATTTGGCAATTTTTTCATTCTTTTCTTTTTTTATCAAACTGATTATATTACTATTTTTGTACCTACTTGATGATACAATTGTAAAAGATTTATATAAACAAAGAAAAAATACGTCTATTTCTAAGTGCCCTTAGAACTCGAGGAGGCAGAAACTTTATAGTTAGTTCCACTTCAATAGAGCTGTTTATTATCAAGTTATTCACTTTAAACGAAGTGTAATGAAGAGCACAAGCTACTCGTTGTTTTAATTTAAAGCAATTCATTATAACTTAGTGTAAACATGTTCTTCAAATCACTTATCTATCACGCTACCCTCAAACAATGCAGGCAATCAAAAAGTCTTTTACTCTCGTACCTACCGCCAAAAAGACTTGAAAAGTCGTCCGATTAATATCGGTAGCCGAATATAATGGAAGTCCGATAACTGGCAAGTGTCGGGACGCCAGTGTTCCCGTGACACTGACTGCAAATTGACGTATATCACCCTCGCTGCAGGACACAGCTGGAAAAGCCTCGTGAAAAGCCAATGCCTGCCTCTATAGGGGTGTTCACTTACTCCGCAATTCTCGAAATTGATTCGAATCAACGCTTGACATGGTAAAACGTTAGATTGTTTTGTGGGCTAAAAGGTGTCAAGTTCAACTACGTATGGGTCGTATTTTACTAATGGTAGTACCAATGGTTACTAATCAAGTATTGTGACTACGCAGTTTCAATTCAGTAAACTGCTTTAAATTCCGATAAATACCAATAGCTCATAGCCAAATGCATTGGTAATCTTTAGATACAAATTGTCTGATTTGAAATTATAGAAAGGCTTTTTTTAATAGCCTATCAAATTATTAAAAGTTCTTGTGGCTTGTGACGATCATTTCACAGGTCATCAATATTACATCACATGATAACAGGAAGGTATTATTCAAATGCTCGACAACATGCACCAACGTGTTTGCTTTCAAAAAGAACCACTGACAGTACGGATTTTATTCAATTTTATTCACTTTCACGCTCCTGGTAACCAAATTACTAGCAGCCGAATCTAGTCATTGATTTTTCAGTTGCTTCCTGAAATCCTATTGAAGTGAAACTTTGTGACTGCAGTGTTAGTAACACAATTTTGAGGTGTCATGTCAGTCGGCTTTTGGAAAGCTAAATGCCTGCCTCATTGTTGAATGGTGCACAGATGCGTGATATGAATACTGGGTTTGAACAGGATTTGTCTATTGAAACGCCTGGATTCATTCAGTGATGACTATAGATGTGTTGCAAATTACAAAACACTTAAAAATGAGTCGTAACTTTATGCATAAAAAATCTCCATATCTGTACAAAAAGCCTTGGAAAATGACCTTGATATAATGTAATCACACTGTCAGTTTTCTTAAAATTCCGCCTTTATTTTTTCGATTAATATTTTTATTCGCCGTCGGCGCAAAGCCCAAGTCTCGGGTTTTTACATCGCTTGGACGAAATTTAATCCATCTTTTAGCATGCAAATATCCGCAATATCCCTTGAAGAGGTTTTAAGAAAGACATAAATGACGTAATTAAGAGATTTTGCAGTGTTCCCGGTGGTTACGGCCGCCGCTGGTTTATCTAACGACACCTTGTATTCACCAAGTTGATCATTTAATAAGTTAATGACCATCATTTATATTTTCTTTTGTGTTTTTATTATTTAAACTGCTGCGGGCTTTTTGTTGCCATGGAATAGATAAATGGGACACATTTGTAATGTAGATGTTTGTGTTTTTATTCTTTTATACCCAGCTTTGTGGGGAAACTGGTTTCTCATTGTTCAGAAGTTACGCAAAGTCAGCGAAGTCATGTCCTGAAATGATGTGTGCCTAGAGAATAATTCTCTGTTATTTATTTTTGTTTAATTATCTAAAGTTGTAATGTTATGTGGTTAACAGACAAAAATGTTAAGAAATACCTGTTTTTGTGCCGGATACGTTCCTAGCACGGTCATGGTATGTTACGGGATAGTAGGCAGACACCTTAAATATGAATGGAAAGACAATTTTTGAGTCATTAATTCATCCCCTCCTAACACTAACATTAAACGTCCTAAGACTTAGCTTTAAAAGAATGTCGCTTATTCTTTTAATGAAAAGTACAGTACCGTGATGTCATTTGCAAAAGTTCGCAAGCGAGAAAAACAGGTCGACGATCTCGAACTTTCTAGAAAACATATTTGCAGTGTTTATTATAAAATTAAACTATTCTTGGTGGAGCTTAGACTGCACTCGAACTTAAGCCTTTTCATAAGAAAGAGGCCTTAAGAATGAGATTGGATCTTCTTAGTAAGTTGTGTTTATTGGCAATAATCTAGTAATGAAAGTATATAGTGTGTATAGCTTTATGATCCTAAGCTGCAGCAATCTAGATAATATTAGTACTTGGTACTCACAATGTCTATGGACTGGAAAAGGCATTAGACCTTCAAAAGGTTGAAGCATTGTCCTAAAAGAATGCAATTACATTTTATGAGATGTTCAATTTTTCACTCGAGTGGTTCTCATAGACTAACATAATATTTTTATTGGAGTATTATTCTGAAATTCATATTGGCTAAATTGATGAGCTTGTAAACGAATTCTTGAACCGAATAAGTTGACTTCGTTGGTAATTGTTTGATGTAAGAAGTCATGGCTGATTTGCTGCGTGTAAGTACGAAGAAGTGCCCTCGGGAAATGGGTGAATCCGCGTAAATCAGCCAGTCAACTACATTAATGCAATCGTCACTTGTTTCAAAATCCCAAACACTAACAAAGTCTTACAATTCAATACAGCTTTAAACGTTTCATTTGATCAGACAATCGAGTTATATTTTGTAAAGGTTTCAAAGTGACCCTTTGTCTTAAGTTTCTCTGTCAATCGCTGGCTGATTGTCGACGGAACCCGAGGCTTAATCGTGAAGGACCCAAACGGGATATTAATTGATACAAGGATCTTCTATACTCCTTTACGAAGTTCAATTGGGGCACTTAGGTACTAGGAAATCGCGGTTATTGTACTTCAGAAATTCAACAACTACCCTCTCGAGAGTTCTAAGGAATCCGTTTACTGCTTTAGGTATTAGGATTAAATCTAGACTGTTGAAGACGTTGAACTTTGATACCGAGAATGTTATCGTATAGGTATGCCCTTAATAATGCAACCGATAGAACAATAATAGTAAGTCTGATAAAAATAACGCCTTTCGCATACGCGTATATTAAATATACATAGAAATACCTTCTTTCAGATAAACATGGCACATAAAATTAGGTACAAAACAGCCAATAAAAATGCCAAAACACAACACTCGACAAAACATTGTCAGATAAGGCAGCTCTTAACCGTATACTTTATAGCGGTGCCAAGATTCACAAGAGAAAACAACTACATAAACCCAATAAATAAAATAGAAATAATAGAAAAATAACAAATACGAATCTCTTCGTCGATTACAATCAGCACGCTCGAAATGTTACATAAACAACGCGAATAAATCATACATTCATTCGTTCATTCGTTCACGAATGAGATCGGACGTGATTCGTTCACTCGGACACTGAAAATGGCGGCCGCTAACCGTTCGCTGGGGACGTCCACATATTTTACAGTCTATCAGACTATTGGTAATGTTTGAATTGAGATAACACTGACCTGCGTTTAATAATACAATAATTACACTATGTGGGTGAAACAGTAAATTGAGCTATGATTCTTGGATTAAATTAATGAGTCCCAGATTCTACTCAACGAGAATGTGTTTGAGTAAGTCTTTTTGTGTTGTAAATGGCCTTAGAACCTTCAAATAAGAATACTTGCTAATCTGAAATTAATCAAATTCATGAACTACATTCATGAATTACAACGGTTTCTGAGCACATTTTTTTTTCATGGAAAACCTTGTAATAATTTATCGAAACACATTTTCAGAAATCAGTCACTACTTAGTTATCAATTTATATAAACCTAGGCTAAACCTACAGGGAAAACAATAAAAAAGTGGTTACGCGGGAAACGCAATATGGTTCAAAAAGATGCGAAAAATTTAAAAAAACTGGTGATTGCAAATGCGACGGGAAAATCGGCATACTGCGGGGTCGCCCGCGTGTCGACAAAACAAGAAAGTATGCCTAAAGGAAAGGAGCACAGTACCTGTTGTCTTCTAAGGCGATTTCTTGTACGAGGAGCACTGCCACAAATAAAGTTCAACACAAATCACACCAATTTTCCACTCAATATCGATTTTTATATCGGAGAGAGACGTGAGCTCTCGCGCGCGTTGTCAGCCATTTTTGTTTGTTATGTTGCACACATGACTCAAGGGCGCTAGTGTCGCCTCTCGCTCCAACGAATGCGTTGAGGTATGTGCGGGAAAAGGAAGGGAATAGGATTGCAAACACCAGTGAAATTACCAATATAACAAATTATAAGTATGAAAATTACCGCGCAACCAAAAAGAATTCAATCTTACAAAAGCTACCAACATTTCGATACAGAAACACAAGTAACAATCGAATTCGTATTTAAAAGTCGAAGTTCTAATTCGTCACACTTCGTCAGTCAAAGACAGCAGGTGTGACGTTTCACAAACGTTTCGGCGAACAACACGGAAATTAAAACTCTTCGACCCACCCCGACAGTTCCTCAAGTCGTTTTTAATATAATCCGAAGCTTGCCTATCAAATTACGTAATCCTACACACTTCAAACATTATCTTCTTACGTATATATGTATAGGAAGGTACATAAGGAAACGCTTATCTATACCAATTTTGAGAGACTTCATTCTCTTTTGATCCAATCTTTGTGTTAGTTACGTTCTTTTTCAATGATCAGGTTTCGAATTCAATTAAGGAAGTTGTAGGAGTTTTTCAATACTCAATACTCAATAACTTTATTGCATTCCATAATGTGTACAGGCTGGTGGGTAAAATTAAAAGAAACAATTATGGACCCTGTCGGGCACAGCAAAGTTAGTTTTTAGAGGAGAGGAGTTAGTTTTTTTTTTTATATATTTGAAGTACACATATAATGTTACAAAATAACACAATGCAAACTACACTATCATTGATTTAGTAACTTAGTTTTACGAATGTGATGTGATGCTGCGTATGCATAAAATTAAATCAGTTCCTTACACAGGTAATTGGATCAAATTCAGAACTAAATCACCCAGTACATTTGCCAAACAAACATTTATAATAACACAAACTAATATTGTTTATTTCCCAGCCAATGCGAGTACACAAATCAGTAACCCCGGTATATTCCTGAATAAATTAGCCGTATATCATAATATTAATTGGGAGCTACTTGAACTACTCGTCCACTGGCCCACAAATCACGACAATACGTCAATACCACGGATAACATAATTTATGAACGTTAATACACAATTTATTAACGATTATTCATGTATGATTAGATTCATATAATGTTAGATGATTTTGTTTACACGTGCTACTAATTTCAGGACATGAATGCTGTGTTGAATGGTAAACAATGATGCTTTTGCGTTTTATGGATAAAGCATGCAGCATGCGAGTTTGTCAATCAATGCCGTTTATGCTACAGACTTCATGAATATAGATCATTAATAAAGTAAGTAGGTAGGAATTTTTATAGCAGTCTGAGGTTGAAACTGTAACCAGCCGTGTTTCCGAACTGACTGAAAATGGCCGAACCATATTCAGTCTCGTTATACTCAAATAACACAACCCATCGTAAGGCAGAAATTTGAAAAATGTGTAGCATGCACTGTATTATCAATTTTCATTGCATACCATGCAACCAATGTTTCGGCTGTCCATACCGCATATAAAACTCTAACAAACCCACCAAAATAGCAACTTCATAAACCGAGCAAAAAGCCGTTCCCTCATACGTATGTGTGGAGTAGTCCTGGTAATTATTCCACGCAGGTTCTAGTTGCGAAGTCGACTCCAACTAAGGAAAGGCTACACAGTTCGGTACAACTTCGCGCGTGTTTAATTACCTTTTCTACCGAGTAGCTGTTGGGAACTAAGCTTAACTATCGTGTGACATCCGAAAATACTGCCGCTACTGGTGGTGCATTTCGTTTATGGAGTTTTAAAGACCTGTAGGTTGTGAGATGCATTCCGAATATTGCAAAATAACTTCATTTCCGCACTGTTTTGCTTCGTTCTTTGCGCTGAATTAAACAGATGTGTACGTATACCTTGATATTTATATGCCTTATCTACTTATTTTGTTGCGACTAACGTTTTGCAATATTTCAAGATGCTTATGAGAAACCGGCCAAATGCTCCGATCACACTTTTAAAATACTGACAAAACAAAACACCTTAAGTATCAGAGGAATATTTAAAAAAAGATAGGTCCCTACTGACTACTTCTCTTCGGTTATATCTCCATCTACTACCGACAAAAATTATATCCATTTCTTCAAATCTCGTAACCTAAAAGTCTTAAAAGTTATGGTATCAATCAAATGATGTTTTCCAATACTTTACAAATACCAATAAGTGCAAAAACAAATGGATCGTTTCATGAATAATTAACCAAACAAATTATTGTCGTCGCCTATTTAACGGTGGTTGGTTTTTGGCAAAGATACCTGCCTAATTGTTAAAAATTACGTCAAGCTTCGTTAAGATCTCACACCCTACATATGATGCGGAATATCTGTGAACAATATGGATTGTATTATTGTTTTCGCTACACGGGTTTGTAATTACGGATCCTTGTTGCTATGAACATAGTTTCCAATGAGTTATTCTGTCTTAGGAACAAGAACGTTCTGTTTTGTAACTACCTAGAATTACCGCATTTCGAGGTGGTAAGGTACCCTTTCATCATATAAGACGGTCTTGCGTAGCCAATATGCCAATAGTCTTAGTATCGGGTATGGGACTATCGCGTCTGTCGCGAGCTATTGGACAACTCGACCTGGACAAAATGGCCTCTTCTATAAAAACATAAGCCCCTCCTAAAAGGTTTGTTAGTAATATTAATATTTTATAACAAACAATATTGATTTTTTTTTAATTCCGAATACAAAATAACATTCTTAATATGGTATTCATACTCAAAACAACAACTTTATTTTCCCTAGCAAAGTGAAGTTACTTTTAATCCATAAGCCTGTCTAATGGATACGCAGAAGTGTGTTTTTACTTTGAATACACAAACACATAAAACAGTGAATAAACTTGGGTAAAATTAAATAGGTAATGCATTTCAGTCAGATAATACACATCAGAAACCAAAAATATAATATAGTAGCGTTGGCAAGAAATAAAATATGTTTAACTCTTAAAAGGGAATATTCGAAATTACCCATAATATAAGAATAGGCTGGAAAATAATACGTTTATGTACCTACTTGTACATAGACGGTAAAAGTTAAAACAGTACACTTGATTATCTTAAAATCTTTTAGGATAACGTGTATAGATTAAAACCATACAGCAATTCGATTATAAATTCGTAGGTAAGCTGTAAAATTTCTACACGTGCTCTCTTGACTTTACCCGACAGTACAAAAGGAGACCGTAAATATTATACGGAACCCAATTTCGGTCGAAGTTTGCCAACATTTATTAACAACGGGTCGTGATTCTCATGAAATTAGCGATCCATTAAAAAATATCGGTTCGTTTCCACCCGACTGGGTTGATAAATGGGATTTTTCGAACCGTGGGGCTAATTGCAGTTTTTCGGATTATTTGTTATTATTTTAAGCGAACGATATTTTTTACTGATCATATTTTTATATGGTTTTGTTAAAAGTCTCTTTGTTATGTTAGTTAAGTGGAACAATGGCAAATAGATGCACAAATGCAACCACAAAACTGTACAGAATACATGTCATTTCTGACTTAGATGCAACTGTACTCCCTGGAGCAAAGATTGAAATAAACATGTCTTTGATACAAGTGCATGCTGAAATGTAGCCAACATTCAGATTGCATATGAATAAAGTACATCTGAATCAAGTTATAACGAAGAACCTCGTACTCTACTTTTTGTTACTTGCATTAGGAAAATTGAAAGAATTTTGAAATTATTAACATACAGCTTCTAACCTACCACAAAATCCAACCCCATTCTGAAATAACTGCTAGGGTATTGAAAAATACTGTAATTTTGGGCCACTACCAATAATATCAGATTGTCGATCCAATTTATTCACGAAAGTCTCAATTTACAGGGTTCACCTCAATTCAAGCTTTTAATTGCGTGTTTAGATGCCCTAAATACGATATTTTATGCTTAAGCCCTCGGGCTGAACATATTGGGTAAATCGAGTCTGTTTATTTTCGTCTGGTAAATCATTAAACGACTGCTCCGCAGGAAGAAAATTCAAAACTTTTGCTGATAACCAGCCAAACAGCAGCCTATGTTATTTGAAAAGACTGTAGCTTGTAGCTTCCCAACAGAGACACGATTTTTCAAATCAGTTCAGCAGTTTCGGAGCCTTTAAAAACAAACAAAAAATATCTTTTCATCCCACCATCTCGGAAAGAGTAGTTTTACCCTTTGATATCTGAGCGCAAAAGCCGTTTTTATCCTCTAGAGCGGCAAAGTGATTTGAATTTAGAACATCGTGTGCAATACTCCATTTGTGACAATCTTGATAAGACTTTTCAAACAAATACATATTAAACAAATAAAATACTGCATATATAATAATTATTCAATTAATTAGGTAATTTTTATTATTTTTCATAGATTTTTAACCTCGTTTCATTTTAAAACAGAGTTTTCAATTAAATTAACTTTAATAGGTACTGGTGAAGCGTCAATGTCTTTTTTTTCAATGCAAATATTTATTCAATAATAAATTAAATACATAAGTTATTTTTCCCGTAACTTAAAACTTTATTTCGATCAATTTCATATTTATAATAACCCAATTGAGTCTCTGGTGAAGATATCCGAACGACAATACTAGCTACCGCAGCGCCCATTGGTTCGTATCGAGTGTTCTAGAGGATACTCGCAACAAGCTGGTAGTGTTGCGTCTGGCCACCGCCAAGGACGGACGTAGTACTTCTCCCGCCGTCATTCGCATTGTGTCGAATACACACCGCTCCGCGTCATTATTTCCCTATATGTGATTTCCTGAAGATTCTCGTGTAATAATTGTACCTGCTGCTAGAAGACATTGCGGACTTATAGTGCAGTGCTGATTTCACGAGTTTTAACCAGTCCACCGGTGGATGAACCTAGATTTAGCTCGCCGGCCGGCAGCCCTTACCGCGACCACGCGCCCTGGAACGAGGCATCTTCACATCTCGCTGGTTCTAAGTGAGGTCCCTGGATTCACAAGGTACGTGGGCTTTATTGCTGCAAATAGTTGTAGTGGGTATTGGTGTCTAACGGAATATCATCGGATTTAATTGAATTACGATTTGAGTTTCACCGCCATATTGTTTTTCCCGAATTCGATTTTCAAGATTTGAAATCACCGCTCCCGCATCCCGCACTTCTCTTTTCATTGGACATTGTTAAAACTGGCCTATGAACCAACACGCATGAAACATTTACTATAATTACTAGCTCTTTTAATAATATATATTACATATAATAAAATAGAACGGACACTAGTTAATTTCGAAAACATTTTAAAAAGTATTCACTTCCGTCCTTAGCTTCCATCTTGATAGTTCTATTGATTGTTGGTTCCATTTGAGACTTATTATAGGCAAAGGTATTATAACTCATACAGCCAAGTCTGTGTAACAGCACTCTTAGAGTTTGAAACAGATAAGCGTTAGTATTCTCAACACTTTATATATAATGATTTTTACTTACACAGTCCGATTAGATGTCCCGGAACCGTAATTAGCCATAATGTATCAAAAATCTCGATTGAAAGAGCTGTTTGAAACGAGCATTAATTTCGACACTGACAGTTGGTGAATAATTGACAGACGACAACATTGACATTTTGACAGTTATTGCTACATACCGGATGTTTTTATTGACGATTCATTGATGATTATAACCTCAAAACCCGAAATTGTTTTAATTTTTTCAGAATTCTCATAAGTGTCCGTTGTTTTAATTTAGGTTCAATCGAATATATACATTATCTACAACCCAAAGAGTAAATACAGCTCTCTGTTGGGTCTTAGGCGAACTATGTATGGACGACGAACAATATCCTTTGTCCCAATTAAATCCATTAATTTTTTTATTATTTTTCCTCGATGAGGCTATTTACACGCCTCAGCAGGTACTTCTTTTTAATTTGATACTCATAATTATGTGCGCGCCATTTTGTTTTTTTGCATTTAGTAATTTCCTCGGTGGGATGAAAAGTTACGTGTTGCACTCGAGTGCAAAGATTTTTCACCTTGTGCTCTATTGATTCCCTCGCTATAGCTCAGGATTCTAATTATTGAAACACTCGCTACGCTCGTGTTTCAATTTTAGAATCCTTCGCTTGCTCGGTCATCGAAATTGAGCCCGCGGTTAAAAAGCAACTTTGCACTCTTGTATAACAAATAACTATTACTATTATCAGGATAGATCCTAACTAATATTATAAATGTGAAAGTAACTCTGTCTATCTTTGTCGGTCTGTCTGTCTTTTCTTCACGCCTAAACTACTGAACCGATTTGTGTGAAATTTGGTACAGACATAGTTTGGAACTTGAGAAAGGACAAAGGATAGTTTTTATTTCAAAAAAAATATATAAAAATAAAATTTATTCCGGACATATAGCGCCATCTATTGGTCAAACCAAAAATATGCCGGAAGTCACTATTCCATGCGAACGAAGTCGCGGGCAAAAGCTAGTTACCTATAATATAATCCATCCATATGTCGGCCGTGATAACTCTCTATCCAACCCTTTAATAAATAGGGCCTCATAGTAAATAACAATGCCATGTATGTACATTTTATTGGGCCACAGACACAATACAATCACAGATGTGTTCGTACCTGCGTGTAGCCGGGGAGTTAAAATGTCGCCGAGAGACTCTGATATAATCATTGCTCTCTGTGACCGCGGGCTATGTGAGCTCGGGTTACCGATATTCAGGGTACTAGATGTGACCATAGTTAATAGTGAACGTAGGATATATTCTATGTGAATATTATTGTGATTGTTTACATTATTTACAAGTATCGAAGCCTTTTGAAAAACATTAGGTGTATATAGAAATCACCAAAAGGTCACCATGGTCACATTACTATAGGTACATTCTCCCTGTAAATTATACAAAAGTAAATGGTAGAGATAGATGACAATATTTCACTTATTAAAACACGTGAAAGTGAACATAACAGCAACAACTCACTTTAAAATAAATTGCTTCTACATGTCTAAACACAGTTTTATAAATACACACGTTATACCGTTGAATTCTATTCCAAAGTATTCTATTACAAATTAAGGTGTAGACAGGGACTTCTAGTGACACTATAGTTTTGTTTCTAAGACGGAATCATCCCCTGGGGATCGTTGGGGACGTATTAAGCGCTCTTCCTGCTAATGTTCGCTCCGTTATCGGAAGAAACTCCACCGTGGTAGAACCAGTGCATAACCAGTGCATGTAACTAAGTACCTACCTATATGGCCTGCTTTTATACACAATAGCTTAGTATTTGTAATACTCGCTTCTTATAGCAACGGCAATAGCATACAGTAAGGGAATAAAAGCATACATGTAGCATAGACAGTCAAAGACCAGCATGTTTGTAAGCGAAAGTACCCATATGTAGAAGTTTTATAACATGTCTATCCATTAACTTACAATTAGATAATGACTTTTGACATAAGTTTCTAGTCTTTAAATTGGTAGTTCGTCATAGAACAGCAATCTTGGTAATTTTATAAGGAATTTGATTTCCATTCTTTGCACTGTTATCGTGAACCAAAATACTAGATCAAAACTGACACGAACAACAAAAGTTCCTTCAAATAAAAGAAATAAATAGTAGGCTACAGAACGAAATCCCGTACTTAGTCCTTCTAAGACTATTACTTATTTATAGAGACTCACACAAAGAGAAAAGCCTAACAAAATCTCGCGTTACACACGGAACTTTTAATTACCGTTAATTATGATCCGTTCATTTAATACCTGCTAATTAGCAGTTTTTAATTAGAAAGTAAGGCTGGCGCAAACTCCATACAATGCGTATTGTGAACAACAAGTTTGTTACGAGTTTCAGTTTTACAGCATGTGTTACTTACGTAAATATTCAGTTAGGAAATGAGTTATTTTTGTTGGTTAAAGCAAAAATATTGATGGAATATTTTGAATGGAAAATAAAATAACTCGGAGGTACAGAAATCTGAAACAGGTTTTGTCAGAAAAAAAATGGCAAGGTAAAAAAGTGCTCATGAAGTAACTAAAGATCAGTTATATACTAGGTATTTTGCTCTCCATGGACGTACGTAACGCTCCTCTTTATTTGTGTTGATAAAATAATGCCATACGGTAACCACATCTGCTTATCCTGTATTCCCCCTAACTCAATCTATCTATCAATCAAGCCGTGGTGGCCTAATGGGTAAAGCACCAACCTCTCAAATATGAGTGGTTCGATTCCAAGTCAGGCAACTTTTCTAAGTTTTTATGTACTTTCTAAGTACCTATATCTTGGTCATATATGTATCTTGGTCCGTTAGATAGAAAATATGTTTACCAAGGAACATCCAACCACAACACATTTTGAAAAAGTAGATATTTAAAATTTAAAAAAAGAAACTAAAACAGTAGCAACAGCAACAAAGTAACAATAATTATAGTTTTCAGCTAAAACTACTTCGTTCATTACCGCCATTAAAGTTGTGAACAGACCATGCAGTTAGTTCTGAAGTTAGGAGTAGTTGAGGAAATTGTCTTGTAATGGCCGAATTAACTGCTCTCAACCGCTCCGAACCGGTTCTACAAACTTTTTTATTATTTCTTGAGGTTTTGTAAGTATCTTAGTGTATTAGTGGTGGATTAGGAGGATCCGGTGACGTCAAAGTTAACTAAGGCTTGAAGACGTGTGACTATGGGTATAGAAGAACTTGGAAGCTAGTCAGTAGCCGCAGCGATATATATGTATATTGTGCTGAGTTTAGCACCGACTCGAATAGACACTCGCCTACTACACTACGCTACTACTAGTTTGTGGTTCAAATGTGCCATATCTAATTTATCTAAGGTTTTCCAATCATTTTTTTAACCTCTTGAATACCGCTTATTAGAAAACAATAGAAAATCAATTGTGTCTGCGTGGCTCCGCGCCACCGGCATACAAGGGTTAATGTTCTGAAACAAATATAAATAAGTAGGGTTAATTTGATGAGATAATTTATACAATCTAGCTAGAGACAACATCTTTGATCTGCTAAATGAACGTAGCCTTAACTAAGAGCAACCTCTAATGTACACTCTTTTGCAAAAAAAACGGGCACCTATGCGAAATCTTAATTTTAAGGACTTTACGTGTATTTCAAAGGGTTTTAATGATTGTAGTATGTTTCTAGCATCAAAAGAGTTAGTCGAGCATGCGTGAGAGTGTATTCTAAATTTGAATTTTGTACAATTGCTAAGAAATTGGTTAAACCTTGTTTTGGACTAATTGTTAGCAGAAAGTTCGTCGGTGTTTTAAAAAGTTTTCGAAGTGATTTTCAGGAAAATGATAATGCAGTTTTGATTAAGGATTAATGTACTTTTTTGTTAGATCAAAACATTTTTGGAAAACTATGCGTATTTGATAAAATTTTCACCTGCTCTAAATGGGCTATACTGATGATTGATGGCAATGTTAAGAGTTTCGGTATTTTAGTGTAAAGCGTTCTATTGTCTAGATATTGTACCCACGTGTTTGAAAATATTGCTTTTTCATAAATAAACACTATTTAGAAGAGTATCAGTACCTTTAGCTGCGACAAAACCAATTTAAAGTAAGCAGTGCCGATCACAACTCGTCTCCTTTCGGACTTTGACATTTAAAAAATAACAAATTTTGTGATTAATGTTAAAATTAACCACATGAAAAATGATGAGGAGGGTTTAAGCTATCTAAAAAGTCAAATTATTGCCGCGTTGAAGCTCTCGATAACTTCATAGGTACCGGGTTACTAAACGATGATTTAGCTGAGAGGGAGTCAAGAATTCAAAATTATTGGCCAAACGTATGTTTCTTAAGAAATGAGCAGATAGCCAATTATTGTTATGATTTAAGCAGGAGCAAGAAATTCTCATTGTAGGCAAGTTTATTTAATAAAATGTCCGTGGGATGAAAACACGCTATTTGAACGCTCAGACTCATAGATCTTCAGAGGTCTACGGAGTTTCCCAAGAGACGAGGTTGTTTAAAAATCATTGATTACGAGACCTTAAGACCTCGTTCTCACAGTCTATGCGCTATTTTCTGTATTTTGTAGAATTTCAAGACTTTTAAAAATGTCAAAGTCTGATAGGAGACGAGTTGTGATCGGCACTGCTTACTGTAAATCGGTTTTGTCGCAGCTCAAAGTACTGATACTCTTCTAAATAGTGTTTAATTATGAAAAAGCGATATTTTAAAACACGTGGGTACATTATCCAAACAATAGAACGCGTTACACTAAAATACCGAAACTCTTAACATTGCCATCAATCATCAGTATAGCCCATTTAGAGCAGGTGAAAATTTTATCAAATGCGCATAGTTTTTCAAAAATGTTTTGATCTAACAAAAAAGTACATTAATCATTAATTAAAACTGCATTATAATTTTCCCGAAAATCACTTCGAAAACTTTTCAAAACACCGACGAACTTTCTGCTAACAATTAGTCCAAAACAAGGTTTAACCAATTTCTTAGCAATTGTACAAAATTCAAATTTAGAATACACTCTCACGCATGCTCGACTAACTCTTTTGATGCTAGAAACATACTTCAATCATTAAAACACTTTGAAATACACGTAAAGTCCTTAAAACTAAAATTTAGCATAGGTGCCCGTTTTTTTTTGCAAAAGAGTTTATAAACTATTCTAATAGTCTCATATCTACAGGCAAATATTTTCAAATCCTGTAGCTGAAAGACGATTTGCGTCGAAAACAGAAAGTTAATTCTTGAAAGATTACTTTGAAGTCCAAGATGTGAGATAACAGAGGATTACGACAGAAATTAGGGTTTTCTAGACAAGGCCTTATCAGATAATCTAGTTTCAGACGAACATTTTGGCACTATTTTGGATAAAGGCTTACTTCTAACCCCTATTAAGTCCTACGTTCTACGAGATTTACTTTCGTATGCTAGTTTGAAATATTCTTAAACGATACTATTTTGTCTTTAGTTTATCTTATAAAAAATTGAGTAGGTATTGAGTGGATTACAATTTTGGACATTTAACGAAACAGAACGTGCTACTAAAACGTCGTATGAATTTATGTCCAAATCGTATTAAAGGATAGCGTAAAATGCTTTAATATGAGTATAACTAGATTTATCTGCGACCGCCTAGCTATTTTCTGTATTTACTTAATAAATCCAAAAACTTGCACAATTCAAAATTATAACCTCACGTTGTCGGCGGTGTCTAGATAACAAAGACAGTTGCTGTAACCTCAAGCCAGTGTCCCTCGAAGGGTGAAAGATGTCGCGATTACACTACGAGGTAGATCGCCCGGGCGGTGGCTTGCGGTGGCTTGCGGTGGCTTGCGGGGACCTGTCTGCCGAGAGACTGACAGTTTATAAGATTTGCTATGACTATTTTTAGCACGCTAAATATAATACGTGACTACGTACTATAATTATATTACGTGATTTTTAGAGTTTCAAAGATCGGCAGAATGATGATCGGGAGACATGTCAGATACAAGTTTTTTTGAAGTTGGTATCTAAATGGAATCTGATGACATCGTGAATTTCGATCCTTCACTGCTAGTACGTCGCTAATTATAAAACAAAAGAAAATCAATAGTGTCTCGCGTATTTGTGCGGTCCGGCATAAAACAGGTTAAGCGTAGTAGCGACCAATGTGACGAAAAGCACAATTTACCTTAGTCCAAAAGTCTACACCTTCAAAGCATACCTACTTAGTTTCAAATTCAAACACCAATATGTTTGCCTGTAACATTAAAATTTTGCGTTTTTTACAATAAAGTACATACGTTTCCTTCCATCGCTTGTCTAAATGAGTCGGTTACTTAGCAGCTGAATGGTGCGATCGGTTCGGGGGCGAGTGGACCCACACGAGTGCCCAGCTCTGAGTGCTTTCTGCTTTCAGGAGTTCAGGATACGGGAGCGGGTTTGGAACTGGACTGCTTGAATGAGTAGATAAGTTCTTGTAAATGTGAACAAATGCTTGTTATTGTTTTCATGAGAGTGAAGATCGAAACTTTCGTGAAACGAAATTTATCTTTGCAAAGCATGTAATGATTTTTGCGTGCAACTCGAATAATCATTTCAATTGGTATCTTAGTTTCTATGGTGACTGATTATTCTTGTTTGGATAGCAATTTGATGGACAAGACAAGACAAGACTCAAAAAGATTTAGGTACTATACTTTGGAACCCAACGTAATCATTTTTAGGATGTTACAACTCATATAGCATAGCTTATTCAAACTGCATATTTGCAGTTCAAATCAATCTTTTAAAATGCCAACAAACAAACTTCCACGTGTCCGCCCACATTTCTTCCTCGTACAGTTCCATCTAATGCGGCTCTTTCGCACAATCCGTACTTGGGTCACGCGCGTCGCAATACAGACTCCTTTTTATCCGCCTGACTGATATAACCGGGTATAACCGGGTATAACCGGGTATAGCCGGGTAATAACTTATACAGGCCGCGGCTTTATTTGATGTCGAACCGGCTTTTTGTAGCCACTATTATAGTAATTGCTTGACCATGAACGTTTTGTAATGGCTCCTATTTTTCTGTGAGGGATGACAGTGTTAAATTGTATGATTCCTTTGTATAATGATAAAAAAATTATGATCTAGTAGTAACTTTAACTCTTATTCTTTTGCACACATGAAAGATAAAACTTTACTATTCTAAAACATCATTTACTTCGTTGAGACATAAACATTTTGAGCCATTTTATTCCTATCAAATGATACCTCATAACTTATATACCTTTAAAACTAATTAGGTACGTTGAATGTTAACTGGTGGCCATTTCCTAACAAGCTCAAAAGCATTCCTGGAAGCAAAGCTTATTAGTTACAGCAACACTGATACTGCTCGAGGCAAATACAGACTACGTATTAATAAATTAAATTACAATGGAAATGGGCACCTTTGATGTCACAATGATGGATACTAATTTACAAAAAAAATAAGTCAAATTATACCTGGTATTCTCGTTCACAAAAAATTATCGTGTCTGCTATAAATAAATAAATAGGTAAAACAGAAAACTTGCTTACCACATCAACAATCTATAATGGGTCTCGGCTCACCTCTGTCCATACCCCATTAGGCACACGAAACTAATAAACTACCCTCCATTTGATGGTCGCTCCTTAATCTTACCCACAAGAAACAATGATATCAAATGAAAGGTTGCACCGGGTCACAGGCCACCGTCAAAGGGTTATAATTATGAGCAGTAATTAATGGGCCGAAACATCTTCTCAGAGAATTTGACCAGTGAACTCAAGGTTCTGTAAAATTGAATTAATTTGGTGTAATGGTTTCTTGAGCGGATTTGATTTTAGTGAGCAGATTTTGTTGCTTTGATTTCTATTTAATGAACTTAGGAAAATTGTTAATATTAACGTTTAATTAATAACTCAAAATGTTTACTCTAATTGGCAAATGTTGCTGAAAAATCGTCTGTAGTGTTGTTTCTTTCTTAGCTACAGTAAAATCAAAATAAATATTTATAACGTTTTAACGAATTCCCTAAGTCAAACAGTAACTAATTATGCGGAATCATACAAAACAAACTCTCATCAAACGCTTTCTAATTCCGCTAGCAAGATAAACTATTCGAAGTAGTACAGTAATAAATTCAGTAAAACTAACTTTGAGTTCAAACACTCCAACTAGGGTTTAACGTCGCGTCCAATTTATTCGTACGAGTGCGGTTGCCCAGTGCCCAGTGCCCAGTGCCCAGTGCCCAGTGCCCAGTGGTGGGCTTACGAACTGCAACTGTGGAGGACACCAGGTATTATATTCAGTTGAAACGATCAACTTTTGGAAACTACCTATACTTCTAGTTTTAGGGCTGACGCGCCAACTGGCGTATATTGACGACAATTTAGTCACGGACCTGAAAAATTTCTACTTTTAATTGGTGGACCAAAAAAAAGCAATGATAAATATAAGCATGGAATTTGATAACATGGATTAATTCTTATTTATATCAGTGAATAAAGACATGTGTGTATCAAGTGAATAATTTTCAGCATTATTAAGGCTTGAAAGGTATCATTTAACCCCTCTACAAATGATCATGCACTTGAGTAGTTTTTAATCAAGTAACACAAGCAGGCAACCCTAGTAATTTCTGGTCAAAATACCCTTAACTTTGGCAAATTTCCTTAAAACCAGTCAAAGAACATTAGGCAGTTGTGACGTCACAGAAGAAACGCTGTTAAAGGATTATAGGATTACCAATTATTAAAGCGTTTTATTTTTTCGCTTTTACGTAGAATAAGTAATGGCTTGGAGGCTGTGATCAGCGGTATTTAGGAGTACAATTTAAATTAGAGATCGTTTAACTTTTTTGTATTTTGAAGCGAAAATTTGATTTTACGCGGTAATTCTTGCTCGTATTATTTAGATTTTTGTTGCTAATTGTGATCAGGAAAATATAAAACAGGATAAATATATAAGGTTTACAAAAGCAGCACTGAAAACGATCCCCGTTATTACTTGGAACACTCAATAAGCGCTTGTAAAATAAAACATAACAAAATACATTGGCAGCCGCAACACGTGCCGTTTACAAAACACCTCAAAATTGTTCAGTAATTTTGTATAAAAGGTAATTTAAGTCCGGTCCAATTTGTATTCAACAATATCCTCACGGATCAAGCATCAAAGCTGGCTATTTTTACGCGCCAATTTATGAGTTTTTTTAACAAAAAATATCTACTGTCTATTGGACACAAGGTTACTTCCTCATTGGATTCAAAGATCCTTCAAAGAATTACTGGCTTTTTCAACCTTTAATTCCAACGTAATAGTCTAATCTTTTGTGCCTGTTTATTTTCATCGTAAATGCTGCAGGTTTTGAGTCACTATTTTCAAATATTAACCAAACAGTCTGCCTCAAATTAGTCCAAACCAGACATTTCCAGGGAATTCGTGGGCATTTCCAAAGCAATTCAATGTACGATTCCCGTTACTGTTGATTCCGTGATTAGCCGCTATCAAAAACCGTGGCCACACGTCAATATGACGTTAACGCGATTACAGTGTTCGCTGGCGGCACCTTTGCCCGTAATCACTGGCCTAATTACCGATCCCGGGTTAATTACACAACATTAATCCGCTGGGAGCACACTAGAAATTATGCTAATTATACATATATATTGTCATTGGTATTCCTGTGGTTTCAAAATGGGGATCATTAGGATTTTGTTTACCGGCTGTCAGGTTATTTATTAATGAAAAATTTACTATGGAACTAGATTTGGCTGATAGTAACTAGCTTCAGTCAGCGAGTTATATATTCCGTGAGAATTAATTCGTGCACCTGGATAATAAGTAGCCTAGCCTTCCTCGATAGTTCTTCAGTGATTCCTGAAACAAACTCTTGAACTTTTTAATATAAGTATAGATTATATTATTATTGGTTCATTCCCGTGGTTTCAAAATAGAGATGATGATTAGGATTTTGTTTACCAGCTGTCACAATGATTTATTAATGAAGAATTTTCCGTGAAAATGGACTGTGCCTAATTTATTATTAACTATTAGGTGGTTAAATGTATTAGTGTGTGGAAAACAATTTTGTTTGGATGCAGCCGGGTTTTAGTTTGAACCGGTAAATAAGTAGGTTGACAAGATAATTTTCATGAAAACAGTTGAATTTAGTTTGAATTTTAACGGGCGTTAATTTTGAGTAGATAGATTTCTATGTAATGGCGACTTGTGAGTTTTAGCAATGCTATTAGGAAGGCTAGATGTAGTTTGGAATTATTACAAGGAAATGCTTACACAAGGTGTATTTTTTTTTTTAATAAAGCTCATTCACCGAACCATTCTACCATAGCCGGATTCGATATTAAGGTTAAATAATAAATTACTTCAAGTATTTCAGATTAAAAGTTAGGAATAATAATTGCAATTTAACTATAATTGTCCCATTTATGTCAAAACCTACTATTAATCCACATTTTTAGTACAATATATAAAGTAAAAAGTGTCAGTTTTATGAACACATTTACAATAAGCTCACACAATATGAATTCCACATTGTAATCATAGAGCATTAATCCGAACGTTTAACTGATAGCTGTAACTTATCACGGTGACGCCGTGTTTTACTTGACGTATAGTCGGGGCCTATCATATAACTAACTAGCCATTTTCCCGCGGTTTCACCCGCGTCCTGTGGGAGCTACTGCCCGCACCGGGATAAAATATAGCCTATGTTACTCGCAGATAATATAGCTTTCTAATGGTGAAAGAATATTTGAAATCGGTCCAGTTGCTTTTGAGTTTATCCATTACAACCAAACAAACAAAGTTTTCCTCTTTATAATATTAGTATAGACTACATTAATATTTAGTGTAAAATTTTATCAGAAAGACACAATTTTAATTTATTTTATTACATAAAGCATTCAGTTTTGTCATACTATCGAGTTAATCGATTCAGTGTAACGTGCTTCCACGCCATAACTTAAAGCGATTTATTTATGGTTAAATTCTGAAAAAGGACAGGCTTTTTTACTTCGGGACACAGATGGATCCGCGGGGAATAACTAGTAGGTGCGCTTGCCTTTAAATAAGTAAAATCAAACCACCAAATCGACGGATCTACTTTGAGTACTTGAATCAAAATTCGAATATTTCTGCATTACGTATTCAAATCCGTTGGTCTCCATCATCACGGCAGCTTTGCCCACGAAGGGCCCCGAAGGGTCCCGATCTCCAAGCATTGTTCACGTCATTTTGATTTATTGTGCCCTTCAGACACTGAATTAGCTAAATAGCCCGAGTTTTAGAACGCTTAGTTTATCTTGTTTTATCTTGGGCCGCGAAATATTCAGAGATGAATAGTTCAAGCGGTTTATTGTACCAAAGTTTTGGGTGGAATTTAAAACAAAGAGAAGTTTGGTTTTATAATTTTGATCTTCAAATACTTCCACTTGTAAAGTCAATCTTAATTAACCTCTTCACTAACAACATACATCACACTTTATGTCTTCATTCAAAGCACAGAAATCTACTCACGACAATAGCTATAAATAAATCTTTAACACCATTTGATGGACAATCAATAAGAAACCGTTACATTGATGGGCACACATCATGCCACGCTTTGTTTACTCGTACACAACGAGCAATGTTCAGCGTGCATGACAACGAGCAACATGTAATAACGTGCAAATATTTATGAATCCTATCACATCTTTGTACGTTGAACTCTAAGAAACTTTAACCTTCTGGAGACGCCACTGTCGTGCCTTCCCCTCTGGAAAAAGTACGAGAGCACCGGTCATCTATACTTCTATCCTAATATGATAAAGAGGAAACGTTTTTATTTTTGTTTGCTTACACCCTAAAGGCTCCAAACCAACTCTACCGATGTTAGAAAAATACTGGTGGAAAGTTACACTATCCCCGAGAGACATAGGATATATTTTATTCGCATACGAGAAGAGGTTCTCCTGAGACGCAGATGAAACCGCGGAAAAACAGCTCGTACTTGTATAATCTGTGCGTCAATTCTATGCTTGTGTTTGTAAATATTTATCGTGAACTATCACTATGGCTGTTGCGTTTACCAGTCCTTTTAGTGTAACCGTGCGACTCCAGTAAGCTGTATGGTCTAAGGTTGAACCTTAACCAAATAGCGAAAGCGATATCTTGCAGTACAATTGAATGCAGAATGCAACGTTATTTTATAAGTTATATAATTATACGTTATATTAGTGTTCAAAACTTTCAGCGATTGTTCTACTAACCTATTTGTTTGTTAAATAATTCGTGTTCGGTAAACATAAGTAATTTCCCTGCCAATTTACTTGAAATTAATTTAACAACAGAAACATGAATCTGAACATTGTTCATCATATACAGGCTTTTGGGACTGTAAATTGTAATTAATAATAGTTCACATAAAATACTACCTAGCTGTTTCTCAGAGTCTCACATAACACGAATAACTTAGAAAAGGTAAGTTTCACACAAAAAGTTCTTTCTCTAGGCTTGTTGTAAGTTTGTTTGTTGTGCTTTAGCTTTAGCTTTAAAACATGTTCATTATTCAACTATGAGCTGCAAAGACTCGTCGTATTATCATTCTGTATGTAAGCATTATAAATTCCAAGTTGTAGTGTGAAAAACTAAAAATATTCCGACCTACCTACATATATACAGACGGATGTCTGTATATATGTGTAAATCCTTACAAACTTTCCCATTTACAATATTAAAAAGGATAAACGAATAAAACAAATAAAATCATGAATGTGTACACAGTTTTATTAAAATGTCATTTGCACAAACAAACTTTATTGTTAGTGTCGTTGTTAATTATTATTGCGGCTGATTTCAATTTTTATTTAAAGCTTTTTGTTGTATCACACGTTATATTAATGTTACATTTTTCCCAATATGAGAAGAGCCCTTTACTTAGGTGAAAAAAGGCCTGTAAGTTCTCTTCGGTGGGATAGTATGCTGATTCATAGATTCTACAACAGTTTCTCTCAAAAACCTTTTCTAACTAAATAATTAAAATTACAGACACGTCCAAAGTTTTATAGGGCCCGAAATAATTAAGTTACAAACGTACGCACAGTTATTAGCATTAGTTTGCAAATTAGAATTAACGTTATTATTGGGTCACCTCGTTATTACCACACTTTATAACATTTGTAACTGTTACACACATAATTGATAATTGGGTAATACGTGTCCAGTTGGTTATTTGATCAAAGTTAACTCGTGTCGAACTGATTGATTGTAATAGTTTGATTTGGTTTGGAAATTAATATGTTTTGTGGTTTGTACAGTAGCGTGAATTTAAATAGACACACTCAAAATTCAAATTCATGTTTGTTAAATCACTGTCAAATTGTACTCTCAGTTTTGTCAAAATTTTAGAAAACGTGACGACAGATAAGTATGTAAGTTAAAATATTGCCAATTACTTTACTCGTTATAATATTCTGAGTTGTTGTTGACAAATAAATCGTCTTATTGCATGTGCTCAAGAACTGATCTAACGGTTATTTTAGAAACATTTCTTCGTCATAAACATTATTACGTCCAATTTCAGTGCTATCGAGAATCAAAGCTTTACATCTTTCCTGTAAATTTTCTGACTAGATCTGAATCAGTTTTGAGATTTATGAAGAAATCTCAATCCTAAAAGAAATATCTTAGATAATCTAAAGTAAGGGCAAGTAATGTCTGGTGTCACTTATCTCAACGGATCAAAGTTAGCCGGGTACTGTCGCGCACAGTCGCTATCAGCGCCCCGGGGTTAGCATCACTGTGCCTGACTGTACCTTCAGATAATGGCGGCAGTTTCAGAAATACTTTGATGGGATCAAATAATTGAAAACCGTTTTTTCAAGTAGGTAAACTTATGCCCATTTTCACCAACAAATACCTGAATGTAGGGATCCCCTAAGATCAGTTAGGGAACACTTAGTATGAATTTCGTTTGCACCAAAGTTTAAGTGTCACTTATAACCTTTATTATTGGGGGAGCCCTTATTCTAAGTGACACTTAGTTAGGGAAACGTTAGGAGATTGTTGGTGAAAACGGGCATTAGAGTCTAGGTGTTTTTTTATCACCTGTCAATAAAGACAAAATAATTAATAATTTTTAAAAACATCGTGAAGGTTAATCACATTTGAAATGTAAATGAAAATACTTATTTTAATTTTGTATGTTGTCTAATTTCTTAGAATTTAATATGATACGCCATAATGAACTGCAGTGCTTTACGTTTAAAATTTCATATTTACGATTAAAGTTGTAATTTTTTACTTTACAAGAAAGGCACTCATGCATGTGGGATTAATTCTGAAATCGTAGAAACGTTATATAAATTTTTAATTAAAGAAAACGATCAGGATTTAATTTCATTCTCATAATTTATTTTGACCACAAAATGTTTTTGTTACTTACGGTGATTTACGAAAGATCGAATTGTTTTTTTTTTACTTTTCACATACAAACCCGAATCTATGTAATGTAGATTTACCCCAAAATCCCATACTGTAGAGAGAGTATATTAAACAAGGCTCCTACATCCAAAATATAGCATTAATCCATATTGTAATCAAAATTCCTGTAGATCACAAACATCCGCCCGATTATCCAGCATCCCAATTATTTCACGAACGTGTCAGCGTAGCCTCGTAGCGCTCGCTACGGCGTAGCATCTGGGTTTGCGTAGCTGTGGTGCTACGAATGTAGCAGGCAGATTGTTTGCAAGCTAGATAGGTCGGCTAAGCATTGTATGAGCTTGATATTGATATCCATATTTGCAGATTCTATATACGTATAAAATGTATCTACTAACAGGTTTCTGATATTCCATCAAACATGGTTAAAACACACAATTGAAATTAAAGCATTAATTTTGCGTAACTACTTAACATCATACAATTAGCGAAAATAACATGCAATTAAGTAACATAAAACCGCAAACAAATAATTATTATTTTGTGAAATAATTGTGCCCTCAAATTATGTGGAGTTACAATTTAATTTAAATTATTCTACATCTAAATATGTTACTATTTGTACTAAAGCTATAGTATTGCTGACTTTATTGTCACGGAGTCAAGGTTTATTTTGGCGTTTGTAATATCAAATAGGTAGTTCAACACTGGTTTCTACCCCGGGTAACCTGCGCCCCGGAAAAACTAAGTCCCGAATTTTGCACTCGACAACTATATTTTCCTTTGAGAAAACTTGACATACTCGCCTGATTTTCCCAAAAATTTCGATCTATATTTCAATAGATCTTCAATGAAGAAAAAAATTACATGATGAAAGGTCATTAGACAGTACCTGTGCGTGTCTTGGCGAAGACGATAACATTCCTTCCACCGCCGGTCTCACAGACCACATTCAACCCATTACGTGACTGCGAGCGCCGGAGGGTTACACTGAACTAATAATCACGTTCGAGCGATAATCTCGCGTAATTCTGCGTGCTATTTACCTGTAATTTCATTACTGGAGGGTTAGGATGTGATTTTAAAGCGTTTAGCCGAATATTCTCTTAAGACTTACAGAGTTACTGGGGGTTTTGATTCTAATTAGATTTCACAGTAGTGTACATTACTAAAACTAATTCTCATTTTTATTTTTCAATAAATATGTTATGTCTAATCTTGTTTAATTGTATAAGTTACTAATAGTTATTAACATCAAATGTTTTTTTACATCAATTTTATACTTAATTTTTCCGACAACTTGTATAACCAACGGACTATTCAATAAATAAATAAATAATAGCGTGTACCAGGAAAATGTACCGCAACCAATGGCAGTACCAAACAATGCTTAGCTGCAACATGTAATCTACGCGCGCCATGTTTGCCGAGCACATTGAAACGATCCCGGATCCGGGAACAAACTACACCGAACGGTCTCACTCCGAGATCCCGGGAACGGAATAATTCCCAACTCCGGATCCGCACTGAAATTGTTCAAAACATGTAACTGGGGTACATGGCGGAGTTTGACGCGGATTTGCGCTTACCTCGTGTAATATGAAGATAAGTATTGAAATTCGGATTGTATTAAAGTTCGTGTTAATATTTGAGTGTGTTACGCTAGCTTCGACAGCGTTATTTAATTATGTGCTTTGGAAATGCTTGCATTTTCTTGCTTGTTTCAAATTTCAATATAAACAAAACATTAATGAATTGGCTAAATATGACACTGGTAAGTTTTCGTTGTTATGGGTGTATCTACAATCCACACCTCTATCTAAGCAAACAAACAAAAGTTCAAGGTCTCTTTAAGTCCAGCCAGACAAACAATTCACCTAGCCAGTTTACTTTGACACTTCAGTACAAACTTCAGGTACTCACAATTTCGCCTAAACATGTCTTACGAAAAGGATCTATTAAATAGCACTTACAATAATCATCAGAACAAAGATCACGCATTTATCAGTAGAATAGTTGCTATTCACAGCGCGTCAGAGCACGTAGAGTAATTCTGTCGAGCGTCTTTGTCGCGGCAACAAGGAAGTTTGCAAGCGACAAACTCTCAAATAATACGTGCTCCAGTTGGCGGCTGCTTGCGATTCCGACGGCGACCGGCGTATCATCTCGCGTTACCTAAACTTGTAAGTTGTTCTGTTGTCGCGTGAATGGGGAGCTTTAGCTTTTTGCTTGTTTGTTTTTGTTCATCTGAGTTTGTTATGATTATTATACGTGCTCTGTTGGTCAAGTGGTCGCTAACTCTATTGGAGAGGATACGGTGTTAGGTAAACTCCCAAGTTGCAGAATATATAGGTATCTGTCAAGCTTATGAATTTCAGTAACAACTTGTTCTTGCTTAAATCTTGATTTTTATCCAACTTTTGGTAATAAGATGATCATTAAACCTAGCATATAATGAGTTATTAGTCTATTTAAACGAGGACCGGAAGGACTTGGAGAGTTTTCTTACTATTATGTCATTAATAAGGTTAATAAGGTTGTAATAATAAACATTTTGTCAAAAACGTGTGCGTCAAGCAGGTGTAATAGAATCACAAACTTTAATGTACTAATATTCTAATAACAAAGACTCTGTCTGACTGACCAAGTTAACAGAAACAACAAAATAAGTCAAGCGATCGTTGGACCTCCTACGCATACTCTTTTCATTCTTGACATCAATAGTTCTTATTTTTTGCCAATATTATTATTGTCAATTGCGATTGTAATATAAGTAAATATGATATATTTTTCTTGTATTCATGATGTGTTAGGATGTGGGACGTCACAGCTTCATAATATTTTACTAGAAATATTGAATCAAAATCTATTTTTGTACCCTCCTTATCGTTCATTGCCCTTTCAAATAATGTATTTTGCCACTGGTTTCTGTATATTTACAAAATGTGGGTAGAAAATCATACTGTAAATGTATACAAAAATTTACATATAAATCGGATCAGTAATTGGCGTTGAGATGAAATCTAAAAGTAGAATTTAGACTTCCACTGGAGACGTATTGCGAACTCATAACCAAAGGCTGATTAATACCTACATACCTAACCAACAATGAAATAACTTTAGGTAAAACATGATTTTGTGATCTGGTTCCCATCTTTCCCTTCTTCCACTGGAATCCGCACTCCCCGAACTGGAATAGAGTAGTCTGTGTTACTCTAAAATAATGTGACATCAATTAATTGGTAAAGGAATTTTCTAAATCACTTTTACTACAATAGCAACTGAAACAGTGCACTGCATAAACTGTATTCTCATTAATCACAATCTATTCCATGAAAACAAATCAATACCCCTATCGCAGAGCAAACGTCTAATTATAAACCAGTCAAAGCGTTTGGCCAGTGAAAACCGGCCTCAACCGGTTCTGGTCGCCAGCAGCCGTCGGTCACTACCCGCCGTGGTCGCGGTCGAATGCGCGCTCTGTGCACTTGACACTGACGCGAGACGAACTAAGCGCGCCATGGAACACAAAGTGACCTCAAACAGTCCACCTGCTTTGTTGCCGGTGAGTGATTGGAGCGCTGATTGAAGCTGTGTTTGGACGGAGTTTAGACTCGTGTTCGATATGTGTTTTGATGAGCTGGTCATAATAAATTGGTAGATAATTATAAGGGTCAAGATGGAAAGCTTGTTAATTAAGTCGTCTTTTTCTAGAATTCAGTGAAGTCTATAAATGTGGAGTCAGTTTGATATTCTAATTGATTTGTGTGTTCAGGGAAAGACTCGATATTTATATGTATTAATAGAAAAATTTTTTCACCACCCCAGTTGATAAAATTCAACGAATTCTGAAACTATAAAAAATCCGAAAAAGAATTTAACATGTTCCCAGATATATCGTCGAAAATCAAACTCCACATCGCTAGATATTTCCCCGAGAAGTTCGAACGTATCCTCTGCCTTACGTTCGGTCGGTAACGAGCGTCGGTCGCCGGTCGCCCGTGCAATCTGAACCAACATTTTTATTTCACATTTTTCATACAAGCCACTCGGACGCTGTGACTGACGGCCAATTATTATTTTACCGTATATACTTACTTGGTATTGTAAATCTAGGTTTAAAAGTTATCTCAAAAGTGACAACTTGATAGTTCATTCTTGTATCTACGATTGGATTTTTTTGTGGTTGGATATTTTTTGAAGAAGATAGAGGTAGATATGTTTTTGTTCTGCGGGTTGTTCGAAAGAGATACCGCGGCCCTGGTACATAAACACGACTTTTTTTAGTCAGTCAGAATCTGACACTCCCTCACCGCTGCTAACCCACAGCGGGAGGGGTCATTTGATGATTTTAGACGTCGGAAAAAAAAGATATGTTTTTGGTTCTAGATTTTGTTGAGGCTACTGAACTTATGACCTAGGCCTAGGTAGTTTAGTGAAGGTTTTTAGCTCAAAGCTATAATTTCACACTCGATAGTTAAGTGTGTTTGTAAATTACTATAGTAACTCCCGTCAGCTTCACACTTTGTGGTAATTTTAGACTTATGAAACTATTTAACCGGAAAGTTACAAAAGCCTTTGTGTACATTTGTATTCAACAGAAGCCATAAAATGTAAGGTCAATGACACACAAGGGTTAATTTCGGCACAAACCTAGTTGATACGTGCGAACATTTTAATAACTCGTTGAAATAATTTAGTTTACTGAATTAAATCAAAATAATGATATTCTGTATTTGTTGGATTTATTAGTGTAAATTGTAATTTTGTTTGCTGTGTATAGTGTATACCATAATGCGTGCTTACTTAGTAAATATGTTTGTTAGTTAGATAGAATAATGTGATTTAGTTAAATTAATGTTAACATATCAGTTTGTTGACTTAATAGCAGGACAATATAATTTTCAATTTTTCTTTTCATAGTATGTTACTTAACAGCTAATTTGGTCCTTCTGGTCGTTTCACAGTTATGTATGTAAATGGGTGAACTTTTGTCAAAGGTCAAAAGTGTAGCAAATATCTAATCTGCAAAGATCAAATTTTGTCATGATTCTTGGATTCTTGATTTTTTATCGTGCTAAGAATCGTTTTGATTACCTAGTTAATATTGATATTACCTATCTAAAACTTGATATTCTTTCGAATTTGGAACTACTTATATATTTTTTCCTCACTTTCTGTAGCTTTTATTTTCAAGTAAAATACGTGAAATAAAACGTGAATACATAAAAAAATAAGTCGGATTTGCCGGCATAATGAGAACAGCAGACTTCGGAAACTAGCAACTAAATCAAAGAGCACTTTTACTATTGCCTTCACAAGGCAGCCTCACCCTTATGGCTGGCGAAATAAGGACGGAAGTTGTTTATAAAAAGAGGAGTTATTGTAAAACGTGGCGGAAGACGGAATGATCTCATTTTCTATTCCATTCGTTTCACACAAACCACACAAATCACTGTAGCCTTGCCGCCGCTCGCATTCTGATGTGCAAGCTATGAGCGAGTGACATTTCAAAGAATTATTGGGGAACACCGAATGTTTACGTATCTATTTATAGGTAATTCTAACAGTAAAGGTGTCTAGACAAAATAAAGGTTCAGGATATTTGCCAAAAAAAGGTTAATTTACACGAAAGATCCCTTAAAATATCAATTCACTTTACAATAGGTTTACGGCCGAACTTACCTATTTTGAGAATTTATGATATTTTTTGCGGATAAGCACTAGAACTTAATATTACAAACGCAATTTACTTTTCTGATTATTTAATCGGCACTTTTCTCTTAAACACTGCATTTTAATTTCTTGTGTAATCTGTCAGTACCAAGGAAATATTTAGCAACCTCCACTAAGAGTAACCTGACGTTCAAGTCTATTAAAACCAGCATCTTAATACAACGGGGCTTAGTTAACTTGCGTGGGCAAAGTTAAAGGCGCTTAAAGAATTACGACCAGTAAGACTACTTTCTCTAATCTATTTACTTAAAGATTAACAAGATAAACCTGCCTTTTTTGTCTAATAACTAGGCTTTGTGAATATTCGAAGATTAAGCTTAGTTTTGATGTTAAAATATCAAAATCAAAATCAAAAATCAAAATCAAAATCAAAAGTCATTTATTCAAAGTAGGCTGAAAATCAGCACTTTTCGAACGTCAAAACAAAAGACAGCCCCCAAAACGCCCGCCCTTCACCACTTCCTATGTGTTTTTGCTGGGAAGAAGAAGTGGTGGAACAAACTCCCCAGCAACACAATTCTGTCTGAATGGTTTGAAGAACCGTATACAAATATTTAAATTTCACTATACAACATTGTATACATAAATTTGTATATAAAATCAATTTAAATACTTAATCATGTTGGCTAGTACACACCTTACCCATACCTATTACTCAAGCAGTTACAAAAGGAATTTAATAAAAAAGAGTGAAAAATATAATGCCTCCATTCAGTGAAGATAGATATAGTTTAGGGCGTACCCACCGACATGTCAAACAGTTTTTATGAAAAAAAAATTAAATAAATAACAACATAAACAATGAAAACGGTGAACTAGGACTACCGTTCAAACCAAAAGTCATATATATTAGGTATATTACGGGTGTACAAATATGTAGTCAGCAAGACGACCTGGTACCACAAGCAGCACCCGTTCACGAGCATAACGCGAGGATCAGCCATCGCCCCCCTCGCACATTTTTGAGGGAGGGAGGCAACCCGACCACCGACGCTACCGCAAGCAATACCGTCAAAGGGAGCATGACGACTTGCAGCTACACGACAAGGAAACAGTTAATACTAATAGATTCGCAGTCGCTAGTAGACCATTTACAAAATTTAGAAACAACTCATCGTAAAAACAGAACGATGATGGTAATTTGTCAGTATAAATAAAAAAAAAATGTCACGTATAAAATAATATAAATCACATCAACTTATAATGATAACTTTTGAAGCTGTCCAGTGTTTAACATGAGGACCAACTATTTTTATCGTTTATGTAGTCATTAACTGTATAATAAGCTTTCTTCGACAGAATAGATTTGACCTGCACTTTAAATTTATCAAAAGGCAATTCTAAAAACGACTGAGGAAGTTTATTATAAAATCGAATACCAAGCCCCATAAATGTTCCATGTACCTTGTGAAGCCTGTGAATATTAGGGGTTAAAGTATGAAATTGCCGTTTTATTCTAGTAGGTTTTTGAATTGCCATAGAGTCTTCATGGTTTGAGGTTTTCGAATGGAACTTTTTTCACGTGGTTTCTGTGATGTTCTTCTTTTAAAAAATGTGAAACATTTGATTATCGATGTTCAATTGTTTTTGTTATTCAACTTAAACAAGAAAGATGGATACTGCGAAAATTTGAGTAATTTTTGAATATGAGTTCCGACGCGGAAGTAAACGGCAGAAACAGCCCGCAATATCAATGCTGCATTTGAAGAGGTGTCTGCTAAAGAACGCGCCGTGCGATTTTGGATTAAACGCTTTCGTGGTGGAAACTTCGACTTGAAGAACGAGCCATGAGAAAGACCGCCTGACAGGTGATTAACGAGAAATTAAGAGAGACGGTGAACGCCGATCCTAGTCAAACTACCCAGATACCCAGCCGAACACCGAATAATGTTGAAAAAATTAGCAGTAAAACAGCCACGACTCATGAATCGACCTTCACCGCTATTGCTCCATGACAACGCGAGGCCTCATACAGCAAAATAAACCGTTTTAACTCTTCAGGAACTGCAGTTGGAAACTATTCGTCTTCCTCCATATTCGCCAGACCTTGCTCTAACGGACGACCATTTTTTTTGTGATTTGGACAATTATCTACGTCACAAGAAGTTTCTTCCCAGGAGGCAGAACAAAATTCTTTCACACTGTTTGTGCAGTCTAGATCCTCAGAGTTCTATCGTAAAGGCATAAATGACCTTCTTATTAGATGACCGCAATGTATAGATAATAATGGCAACTATTTTGATTAAATAAGTTTGTTAAAAATTAAAAAAAAATACAATTTAGGTTTTCAGTACAAATCGGCAATTTCATACTTTAACCCCTATTACTAAAAGATATTTTTAGTTTAATCTTAAAACGTTTGGCTAAAAATCAATGATTGGCAGGCAGATAGGTAGGTAAAAGTTTATAATTGAATACATTAATCTGGGGAACCACTGGTCCTATTGAAAATACTAAATCTTTCAAAGATCTACTTAGCCTATTTATAGAGGAAGTCTATATTTAGGTGAGCAGATTGTGTAGTTCCCACGAAAGCTAGTGTAATACTTGTAGCTGTGAAGTACATTGGGTATAATTTTTTTTGTCGTGTTACTGACTTATGTAAACGATCAATCAAATCGACTTTTACATCAAATTGATTCATTAATTTATAATAACGTTAACGTACAATTTACTTCTACGTTACCAACTGATTAAAATGTTATTTTAATGGCGATGGGCGTACGTGTACGGCCTACCCCATTACTATTCAATCGTTCCCCATGCAGCCATGGGTAGGGCAGGGTCGTGCTAGGGCGAGATGATAAATGATGCAACACTCGAGATCAATCGCTTGATATCATTAATAACTGTTTCAGTTTGCAAAATACCGGGGTTGTTAGTAGAATTATAATTAGCAACACACCATGTCTTATGAAAAAAAAAGAAAATATATTTACATTTAAACAACACGCAAAGAGTGCTAAAAAATCTGCTTCCAATACAGTACGAGCTGCGCATATCGGACATGTTACAAACCATTGCGAGTCTTAATTGCCTAAAGCAAAGAAAAATGAAACATTTTTCAATTCAATGAAAAGCATCTAATGCACTTTAACTAAAATTCTTTAAATAAATTATGGAATCAGGCGTTACTTTGCAATTCACGACGTAAAATATTAGGAAAAATGTGTAGGGAGAGTTTCATAAATCCTTCATGTTCAACTGTCATGTCGCGGGTCGCTCTTGCTCTGAACTCACGCAGATCAACATAGCTTTCTTTATTCAGTCGCGGACCAACAACACAATCAACTCGATTTAAATAATCAGCACGAGGTTGCAATATTGACCCTGTTGTCCCAATGTAAATAATATTGACTAAAGTAAGTAACACAGAAATTTTAAAAAGTATCTTTAGTGTTAACCGAATTATTTGCAGTTGTCAAATCGCTGATTTGAACAGTGAGCGGCAATTATACGGCTTGTTATGGGTTGGTTATCGTTAAAAGAAAATGTTGCAACTGACCCTAAATTATGATGAATACGATACGCAAATTGTGTCTCAATTAAATTATTTTTCTGTATGTGAATCAGCACCAAGAAATAAAATATCTGAAATCATGGTTAAGCCTCCAAAAATGGTGCCAGAAGAACACCACAAATTCTTCAATTTATGACATCACCAGCAAATAGAGTGCATTGATTCTCACAGGACAACTGACCGTCAGAACTGCTGTTCTCTCTTGTTTGATACAAAAGTCATGGCATAATGGGTGACATAGTTTGTAGGCTAGTCTGAAGCCTAGGAGCTCAGCACTAACTTCTTCATCTATAATTCCTATAGTTTATGGTCTGCTGCGGAACCTGCTTGCTTGCAAACCTCCGGGTTCCGTAGGGAAATCGAATTTCTATACTTTATTTGTGCACGGTTTGATGTTGCTTGCCTAGAGGCTTGCATATGCAACCGGTTTCTTTTGTATATTTTTCTGTAATTTTTTTCAAAATAAGAACCTTTTGAAATTATGTCAATTAAATAAACTAACAGTTTGGATACACATTTTTCCAACTTATAATTGTTTTTCAAAACCACCTAAATAATAATTAGTGAAGCAGCGGTTCCACATACAATTTTTCCTTCCGATATGTCCACATTTTCATAAAGCTATTTGTTCCTTATAAGAACTATCCACAATTTATATGTGAAACTACAAATAAGAATCATTAGTATAACAATCAATGCTTGCTCCACCAAGACGGATCCAATTCCAGTAGCTCGGGAGACGCAAAAACTAAATGAGATCTGTAATTACAGGAAAACAAATAGCTGCAAATATCCCTCTTTCTTTGTGGTCTGCGCCAAAAAGTCTATGAGATAGTAATGCAGCCAGGACTCTGGTAATAAGTTTTAGACAATAGATAAATACCTATATTATGAGAATAAAGCATTTACAACCTCAATACTCAATACTCAATACTCAATACTCAATACTCAATAACTTTATTGCATTCCATAATGTGTACAGGCTGGTGGGTAAAATTAAAAGAAACAATTATGGACCCTGTCGGGCACAGCAAAGTTAGTTTTTAGAGGAGAGGACGAAGAGCGCTTTTTAAACATAATTATATTGAATTAAATGTAGAAAATCTTATTATATTTAGATATTTGAGTAGGTATTATTTCTGTGTAGATTTATTTACATTTTACTTATTTATTAAATTTATATTCGTTTATTTATATATTATTAATTTATATTATAAATATTCTATATTACGTATTAATCGTTATTAATTATTTTATTTATTTATAAATTAGCTGTAGTTTTTTTTTTATTTATGACTCAATAGTAAGAATCTAATTAAAGATATTGCACGGTAAGTAAGGTAAATAAATTGATATATTAAGTACTGCTTGTTTATTCCAGTTATCCTAGTTTCCCTAGTTGGTATTTATCTTTGAAATATTCGTCAATTGTGTAGTAGCTTTTATCTAAGAGAAATCGTTTTAGTTTATTGGTAAATATATTATTAGATTCAGTGTTTTTTATGTATTCTGGTAATTTATTGTAGATTTTAATGGATGTAACAAACGCACTAGAGGAATGCATATTTAATCGTGAGGTTGGTAGATTGAGTCTATTTCCATGTCTAAGTTTGTGTTTTGTTTGGATGTCTGCTCTTTTACTGTAGAATTGTGGGTGCTTCCTTACAAATTTGCAAATTTCAAATATGTAGAGGCAGGGTAGTGTTAAGATGTTTAGTTTTTTGAAATGTGGTTTACATGAGTCGGTGTCTTCAATGTTGGTTAATATTCTTATAAGTTTCTTCTGTATTGTAAATAGTGAAGGTGCGTCTGTACTGTTACCCCACAATATTACTCCATATTTAAGCCAAGCAAATGCGTACGCATAGTATGTTACTATTGCTGTTTTGAGGTCTGTTGTTTTCTTGATTTCTCTGAGGGCATATGTAAATTTAGATAGTTTAGTTTTTATTTTCTGTATGTGTGGTTTCCAGTCTATGTGTGTATCTATGTCTAGGCCTAAAAGGGTGAATTTATTGACTATTTCTAATTTCGATCCTTTTGTTACCTCTTTTGTTTATGTTTTTTTTTTTTTGGGTAGAGAATGTTATAAGGCATCTTGTATGTATTCAAATTATAAAAGTAAGTACCTTTATTTATTTGGTTTGAATTTAGAACACTTTAGTCCCCTGCCGCGCTTAAATCTTTGAAATCTTGAAGGAACATGAACTATTCTCAACTCTTCCAACGCTCATCTGTCATAAATCACAAAATAACTATTTCCTACTCCAAAATCGTCAATCACAGTACAACAACAACTATAAACATTGAAATAGGCACAGAAATGACTGGCACAGTTCAAATTTTTGCAATCGACAATCACGGGGGTGTTCAATGGTTGTTGGTTCACAAACAAGCGCTGCAGCGCTGGACTCGCTGGACGCTGTTTGCTGTATGAAAACAACCGCAGCGCTGCGGCCGGGCGTCCGCGACCAGCCATTGCACAGGAACGATAGAAGATTAGAAATTAGATATTGTGTTTTGTGAATCGTACTTCTTTTATTCTTAAAAATTGTAAGAGTAACACACACAACAGCTTAACAGGCAGATTTCAAACATAAGCTGATTGTGCACTCATTTTTTTTTTATTCATTGAGTCGTATGCACTTAGTGACAGAAAGTAGATGATACTCCCTGTCACCTCTTGTGTAAAAGTGTGTGTTCTATTCACTGTCAACTTCAATCTACTAAATGAAAATGTCTACCTTAAATGCATATTGCAACAAACAAACAAAACATTCAACTTATTACAACTTCATACAAGTTATTCTCAAACAAGCCATCAAACTTATTTGTATATGTATGATAAAATTCATCGCTACGCGGGTAGTTGGCAACTCTTCAGGTTACTTCGAGGGAATTTATTCCAAGTTTGTGAAAGATAGCAATGTGTGAGTGCAGCTTGCGTGCTTGCAACTGTCGAATAGTTACAAGGTGAGCGATTCAATTTGCATCTTAGAATGTTTGCTTGTGAATGCTAGGATTGGAAGTTTTTAAGAGTTTATACAGCACAAAAAACTAGGATAAAACAACTATGTTGTTTGATTAATTACTTACTCTCGAAACAAACTGTTATTGACTTTTACCTGAGGTGTGCAAGGTGGCCTACATAGGATTTAATATGGAAACTCTATCAATATGGGTACTTACAAAATACTAAAGTCAGATAAAGTCACCATCTATCTAGCCTTTTCCCAAGGGTCATGTCTCTTATCGTGTAGTAAAGTGTCCGTCTATTAGAAGTTTGTATTTGTGTTTTAGAAATAAGTATGTCAGAGAAAACTGTCAGGGCCACACAGGGTCGTAACTAGGTACAAAATTTGTATTGAATATACAAATTGTAATAACAATAACGTATGTAAATAAACTTTTTCTTTTTTTCTTCACTTTTAACATTGAACTAACATGTAGTTTAATTCGTAGTTCACCTTTATTTGTTTTCTGATGGGAAATCATCAAATGATCCCGCAGCGGTTAGCAGCGGTGAGGAAGTGTCAGACTCTTACTGACTAAAATCCATCGTGTTCCTTCGTAGACCTTTTATTTACCAGGGTCGCGGTAACTCGCGCGAACAATTCGGCAGCGCCGGGTTCGAAGTTCACCTTCTGCATAGCGACATCACCTGGCGCCGCCCGCCGCGCTGCCTGTTACTTGCCAACTAATTAGCCGCCCACGCATAGCGTTCCTAAAAACATGAATACATTGCGGACAAAGCCAGCTGAAAATGCACGTATAAACAGCATACCTGAATACGAGCTGTTGTTCGAGCTTGTTCTGGTCGCCTAATGAAGTAGTTTTTCCTCAAAAACCTAGGTTTTAATATAGGACACGAAATAAACTACCAACGATAAGAATAAAGCTAGTATTTTTGCGATAATATTAATTCTTAATTCTTAGAATTGTCTACACGAGTGAGCATTAATTGCGTGATAGACTAGTGCCTTAGAAAAGACCAGTCGGTTTTCCCAGAATAAGCCCCCAACTATGATAAAATGTTTTGGCAATCAGAAGCTCGAGCTCCAATCAAAGCACTCAATATACACGAGGCTTTCGTATCATTGACTGGTTCTTGAGACAACAGAAAAACGTTTACCTAAATAATACAGGCCACATTTCTATATTACGCTCTGAAGAGCAATAAGATGATGTTTACTCTCCTGAGAACGGAGGCGTAAAATTACATACACGTTCAAAGCTTCGAATAGACTCGTAACTATTGTCTCAATATCTGTTTGCACGCCCCACTAACTAGAACAAAATACTCCGAAACGTTACGGAGCGTTCCGATGATTCACGACCAGAATTTTTTCAACCCTCGGCAAGTAGGTGATATATAACGTCCATTCTCTGCATCCCTTCTGAGCTATGACTGGAGATTAAGTGTCCCCCTGTATTATAACGATAAGGAGACAGCCTGTTTCTTAAGGAACGGACAAAAAAACACTTTAAACTTTTATAATTGCTAAACTTTAGGGTTGTCCACGGGGTGAAGCTAGATTTAATTTGTGCTGGAGGGTGAGACGAGGGACGGTTTAATTGGTGTTGATGTGCCGACAGGTCGCAACATGTTGTGTTTAGACCGTCAAGTCTTTATTTATGTACGTCGACAAGTCCCGGCTGCGGGAAACTGCGGGAACTTAAGTTCTTGACATGTTTTTGAAAGTAGGGGTGCATTTTGTTGAAATAAGGTGAGTAGCTGTCGTTGCCGAAAAGTAGCTAAGACTTATCTATACTATAACATGGGATATTATTTTCATTCAAAAAGATATTGTTGTATTTTTGTGTCTGTAATTTAGTTCAATTGAACAAGCGAAAACAGAAAAATAATTTTCATTTTATTAGGTCTTGATAAAACTGGTGACCTTTTCAATTTTCCTTGTACTTACCTACCGGGTTGTTCAGACCTACTCGTGAGAGCTTAACCTGTTTTAAATTCAGCACAATAGCACAAAATACATAGGTACAGAAGTCAATCAACATATAAAGCGCGTTCGAGTCACGCAGACATAGGTGTCTATGTGTGCGTGTTCACAGACGCGCTGTCTCAAAACAACTCAAAACAGTGCGAGCGGGGCTGCCGTTTTCTTGAGATACGCGCGTCACACACAAGGTAGATAAATGTGCACGCGTTTTGATACCTACCTAACTGTAATTTGACTGTAATATTTTTAATTTTAATAACAAAAGAAAAAGTAATAATGGAGTAACAAAAAAAGTCGTATTCTATGTAATTGTTCAACAAACAAACAAACAGTGAACTGTCGTTTTTTAGCCTGCCGTATTACCTATAGTATGGACCTACTTATTTTCTCATATTTCGATGGTTCTTTTAATAAACGCAGTAGGTAGGTATAGTTAGGTGGGTAGGTAAGCGCCCTGGCGGCCTCTGGCCCAATGCCGTGATAAGTTTTGCTAGTGTCGGCCCAGGCGAACCGCCCAACCTACCCTCAAAGATTATTACTAAGTAGTAGGAGTTGATAATTCATGGCGAGAGTATGTTGTAAGGTAGACGAAATAAAACTCGCAAATCAAGGTTTCTGTAGGTAGAAGCAAGCTTAGATCAGGGACTGTACCAACCCATTACATACAAAAATATTTTTTTCGCAAGTAAAGAGTAATAAGTACGTACCTATAAGTATATGTATGAATAACAAAATTATAAATTGCGGTTTCTGAAAAAGTTCGGTATCTCGTTCAAACGAATTTCCGTTGAAAGTGTTTATTAACCTCATGTATGCCACATTAAATATTTTATTATTATTGGTTTATATTTCATTTTTCCTGTTTTATTCTCAACAATAAATCAAATAATTAGATACGAGTACCACTACCACGTTAGTTTTATGCGCATAAAAAGTTGACGACCCTAGCGCGACCGCCGAGTTTAGGCATGAAAAGTGAAGTACATACATGAGATTGACTTCTGTACCTATGTATTTTGTGACAATAGCTCCAAATGAGTAGCTCCTAATTGGTTGATGTTTGCTAATAATAATAATTAAAGCTAGGGATTGGTGTTACGAACAATAATGCTTAAGTTGTTAACAGTAATTATTTCTGCTAATTTTATGTCAATTGTTTCTAGTAATTTGTACCTTGGCGTGAAGAGAATTTAATTTTCTATTTTATGAAATCGTGGTTAGATGAAAACGTAGCATAGTTATTTTATAATGTCATCCGTCGGTGCTCTCACCCTTGTCCCAAAGTATGGAAAAAAATCTAAGCTGCTATGTGACGACCACCAATCTTTTGGCGTTTCGATTACACTGCTAACTTCATCACATAAAACTTTTGCTTTGCTTTTGCGCAATATATGATATTTGCTGGTAACAATACAAACAATGACAATATCAGATATCTGGCCAGCGATCCACAAATCAAAGCTATGACCACTCCGTTTTACGCATTCGTTTCTACTTTATCGTACCTTTGCACTTTTATTTCAGTTTGAAATACATTTTATTGGATTCTCGAATAGTCTGAAGAGTCGAGTCAATACGGGTAGTGAAAAAATATAAATTGGTTTAAACTTTACACGTCAGCTATGTACGTATGTTATTGAATAAAATGTATGTTTTTATAAACGTGCTAATATTTTCGTGCATAACACGTGTAATTTAATATGCTAACCGTCAGTTGTACAAACCTCCATTAAAGTTAAACCTTCTTTAAATCTATTGCTGACACTTTGTTTGAGCTTTGTGCAACTGACGGTATGTGTACCACAGGTTCCTAGAATAGCAGTAATAGTAGCTTCTCTTTGGATCAGCCAAAACGAATTCACTAAAGCTTACAATATAACAAATGGATTCTAGAGCCACAAAGCTAACTTAGCAAAAATTATACACATCGGGTCCTTTTTTTAATTCTATTCAAACTCACAACAAACACACATATTACATTCCCCTTTTGATATATTCGTTGTTTTAGCCAGCCATTGGAGTTGAATGGCCGTGTCGTATGGTTTCCCTTTACAAATGGACCTCCATGCGCCCCTCAGGTGTCGTCAGCGCAGTCTAAGGGACTCCGCCTTGGGATCCTACCTATAAGGGTACTGTTGTGAAGGACCGGAATTCTCCTTGCTGTGAGATCTAATAATAGCAAAGGCTTTAAATAGACGCATTTAAGTTATTTCACTTTATCACAATGAACACACGAATTTAAAAATGGCAGTTAGGAACTACAATAAATGGCGTTTTTACTTTTGTTTTCTTTAGAGAGATATAGGCATAGAGAGAGATAGTATTCTGTAATCTCGAGTAATAGTTCAAAACAGACCTGAAAAACTTCATTTTACCTAAAAAACATGGTGCCTACACACAGCCCCGGATCTTCAATTTTTATTAGGCGGGGCAAAATCTGAAAAATGCCGCCCCGCCTACCTACTTATGTTTATTTTCACCTTTATCATCCATATAATATTAGATATCAATATGTAGGCAGGCAGGGCCGTCTCTAGCTCATGTAGCGCCTGGGTGCAACCATGACCTAAGCGTCAACTATGTATTGAAGTACTTACAGTAGTTACAAGGAATATAAATAAGAAGGTTCGAATGAAGTGCACTTTTTTGGTTAAAAAATGTGTCCAATTCATTGTAGGCTCAAACTGTTCGCCAGGTTTAAGTTATGAAACTCGAGACAGACCAAGGTAATCGTAAAAAGTAGCGCGAGAGAAGCGAGCGCGCAAATTTTTCAATTTTGGGACACAAAAAGTTAATACCTATGTTTTAAAAAGCGCTGTATAGTAACAAGCAGTCGGAAGCGCAAACTTTTTTGTTTTTGAGGATTCCATAAAAAAATGTTTTCTTCATTTTACTTATAAAAGGTAAGACAGCGTGGACTTGACTTATGAAGTTATAAAGCAATGCATGTATAATATAAAGGTCGCCGAAAGACGCTGGATGCAGGTCGCCTCCAACAGGTATCTGTGGAGATCTAAGGGGGAGGCCTACGTTCAGCAGTGGACGTCCTATGGCTGCGATGATGTATAATATTTCGCGAGCGAAGCGAGCGCGAAATTTTTTGAGCCTAGGACACAAAATTATCTGATCAAGTACACTGTAAAGCGAACTTTTTTAAATTATTTGTATGAAGACTCACAAATTAAACTGTGAATTATGTACAAAAAACGTGATCCGTGACCGAAGCAATGACCCACCACGACCGAGTCCATAAAAATAATAAACAATCAGAAAAACAGCACATACATTGTCATTTAACCGCGAGCGTAGCGAGCGAGAACTTTTTCACTTAGTTGGAGGAGGTTAAAGGTAAAAAATAATGAAAATTATCAATCAAACAAAGCGAAGGCGACTTTTTTAGGAACTTTGCTTGTCAGTATCGTGATACAATGTGGAACTTCCTTATCAAACGGGTGTAATTTCATCGAAATTCCTGGTGGAGGGGCGTCCCGCGGCGCCCCTGAGACCGAGGCGCCTGGGTTATTCGCACATCTTGCATAGTTATAGGTTAAGATGGCGCTGTTCAGTGCCGGCTTTAATTCTACTAGCGCCCTGGGCGAGATTTCTACGGTGCCCCCAACTGCAATTCAAACCCATACGAAAAACAGAGACATAATAAATGTAGTCACCGATTGCGCGAGCGAAGCGAGCGGGATTTTTTTTTTCATAGTTCACAAGTCCAAGCAAAAATTACCTAAAATGTAGCCCAATCGTACATAAGTTATTGCTGGCTGGTGAATGCAAAAACACGGAAACATAGGTTCTGATTGCGCGAAATTTTTTGTTATATTTTAGAACTCAAAACAAAAATGACTTAAAATGTTGCCCAAACGTAGATAACTCTTTGTTGGTGTTGGCGCCTATGAATTAAAATTTTGGGACTTAAAGTAGTACCATAAATAGAAACTAGAAGTATACTTTCTAATTAATAGAAGGACTTAAAAACGACGCTACCTTTTTGAGATTTGGATCACTAAAAGTCCTTAACAAATATAATAAAAGGCGACTGTGAAGTGAAGAAGCCACGAGCGAAGGGAGCGCGAATTTTTTTGAGTATTGGGACATTAAATTCAAAGTAGCTATAATTATGCGACAAAAACGTAAGTGTAAAGAAACCGCGAGCGAAGCGAGCGCGAAAATTTTTGAGTTTTGTGACATAAAAGTAGTGTATCTAACGCGCCCGGCATTGTATGACAATACATTAATTTAATTGAAATTTCTTGGTCCAGGAGCGTACCGCGGCGCCCCTGAGCCCGCGGCGCCCGGGTTATTCGCACACCATGCACCATAGGTTAAGACGGCCCTGATGCTATCCATACATTTGGATACAGTTCTTGTAAGCTGCGATCTTTGATGAAAATTAAAACAAAAATAGGAGTAAAATTCTGATCAAGGATTGGTTGGGGGCGCCTGCGGCGCCCCTTATGTCCGGCGCTCTGGGCCGTCGCCCAACCGCGCCCTACCCTAAAGCCGCTACTGGCGCTGTTGGTAACTATTACAGTAATCTGTAATGTAGGATTTAAAATAAAAATAAATATGCGATATTCCTGGCTCATAGATGATCGCAAATAATTTTTAATCAATTTTAGTTTGCTAAAACTTCGCCTCGTGAATAATAAATGTTCGTGCAGTCATGCAGCTTGTGTTAGGTACTCCGCGCTCAGGGTATCGGTCAAGTTGATATGGCCATGAAATTGCTGTAGGTACTTGTGCTATTTTTATTTAGGCATTCCGTGGTCAAATAAATGATGAGTTATCCATTGGTCTGTGAATTTGGCAGCTGCCTGATTTTGCCGCCCCCTGAATTTGCCGCCCGGGGCACAGGCCCCGGCTTGCCCCCCCCTAGATCCGGGGCTGCCTACACACTCCACAGCAACTACAAGCGAAACATTTTGCTCCAGAAACGTTATCCAGAAAACTAAATCATAAACAGAAGACATATTATAATACACGGCCCATCTTCGTAAAGCATAACAGATGTCAAACGCAGGGCCTCGTCTTACGTATAAATCAATAAGCTAGGCCTACACCGTCACGTCGCCTGCTCTCACGCGCGCGTAATATATCGCGAGCGATCTGTGTCTGATAAACTATCCATCATTACACTGCCTTGTTGCTATTATGATTAATATCAGTCTGTTCTAAGCCTTATGTTTAGATTGTTAGCTAATTCATTGTGTTGATTAAACCATTTATTTATATGTATTAGTTTGGTTATAAGTCATTTATTTTAGCACGCGTATTCAATAATTAGTCGTATACAATAATGGAATCATTCTCTATTATTGTAGAAATTGTTTTAGTGGTTTCGTATTGTCACCATAATAAACTATTGTCAGGATAAATTGAATAGTGGTATTCAAGTTTAGTGGGGGCATGATCCGCGTTACTTTAAAAGCGTTTTCATAATAGCGTGTTTTCCGCTCGGTTCGACAAACTCTTATACAAACAATTGACAACTAGCGACACGAAAGATGACGATTCGAACCGCGTGACAGTATAGCCCTGCCTACGGTCGATTCTTTCACCATCTTACTTATATAATACAATTCATCTTACACGCCCTGAACACCATTAAAATTTCGATTCGATCAAAAAACCTATTGACGGATTTCCTGAAGGCACCCTTTCAAAAAAATACTTAGTAATGCATAGTAAATAGGACATACGTCATTTCCCTTTGCTCCTTAAGTTGATCCATTCAAAGGGTCAGTGTGGAGGGGGGGAGGGGTTGAGGGAAATAAAGTGGTGTTCCACGGGAGGGTCTGCGGATATTGCAGTAACGTAACCTATTTGTGGAGCATTCCTCTCATTTTATTATTTATGTTCACTGGTTTGGCCTTCGAACGGCTGTTTTTGGGTGTCGATAAGTTCTAAAACGGATTTTAAGAAGATTGGTGTTTTTGTCTGTAGCCTGCAAAAGAATTAAATTAAATACATCACTACACACTACATGTCTAGTCTGTAAAATAATTAAATTAAATACATCACGACATACTACATGTATTTAATTTAATTATTTTGCAGGCTAGACATAAGATGTACTGAGGATTACCTACAATAAGTTTCACCATTATTATAATTGGTATGTAAAAGCACACATATGTACCTGTACTGTACCAGGTAAATTCATAGGAGGGAGCACAAAGAGGTCTGGGAATATATTTCAATCGTCTCTGTGTAAGAGAACACAAACGTCTTGGATCAGCACTAGCAGTTCCTGCTAGTAGCAACTATGTGAATGTACCTCTAGTATCTATAGATGTACATTGCTTCAAACTCCGTCCAAAGTAATAGGATTTCTAACTATAGGTACTTCGAACAAGCCATGTATTTTGTGCTTTTGGAGAATTGCAATTTATCAATGTCTTCTAGATGCACCAACTAATCAAATTCTTCATAAGATTAAAGTATGACATGAAACTTAATCAAGAAAGGTCTTCAGCCTGAAACTCGTGTTACTTAATTATTAAATGTGTGCTTTAAAAAAAAGTCTCTGAGAGGATGATTTAAACCTTGCACTAAAGACTACTTTAAGACCACGTTTTACAATAAAGTGGTTTACTTTTGGAAGATCAAATTATGTCAAAATATGATTACAACAAAAACTTGATATTTGATCAGTTGATTTTAAAGTTAAAAGTGAATCTGTAACGTAACATAACTGTGACCTCTCGCAGTGACACATTAACCATCAGCGTGCAATTAAGCACATTAAATTAATGACGTAAAATGAAATCACGGAATAACGTTAGTTTGCACTGTAATCTGGGTCACTGTGAACTTGCCACCGGCTTAACTAACTGACGAATTTTATAACTGAATTATGTTATGTATTCTATTCGTATTTGTATTCTAGAATTTTATATTATTTTTTATCATATCAAAAAATATGACATCTGGCTTTAAATACCTATACATTTTGTTTCCCCTAGCAAATATTAAAAATTAACAAACAAAATGTGATGTTTTAAATGACCTCGTGCGACTTTGATAACCTCGTACGAATTTGACGACCTTGAACCAAGACTTAGGTCCTTCAAACGTAAGTCCATTTTGTCATCGATGCTTAGGTACTTCGAACGCTGTATCCCGAAAATTACAGCTCTTAATAAAGGTGAAATTTCAGCTCGTACATATAGTATTACCTAATCATTTTAGCCAGATATAACTAGGTCACAGCGAAGTCCTTACCGCATCATATTAATATGACCGTGTGGTTTCAAACTTGTATTTGTTATACCAGTTGAAATTATGCAGTATGCACTTTGCTAAAGTAGGAGGTCAAAGCTCAGAGCTCTGTTTCATACATTCAGTTCATTTTTGAGAATGTTTTATTAATATATGAGTACTGACATAGTTTTGTTTGAACAGGTTACTTGTACTGACGAATAGACTGAAAATATTTAAGACATACTTGAAGACTTCTTGTAATGTAGCACAGAAGGTCTTTTTCAACCGACTACCGAAAAAGAAAGGTATAATTTAGATGCTTTTTTTACTTAAGTAAATCTGAACGATAGGTTTATCCAGCCCGAGCTAAAAAGTTATTTATACATACAATTCCTTATGTAAATCATTAACATGGAGAATAAAATGACTCGAGCAAAAACAATTCAAAAAATAAATTTACCTACACTTAAACTATTATAACCTTGACCTAAAACCGTGTGACATTATTTACATGGTAACCGCAAAGCGTTGCGTCCCCTCTCCCTTCCCATACATTACTCACCTATGGGTCGACGTGCTCTTGTCAAGCCACTATGTTTTTGAAGGAGGTGGAACACATCAAAGGGAACTGGTATAATCCTTAACCTAGCTCTGGTAACTGTGTTTCATATACTACAAGATATTCATTTGTGTAATAGTGAAGTACCTAGAACTATTTCCAGGTAGGTAGCTGTTACGACGATTGTCAAAAGGATCTATTGTCGACTTACCTAGTCTTGAAGATGTTACCTAAGTTTGCTTAGAAGGGGATAAGTAGGATCCCGAATATTATAAAGGAGCAACTTATTATTGTATGGCTTATGTTTAACTCATCACCAGATATAGTAACCATAACTTATTAATGTGCTTACAGTGTTACTTTTGATGTTTATTCAAATACCTATGCGGTGTTTACCTGTAATTGACTGTTGCACTAAGGTGCGTTTTCATCGTGTGTTTAGAAATATAGTTGTTAAACCTTAAATAAATTATGCTTTACGATAAAGCCACTGAACTAATGATCAACATTGAACGAGAAATAAATGGACTTCTGATAGTACCACGCTCATTTTTATCCAGTTAAATAAAATACTTTCCACAGCAAAACCACAGCAAACAGCTTTCATTTAAACAGCAAAACTTACAAACTAGTCGACGCAAAAGTAACTTTACAATAATTAAGCCTTCTGATATTTCCTGTTGGAGTTGTTTGCAACTCTGCAGCTCGGAATGAATTCTAAACAAGAAGGTAATCAGGGCAGGACACTCGTGTTCGCAAAGATTGCAGTACGTGCACCGAACGCTGAATATTTGACGCAGCAAGCGGAGATAAGGATATGCAAGGCTATGTAAAATCTGCGAGATAGTGTATAATGAAGTTTAAAGGAACTATTTGTTAGTATTTTATGAAATACTAGCGGTTTCACCTGCGTATTGGGGGTTCTTCCTGTAATGAGATAATTAATATAGCATGTCGCATGGGGATAGTGTAGCTGACCAACTGTGGAAGATTTTTTCGTATCGGTTTAGTATTTTCTTAGCCTTTATAAAGAAAGAAGTGAAGTTTATAAAACTAGTGCGGATAGCAAATAGATATATTATAGAGATAGAGAGAATTTAGGAGCCACTAGAAGATAATTCATTTTCATGAAGTCTGTTATGTAAGTTTTTTTATAATGTACCTAGTCCACACGCTATGCTTTCATGTATCGTATTCGTACCGTATGAATATAAAATTGTCATATTCCAATAATATTCTCGCAAACTTGAAGCACCTTCCCATTTCACAATAGTTCTCTAACAAAAGCAAAGCAACTGGCGAGCAATAAAACTGGGATCAAAAACAGTTCAGTTTGCTCAGCGACTGATTACGCAAACCTGATGCAGATGCTGCACAGATCAATGGATGCTGCGACCGTACGCTCTCTTATTCATTGTCACGGCGGATCTGTGAACTAAATATCGCTCGGGTTTGCTTTTAATGAGCGGTTTTTGTACACTTGAGGACATGTAATCCGGGTCAAATAGATGTGAGGAATTATCGAATAATGTTTGGTGGATTTCTTATGTATCTTTTACAATTGTAAATAAATACAATTGTTATTATGCTTTCGTAACGAATTGACTTAAGTATTATAGCAAAGTTCAGAGAGTCAGGTATACTAGAACGTACAAAAATGTTTTTAAACTATGGCCCATTTAAAGCCGGAACCTTGGTTAAAATTCATGATTTCGTCACTTGCATAGGTACTTATGTTATTTTCATTTGCGTTATTTAATAAATCGCACTTATGTTTACTTCTATGTTTCTTAGAGTATTCAACCTTAGAGATTGGATGTCTATGGTGATATTGAAGAACACCAGGAAAAAAATATCATAAATTGTCTGATTTCATTTATGATTCAATTTTCCTTATGAACAAAGAATTTAATTGACGCAGATTTGAATTAAACTGATAGTGTACATCGTGTAGACGAGGAAGTTTCCGTAGTAGGTACTTTATCGCACACAATCTTTTTAAGGAACCATCACCATAACGTATAAATATTAAGGCTTCTTTTTACGAGAAAAACTAGAAGTAGTTATTCACACTTGCTATTTAATAAATCGCATTTGTGTGTACTTCTTATGTAAATATTAACTTAATGGAAAACAACATACCAGTGACAAAATAATCACACTTTATATCAATTAATTAATGAAAACCAGCTGGAAGTACAGAACACCAACTGAAACAATCCTTAGAAAGTAATAAATTCATTTTGATAAAACCATACATGAAAAAGGAAAATACACACTGCGTGTGAAGTAGAATATTAAATTAACAAAATATATAATTAAACAGTCGTCGAAACTCATGCTGATTTGATTTACGAAATCCGTGATGCATCAGACAGAATTTAAAACATCTTTCCCTCACAGCGTCGGTATCTATATTGTATTTTACACCTTAAACCATTAACATAGGATACATTATAGCGTGTGGCCACAATGGGTAGTAAAAACTTTTATATGAGATCATCTGTAATGCAGTTCAGTCATTTGGAAAGTGCATGTTAAAAATGCAGAGCGCTGCTCGTGAAATGTTCATCTGTAAGATTAACAGTGTTGCGGTTATATAACTTTAAAATTTCAAAATTAATTATTGTTTGTTCTTGGCAAATCTAAACTCGTTTACATCTACAGCATTTTTCTTATAACAATTACCATTTTTGAGTTCTCTCTATAAAAAAAACACTTTGAATAAATGACTTTTGATTTGATTTGATTTGATATATCAAAATTGGTAAATGATTCTGCACTTTGCAACACATCATTTAAAATTATTACTAAGACTAGCTTTTACTCGTATCCTAAAGGAAATACGTTGGTCTAGTGGTCGCAACTGCCGTACACGGGGTCTCAGATTCGAATTATTGCAAAGTAGCTCGGAATCTGTAAGTTCCTGATTCTTACATCCGTGCATCGGCGGATATACAAATATGTCATGTCATGTGATTCACATTTTTCCTTATTTTTATTTTTTTATCATGTATATTGTAGTGATTATACTAATTGTAATCTGAAAAGTGAAGATAAATAGAATTGATTTATCTTATCATAAAGCGGATGGTATGCATCGCTAGTACTTATACACCGACATAGCGGATCTTGCACATAATCACGTTAGCACAGGGGGACCATACGCTGACAATGTGAGTAATTTGATTTATTATTTCTAACTGACAAACAAAACTTCATTAAATAAAACCAACTTCTAAAAACTTGAAAAGCAAATAAGCACTGACTTCTAGGCCGGTGCACCTGAAAATTTTTTGTAAAGTTTAGAAGTTGCTTTCATTTTATTTTTAGCTGTTAAGTTCTCTTCAATACGAATATGATAAGCCCAAATACCGGGTAGTTAATTCATATCGTTACGGTTTTCCCTCAACCCTCTCATCAGGTGAGCTTTAAACCTTTACTGTTTTAAAAGTTTTCATACATACACCTAAGTGTTAAGCCCTATGCATGCCTGTAACTTTCGAAAGTTGTCTTAGATTTCTCAGTGTTTCCATCACCTCATCCTAACTTGGGAAGTTTACCCAACCTATCGAACAAAAAATAATTTTGCAAATCGGTTCAGGCGTCTTTGAGCAATCCGTAAACATATGAAAAATAAAGATCCTGACGAAATAAGGAGCCTTCGCCTTTTTGGAAAGTCGATTAAATATGAGGAGGTTCTCAATTTCACGCATATTGTTTTATTTTACACTAGCCGTTATCCCGCGGTTTCACCCGCGTCCCGTGAGAGCTACTGCTCGCACCGGGATAAAATATAGCCTATGTTACTCGCAGATAAGATAGCTTTCTAATGGTGAAAGAATATTTAAAATCGGCCCAGTGGTTTTTGAGTTTATCCATTACAACCAAACAAACAAACAAACAGTTTTCCTCTTTATAATATTAGTATAGATTTTTTTTAATAGAAGACGTCGCATAATTGAGGACAATATTATTTGTAGTAAAGTGCGAGTTGCCTCTGGTCAGTGGATTCATTTCAAATTAAAACCAGCTTACTTTAGTAATGATGTGAACTTTCAGCATGAAGAGCTATATCCTGGTTGCGCTGTTAGCGGCTCTGGCGAGCTGCCTGGACGCGGCGGTCCTACCGACGCCGATCAACGCTCCCACCGTCGCGGGCGAAGTCCAGCCGGGAGACTGGGTCTTGTTGAGGTGAGCCAGAGTCCTACCTGCAGTCAGCCAGGGTTGCACATGGACTGTAGGTATTATTCGACAGTTCAAACTGTTTTAGTTTGCAATGTTACGTTGGGGACCGACTTACAATACTTATCGTAAGTAAGTTAATAATATCGGGAAGTGTGCGTGGACTAATAGTAGATACCGTGTATTTTCAGAGGTTGGATCAGGACTGCACCATCTACGAGCAATCAAGCACTCGACAGAAGGTTGCGCTACACGCTGAGCGAAAGGTACCAGGTGAACGCTGTCTCCATCGTGGAGGTCGGTCCCCCACAGGGGGGGGCGCCGGCCTTCGTGGGGGGATTGGGGACCAACGTCATCGACGTCGTGCTGGTGGCCGCGCGGGGCAAGGGCTTCGAGTACAACATCGAGCTGTGGGGACACGACACCACCGGCGCCTACCCCGGACCCAACCCACCAGATGTCCTAATAACCGAACTGTAAATACAAACTTCTAATAACAATAAAGTTTGTCATCATGCTTAAACATTGTATTATTTTAATGAATTGCTAGCTTTCGCTATTGGTTTCAACCGCTTTCCGTGGCAACTTCTTCTCATAGGTACCCGGATGAAAAAAGGTATTTATTGTCATGTTTCATCAAATTCCATTGAGCAGTCCTTGCGTTTAGGTAAGACAAAAATTACACACTACAAACTCTTAGTCGGCCGATAGTTGTCACGAGCTTATAAAACAACGACCAGGTATTTGTTAGGTATCAGACCGACTAAAAACTTTGAACTTACGATTTAAAAAAAAACTGATAATTAGGAGTAGTAGATAGTGATATTTATTTTGCAAATTGATAAAAATAACAATGTCCACGATAAAATATTATAACTATCAAGTGATTATCTAGTCCATTGTACGTAATAAAGTATTATAGTACGTACGTAATATAGTAGATAATTATTACATGTCTAAATATAAAGCGGAAATGTAGTGGAGCGCGATCGAAGGTTATTCTGCTACGACAACGTGAATGGGGAGTTGGTAAGTGATGATCTGCTGTTTATTCTAGTCGAAAATATTGCTGGAATTCAATATTTTCGACTAAATTCTTGTGTCTAGTCAAACAACTCTTTGTTACATTTACTAACGATATTACGAGTAGTATGTCTCGTCCAGACCTCGGACTACAGACTCCCAGATTTATTATTACTAGCCCAAAATGCCCCACCGCTGGGCAAAGGAATCCACATCTCGCTTTCACACTTCCCGATCTTTGGACCGAGTCCACTAGTCTCGACGATTAACGTTAAAAAGCCTAAACCTAAGCCTACTATACCTACTGACTAAAGAAACTTCCTCGTCTACATCGTGTACACTATCAGTTTAATTCAAATCTGCTTCAATTCAATTCCTTGTTCATAAGGAAAATTGAATCATAAATGAAATCAAACAATTTATGATTAAATTTTTCCTGGTGTTCTGCAATATGACCATAGACAGTCTACGGCTTCGATACTACAAAGTCAGTTTGTAAGTTTTGCTTTTTAAATGAAAGCTGTTTGCTGTAGAAGGTATTTAATTTAACTGGATAAAAATAACATTCAGAATTCCATTTATTTATTTATGGTATTATTATGGTATGAACTTATTACGATGGACTTTAAGTATAGTTGTCATATTAGTCCTGAAAATAATGGCGCCCTGGGCCGCTTTCGGCAACGGCGGCTGTTCTCATATAAGGAGACAAGACATATTATAGTGCACAAGCATTTGCGCAGACACAAGTGCACTCACTATTCTTTCACTCTCATAGCCCGATGTCGATACGACACGAAGAAGTTCCCTGGGAAAGCGGTTGAAACGAAAAGCGGTTAAAATAATACAACGTTTAAGTATGATGTCAGCCAAAGTTTATTGTTGTTATTAGTAGTTTGTATTTACAGTTCGGTTATTAGGACATCTGGTGGGTTGGGTCCGGGGTCGGCGCCGGTGGTGTCGTGTCCCCACAGCTCGATGTTGTACTCGAAGCCCCTGCCCCGCGCGGACACCAGCACGACGTCGATGACGTTGGTCCCCAATCCCCCCACGAAGGCCGGCGCTCCCCCCTGTGGGGGACCGACCTCCACGATGGAGACAGCGTTCACCTGATACTTTTCGCTCATCGAGTAGCGCAAGTTCCTGGTGGTCGATTCATTCGGAAGGCCTGAAGTCCTGAACATAGCTCTGAAAATACACAGTATGTACCATTAGTCCACCAACAATTTCCGATATTATGAACTTATGATATTGTAAGTCGGTGTCCAGCATCACATTGCAAACTAAAACGATACACTGTTTGAACTGTTGAAGGCGATACAGACATTTGTCAACTAACCAACTAAGACCATCTCACATAAAAACAAGTAATAGCAGAAATATACAGGGGAAAATCATGCAATGTCACATTTTTATTTTTTTTGTACTGGCAATGCCATTCTACAATGTGTCCCGGGGATAAGTGACCGCCCGAAATTTTTTGAATATTTGTACAAAATTAAGGATAATTTTCTTTATATTTGGGACTTACCGCCTTTGGTTTTTTTTTAATGATTTTTAGTAAATACTGTGACGTGCTGCAGTTTTTTTAAGATATTTCCTAAGTTTTTACATCTTTTTAAATTCTTTTTTCTTTATTAACTAGCCGACATCATAGTTTATCAATTAAAATTATCAAACATAACAAAAATGTAATAAAACATTTATTAGAAAAAAAAGAAAATAAAAATTCAAAGAAAATAACGCCATTTTTTTCAGTTTTTTCAAAATAAGTCCAATAAATGCCTCCTTAATATCACTTTCTTTTAATTTATTAATAAACTACATGATATTTCCTACAATAGTTCACAGCAATGTTTGCTGCTATTTCAAACAAATGCAAAAATACAGTCAGTTGAAATTTGAAAAAAAAAGAGCAAAGCCTGTTATTACCAGGCCTGACAATAAATTTTTTTAATGATTTTTTTCAAAAATATAAATGAAATTATCCTTAATTTTGTACAAATATTCAAAAAATTTCGGGCGGTCACTTATCCCCGGGACACATTGTATAGTACAAGTGTGGTAGAACGAAACACCAAAACATACTTTGCAATAACATGACTAGTCACAGAGTAATCTTCGTTCAAAAATATTAATACAGTGCAATAACAAGCAATGCAAAATGTTAATTTAACAATTTCTCAGTTCATTGTTTTAGTGACATTGCATGATTTTCCCCTGTGCCCTTCAAATGTAAGCGAACTATACGATTGTTTAACACATTTGAATCCATGTGCTGTGCATCCCTGGCGGACTGCAGGCGGGACTCTGGCTCACCTCAACACGACCCAGTCTCCAGGCTGGACTTCACCCGCGACGGTGGGAGCGTTGATCGGCGTCGGTAGGACCGCCGCGTCCAGGCAGCTCGCCAGAGCCGCTAACAGCGCAACCAGGATATAGCTCTTCATGCTGAAAGTTCACAGCATTATTAAAACCAGTTCAGATGATGATATGAAATGAATTCACTGACCAGAGGCCACTCACACTTTACTAAAAATAACATTGTCCTAAATTTATGCTACTACTAAACGACTACAAAAAAAAAGTTTTAGATGCATCGGCCTAGAAGTCGATGCTTATTTGCTATTTAGTGGTTTAAGAAGTTTTAGTTTTATTTAATAAAACGTTGTGTTTAGTCGGTTTGAAATAATAAATCACTCACATTGTCGAAGTAATGATCCCCCTGTACTAACGTGATTATGTTCAAGAACCTCTAAGTCGGTGTTTAAGTAGTAGCAATCCATGCAATCCATTATGATAAGATAATCAATTCAATTTATCATCACTATTCAGATAATAATTAGTATAATCACTATTTACATGATAAAAAATAAGGAAAAATTGACACAAGGGGGAAACAGAGGCATATCTCTGTATTTCGATCTTCGTAGCGCCCGATTCCACTGCACCTGTGCGCAAACCTACGAAATGATTCTTTTTCAAAAGTGTTCGTGTTTCAACACTTTGCACTTTCATCGCCCGATCACCCGATGTGACGACAATCCGAAACGACTGGAGAGAGATCCCACATTCATATACTCGCCGATGTACGGGTGTATCAATCAGCGACGTACAGACTCCGTGCTGCTTTGCAATAATTCGAACCCGAGACCCCGTGTACAGCAGTCGCGACCACTAGACCAACGTATTCCAAGAAGCGAGTGACATCCGCTGTGAAAGCTAGTCTGTGTAATTATTTTAAAAGACGACTCATTTACCAATTTTGATCAAGTGAATATTTAAAATAAAGAGATATTTAAAATGTTAACTATTTACAGTTAATAGGTATATTTGTTGTAGATGTACACTTGAGTTTAGATTTCCCAAATTAAACAAACAATAATAAATTTTGAAATAAAGTTATAAAACCGCAACACTTTTAATCTTACAGATGAACATTTCACGAGCAGCGCTCTGCATTTTTAACATGCACTTTCCAAATGACTGAACTGCATTACAGATGATCTCATATAAAAGTTTTTACTACCCATTGTGACCACAAGCTATAATATACCCTATGTTAACGGCTTAAGGTGTAAAATACAATGTAGATACCGAAGCTGTGAGGGAAAGATGTTTTAAATTCTGTCTGATGCATCACGGATTTCGTAAATCAAATCAGCATGAGTTTCGACGACTGTTTAATTATATATTTTGTTAATTTAATATTCTACTCCAAACGCAGTGTGAATTTTCCTCCTTTATATATGTTTGTTGTGTTTTTGTGTGTTTATGCGTCAACCTACGCGAATATTATGTATTTTCTCTCTTTCTAAGAATGGTTTCAGCTGGGTGGGTTTCTGTACTTCCTGCTGGATTTCATTTATGCATTGAAATAAAGTGTGATAATTGTGTAAATGTTATGTTGTTTTCCATTCAGTTAATATGGAATATTTACTTATTCAGATGTATTTATACATAGCACTACTATGACACCATATTGATCTGCTACTACATTGAACATTCAGCCTCTAATAAAACTCAGTTAACTAAAAACCACAACACTATTACAAAAACAAACACTAATAAATGCACAGGGAATTCAAGACTAAGAATTCAGAATCCCCCATACTCGGTTGAACACACGTAGTTTCACAATACGTTCAAAGAAAGCCAATACCATCACTTGTGTCACACTCCTATGTTCCCACGGCAAATACTTGCGACTGAGGACTGCCACAGCTACACTACGATCATATTTAAGTTCCCAGTATGTCGCGGTACAACGTTATTTGGTGCTTCATATAAATGGCGGATTTTCAACGGAGTTTACTAAGAATGGATGCAGTTTGAATTGGATGCTCAATGTTCATGGTTTTTTGAATGTATTCTTTTGTTGTTGTCGGTTCAGATATTTTGAAAGTATTTCTGAAAATACTGAAATACTATTTTCGAGCGATACGCTTTTCCAACTACTCACGAATCAATGTTCTTTATAACTCACATTACCTAATCTTTGACAAATGTCGTCTTACAGATAATTAAACATACTTACGATAATTGAATAACCATCAACAATTAAATATTTTGATTTATTGGCTAAAACCGAGCTAAACTTGTCTAGCTATCAAACGTCTTCTACTTTCAAACTGCCATTCTATTATAATCTCCTACTACACAGGCTATCGGGCTGCCTTTGATAACCACCATACATCTTATAAGCCATGTCATACAATCTCCAATCCTGCAGAACCCCAGGATTATACAGAACCCATCAATTGACCCACAGACAAATAGATTAGGACCAAAAACACGAGTTGATAATTTACCAAAAAGGCTTTAAGTAAATAATGTTAGGCTTATTGAATTAAAATGACTTTTAGCTCGTTAGTACTGAAACAAGAGGACGGACTACATTAGTGAATTAGTTGGAATAATTGGTAATTTGCGGGTATTTTGTAATTTATTTGTTAGTTAGTTACTAGGGACTAGTATGACGTGAGGGGAATATCAATGCTAGATAGAGTAATTTTGATTGAGAAAGTAATTCTGCTCATGAGAGTAATATAGTTTCTAATTAAGACTCCAGATTTATTAAGTAAGGTATTAAGCAAGTTTTCTCTTCGTATGTGTTTCTTTGATACTTGACTCTATAATGTTAACGTTAGCAACAACATAAATAAAATAACCTCTGAACTTACCATTATAAAGCGTGAATTTAATAAATTTCGTGCTTAGCTTCAGCTTACGTTCAAAATAAAAATAACAGTACAATTTGAGATTTCTCCGACATTCTCAGTGCGATAGACGTTCCGTTCCACGCGAAGTTAAGAGCCATACTTAACGGTAACTGCCGAGTCCATAACCCATCGTCAGTAAGTGCCACTAACTTCAGCATCCGAGCATCGAACTTGGACACTTATACCTGCCACCTCTTCATAAGGTCATGTAACTTTATGGCTTGTATAGGTTTATTGTAGTTCCGAACATATTTACTGAAATACCGAATAAATATCGCAGGAGAATTCCAGAAGGTTCAACAAACTATCAATTTATTTTATTTTATACATTTTTCTGAACCGAGATATATCTTCGCACCTGTATTCAGATGTCTGTTCTGCAAAGCATTTGTGCCTCTCAGCATTCCGACCAATAAGTTCAGAACCTTAATTTTGAATACAAAGTACTATAATGATATACTGTAAGCTAATTCTTTGCAAGACATCTTCCTGTTTCTCTTCAGCTGACCTTCTTAAAAGAAGTACTTACCTTTTGATCTCGAAAGGTTCTAGTCGTAGACACTTATGTACAATTTTTTTTATCTAATCATAGTTTTCATTCGGTACTTCTGTATCATCTGTTCATATTTACTGATCCACCTTACATAAACTGTTATGTATGTAAATATGAGCCAAGTTTGGAATACGTGGATTAGGGTTACTGTACTCTGGATCATACTCCAGATAAGGGGACCCTGAGACGTTTTGTGTATCAATAGTAAGCTTATTACGGAGATTATTGGATCAATACTTGTGACATATGAAATTTATATAATTGATGGTTTTGTAAATTATATTATAATGAGGAATATGAGGTATATAAACCTTCTTTATCACTCAAGACAGGCGTGATGTTACAACACGAGTAAGCATCTGATACTTAATATAATATTACTCCAAAATAATGAGGTCGTGTCATTACACGCGAAAATATTCCATCAAGTAAATCCAGCATCTCGTTACCGAAACGACTGACAGACGATATTCTGTATAATAGCAAAACATTCATATTGACTGAATGGAAAATATCTTATTTTAATCATTTATACACGAAGGGATTCTGATCGTTTTAGCTTCGGAATTGAAGTGACCCGGTGGTACGGAAGACAAACAAGGTTGGAATGAGTGTTTTACTTGACCCTCACATGGTTGGGTGCTCTCGAACCTCTGATTAGAGGCCTTCTCACCATCCTTTTATTTGGCGACCCCCTGACGTCGCCGGAGGCTCCGACTTTGATTACAGAGCTAGGAAATGTCGTGATCGACTGCCGTTTGAATGTTGCCTACTAACTTGCATTTATGTCTCTATCTCTAGGATTAAGGCAGAATGTAGAAAGTCCGTTTGTAAAATTGTTTTCCTTTTGTTATTATTTTTTTGTTGCATGGTAGGATTTTACCTTTAAATGGAACAGAAAATATCTGCCATACTACACTACATACGCAAAACCTTACATCTACAGAAGCTGTGTTTTACAAAGTTTTAAAACAACAATACCTGCCTCATACCTCGTTCAATATAAGCCTTTACACAGCAAAAATATCTACAAATAGAATACACATAAATAAATACTTCAGTATTACATTTCAAGCTCAAAAAACAGACACAAAAAAATCTATCTACATCACAAAAACAGAGTGGTATCGTCCCAAAATATGATTTTAAGTACTTTCATGTATCTTGTATAAAACATCAAAGAGATGGAATAAAATGTCTGAGTTTGAGTCTAGACCGGTGTATAGGATAGCTATTAGAGTCTAGGGCTAAAGTCTAAAGTGGCGAACGGCAGGCAGCTGGTCTAATTACTAGGCCAGTAATTGACTGGCCATAGACAGGCGGGCTCTGCTCTTATCGCGACACTTCAGCTGGATTTTAGGTTTACATAGCTCTTTAGTGTCTTTGATCGATGTTTCTAGATTGAGTTTTAAAATGTTGTCAACTTTGGTAAAGATTTAAGTATCTGCTCTTTAGAAAAAGGTTTCTTTAATGACAAGACAATAGATACTGTAACCTGGCCATCGTGAGGAATAATTATTTAAAATCAATTATAAATGATTCGATTCGTTGAAGTCGTTCGAGTCGATGAAGTCGTGGTGGCCTAATGGGCAAAGAACCAACCTCTCGAGTATGAGGGCGCGGGTTCGATTCCAGGTCAGGCAAGTACCAATGCATCTTTTCTAAGTTTGTATGTACTTTCTAAGTATATCTTAGACACCAATGACTGTGTTTCGGATGGCACGTTAAACTGTAGGTCCCGGCTGTCATTGAACATCCTTGGCAGTCGTTACGGGTAGTCAGAAGCCAGTAAGTCTGACACCAGTCTAACCAAGGGGTATCGGGTTGCCCGGGTAACTGGGTTGAGGAGGTCAGGCAGGGCAGTCGCTCCTTGTAAAGCACTGGTACTCAGCTACATCCGGTTAGACTGGAAGCCGACCCCAACATAGTTTGGGAAAAAGGCTCGGAGGATGATATAAATGATTCGATTGATCGATTTATTGGATTATTAATGTTTGATATAATTACAGTCATTATCAAATTACCCTGGAAATAAGATTTTTTAATAAAATTATAATAATAGGTGTTATGTGCCTGGATTGACTATTAACGTTACTGGTATTATACAGAAGTAAGAAGAACTTCAATTTTGAAGTTGGCAATGATTGTTAAAATTATTTCTAAGCACTTCAAAGTCGTACGAGTATATCAGGTATACAACACATAGAGGGTGCTCTAACTCGGAACTCATAACGAACATTCCAGAACTGGGAACAGACGCACGTACCAAACTTATTAATTAACTATTTTATACATCTGTAGTGGCCTTCTAATGAGTTTGTTCATTTCTTTTCATAAAATGGAGGTCGATAAATTCGTGTTGACGAAATCTATAGCTATTATTACCTAATATTGTAATGCTCAAGAGTTTGTGTTAACCTCAGGAACTGCTAAATTGAAAAAAAATTCAGTAACCCATATATCGAGTAAAGCTAGTGGCTACTTTTTATACGGGTGTGCTACTTAAATCTTCGGCGACTCAGCATCAATCATGTATTGCTTGCCCTAACTCGTACCAACATATACATAATGCAACGACAGTAAAACCATACTTTTAAACCTCGTACATAAAAGGAGGGAACATAGATCAACACTCTTTGTAACTGCATAAGCGATTCTCTCAAATATTTTCCTTATAAATATTTAAATCCGACCTAAATACGAGCAGAACTATACTTAGTAAGTTATATTAGTGAGATAGCGACAAGCTTTCGCGTGCCGTAATGAATGCAAACAACATTAATCAGTGTCACCGCTCTAGTTTTTCGTCTTTTATTTAACACTAAAATCTTTTGCTCTAAAAATCTCTTGAGAGCACTTAACATAATGTTTTAGCGTTTTGAAATTAACATTTATATTATATTTGAATAACGTGTTGTATTTACTCGTGTTAAAGTAGATGTGGGTTAATTTAAATTCTCATAATATAAAGCCGTTTCTGAACAAGTTTATTTTATGAATAATCTCTACCCTTGTATGAGGATTTTCGTTGGTTACTTTGGGAAAGATATTAGTTTTCCAAATTGGTTATTTCGACATTTGAAAGAACAATACTTGTATGTAAGTTATTCTTCTTTCTATCTTGAACATCTGGAAGGCGGAAATATTTTGTCAAAAAGTGCTGATTTTCAGCCTACTATAAATAAATGACTTTTTATCTATCCAGATTAAGCTTATCTTTATGTTCTTATCTATTCAGATTAAACTACAATCTTGTATCAAAATATGGATAAACAAGGAAAATGATTTAACGAGTCATGTAGCTGATTAATGAGCCGCGATCGTAATAATAAAGATGATCTTCAAGAAATTCTGGGACATGCTTGAATGTAGTAAAATAATAATTATCCATTTCGTAGTGTTCAACAAACATAACCTTCTGAGCGGTAGGTACCTATTGGCTGTGGACAATCAGTAGCAGGTACAAAGGAAGCTATTGTCGGAATACATGTGATAATTTTTCATTACCAAACTCTAATCTTACACATTCCACTTAAAAAAATAATTCGTACAGCAACAAAAACAAATGAACGAGTTCCATCATCTTTTTTAACAAAAGAACATCCATGTCCGACCTGCAGAGGGCAGCACAGGACAGCAGCAATTCAACAAAAAGATAACACCAAAAAAGTACATCATATTTCCAACCCTCGTCTTCTAAATTGCAGACACACCATTTAAATTCCACCATCAAGGATACACCAATAAAACACCGTGAACGTTGACAAACCCCCATTACAAAGCCACCGCGTTGAATTTCCTATGATTTATTAAAATTAACTGGTTACACCGCGCGGACGTCGCCAGAATAAAAAAATATATAAATGGCGACTGATTAATCAACACCCTTTTGGTTTCATTCGAATTTGCCATAACCGACCCGGCGGACCGCTGTAAATGTTCACGGAATACTGTTAATGCGAATATAGAGTTTAATTTTAAAGTTATTTATTCATCTGGGGAACGGGCGCTGAATATTAATGCCTTCAGTTAACTGCTAGTTACAGTTTAAGGGGTAATCAATTTTTAGACGCTTTTAGTTAGAATTTATGGAGGGATTCCATTTTTCCCTTTGTTGGAGCTTTCAAAATTAATGTATATTTAATTAATGATACTTGAGAGGAAAATTGTTGGGAGTCATAAAACGTGAGCACACATTTATAGTACAAGTGCTCCTGTCCATAAAAGTTAGTTTGAATTAGGTTATAAAATTTTAGACGGTATAATAACCTAGTCAAGTTATGCATAGTTTATAACTTCATTTTATGGTCCAACTTTTTAGGATGAAAAAGCGAATAGTTCATTTTGATATCTTATTTATAGTGAATTTATATAATTGAGAAATACTATAATCCTATTTAATGAGAGATAAGTAATTCTCATGAAAACATTAAATGTGAAATACAGGATTCTGTTCATTGAAATAAGGCCTACAAAGAAGGCATTTTCCTAATTGTTCAGTGTTCTGATTCGTCAGTATAATAATCTAGAAACCTTTTCTGTTCGTTCGTTAATTGCCTTTGACAGGATCCCTATAATTTAATCAGGGTGACTAATTAGTCTGGGCAAAAAGCAGCGCTGATCGGTCGCCCGGCAACGAATGTAGCGGGGACGCCAACCGACATTCATAATTTGCGTAAAAACTAGTGATGTGCCGATACGATTTTGATTACGATTTTTGTTAGAAACTTTTTGTTTTAAAGCTCTGTTTTGAACAGCTGCAGTTTTGCTGTTAGAATTTTTTGTGGTTTTACAAAGCTTTTTTCAGTGGGTTTGCTTAGCATTAGGTATGTTATTTTTCGAACTATCAATATTATTTGAGACTATTTTTACCAAAATACTTTTCTTTTATGAAGCTATAACAAAAAAATGTAGGTATTTAAAAAATAAGCAATTAGCAACAACAAAGGCTTCTTAACTAAATAAACAAAAAACAACAATCCGTAAAAAGCCCTCAATAAAATACCAACCGTAAGCTGCTAATTCGATTAATTGCTAAAAGCCGATTATTGTCGATTTCGATTAATCGTAATTGTTTCATCACTAGTGAAACCGCGTTCATTAGCGAACGAGCCGTGGTTTGATAAAGTTGTGTGGACGTGTAAGTACCTGTCTACATGAAAATATAAAAACTTATATGTTCTGGAATTTATTTCATGAGTTTCATTTGATACGTCTACGTATGTCTACGTATGTTTTAATTAACTCATTTCGTAGTACTTGTTTGCTTTGCTTCTTTCATAAATACGTGCTTCTTTCCCAATACATTAAACTTCTTACTCAAGTATTCTTCGTGAATTTAGTTCTTATTTAAAAATATATATTTTTACTTAGCGAAATATGTAATACCTTCGTAAAACAAAAAGATTTTTATTAAAAACAATCAGAGCATTTTCACTAAAAAACAAGCACGTAAATCGGTTTGCAAATTCAGGCAATCAGCCATTCCTAACTGAAGCCTCACAGCAAGCACTCATGCAATAAGCCGAATACCAACAATTGGTGTCGGCCTAATTCGGCCAACAATTGACGCGGATATTCGGCGCTCGGCGACAAAAAGCCGCCGCTATCTCCGGTGGCCGAGTGTTTTTGCTGAACAGCTACTTACAGCTTTTGTGAGCCAAAACCATCGGATGGAAACCCGTGATAACTGCCACCTAAGAAAAATAACCGACGGTTTTTGTGGCACAGCGAATGGATCCGGGTAATGGCGACGCCGAATCGCAGATACCATCTTTTTTGTTGAAACGCACCTGGGATATCTGGGCTTTTCGTCTAAATAGGGATGGGACGTCTCGCTGATTGATGTTGTGGGTTGCCACGTAAAATATTATGCCTACTTATTTACGTGTTTCGGATAGATTGAAATGAATTGCCTGACATTGGCCACTTGATTGAGTAGTGCTATACCACGGAGGACAGAAGACTAGCGGAGGTGCCCTAACGTAAAATCTCCTAACAAAGCAGCGCGCCAAAATTCGGGTGAGCGGGGGACGAGGAACGTTACTGGCTCCACCCGTGCTCCACCCTTATACGCCTTTTATGGGAAGCCACCCATTTTTTGTAAATCCATCTAGCGTGGAATAGGACAATTAAAGTCTAACCCTAAACTAACACCGACCACTAAAAAGTGAAGTAAATACTGAAACTTAATATTTCTTTAAAAATAGTAATTGAATTAGAAAGTTTTGAAGAAGCATTCATTTGAAATGACCAAAGAGAAAGAGAGAGATAAAAAAAGTTAGAAAAATAATACTTATAGAAGTATTATCGGGTGCAGAGAACTTGCCCCTCAACAATTTATTTACCCGCTCAGAAATGAAATAGGTATAATTCTACTAGGAATCATTAAACGGAGACTCGATTAAAAATCATTTTTAATCACCACGGGTCTAAAATACCCCCACGGTGTTACTTAAGTATCAAATTATGTCATTGTGTTAGTTCGTCTACTAGCCACTATGGCGTCACAAGCACGAAAATTTGTTCTATTTGTTCTAGAAACGTACTGATGATGACTGTTGTTATTTTCGATGTTGCCATATTATGAAATTCACCAAGAACAATGGAAATTTTATTTAATATTTTAGGGACAGTGTTATTCAAATTAGAATTTTCACAACTATATCATATTGACGCATCCACTAGTTGAGGTATTTTATGTGCGTCGAATGTTATCCTGAGTAAAAGTACAGTAAAAAGGGTGTAAGGGAAGAGAGATATAGGTTAAATATTGCTGAGGATCAAGATAAATAAACGTGTAAAAATTTTCGTAAAAAGTTTTATTTAAAATAACACAGTAGGTATAGTTATTAACAGAAAAATATTCTATATAGCGATAGACATCCTTGTTCATCTATCATAACAAAGATATTCATATTCACTTATCGAGTAATCTTCAACAAAAATATGTTTTTTTAGATAAAAAAATAAAAGTTGTGATTATTTTTAAAATAATAGTAGCTTTCAAATAAAACCTCTTTTAATATGGGTGATTGAATTTTCTACGACTGGTAGCACTGATAAAAGTACATCTGTAGTTTTGAACGCATAACCATCAAGGTGGCTGAACCACTTGTAAAGGTAAAAACTATTATTTTTATTTTTCATACCGAATTCATAGGGCTGCATTTCATTAGCCAATCCGCCACTTTGGGGCGGCCGCCATATTGGATTTAGGTTACGTGATTATTTTCAGTCATCCATCCATCAGTCATTATTTTTCGTAAAATAACAACCGTGCAAGTTTTATTGCTTACAAACATTACTTTTATAAATGATTTAACGATATCAAAACGAAGTTATTAAAAATACAGCATTGAAGATAATTTGGAAATCATGTCAATTCTGAAGGTCTGTCATCGCAGTCGACGTCTTAACTGCTTCTTCTTGCCAGACACGAAAAATAATGACTGATGGAGACTTATTAGTCTCCACCTGCCATTATTATGTGTGCAAATATTGTTATCGGCAGGTGTCATAGTTACCATAATTATCCCCATTCTCAGTCCATTAGTATCCCATCCCAATAGCGGCAATAGCCCTCGTAGTTTTATTCCATAATTAGCAATAGTTTAACACAGAACCGGGGATTGTCCTTGGGTACATTTCTATAGTGTATACAGGGATAACCGTCAGTTTTGTGTTGCCATTTCATTAAAGTTGTCTCTAAAGGGCTTCAGCGTGTTGGCTTTGGCCCCACGTTCGCCTTCCAAAAATCTGAGACTCTATAGTCCCGAGGTCTGGTAGAGACATACAAAATAAATAATAAAAAGCTACAATGTTTAACGCTTGTAGCAAAATAAATTTCCACTTAGTTATTTTTAAGGTTCCGTAGTACCTAAACTAGGAACCCTATTATAGTTTCGCCATGTCTGTCCGTCCGTCCGCGCTTAATCTGAGTGACAGTTAGCATGGTCTGAAAAAAAAAAAAATATATGAACTAAGTTTGTAATTTAACCGTGCTCCCAAATATTTTTTTAACTTTACATATTTTATAATCCTTAACATACTTACTTACTTATGTAACATACTTACTTACTTGTGTACCTACTTACTTATATTAAGTATTTTAATATTGTATAAAATTTAAATAAAATACCTGTATTATGGGCAAATGCAATTTAGGTACCGCTCCTAAACGCAGTTTCCTTAAACCACTTTTTGTTTCATAGAAATCAGTTTCTTCAAAATGTATGGAACTTATTTTGGAATATTTCGTAGGTATCCAGTTTGGTTTATTTATGATGCGTATCCATGTATTTCTTATATCATGGTTAACGGGAAATCTAAAAAAGGAAATAATAATTTATTTATGAAATAATATTTTCATAAATTAATACTTATTATTATTGCAACGTGGTCTATCTGGCCTGACGAACGCAATTTTACTTCAAATATTAAGTCAACTACTTACCGAAAGATGGCGTATTTTTGAAATTTTAAATTTTCATGTTTTTTTTTGTTTTGGTTGGTAAATAAGGTATAAAAAAACTTTTAGCATGCAAGTAAAAATGAAGCTGCTATTTTAGCCAAAATTGGTACTAATAGTATGCATTGATACGAAAATAATACAAATTCACTAAAAACTTCTAAAAATTCAGCTATTCGACGACAGATGTCTCTAGCAAAAAATATGTTTTAGAGTTAAAATATTACTTACACGTGAAATGTTATCCTGTCAGTATGTTTGAGTTTGGATCCTGAGCAATTTCTACAATTTATAACAGCACACTTCATCGTTTTTATCAAATAAAAAATAAAATATATTCAAATTTTGGTAAAATACGACTAGATGACAAGATGTCAATTTGAAGTGAAGGACGGTATGTGGGCGTTGTCCATCCACGCCTGCCGTGACGTAGTCGTGACGTATTTGACCTACCTGAAGGCGCGTGACCTACCTGCTTTAGGGCATCTCCGCTAGTCTTCTGTCCTCCGTGTGCTATACCGAGTGGATCTCAGGCTGCTTTCTAATATACACATGCAGGTTTCTAATTAAGGTTTTTACTACAGTTTGTGAAAAAAGATATTGAACAAAATACCTACAGGTATGAGTTTAATGAAAGCAAAATTCATTAGTGTTATGTTAGTCAGAAATGCAATTGAAAAATATAATATTTAGGTACAGCACACACTCCCTTCTGCGCGCCACGCTGAAAGTTGTGAGTTCAGTGACCCCGCGCCGCGACCGAACAAATATTAACTTTTGTCTAACCCGGGTTCAGTACAAAAAGAAAATGGTTACATTTTCAAAGTTTACCAAGAATTTTCGTTTTAAAAGCGTTAGGGTGTTTCATACGCGACGTGTGTATAAAGTGACTGGCTGTCATTTTTCTTTTCAACGTTTTCTTTTGTCTGTGCTGCTCATTCTATTTATTTTATACTTGGAGAATCATTTTTTTTATTTTAGCCACTCGTCCAGTTCTTTTTCAGCAAAAATTTAAATACAATGAAATATATTCTATTGTTTAAATATAATAAACTATCTACATCGCCTGATACAACAGGCATTGTTTTATTTTTTAAATGGCACATATAATGATAATATGTAGCTCAAAATTACAACTTTGTTTTTCTATAAATAGGTGTCCCAAAATCATGCAAAATAAATGCAAATGAAAACAAAAAAGTCGCTGCGTTTAATAGTTGTCTGAAGAACCCTTAACATTCAGTTGTTAGTACCAGCTTGAAATATAATCTTGTAACAATTAAAATAAAGTGCATCTGAATTCTATGAAATTTTGCTTTTAACATTCAGAGTCCGTAGCTTTAGTTAATGAGCACTTGGTTTGTATCACTTTGGTCTAACGACTATATACTGTTAATAAAAATAAGTAAGTTCAAGTTTGCAAATTCTGAAAAAGTAACGATTGCGTGCCAATGTACTTTAAAACGCTTTGGCTTAAAATATTCTGACTGCTACTTTCTAGAATTTAAATAGAAATGTGTTGTTACAATTTATTTCATACAGTTAAAAAGTCCTATCAATACTCATCACATACGAAGCCAGTGATAGCCCCAAGGGAAGTTCCCTTGGGGCAACGGTTTCTACAAGTCTTCAGAACAAAGGAGTAGGTATCTATAGCAAGACCACAGGATTATTCATATTCATGCACGAATTTACCGCAAACTACGTAATCCTCTTTGAGAACCATTCTACTGCATTGTGAAGCATAATATTAAAACCGATATCTAAGACTCGTACACTGCTAACTTTTAGTCGCCCGATAGTTTGATTAAGCTCACAAATCAGTATGCAAATGAATGTTAGTAAGCACATAACTAAGATCAGGTATTTGGCTGGCATTAGACCGACTAAAATCTTAGATTTTTTGAGTTGAGTTTCTTTCCAAAAAATAAACATGTCCGCCCACTGTTGAGTATGCAGTGTGCGGATACTTTTAAGGCGGTCCCATATCTGCCGTCTAAGCAAAATTCTGAATCAAAAACATTGTGTAATCTCTATTCCACTATGGTGTGTAGACAATTTCGTTCAAGTATGCTATTTTGTGTCGTACAAGATTATATTCTTGTAGCCGACATTTTTGTTCTTATTCCCATTATATTTAGCATCCCATTGCGCCACTTTTTAACCGTCTTGATGTGTGTTCTCGGTTTTCGAAAAAAGCATCATTTGAATGGCTTCTTAAAATTACACCTATAAAAAATTGTGTAACCTAAGGGTGGATGTTTCTTACATTCGATTTTAAAAGAAATATAATGCGTTACATTAGAAAAGAGAAACCATCTGGGACCGTTAATGCTCTTACCGCAGCCAAAGTTGCAGCAGTTGCCAGATGCAAACTAAACTATCAAACACGATTATATTGCAGAAAAACAAAACAATAACCCGTTTACCGAATACATTGCGAATAACAATTTATATGGGAAACGTGCAGATTTAACATCGCGCCACATTTAAAGGATCTCTAAAAATAAACGATACTACCAACTAGCTATTTTAAAAACCGTTGGAACCATTCCTGGTGAGTTACACCCCCACCCCCCAGTCCTCGGCTAACCCCTTCACCCCCTCCCACTCAAAGGATAATCGGCTATGAAAACAAATTCGAGCACTTTAAAATTATAATTTAGTTTTCTCAGTTTTTTTAAATGAAGGCATTTGTGGAATTTCTGTAAGTTTAATGGAAACTTTAGCACGTATAATGGCTTTTATTGCTGAAAATTATTTTAATGTTCGTTATGAAAACGGAATTTGTTTTATGATGGTGTAAATAATTTGTTGAATGCAGTTTTATTTAACAATAGCTCGCTTAATTACTGCATTGGGTGTTCGCATTTAATCCGTTTAAATACTGAATGTTTCTTTGTCATACCTGCACCTCTAAGTCATTTACTGCAATGTGATACAATTTTCCTTTATTATTTAATGTCCATCAAGCTTTCTGGTTCAATAAAACACACAAACAGTCACTAGAATGGCAAACCGTGCAATATGCTTTACCACAGAAGTCTCATGTTTCCCTTTAAGAGAACCTTCTAGAATTCCTGTTAATATCTAGGTAAATGCCCCCTGAGACGTAAAGCAACGTCCAAAGCTTTACCTCAAGTGTCCAGGAGCGGTGATCACTTTGAAGCCAACAGTTGTTTGCTAAAGTCATCCTTATTATACCTGCTTACTTCTTGTGAGTCTATGTACCTGTTTGGTCAACTTTTACGCATGATGAACTAAGTTATATCCTACGTAAATGTACCTACATCTATTAAAACCTTAGGTCACCGAGTTGTTAACCCCTGATGCAAAAAATGATTCTTATTCGAGCGCCACTAATCTTTAGAATACGATACTTATATTATTTCCCAGGACCAATGAACCAGTGTAAGTATCTCTTAATATTACCTACTAAGTATCTACCCTTTATAGAAATAAATACCAGTAGCAAAGTAATTACACTAAGACGATAACTCATTTGAAAGTTTCTCAGCGCATTTGTGCAGCGCAGCGTCTCACAGAGCGATTAGCGCCGGACCAGGAATACTCATTAGAAACCTTGTCGTACACTACAAACTAACGTCTGGAATCCCCTTTTTCCTTTACAAAAGTAACATTTGGACACGTTTAACAACCTCTGAAATAAACTCCTTTAGAAAGAGTTAAGTTGCAAGTATTTACCGCGCTAACTAGGAACACAAACTTATTTTAAAGACCAGATGTCTTATTCGTTATCATAGTTAATAGGATTTTCCTCAATAAACATTTACCTATCAACCAAATCTTTAGATTAAATATTTCCGTGCCATTTTTAGCACCGGTAGCTTCCGATAACATATCTATCCATTCTTTAGCGATTAGAATATGACAATAATTAATTTCCTTATCGCAAATCAATGGAGATAGAATGAGGAAATCCGTAGTAAATGACAACGCACAATCACTTACCTATGAATAATTTAAAAAGCGTTTGAACGATATTGACTTGTGAATATTTATATTACTCATTAGTAAATCAAAGTTAACTCAAAAACTCCTTACACTAATTATTTTTTACACTAAATATTAATTGAAAAGCCCTTAAAACTTGACCAAGACTAACAATAACCTACTGGTTCAGGGAGCATTGATTGGCATAAGTAGTTGGCAGCCGACCAGCCTCGGCTGAAGTTTATTGCCAAACAATAGCGTTTCATGCACTTAGTTCAGTTCGCGTGATGGACTTCCAATAACGATAATACTGTACTATTATACACTAGCTTTTAGTTCGCATATTGAATGAAACTGAATTTCGGTTCGCTCTTGTTTTCACCACATAAAACTGTATCAAAGAAAAATCACAAAACAGGGAATTGTTTCTGAGATTATTCGCTGCTTACAATTCACAATTCTATTTTACTTGATCGCTCTATTTTACAAAAGAATTGGACCAGTATCAATAAATCAGCTATAAAATCAGAGGAAAACTTATCTTCATCATGTCTTCACCACTAGCAAGAAATTGTCCCATACTTACCTAATTGAAACCACACTACCATTAATCAATTCATGATCATCTCTACTAACTAACTTCACACACAAAATTGATTCGTCCTTGACAGTGCTAATAACTATACGGTTACTAGTTAACCTGGCAATATACCGGAGTTGAACTGATAGTTGTGACGTCATGAGGTAGTTCAATAGTCGCTCGCCGATGGCTTAGGATAATGCTAAGCAAAGCGACATTCATATTACTGAGATAGCATCGACGGTCGTGTGGACCGGACTAAGGACGATATAATAGTTTTTGTAAACTTTTAACGTTTCTAGTCTTCCGTTTAGTTCAGAGGACATAGATTTCGATAATATAGATAATACATATTACTCATAACTGCTGTTCTGAAGTCTAGAGAATCCACACAATTCGGGTTTGTTCTTACTTTTACAGTTTAATCCCAATGGGTGATTGCGATGATCCAAATACATATTTTAATATGAAAAAGACACTAGTGCGGTGATGTTCAGGACCATATTACATCTAGAATTCTAGATACTTACACAATAACTTATAGAATGAATAACAATGAAGAAATAAAGCAAGCTCCGTTCCAGTCCGTCCCTGCACACGTTCAGCGGTGGTGTCTCGCAAGTAACTTAATCCGCAGAGATATGGAGGAACTACGGACGCTGCCTCACTGCCTTACCGACGGATTTGCTATCTCCAGCGAAATACACAGATTCCCCCAATTACCCCCAGGACTGCGGCTTACAACCCTCACTGAAAGACGAATGCCTTTTCAAAGCACTAAGCCATTGCCAGAAATTGCAGTACAGCTAGCACACAACCAGCTTAATCATGTTTCTACGTACTCCGGAATCTGTCATTCTCATCAGCAACTCCTGCAAAAACTCGTTTACCAGTTTTCGTTGAAACATTTTTAAAAGACTAATCACATACTGCTTTTGTGGACAGTATCTAGTTTCCCTTTGATGGAAATCCCCTGAAATGCTGGATAATATGTGCACGGTAACAGGGATGTCGGGAATTTATGGTGTGAATGCAAAAACTATGATATGAAGCTGTTGCATGTGAGGTGCACTGGTGCAGATTTATGTTACTTGTGATAGTGTCGCACGCTAGCCCTGGGATAAAATAGTTTTTATTTGAATTTATTGTTCGCAGTTTTGTAGCGTTTGAATTTAGAGAACTGGGAATTCGATGATGCTCGGAATTTGTTTGAAATAGGTAGTTTTGATGTCCAAGAATTTTATTTCATTGCATTTGGCTTGTTAGAGCTTTCATTATTCAATTCAAATTGAAGTTGGGTTAATAGATTGAACAAGCTGTCAAATGATCTACTAGCTTATCTTTCTATTTCAGATTCAGATTATCATTTCAAACAATAACTAACAAACATGACAACCGACTAAGCAGCAAACCCTCGCACACCATACACCATATGCCCCTCCTAATAACGCCAGAATTCATTACCTAGCTTTAATAAAGAGAAAAAAACATGTTCCACACGGCGCTTTCAAAAGTCCTTTCATCATTTGCTGGCTAACAAAAACAGGCATGATTTTCCGGCGCGCCGAGCCACGGCCATCGGGTAAAAACAAAATACGATGGGATACAGTACCTAGTAGATGTGGCTATAGTTACAACGTATCATATGGGGAATAACACCACATGTGTCGGTAATAGATGGTGTAATGGAAACAATATAAGCTTGCCTGCTGTGTCGTGCTAGTAGGATTGCGTTTAACCTTGCTAAGGATTTTAGTGGACAATCATTTCAAATAATTGCCATAAATAATTGTTGTTTCCATTTAAGATTTGCCAAGCGACTTTTTGAAGCATACCTATGCAAAGAGTCTCATTATATACGGTACCCTTAATCTTTCTATGTACATACATACGTCAGTTACTTGAGTTTTGCTAAGTGCCTTTAAAGCACAATAAGTCCCATTATTTAGGGTACCTTAAAACTATCTGCATGTAAGTATATCAAAAAGTTCAATTTCTTCAAAAATAACCTCCAGCTAGGTCATGATCTATTATTGCTCCATTTACAATACTAAAAAGATAAAACTATATAAAAACACAATGTTATCGATAGCTAGAGCCAGACAAGTTTTTATCCGTCCTATATTAGGATGACGGATGGTCGCGTAATAAAATAAAACTTGAGAGAATAGACCTAGGGCGGTGATTACACCCGATAGGACCGCACCCGGGGGCATGAGGAAACTTGCTCCGTGGCTTGCCGCTAAGGGGTTAGTACTACAGTTTAATATTTAAGGGTTTAATGTTTTAAAGATATCTATCGCCACCATAATCTTATGTAGGTAATAGGTACAAAAGTAAATGAGTAAATAAATAAAATATTTGATGAAACGAAATAGAATGTGATTCTTTTAAATTATTTTCATATGACGTCGTCATTTTATTATAATACCGTGATTCACTGCGTTGTACATAATGTAAAGTTTTAACCAACTCCATAACATAAAGTAATATTGCAATTTAATCGCGATTTGAATTCCTAGAAGTAACAAACAGTGTCCAGTCAGTGCTGAACCATAAAGCCATACAAATGAATAATAGCAACTGTGAATTTGCACATGTGACCATACTCAGTATCCAGCATAACGTTACCGTCGTTGCTGAGGCCAAAATACTCAGTGAAATTGACCACCGAGACTCAGGAGTACGATGCGTGTATACCATTTGAAACTATTACACCTGGTTTTATGTTGAAATATTCAGCGTTTAGGATTGTGTCTGCTAGGAGAACAATGATACAACTGTACCTATTGTACTAGAGTGTATTGGAATAGCTCGACATTTGGTTTTCGGAGCTGAATTTATCTGATGTGGATAGCATGATTTGTCGCATATTTTGAATCCTGACGAATGTAGGAATGTAAAGCTTATTGTACGTTAAACGTCATTTTATAGGCCGATTCTTGAAGTCAAATATATTTAAATGTATGATTAATAATAGTGTCTAATTTATGTCCAGCTACACGACCGAAATTCATAATACAACAATATCATAACCTTCCGCATTTCATAATTACACAAAGATTTTTTCAGACGTACGAATTTTCAAGGGGCGCCATTAAATGATGAAATTTCGGTCGCTTACCTGCTGCAACATGTTCGCACATTAATTTACTTAGTTCAGTGACTCCTGGTTCATTAGTGGTGGAGCTCCTCATTCCAAGAGGACCAAGCCACGAGAGGACCACGGCCTTTTGATAGGAAAGACCAGAGGTATATGCGGTATTTTGATAAACACGAGTCGTGGTAACGATGTTGGTTGAAGTTTTCGTTAAAGTTTAAAACATATCTTAAATCAGTAAAAAATAAACTCTATAGGCCGTGGCACAGAACTCCAAAAACCCTTAACTAGATTTTAAGCTTTAACAGGACACTTGGTGAGTGTAACATGGTATAGTGATCTAGATTTCTACGTGAACAGGTAGGACGATGTTCTTCTTTAAAGGCTTCATTAAATTCGTTTTATTGATATCTATATTACTTTGGTGTCATAATACGACCTCTAGATTATACTTCTTTAATACACACAACTGTACGAATAAAAAGATTTGCAAAGTTATAACCTTTTTGTTCCTTTTTCGTGAATGCGATGTTGCCAGCTTCAGCTCGGCAGTTTGGACCACATAAAAACAACTACACATAAAGAGTTTAGTATGCGGAAATAATTTCCCGTACGTTTCCCCATATTCCCGTAGTTTTTCCCAGTTCTTGTGGTAGTAACATGATTGCTTTAAATATTCTCTTTCACTAACGTTTCCCGGAACATAATGCTCTAGCTTTATGACTGACTGAAATTTTAATTGTAGCTTCGTAATACTACGCCAATTACCAAAATGTTGTAGCGTTTAAACTATGAAATTATTCGAGGTGCAGTTTATTTTCCTGTGTCAGAATACTGCAGCGTGTTTAAAAATGATGAGTACCTACATAACCAACAGTGATGGATAATACCAATTGATAGCTTGTCTCATTTACATTTAATTCCCTTTTCAAATGACCTACATTCATTCATCCTCACACCTGATGTAAGGACCCACTAAATCCCGCATCTTGCACCACAAAGCGAGTTCTCATCCGATCAATGCGAACAATCCAGCTCAGCCGACTTGCCTGAACTCGTCGGAATCAATTTGTCAACCCATTATTAGCGAAGACTCCCAAACCCGGGGTAGGATGGGCTCGAGTGTTTACAACTCCCTACGAAAACTTATTAACCCATAAACGAGTTTGATTAAGTTGTTCTACAGAATACTTAAGGATCGTCATCTTAAAGTTTGTGGTGAGAACTTCTGTTTCATGGGAGAGTGCTTTGGGGAATCAGCTGTTTGGACTATCTTTGAGGGTTTCATAGTTCGTCATTTTAAAGTAGCTCATCCACTGTCTTGAATCAAGGTCCTTGTTATAATTTTATTTCCATAAAGGCATTTACAATTTCGACGATCTTCGCAACTGATACAGGGTGTTTTATAACCAAATAACTTAAAGTTCAAACAAAATTGGTAAAACACCAACAAAATATTCCACTGTGTTCCTCCCGGGAGAAGTTACGTGATGTTATAATTATGTTGTTTTTACATCCATCAATTTTGTGAATTCTCCAAACTTATCTAATAATAAATTTTGTTTTTGTGTATCTGAGTACACGTGGAGGAAATTCAAAAAAACCTTCATGTTTTAAACACAAAGCAAGCGGTATTTACGTGTATGTGCTAATTTATACTTACAAAACTTTTTTTATAAACATGTAGAAATATAAATACTTTAAAAGTTTTGTTGGAATATGCCCAGAATTGGAGTAGGTAATTCTGATATTACCTACTCTTTCAAACATTTAGAGGACAGTGGGCAAATTGTATAGTATCACTGCATCAGACAAAAATACTATGAATGAATATTAAAAGTAAGTAAAGCCAACTAACAAAATAAAGCCTAGCTCCTATCACCACATCAGCACATCCATGCATTTATTTTAACAGCATCTTTTGTTTTTCATAGCCGCACTAACGTCGGCCGAATAAAAGCGCTGACATCGTGAAAGCAAACGACATTCCCACGATATAACATTAACATTCTATTTCTTTCTATTAGTGGAGAAAAAAAAGCTTTTTGCAAACAATAGGCAGTACGTAGGTCGGTATAACGTTTAGAAGAAGTATTTGTATTCAAGACAGAGGAGATGCGTCGTAACGTTGTGTGAGGTTCTTAGGTGGCGATGTAGTGAGGTAGAAACTGTGATGATGTCGATGAAGATATTGTAAGATAAACATTTTATAGAGGGAATACGATGTGTTCAATTTTCAATTTAAATGTATTAACTTAAACATATTGAAGATAAGTCTCATCTTCAATTAAATATGTGTCTTCTTCTAACATCATATCGACGCACTGTCGTAATCAGCATTTTTTTACGATTCACACGAATAGGTTCCCTCTAAAAATACTAAAGTGCTTTAAAACCCTTTGAGCTCAAATAATAAAATGTCAACAGTAATAAAAATAGTGTAAGTATTCTTATAGCCGTTAGTCGTACCCTCTGTCAGACGAGCTTACCTTTAACGTTAAAAAAATATCCCCCACGAGCGTATGAGGGTCAGTTACCCTGCGGAACCCATAGGGTTGTCACTTAACCCAAATTAAATTATGCCGGGTGACTACTGGCGGCCTGGCGCCTTGCGATGTCCGTAAACCCCTCTCGGTAATGTCCTCCGAGGATTGTCGCCGAGGAAAACGGTATCGTCAGTGGAATAGGTCATGTGTTAATTAAATAAATATTATAGTAAACTAGTTACTTCCTGTGGTATCAATAGAATTATGTAAAAACTTGTAGGTAGATATTTCCAAATTTCATTATATAGCGCAAAACATAAATATTTTTAAATGCTTATTTACGTTTATCAAAGATCACTTGTAGATAGTCTCAAATAGGACTTCCTTTACGATATCGTCGTCCATCAATTATGTCTACGTATGATGATTGATGAGTCATGTATATCGTTCATTTCAAAGATAATCAGAAAAAAAATGCTCATCAAAATAATCGTTATCTTTATTTCCAGTCAACCATTTTATCCAGACTTTAGCTAACATTTTTCTGCACACCGTACATATACGTCAGTACATGGCAGGTATGTTGTGCGCCAAATGTTGTTAAAAGTTAGTCTGAACTGTTAATGCGCCATTATCGGGAGGCGAACTCCTCAAGTTCTAGTGCGGACTGATAGGATCGTCTGGATGTCTGGATGAACTGAGGACTGTTTGTCTGTTGTACTTATTGACACAAGTTTTATTTGTTTTTTATTTGAAGGTAACTTAAACGTGTTTAGATTTACGTGGTTTTAATTAGTGATAGTTAATACTTTAGGAGAATTACGAGAAAGAATAATAAACATATATTCTTAACTTTTGCAACTTTTGCTGGTAGCTTCTGCAGTAGGATGTATCAAGATCATAAATATCACCCGCTATTTATGTTTTTATCCACCTCAACTAAATTAACAATACAAAAGCAACCCATAAAATAAACATTACGATACAATCCATTTCCACTCCGATAACAAAAAGAATGTTCTGGAAATACACAAATTGTAACAGTTCGGTCACTCACAAAGAAATCGATCCTTGGGAGAAAAACCTCGTATTGTTGGCAGAAAGAACGTTCAGATAAGTGCAAAAGGTTCAGTAATCGAGCTCCAGCCTCGGACAGACGAATTACGGAAACTAGATACACTCGAACACAAGCCAAATGTCTAATGAAAGTAGTTTTTGTATACGTTAGACTGTGGTACTCAAAGTTTTGGAGAAACTCGTCCTTATTAACCGACTTGGGAAGACAAAGAGGTTTCATGTGTAACAATAAATAGTTGCGAATGTTATAGACAAAGCAATATTTGGGGCTGCTCTGATACCGAAAAATATTTTCAATGTTATTATTTTTTTTAATTGAGATAAAAAACTTTGAGAACCTCAGCATCATGACCATGGGCACATTTATTTCTATTGTAGCCGGACGCTAAGGTCAAATCGTATATCTGTATTTTCGTGTAGTTTATGAGGGATGTCGCAAACCAATGTTTTTTGCTCATTTGAACACGCCAGTGCACCACCTGCGACCATGAGGGTACTTTTAAGGCTCTTTGTACACAAGTACTATATGACTTCACTCTGTATAGTGACCTTGAACCTTTGTGAAGTGAAACGTTTGCTTGTTAAGGATGAAGGGGAAAGTTTTTTTGTTGACTTTATCAGGTGTAGTTAGTGTGACTAAAGTTTACAAATAGGGGTAAACTAAAACAAAAAATAGTGATTAATTGTCCATTTCATTATTGGATTATTAAAAATAACTTAATTTATTTTAGAAGCACCTGCTTTTTTATAATTAATCTAAAATCAATACCAACAAAACATCATTAACGACCGAACAGCCAACACCGCATTCCCTTCACTGGCAAAATTTCAATAAATTTAACGCAACAAAATATCTCCCCAAATCCCGATACATCTCCATAAAATTTCCACGTCACCTCTCTTAAAAGCTCGTCATCGCGCCGGCCATAAATTAGAATTCATTATAACAACCCTCAAAAGTAGCTCGGAGGGAGTAATTTACGCACAACCCTCCCTGGAGTACCCTGTAATGAGTTTTTATTCAGCAAAGTTTGGCAGAAGCCTACCACGGACACTTACGAGGTTTTTGTATGTACGGATCCCGAAGATGTGAAGAATATTTTTGTATTTCGCTAAGGAAAGGTCCTCACTATCTGTAAAGTGAGGGTGAATATTTGGTGGGCCTTCAATCTCCGGGTTAGACTGTGTTATTTGACATTGGCAAAAGCAACCAAGTTTTGTAGTACATATTTTAGTTAATGTCACATGTATTGTTTGGAAAACATAAAAGTTGTTTGACTCGTGAAGGATTTGAACCTCCGCCCTCCGATGGTCAAGTGAATTTTGTATATCGGTGCTCTAACCTACTGAGCTAACGAGTCTTGTTGCTTCCAGAACTAAATCTAGATTCACTATCGACGGAATGACGTGTTCCACTGGCTGCATTCCAGCTCAAGTATACCTAAATACCTAGATGTTGCACAAATGCTAATTTTAATACTCAATACATCTTTCTAGTTAAGCTAGTTTATAATCCTTATTCCCATATCCCTGAAAGGCACACCATTGACTACTACTGGTTACGCCTTTTTTTTCTATTATTTAAATAAGTTTTGAGTAGTAGTTTTAAGTAGGGTAGTCTGTGTATCAAAAATAACAACAATTCTGGGAGGATTCTTGCAGCTACTGTTATATCAACAAATATTTTATTTAACAAAAAATCATGTAGGACTCAAAAAGACTGACTCGTGAAGGATTTGAACCTCCGCCCTCCGATGGTCAAGAGAATTTGTATATCGGTGCTCTAACCTACTGAGCTAACGAGTCTTGTAACACGATGACTAAATCTAGCTTCGCTTTCGGCGGAATGACGTGTTCCTTTGGCTACGTCAGCGAACACAATTATACTTAAAAAACTTCTCTCTGTTCAAATGCTGAATTGTAATTTAGCTAGTTTACTCCCTCATATCCATATCCTTAAAAGGTGCCACCCTTCACTCCCACTGGTCACACCTTTGTTACTATTGCATGACTTAAAGAAGTTTCAAATGATCAAACCATAACAAAAAGATGAATAGTCTGTGTTTCAAATATGATATTAATTCTGGGAAGGTTCTATTGGTTTCTATTAGTGCAGGTACTGTCATATCAAGTTACCTACCCTTTCTGTAAAAAAACATTCATATAGGACCCAAAAAGTCTGACTCGTGAAGGATTTGAACCTCCGCCCTCCGATGGTCAAGAGAATTTGTATATCGGTGCTCTAACCTACTGAGCTAACGAGTCTTACTTCCTTCTACCGAAATTTTGATTCACTACAAACAAAATGACGTAATCCATTGGCTTCTATCCAATGATCTCATACACAAAAAATACATCACGTTGTGAAATGAGTGGCCGTGGCGATATTTTTGGTACATACCTACGCATAATGAGTAATTGATCGAAGTTTTGATAAAATATGGAAATGTAGATTACACATTCTAAAGTTTGATAGCGTAAACGTTTTATGCAGATCCTGCAAATTCAACTTTATCTAATTGAATTTCGTGAGTCATGCAATGAAGATGACAAACAATTTTTTATTGCTAAAATTGTGTGGGTAGGTGACATCAGAAACAATTATCCGCAATTCTCGTTAGACAGTGTGATTTTTCCTTATAATCTAGCTATCAACGTTTTGATGGAAATAAAGCCGTGAACAAATCTAGTTAGAGAAGGCACAGTTACATAATAGTTTGTCCAGGGGCTCGGTCCGATGGATCACTTACTATGTGCATACATTCTGATCCCGGGCATCATATTCGACGCCATGGCGCTTCGGAATATCTTTGCACAGAGGGGCACAGACAGTGATATCGAATGTACGGGGGTAGCGATTGGGACGTAGACGCTGATTTTAGTAGGTTTAGTAGGTGTTGATATATGTATGTAGTATCTATCTCTGGTTCTTCAAAGGGATAGGACAGAAGATTGTGATAAAGCAGTTTAGCTAAGAATAAAAGACGAATGTGGGAAGGTTTTGTTACTCTTATAAAGGTCTTGATTACAAGTTGAGACGAAACCCAGATAGAAACTCAATAGAACTTTCTACAAAAAATTACAAAAAGTAAAAAGTGTGTACCAGGTAAACGTACAGAAAATGTGCATATTTATGTTAAACTAATAATGGAAACAATGAAGAAAACTTCTATCGACTTTAACAACAAGCCGAACATTAAACCCGGCATTTAATTTGAGTTAACTACTGTCTAGCAAGACCCTCGCAAGTTTAACTGTATTTTTAACTTAATTAAACTCAGTTACAACTACCCAAATTCACTTTAGTAATTCAATTTTAGTTACTTGCATATTGTTAATGTCTGTCTTGCAGCATCACCAGTCGGTATTGTCTTAATTTATTGATGTATTTATTTTGTTACTAACATTTATAGTAAAACATATTTGAAGGGTTTCTTTGTATTTTATTAAACTAAATGACTTCTTTTTTCTGTCAAGACGAGAATTTCAAAAAAGTTAAAAAATACTAAATATGAGTATGTATTTCTTTCCCTCGGAAATTACTCCAAAAAATAGGAAAATTCATTAAGCAGTTAAAAGCTTAGGTAAATCAAAATATAAATACACCATTAATTGAAAAGAAAACGTATAACCGTTCATATTCCAATCCCGTATGTCTTTACGGAATAAATTCTTGTTTATGTTTTCTGGCACAGCCGTGGCAATGTCCTGCTCCCGGACGTACGGACAGATGACCACGGAGCAAGGAAATATGAGTGGAGATGCCATAAGGAAGGTAGGTCAAGGGTCTTCTTTTAGGTCAAAAACGGGGCTAACGAGGCTTTCGAGTTCTTTGAGACATCTGAGAACGATTATAGGTACAACAAAATGGGGGATTCCAAGAAGGCCGGAGGCAGTAACGTTTGTCATCTCCCGAATACCCAAATTTTGATGCTCTACTTTCTTAGGAGTTCCGTTATGCCATCTCCGCTCATTATTTTCTCCATGATACGCGGAGAATGGCAGCCATATTGGATACTATTGGCACTAGATCCAGACGTTGCAAGGTTACCCGTAAATGTTAACCCTACAATGCATGATTTTTTTAAATGTTGTCAATAAAATATATGTGGTTTAATATAGTGTCTAGAGACAATAAAAAATAATAATAAAAATTAAACTGTATTAATTTTGAAGATATTTAATTTTTAAATTCGGTTCCATATGTGGTACAGTATGCATTAATGTTAATATTTGGCTCTTAATTAGGAACAATGAAAATAATCATATATTCAATTTCATAGTAACAATAGCTTTATTAATTGATGAAATTTATAAATATAATTGGTGTCTTTGTTCAAACACAACTGAACACTACACTTTTCGCATAAAATATACCTAAGTTTTTCAGTTGCATTGTGCATATACAGCTTTGTCTCTTTTCGCTCCATAGGAAGATGATCAAAGTCTAATCTGAGATCTCGAGGGGGAAGGATTGCTGCATTTCTTTTGTTCTTCTTCTCAATCATGTCTTGTATGGCAGAAGACGGTCTTCCTCTTTTTCTTTGTAATGATGGACCACTAATACAAAGACTTTAGCGATCAATTTCGATCACAGTTGGTTCATTTTTTTGTTCTTCCTTCCTCTTGTGCAGTCGCCAGCTATTTATGGTGGCAATGTCTAGAAAATGGTAAAACGCCGATACCATTTTTTGTGAGCATTTTTATTTTGTACTTCCCAAGAAAGGAGTCCAATAAATCCGATCCCCCATATGCTGATTATAGATTTTACTATTTTAGGAGAATCCCCTTCAATTTTTTATTTCATTTTTTGCAATATCGGCTATCCTTTTCAACGGGCTGTTGATCTACAAAGGACGAGGACAAAACAACAGGCTTATTATCATACCACATCACTATGCCAACTTCCGTGCCATCTACATCAGCTACCCATTCTTCTGAATCTCCTGTTCTCCTTCTGTTTTAGTACTCTTCAAGTCTTTCAGGGGTGTGGATTTACATCTTTGCCTAGTCGACCTTTGTTGACCGTTCCCAGTGCTTGGATACCTTCTCCTCTCTTCCTTCTTTTCTTTCTTTTATCAGCGGTATTATTATTTAAAATCCGATTTCTGGTAACTGGCATAGTGAATGAACCTCTACTTTGGCATGATGACGGACTTGGTTCTGAAATGCTGGCTTGAGGATTTGTTTCGGTGGAAGAGTTGTTTTCGGCGAAGAGATATAGTACTCTCTTAGTAAGTAAGTAGAAGATAATGGTGCATTCCTGGTAGGCTCAATATAATTTTCAGAGTATCTGTAGTACTATCTGTAGTCATTTGGTCCAAGTTTTCTCTGATTTTCGCCATGTCATCATCATTTTTCGCACTCAAAAGGTCTAGACCGTCTTCGCTTTCTGAGGTTTTATCTAAATAATTCTCAATCAACTCATTAGATAGTACCTTTTTCGTCATTATCTGTGATAAAATCCAACCAAAACAACATATTAGAAGTGAACCAACGCATGATGTTCCATATCTGGAACGTTTAAATAAGTAGGTATATCAGTTCATAAAACAGTAATAATTCAAAAAAATAACTAACCTTCGTTTAGTATACACTATTTCCAATGTAAACTTATTTTTTTCCTCTTAGAAATATTGTTAGAACTATTTTATTTAGATTTTTCAATTTACGTAAACCACGAATTCAAATCGATCGTTCAACTTCTGTACGAATCAATATGAATCGATAGTTTACGCCATCAAGTGCATATATTTGTCATTAGTAAACCGTTGCTAAGGGCTTAAAAAATATTCCTTCGGTCAATAAATGTCGCTATGTATCTTTAAATAATCAGGAAACTTGTTTATTTGTCTGTACCAGATATGGAACAGTATGCACTGTAGGGTTAAGTAAGGTCCGTTACGCGTTTGTATGTACTACTGTACAATTATTTTGTTTTATGTTGGTGTAGTAGGTAAATAAGCTCCTTAAATTTTTGACATGAGTGGTCGAAGTATTTTTTGCTATGATATTAATTTTCCTTTATTTATAAACATCATTTTGTTTAGCCTTTCCTCGGTCAGCTTAGTTTGACCAGACTGAGAAAACTGAGACTCAAACCACTATAACTCAAAACACGTATACCTCTATAACGTGGGAATATCTTCAAATAATATTCACATACAAAACACGAGCTCAAGATGTACAATACAACATAAGACGGTTCTCAATATCACAAGAATATATGCAGAGGAACGCTTAGAGTGAAGCTTCAACAATGCAGAACCCACTTCTGCAGACATAGATGAATATTTCTGAATGATATCCAGTGAACCCGGTGCTATCGATTTGGGAATATTGAGGGGCACACACCCCTGCCATCAATTTAATATCGGACGGTAAAAAGAAACCTACACTCCAATTTGTTGAGTGATTTGATATGGCTCTCGTTTTGCAATTTCAGTTATTAAATGCTCCGGTACAACGATTGTTTGTTTTCAAATATTCAGTCATAGATTCGTTTTGTAACGGGTTTGCAAGGTTTGCAATATAAATCCTAATAAAATACATTGTACAAAATATTTATATACAGATACCAAAAACATAGTTGAAGCAAAGTCAAAGATACGTCTTCTTCACAATCATTTTCGTTATTGTTTTGTCCGCAGTGTTTACTATAACTAGCCAGATTTTAAACTCATTAAGAAACAGGACCACTGCCACTGGAACCAACATCCTATATCCTAAACACACATAAAATTAAACAGAAACAAAATACATAAAACGTAATACATAGATCGGTCAGTACGTCACGCATGACCCCCGGGTTTATATCCCGTATTTCTTGGCGGGCTCCTTGAAACGGCCGGTCAATCAGATCGATTGGCTGCGCGAGTCGCTGCTACAATTTATAGCTATCAGGAGAACAAAGTTGCTAACAAACATAGCTGCCTGATGAATTTGTATGCCGGCTGCGAGTTAGCGGTCAGGTAGGACGTAAGGGATGAGCGGGTATAGTAAAGGGTAGAAAGAACTTATCAGATTGATGGCATATTGTTGCTGATCCCAAAGTCCTGTTAATAAATTCACTTGATGCAAATTAGCACTGGGTATTGAATCTATCTGTAATGCAATTTCAATATTTAATTTCTTCAGCATTAGCGCCAGTTGTCCAGACAAACCGATATCCGTTATTGGCCATCCACCCAAAGAAGGACCGCCAAGCATACTTAGCCTAAAAATCGACCCGTGCTCACAACATAATATTTCCTTGCATGGGAATCCTGCAAGTTTCTAACAAAAACACAGATACACAACTTTTGCTGCAAAACCACAAGGATTCGCATTCCGCTTGTCCTTTACACCGTACTCCTCAGACGTGAGCGGCCAATAAATGCAGCCACTCTGTTAAATGGAGCCGCCCAAGGGCACGCCGCCGCGGGCCAGTCGGAACTAATCAAACTTTTTTCATGTCCAACTTTAAAGACTTTTACAGCGAGACGTTACATTCCAACGTACTCCAACTATCCTCCTTGCTATTCCAATTTTGTAGCACAATTTGCAAATGGACTTCACTCGGAGCGAATTTAATTAAATTGCAGTTTTATGCTCGTGTTAACGAGAAGTTAAAAATATTATGTTATTTGCTCTAAGTTTTTATTGACTGTTGTAAAGTTGCACTCAAACGGAGTGAGGATAGGTACCAACTTTAATTCGATATTTGCATCTACTGTATCTCCTCGCAGTTTTATGTATTAGTTTTGCCAATATTTATTTTATCAAAGCTTTACTTCATTATTTATTCTAAAACTGCATTAATGTTCACGTTAAACCGTGTAGCTAAGTATATGCCACAAATATAGAACACGTTTTACCTGTTTCAAAACCTAATTACCCATGAATATAGCCTGCACATTGCAATCAGCAAATAAAGCGCTGTATTTTGAAAACCGCGCTGTTTTTCCCCTGCTGCTGATTTGTGTGTATTCAGCGAACTACGCTCGATTGAACCGCCATAGTTTGTGTTCAATCGCAACATGTTTTTCCATTTCGTAATACAAACATTATGTTTAAGACCTCATTTCCCTGTGTCGTCTGGCAAAGATGGAATACTCGATTCCAGACGCTATTTGTTTGTACCAAGTAATATGAGTGATGTTTTATTACCTGGCCTTATTACTTTACTCGGCATATATACGGCCTAGTTTATGTAATATTCTGTGTTTTCATTTATAAGATAGATGTTCAACATTTTGATAAGGATCATAAAAGCTGTCGTTACGACTTTTAACGTCTTCATGAGAAGTCACTTCCCAGGTAGTACCTAACAGGACACGTTAAATTAAAAAATGTAATGTAGGTGCAAAATACGTCGTTCTCGGAATCGTTAAGAGTCTGTTTACAACCGATATACAACGTTAACTTTAACGCCGCCATGGTGTTCAGTTTAATTAAAAAACTCCACTGCCATGGCTCGTTCTCATTTTCCTGCGCGCCAACAAAATCACATTTCCAAAATAATATAATTTAACTGCAACGATGCATAAAAAAGGTTTAAATAAAAACGAGGTCGGATATAAAAGTGTGAACAAAAATTACTTTGAGAGAATGCGCCCTAAAAATATTATTTTAGCGAGAAAACATCGCCGTCTGCATGCCGCAATCACAATAAAAGCTTTTGCTTAAAAGGTAACGATTTTTTAATAGGTTTAGCTTAACGCGAATGAACTTTAATCTTACTTTTATAACGCGAGAAAGCATTTTAAATATAATAAAACAAATCGCGCCTAATGTTTTGCGTAAATTGTACGAGAGCAATATTTTCTTTAAAGCTTTCAGTCGTTCTTTTGTTTCATCAAGCTTTATCTTTTTTTATATTGGGAATCATTTTAAAATCGTCACAGTATCGTCATCGTACAGTCGTCGTAATATGGTCGAATAACCTTCCTAGGCAAATAAGATAAATTACACTGAAATATTGAAGCCGAAAATCGATCACAGTGGCGTGCACTTGGAGAGGCCTATGTCCAGCAGTGGACTGCGATAGGCTGATGATGATGATGATTGTTTATAGGTCTTATCGTTCCTGAGATTACCATGTTTAAATAAACAAACTTCAAATTTATATTATTTAAATACATTTTTAAGCCATGCACGTGAAACAATACCTGCAAAGCAACACTCAATTTATCTGAATTACAGAAAGAACTACAAGTTTTTCCAAGCTACAATTTATTTAGTTTTACCAAGTCGCAAGTTGGCTTGAACCACGATACCTAGGTTACCTATTACGTTTAGAATAAACTGCAAACGTGACCTGAATTTAAACCGTCTAATTCTATAAAGAAAATCCTTCATTTTGTACATTTTACACGATTCTTCGAACTATTTATTTATTTATCTTGTTATGTGTTGCTTTCGGATGTCTTCATAAGTTTTATTTATGAGACTTATACCTGAAATATTTTGCTAGTATGTTTTCGTTGCTTTAAAACTGCATATGTGTGGGTAAAATGCTCACCGTTGGCTATCTAGTACTTTAAAATGTGTTTACGGCCGTTGATGAGTAAGTAAACAGCTTATAACTTTAAAACGGGTTGCTGATTTTATGAAACATACTAAGAACACTCGGGATCAATTATCATTAACATAAAAAAACTTAACGAAAATCAATTCATCTGTTTGTGATCTACGATAGACAGACACCCCTCTTTTTGCGTCTAGTGTTAATAAAGTTCGTCTCACCAGACAGATTTTTATAACAACATCTTCAAAATACAATGTTAACATTTACGTGTTTCTGACTGCTAGGCGACAAAATAGAGGCCCATAAACCATAGGCCGTGTGTATCGGCGTGTGCTCGAGAGAAAATAACCAGATAAAATATGACGCTGGCCTCAACTAAAGATCATGACGGACGATTGAGCAGCCGCTTTCAAACCAGGGAAGGACTTCAGACTGCTAAAAAGTATGAATAAAAAAATCCTGAGTACGACTCTCTCCTTAGCCTTTTCCAAAAATAAGCTAAATATCTAGGACAATATTTGCTTGACACAGTGATGAATCAGACAATCTATACTTGAAATAAGTGCAAATAAACTACTAAAGCTATTTAAATTACATTTGGTAGACAGATAGGTAGTCTATAGCCTAGAAGGGGGTATGAACTATTTTTTACATGAGAAATCTTTCTTCGTAGTCGTGGGTGAAAACGCGGGGAACAGCTAGTACGTACATTAAGTTGTGGCTCAAAGCTTAAGCCCAAGTGGTAACTGATACCGTAAATGGAAGTACTCGAGAGAGAACAAACTTTGTTTGTATAAGCTGACGTGGAATGGCCTCGGGGGATCGCGAATGATATCTCACAATACACTATACGACCGTTACGTCATAATTAATGGCAGAACTCTAATACTATATCACACTAATCTTATGTACCAGCTTTTACTAGTGGTTTCACTCACGTAATGTAGGAACTACTAAACAAACCCTGATAAAAGCCTATAGCCTTCCTTATTAAACGATTATTCCTTATTAACCTAAACCTAAAGGAACTTTTCAAATCAGCTCAAATGTTTCTGAGATAAGTCAAGTGTAGATCTTGAGAGGAATTTTGTATGTTTTTTCCTCAATCACTCTTTGAATGCTGAACAAAATGACGCGAAATGTACGTTTAGTTTGCGGTCCAATAAATAACACATTGGAATACTTTTCATCCAGATGCAATAAGTTCCCTGGAGACGCGGGTGAAACCGCGTGTGCAAGCTCGTATATCTTTATAGGTAGTAGGTAACTCAAGAGGTTTGTTTATGTATTCGGTTATAGGTACTTCTGATGCACTTCAGTATTATTATTTTCCTCCTTATTTTAAGTTACCTACTTCAGAGAGGTTTATCCGATCGATGACATTCGAATAATGTCAAGTAAACATGGTAAGACGTTAAATATAATGTGAAAAGTTATCTTGCACTTTTGTGACAAGTAGGTAGGACAAGTAGGATACATATAATATTAAAGCGTTAAACTATCTTTCACAAGAGTGGCCAAATTGTCAACACATTTTATAATGCTCAAGAAAGGCTTCGGGAAAATGCACCAAGATCTGACTCAAAAACACCATAATATACACGGCCTATGTTGGCTGTGTCGTAGCTGCATTTGCCTCTTCTCATATAAAGTGTATATGTATTAACGAGGGAATGTTTCGAGGGAATTACGAACGTGCCATACAGATAAAATAAGCCTAGCTCCGTCTCCAGCCTGTCCAGGGTACCTATCCATACACCAAAATCTCAATCGTTTCAGCCATTTCAACGAGACCCTTTCCATCCAAAAACAGGCTCCCTTTTCCACAATGAAAACAACAACACTTTTACACTACTAACTTTTTCAGATATGCTAAACACCCAAATCCGCGCCTGTACAACTGGACTTGACATCTCCTGGAAAAAATGTCCCCCGTCCCCTCTTGCACCCTTCCCCTGTCCCCCGAACTTTGTCCCCGCCACCTACGTGCGTAGACTCAACTGTGACGTCACTCACATAATGATCAACAACGTGTTTTGGGTACCAAAGGGGTGTACCTAAAAAGTTTGCTGTGTAGACAATAGGCTGCGACTTGTGTGTAGCGTAGTATGTGGGTATGTCTGTGTTACGTCGTTTGTGTTGAAGATAACAACGTTCATCGTTATTTTTAGCTTTCCCAATGTTTACTTTATGTATTTTCGTACAATTCACAATAATAAATACAAAAATACTCTAAAATAACGTCAGCTTCAAAATATTGACACAAACAAAAAAAAACAAGAAACGCCTGCAATAAAATAGCAAGCAATATGTTTGGAAGCGTCCACTGTCAGCTCACAGCGCCAGGCACTCCGATATGAACAAAAATAGATAGCCCCGGGCCACACATCATTACGAATGTAAAAATAGTTTCCAAAAATCAAACGCTGCATACAAAAAGGCTACCTGCGATAAATCATAACTATCTCTACAATTTATTTTAAAACTTAATACGTAGTCAACGTAGTGTGCGTAAACTAAATTTATACCCGAAGGTGAAAACGAACCGAATATAAAAATAAAACAGCAGGTAGGTATTGGAAAAACCTCGTACTTACCAATGGCTTTCAAAGTACCCAGGTAAGTACTTTTGTAGTAAGTGACTAAGTATCTTTTGTTTTTGTTTGGTGGGGAATCATCAAATGACCCCTACCGCTGTGGGTGCATCGTGAGGGAGTGTTAGATTCTTAGGTACTGACTAAATCCCATCATGTTCCTTCTTAAAACCTTTGTATACTCGAGCCAAGGTAACCTTTTCGAACAATCCCGCAGTGCTGGCTATCTTTTACATGTTTCTTTCATATATACTTGTAAATCACCGGAGACGCGATAGGTATAATAAAATATATTAATATTTACATAACTAGGTATTTAATTGTATGAGTAATTTTTAAGTTTTACCTATTAATCGGTATTTAGGAGTTAAAATTAGAGGAAAATATCATTCTAATAAAAGTTCGTGGAAACTGTGAAGAGTCATCCTTGTAGGGGGGGATAGGTTTTTGAGTCATTTTGGTGATGAATCGGGATGTCTAACAGCTGATGTGAGCAATGATGATGAAATTGACAGTCATTAAAGTAAATTAAATAAAATGCTGTTGCCACGCGCTGTGTCGCATAGGAATATAATCAGAAGTTATGACTAACCTCATTATTTGTCACCATGACTAAAACATCGAGCACTCATTTGCCTAACAACGTAGCGACTATTAAGTACCTAATCTGTGCTAAAACTTACCAAAAATTATAATACTTACCTATACACTTTACTTTAAAGGCTTCTAAGTTCTAACGTAAAGATCGGAATCAAATAACAAATTATCTAATAAGACCATCCACCGCTAAAACGTTCAGAATTTATGTTCTCTTTTTATAATATTTGAAATACTAATTTTGACAACTGTAAAGTACAGTTTTATCCAAGTTTATAAATGTTATTCTAGAATCTAGATATTGCGATAAAGAAACACACACATGACTTAAGCCCTCTAGCAAAAATAATTTATTAAGTATTGGCTAACAAGAGCTTTAATTAGCTCCTACTTAATTTGTAATGATAACTCTTAGTTTTTGCTGACCGACTTTAATATTAATGAAAATCAGGCTTTAGTTTTTGCCGACCTCTAAAATACATTAACGCCCATAAATTATCGATATAGTGGTATTAATTACACGTTGAAATCATCTTATCGACATTACCACGGCTAGCCTGGCGTAGAAACACAGCCATATTCAATTTATCAAGAGAGCTCTAATTACTTATGTTTTAACATCAATTAAGACCTGTCAATAGCTTGCAAACCATCTCCAGTTTGCGAAATTAGTTCAGTTTAATATTCTGGAATATATTATAATTAAAAAGTATATGAAAAAATACTTTTTACTTTCGCAAGAATACGCGTATGTTTTGCTTTTTAGATATCGCACTTTTAATTTAATTCAGACATAATGAAAAAGAAGTTCTTAATACGTATTTACTATATTGAAAAAGCTAAATGAATACTTGGTGCGTGTTCACACGAGAACTACTGGATTGTTTTCTAAGCTTGGCTTCCAATTTAACCTACTTTTATTGTTTTAGAACCTAGTCACTGGTTCAAGCTTGTCATTTATAAATGACTTCTGCATCTTGGTTGTTTGCGTTGTATTGCAACCGTTAGAAAAAAAATCTCTAGTCATTCATAATTTCTTCGCATAGCCAAGCATTAACTGCCAGTCATCTCGCCCTGCCAATTTGTTTACACGAAGTCCTACACATCACAGGCTTCAAAACAATTCCTTTAATTTCGTTAAAAATTTTCTCAGTGAATGATGGTCTTTCGGTGAATTAAGACGTCGATACAATACGTCCGCAGCATTCATCTCCTCTGGCGTTCAATCTCAGAGAATAGCACAATGAATGGTATTATCATCGTTGTTACATCAAAGGAAGCAGTGGCTTTTGTCGCGGGACCTTCTCAAATTACTGACCTAAATGAATTAATCACAGACTTTTGCTTCATAACATTTGTGGTGCAACGCTGTTCAAAGATTGTTAGCTGTAAAACGCTTTTGAAAAAGTTGAACACAGTAACTTTATGAAACTGCTTAATTAAATATGAATACTTTTGAAATAACAAGAAACTCATAAATCCTTATTGAACTTTCACGGACTCCCATCATTGCTAAATAGTTTTGCTGTCAGTCTAGATAAGAAACGTAAACTAGAGAAATGTCAAAATGTAGGCGCTCTTTAGATAGGTTCTGGATAACCTTTCGGGAGAAAGCATTAAATTATTCTATAATATCAAACCTACACGTTATTTGAATATAAAATTATATAAAATGCCACATGGCAGCGTCTCGCAAACAAATCTTGTTAAAAGTTATCTAAACTTATAAAATAAATTAGAACAAACAAGTAACTAATGTAATAGAAACAGCTTAGTCGCTACGTCTTAGGATTTCGTAACTAAATTCACTTAGCCGTTGTATTTACGCTTTGTATTAATGTTAGGTACTCTGAAACTTAAACATTTACACTTGATATTACTAACTCGATTTAAATACGGGCTCGATCCCTGAATCGTTAGTGCCAAGATATATCTTATGATAGCCCCGGGGGACGTCCGTGAGTCCATTACTATTAAAAGAGGGTTATCCATCATCCCTCGTACACCATGGCCCCGGGCGAATGTTCACTCGATACAAAATCGACTAACATCGGTCAAACGCGATTCGGTTAGACGCATTTCCCTATTCGTATCAATCATTTTTGCCGACTGGACTTTCAACGCGTTGAGGAAAATGTTTGAGGAAATATTGAAACCTGTCTAAAGAATTTGGATGATCATATTGCTCACTTTTTGCCTAGATATTACACAATAGATGTGTTCGTTTCAAGAGCAAGAACGTGGACCGTCATCATACAAATAAAAAATAATTGTAAATACTCGAATGATTGTTACATATATTACTTCACCTTTTTGCTCCTTCATAGTACATTGTACTTTCTATTGACAAGTAAGATATAACGGGCGGATATCCTGCACTCATCAATTGAAGCCGCACCTAGAGTCCGGAATATTCCTGGGAATATTTTAGTAGGGAAACCCAATAACAATTTTCCATTCCGACCTTCAATCCCTCCCCAGCACGCGCACTTGCAAAAACATGAAAATCAAGAATAATTAACGCAACATAAACAGTGTGTAGTCAAACAAACACCAAGTCGACGTAACAAAATAAAATTCACAAGATTATATGTAACAGATACAGTGTGTTTCTTTGACTTTCAGAGCAGCGAGCAACTCGCGATGGATGAACTCTCTTTTATTTAACTTAGCCCTACTTCTGAAGCAAACAACATTGTTAAAACAAAGGCTTTGTAGCGCACCATTGTTTGTTCCAAACGTTCGTACATGTGGGGTGTAATATAACCGCTGGCAACACTCGAGATTTGGGGAAACACGAAATATTGTCGCAAATCCATTGATTTATTTATTTTAAATCTCCGTTTGAGAAAATCTCGTTATGGTTTGCACGTGTCGCCGTGAGCTAAGACAAAAGGGGAAGCTGCAGATATTTGATAGTCTGTGTTTGCGGAGAGGGCGCCGCGACGCCTTCAATCCTATTTCAGCGGCGTGTCGGTGGTCGCGCAGATTGTGTTGCCGACTGTGCGCTCCCGTGTTGTGGGGAGACGTGTGATTGTTTGGGGATCAGATGTACATTCGATAACACTCGAGTTTATCACCTACACAAACCATTTATTATGTTAAGCCATTTGTCATTTGGGTAAACGGATTAATTAGAAACTGTAAAATTGGTTTTAAATTAAATTAGTTTGAGGAAATACTCAAAAAATAAACAGAAAAAAGCAAGCGCGATGCGAGCATGAATTTTGATGGTAGGTTTGATGGGTCTAAAAGTAATCATCGAAAGAAAGAGGCCAAAATTACAAGAAGGGTCTAGCAAAACGAGCACCTTTTTAAGAAATGACTCAAGAAGTAAACACAGAAAAAATTTGAGACCGCCCAAGACGACCATAATAGTTTATTAAATGTATGTGCATATCTGCGTAAAGTCTTACCAAGAATATTGATCTCTAGAAGAGTGCATACTCAAGTGAATTTAAAAAGAAAATTAAATTATCAGAAGGTTTTACGTTTCCGTGTGACGTCGCTGCTGTAAACATTTTTATTCGTACGATTATGAGTCGTCTCGATAAAACTGTACTTTAGAAGCGCTTGCGAACGTGAAAACAGTACTTCGGTTTTTACACAACATTGTTTGTTACGTAGTTACACATGTTTACGATTTCCGAGATGAAAAACGGTAGTCTGTAAAGAATGAAGAGGGGAACAACCCCGGTGATGTGTGTGTGACATTGACAAACGGCCTAGGCCTCGGCTCGTTAAAATCGTAACCATTTTTAACACGCATTCGCGTCACACAGGCACAGTTATGCGCCCAAAATTGGATTGGCTCCATCAAACAGCTTAACGGAGTTTCAACAAAAAGGCCCGTCACTGAATATCAGCTGGATGAAGTTAGCGAAGTTTCGGTGTACGCAGCCAAATGTTGTTTGAAACGTTTCCGACAGAACGCCGGGGATATCTACATAGTATGTACCTATGTACCTACTTAACAATACAATCGCATCACACAATGGCATCTATTACGCTAAATATAGTGAGGAACGTGCAGGACGTGTGTGGCGGCGCCGGCGCTTCAGTAGCGCCCGCCAAGGAACGCTATTTAATAATTTCCCTGTGAATCATATATCTAAGTAAGTTTATGATACATAAAAAAAACCATACGACCTTAACAGTGTTTTGCTACATTATATGACACAAATAAGGGGCTCGTCTCAATCAGTCGCATCACCCAGTTACGACATAAACAATGACGCAGGTTAATTTCGTTTGCAAAACAACAACAATCTATTGCAAACAGATTGCGTTTTCCATGTACCTACAATGACTCAACGATAAATATATTTTGTGAAATCCCAAATGATGTTTTTAATCCTGAACGAACGCGCGAGCATACTACGCAGATTGCATTCTTGACTTCTTACGTTAGAAATCCATGGTTTTCTCCATGATTACTTGGAAAGTCTTTAATTGATAGGGTGATTTTAGGGAACGTCTGTCGCAAAAAATATGTATGGAAAAGGATCGGTTTTCTTAGAAAATATGCTTAGTATGACGTACGTCGTACCTAAGTTTTAATGACCCATAGCGTAACGACGACGCACCCCATCTGTTTTTTAACCTAATTGAGGCCTTTTAACCTTTTAACAAGAACAATTGGTCAATTGATATACATTAGTGATGGATGTAATCAAAAGCCAGAATGTCTGACAACCAGTCTTAACAAGAGTAGGGGAAAGTGGTTACCCTTCGTACGCTTTTTAGATTTTATTTTTTTAATTTATGATTAATAATCGAATTTATCTAGTTTATAGACCTAAGTATAACAAATATATTGTAGTTTGTTACCAAAAAGTCCGACACTATTATGTCAAAAGGTTATAGAGTTATAGTCATTTTTCTACGATAAGATATTTGTACGAACTTGCCCCATGTACGGGGTACGTTCGTACAGTAGGTGGGGTACTTTCATACGCATGGGGTAGATTCATACAGGGTAATTAAAAAGCCTATTAAAGTCGTTAAATTTTTATTAATTATTATAAAAAATATGTATTTCTCAAATAACGAACTTAATAATATTTGACTTGACTCATAGTCGATAAATCTTTCTTTAGAAAAATAACAAAACATTAAATCATTCATCCTTAGTTTACTTATTGATAATTCGTAGGCAAGTTTGCGAATTTGTACTGTTGTTAGCCCATAATGCATTTTGCAGCAATTAATAATGTAGTCATTTAAGCGTGTCTCTTCTTCCAAGTAGAAGACTTGTAGACTCGTGAACTTAGAATGCAATGTTCGTGAGGGTCCATCGCTGTTAGAGCCTTCTTTGAATTTCTTGACTCTGCTTTCCAACGTCGAGGTCTTGATGTTATACTAGCTTCCGCCAGCGGCTTCGCCCGCGTGGTGTGTTGATAAAAAGTAGCCTATGTGTTAATTCAGGGTATCACCTATCTACATACCAAATTTCAATCAAATCGGTCCAGCCATTTTTGCGTGATTGAATAACAAACATACATCCACACATTCTCACAAACTTTCACATATAAACATATATTTCATTTTGTTAGAAGAACAATACTTTATAAAAGGAAAGACATGTAATTGTGCTTTTTGCCTGGTATTTTAAAATTTTACTATATTTTATTTCATAAAAATGTAATTATGATATTGTGGTGGTTAATAAAATCTGAAGGAGAGCGTTCATATGCGTACGAATGTGCCCCCTGTTTGGCTGTACGAAAGCACCCCCACACCTTGCACAAAATTAAAGTACAACTTTATACAAATTCTTATTTAGTTTGAGAAATATAACAATTAAAGCTCAAAATAAACAATATTAACATTAATTAATCATCACCATATTGTCAAAAACATAACAATTCTACTAACAATTGCGAATTACACCTAAGGAAAAAATTCACTCACAGCGCGCGAAAACACATTACGTCTTATCAGCCGATACACCGTGGTGCGACTGCCGCGCCACTCCGCTAACAATATGGTGGCCGGTATGTCTATGCACACAAGCAAAGGCGTGTTTGTGTGCCGTTTAGTTTTTCTGCTATGCTTACTGCACGAATGTGCCCCACGTACGAATGGTGACCACTTTCCCCTATTAGGTTGCCCGAGTAACTGGGTTGAGCAGAGAAGATAGGCAATCGCGCCATGTAAAACACTGGTACTCAGCTGCATACAGCACTGATGTTGAAAATTATTTTACCAATATCAAAACCATCAGTAACACAAGTGAGGTATTTTGCGGCATGCCTGACATTTCCGGACACATAATTATTGCACATTTCTCAACCGGCAATTTTTGGGGTCACTTGCTCTCTCAATGTTACTGGTGTTACTTGGAAGAACTCAAGGATAAATTCCAACGTTTTTGTAACACTAAGGGAATTTTGTTATTGCACCCTTTAACTATATCATCATCATCATCATCATCATCTCAGCCATAGGACGTCACGAGAACATAGGCCTCCCCCTTAGATATCCACAAATACCTGTTGGAGGCGACCTGCATCCAGCGTCTTCCGGCGACCTTTATAAGGTAGTCTGTCCACCTTGTTGGTGGACGTCCTACGCTGCACTTGCTAGTCCGTGGTCTCCACTCCGGCACTTTTCGACCCTACTTTAACTCTATAACCCCCTTTAACTGTAACGATAACCGAACCATTATCAGTTGTCGAATTGCCGATTTGAGCAGTGGGCGGCAAGTGCACGGCTGGTTATGGTTTAGTCATAGTTATAGTTGAACTCACTCTTAATGTCTGCAACGATATTTGATATATACTATAAGGTTTATCCATACGGCTAGAAACACCAATCAGGATAGGTACCTACTATGCCTGGCTGGTGTGGCTAGTCGCATTGCGTGTGGGAATTTACTGCAATTTGTCATTCGCCAAATTCTTTATGTGTTTTCGTTTGCCTGTTACATAATTTACCGCAAACTATGTATTTGGGATTCCCAACTATTTTCCAAAGTTACCTATGTAGTAAATTCATAAATAGGTTTCTACTCAAAGACACACTAAACAGTCGGCCGACAGTCGACGCGATGGTTGGCAAAAATGTGTTTTTAGAAAATGTCGATTCCAGTTAAAGTTTTCAGATAGTTTGAAGCCGGCCATAAAACCTACCTGATTTTTGCACATGCATATATAATATGCTTACCACCATTCATCTTCATACTGATTTTCGAGCCCAAACAAACTATCGACAGACTAGAAGTTTGCAGTGTGGGTACTCTTAGTATTCAGTCCTACTAGCACCATTGATTTGATGCTAATGTTGTCAATTGACGTCACAACTCGTGGTTTGTTTACAACTAGCACATCCAAGAATCAAACGCAATATCCTGACGTCCACATCACACAATGCAGTGCACGGAACAAGGGAACTTACCGATAACTTATCGAAAAATACTCTATTATCCTCCACTGAGTCATAGGAAACAATAGATAGTTTGATACTGTTTGTTTTGTTGACAATTTTAGTTCCTGGTCCTAAGAAATTTGAAATGGGCTGTCGAAATTGATCAGAGGACGTGTATCATGACTCATGACTCATTGTAGTGATGAAATGTTTTGCACTATAACCTACTTGTTATTGAAGCAACGGATAGTATCTATTACGTGAATGATCGAATACGTTAGGAAAGGCCTACATAATAAAAACCCGATAACCACGCTGGGCTTTTCAATGTTTCACGTGCTCACATTATGACAAACTCTTGATATTCCTAATACGATGTTACTAAGAATCCCGTTTCCAGAAACTGAAATGTTAATAAACATTAATGTCGTCAATAAGTCAATTTTAATGTTAGCAACTTCGTAGTTAATGCATTTTTGATTTTCGCTGGAAGAGAATTTCTAAAAACCTAATAAAACCCAAAGATCGCTCAAAACACAGAAAAGGCAATAACTATATTAAGATTTAATTTAGTCCAATTTAAGTGCAATGTGGGGCCAATACTACCCATGCATACAAAACATTCTTCCTCACGAAAAATAAAACAAACTTGACTTGGAAAATACAATAACCCTGATAGCTAACCGTCTTATTAAGTGACCAGTCATTTCCTGTAGACATTCTTGCAGTCGCGCAGGTTCAATGCTCGACTGTAAAACTTTATCCTGTTCGGGACTGGCTTAGTCTAAATATAGCATGCACATAATGGCAGGAACACAGAGTCTTTATAGAACCCAGAAGCCAAGGCACACACAAGGCGCAAAATGTCTTCACAAGTGATATTCTTTCTAGCTATGTCATCTACACGATCCATCCATCGTATCTTTGTGGAACATAATTTAGTTATTTTATCGGTATTACAAAGTTCACGTATTTCCATTACCAAAGTCCACATTCCTCGTTTTTCCCATCTTCGATATCCCATACAAGTAGGTAATGGATGTAAATTAATTTCTAACTAAATATTTAACGGACAAACCGCAATTACAGGGAAATCCGGATTCCCACATTATTAATAGTGATAAAAATGTAGTATATTATTAATTCAACCGAACGGAAATACCTAAATTAACAAGGTTCTGCCGCCGGCGGCGCTCGAATTTGTCCAGTTCCGAAATCATAATTTCTCCATCGATGCAGATTTACATAACAGGACTAAGGGTGACATGGTTGATTGCCTCTGAGTACAGAGATAGAATTTGACTAATGATATGGGTATTTTTAATTGCTCACCAGCTCCAAAGGTTGCACGACACACAAACAAACGCTTAAAATTATTAATAAACATTCATAGAAATTAGACGGAGGAACGCTGGGAAACCCATGACGATTTAAATTTGTGCCAAAAATACCAGCTCTAATGACATTCTCCCATTCGAGTTCATTTCTAAGAATATCTGACTACTTATTTATATAGTGGGAATTCCATGCAGTTTTTTAAAAGCACTTTTATTGTAAAACCGTTGTTTCCCGGCCGTTATGGCAGCTTTACTATTGTTTAACGCATACATTGTTAGGACATAAATGCAAGCTTTTGTACTTCCGTAGTTTTGTAAGTTTTCTAAATTACGAAATAGTTGTGAAATAATAGCAGTAGACTTTAAACATAATTAGTGTTTAAAATCGTGTTGCAACAGCTTATCGTAAGAAAGATCATTAGACATATTCGGTGTTTGTGAACAATTTTCATAATTATATTTATGTATCTATGTACTTATCTTTAGACAACTCATCTTATACTTGCTCAATTTCGAAATTATTATGCAAGATTATATTCTTGCAAATTGACGCAAGAAAGTCAAAAGTCCAACTTAATAAAAAGAGATTTTTTTATATACAACACGATATGTGTCGTCTGTCTTTCATAAGTCATTGTCTAAACCATTGTGCATGCATGTGCTGATTCACATTAAATCCTACGATGGTCATCTACTATAACTACGACTTTATATGTACAAGTGCTTACGAGATGGTAATTGGGCGGCAGCATCTATTACGTCGACTGTGATAGCCCACACACTAATAATGTATTATTGTAAATGCAATTAAATTGCAATATAAAATACTAGACAATGCTGCAGTCCCATTTGTGTTAGATCGGGTAAGGTGCTACTGCGTAAGTTGTACTTCTCCGAATAACATCTTTCACGAATTATAGGATCTATTTGCAATGGTAGAACAGTTTACCCATTCCTTACACCAAAAGTTCCACTCGTAGGCAAAAAAATACTGAAGATTTTAACAGCACATCGATTTATACTGTTATCGTTCAAAAGGAGCCAATCCAACTTTTTCTCGTTAATAAAACATTTCTATTGGGCGAAGACGTTTGACAAATGCCGGATACCATTGGGTGGGTCCATTTATCAAGGCTGCTTGCTAGTCAGCCGGCAGCTAAGTAAAGGAGCTGGTTCATCATAATTCCTCGTACAGTGGCTCGCTACTTTGGCATCTCGCCAGCCAGAGATGACGCTGCGACTCAGCACTTCTGTAATCCTGCTAGCTGATCCCGAGTTTTTCGCGGACAATGAAAATAACTGGAAGTAAACTTGTTTCATCGTCTTAGTTGAAAGTTTATTGTTGTCTCGGTTTGAGGTTTCCATTTCAAATGATGTTATGTCTAGATGTGAATCATGTTTAGAATATCCCTCATTCCGTAGAAACAACTTCCTATTCCGCATACATACATCTCAATATTTTTATAGTATCTAAATAATATCGGTACAACTTTTATATAGGTACCCGGTGGGTTAGCCCCACGGCAAGCCATTGACTTGTTTGAATTTTGGGTGTAACATGTAATGTAATGTTGACCGAACCGGGATAAACGAATAATTTTATCCCCCAATTTAAAATTAGTCTCCATACCAATTAGGTTTTTGTGCGATAATGCTACATCATTATTTTGGCACTCCAATCGCAACGAATTTCTATATATGTATAATGCTCTCGCCATTATCTTGTGGTTAGCCGTAATCTATAAACTAGGTACCTACTTGGGTACTAAAATACAGCATACATACAGCAGTGAATTAATTGAGGAAAACAAAATTGCACCGAGTATTTTACGAAGAGAAACTCTACGTAGGTACCTACTGAAGTCATCTTTCAGAGCATGTGTAGCTTAAGATAACTTTAGGTCTATTACGGCTACGTAAAAGATACTTCCCAAGGTGACAGACATCGAGACCATACCTATATTCATCCTACATATATACGACACACGGGGAAAAGCTAACCATTTAACTTGACTTTAAGTTGATGAGTCTATATCAAAGCCCTGCCATGACAATCAAACAGAGTACCTAACTTCATATATTAAATTAAATAACAACAATTCTCCAACTAGACATGAACTAACATGGCTGCCGTGAGCTCAGTCAGCTAACACACATAAAAACTGGCAAACAGGATAGTTAGCACACTCTGTGTTGACCGTTCATACATCAGGATTGAAGCTTCAACACAACAAATGTTCTGTCCTCGTCGACAATTAACGAACATAAATATGCTAAAGCCTTCGTAACTCCATCTGCATTGTATTTTATCGCTAGTCTGATGGACATGTCATTATTCTTTTTTAAACTGAGCTTTATTTTTGTTGTATTTTTTTTTGCAGATCGCATTATTTCTGTAATAGAATAGAACCACAAGCTATTTTCATGGGGTCTCCTGAAAATGGATTATTTAGCGTTCTCTAGGGCCCCACTTTTGTCTTCGCACGTGTGGTTCAGATATTTCTAGTTAACAAATCATAATATTAAGATGTATTACCTCAGTATTCTTTTAATCCTGCTATTTCGTAGTATGACTAATTTAAAATTGAATAGGTGACGCATTGACGATCACAATTATACTAACAAGCAATTGTTTTTTTTAGGCACAGTTATAAGAGCAGCAGATAAAAGGGTCAAGTATTTTTTCTGATGAATCTGAACTTACACATTGCGACCTCATTTCAAGCAACTGACAGGACAGCACATAAGGATAGTGAGCAGCCTCGCACGGGTTAAACCCTCACCCCACCTGACCCGGTGAAAGTTACAAAGAAATCGCTCCATTGTCTTCTAATGACTACGTGACTATGTCTTGATGAGGATATGATTAATTGGACAATCCTACACTATAGGCAATCTAGTTCATGAATAAAAACATGTGTTTCATGATAAAATTGGGTAACCAAACCAACGTAGGGACTTCCCTGAAACATATTCCTGCAAACAATATACAGTAATAATGTGAGCTTCATAAGTTTCATTAACTGGTAATATTTATCTACAAACGGATCATAGCTTATTACAGGTACTTCAATAGTTCAATACCACTTGGATGTAGTGTCTATTGAAGTGAGTAATAAGTACCTACTTAAAACCACAAATAATTAAAATAAAATGTGGTTTGCTTATAAATGAAAAAAAAACTGCTTATTAGATAGGTATACCTCAACCTGAGGATTTGCAGGCTGCGGACTGTTTTAAACAAGTGAGAAATAAATATTTTTTACTAAAGACTAGTTACGCTAAATAGAGCTGATTGATATCAAGACCCCAACAAAACGTACTATGTAGGTAATTTCCCCAAATACTGACTTTCACTCCCTGTATTTTAATAGCGGATGTTCATTTTATCTACATATCAATCAACCATATCATACTTAGGTAAAACACATCATAAGTGACACAGCACATACCTACAGGAAAATGATATATGGGTTTGAAAAAAATTGCAATCCTGACTGGTTCATCCGAAGCCATGAGTCAAGCACCTCTCATCAGAACTGGTCGAAGGCTACTACGCCTTACTATCAGTTTACAAACAATGCTTGAGGAAAACATGGAAATTATATTAACACTTACTTACAAAATGGGTTTTAGACGTCTTGAGTAACCATCGTTTTGTTTACACCGTTGTGGTCAGACACGTGGTGAATGATAATTGCTAAGAAATACGGGTTGTTTTTAGAGTGTTCTGGAATTCAAAGGGTCACTTATTTGTGGAAAACTAGAGAGAACGTAGAGTACTTTTGATGATTTACTAAACAGAAAATATTATGGCACTATGTTTGATTAAATACGTCATGGTAAAAGTTTTGAATACAATTGCGCTGGTAATCGGATCTTTATATTATTATGCTCTCTATGTAATATTTAGTATGTTCGGGTGGTGCGAAACGGTAGCGGCCGAGTGAGCCGGAGTTTGCCTATTATTACCTACATTATATAATTAGTTTGGTAAGGCATGGATAACCTTTAACTTTGTAATTATAAAAAGATATAAGAAATGACAATTTATTTCAGAAAAATTACAACAATAAGGAAAAAAAATATTAGGTACATATTCAGCTGAATCAAAATACCCGATGATAAAAACATCATGCTATGGGCGACCCTAAAAGATAAATACCACGTCATAGACAAAAGTAAAAGAGCAATCATTCATAATTGTTTGTTTGTAACAAGATCAACATTATGAATGTAATTATTACAGCTATCAAATCTATCAAATAATCAAATCAACATCCAGAACTGCTACTGGTGAACGTAGTGCCTTTGAAACTCCAAACATCCTGGTCTTGTACTGCGTATTATCCCTAACAGACAACCACTACTTCCCCAACAAACACATTTTAAATTCGGGACTATTACTTCCTCATAGAAAACCCATCTACCTTATATAGAATCCGCAGTTATAAAGAGAACCGTTATGATGACCACTGAACCACAAGGGAAGTACCGAAACCAAATACGAGTGAAAATACTTCAAAAGAACCCCGCTGCCTTAAAATTCCATTCCGCGTTCATCGAACCAAAACAATGCATTTCCAATCTACACAAAACTTGCTAAACAAACAGTTGCAAACGAAAGGCCACGAAAAAATCGTTCGCATGTAGGCTGCCGGTGCAATCTGCAATTGATTTCGCCCCTTCGTCTGCCGAAGCCGCTGCGTTCAATGGAAGCGGCTCCAATGCTCCATGTCGGCCGAAATGTGAACAATAGCGCTCCATAAAACTTTATAGGTCCTTACTAGCGTGTCGCTCGTAAATCGCTTAGCTCGAGTCGTGCTTAATAGCACCGCTATGCTTTATGACGCCTTTGTATAAGACCTAAATTGTGTCTAGATATTGCTTAACGGGATACCCCGTAACCTCTAATGTCATCAAAACATATGTTTTTTGAGGAATTTACGTGCGCGGTAAGTTTTGGAATCACAAATATGAGGAAAACGGATTCGTTCTTGAATTTCCAATAGCATTAAAGAACTGGGAAAATTGAATGTCGGTCAAGGCCGTATATTTAGGTACACCTTGGCAAGTTTTGTTCAAAAAATAAACTAAATATGTATACCTAAGTTGTGCCAAGTTCTAGCAATAATAACAATCATTGAAAATAGTCGTTTTATGCAAAAAGAACATGGGGTTTCCAGCTTAAGTTTATGTGTAGGATGACAAAGCATTTGCAATGATACAAAGGTATTGCACGATGATGACAAATCCTTCATTTTAAAGATAAATAGGCATTGAGAGTCGTGGCAAACATCCAGAAGCGACATTCATCACGTGCCATCAGATGGAATATTTACTCATTTGTCATCTAATTACGATAAAAGCATCTGTAGGTAAATGCCGTAACCACAAAATACCCTACGACAAAGATCACAAACAATTCCACACAACACTGAACTAGGAAAGACAATCTTACCTCTAACCTTCATACAAAGAGCTTTGAAACAAAACACATTAATTTCTAATTATAAATCCTTGGAGAAAGACTCATAACCTTTTCAACAATGAATCGATCCACTTACTCAAAGCATACCGACATTAATAACCGTTGCGGTTAAATCCAAAAACATGAGAACAATAAAGAGTTTAAACTAACTGACTGCGGTTCTTCGTATTTGGCTCGTTGACCTGGGTCAAGAGCAGGATGCTCACAGTTTACTTAGAAGGTTTTCCCGCCAACCACACCTACAGGAAAATGGCGGCGAAATTGTTAAACTTTATTATGGTCTCGCGTTACGGGTGGCTATGATTAAGCCGCCAAAAGTGGACTGAGACCACACACCTGTTAAACTGTTTTACCAATATGTACATGCGAAAGTATCTAGGTAACTTGATAGCTGACTGCCTTTTCGGTAAGTCAATGGGAATGTTATTACTTTAAACTCTCGTATACTGACAGTCCTAATAGTTATTGACTGTGCTTTTCGATACAACGGAAATAGATTACCTAGAATTCACAGCGACAAGTCTCTTAACCCTAATACCATGCGGTAAACGCGCCGGATTATTCAGAATAACTGAATGTGCTCCAAATAACTTATTTTTTTTGACACAATATTTAGAAAAACTGTCGTCATCGGCTTTTTTCAAACGCGAGGAAAATAACAATATTGTGACATGGACTTCCCTTGAGTCAATCATTCTTATCTCTAACAAAAAAAACGTCAAGTGCGAGTCTGACCCGTGCGCGAAGGTTTCCGTATCTACGAAAATATTTATTACATCTTAGTATTCAGTATTTGTTGCAATAGCGGCAACAGAAACACATCACCTGTGAAAATTTCAACTGTTTAGCCAACATGGTTCATGAGATATAGCCCGGTGACAGACGAACGGATGGACAGATACGGTCCCGTCGAAACTTGTACTTCATGAAAAATGTATGAAGGTACAAATAAACTAAATGCTAACTTTTTGTTATCATAAGTACCTATCTATGTATGTATATATTATTTCAGTATTCAAACGAAGAAACTCTTCATCTTTATAATATTAGTACAGATGAAAGAAGATGAATAGATATAACATTTTTTCAGGTCTCTGAGACAATCGCTAAAACCTTTTGGGAACAAAAATAAAAGTAGTAAAAGGGCAAACTGTTTAACTTGTACACCAAACCTCTTGTGACTGAAAACTACAATTTTATTCTAATAAGAAAACTCATAGACAACTTAGAGAAAATAATATTTGCACAAAACTCGAGTTGTGCTAACAAGCGATGATGACACAGCAGTAAGTAATTAATTAAGTTTCTAAGTTTAAGTTGACGGAGTCCGACAGACGAGCTCTCGGACTATTCGCTGGAACCGCTCCGCCAAGGAAACCCATTCATTAAAAGGTTGACCAACTTTATGAAACTTACAAAGTTAAAACTGTTTTTTAAAGAAATTTTAAAAGCTTCTGACTGAAAAGTTTTTATCGATTGGTCAAATATTTCAGTTACTTTTTCTTAAGTAGCTCACTTTTATTTAAAGTTTTTCTGCTGAAGTACGGACTGATTTTTTTTACATTTATGATCCAAAGCGATGTTTCTCAGTACCTACTTCACATATTTTTACTAATGACACGCCTTGATCTTTAAGAAATACTAATTACCAGATGTTTTCCTACATCCTCTCTCTGACTCCAGAATCTAGCTAGAGTATTTGGGCGACAAACAATTAAATCAGCTCAATAGGTACGTTTGGCGTAAAACTGCTATAGTTATAAGTGGAGTTTCTATCGCATTTCAAAATTAATAAGGGAAAATTAAATGCTAATAATACTTTTAGATTAAACAAAAAACCCGCATGCGGAACCTTTAAAGTCAATGTTTATTGTTTGCAGATAAATGTCAGGACTGCCCGCTCAACAAGTAGGTACCTAACTATTGTTACTTAATCATTTTAGTTTATGACTCATGCTACAAATACATTTAGATAAAATCTTATTACGTGTACTATTGAGATTAGTGTATTACTCTTTGATGAGTAAAATAATTGAAGAATATATTGACACATACACAACATACTTACCTACATTAGTTTAAGTGGCTCAAACCAACACTCGTCGTATCATCAGGATATCAAGTGGAGTCCTAAACAAACCCTTGCTAACTAATCCAAACAGAGATACAATACAGCCGACCCTCACCTCTGCAACATAAAGCATTGGTCACACAAGTAGCGAGTGGGGGAGAAACCCCATGGACCCTGCGGTCAGCTGATCGACCTCCTCTGTGACATGATGAAACTTCGCGGGTTTTTTTAGCATGTTAAAGGTTTTGATGATAATGCGGTCTGGTAGTAAGGTCATCAACATACCTCAGAAAATATGCAAATGACAAGTTAAAAAAACAGCTGTGTCGTTTTTTTTTTTCAATAATCATTCCATTCCACGAGTTGTCATTCAGGTTAGATGATCATTCTGGTGTTATCAGACGAAACTTAAACATGTTATAGTTAATAAGGTTCAAGGAAGTGTATACTATGAAGGTATAGTGTTTTTTTTATCTTTTACCAAGTTACCTACAAACCGTCTTATCATAACTGAGTGAAATTATAACACGAATAAGGCTGTATTCAAACCAAACTGACTGTCTAATGTGAGCAGGCTTTCTGTGAACCCCAGTGTAAACGTGAAATGGTAATTGGCCGCAGAATGTCAGCGTCTAGGTACGCACAGCGTTATAACGTATCGTCGGTCGGTTATATCTGAACGAGAAAGTGAGTATGCATGGAAATACAATAGACTGCGTAACGGCGGCAGACAGTCTGTTTGGTGTGAACACAGCTTAAATCCATGTACAAAGGCTTGTAAGTAACATTGTGTCAATGACCTCAAAAACTTGGAAAAACTGAAAATGATAATAATCCGATCTTGACATTTTGGATTAACCCAACATTTTACCATGGGTGTTGTTCTGTGAAATAACATATTTAAATACATGGTAATGAAACAGCCAGTCGAATAAAATGTGATTAAATAACGGATCTTCGATACAATTTATTATGCACTTCACTTCGACTTAATTATAACAATATTTTTGGAGGCTTTTTTTAACAGAACCGTGAACGAATGGAGCATAATCGCTTCCAAAATCTGAATGTCAAACTTCAATCAACTCCTAAGGTTCGATTTTATTAGCAAAGCAAACTTTAATCTTTGAACAGCTAGGAAAGATTACGTAGTACCTATGTATATAAACTATTCATGTACCTAGTTCAAACTTTGGAGCTATAAAGCGTCGTAAAGTTCATCAGGTACAAAATGTTGCTTTGATCACATAAAATGACGTAAGAATGTTGAACCATCGTCATCAGTCTTTATTGTTGCACTAAAGGGCATAGCCTAGGCGTCTTTTCATACAGAGCACCACGCTTGCACAAGGTAGATTGGCGATTCTGGTTTCCTGGACATGCGTTCCTTCATCTTTACTGTAATTGGTGTTCAGGATAAACATATCAATTACAATAACTTAGAATAAACGTTCATTGGTACTTGCCTCTCTTGAAATCGGATCCACACCTCATACCTGGGAGTCTGGTGGTGCTTTACCAAGAGACCAGGACCACCACTGAGTGATCTAGCTACTACCCGGTAACGTTATCTCATATCTTGTCTGATTAGGCATAAAAACATGTTTGATTGCAAACAAGTCATTTCATTAAACTGTATTGTTAGTACAACCTTCAATTATTCCACTATCTGTGTGTGATTACAGTCATTGATGATAATGGGCTGGGTTTTCCAGCTGGTTTTACCAGCGTCCGCGCAGTATACCGACTTCTCGACCCTACTGTTCACATCTAAAACAAACGTAGTATTGAACGTTTGTTATATCCGACTGTTCCAGCTATGCATAAAAATCTGTGGATCATAATTTTTACTTGAGCAGAAAGGTATTTTATCCAGGATACTCTGAAGATCTGGACGAAGCATTAGGCCGCTCTTCAATTCCAAAAAAACAATCAGAGTTTTATACGTAACAAATTGACGACAAATCTGCCTCATGTCAATGTATGCAATGATTTCAACTTTCAACTATTGGTAGGTACATATCTGAACCGGTCGTTTAAACTATGATTGTACCTATAGTCAGGATTACTACACCTGTCTACGTGTGATTCTACGTGGAGATTCCTAATATCAGATTGATGACGAAAATAAAATAAAATGTAAAAGCTACAGACAAACGAAGCAGGTTTCAATATAGAGAGTCCAACCGGATCAGGCAGTTGGGTTTTTCACCACATATGTAGGTTGTCCGTGCTGCTGTCAGGGGTGTACGTAGTGACAGATTACTTTTTAAACAACTAATAGACTGTACCAAGAAACTCTGCAATTTACAAAGATGGCTTATAATTTACTTTACGAAAAATCTGGCAAACTCACAAATGGTTACCCATTGTGATAACAAAGATCCTTTATTAACTGATCATATAAATAGGAATACAAACATCAGACCCGCACAGTAAACATGGATGCTAAAAATACAATAAGATTTTCGCCAAACCACAATTTTAATTTCAAATGTACAGAACCCTAATGAGCACCAACGCGGTTTGAGTCGTAAAATGTTATATTTATCAACGGGAAAAACCAAATTTGAAGTACATACTATGAGTATGGTACACGTGCTGTGAATCACAGGGCACATTGCAACTGGTATTTTTGTTTACTAAAAAATATGCATCCGGCGTGAACTTTTCTATTCTAGTAGCAACAGAACGTCAAATTCGTCATGTTGCTACTTCAAAAGAGTAGGCACTGAAGCGAAAATGATTAGGTATATTGCTCATATCATGGAAATACTCCGCCAAATAAACAATTTGATAGCGTACTGACAAGCAATGGGTAAAATCTTCTGGAAATTACGTTGCTGAGGGAAATTCAATAAAAGGTTTGCAAGCGCGGAAAATCACATTACCTTGTTCTTTTTTTATGTCAGGACAATACAATACAACAATAAAACAAAATAGAATTGATGATGCCATAGTGAACATGTTTACCAGGGAGTTATAAAGGTCGCAATTTGTTGAAGGAAAAGTTACTTATTTTTAATTGATGATGATGATGATCGCACTAGCATAAATGAACCAAGCATACTTATTACAATAGTCCCGGTCGATGAAACGGAACCAAAAGCATACTTCACATAGGATATACGTACACTCAGACAACGAACAGTGGCTAAGTACGCACTACATAAATAAGCCCGATTTCAGACCTAGTTCATAAGCCATCGATCTACCCTGCCCCTAAAACGGCTTACTCCAAGCAGAAGGTCAAGCGGCTGTTCCCACGTTAACTGGTCGGATATCACCAAATTATAATATGGGTCGTGGGAATTTCTAAAAAACGACCATCCCAAAAAAAACACATTGACATAACTCAGCAGTAGTCACTGTACATACCTGTATCCCTTAAGGTATTTCCCATCCGTTTAGATGTAGAAATACTATTAGTACGCTTATTACTTCGAACTAGGTACATCTACATATTTTGTTGATAGTGAGGTGGCACCGGACAAGAACTCGATAAGCTCTTTAATATTAACCACAGAATGGGAAATACTAAGCTGGGATGTAAAAGGTGCTTTCGTATTTAAGGAAGATAAGAAAGTTAAGTCAGCTGAAGTTGGATTTCGATTTAATCATATAATATTCATGTTGGTTACTCTACTGCCCGTCAAATCCCTGTCCATTATGAGTACCGAGAAGGATACAAATCGTATTCCGGACATACGTACTTCAAAAGCTGAAAGCAATCTCTTTATGTACATATTTGCTGCAAAAATACTGAAAAGCAGTCACAGTTTACTCCATCGGGCACACAAAGCGATCCCTGGCACAAACACTCAGTTATATGGTGTCAAATTACGTATTCCTGTATCGCGTTCATAAAATGGCTCGTTATGAATCAAAAATCCATTTGTGCAGCGCTGTTTCGTTCATATTCGCACATTGGAGCCATCGTATTACAGGGCCCGCGGGCGCTGCGATAACTGCTTTGTGACGTCACATGGCATGACCAAATACTACAGATAATTCACCCCAATTAAAATATTAAGCTGCACTATTAACAACTATGGTCCAGTACATTGAATAAAACCAATTAGTTGGCGGGGAATTGATTTACGATCACGTGCGATATTCAATATGGCGCCCGTAATTTTAATTAACGTTACATGTCAGCAGGATATTAGATGCTGAACACAATTTAATGCATTCTGAAAGATGGATTTATTATACCTTCGTAAACAAATGGACTTTAACGACATATAATTTTCTTAGCATTGAGTACCTACAAGGCGACGTTTCTTACAATGAGTTATTCTTATGGAAAATGGAAATACCTAGGTACTAATGGTGGTATGGAAAACTCTTAAGTATACAAAATATTCTTCATCACGTCGGATCAAAAATGTCTGTTTAACTTTTGTTGTTTTTGATTTTATAATATTCATTTCACATAATAAATAACTTATTTCAAAATATTTACACTGCAGTGTAGATCCGTACATTATTGTCCGAATTAAACCAAAACAAGTAAACTTTCTGGTTTAAGTTTACATGAACTCACATAAACAAACGTTAGTCACTCGGCATTGATGCGAGTACAACAACTCATTTTATGACATAACAAATGAATACTAGATAAGTGAGTAGTATTCACGAGAAAAGTGACGTCAGGGCTGTGAGCTCACGAGCGTGTCGTCATCATCAACGCTGACACGGTCGATGACCTCTGAGGTAACGTGATTGTTATGACGTATATTATGACTCGTTTACTGGTCGTGATGCAGGCTACATTACTTTATTCGGCCTATCGCCGTGCTCAGCGGGACTACGCCTACAGAATCAAATCTACCCCCACCTCGCATCGCTTGCAACCGGCTCGTTAGCAATGTGGGCGTCACTCGCTATTCCAGTACAAAAGTTCTTCCACTTAGGGAGGCAACTAGATGACCCTGTTGCGTGCTGCCCCCAGTATTGTGTTGCGGTAGGCCTTTTGTTCAGATACATACATAGATAAACACGTCGTAATTGGTTTTGGCAGGCAACAGCTGACCATGAAGTGATTATAATAAAAGTGTAATCTTTGACCTCTTATATTAGATAGGTAGGTATATCCCCATACATTAGGCATTGGTGTAGGTAAGTGCGGGGCCAAAAAAACCCGAATCTAAAACCGGATACAGCTCAATAATTACAGTTCGGTACAACGTACAACACGTTGAACTTTTGGACTTTGAATAAGCGTAAAACCACAACATTTGCATTTATCCTACTCTTCAATAGAAGTTTGTTAGACACGAACAATTAGCAAAAAACACATTTGTCTGTTGCCTCGTTGCTACGTGGAAGGAGGACAAAGTAAGGGAAACACCTCATGTGTTAGCTGATTACAACTATGAACTACCTGTTTGCGTCAACAGATAAAATACATGCCTACCTGTTATCACTTGATTATAATTTCTATTGATGATTTAATACTTGGTTGGAGTCGGAAAAGCCCAAATTACACAAGACATCAGATAGGTACGTGAATGTACAAGACCTGGCCATCTTATCAGAATTGAGCATTTTTATTTCCGATGACTTGGCAATTCTCAGTATATGTTGCCACGTGATAGGTAGGTATCTCTTCTGTGACCTGGACTTCATCACCACCGCTTAATATTTGGGAAAGGCCAAATGAATACAACTCACAGCCGGAACTGGCATGTTGCTCGGATTTCCAATTGCATAAAATATTTTCGGACAGGTAGGTGTGGGTTTTTTTATAAATTCGCGGAGCGTTGACTTCTTGTGAACAAAAAAGTGTACTTGCTAGAAAATCTATCGGATATTTTATACTTATATATGCTTCTTGAGTAGACACAACTGTCTCTTTATTAATAAAATCAAAATTAGTACTTATTTACGCTTTGGATTTTAATAAAGACCTACTCAATAATGCTAAAAGGTTATCACCAAATCGGTCATCGTTGACAGGCCAATGCATTTTCAATACTAGATAATCCTGCATACAGATAATTTGTTTAAAAATAACACTATTATCATAATCACATTAATCCACCACGCACCTTCCGATTACAATAGGTATTTGTCAAATATTTGGAGAAATTGGTGCGCCTGCGACGCTATTCGGTATTCGCCGATTGGTGCGAGTGTCATGATAAGGTTTTTTACCAATTTCTTGTAGAAGATTATCTTGGAAATAATGTCCAGATAAAATTGTTATTCATCTGATAGATTATCAACGGTTTTTCTATAAACGCATGTATTTAGGTCACAATCGTATCTTCGATTGACGTCAATAGCTTGATGAATTGGATCGAATTGATCAGGAAACTCGCACAGCGATTACACGGTTAGAGATGCGTGCTAAAGTAATTAGAAACTTGTATCTCGAGCTGATCTTCATAAATCCTGTTCAGGTGCTGACGTATTGTAGTTCATTCACACTGATAATCGTGTGAACATCATAATAGGTACCTATCTTGCTACTGTAGAAAGGTTAATAGCTATGGTACTTAGTTCCGTGTGCATTTTTTGCAATCCTTCACAGTTCACATAGTAATCTGTTGTGTCTAGATTAATTTTCACTGATCCATAATGATTTATCGTGAAGTCATTTAGATAAAACTCCAACTAAATGCACAATTACAAGTAATTGAGTATCTAATAGATTGTATCTACTGCAATCACCAAGAATTTCCAAAAAAATATATGTGTAATCAAATAGTAAACAACTTTAGAGGTTGAACTTTTCCAGTATGCCTAATCCATCGTAGTTGTAGTCGCTTTTGGAGCCGCTGATTTTGATGATTTTCCAGTGCTGGATTTACCCAAAACAAAACTGGGATTGCAACCGGGCGGCCCTGAGCCTTTTAGGAAAAGCCGAACTGAGCTTTTCTTTTTTTCCATGTTTCAGTCTAGTACGAATTTTGTACTGCTTTTTAAGACTAAGGGGATCTTACGGCATAGTAGTCGGCATTTGGCATGTAGAGGCCGAGTTTTCACCAACGGGCACTGATTGTTCAACCAATAGATGGAGAACGTACGACTACCGTCGACCGACATGAGGGGATCCGATCGAAATACATACAAATTCATATAAAGAATACTTACCACAGAGACTATGAAATAGAAAATTGATGACTACATTTTCGACAGCAATGTGTTGTAACAGTAAGAAAATGTGTCTAGATACGAAACAAAGGGCTTACTGCAGAGCATTATAGTGCCACATAAACTGCAGCAATTTCGACTTGATCTGTTTCAAATACCAACGTACTCAGCTCAGCCATTACACGAGTTGTTTCTGAAATTTGCAGATAAAGCTTTAGTCTAGGTAGAGAATAGTTTTCAAACAACATTCTATTTGCGTATCAGGTTTGTTACTCTTATATTCGTGCGCCAAAGGAAAGTCCAGTTAGTTGTTTAATGTAAATGTACACGGGGAATATGTATGTTGGGGAAATCCAGCACTGAACATAAACAGAACACTGAAATAGTCCTAGGTACCTAAATCATTTGTTTATGGACATGTCCGCCATTGTTTATAGCATGTACTCGACGGGCTTTTATCTATCTCTAATGCACGTTTAGGAAATTCCGAATAGATAGACAACTAGATGGGACTGTACTAAAATACTCATACGTAAGTGATCTGCAAGAAATTCTTAGTCGCACTTAGATATTTTCAAGTGCCTAGTTATTTTATAATTTCTTTTGCATTTTAATATCCTGACTGGACTGGAGCTGTTTTATTCTATTTGCGGCAATTTATTATTTAGTCCCTTCTCTTTCTCTTTTCGTCAGTTGTGAGTTACAATCAGTTTATAGTCTTCAAAAGGTACAAATTGTCGTCACATAACTTCAAGTACGTCTTCCTAATTAACGTCATAAGTTAGGTAAGTATTGAATTTTCCTGTTTGATTTTTCGAGTGTCAAAAAAAACATATTTATTTTTACTGCGTATGTCACAGCATTACATAATGCTGACATGATCAACAATACAAACAGTCATTATTTATAAATAATTAATTGGTGGATCGTATGATAGTTGTTTTACTGTTTCTATACAGAAATGTGAAATGAATATTATTTCTAAAATTAGACTTTTCTTCATTATAAACTTTTGAAGCTGAGCAGGTTTTCCGCACTGAAATACAAGGAGGAGCTCAGCTCCCACGTGCTATTTCTAATTAAGCGATGTTATACGTAGTTTATAAAAATACTGGAAGCATTGTGCAAACAGTAGGTATCTCGCCTAAGAAAATATTATGTAGGCGAGCTCAAACCTACGTTTATTTACATAAACAGTAGATGCCTTCGTAAGCTTCATATAATTTGGTCGAGGCCGCTTGTGCTCCACACTTTACTGGTAGATTTTGTACCTTCTGTCAACCAAATGCCTTGGAACAGACAGCTATCGTTAAATCACTTTAGATGTACCTACACATCCAATTAAGTACGCGAACATTGACCAATACGGAATACCTAAATAGGTGGGTCTATTGTACTAGAAACGGTTACCATAAGCCATAGAGCATAGGGAAGTACCTACTGTAGTTAAGTCAGAAATTGAAACTTGGCAAAGCAGGACTCCCAGCCAAGTCACAGCCTATAAATATCTTTAGCTCAAGATAACATAAAACAAATGTGGTAAATTGCGAAGTCGATATTAGCTATTAAGCGAGGCATTACTCGCGGCGGGATAACGGTATGGCAGTAAATTTCAGAATTTGTCGATGTAAGCCGCATGCAGCGTGTTCTAGACCGGCTCCCCGGGCCCGCCTGGCACGCGGCTTAACGGACCCATTGTAATCGCCCTCTGAAAGGCGAACATATTGAAACCTAAGGAAAACGGTCAAATACATCGGCGACGTATAAAGCCAGCCGTTTCGACGGTTTAATTAAAAGTAAGCCTAAGATACGGAGGTATAGGGGCGGCAATGAAGATTGCGGCTTAGATACGCGGCGACAGGATTACACCCTACCTACTGCACAGATATTGAAGTAAGACACGACTGAGACACTCAAAGTGGAACTAAGCCGGTGCTCCTCGAACTGAAAGCACTCAGTGCTGTTGTAATCAGAAAACAGGAACAGGTTTTAAGAAAACCTCAAAAGTTATCAAGCTGAACTGAAACCTCTCCAAAACATAAAAACCTGTCAAAAGAATATAAACTTTCTACGAAAATACGTACATTTAGTTTCCAACTCACGAAATGCGAAAACGCGCTAAACGCCGTGACTTTTTTATCATAACGAAGTTGGCAAGCAGACGGGCAACTGTCACCGCCAGCCGCTACCTAGTGGTCACAAAAAAACTGAAACTCCACTGGAAACGGAATAAAAATATGCCAAGAATGAAAGGCACAGGTTGGCTGGACGAACCCAACTGAATAAAATACAAACTGAAATAAGATTGTCTCTTCGTTTCAAGTCTAGAAAATATCTATTAAAGCATTTTGTTGTTTAGGAACAAAATAGGTAAATATTTTCATGACAAAAGTACATAGGTATTTAATTCGCTATTGGAAACATCTCTCTACTGCAGTGGGCACCAAAATTTCTGCCACAAAACCCGTTGCTTGATAAATAATTATAAAACGTAAGTAGGTGTATGTCTACAACCATTAACTTAACTCGTGCCCACGATTAAGAAACCGCAACACCGTATGTGGTGGCCAAATGGGGCAAAGGATTTTCCTGTTATAAAATTCTCAGCTTGTCTCGAGAGGATAATGATGATATACGACCGTGCGACCGAATAGCGGCGCAAATTGTCGGATGAACCCTCTGCCCAGGGAATATATCTGTGTAGTATAGCTCCTACATTCATTCGAGCTATGCGACATCGCATGGCAAAAACTTCTGGCATTTCATAAGCAAATGCGTTGGATAACTGTAGACTGACGTCACAGATTTTTGCGCTGCGACGGAGACGTCGTGTTTTGTTTATGCGGGTGGAACAGAGCCTTTTCATTACATTACATAAGTGGCATTAAATTATTCGTATTTTATGTAGACTCCGTAGTTTTGGGCATTGAATATGTAGGTAAGCAGAGCGAATTTGGTGGCGTGTGGCATATTTGATAGGTTCAGTTCTTTTAGTCAATTTTGCTAAGCGCGGAAGCCTCTCGAGGCTGTCCCTTCAGTCAGTACGCGGCTATAGAGCGCAAACGGCCACAATCCACTTCACTAACTGCTCCCTATTATAGTAACCTCACCGATGAATGACCAATGCCTATGTAGTCTATCAGTAGTTTTATTGTGTACACATAAATAATGTAGTGACATTATTCATAAAATACTGACACAAGTTGGCGCCCCGGCGGCGGCCGCGTTGCCCTCAGTCGCCTCTATTTTTCAGCCACACACTTAACTGTCACATAAAATTTAATTATAGCTAAAGTTGCAGTATTTTGCAGATATACCCAAGTGCTGGGGTTATTGTTTTGTACACGTTACAATTTTGTAGTCAATAATATACTTTCTTAATGACAACAAATTACTACCTATAACTTATAGGTTCTTTGTATGTACGTAGATCTGTCTGTAACTATCTTAGGTAGCAAAATTCAGCAAGCAGCATGAACTTCTACACTATGCGTCTAATTTTGTACATTAACATACTACTGTGTACAAGAATTAATATACTACTGTGGTATTCCTAAACAAAACAATCAGTCTGTGTTCACCAATATATTAGGTATAAAAGATAACAACTTACTTGATACTCTTAAAAATAACAAACTATTGGAAAAATTATGTGATTTGTTTCAAGATACCCTGTCTGATGAGTGTCTGACACTCGGATGTTGGCAGAAAATGTCTGCTATTCTTCTTTAACAAGATCACGTCGCCATCTTCTAACTCCAGCTTGCCATAGTCTGCCATGCAAAGAACTTCAATGTACAGAGATTTAGGGGGCTTCAGGTTTTCTGTTAAGTCAATGCCGTTATACCCTATGTCTTGACCTAAGGATCTCATGTATGAAGCTAAGTTAATGGAGTACTTGGAGAACCACTCATATTCATCATCTGACAGTAGTTCTCTCACATCTGGTGGTAACACTGCCCCAAACTCCCATCGCAGAGTCTTGATTTTTGCCATTCTGCTGTAGAGGTACGCTAGGAGGCAGCGTTTGTTCCGTTCTAAAGCTGAATGCCTGACCTGCACTGTTGTCCAAAGAGTTTTGTTTTCCATTGTTGCATTTCTGTAACAGATAAATATTCTGTCATAATAATTTTAATACAGTGCTATTAAGTAATTATTAAATAAGATTTGAAATGTATAATATTTTGGCCTAAGGTAGGTTACCATTCTAAATATATTAATTAATAAGTAACTTACGCATCATTCATATTCATCCTAAACAGTGAATGCATTTCCTCCAATATTTGCCGTATCTTATCATCCTAGAAATAACAAATAAGATACAAAAAAAAAACTAAGAAACAGTCAAACAAATAAGAAAAAAATTGGTAACAGAAACATACATTGAAGGGGTCTATTGTAGCAGGATTTCTTTCGGCTTCTTTCAATAATTCTATGACTTTTTCAGCGAACATTGCTCTAAAGTGAAAATAATCAAAACAAATATTATATTACTAAAATAAAATGTTAATTCCATTACATGTAAAGGCGGGAGTGAAGATAAAAACAAACGTAGCCAACTGCCAAAGTGACAATGTCACTTCACACTGACAGCAGCGACAGCTCAGTTTAAAAGATTGCAATATTTATTTGGATACACACAGAATCAGAGAAATAATTAAATTCTGCGCAAAATTAATTCTAAGCAATATTCAGCGAAAAAAATCCAAACGAATCATCATAATAACAATCCTGATGACGTTGTAAATATTTTTTACTGTTACAAACTTTTTTGTTTTCGGAAGGTGGCTAAAATCCGTAATTAATAACTGAAACTATATTTTGTTATATTTAAATACCACAGCATTTAATTGACAATGAAACAATAATAGTTCACTTACGAATTACAACAAAATCATTGAACAAAAAAAAAGATTGAAATACTTAAATAAATAAATAACACGCTCATTTCCCAGCGATAACCTATTTCCTTAATTTTTTTATCGGGAACGTGAATTTCATGTAATATATACTACTTCAAAACACCCCGGTTATCTGTATTCTATGTAAAAATTATATCTAAGAACGACGTAATACGATACGTAATACCGACCTATTATATAAAGAACAGACAGTACAGATGGCGTTCAGTTCGCTTTGTAATAGTCAGTGCTACACACGTGTGTTTATCCGAACGCACCATCGCAACAAGACTGATCGGGTGCCATCATTAATTCTCATTGCGCATGCGATTTCATTGTGGAGCGCTTGTTTACTACGTGACTTAGTTTTTCATTTTAAAACATGGTTTCACATACCTAGTGTTTTTAAAACTTACGTGCATTCCAATCATTAGTTAAAGACTTGTGTTTTTTATAATAAAAGCATCAAAATGAGTGGAAATAAGAGGATCAATTTCGATACAAAGATCGCGGAAGACGAGAACATCGATTCTGGTTTTCTGTCGGGACCTTTGGACGTGTACCCAGGAGATGAGGAGGATAAGGAGGCGGAGCGCCAGTCCGCCAGTGAGGATAAGAAAGTGTTGAGTGATAGTGCAGTACAGCCTAGCGATAGCGAGCTCGACAGTGGTATTCTGTGTTTATCGGAGTGCCTCTCGGGCGTGCAGCTCACTGACACGCAGACCCCACACATCGCGGTCTCTCCGCCAGAACAGAAGAACCTCCCACCTATCGTCATATTCTTCCAACAGGACGCTGATGGCGATACGTGAGTATATCAATTTGGACTTTACAGCGTTCTCAAGTACCCAGTCAATGTCAAATGTTTGATCAAACGTTGGAATGTTTTTATTACACATAGGTATTGATAGTAAATTCTTATCAACTTAAGATATGATCATGATCCTATGAAGACAGAATTGATATTATTGAAAATTATCTGCACACTATTAGCTATTTTGTATTGCTACACATTAGAGAAACATTCAGCTGATTGTGTTAGACAATAATTTACCTTTTGATATACAATTATTTTCATACATTGAACATTTATGTGCATCAATATGTCTGTCTGCTTTAGTCTGGGTTTTTCTGTTTCATATGTACTTATGTATTTAGAACAAAAACTGCTTGTATAAGTTTGTTTATCAATGTTCCAGTTACCAAAGCATAAGTTCGGCTAATATTAGGCTAGAATATGTTGTTGTAAGAGAGTTGTATTCTCAAGACTTATTCCACAGCTTCATAAACATCAATAACAATGCTATTGTTAATTTACAACTGTAACATTATGTAAAGACGGAATGGTTATATAAAGTGAAAGTATCGGTGGCATAGTCTACATCTTTGAGAGCAAAGATAAATCAGCCAAGTATTGATACCTCACTTTTCACAATTCTAGAGCTGCTCACATGGTCAGAGCCATTGTTCCTACTAAAAACAAATCACTTTATTTATTGAAGCTTTTAATCTACTTAAAATAGTCGCAAATGATCCATAGTTATGAGAAATGTTTGAGTCATGAATTTTCCGAGGCGCTTGTTGATTCATTGTCAGTGTCCTGTCCTGGTCTGGACACCTGCTTTTAATAACTTAAAGAGATACAGTAACTGAGTCATGAAAGCTTTTCCCTTCCTGCTATGGCATAGGCTTATTAGTATTTGTTTACATTGGCTTAGCATGCGGGCATGTATTGTAAATTCTTGTATTTCCATTCTCTTTAGTTATTGCAAAATTTGTTCAGACAACATAGCAAATCCATTTTGCCTTGACTTGGTAAAATATTCTCATATCAGTTGCAGTGTAATAGGATGATAAACTTGTATTATATCAACAATGTAAAGCTACGTACATAAAGATTATTATCAAATATTTGTTGTAAACTTAATTGTTTGAATTGTAGTACTTTCATTCCTGTTACAATGCAATCAAAAGTAATAAGATCATTAATGTCCCATTATTTGTAGCATTTATCATTGCTTTGTTTTACAACCAAATACTGATAAAAGTGGAATAACCCAGCAGTTAGATTATACAGTTCATGTTTATTAGGCCAGATAACATTGCCTGTCAGTTTATTCAGACAGCCATCATACTGTCTAGTCAAGATAGCCAGTACTGCCTCATATCAAATACAATTGGATGAATTAAATTAGTAAACAGACCTTTTTCTTGGAATGATCTGTGTACTCAAGTAACAGAACATCACAGTATAATTCATGGGATCAATGCCGGCGACCTCCGGGCAAACCCCGAGGACTCGGCGCTGTTGACTTTATACCTTGTGTTTTACGATTATTTTCCTTCCATTACATGTTCTAGTGGCTGCCTAATGCGATAAACTCCTATGTTAATTGTTTTGTGACGGTTTGCTAACTGTCCGTAGATGAATTACGTCATAAATGTACTCAGCTGGCATAAAAACGTGGACAACTTTTGTGGATGTGAACTGTTTTTTTGAACACACAAAAAGTACTCGTTTTTTTATAAAAAATGATGAGTATTGATGACGAAGCAATATTACTTTGTTTGTGCATTTGACCTAATCTGTCGCCCATTTTCACACGTAAAAAGATAATTAGGTACCTACTTACAGTAATTTAAAATCCACGTAGATAATCCCTGTTAATAAACCTTATCCTAAAGCTATCTTAAATATCGATTGTTTAATGAACTATTTAATAAACATAGCACGGTTTTATTACATTTAAGTCCTTCTAAATTAATTTTAAGTATGAGGTCATTGGTTGCCGGTTTCTCAACATAATATTATCATAAAATGTTGTAAATGTCATACACACTGGCTGTCGCGGCTAGGAAGTTCATACTTCCTTCACTTGTTACATCATTAGCATTCGTAAACAGTTCGTACTACACACTCGCTAATACACAGAAGTACGCCGCATGCGCACTTGTAAACATTACTTATTTGGCGCTTAATTATCAATTACACTCATATATATGGATGTTATGATAATGCGTTTAAATTTCGCATTAATCGCTACTTCATCAAAATAAATAGGAATCATCATGACTCACTATTCAGGATTAAGTTATTGTAATCGCTCTCTAATGTTTAGTTCATAGTGTGACGTATAGAGAGGTCTAGAATGCTGCACGGCTTCCGGACGGGTTAGCATGTCACGCGCTGAATTAAAGCAGGCCCCTCGCGTGTGTGCTCACACGTAGCGACCGACCGGTCCGATACCGTAAAGGTCGCAAGCTCTCTCACCACATTTTATTATATCTAGAAAATTGCAACAAGCGTCTCACCAGCCAGCAGCAGACAATAACGACGTTATTCCCTTGTTACAGACAGTTACACATAGCGTCAGTCCACGGCTGCGAGAAGTCAGTAGGAACACTCATAAGGGTGTGTCCAAACAAAGCGCTGTTAGACGTAGCCAACGACGACGGGCACACGCCCCTGCACCTGGCAGTGATGAGCGGGAACGCCGTGGTCACCAGGATGCTGGTGCACGCGGGCCTGTCGCTCGGAGCGCGGGACAGGAAAGGAGAAACCCCCCTGCACAAAGCCACCACAAAAGGACACATTGAATGCCTACAAGCGTTACTCGCGCCTGTGCCAGAACATCCTAGGACTAAGTTATCATCAGTACTCGACCAAAAGAACTATAAAGGTAGGTGCTATTTTTCGGATAAATAACGTTTGCTCTTTTAAGCGATGATCTCAGCACTACTAGTTTATTACACTGGAATTCCATTATCAATAAGTTCCTTATAAAGTAGGTAGGTACCATTTTTTCCATTCGCACCATCTGGTACTCTAGGCAGTTAAAATGACATCATTGACTGTCCATTAGTCTTCTTTGAAGTAAAGAAGAAATTTAGTGGCTTGGCAGTATTTCGCGGTTTTCGCGACTTATACATATTTGTATGGTATGCCACCATTGGCACAGTTTTATGAACGCTGGAAGGTCATTGTAATTGATGACATCTGTTCTGTTTAATGACTTTAATTATTGAAAACAATAAATTACAGTATACAGTAAATTAGGCAAAATGCTTCACTTTTTCAAAGAGAGACATAAAAAAACAATAAACTTCACGGTTAAAACTAAAATATTATTTTAACACATAGGCACTGATATAACATTTAAGTTCGCAACAGTTCATCTGAATCACGGCGTCTAAGAGTAAAAACCCGCACAACGGTTTTCCCAGGTACAGGCGAAACGCTCTAACCATTTGTTCATAAAAGTGTAAAATTGTATTCAAGCAATAATTAATGTCTGAGTTATACGCTTTTGTATGTAGGTGTTTGCTTATAAAACCCTCATGAGATTGATTATTCAAACACCGATATAAAAGTTCAATTAAATTCAACAAAGAATGCACAGCAATTATTGTAACAGCTTCCGTATGCTCATTAGAGTTAGAGTAATTAATACTGATTAGTAATGTCATCCGTATTGGCTGTGAAGTTGTTTGCCTTCGAGTGCAACGGCATTGTCGCTGCAGCGGCCGTGTCTGATCCGGACACTAACCGGCACCACGTCGCGTGTCTGCGGGAAAAAAATACGGAGCTTCTCTAGGATCTGATGAATTAAGTCGTGGCTAGGACCAACTGGAACCTGTTTGCTATGCTAAACAAAGCGCTACATTGTTTACGTGTGAACGCACCGAGCATTCTTGACGCTGCTAGTGACGTGACTCAAGGTCTTCATTACTCTCAATGCCATCACGCGAACCTGAGCGCATTGTGACATCTTCCAAAATGCCCGCTCAAAGAGAACTTGCTCAGCTCCTAAATAGTAAATCAAATTAGGAATTCCCGACATCCGTAAACTGCATTAAAAATATATTAACTCCACGCTCTTTATGTGACTGGTTTTCCCGTGCTGGCAAACAACAAATCTTATACCTAATATAAAAGAATTTCGGTTCTGCCGCAGTCAAACATTTGCATATGAATTTATGATATGTTGACCTTGTGGAAGACATTTACAAAATTAGTAAAGTTCGAGAAGACTTCATGAATAGTTTGGAGAGCACAAGGGGTCAATATATCTCGTTGGCCTAGAGAGATGGTGGAAGGCCGGTGCGAGGTAGCGCGGAGGCTGTCGGCGCTGGCGGCTTGGGTATTCCCAGGCTTACGAGGCGGTCGCGTAACGAGCGCGGCCCGCTCACCGAGTGAAAGCAAACTTTTTGACCGTGTAACGCAGGCGAGCGCTCCGTGCTCGGTACACACGGCTTGGGTTACCCCGGCCATTGTTTGAGCGCTAATTGAAACGTATTACGACTATGCTAAGTAGGCGACTTGGTGAGATGGTTTTTCCTGATGTGACAATTTCAATATCTTATGAATGTCATTGCGCCAACAAACGCGTACGCTATTTGTATATTTATCGCCGTGTTATTTTTAAGTCACGAAGGACAGTCTTAGTGTGTAGTGTGTAGATCTAAAAAATATTTTACTCTTTTAAAATATATGAACGTGAGGTTAAGGAAGTAGATTCACCATGTTAAAGGCGATGAAGCGCCTGGTATTCGTCATCGTAGGGATGAGCAATGTGCGAATACTTTAGGAAAACCACAAAGTTTTGGCGTCGCTTGCATTGATGTCAGAGCTGTGCACAATGGTAGCTTTATGATGATAGTGTGGGCAATACCCACGTGAAAGTGTGCCTCGCCACGGTTACATACGGTCGGAAATCCCAAGCGCATGTATTATGAACATGTTACGTGGGACTCCGACGCCGGACTTTCTAATTATATCTCCACCAACTAAATCAACTCTTAAATTATTTTTCTTATCTGTGTTTGACATCGAGCCTCATACGGCACAGCCCGCACCATAAAATGTACCTGAGTTTTAAGCTAAAATTCATTGCTTCCAGCGACCGGTCGGATTTTTGGGAATTTTGGAGAATCCGGTTTTTGGATGCCTCGATAAACATGTTAGATACCTAACTCAAAGCTAATTATGAGAGCTGTATTTGTTTTAAGTTTCTTTGATCCGAATGTATTTGACATCCGAGGAGGCCAACTCAAATTGTTGCGATATTACATAATTTGGTTTTTCCATAGACATAATAGCAAATTAAAATAATAGATATTAATAATCATAAAGAGGTGGTGTGGTAATATTATTCCACAAACGTCAATGTATTCGTTTTGTATGCTTTGGCACAATAACTGTCTTCAGTAGGGTAAACAAACATCGCCAACCTGGGAGTTCATTGCAATAGAGAGCAATATCGTTCGATTGTCCTTAGATTTTTACTGTGATAGCTTATCATAATTATTGAAAGAAACAATGACAGATAAAATGGCTGTAATTTCTTTTACAACTGTGTGTAGTTGCGTTATCTACCTGAGCGTTCGTAAACCATTGCTATCTGTCCGTATTAAACACTTTTTTATAAAACTTGGGGTTTCCCAGCGCTCAACCTGGTTTTTCAATATTCTTCGACGCAATTTATTATCATGAAGATTTCAACACCTCCCCACGTAAGCTTTACATAAACCGTTGAGAATCGCTCTTGTAAACATTGTTCACTTTTCAACCATTCGTTACAGTATGATTTTATATTGCTAGTTAAAATTTATATCTTAAAAGATAAAGCCTTATGCGGAAGAGGATTGTAGTTCCGAAGTCGGATAAGCGCGATTTTTCTACCAATAAAAACACGATTAGAGTCATTTACAGCTCAAGACCCACAAGGAAAACTATGACTGAATCATGCCGTATCTACAAAATTTTAGTAAGAAATATGAATGCGACGACGATACTCGATGGAACTAAACCTTTACATGTCCCAGTGACGTCTGTAAACACGCGCTTGCGCATACCTTGCTTGACCATTGTTTCCTAATTAGTGCGAGTGTGAATAAACGTGGAACTACTTAGGACAGTTCACGTAACACGTTATTCCCCATATTTGTTCAAATTTAGCCAAACAGGCAAACGACAGCTGCGGCAAGTGAATTAATTACGTTTATGTTGAAAATTTAAAGTAGAGTTTGCTTGCGAGCTGCGTTGGGCGTCGCAAGGCTATGGGTTTTTACAAGAAAACTTGTTAAAACATCCGCCGGCAGGGTTCTGCATGGACTTTTTAAAATGTCGGAATGCCTTTTGCGAACTGAATGTGCCAGCCAATGATGCAGCTGCTATTTTTAGCTGATGCAAATTAATATTTTGCTTTGGTTCCTATTTTTGGTGCTCGTGACTCAAATATAATGGGGGGATAATGTGTAGTGTTGTGGCTGATAGTGTCCTAGTCTTAAAATTAATGATACATTCATATTTACCTTAATAATTCGTTTTTGGTAAAACATTAGTTTTATACAATTGATGTTGAATGGTGGTATACTATTTATATATTATGTTATAATACTTCCTTGGAAGACGTCTGCCAACACATCGGCATTACCCCGGGTTTAGTTGCGGTTTACACCTAGTGTACGGACGAACGTACATTTATTTTATATACATAATTTAATCTTGATGACATCGCATAGCATTGTTCATGCGCGACCTACATTTTATATTACTTTATTTTATGTTAATTTTGTATGATCAGTGAATTAAAGACACTCGCTAATAAAGGTCGTTTCCTCTTGACAACACCCACCTCTGATTAGCTGACATCATCTCATCGCGAGATTGACATCTTATGTATCGTGGTCACACAACCCGTACATTTTGGTCCTTCGAGACATCGCGAACCGCGTTTTTGACGAACATTGACAAGTGACATCGTGGCTCCTGGCAAATGACATTTAAATCAGGAGAGTGACAGTAAAAGTGCAGTGCCGTGACATTAAAGTACAGTGCCGTGACATTCATATTGAGTCAACAGCAGACTCTTATTGACTGACGCAGCTCACATCTGTGAACGGTGATTTCTGACAGCAACTTCAGGCCTGGCACCAGCTGGTGTGAAGAGTGATCGAGCATCTCAGCCATAAGTATCTCCTTCTCATCTGGACAATCTCAAGTAAGATCGTTCCATTTATTTTTTGTACTTCGGTATTTGACAAGTTTTTCTTACTTCGGTATTTGACAAGTTTTCCTGACAATCGAGATGGAAGCGCAAACTCTTTATACTCGTCAAAAGGATATTATTTCCACAATCCAGACTATAAAAATCAACTTTAAAAAAGATGGTGCGGGCAGGAAGTCTCCAGAGTATATAACCTCGAGAGTGAATACCCTACACAATCTTTGGGGTGAATTTGAAATGAATCATCAGAAACTTGTCGAATATGATGATATTACGAGTGAATATTTCGTCAAGAACATCTATGATGACACTAAGCGTACGTATGAAGAAGTACTTCACTTGTTGACTTCGTACCGCGGACAGGAAAACAAAGGTACGCAACCAGATGAAAAGCTCAATGCTTTAATCATTGAACAGAAAACGAATTTTAAGGCGTTCAAGCGGTATATCCAAAACCTTGAGATGGAGCAGTTGAGTAACAAATGGGAAATAGAAGATGAATTACGTAACCTGCAATTGAGATGGAATAACATTGACACTCTGCATTGGAAAATTGACAACATAGTTGAAGGGTCAGATATGTTCTATGAAAAGGAATATACTGAGTACGAAACCAAATTTAAAAAGAGTAAACGGGAATTAAGCAACAAGCTGTCGTCCGCTATACATCTGCAACATTCTACCCCACAGTTGGAGGTACCTGTCTTCACGGGAAATTACAATCAATGGCCTACCTTTCTCGACCTGTTTAAAGGTGGTATACATGACAATAAGCTACTAACAAAGGCTCAGAAGATGCAACATCTTAAGGGTAAACTAAAGGGAGAAGCTGAACGTTTAGTGCAACATCTACATGTATCAGCCGAAAATTATGACACCGCTTGGGAAATTCTCAACCACAGATATAACAATCAGCAAATTTTATTCACCAAACAAATTGAAATATTTCTTAATCAACCTAATATACAGAAACAAAATTCTTACGAGTTGAGAAGATTACATGATACTACTATGGAATGCATTCACGCCATCCATAATTTAGGAATTGACACCACGACGTGGGATCCTATCCTGGTTCATCTGCTGATAAAAAAGTTTGACACGCACACATACAGCGATTACATGGAAAGTAGGAAAGAACCTCGTAAATTACCAGTATTTGAGGAAGCTATTGCATTCGTAGAGGCTAAATTTACAGCCTTGGAACCTGTAAAGAAACATGACAAGAACACATCAACAATGAATAACCCAGGTTATTCTAAATCATTTGCTTACAAGGAAAAATCATCATATGTGCCTGGGAAGAAAACAGCATTTACTAGAACATCTAGCGTATTTCATTGTGTATTGTGCAATACCAACCATGCGTTATACCAATGCAGCAAATTTGAATCTATGTCACCAGAAGTTAAATTGGCAACAGTTTCGAAATATAATGTGTGCAAAAATTGTTTATTTGTGCACGAAAAAAATATCTGCAATTCCACAAAACGCTGTAAAGAATGCAACGCAGCACACAATACATTATTGCATGAAGCATGCGTCAACCCCGATGTGACCTCAAATTCTACCAAGCTATTCACACCAAGAAAACAGCAACAGATGCGTCAGCAAACTGTTCATCACTTAGCGGACATCAGTAACGAGATATTACTCCCATCGGTTCAAATGCATGTGTTATGCAAAGACGGACAATATATTAAATTGACAGCGCTTCTCGACCAGGGTTCACAAATATCCTTGATTACAGAGAATGCGGCACAAAGACTAGGATTACCCAGACGTCACTTTGACGGTACGATCTCTGGCGTCGGTACTTTATCAAACAAATGTAAAGGGAAAATTAACCTTCAGTGCAAATCGATTCATGACGATTATACATTTAATACTGATGTTCTGATTATGCCAAAAATGATTAATCATTTGCCGAACAATTCATTTGATACTGCTCATTACAAGCATATCAATAACCTTCCACTTGCAGATCCGGAATTTAACATATCGAAGCCGATTGACGTTTTATTAGATGCAAAAATATATTCAGAAATAATAATGAATGGACTCGTAAAAGGTTCTCCACAAGAACCCATTGCACAGCAGACAAAAATGGGGTGGATTCTATCGGGAAATATTACACCATCATTTAATTGTCATGTCGTCATTAATAACATAGAAGACATTGCCAATTATTGGGAGATAGAAGACATTCCATCTGACACTGAAGTGAAAAATCTTACGCAGCAAGATCGATTCTGCGAAAATTTATTCATGACAACAACACGACGTTTACCTAGTGGAAGATATGAAGTGAGGTTGCCAATGAAGGAAGGGTTTGAAAGTAAGCTGGGAGATAGCAAACCACAAGCAGTGGCTCAGTTCAAACAGCAGGAAAAGAGGTTCCAAAACGATGACACTTTATATGACAATTATAAACGATTTATCGACGAGTATATTAATATGGGTCACATGAAAAAGTGTGTTACTAAGACAAAAGTAAGCTGCATACTTCCACATCATGGAGTGATTAAAAATGACTCTACTACAACGAAGCTTAGAGTTGTATTTAATGGGTCGAGCAAAACTACATCAGGGTTCAGTCTGAATGATCTGATGGAATGTGGTCCGAAGCTCCAACAAGATATCCTGTCTCTTCTTCTGAGATGGCGAATATATAAAATTGCATTCACGGCAGACTGCGAAAAAATGTATCGTATGGTGATGCTTCAAGAAGACCAGCAGCATCTGCAAAAAATTGTCTGGCGGGACCAACTAATGAAACCGCTGGAAGAATATCAATTGTGTACAGTAACCTATGGTACAAAAGCAGCGCCATATTTAGCAATGAGGACGATAAAACAGTTAGCAAGTGATGACGCACAGAAATATCCCCTTGCAGGCAAAATTTTGGAAAATGACCTATTTGTTGATGACCTAGTTAGTGGCGCTCATACCATAGAGCAGGCTAAAAATATACAAGCGGAAGTAATTGACATGTTGAAAGGAGCAGGATTTAACTTAAGAAAATGGTCGAGTAACACGCCGGAGTTACTAATGCATTTGACAGAACACCAATTAAATCCATCGGTATTGGACTTCAAGAACGCTGACTCTACTAAAACACTTGGACTTAGATGGAATCCGGTTACCGACACATTTACATATCAAAACAAAATAGATCGCGCAACCGAGACATACACTAAACGTACTATGTTATCTGATATATCGAAGATTTTTGACCCACTTGGTTGGTTATCGCCTGTCACATTGAAAGCAAAGCTCATATTTCAACGCGTGTGGTCCACCGAAATAGGCTGGAATGATACAGTTCCTCAAGAAATCCAGGAAGAGTGGAAGTTACTGAGGGATGACTTGGACAATATCAACTACCTTGAGATACCGAGATGGATTGGTACAACAGAAACTGACATCGAAATACATGGATTTTGTGATGCTTCAGAAAAGGCATACGCATGTGTTATTTATGCCAAAACCCGACATGAGTTTCAACAGACAACAATACAACTTATAGCAGCTAAAACAAAATTAGCGCCTGCCAAGAAGAAACTGACATTACCACGGCTAGAACTTTGTGGAGCCCTACTATTGACAAAACTTGTTGCAAAGGTCTTACAAACTTTTGCAATCAATAAAATTCATGCACAGACTTATGCTTGGACAGATTCCATGGTGGTGATTGGATGGTTGCATGGGAATCCGTCACGTTGGAATGTGTTCGTGGCAAATCGTACACAACAAATTACAGCCGTTATTCCCGCAGTACAATGGAGACATACAAAATCATCTGACAATGCAGCAGACTGTGCAACTAGAGGCCTTACCCCTTCCCAGCTGAGAGAGCACTCATTGTGGTGGAAGGGACCTACGTGGCTAAAGGATGACGTTAAAGAAAATACTCTAAATATAGAAGACCCGGAGATTGAAATCAAAAGAAATCCCCAAGTAATGACTACACAATTAAAATATGAAGTTATTGAAAACATATTAGAAAAATACAGTTCTATTACTCATGCGGCACGTGTCTTGTCTTGGGTATCGCGTTTCATAACAAATACTCGGTATCGTATAACTAAAAAGGCAAGGTATGAGTCACCAACAATTAACGACAATAATTACCTGACATCGTCTGAAATAGAAAATGCATATAACATACTTATTCGGATGACACAAGTTAAAGAGTACCATGATGACATTGCACAAATACAACGAACAGGATCGGTAAAAAGCAGTAGTAGTCTACTTAAACTGAGTCCGTTTTTGGATAAGAAAGGTATTTTGAGAGTTGGTGGGAGACTGGAATATTCAAACTTGACAAACGACACCAAACATCCCATCATACTTCCGAAAACATCAAGACTGACAGAATTACTTATTAACCAGGCACATAAAACGACACTTCATGGAGGTCCTAGACTTACCTTGATGTATTTACGACAGAAGTTTTGGATTATAAGCGGATATGTAACAGTCAAAAAACATATTCGTCGTTGTATAACGTGTTGTAGATTTAGTAACGTACAAAAAAATCAATTGATGGCGAATCTACCAGAACCTCGAGTGACACCTTCACGTCCGTTTACTCACACGGGTGTTGACTTCACTGGACACGTGGATGTGAAAGCGAATAAAGGCAGAGGGATAAAAATGACAAAAGGATACATCGCAGTGTTTGTGTGCTTTGCAACCAAAGCTGTACATTTGGAGCTCGTATCTGACTTGAGCACTCCAACATTCCTCGCCGCCTTTAAGAGGATGTGTTCTAGAAGAGGCGTTCCTAAACATGTTTATAGTGACAATGGGACGAATTTTGTTGGAGCTTCCCGTGTCATCAAGAAAGAATATCAAGAAGCCTTACAGATGATCAATGAACACTTTTTAAATGACATAGCTGACATGAACATAACTTGGCACTTCAACTCACCTGCGTGGCCTAGTGCAGGTGGGTTGTGGGAAGCTGCCGTAAAAAGTATGAAGCATCACCTTAAAAGAGTTCTAGGAGAACAAAAATTGACGTATGAGGAATTTTCGACACTTTTGGCTCAGATCGAAGCTTGTTTAAATTCGAGACCTCTCTACGCTATGACAGAAAATCCAGAAGATGAATATCTTACACCAGGACATTTTTTAACTGGTGGAAACATTTTGTCTTCACCCCTGACAGTTTATGATGCATGCGGAATAAAAACAAGATGGCAATTAACAGAACATATGCATCAACAATTCTGGAAAAAATGGTCTTCAGACTATTTACAACAATTGCAATCAAGATACAAATGGAATATTCCTAAGAAGGCCCCTTGCATCAATGATATAGTGCTCATAAAAGAAGACAACTTGCCACCTTCAAAATGGGTTCTCGGGCGAATAATGGAATTGCATCCCGGAAAAGATGGTTATGTGCGAGTGGTGACTGTAAAAACAAAATCAGGCACAGTGAAAAGGCCAATTATTAAATTATCATCTCTTCCCGTACAGGAAGACGAGACGATATGTAAATCTGACAACACTCAAGAATCTGACAACACTCAAGAATCTGACAAAATAAAACCAAGAGCTGCGAGAAGAATCAAGCGGAACTTTCTCGCAACCACTCTTCTATTACTGCTCACATTCGTAACTCCCTCTCTCCAACAAACAGTACACGTGACGTCATTGCACAATTCGAACTCTCTGTATTTTGACAAAATTGCTGACATAAATATTGTACAAGACCAATGGAAAATGGTGGTTTTCTATAATATGACCTCCTATTGGCAGAGCATTGTCGACATAGAGTCTTTCCTTCGGCAAATAAACAAATCGTGTAGAGAGGAACCTATGCTCACATCTATTGCAGCACAGTTGTACCATCAGTTGGAAGAAATAACACATCGTAACAATTTATTGACGAACATACAAACGTCGAGGAAGAAAAGAGGTCTGATTAATGGAGTTGGGTATGTTGCAAATAGTTTATTTGGAGTCTTGGATGAAAGATTTGCCAAAAGGTATGAAAAAGACATCAAACTTATACAAATTAGAGAAGATCATTTATTTTCGTTATTCAAAAATCAGACGTCAATAATGGAAGCAGAAAACAACATCATAAAAAGAAATGAAGCTGTAATGAATAAAAACTTTATCGCTATCACTGAACATATGCAACGTATCACATCTGACATGCACCAGTTTCGAAACGAGATTCAAACCACGGTACAAAAAGTTTCCTTGTTGACAGCACTCATGTCGGCTAATATTATAATTTCCCACATACAACGTTTACAGGATGACTTAATAGATACCGTAACTGACATTTACCATGGCAGAATAAATTCACATTTACTGTCTCCGGATCAGATTCAGCAACAACTCACCATAATCGCCAGTCAAATACACGGCGAACTCAAAATACCAGGGACTAACAGCAAAGAGTTATATGGACTAATGCAAATCAAAGCGAGGGTGACAAGCAAACTTTTGCTAATGGAAATCAGAATTCCTCTCTTGAACCATGATAAATTTGAACTTGACAGAATCATCACTATTCCACTGCAAAAAGGAACCAGTACTGTGTATACTCAAACTGAATCAAAATACATCGCAGTCAATGTTAATAAGGATACAGTTATACCCATGACAGAACAAGACGTACAATCGTGCGCCATGCGTGCTGAAAATGAATTTATCTGTTCATTAAATCATCCCATTTACACATTAAAAATGGGAGAATCCATTTGTAAAATCAAATATACACAAAATAGTGACAATAAGTACTGTCATACTGAAATCAAGGAATGCACATACAACTGGATCAAATTACACACCCGAGACTCGTGGCTATTCTCGTGTTGCGAGGAATGCTCAGTCCGCATTTTATGCCCAGACGGCCTAGTGACTAAACAATTAATTGGTAGTGGGGTCATTACCATCGGGCAAGGTTGTGTTTTGAAAGGTGATATGTTTACAATACATAGTCATCATAACTATATGAATCAGATGTTCATTCAACCCACTGTGGAAAGACTTCCGAACATATCTCAATTAAACAACATTTTGAATACATCTGTAACTCCACAAGACATCATTCAGATTACCAACCACACGGCAGAATTCCATGAAATAAAGCGACAGATTTCCAATTTGAAGAAACAAAAATTGGAAGAAAGCCCACTAGATGATACTCCGCATTACTATATAATTTACGGCATCTTGGGTACTGTACTTCTGATCGTTCTTATTGTCATGGGGTACAAAGTGAACCAATGGCGAATCAATACACAGACACGGAAACCTTCAGGTGACACCATATCAGTTCCTGAGCCTGGGGTCGGAGTAGCAGCATCGATGACAAGACAGGAGAGTGATGTGAATATCAGGGTGACCAGAGATCAGCCGATCTCATCTCCGGGGCAAAAGAACAACTCAAACAATAGTGAGACGTTCTCACCAGTGATGCGCAAAGCATATAGTGTGATAAGTGTGAATAAGGCTACATCGCCAACTATGAACAGAACAGTTAGCTTCAGTGTAGTTAATGATAACTAATAATAGTAACAATAGCACCAATATTCATCAATGCACTTTACTTACATAAATACATGTGTTGTTGCTTTTATACTTAATTCTTATGTAGTGTTAGACATAGTTGTACTTTTAAATTAAGTTGGTTCTCTTTTGTGTTGGCAGTATGTACGGACGAACGTACATTTATTTTATATACATAATTTAATCTTGATGACATCGCATAGCATTGTTCATGCGCGACCTACATTTTATATTACTTTATTTTATGTTAATTTTGTATGATCAGTGAATTAAAGACACTCGCTAATAAAGGTCGTTTCCTCTTGACAACACCCACCTCTGATTAGCTGACATCATCTCATCGCGAGATTGACATCTTATGTATCGTGGTCACACAACCCGTACACCTAGCGACTGCCACTAGTTAGCTGTAATGTTTCAATTCATAAATAAGGAAAAGGTGACATTTTTATATAAAAAAAAAACTTGCGTAATAAGTTGTATTGCGTTGTTGTAATTGGAGAATTAGCACTGGGCTAAATACACGGTGGGAAAATACCAACAATATTAACTAGGCAAATATTCCATTACTTAATTGATGCAAATTGGCCCCTAATCGTCATAGAAATTAGGACGTTAACATTTTTGTGGTATACGGAAATAGTGAAAATGTATCAGTAGCTCGCCTTATTTGGCGAGGACAGTGGAGGCGCGTGCGTTGCCAGTCGCCTCGCCGCGGCCGTCACATTGTTGGGAAAACCCCATCAGGTCGGCGCGCCCGCCCCCCGCCGCCCGCGCCGCCCGCGCCCCGCTCCTCCGCGTGACGCCATCCTACACATGCTACTAGCTACTACCGAAGTACTTGCGCCGGTTGATCCGTCTCGCTGTCACGTCAGCTGGCGTAAACACTGCCTACCGCTACTTCTGTTTTCATTAAGTTAATTTTTTCAGTTCCCACGAGTCACTACTTCATGATGACTGATCTATAATTTAATGTAACGAGTCTAAAAGCTCCTAACCGCCGGCAATTGATTCAGTTTATTTAATTAACTGTAAGAGTAATGAAAATTATTGTATCGGCAGTTTTCCACGAATAGTACGCAATACGCAAGTCGAGGTGTTTACAATTGGCGCTGTCGTGTAAATATGTAGGGTCTTATGTCACGTTCCACGCCAAATTGTCGTCTCCTTGACATTATAAGTACCACCATGAATTTATAATAAGCGCACTAAAAATTTCCACCCATAAAAGTTTCCACAATAGCTTCTTCATAATTGTCTGCATAATGTGCACAAATTGTCTATTACCATATGCAAATACAGGCCTTGTTGTTTACGATGCCGTAAATTTCATACCTCGCGGCGTATATTCACAAATGGTTCGAGTGGTCCTGGTGACCTGGTCTAAGTCACGGCGTATTGTAACTTCCATCATGTAGTGGTAGAGCTATCATTGATACCAGAACTTTGCTCCAGCGCTCATTAGAAGCCATAGCACGTACATCAGAACTACTGAGATCCAATTCACGCGTGCTAATTATTAATACATGCAAATATTTAGTGGTTACGCTCAATCGAGGTTTGCCAGTTTAGCACATGATTTTATTAACAAATCTCTCTCGTAGGACCTTTTGCTCGGTTAGTGACGTTATAGAATTTCGTTGGGTAAATAAATTAAAATAAATTCATCATAAAATCTTGTAGGACTATTCCAACTCTCCTGTTGCAAAGGAAACGTCACTGAACCGTCATGCACAGTACCAAAAGGATTATATTTAAGCTAACCTAAATTCTTGAGCTTTAAAAAGCGCTCAGCCATTTTAGCGAGCGATCTATTTTAGAATCGTTTTAAATACATTTGGATCGGTTCCAGCAGGTCGGCCGCTCGATCATTATGGACCATTCCTATAAACAATGTTCTCACTTCTTGCACATGGAGCCCGATGTCACTGTTTGCATAAAAATGATTGACTGCTTGTAAAACTATATAAAACTAGATTTCATATCGATTGCCCAACATTATCTTACTTTATTTTCTTTTTTCTATTTATAGTTTTCGGCCAGAATTTGTATCTCCCGGATATATTTAGCATAAAAAGAAAAAGAGTTGTTTTTTAGTTTTCTTTGACGTCAATCCGTGGTGCTAGCATACTATGGAACCAGTTTAAGTGGCGTTTTATTACACGTAGATTTATAATGATGAATGACCTAATAAAATACGTCCAGTCAAGAGGTTATCCAACTTTTATCATCTGAATATTTAACTTAATTGTAAAAACAAGACTTCATGATATTGAACCATAAGGTTCAGCGTAACTGAAGCATTTGTTTTTTTCCTGCAGGTTTGTCATTCGGAAAACCCTCGATTTATCTCGTTTATTTTATCAAATTCTAGTAAATTGACGTTTGGAGATGTAACTGATGACATGTTTTAATGTACTGTACTGTACGTACATATGTAGCAAGTCAACTGCATACTGTAACCTCTGACTGAGTCTTGTAAGGTTTGATCTGACGTGCGTTAGTGGAACTCGCTGCGTCACTAAATATTATCGAGCAGAAATTCCCCACACTGATTACATTATAGGTAATTAATCAATGGATTTATCAGCCTAACTAAATGATTTGCTAGAACACAATCCTCTGCGCTGATGCTACGCGTTAATATTGTGTAAATGTTGTTTGTCTGTCGTTTATAATCCAGAATACTATTGATAATGGAATTCCAAACGTTACCGCTACGAGGTCAGTCTGGATATTTATGATATTAACATGGTGTTGTTGGTTGTTGCAGGACAAGCATGCGTACATCTCGCGGCGACGTCAGGGAACATAGAGGCACTGCAGACGCTCGTCTATTACGGCGCTGACATCAATCTAAGGGTAAGCACACTTTCCAAACTCTATAACTAGCCTCTAACAAGATGCCTAAGGTCTAGCTAGAAAACCAACCGCAAACCAATCAACATTTGGATTAGCCCGAACACAAGTCGTTACTCTACTGTGAACAATATTCCGGAACGTAAATAACTCGATCGTGGGGCAATCCGTTTCTGTATTTCGCGGTTTTTGCATTCATAATGACGGGAAAAAGTATAAAATAATGAAGGGGGAATCCGCTCGTGAGTCGGCTAAACCACTCATCTAGGCCGAACTAGCGAGAACTGAAATAGTTGTCAGCAATAAATAGAAACTTATGAATCAGCTCACATGGTTTTAGAGACGGATTACGTTATCTTCAATCAAGGATGTTTGCAAATATTTACAGTATCTAAAGCTTGGTGTAGTGAGGTGCATCTAAGGAATTAATAAAAATATATATTGATCAATTAACTAAAGTAAATGATAGATTTGGTTATCAGGTCTCATAGCATCTCAATCATCTGATGGCTTTTAAGGGTAGGTAGGCCGTTTAACTAAATTTTAAAAATACAGCAGACACACCCATGGGCAATGACTAGTGAAGGCAACTTAGTCATTGTATGTCTCCTTGAGTACCACGGTGGAAAACCCATTGCCTCGCTGTTTGTGTTAATCTACTGATAGTAGCATATCTCGTGCGTCGGGGTTTTTTGCGTTTGTGCACCCACCAGTGTAGGCAAACAATGTCGATTGTCACTACTGAAATAGATTAGATGGAATACTTTTGTCCCCAAAAACCATACGATGATGTTTGGAGACAGCCACATGAGATAGAGACGATGAATGCATTCGATCTCTTATAGTTTGTGGTGTAACATGACTGATGTATAATGTTTGTCGTGCAGGAGAACCTAGCGGGCTCGACAGCGCTGCACATAGCGGCGCGGCGCGGCGACGCGCGGCTGGCGCAGTTCCTGCTGGAGCGCGGCGCGGCGCCGCAGCCGCGCGACTACGCGTCGCGCACGCCGCGCCGCCTCGCGCGACACAACGCCGCCGCGCGCGCCTTCGCCAACCTCTCCGCAGACGACTCCGACTCCGACACCGACGACGATGACGATGTGAGTCACCTCCTCTCTCTTCACTCCGCGGGGATGCCCGTCAACATTATCTCTAGATAACTAATGCCCGTAAAGATAAACAATATCAGAGCCTAGCGCTAGGAAATTCCAACTTTTGTTATTGTTCCAAGTCAATATCAATCACGCGAAGGCAATGCATCAAAAATATTAAAGTATTCATTTATCAGCAAGTAAAATGTAAATACGCAGTTGCCATATTCACCGTAATCAAATAAATGGGCTCGAAATAATTCATACACCGCGTCTCGGACTGTTAGATTTTTTCCTGTTGCTTGACACATAAGGTAATCACGCAATTCGTGGAACATAGTAGAAACAGTACATGAGCGACTCGCGCGTTGTATGGTTATCTGTGAGTGTCAGACGTTATCGTGTTCCGGTGCGACATACTGACGAGATTGTTTTGTTCCGCAGATGTACGACAGCGACAGCGGCGACAGTCTGTTCGAAAGGTTGCGGGAGAGCATGAGCTCCAACAACGTCAACCTGAAGGGATGTTGCTAGAGCAGCGCGCAGGCGGGGCGACGCCCGGCAGCACACTCGCGCCGCCCGCCGCCGGACACTACTCGATAACACCACTACAGCGCTTAGTTACTATTCCCCAAAACACTCTACCGTGTCGGGTTGTCCTAGAAACATTTTGATCGATTGTAGTCAAGTATAATCAAATAGATCTGAACATTATTTCCTTGCTTGTCGTTCATGCTTGGACTATTCGGGAGCTTAGACTATTCAAAACTAAACTTGAGTACAAAGTATTGGTTGCTATTTATATTAATGATGCCATAAAACCCTGTAGTGACCTACTTGAAGACAAACGGTTACAGCGAGTCTGTCCTTGATTGTATCTATGCAATTATCGGAACAGGTTTTCCCAACCGTAACTGTAACATAATCATAGTTATATTGACTGTCTGACTAGAACGTAAGGGCAGTGCGCCCTCAGTAACAATATGGCTACGTGAAGGACAAGTTAGTAGTGCACAGTCTAAGCTCCGTGAGGCGAGGATTTAGTCTTCACTCTCATTTGTAAATATAACCGAGGGGAGAAGACATGTTGCACGGTCAGGAAATACGCTCCACGGTACACAATGATGGGAATTTTCCGGATAATATTATATGAAGTTATATTTATACGGATTTGCCCTCTAATTTGTTTCACGGGACAATTGTATTTCATGTAGTGATTGGGAATTTGAGACTGGTCCACGCAATGTGGAATTACCCAACGCTGTGTACAGTGGAACACGAAATAGTTTTAAGTTATTTTTAAGCCTCATGTACAGTCGCGGAAAGAATGTTAAGTTTAGAAAATTATTTAAATAGTGTGTACCTGTAAAAATCTGTTATTTGTATATTTATTAGAGTCGAATAAATGTTGATTACGATATAAATTTGGTATTTTATTATTCTGTTCTACCTACTGATGTTCTTTCCGCGACTGAACAGGTAACTGTCATATTGATAAAACTGCCAACGTGGCTGTTTTTTATGAATATTGCAGTTCTAAAAGTTAAGTAAAGCTGAAAAATTCAGCTTACCCCTAGGTTAGCCATCCGACTTTATAATGAGATGAGCCAAAATCACTTCTATTATAAAGAGATAAAGTTCGAATGTTAATCGTCGGACAAGCTGGGTTTACATGTCTTCCTTCGGTAAATAGTATAATTTTGTTACAATAATGGATGATATATAAATCAATAGAAAACATCCGGGTTAAAATGTATAAACTAAAAACAAAGCTGTTTACAAAACAGATATTCGTAATCTTTTGTCTTGATTGGTGAACATGGCGGTCTGTTTTAAAATTATATAATGATATAATTATTACGTTCAAAATAATATCTATATTGAGCGTAAGACAATTATGAAACTACACTATGCAAGCCTTGCCCTAACTTTCTCGTGAAAGTAGGTATCAAGGCTTGGGCTCCAGTAAACTTTGGGGATATGGCCGACCGTGTTACAACTTAGTTTAAAGTTTAATTAGCGTCCCTTATTAACTTTACATATAAATAGTATAATTCAGTGAGACTCAGTAGTTGTGTGGTTCACTATCGATATAACACCAACGGTTTTTTCCGATGTCACACACATATGAGATTGCACAGCTAAGTGTGCTCACTGTACTTTGTCTTAGACTTATAGTTTGTGTATTAACAGACTATATCCCATATTAGTTGATGCAAGTTTTTGACGCCGCGTAGGCGTAGCGGGTCGACAGATAAGCAAGTCATGCCAAATAGGAGTAACGTATATATTCGTAGTAGTAAGGACTAGTAGTAAATAACTATGTAACCGAGGGTTGCTGTCTGACGCCCGAGCCCGCGGCGACACTGCGATCAACGTGCGCAGTCCAGCTGCTGACCGTCTGACTGATATATACAAGTTATGCTGTTAACAGCTTCTTAAGTAGATTATACGTATTCTATTATATATCGTAGTACTGCAGTATGTTTGGTCCAGGCTATAAGCTCTTACTCAACTTCGCTAGTCTAAAAGCTGCCCAACGATCTTCCCAAAGTAGAAACGACGCTGTGATATGCTTTTATTACATTTTGACGTTTTTTTTCTTTATTGTATTTTAACAGTTAGTGCGAGGTAATGAACGAAGTCAGACGCTCAGTAGCAGTGACTTGCTCTACTACAACTTATTAGGAAGTAAATGTAATGTATAGTATTTGGAATCAATGCATGTTATGTAAAAATATATAATTATATAAAAAATAGCGTAAAATAACTAAGCGCAAAATACTTATTTTAAAATATTGTTGTCAGTTTTATATATCGATAAATACAAATTATAACAAACTGGTGTGTTTTTATTAAACTGAGCGACATAAAAACTGGTGATATGATTCGTAGAACTGACATACTGTTTACGTATGATCAGAGTACATGTCACAACAAAAATCCTAACTAATATGAGATGGGAAAGTTTGTTTATTCCGCCGTTCGCGGTAAAACGACTGAACCGCTGTTTTAATACCTTTTACGTGGGCGAGATGTCGCCAAACCCGCTAACTGTACAACTTCTGCTGTAAAGCACAGATTACTAAATAGTTACTACGTAAATCTAAAGCGAACAAGTGCCTTTTTTCACCTTATTCAATACCCTCCAGTATTACCAGACATATGCTTTGATCAGCAAATGTACCGAATGCGATACTTCCCCCATTCAGGGAATCCCTGCAATATGAATGTATCGTTATGTGAAATTTGACAGGTAAATAATATAATACCGCAAAAAACCATAGCCCCAAATAGGAATTTGATAAGGAAATATTACTTTTCCTCTAACTTTAAACAATGTGGTTACCTTACTTGAAATAATAAAAAATATTTATCAAATAATGGGAAATATCTTTACTCATATAAAATTAAAAACTCCAAGCCGTCTGTAAGAGGTCTGGGGAAAACAAAGTGTCTTGTCGACGATGAAACTAAAGAGAACATAAGACAATATTTTGTATCAAAATATACATTAATTCATTTCATTTTTTTTTCAAAAATAGGTGTTGTGATATCTCTAAGCTTTCATACAATAGAAACAATTCATCTTATACGTACCGTATCAAGCGGTCAAATGAAACAGAACTACGAACTACACAGAACTTATATAGTTCCCCACTCCTGCTACATAGGTATAAACATGTCTGATAAGCAATGAGCAAACGCCTTTAGAAGATACAAAATTATGAATATAATTATAGTAACAGATAACAGAGTGACCGTCGAGTTGACCTACGAGTGATAACGCAATATACTTGAGTTATAGTTGTATTTAACCGTAGGTATGTGACTGACTGACAGTAGGTACCCACAAAAATAAAACTAGCGTTTTCCAAATGGAAAATTTAGTTTGCAATAGGAAAAAAATGTCATGCAGAACAAAATGTGATTATTCTAGTTTCTATTTTAGAATGAGCGGAAGGCCTTATTTTTTAACAGTTATAAATAAATAAGTAATAAATAGTTTAATTTAGTAGGTACATGGGTACCAACAATGGTGTAGTTGCAGTTTCACCGGTCAATGACCTTCCTGTTAACACAAAATGAAGCAAGTATATTTTTTCCCATTTACATTAAATGTACAGAAGTAGGTATTTCGAATGTTGATCAAGCAGTAAAAACCAATGCGCCTTAGGTTAGTACTGGTTAGAGTGGTTAGTACCCACCTAAGGCCCCCCTTTTTCAGTTTCCAAGAAATAAACGATTTTAAAGGAAACACACATGGTCGTTATACTATACGGTCTTTCCGAACCAACTTCCTAGAACTTTAGTCAACTAGATAGGGAGTTATTTATTGTACGACCCATATATGCACTAATTACCGTGAATGGAAAGTATTCACTCGGTAACTACCAAGATAAAACAAACAATACCTAAAAGAAAACCCCGGCACACTATTTTCAAACAACACATTATTATAGAACAATGAACAAAAACCCCTATTGCGAGTAAACTAGGTAGGTACAGAATTCCTACGGATATTCCGATAGTTTATATTTATTCAATACATAAATGATCCAAGAGCCAATTTTTGTATTTAGTTTTAGTGGGTACTTGCGCTAAAGGATTTGGGTTTTTCAAAATCTCATTTCTAGGAAATTATGTAGGCTAGTGGGCCAGTTATTAAATCCATCATTAACCGATAAAATATTAATTAATGACATTGTTTATCGTTATTTGAAACGATTAGTAGGAACATCATTATTAGTGGCTGGAGTATTAGCTACAAAAACAATGCGTAAGTTGTTTTCATATTTGTGTAAGAAGCATCTGAACTTATCACTATTTCATTCAGTCTAAGACACTTAAAAACAACAAGATAAACAACGTAGATACACAACCTACGCAGTAACTTTTGTTCGCTTGGATCCAAACTAATGAGGGTTTTCTAAAATGGCGTCCACCAGGTGGCAGCACCGAGTCGTCAGGTCCAGGTACCTGTCAAAGTGCTTATCTTTACTATGAATAGTGAACGATTTTAGTGTTTTTTTTATTTTATAATTAAAGCACTGCATTATTGTTTTACTATTGAGGTTGAGTAAATAAAAAAAACTAAATCATATTGTGTTAACAAATTTTTCAACAAGCTTTTCCTTAGTACCAGTGACTTTTGCACCCTCTCTCTTAGCTCAATTTTTAGTTCGGAAACCTTATTCTGACCGTAGTCCATAATAAAATCAATAACACTTCCAATATAACAGAATTTCAATAAACAATAAGTTCGGACCCTACAATTCCATACTATTTGACAGCTATTTGGACCTGACGCATACGAAGCGCCGCCTGGCGGCAGAAAAAATATCGAAAACCCTCATTATGTTGATCTCTAATCTCATTAATTCCTTTTTTGAAACCATGAGGATTCTATAAGGAGTTCTACTAGATGTGTACAATATGTATCGAATCCAGGAGCAATAATTAATTTAAACGGCAATCGTTACGAGTAGTCCATGTAATCATCAAATCTCAGCTGCCAACATAAGTAGTTACAGAAAGGCAGATGATGTGGCGCTGCTGTCAAGCGAGTATGAAAAGTAAATTCTGTGAACACGAACGATGTTTTATCAGTCCTAAAAATGTGGGTTTTCCCAAAGATAAAGCATTTTAACCTCATATAACCTATAGCTTAATTATAACAGATATGAAATAGTCATTTAAAAACAACAAACGGTTACTAGATAATAATATTTGTATAAAAAAATAATCTCGCTGCTGATAATTCATACATTCATTAAATATGTATTTCATGTTCATATTTTTAACAACGTCTGTTTGTTCATTGATGTATAAAATTCTTAAACTCCTTTGATATTTGTATAATGAGTAAATACTTTTCATACTATTTTATATACTTTATTATATGGGTTGGTATTGGATTTAAAGCCGATGTTTCAACCTCCAGATAACTTTTATCTAAAGAATATGTTTGACGTCTTGTTTTGGCCTTTGTGTAGACTGTAGACAATATCTCAAACCGTCATATTTATTCTTCAGATAGAAGACAACTGATGATTGTAAGATCGACCCTTAGTAGAAAATTAGAAATAATATAAAAGTTGAGTGGCTTTTTAATTTTAAATAATCATATAATTATTATAATAAGAAAATAAATTTTATAATAATAATTTATAGTAAACGGGGTGACAACCGACAACGTAATACAGACTATACAGTTTGTATAGATAACCATACAACCATAACCAATACAGTTGATTATGATTATCTATTCATCATTTATTCTCTCTTGTCCTAAAATGTTAACAATTAAGCCGCAGGGTTTAAAAGATACAATAAAATAAATTCAGTATTAAAATTTATAATAAAATTATTTACCTTTTAGGACAAGAAGAATATATTTACAAAAAATCTAACGTTGCGTAGTAAATGAATGATCTGGATGCGAACGCTAGCTGTCGTATTTCCCTTTGAAGTGGGCAAAGTGAAAGTTCGCGTCCACATCGCTCACCTAGCACCCTGACACGATGCAGAGAACATGAAACACAACACCCTGCTATTACTTTTATTGGTATTTTAACAAGAGGAAAACGTATACCATTGCTTTGGAATCTAAAAAAAACTATAATTTAAAGGTGACGATACTATACCCTACTCGCGTGGACATACACATAACAAAATAGAATTTATCTCACAACAGTACAGCATCAGAATCGCAGGCACTTGTTACTCACTCGCGTCTACACGCCTCGGGTTATATTACACCAGCTTATTCCCACGGTTTCACTCATATCCCGGGAGAACCACATCCCGCAACCGGGTAAAAGTAGCCTACGTATGTGTAGGTACCAAATTGATTTTATCGGTTCCTTTTAGAGTTCCTTTCACATGTTTAATATTAGTAAGGTTTAGTAGAAGTTTAACAACGATGCTAAAACACATCAAATATATTGCGCTTTGTTTAAGTCTCGGCTAAACTAAATATTGCTTCACACACAACTACTGAAGTATTGTTTCTTTAAATTATTTAATTAATGTTCTAGGAATGTATCCGAAATGGCCAGTTTCATTCGGATGAAAATTATTTAATAAATTACAATTCACAAAATATTTAACAACCGAATAGTGTTAAAAATTCGTGCAAACTAGCCTCTAAATAGTAAAATATAATTCGTATAATTATAAAATTCAGCTTCCATTTAAAAAGCTCATAATTATTTAAAAAATAATGTGATGTGTAAAATGTATCAATGACAATTAAAAGAGAGGAATATTTGTGCTAAGATATTAAAAACCATCTGAATAATATGGCATCACGGTTCATTTTAACTTACACTTTAGTATCTGTAAGTTTGATAAAAAACTATAAATTCGTACAACATAGCTGTGCCATCTATCGGTGTGTAAGCTAAACTTTTGTGTACAATCTATGTTTGTGTGTGTGTGTAATACTATATTTTGTCGAAAATACAATATAATAAATATTATCTAAACTACTAATAACGTGTCGTAGTAAAAAATACCTGAATGAGGTCTGGACTATATTTCAAACAGATTAGGTATACGCACCAATAACAATAAATTATGAAAATGTTACACTAGTATGGTATGGCTCAGACAGGCAATAGATACAAAAATACATAACAAACTTTTTCACCAGACTGCATATTTTATAATTATAGTATATAATTTGTTTAACAATTCGATTTATAGCACAAATTATATATACCTACGTAATCTCTTTCACATCACTAACCAAGCCTGACCACCTCAATATAAGGCCATGAAACTCCTAATTTACTTCGATTCAATTAATTATTTTCTATAGTCCAGACATTAACATTCAAGCTCATTTAATGACTTTTAAAATGAGTTGAATTTACACGTAACCTTGCGTATCGATATCGATAACTAAACGCACCATCGCATAAGATTCCGACATCACTAAGTTAGCCCAAAAAGACTAGTAAAGGCGTTAAATTTCTGTGTAATACGTAGGCCTGTTGATTTTCAGCAAATCGAATACGCGGGGGAACACGTAGGTCGTGTTGAAGCCTATCATTCCGTACGTGAAGTACTTGTAGCTCAGTTCGACGATGATTTTGTTCTTGTTGTCTAAGCTGTCCTCTGAGTTGCGCAGTTCGTTTTTATCTTTGCCTAGCAGTGCGCAGACGAAGGCGTAGGAGAGGGACTTGGCTATGGCGCGGGTGGCGAGGACTCCGCAGAAGCCGAGGATGGTGCGCAGGATGGTGCAGCCGAGCATGTTGTAGGAGGGCCAGATGATCTGGTAGGGCGGCGCGGCGGGGCTGGCCGCCATGTTGCCGAGCTGGTAGTGCGTCCAGGCGCCGGTCAGGATGCCCGCGCACACGCTCACTATCATCGTCGTGTCGCCTCTGCAAAGAGTCATTACTAACATTACAGCTTTTGAAAAACAAACAAATAATCATTTTCCAAGAATCGTTCGAATCGTTTAAAATGAGATCCTGTTAATATTTTTCTGCTCATAATGAGAGCTAAAAAAATTCAAAAAAGATTTATTAACAAAATGAATATGTTAATTGTATTTAGTCGTTGACTTAATTGGTCTGACAGCAAGTTTCTACAAGTGGTTATACCTAGAATATTATATCCGTGTGAGTATTTTTTCTTGCTTTACATTAGTCTTGTTTTTTGAATGTATAAGTATTAACCTTTCCTTGTTCTAAGAAGTAAATACGTATTTAAATACAATTGAAAGAATGCTGTTTCCCAAGTATAGGCCAAACCCAAAATGATACAAGTTCTGCTAAAAAGATAACTTTTATCTTTTTAGGAGAATCCATCAACAACTTTTCAACTGTCACAGACAGATTTATATCAACAACGTTATAATATTATACAATGTGTGTCATACCTAATCACATTAAATTAATATACTGGTTAAGGTATATATTCCGATTAACACAAAGAAAAAATAAGAATTTTTCGAACAAAGTAAATAGAATAAAAATGTGCGAGAATAAAGAACACCATGTCAATTCCCACTGAAAGAGCAGCGGCCGGCAGCGGCCGGCGGCAGCGGCCGTAATTGCAAGGGATTGAGCGCGAGCGCGGCGCCGCACCGCGCCGCGCTCTTACATTTTCCGTGCTCTTACGGCCGCTGCCGGCCGCTGCTCTTTCAGTGGGAATTGACCCTTAAGAGTCTGTACAAACAAGATAAATTCTCCCTTCTAAAAACTGACTTCTGTCAACTGTTCAACATTTATAGTATGTACTTTATCTCTGCTTTACACATGATGTTGTAAATATTATGAAAACGAAAAATAACTCCTGTGGCTAAACCTTAGTTTCTTTACAATTCGCCATAAAACATCACAAAGTATATGTGATAGGATTTAATGTGATTAGCTTTGACAGACCCAATATTTAAATAACGCATTATGTATGCAAGCATTGTCTACTTGGTCATGCACCTAGTATTACTCACTGAGTTGCACCCCGGCGCCGCGTGACGCGAGGCGGCGGGGTGTTCTATCTAGCTAGATAATTCTTTGTTAACACTATCTGGGAAATACATAAGGAAAAGTTACTGTCTGACTGCATAACATAACATACCACATATGTGTACCAACTGCGTTCTAAGTAGTCATCGTAGTACATTTCTAACTAAAGATCTTTTCCATTCCATTTGTCGAGATTTGTGGGAACATTTTATTATTTCCACGTATATCCAGTATACGATCCTTCCTTATTAGAAAAGTATGTATGTTGTAACGGGAATTCCCTGAACTAAGTGATAACCCTGAACAAAGTTCCCTTTATGACACAGTCACTAGGTATTGTAACTAGACTGCTGAAGCGGTAATTAGAGCAGCCTTATATGGGATAGATTTAAATGTTAATTTAAAATATCTAAGAACTACTACTACCTACTACTTAGAACTCTCTGTAGAGTTTATAAATCATTCTCCAACCATTGTCGTCATTACGTCATGCAACTGAATGTTATCATACATTTCACGGAATATATTTAATCCAGGCTGTTTAACTTTCAAGCCATATGAATATAAAACAATTAAAACCTCAGTTGGGAATGTGGTACGATAGCCTACTGGATTTTTTTAAAACAAGCTATAATTATACTTATTTTTAGTTTTCAAACTAAAATAAAATTGTGCCGCTTGCAATTTATTACTCACCTTGTGGGTGTCCACTTATCGGCGTTGGGATGGAACACGATGACGAGTATGGAGGCCGCGATGACGAGGAAGGGCGACAGCTGTGAGGTCAGCAGGAACCAGTCCAGCCGGTCCACCAGCGGGATCAGCACCGACACCAGCGCCGTCGCCAGGAGCAGACCTGCTGCTATGTCCTGGAAATTACGAAACGACATTTGATTAACAATGTTCTTCTACACATATATTACAAAGAGGGAAAATCCGTTTTCTTGCACCCTAAGGGCTCCAAAACTAATGCCTTCAGTCTAGCAAATCTATCAAACAAAAACATAAGCCAATTTTATTACTCCTATATTTAACGGAAGTATAGAGCGCTAGACATTTTGAAGTTTTTTGTCACAAGACGTCTAGTACTTGACCTCTTTTGTACAAATGAATTGACTGATTAGATAAGGACTATTTGTGCGGTTGTTGGTCTTCCTGTCGCATCTCTTTATGAATGTAGACGAAACATTAACTTTTGTAGTGTTACGAGTTTTGAATCCGTTTTCAAGTCATCGGTAACTGAAACTAATCATCAAGAAAAATATGATTTCCGTAGTTTCACTTCATTTACAGCACATCAACAATGAAGCAAATTCTTATCAACTTATTTGCTGATGTACGCATAATATATTTCTGGAATCTTTAATATTCCACCTGAATATCAATATTAACAAAAGAATATAAAAGATAAAATGTGGGTAATCAAGAGCGCTAAGCCCCAAGATTGGATAACAGTGTAATTGACGTTAACGCTACACAGGTGCCGACTTACTATTACTACATTGTATGATTATTGTGTGAAGTTATTAAAAAAATTAAAGATACATATAAGCAAACAACCATGCTTTTATTGCTCCTTTCACAAAAAGTAGTTCGTTGTAATTACGACCGCGCCCTGTTACGACATTATTGTAATACGGACTTATAACTAACCGGGTAGGTATTATAAGTAGGACTCTGGAATATTACATGTAAATTTTTTTATCTAGGTTTAACAACCCAGTTACTAAACAAGATAATTACGTCAATTTTTGACAAGATACCCTAGTCTTATAAGTCGGCATGTCTCTAGTTATAGCAACTATAAGAAGAACATATCTTACCAGCACACTATGCATCCCCAAGTAGACCCTGCTGACGCAGATGAGCGTGCACCAGGACACGGCGATCAGCACCCCCCAGTGCACGGGGTACTGGTACCGGTCCATGGTGTACAGCAGCACGGAGAAGGGTATGGACACGCCGACCATGGCGTGAGTCGACGGCATCCCGTACTCTATGGCCCACTTCTGCTGCAGCTTCTTCACGGGGTAGCCGGGCCGCGGCCACCGGATTATGTCTTTGAATCCTTGTCCTGGAATTTGTGAAGCTTTTGTTGGATTATGCGGTCTATTAAGTCTGAAATATCTATGACGACTAAGGACTTTGAAAAAAGATGTGGTCATTAAACACAAATGTTGCATACAAAATGCATATTAATTGCTGAATGGAATTTGTGTACTTTGTTACTTTAAATGAATACTACTTCATATCTCTTTTTATTTCTATTAATTACGTAACGAGTCCTAGTCTCTGAGTATTCTCAAAGGCGCTGATGGTCAATGACGTTGAATTTTCAATATCAGTGTTACTGGGTAACTAATAGTAGGAGATGGCTTAACATTTACCCCCAAGCATGCTAGGTACAACACCCAGGACTCCGTGCACCGCGAACCAAAATCAGGCGCCAGGTTTCTGATATCGTTGATAATTGAAAACCTACTTTTACCTCATTTCCAACCTAATATAGGTACATTAGCTAATTACGTACTACAAACCACTATCTTTTTGATAATCTTATTAATGTCCGAGAACAATTTAATCCCCAATTACATGAGTCATGCAGGTAGACAACAAAAAGGCAGTATCTTCATCAATCATACAAAATTTATTGATTTACAGCTCTATATAAATAATTTCAAGAAAATGCATGAATCATTAACATTATTGTTTTCTGACTCATTACTATCTATGATTTCATATGTTTCTAAGATAGTAAAAATAAATCAACCTGTGTGTCACTTAATACACTTATTTTTAGCTAATGTATTTTGATTAAAATTCAAAATTTTTGCCACCTACTTACCTATTGTTGCCTGTAGACATTACACCTAGCAAAAAGTATTTTATTGTGTAGTGTTAATATATATCTAGATATTAATAAAAGTTAAGATAATTATGTATATGACGTGATACACCCCTGTTGAAATGTTAGAGTGATTTTATCAATTTTTCTTAATTATCCATTACAATTTATTTGCATATTGGGTATTAGAAGGATGCTGAATGAACACTTCTTATTCACACAAAGTCATATTAAATATTTGGAAGACATTATGTTTAGCAGTTGGGATTTAAGAATACTGGCTTTCAACAAATAAAAAAAAAATAATTTATGAAAGTAATTTGTCTTTCATAGTTATTACATTTAATATAAAAGCTATGATGAAAATAAGTCATGTACAGTCTATGCCTATTATTATCTAACAAGAATGTCAAGGTTACCTCCTACCTAACTACAAACTTCTTGCACGGCCTTGTGCACAAAAAATATCAATAGGAAAATAATGTGAACAATCTCTATCTTCTTAGTACCAAGCTAAATATAAAAGTTGTATAGTTCTATAAATAACATAGGATATTGTGAACCTATATATTTTGCTGAATTATAAGTTAATATAAATAAGTATTAAATTACATCACACATGGGCTTGGTAGTATTAAAATATGATTTAATATTTATGGTCATGTGCACATTATGACTTCAGGGCCATTTGATCTGTTGTATTAATAAAACATAACAATGCATTATTGCATTTTATTCCGTAATTAATGGTAGTCAGTTTGAATTTAATGATAATAGGTTTAATATGCATTGTTAATTATAATAATAAGTGCCGCTTTACATGATACAATCGAGTAAATTTTATAAGTGACAATAAAATTATAAAATTAAAATTAAAAGTATTTCAATGCAAAGTGATAGTCTGTCTTTAAAAATATTGTTGAAACATCAATTAATCAATTAGTAATTAAAGTACATCATTGTAATGAAATGAGAAACTATTAGAGAGTTGCGTGAGTGCACTCTTGTTAAATCACTATGCATGTGAAGTGTTTGATGAGTAAGCAGTGTTATCAAACATTCCACCATCATGTTATTGTTTGAGTCTTGATGAGTGAGATCACGGCTCACTATCCTATGGAGAGTGTTTGTTTATCATAATTCTCTGACTTATTTCTAATAGAACTCTTAAGTATGATGGCCGCTCTGAAAAGAGTGCTACAACTATGATAATGATGATGGTAGACATTGGTTGTAGACTGATATCTATACTAATATTATAAAGAGGAAAACTTTGTTTGTTTGGTTGTAATGGATAAACTCAAAAACAACTGGACCGATTTTAAATATTCTTTCACCATTAGAAAGCTATATTATCTGCGAGTAACATAGGCTATATTTTATCCCAGTGCGGGCAGTAGCTCCCACGGGACACGGATGAAACCGCGGGAAAACGGTTAGTCTCAGATAAAGTTGAACAGATATCTGTTCAACTTTATTTCAATTAGTTAAAGAAGGGATTTTCTATAATCTAAGTCCAACACTAATATCACTAATATAAGTCATGTATTTACAGTTTTAGTCAAAGATTCAGGCATTTAATTATACTGGGCACTAATAAGTTTGGGTTTCAATTCTAACTTAATTTGAAAATACGGTAGGTAGTAGGTTAAAAATGAACTCACCAATATACATAACTATAGTCCAGACTAGCACCACCCTCCTGCCGACTGCTCCGTCGATGTTCCAGAACCAGAAAGGTATGAATGTCGCGTAGAATATCTCGTCACCCAGCTCCGTGCCCAGCACGAACAGGTAGTACCAGAACTTGTTGTTGATGCTGCACTCCACGGCATCCTTCCCGCCGCTCTCCGCCGAGCTGTCCGTGTCGCACGATGACTGGGAACTGCTCGAGATGTTGCTGGGGATCCTCTTGTGCTGCTTGATCTCGGACTCCTCGTTCAAACGCTCTAATCTATCTGAATGTACCACTTCGGATGATTCATTATTATGACTACTTTCATTACTTTTGTAAGTAACACCGAAAAAGTTTTGAACTTTTATAACTAGTAGAGGATCTTTTAAATATTCTATTATCTGTTCCCACATGTTGATTTATTTCTAAAAGCAAACCACTTTTATATAAAACACACCGCTAAACGAGAATCTAATCACCTATTTAGCACAAGTTTCTCGCGATAAATGAACTTGTTTGCAATGCAAAGCTGTCAGTGTCACTGTCATGCTGCTGTCTGTCAGAAATGTCAAATGTCTGACCAGCTCTTCTACACCGCATACCGGCCAAGAACGAGTCGGACATAAAATAGAACACACTGAACACTGCAAATTGTTGTTATTCTTATTTTTATATTACTTCAAATCCAATGGGTTCACAAAACGCCTAAGTTTCCACCAATTTAGCATTAATCGCCTCCCCTACTATAAGGCCCAATAGGACGAAGAAAGAGAACAAGAGGATACTAGTCAGCAAGCTACAAAACAGCTACGCAAAGGAGGCAGATCACCTCATACAGAAAAAATGACTCAAACTTTTTTACCCAGGTTGCTTGTTCCTGTTCTACTACATTGATTTCTGACACTTACGCGAATATTAGACATTTTAATAAAAGTACTCTTACGGATAATATCGCGGTTATATTAATATTAATTAATCCCGACGTTTCGGATCCTTTACAGTATCCACGGTCACGGGTAGACTAAGGCGTTGGTCGTCTTGATATTTTAGTTACACACAACTACCCTACATTTTGTTGATTATTATTGACAATCCAATTCACGCAGAACGAGCTCCCTGTATCCTTAGGGTTAAAAATCCCAATCCTAACACAATTAAAAAACAAAGCATTATAAAAAAATGTTTTATTGATTTACAAAACTCAACAGTACAATAATTAAAATAATTCTATTCATAATAACTTATCGCAAACGTAACTAACAACAGTATAATATTAAAACACAAGGCAAGAATAAACTGAGCCCCTGAAACAGTACACTTCGTTCAATCTCTGTTGGTGTTATTTATTTAAATGCTCTGAGTATCAGGGCCACGCCAGGATAGCACGAAATGCTTAGATAAATAAATATCGATACTATAATTTCTATGATAATTGTGATAAATACTGCTGAGCCTCATCAATATTTCAATGTAAAATTATTAACAAAAAGTACAACAGTAAGAGCTTGAGGAAGGAAATAGATAATGTACAATGAATTGAAACTTATAGTAGTTGTATCGGTATACATTTAAAATGCATTCTGAGCAACATTTATAATTGCAGGAATGTTTATTAAAAATATATTTACAACTCACTTAGCTAAGATATGCATTATTGCTCATCACTTACGAACAGCTAAGAATTTAAACAACCATAAATAAATTGTCCACGAAATATAATATCTCTTATATACACACATAAAAAATAAATTCGTAACAGACGCTAACTTTCTTTATATACCTCGAAATAAAATAACCTACGTATTAAATTATTTTACTAGAGTAAAAGTTATTCATATATCCATAATGGACACACTACAAATCGATCTCAGATTTAATCGAGACTTGCATGAATCAATTATTGCTTATTTCCAAATTATTACTCTGGTGGCTAATACTCTAATGATTTATACGATTCCTAGAATCAATGTGGACAGCAAAAATCTTAATCATATTCACTCATCGCAAAAAGTAGTTTTACAAAAATATTTCCGCATGTTTAGTAGCCTTGGCATTCTATGTGTCACGACTATCGTAATTATTGTTATTTATTATATTTGGCACGACAGCTACACTACTGCATAGTCTAGTGTTTAACACCTACGTACTGAGGAAGACTGCTTTTCTTGATATTTGCTTTTATCTATAGCTAGTTTTACAGGCTATATTTTATTCCATTTTACGAAGACGCATTAACATTGCATTTAATAGCAGAATGACGTCGTAAAATGCGATAGTTTACAAGTTTATTTACAAATGTATTCAAACGACAAACGCCTACTCTTACGTGGAGATTATCGTTGCAGTCTTTAAGTAATCATCACACATTAGCACTCTCTTGTTTGTCAGCTAGCATAACTTATATGTATTTAGTAGTTATTTGTTCTACGCTCATCTTAATGTTATATTTTAGTTCTAAAATCGAGTTAGGTATCATTCTTATGCATGAAAATCAGAGAATGTTTTCATAGTGCATTTTTGATGGAACATAAAATGTCTCTTTACATATATATTTGTTTCTTATCTCTTGTTCCTATGGTCATCTTCAAATATACAATCGAGTTTGATGACATGGAGTAGGACTCTGTTAGTAGCATTGTGTGTTGTCCCGGGAGTGGTGTCAGAAGAGCGCATGCGCGGGCACGATGCGGACGGGCGCCGGCCGAGTGGCGCCGGCGCTCTCCCACGCCACCACCACGCCGCCCGCGTAGCATCCGAATAGTAACTGCGAGTCGCTGCTGAACGTTATGCTGTGGAATCAACGACAACTACATTACAAAAGTTTACAACATTAGGTAGGGAGCTACATTCAGTTACACTTTAAACTGCTTTTGGAAAAATACACAAAGAAAAATGCAAAATTGCTTTCACAAGCTGTTTCACCCACGTCCAGGTTCACTTTCCTGAATAAAAAGTTGCCTATTTCTTTTTTCGGTAAATGGACTACTCAACAATGTTTTTTTTCCAATCAGGCCAAATTGTTCTCAAAATTAGCGCGTTCAATCCACAAACCCTTCAGCTTTATAATATACGTAAGCAGTGTGCTAGCGTACCTGAGCAGCGGCGCGCGGGTATCAGGCGCGGGTATAAGGCGCAGCGCCCGCAGGTCCCACGAGGAGTACAGGCGCACGGCGCCCGTGGCCAGGCCTGCCGCGATGGCGTTCACGCTGATGCCCTCGGGAGCATTCGAGTAGCAGATGCACGTCACGCGCTCGCACACCTTCACGCTGCCTGCGGAACAAAATTATCATAGAAAACTTCAATTTTATCGAATTGCAATACCAATAATACTAGGAAGCGGTGGCGAGAAAGGAAAGCTTTTGGGAGTGCTGTCTTAAGTAATTTGACGTGAAAATGTGCTAATTTTACTAGCACAATTTCAATAAATAAAAACTTCAACTAATGTACTTTTTAAGAGGTAAAATATTTGGAAAAGCTAAATATCATAATTAAATCATCATTGTAAGGATAATGATCCTAAAAAAATTGAAATCACTCATTCGTTTCGGTAAATCACTGCGAATCGTGTTTATACTTTCCTTATGTACACTGAAAAGGCCAAATACAGCAGTAGGATAAGAAAATGTAAATTCCATTAAAAAAAAATGCTGTTACTCACCCACAAATCTAGCATTAACAGTATGCACTCTAATGAGCGACTTGTACTTATAGGCTGCATCTTTCTCATACGCCTCCGTATGGTTATCGCTGACGTCATTGGCGTCGGGCGTGACGTCACCGTTGCCGTCGGAGTTTGTATTGCTGCTGGTCATGTCGTGGACCGATGCGATGTCGCAGAGAGTCTCACTGATTGTCACGTGCGTTACTGAGAGCATGTCCCGGTTGGGTAATGTTCGGATGTATGATAACCTGGAATTAGGAATTTTTAAATTATTAATATAATATTGTTTCTTTAGAAGTTCTTGAGTATTTTCATTTTAGTATTTTTTAATGCACACAAATACATTTTGACACTCGAAAAACGGAGAGTTTATGTAGGTACAACGGCGAACTCAACCTAGTATTGGGTGTTCTTACAGCCCGCCTTAGGTTGGTGGACCTTATTTCAATCATACAACGTTTTTATGTCAATAGATTTGATTTAATTTAAACCGCCCACCGCGTATATCTCATTTCTCTTTGTAGAACAACATTCAGAAGTTCAAAAAAGCAGAATTTGTTAGTTCTTCTTTATTTACAGTTGTTTTTACGTCGCGAGTCATAACAATTTACTGGATCTAAGAACTAACGAGTACATACGTGTGCAAGTCCCAGAGCACGATATGTCCATCCACACTGGCGGACACGAGCAGCCCCGCGCGCGCGCAGGCGTGCAGCCCCGCCGCCGCCGCCGAGTGCGCGTGCAGCCCGCGCGCCGCCACGCGCACGCCCGCCGCCGTGCTGCGGACGCGCACGCACGATACGCGCCCGGATGAGTACCCCACTACTAGTGGGTATGGACACCCGCCCGTAGCACATATTGATACTACCTTTGTTATCTGTAATAGAACATTACTGTTAGCTATACACAGTAGAAAATATGAACGGAATAACATCAGGAAGATAGTTTACGCGCCTTTTCGTAGGTCAAGTAATCTGTAGAGATAATCAATTGCTAAAACTACCGCGGTGTTCGAATTCCTAGTTAAATAAAAACACAAACTGTCAAAGATTGGTCCTTATTATACTTTTTTATTTTGAAAATAATGGGCGAATTACAAAGAAAGCTTGTGAAAAGTTCCTCGTCACCAAGTGTTTAAGCACACTTCTCTCTTAGAAAATTTTGTAGTATTCACACACCCATACTTAACTCCAATGAACACAAAAATGTAATAAATATTTCTCACTTTGACTCAACGCGTATAATATGAAGACCAACTTCACATAATCGACAAAACTTTCTTCCTTTGTCTTCTCCAAATAATACATCCATATTACAATATCGCAAGAAATATCAAAGCCATTACCTGATCTAAAGCGCACACATGGAACAGTAGGTCAGGTCGTACATCTCGGCGACGCTTCAGTCGCACGATGTTGTCTGAATGTCCCCACGATACTAACGCTAGAGGTTGCTGTCCGTTGTTCTGTGCGTTGTTTGCTGCCTCATCTAAAATACATACACGGAAGTCTTATTTATGATTGTGAAATAAAAACATTAGAAGTATGTGGGATTCATTCCAGTAATTACGTTACCACATTTCTACATAAATCTGTAAATGTGTTAATCTAAGTACTCTCGGTGCTGACCCTATGTTATCATGTAAAAATATTGTAACTAACCTACTGCCCGCACCGGGATAAAATATAGCCTGTGTTATTCGGGAATAGTCTAGATTTTCAACAGTGAAAGAAGTTTCAACTTTATCAATACCAAAAAAATCCTCTTTATAATATTAGTGAGATAAACCTCTTCTTATACAGTAATATTGAAGGTGAACATACCATGCAAAGCGATAAGCGCAGTAGCTCGTGAAGCCACGGCTACAGACCGCGCATGTGGCAGTGCGTACAGCGAGGCGGCGCCCGCGCACGTGCGGCGCCACACCACGGTGGGCGGCTGCAGCTCGGGCGAGCCGCACCAGCGACCCCAGCGGGCGCCCACTACTCCAGCCCATACTGGCACCTATACAAACGTGGCGAATTTACAACCAGAATCTGACTTACAGGATGTTTCTCGCTGTGTTGTCTGCGTACTTGTCTTAAGGAAGACTGAGCTATCTAAGGCCGGGCAATACACGAACGGCTTGAAGGAGTCAAGGGCGACACCTTCAAGCTGTCGACCGGTCGAATCAGTTGCATCTGCTCGAGCAGTTCGCGTATGTGCGTCCATACAACTCTGCAGTTCATTCTGCAGACGACAGCTTCCAGCTGTCGCTCCTGACTGCTTCAAGCCGTCCGTATATTGCCGGCTTAACACAAATAAATTCGGATTGCAGGTTTCTAAGATAAGCATGTTCAATCTTAACATTCATAACTTAATTATGAGAAAAGGTTGTAGTCTTATAATATAAGGTATCCCCGCACTTAGACATTTGATGGTTACTTCAGTCATTCCTTAGTGAAGGTTGTCTTTTCTTTCCTTAGGGATGAAACGTAAGATAGACTGTTAGCTCCTAGTACCTGATCGCTGGCATGGTGCAGGTCGGGCGCGGCATGCGGGTGCGGCGCGCGCAGCAGCTGTCGCGGCGCCTGCCCGTACGTGCGGACCATCGCTGCGGCCGCCGTGCGGTCCACCTCCTCCTCCAGCGCAGTCGGGTCGAAGCCGTAATATGTCTGTAAATTACATATAGGCGTTAGCAAGAACAAGGATGACAAGCATGAAAAAATCGTGTTTTGGTTCGTCTTTTTCATTAGCAATGACCATCCTGTAGTTCTGGCGGGAATGCACACATACACGGGAATTTAATTTCGCAACATTACATTTATCCTACTTTAATAACTTACAATAATAATCTTTTTGGACGCCTTGACACACACGGTCAGTAAGGTATTTATAAACTTGTGTTATGGGTGCTCTATGTCCCGGGCCTTTTCCCAATTATATTGGAGTCGGCAGCCCGGCATGATGATTGCGCCAACTAGGTCTCTTACTCATATGTAAGTTTATTAAATAAACATATACTAACACAAGCAGGAAACACATTGATGGCATCAAGCGCGGGCTGGCCGGTCTGCTTGTAGCCGAAGACCAGGTCGATCCAGTGCGGCAGGTGCTCCGTGACGTAGGCCGCCTCCAGCGCCTGCCGGTGGATCAGCGTGAACAGCCGCGCGTCGCCGGCCCACGGGGGCAGCTCCACGTCGTCTACTGCCGCGCCGCACTGTCGCGTGCCTAGGTTTAGACCTGAAATAGAAAAAAAAAACAACGTTATAAGATCCAGTGCCTGCTATTTATAACGCATAGCGCGGTACAAGAAAAGAGAATCTATTTATAATACAAACACTAATAACACCAATTTGGCTATCCAGTGTTCTCAAGTAACATATGGCTATGACAAACATGAGTGTCAAATAGGAGTTTCATCCTATTAACCTAGGTGTTTATTAGACCATTTGAAAGTGGCACAAATTCCAAAAATCTTCTACTTTTCCACGACTCTGTAATAAGACTTACCCTCATTATTGTGGAAGAGTTCAGGTAGGTAGAAGAGTTCAGGAATGAGCTCCTTGACGTCGGTGGGCGAGTCGTTGGTGATGAGTCGCCACGTCGTCGCCAGCGAGTGGAACGTGCGGTCCGGCATGTCGAAGTTGTTGTCTAGAATTAACACACAAAAAAAATATGGTGGACAATTAAATAAGGATAGACTGATTGTCTGAATGGTGACATGACCATAAAGTAAGTAACTTTGTGGTTAAGTAACAAAAATATGTACAGAGCAGAGCTATTTATAAGATTTACAGAACAAAATGTAAAAAAAATATATGTACACTAAAACTAAAAGGGATCAAAAAAACTTCGACGACCGGGAACATGCCCAAAAGGTTGGCAAAAGTAAGTTCATTATGAGATTGTGTCAATAAGAACACGCATCGATTCGTAGAAGAATGATAAATAGTACAGTACATACCTTGATAGTTAAGGAATAGCTCCGTAAAAGGCGGAACTCGTACTAGATAGTGCAGTACTCCTCCCGAGTTGGAGTACAGTGACGCGTAGTGGTGAGGCTGTCGCGATAGTAGGGGGCTGCAGCCTTCACGTCGAGCTGCTTTCAGGTCCTGAGGGGTGCAAGATGTTTGAATATTTACATGACTAAGTTCCGAAATGCAAATCGCTTCAAGGCGGCCGTGTGTGAAAATAAATTATTTCTTTTATATGATGTTTCTAAAAATAGAATTAGTTTTTTTTTTGGTGGGAAATTATTAGATGAGCAGGAGGAACCTGCTCGCGGCGCAGGATGAGGGAGTGTCATTCTCTTACTAGTTAAAACCTACCATGTTCCTTCTTGAACTTTTTGTGTTGGCCATGTTTGCAGAAGTATGTTTGTACTTACGTTATAAATATTGATATAATGCTGTTCCCTGGTCTTGTTCTGCACGGCCATGGGCTTGGCGAGGTCGCGGAAGGAGGCGGGGTCGTTGAGGTCGAGGATGCGCGAGGAGTAGTCGGCCAGCACGAAGGGCAGCACGGGGTACTGCATCAGGTCGTTGTACGAGCGCCCGCCGAGCCCGTTCAGCCGCATCAGGTACTCCCAGTTCGTGATGCTGCCGTTGCGCCATTGTGTCATCGCGTCTTGTAGAGTGTCTGGCTCGATTCTGGGATTGTATACAATTTTTGTTAATGAAATCAGTGAAATGTTTTCAGTTGATGAAGTGTTGCATAAAATATCGGACACGTATTTTTTTTTTAGAATGTTACAGTACAGAAGTGGGGTTTATTTATTATAGTGTAATACTCAGTGAAATTGTGATTTTACTTGAAACTTAGCTTAGCTGGTTGTATTTTCGTTGTTATATGTTAGATGATGTTTGTCGTGAAGGGCGAGCTCAGGAGCAGCTACAGCATGTGATGTGCATACCTGGCGGGCGGGTGCTGCGTGGCGGCGAGCGCCTTGAGGAAGGCGGCGCGCTCGGCGGTGTCGGCGAAGGCCAGCAGGTGCGCCTGCCCCGAGCTCAGGAGCAGCTACAGCATGTGATGTGCATACCTGGCGGGCGGGTGCTGCGTGGCGGCGAGCGCCTTGAGGAAGGCGGCGCGCTCGGCGGTGTCGGCGAAGGCCAGCAGGTGCGCCTGCCCCGAGCTCAGGAGCAGCTACAGCATGTGATGTGCATACCTGGCGGGCGGGTGCTGCGTGGCGGCGAGCGCCTTGAGGAAGGCGGCGCGCTCGGCGGTGTCGGCGAAGGCCAGCAGGTGCGCCTGCCCCGAGCTCAGGAACAGCTCCACCGCGCGCTCCTGCAGGCACCAGCGCCGCGTGCTCACCTGCAACATCACACACATTTATTAAGTAAATAAAAGTTTTAGCTATAGTGTGATTATGTACAAAATATTAATGTGTTACCTGCATGATGTGTGTGAGCGGCCAGCGCGAGGCCTGTGGCGCGGCCTGCACCTCGGGCACGACGAGCGTGTGCGTGCGGCGCGGCGGCGCGGCGGGCGCGGGGTCGGGCACGAAGTGCACGCTGCGGTCGGTGAGCAGCAGCTCGCCGTCCAGCTCGGCGGCGGCGGTGAGGCGGGTGGCTCGCGCCATGTAGGCGACCGTCTCGTGCAGCTGCAGCCGCGCCACCAGCCCGCCGCGCACCGCGCCCCACGACCCCACCACGCTGCGCAGCGGACCCGACATGTTGCGTGCCTCTGTACATACACGATCACTACATATACCCGCATATTTTGCATTAAAAAAAAATTCTCCTTGTATTTCGCAAGGTTAACAAGGTTCGTTTATTTATTCATTCAAATATTTATTCCTGAATTTATTTAAATAATTTGGACAAAATGTTAACTTATATTATTAGTCTAACCAATGTTCGTACATGACACTTCCATTATATAGTGACGAGGGAACCAAAAGCAGCAACAATAATAGAATACGTCCGTTTAAAACCAAATTACCTGAAGAAATATCATGTGCCATCCTTGTTAACATCATCTCACATTACATCACATAGACATATCAAATATGTACTTACTAAGCTATAATGTGATAAATGAAAATAATTAGGTACGTACCAGCTTTATGCCTGTGCTGCGGCTTGAGGAACTTGTCGGGCACGTGCAGGTGAGCACGACGCAGACGCACGCGCACGCGGCCCGGGCCCTCCGTGGCGTCCAGCTGCCACGACTGCGGGTACGAGCGGGACATGTGCCACACCGCTGCACACAAATAAAATCATTTACATCAGAGCAAGTTTCTTGTTTATAATCGTTACGATAGCATATGGTGACAATGTCGACTTAAGAAGTCTTGAAGATCTTCATCCGTTCAACCAGAATTATTGTAAGCATTGTGATTATTGAAGAAACTACTAAAATGATTATAGATGATTTAAATGACAATGACACTATTATTATTTCAAGGCCTGATCAAGTATATCTAAAAATACTAACCACTATGGTTTATTTAAATAACTGCAGGTTCAAAGTTTACAAGCTTTACACTAGTTACTTTTCAATGTGTAAAATACAATAATATTTTAATAAGCACAACACAGAGTACTGAAAACACAAACAATTTTGACAAATTACATTAAGATCGTTTTATTCGTGCTAGAACTTTGTGCGTTTTACGTATTTAACATTACCTTGCTCGTGTGTATATGTATCGATGAGCCTCTGCCAGGCCTGCGAGGCGGCGGCCTGCGCGGCGTGGGCGCGGCGCAGATGCTCCATGAAGGCCTTGCGCTGCGCGTTCTGCGCGTCCACCACGCCGCGCGTCACCGCCATGGCGCTGTCCGACACCTTGCTCGCCAGCGACTCCTTGCTCCACACAACTCTGCGGATATTACGATTATAGCATACTACATGATAGCCCCAGGGTAATAATTAAGGAATCAAGTTTGCAGCTTATGTTTGAGTTAAGCATTATCTTGGATTATTTTAATGTTATGTAAATTCTGTTGTACTTGTTTTTTAAATGGCGTATTGTTAAGAAAAGGGGAACAAAGTCCAAGTAGGTATTTTCTTTAGTTCAAATAGGCCTATGAAAGCTCTTTCGAAACGTCAAACTAGTTGCATGGTTCCAAAGAGTCGGTCTTATGGAGAAAAATCGGCTAGAAATTCTACAGAAACAGTCACGTAACAGTATAAATGTTATGGACCAAGTGATAAATTGGGCAGTATACATAATGCCCGGTCATTATGAATAATGCCCAATATGAGAGTGCAATTTGATAATAATTATTCAAATAATCAAATTGACCGGGCACTATACATATTGCCCGTGACCTTTTGGGCAAAGTAATACAAACATATTTAATTTAATTTTTTTTTATTGTTATTGACATTTAACTTACAATAAACTGAATATTAAACATGATTTGGATTAATTATGAAGGACTTCTGCTTTAAAAATCCACTAGTTTTTGCATTTAAAAGTTAAGGAAAGTCATATTCAAAATATAACATAAAATAAAATTTTTAAAGTAAATTTTTGAAATACTATTAAATGACATCATAAAATATATTTATTTAGCTTCTAATTTTTTTACTCAGTATGTTTAAAATATAACACATCCCATATCAATTGACAGAGCATGGAAGTAAGCATGCAACATGCAGCAAGCATGGCTTCTGTCACGGCTCCGGCGCTGCGTGGCTCCGGCGGTCCCATGCGAGCTTATCGTCGCAGATGGTTTTCACGCTCACTACCGCAGCTTCGGCTTGCGCCTCAGCCGCGGCAGCGAGCCTTAAAACTACCTGCGCCTCAGCTCGCAGGCCGCCTCGCCCCTCTGCGCCTACGCGGTTTTGAATTGCACTCTAGGGGTAGGGCAGACAAGACTACGTGGAGTCGGTTTTGCAGCGATTCGTTTTCGTCACTAAGTTCAGTATTTAATACAATGTTTTGAATCCAAATAAAAATATAGCTTTATTATCAAATTGCCCAACTATCATGTAGCAATATAATAATGCCCGTGCAATGTGATAAATAATGAAGTTAAGATAGTTATTAATCACTTGGCCCGATAAAGGTAGACATTATTCATAATGCTCGGGCATTATAAATAATGCCCGAATTAATCACATGGTCCATAACATAAACACCATTTTTAACTCATTGTTTATGGTTAATAAAACAGAAGAATATATTTTAATTTTACAACGTAAAACGTGTGGTGTTCTTTTGTCGTGAATGGAACCGAAAAGTGTTTGACCCTGCAATGTTAGGTATTCATATTGAAGTATATAAGGGATGAGAAAACTTACTTGGCAATAACAGATCTGGTGCGATGCGCGAGCCTAGCCCAGCGCTCCTCGTCCTGCCTCAGCAGAGCCGCCGCCTCGGGCGCCAGCGCGGCGCTGGGCACGCGCTCGCTGAGCCCCGCCTGCGTGCCCACGGCCCACGCCCGCGCCCAGTCCGTGATGGCCAGCTCCACGGCCGCCGTGCCCGACTCCGCCTCCGCGTGGATGTGCTTCAGGATCGTCAGCAGGTACACTGCCAACTGGACGAACAAACGTAGTAGATAAGTATCAGTAGGAGACAAAACAGTTCAGCTCGCACAGATTATTAGACATGAGTGGTCACCAGCAAGATGACTGGCTTCATATTATACAGATGAACAAGGAAAGCGAAGCGAAGCTCCATATATTCACTTATTGCGACAGGCTCAGACGATTAACAAGAACTTTTTTATCTTTAGCAACAAAGAAAAAACTATTAAAACAAAAAAGGAAACTATTGCAATATGACGTTATCATGTCAAACGGCTGAGTAATTCGACAATTCGAAACTGAAAGGACTTTTTTATCTAGAAAGGACCAAATTTGGACTCTTGGACAAAGTTGAGTCAAGGTAGAGTTTGTAAGGAATTTGTAGAGTATAGTTTACCTTCCTAAGATGCGCGGGGTCAGAAGGCGTGAGCACGTGCAGCACGGGCGCGGGCGCGTGGTACAGCGCGCGCAGCAGCGCCGCCTGCAGCGCCCAGGCCCCGGGGGCAGGCGACGCCGCCCACCAGAACAGTTCCTGCAGTGGCGTCGCCCAGTCCGCGCTGCTGCTCACCCACCACTTGGGGCGGGACGCGTTTGATCCGCTCACGGCTGGGGTGAATAAAGTTTTGCGTTTAGTAATAATATTTCAGGATTTGCTCTGAGATTGTGGTTGGATGATAATCATCATTCAATAATTTTTTAAGGTCAAAATACGGTATTCTGTAACAGCCTCTTTATCGTCCCACTGCTGGATACAGGCCTTCTCTCACGCGGGGAAGGAGAAGAACATGAAGAAATAAGGAACAATGAGATTTTTTTCGTCTTAAATCGAGACAAACATCACAAACGAGACCGAGCTGCGGCTGCATGAATGTTGCAATTTGGTAAAGTGGAATCAGATGGCTAATTTGACAATTATGATTCAGTTCTAAAAATTATATTGTTTACAATCAGTAGTATTTACTAGACTCACCGAGTAGCATGGTAGACAGCAGGCGGTCGAAGAGCTGCGCGTCGTCATCGAGCGGCTCCCGTGGGGAGTGCGTGAGCAGGAAGCTGACGGCGCGGGTGACGGTGGCCAGGTGCCGCGCCGCCAGCTCGCCGCGCTCCGCCCGCGCCAAGCCCTCGCCGCCCAGCGACACCGCCGACGACAACACTGCTCACATTATATACCGATTAATGTACTCCCTTATGAATTACCCCTATGTACTCAATTATGTATTCCTATGTACTCCCTTATGTACTCTCCTACGTACTCCCTTATGTACTACACCCATATACTCCCTTATGTACTACCCCCATGTACTCCCTTATATACTACCCCCATGTACTCCCTTATCTACTACCCGTATGTACCTCCTTATGTACTCTTCTATGTACTCCCTTATGTACTACCCCCATGTACTCCCTTATGTACTACCCCCATGTACTCCCTTATGGACTACCCCCATGTACTCCCTCATATACTAGCTCTATGTACTCATTTATGTACTACGCCTACGTACTTCCTTATATACTACCCCTATGTATCTCGTTTTCATATTATTATTATAAATGTATGTCTCTTCTAGACCTCGGGACTACAGAGTCCCGGATTTTTGGGAGGCGAACGTGGGGCCAAAGCCAACACGCTGAAGCCCTTTTGAGACAAATTTAATGAAATGGTGAATTATTATTACTAGCCTATAATGTCCCACTGCTGGGCAAAGGCCTCCCCATCTCGCTTCCACACTTCCCGATCCTTCGACCAAGTCCACCAGTCCCGACAGTAGGCGTTTAGTTCGTCACGCCATCTCTTCCGGAGCCTACCCCGCCTGCGGTGTCCATCCTGGGGTGTCCACTGGGTGACTATAGTGGCCCATCTTTCCGGATGCATACGGCTAACGTGTCCGGCCCAGTTCCACTTCAATGTTGCTCTCAATGTTGTTCTCGTTTTCATAATTTACAATATTATGTGTAAAGCAGAAATAAAGTTAGGATATCGAATGTTTGACCAGTTGACAACTGTCAGTTTTCAAGGGAGAATTTCCGTTGTTCGTAATGAGTCTTTTATGGTGTTCTAATTTTCGCACATTTTTATGCTATACCTATTGTTTGAAAAATGCATTTTTTAATTTTTACGTATATTAATCGACATACATTAACCAGTATATTAACGATTTCACGACACAGCCGCTATACAGGAGTAGTTGTGAGTGGTTACCGGTGGTGAAGTAGTTGTGCCTGTTGGTGGTGGCGTAGGAGGCGTGCAGCCGCTCCTCGAGGTGGTCGAGCTGCGCCAGGAACAGCGCCCGCTGCGCCGCCCGCGCCGCCGCCGCCGCGCCCGCGCCGCCCGACCACTCCGCGTACGTCAGCAGGTGGTGCAGCTCCGAGATCGTCTGAGGATACGTGCCACATTCCACTTACGTAATACACAATACAAGTCACGTTGTAAAAAAACTCGAAGAAAATGTCTGCCTATTGCTGCTATAAAACAAGAGAGTCGAAAACCAGCCAAATAGGAATGAGAATTCCCAAAAAAAAAATTATTATTGTTTTCGGTACTTATACTAGGTATACATCATCAGTGACATCAGTGTGATTACCGCAGTTCATGAGAGACAGCTTGGTGACAGAGGGACAGATAGCCTACAAACAAACGGACAAAGTCTAAGTAAAAGGCTTACGTACTTAACCTTAAACTATTTTAACCTTTGAGATGTGAATTGACAGCCTCTTCCTTGTTTGGACAACTCAGTAAAGTACTACTACGTTCTACGTACTACGTAATTACTAAGACGTTTTTCTACAAACCTGCATACTATGTTGTGACGACAGCGCCTTGATAGCGACCCTGTTGAGCAGCTCAAACAGATCCTCCAGCAACAAGTCCCGACCCTCGAACGTGGTGTCGGGCATCTCCCCCACGGCGCGAATAGACCGCACTACCACCTCCACTAGGGCTATCTCGTTTAGAATCTTCAGCGATGCCTGTAAGTAACAATTATAGGAATGGATTTTTATATGGATTTAAATACCTATACATAGATTTTGAAAACCCATTGTACAAAGTCACAAGGATTCTATCTTGTCCTGGAATTGTGTCCAAGCTATTTTTGTAGTACATTATGTTTTGGACGTGTGCGTTGCACTATTGCTATCAGTGTTATATTTTTCTTCTATGTAGAATCGGTCACCAATTTATCGGAGTGGGCTGGAAACTTTCTTGTAACAATGTTTTGTGAGTGTGATGTAGGCGTACCTTGTCGATGATGCGCCTCGCCAGCAGCGTGATGTTGTGCGCGAGCGGCACGTCGGCGAGGCAGCACGGCAGCAGCGCCAGCAGCGCCGGGCTGCGCTGCAGCGCCTCCTCCGACACGTCCGTCCAGATGTCGTCCTGGCATCACAACATTGTAATATAATCATCTATTTCGTTTAAACAAATATAATAATAATTGTTAATAAAATATATAATTATATCTGCACTATCTTACGCCAGCGGTTTCGTCCAAACCTACTTCTCAGACACGATTACAAAAATGCCTATATCCTTTCTCGACATATAGCCTATGTCTGGCCTAGCTAACACAGAAATATGTTTCAAATCGTTCTTGTATAAGCGCATTCATGTTAATCCAGTTTTTTTTTAATTTAAGGATATAGAAGAATTATCCAGACTTGTGTGTATTTGCTATTAAATTGCGCAGTAGACAATATATGATAAAGGAATTGGTTACTTACATCAAGTTGGTCTTCAAGCGGCACATCGCACTTGGTGAGTAGCGCGGCACATGCTGACGCCAGCTCCCACGAGCCTTCATATAGGGAGATCTGTTACAAAAGTACACTGTCTAAGTAAGGCTTATTAAAATAGTATTCTACTAGTACATACTAAAATAAAATTAACTTACTGGGTGATTTAGCAGCAGCTTGTAAAATCATGACTTTGTTAGTATAAATTGCAGTGGCGAAGGGTGGTTTAATGAAATAGGGAAGCCGCAGCAAAAAAACCGCAGCAAACTTAAACAAAATTATAGACTTGTTGAATTCAGAAAAATATTAATTCCCAACTAAGGTCATTAAATCGCGGAGAATCTTAACACCGCGATTCAGGATTTGCATAAAAATGCACAACGCCATCTATGTTGACATAATGTAACTAAAACACTTAAACTAACATAAAATATTGTACACACACGAACTACATATGTTATTTCCAAATGATACACACAATAATAAATTCAATTAAGTAATACAACGAACAAATTGTTAATGATATTATCTAAAACAAAATAAGAAAACCGGCCAAGTGCGAGTCGGACTCGTGCACGAAGGGTTCCGTAAATTACAGTTAAATCAACCTATCTCAAAAACTATAAGAGATACTTTGATCAAACCAAAAATCGTTGAAAGAGTTAATTAGCATGCATCACCTCTATTTTTTTTAGAATTTTATACCCCGTAGTTATAAAAATAGAGGGGGGGGACATACTTTTTACGACTTTGAGAGCTGATATCTCAAAAACCGTTCACTTTAAGAAAAATGTTTTTTAGAAAACTTTATATCATTTTAAAAGACCTTTCCATTGATACCCCACACGGGTATGTACATCGAAAAAAAAAATTTCATCCCTCAGTTACATGTATGGGGGGCCCCACCCCCAATTCTTTTTTTTACTATTTAGTGTCATATTTTTGTAGCGGTTCATACAACACATATTCCCATCAAATTTCATCACTGTAGTACTTATAGTTTCCGAGTAAATCGGCTGTGACAGACGGACAGACGGACAGACGGACATGACGAAACTATAAGGGTTCCGTTTTTGCCATTTTGGCTACGGAACCCTAAAAATGAGAGTGAATTTGTCTGATTTGTTTGTTTACATATTTGAGAGCTCTAAGCGCTGTCAGTCGCGCTTAGACAGATATAGCTACTCTACTCTTGACGCGTTCTTTCTCGTTCACTCGCGAGTTTTGATTGGTGGAACCCGCTCCGTGAGCCGGCTTACCGCTCGCCCTTATTTTGCGAACATCGCGCGGCGCGGCGTGGATGACGTCACGCAAGCGTAGTTTTGTATGGAGGAGGAAGCCGCGGCTTGTTTAGTAGGAGCAAAATGTTTCAAGTAATTTATAGACAATTTTTTTTACGGTGGTAGGCGTTTTGTTATACCTACATATTTAAATTGTGTGGTTTAAATGATTATATTTTATACCTGTACCTATATTATAACTTATACCTACGCTTCTTTCTTGAAATTCGAAAGGGAAGCCGATGGGAATCGGCTTATAAGGACGCCTCGCCACTGATAAATTGGATTCAAAATTGTCATGTAAATGCCATTAATCAAGATGTCTGTCAGTATACACCATGATGTATACTACGCAGTGGTGCTGACCTGGTTGGCGAGGTGTATGTAGTAGTGCTGGTGCAGCAGCTTGCGCGCCACGTCGGGCGCGGCGCGGCGGGTGAGCGCGGCGAGGGCCCGCACTGCGGCAGCTCGGGCTCGGGCGCCGCGCTGGTTGCACAGCACCACCAGCGTCGACGCGCACACCGCGCCGCATGCCGCCTGCAATACACACAATTACTCCCTATAACAACTTATTCAACCCAGCTCTGGTGAACACTATACAACTCAGATACAACACACAAACATATTGGCGGATTTCAACATGATGAGTTTGTAAAATCTTGGAATGATGAATCAGTCTTTGAAGATTGATAGTCTATCAATCTTCAAAGACGAATTCATCATTCCTTTTTACATCGATCCTACTTTGTACATACAACCATATTAGAATCAGCAGGAAGACGCGCGCCGACTTCACTAGATTTTCAATAGTTTCTGAGAGGGACAGCGCGAACGCAGTCCCTCACTACCAAAAATTACGCGTCCGAGTTATCCACATTAGGGATAATCGCAGGGGTCAACCCATCCGCAGTGCAATGGATGGACCTCGCCCTGGGGGAACCGCCTTCGTGATCACGGTATCCCCTACGCCAGGTAAGTATGAGTTCACTACAGTACACAGCGAGGGTCGTTCGACGCCGGAGAATCTTAACACCGCGATACAGAAAACGACCCGAAATGTACAACGCCATCTATCGAGGGGTTTGGAACTTATACACAATGGCGGATAGAAGCATAGAAGCATAAAAGCAACCCTCGCTCGGAGAGAGATAACAATAATGGTGCTATTGAATAACAATACCAGTGAAACGGGATAAAAATAGAAGGGTCGCCCATTTCAATTTCCAAATACAAGGAAAGATATAACAAGATTTATTTCTTGTTGAGTATTGGTGGAAACAAAAACAAATTGCATTTTCTATAAGACTTTAGTAGTAATAACGGGATAACGGTTGTTTTATATAAAATACAAGAATAAACCAGTTTCAACAGGTGTGGAAAAAAATATGCTGGAATATATTATGTGTAACTTTACCTGCTGATGTTCATGGTCCGGCAGTAAGGCCAACGCGTGCCGTAACAGCAGCAGCAGTCCCTCACACGCCGACCAGCCTGACGCAGCACCCGCGCGGACACGACGCTGGAGACAAACCACGGTATACTTTATAGGAGAAACTGTATTATTGTTGAATTAAACAAGAAGAAAAATCTCTAATTAACTAGACTGAAAGTTAAGTCTAACTAATCAAATAGGTATTATGGTTTTGTATTAGGTACTAGCTGTTGCCCGCGACTTCGTCTGCGTGGGCAATTTGGAATTGTCAAAATACTACTTATGCTGTAGCGTAGGTGTATTCTTTTACATGTTATGCGGTATAATTAGGATTACCACTTAGCAGCAGCACGGGTTGATCAAGGTGGTGTCGACGATTTGTGACTATTTATCTAAACAAAAGAAGTAAAGTTTGTGACGTTGTGGAAATCTCTGGATCTAGTCAACCGATTTGGAAAATTATTACGTAATTCTCACAGAAAACAAAGGTCTGACAAAGTTGTCATTTGTATATTTTCTGCAGCAGCTGCGACAAATCAGGAGCCAGAAAATCTGTCAAACAGTTTTACTTAACATAGATAACGCGGTGTCTAGTTCACTAAAAATTATACATCAGCACTTTTTAGAATTAGCAAAATATTGTAAAATGATGTTCAAAGAGAAGTAATAAACAATTTATTTATTTATTTATTTACTGGGTTGAAGAGATCAGATAGGCACTCCAAGTAAACATTGGTAATCAAAAAGATTCGGTTTGACTGGAAGCCAACACCCACACAATTGAGGAATAGCTGGGTGGATGATGACTGAGTCATCAGGCAAGCGCATAGTTTCACTACTTGTATTTCGGGGATTTTCTGTGCACTCACTCACTATGTTATGTTTGAATTCCACCGAAATGTTTGCATAAGTTCTCGATCAGGTAAAGTATACGTCCGAGAGAGTAAGTCCAATTCGTGTGTTGGCACTTGAAGCCTGCAGTTCCTCCAAGATTTTCAAAATGTACGCTCGCAATTTGTCATTTCTTGGTGGAGCCAGCAGATCAGAAGAAACATAAGTGCTGTGTATACTGTGCGTCACTACTGCGGTAAAATTTCGTCTTTATAAATAGCACAAACGTTCGCTCTCTTGCGGAGGACGTTTAAATACCATATTATGTGTCACACGTAGGTAAACAGGACAACAGTATATTATCATCGAACCGCTTTCAAAGATCTGATGAGCGAACAGACCAGAACTGACTTGATCGCCTCGAGAAAATCAGAGCTCTATGAAGCGATCATTCGCTTTGGTTCCTACTGTTATTGTGGTTTCTGAAAATGTATTCAATTAACCAACGATGAATATAATTCTTCGCAGGCCGAATCTTTTGACTTCTCGAAAATCATAACGTTGGTTTTTGTGCAATGCACAAACTGAAATTCGATATATTACACATTCGATATTCACACTTCTACAGAATTGATATTAAAAGGTTTGACAACGGGCTATAGTAGCGTAGTTAAACTAACTGAAACAATTTTAGTGATCCTTCAATAAAGTTAGAGAAGCGGGTGTGCATGATGAACATTAAGAGTTGGTAAATACGTGATGAAGATGACCTAATTCATTACTATTCTAATTTGTTCATGCACCACAAAACTCAAGTTAAGATGGAGAAAAGGATTACCAAGCTCCCAAAGGCCTGGGCATTTGCAACACGTTGCATGGCATCCTGGAAAGTTACGTAATTCTCAGCCATCAGTTTGAGCAGCGTGAGGGAGTGTCAGGCTTTGGCCCTAGTGGGCCTCACAGGGGTTTGCTGAATCTCCTTGAGGGGCGCGTGAAATAACGGGTCTCCCAGAAGCCGGAAGGTCGATGACCCACTCAAAACTAATCGCTCACGCCTACGGTGGCCGGGAGTCGTCTCTCGACATCCAGCTTTCGTGGTGTCTTACCGCAGTGGCTGGTATGAGAGTTGGGAATTTTCAGTCGCTCCGCCGCCTCATTCTTTGTCATCCCATTTCTTCTCGCTTCAGATCATGGTTTAAACCGGGGCCGGGTGCGATAGGTCGCACAGTCCGCACAGTGGTGACACCCGGGCGCCACCTCCATGAGATCAGAGTTGGGAATGTATGTTTGCAAAAACTAATAGAACATTTAGCGAAAACACGTTTGATAGTAATTCTGTCTTTGTAACTGAATAATATAAATGATATAAACGTGTGACTGTGACTGTTCGTAATTGTGAACGGTGTATTTGTGATATAATTCTTAGCTCGATGATTTGTGATCAGAAGTTGAAAGCAAGTATGTCTCTGGCCTGCGACGCGTAATTTGTACGTTTTCAGAACGAACAAACTCTTGTCTTCTGTTGACATCTTGTTGACGTATTGTGACAGGTAGTTATAACCAGTGATGTTAATTTTAGAAGTGACACAATGTTTTCGGTCGTATTTTGCCTACATTCTTCATTACTCAAAAAGTATATTAAAACCAGGAACTTATTTTTAAGGATGTTTGAATATTAATTACAATGGTTTTTTTTATAATAATAAAATCTTAGACTCGCAATGCACTTTCAGTGTGATGCATGTTTGTTATTGGATGAAATGAACGGATATTCATGTTTATGAGAGGTATAGCTTATAATATGTCAGAACAACATATGTAGAGTTTTTAAGAATGTGGGGAAGTTCATAATTTCTTCGGGACGTGGGTGCCGCTTCCCATGGGAACTACTGCCTGCACCGGGATAAAATATACCCTATGTTACTTGCAGATAATGTAGCTTTCTAATGCTGAAAGAATTATAAAAATGTCCCTGATGATGCGCTGATATTTCTTGTAGTGTTTTTATAGTAGCGAAATACACACGTTGTCATATAATTTTTTCTTGAAAGTAAGAACATACCATGACAAAGTGAAGTCTGTTTTCATTGATATTTTACCTACTACCAGTTTTATGGCACATCTGTTTCTGCATGATTTTCTTCATCTATAATTTTAGGATATCATTTCTTTAAATTCAGTTTTTCGCTCAAGTTACTTATAAAAACGTTATTTTCTATGTAAAGATTGAAAATAGGCCGATAAACTTACAAAGTTCAACATTCAAATATGTGTCATTATTGCACCCGCTGTTGCAGAAACGTTAACAGAAATTATCGTTCATTGCTCATCCCCCGTAGGTGATAGCGTGATAATACATATCCTATATGTTGAACCGGCCCCCAGGTAATATTCATGCAAAATTTGATTTAAATCTATGCAGTACTTTTCGAGTTCAGTGAGACCAAACATACAGACAAACAGACAAACAGACATACAGACAAACAGACAAAAATTCTAAAAACTATATATTTGGGTTCAGAATCGATAATAGATCACCCCCCAAGTATTCTTTTAAAAAAATATTCAATGTACAGTTTTGACTTTCCTATCATTTTATTATATGTATAGATTCGTATAGGTTAAATATGGAAACTGTAAAATATATAAAAAGCTTATATTTCACGAAATATCAAGTACATCACAGAAGTGAGAAAATCAAGTGAATGAATCAATTTTTTTAATTTTAGTGAATAAATAATAATAATAAAAGCTATGTGTCTGTGTAGTACCTGATGGTATATCCCGCTGGTGTACATCTCGACAGTGGTATGGTTGACATCGTCGGCGTCCACCACGATGTAGTCGGTGAGCGCTTCGGGCGGCGGCTCCTTGTTCTCCGGCTGCGTACCCTCGTCAGCCGCCGAGCCTTCGCGCTCAGTTGTGCCGCTGCTCTCTAACAAACAAATACCAATGGTTATGTACAACACGTGGAATTTATATTTAATCACCTAAAAAGGCCTAGGTTAGCGAGTTCTTTCTAACCCCTTATTATATATAAGCATTTGAGTATGACATTGTAGCTTCCTAAAGGATACGCTAATTTAGTGCTGGATCTTCAAACTTATTTGAATGGAATTTATGGACTTACCAGCCGGTGTGTCCGAGTTCTCCGATGTGGATGACACCGTATGTTTCCTGAAAATAATGGATAAATAATTACTTAGGTTGTTCATAAGAACAATACGAATATTTAAAATGAGATTTACGCTCTATTATAGTAGTATTTTCACAGCTTTACTAAATAAAACGCATTACCTGCCTTCCTTAATCTGCGAGTTGATCTTAGACTTGAGCTGCTTGGTGGACTCGGTGCTGCCGCAGCTGCTGTCTATCCGGTCGTCGAGCTCGCGACTCTGCGCCTTATCCTTCAGGGAACTGAGACTGTTATCGTTCGACACGTCGTCAGTCGATGTGCTGGACACACTGGGTCTGGTCTCGTCTCTCTTCCTGACGCGTTTGGAAGGCCGGCGCTTGGTGGAGCTGGATGCGAACTCGCTCATCTCTTGAGTTTCAGACGTGAGTAGAAAGTAAAAGTTTGCTCGGGAATGTGTTACGAAGGTATCGCTAGCCTGATGAAGTAAAGTTTTTTGTTGAAAATAACACTTTTCTTCAATAATTAAGATAAAGTACTGAGTTTCAACAGAATTATTGTGAAGTACAGATTAAGTTTTCATCGGTGAGAGACGTTTGTTTTATTTGTAAGTGCGTGTAGATGAGGCTGTTGTTACCTGGTGCATGAGCAGCAGGAAGTCAGCGAGCGCGGCGAGGCGGCACAGCAGCGGCGGCGCGCCCACCAGCCCGCGCACCACGTCCACCAGCGCCGCGCTGCCCACGGCGTCCAGCGGACCGCACTCCGAGTTCAGGAACCGCTCCTGCACACGAACAAACAATGGCTACACCTAGGCAGGCTACGATCGATCGCATGTGGCCCGATGATTTATCGTGATTGATTAGGTACACATCCGATGTGCCTAAAGAACTTAGCATGGGAAAACATGGTGGTTTGTAGTTGTTTGGACCTTGCAAGCCCGCAGCAGATGGTCGAGCAGCGCGCGGCGGCACATCTGCGTGTGGTTGCGCGGCGCGGCGCGGGTGCAGTGCAGCACAGCGCGTATGTACAGTAGCAGTACCTTGCAAGCCCGCAGCAGATGGTCGAGCAGCGCGCGGCGGCACATCTGCGTGTGGTTGCGCGGCGCGGCGCGGGTGCAGTGCAGCACAGCGCGTATGTACAGTAGCAGTACCTTGCAAGCCCGCAGCAGATGGTCGAGCAGCGCGCGGCGGCACATCTGCGTGTGGTTGCGCGGCGCGGCGCGGGTGCAGTGCAGCACAGCGCGTATGTACAGTAGCAGTACCTTGCAAGCCCGCAGCAGATGGTCGAGCAGCGCGCGGCGGCACATCTGCGTGTGGTTGCGCGGCGCGGCGCGGGTGCAGTGCAGCACAGCGCGTATGTACAGTAGCAGTACCTTGCAAGCCCGCAGCAGATGGTCGAGCAGCGCGCGGCGGCACATCTGCGTGTGGTTGCGCGGCGCGGCGCGGGTGCAGTGCAGCACAGCGCGTATGTACAGTAGCAGTACCTTGCAAGCCCGCAGCAGATGGTCGAGCAGCGCGCGGCGGCACATCTGCGTGTGGTTGCGCGGCGCGGCGCGGGTGCAGTGCAGCACAGCGCGTATGTACAGTAGCAGTACCTTGCAAGCCCGCAGCAGATGGTCGAGCAGCGCGCGGCGGCACATCTGCGTGTGGTTGCGCGGCGCGGCGCGGGTGCAGTGCAGCACAGCGCGTATGTACAGTAGCAGTACCTTGCAAGCCCGCAGCAGATGGTCGAGCAGCGCGCGGCGGCACATCTGCGTGTGGTTGCGCGGCGCGGCGCGGGTGCAGTGCAGCACAGCGCGTATGTACAGTAGCAGTACCTTGCAAGCCCGCAGCAGATGGTCGAGCAGCGCGCGGCGGCACATCTGCGTGTGGTTGCGCGGCGCGGCGCGGGTGCAGTGCAGCACAGCGCGTATGTACAGTAGCAGTACCTTGCAAGCCCGCAGCAGATGGTCGAGCAGCGCGCGGCGGCACATCTGCGTGTGGTTGCGCGGCGCGGCGCGGGTGCAGTGCAGCACAGCGCGTATGTACAGTAGCAGTACCTTGCAAGCCCGCAGCAGATGGTCGAGCAGCGCGCGGCGGCACATCTGCGTGTGGTTGAAGGCGCGGCGCGGGTGCAGTGCAGCACAGCGCGTATGTACAGTAGCAGTACCTTGCAAGCCCGCAGCAGATGGTCGAGCAGCGCGCGGCGGCACATCTGCGTGTGGTTGCGCGGCGCGGCGCGGGTGCAGTGCAGCACAGCGCGTATGTACAGTAGCAGTACCTTGCAAGCCCGCAGCAGATGGTCGAGCAGCGCGCGGCGGCACATCTGCGTGTGGTTGCGCGGCGCGGCGCGGGTGCAGTGCAGCACAGCGCGTATGTACAGTAGCAGTACCTTGCAAGCCCGCAGCAGATGGTCGAGCAGCGCGCGGCGGCACATCTGCGTGTGGTTGCGCGGCGCGGCGCGGGTGCAGTGCAGCACAGCGCGTATGTACAGTAGCAGTACCTTGCAAGCCCGCAGCAGATGGTCGAGCAGCGCGCGGCGGCACATCTGCGTGTGGTTGAAGGCGCGGCGCGGGTGCAGTGCAGCACAGCGCGTATGTACAGTAGCAGTACCTTGCAAGCCCGCAGCAGATGGTCGAGCAGCGCGCGGCGGCACATCTGCGTGTGGTTGCGCGGCGCGGCGCGGGTGCAGTGCAGCACAGCGCGTATGTACAGTAGCAGTACCTTGCAAGCCCGCAGCAGATGGTCGAGCAGCGCGCGGCGGCACATCTGCGTGTGGTTGCGCGGCGCGGCGCGGGTGCAGTGCAGCACAGCGCGTATGTACAGTAGCAGTACCTTGCAAGCCCGCAGCAGATGGTCGAGCAGCGCGCGGCGGCACATCTGCGTGTGGTTGCGCGGCGCGGCGCGGGTGCAGTGCAGCACAGCGCGTATGTACAGTAGCAGTACCTTGCAAGCCCGCAGCAGATGGTCGAGCAGCGCGCGGCGGCACATCTGCGTGTGGTTGCGCGGCGCGGCGCGGGTGCAGTGCAGCACAGCGCGTATGTACAGTAGCAGTACCTTGCAAGCCCGCAGCAGATGGTCGAGCAGCGCGCGGCGGCACATCTGCGTGTGGTTGCGCGGCGCGGCGCGGGTGCAGTGCAGCACAGCGCGTATGTACAGTAGCAGTACCTTGCAAGCCCGCAGCAGATGGTCGAGCAGCGCGCGGCGGCACATCTGCGTGTGGTTGCGCGGCGCGGCGCGGGTGCAGTGCAGCACAGCGCGTATGTACAGTAGCAGTACCTTGCAAGCCCGCAGCAGATGGTCGAGCAGCGCGCGGCGGCACATCTGCGTGTGGTTGCGCGGCGCGGCGCGGGTGCAGTGCAGCACAGCGCGTATGTACAGTAGCAGTACCTTGCAAGCCCGCAGCAGATGGTCGAGCAGCGCGCGGCGGCACATCTGCGTGTGGTTGCGCGGCGCGGCGCGGGTGCAGTGCAGCACAGCGCGTATGTACAGTAGCAGTACCTTGCAAGCCCGCAGCAGATGGTCGAGCAGCGCGCGGCGGCACATCTGCGTGTGGTTGCGCGGCGCGGCGCGGGTGCAGTGCAGCACAGCGCGTATGTACAGTAGCAGTACCTTGCAAGCCCGCAGCAGATGGTCGAGCAGCGCGCGGCGGCACATCTGCGTGTGGTTGCGCGGCGCGGCGCGGGTGCAGTGCAGCACAGCGCGTATGTACAGTAGCAGTACCTTGCAAGCCCGCAGCAGATGGTCGAGCAGCGCGCGGCGGCACATCTGCGTGTGGTTGCGCGGCGCGGCGCGGGTGCAGTGCAGCACAGCGCGTATGTACAGTAGCAGTACCTTGCAAGCCCGCAGCAGATGGTCGAGCAGCGCGCGGCGGCACATCTGCGTGTGGTTGCGCGGCGCGGCGCGGGTGCAGTGCAGCACAGCGCGTATGTACAGTAGCAGTACCTTGCAAGCCCGCAGCAGATGGTCGAGCAGCGCGCGGCGGCACATCTGCGTGTGGTTGCGCGGCGCGGCGCGGGTGCAGTGCAGCACAGCGCGTATGTACAGTAGCAGTACCTTGCAAGCCCGCAGCAGATGGTCGAGCAGCGCGCGGCGGCACATCTGCGTGTGGTTGCGCGGCGCGGCGCGGGTGCAGTGCAGCACAGCGCGTATGTACAGTAGCAGTACCTTGCAAGCCCGCAGCAGATGGTCGAGCAGCGCGCGGCGGCACATCTGCGTGTGGTTGAAGGCGCGGCGCGGGTGCAGTGCAGCACAGCGCGTATGTACAGTAGCAGTACCTTGCAAGCCCGCAGCAGATGGTCGAGCAGCGCGCGGCGGCACATCTGCGTGTGGTTGCGCGGCGCGGCGCGGGTGCAGTGCAGCACAGCGCGTATGTACAGTAGCAGTACCTTGCAAGCCCGCAGCAGATGGTCGAGCAGCGCGCGGCGGCACATCTGCGTGTGGTTGAAGGCGCGGCGCGGGTGCAGTGCAGCACAGCGCGTATGTACAGTAGCAGTACCTTGCAAGCCCGCAGCAGATGGTCGAGCAGCGCGCGGCGGCACATCTGCGTGTGGTTGCGCGGCGCGGCGCGGGTGCAGTGCAGCACAGCGCGTATGTACAGTAGCAGTACCTTGCAAGCCCGCAGCAGATGGTCGAGCAGCGCGCGGCGGCACATCTGCGTGTGGTTGCGCGGCGCGGCGCGGGTGCAGTGCAGCACAGCGCGTATGTACAGTAGCAGTACCTTGCAAGCCCGCAGCAGATGGTCGAGCAGCGCGCGGCGGCACATCTGCGTGTGGTTGAAGGCGCGGCGCGGGTGCAGTGCAGCACAGCGCGTATGTACAGTAGCAGTACCTTGCAAGCCCGCAGCAGATGGTCGAGCAGCGCGCGGCGGCACATCTGCGTGTGGTTGCGCGGCGCGGCGCGGGTGCAGTGCAGCACAGCGCGTATGTACAGTAGCAGTACCTTGCAAGCCCGCAGCAGATGGTCGAGCAGCGCGCGGCGGCACATCTGCGTGTGGTTGCGCGGCGCGGCGCGGGTGCAGTGCAGCACAGCGCGTATGTACAGTAGCAGTACCTTGCAAGCCCGCAGCAGATGGTCGAGCAGCGCGCGGCGGCACATCTGCGTGTGGTTGAAGGCGCGGCGCGGGTGCAGTGCAGCACAGCGCGTATGTACAGTAGCAGTACCTTGCAAGCCCGCAGCAGATGGTCGAGCAGCGCGCGGCGGCACATCTGCGTGTGGTTGCGCGGCGCGGCGCGGGTGCAGTGCAGCACAGCGCGTATGTACAGTAGCAGTACCTTGCAAGCCCGCAGCAGATGGTCGAGCAGCGCGCGGCGGCACATCTGCGTGTGGTTGCGCGGCGCGGCGCGGGTGCAGTGCAGCACAGCGCGTATGTACAGTAGCAGTACCTTGCAAGCCCGCAGCAGATGGTCGAGCAGCGCGCGGCGGCACATCTGCGTGTGGTTGAAGGCGCGGCGCGGGTGCAGTGCAGCACAGCGCGTATGTACAGTAGCAGTACCTTGCAAGCCCGCAGCAGATGGTCGAGCAGCGCGCGGCGGCACATCTGCGTGTGGTTGCGCGGCGCGGCGCGGGTGCAGTGCAGCACAGCGCGTATGTACAGTAGCAGTACCTTGCAAGCCCGCAGCAGATGGTCGAGCAGCGCGCGGCGGCACATCTGCGTGTGGTTGCGCGGCGCGGCGCGGGTGCAGTGCAGCACAGCGCGTATGTACAGTAGCAGTACCTTGCAAGCCCGCAGCAGATGGTCGAGCAGCGCGCGGCGGCACATCTGCGTGTGGTTGCGCGGCGCGGCGCGGGTGCAGTGCAGCACAGCGCGTATGTACAGTAGCAGTACCTTGCAAGCCCGCAGCAGATGGTCGAGCAGCGCGCGGCGGCACATCTGCGTGTGGTTGCGCGGCGCGGCGCGGGTGCAGTGCAGCACAGCGCGTATGTACAGTAGCAGTACCTTGCAAGCCCGCAGCAGATGGTCGAGCAGCGCGCGGCGGCACATCTGCGTGTGGTTGCGCGGCGCGGCGCGGGTGCAGTGCAGCACAGCGCGTATGTACAGTAGCAGTACCTTGCAAGCCCGCAGCAGATGGTCGAGCAGCGCGCGGCGGCACATCTGCGTGTGGTTGCGCGGCGCGGCGCGGGTGCAGTGCAGCACAGCGCGTATGTACAGTAGCAGTACCTTGCAAGCCCGCAGCAGATGGTCGAGCAGCGCGCGGCGGCACATCTGCGTGTGGTTGCGCGGCGCGGCGCGGGTGCAGTGCAGCACAGCGCGTATGTACAGTAGCAGTACCTTGCAAGCCCGCAGCAGATGGTCGAGCAGCGCGCGGCGGCACATCTGCGTGTGGTTGCGCGGCGCGGCGCGGGTGCAGTGCAGCACAGCGCGTATGTACAGTAGCAGTACCTTGCAAGCCCGCAGCAGATGGTCGAGCAGCGCGCGGCGGCACATCTGCGTGTGGTTGCGCGGCGCGGCGCGGGTGCAGTGCAGCACAGCGCGTATGTACAGTAGCAGTACCTTGCAAGCCCGCAGCAGATGGTCGAGCAGCGCGCGGCGGCACATCTGCGTGTGGTTGCGCGGCGCGGCGCGGGTGCAGTGCAGCACAGCGCGTATGTACAGTAGCAGTACCTTGCAAGCCCGCAGCAGATGGTCGAGCAGCGCGCGGCGGCACATCTGCGTGTGGTTGCGCGGCGCGGCGCGGGTGCAGTGCAGCACAGCGCGTATGTACAGTAGCAGTACCTTGCAAGCCCGCAGCAGATGGTCGAGCAGCGCGCGGCGGCACATCTGCGTGTGGTTGCGCGGCGCGGCGCGGGTGCAGTGCAGCACAGCGCGTATGTACAGTAGCAGTACCTTGCAAGCCCGCAGCAGATGGTCGAGCAGCGCGCGGCGGCACATCTGCGTGTGGTTGCGCGGCGCGGCGCGGGTGCAGTGCAGCACAGCGCGTATGTACAGTAGCAGTACCTTGCAAGCCCGCAGCAGATGGTCGAGCAGCGCGCGGCGGCACATCTGCGTGTGGTTGAAGGCGCGGCGCGGGTGCAGTGCAGCACAGCGCGTATGTACAGTAGCAGTACCTTGCAAGCCCGCAGCAGATGGTCGAGCAGCGCGCGGCGGCACATCTGCGTGTGGTTGAAGGCGCGGCGCGGGTGCAGTGCAGCACAGCGCGTATGTACAGTAGCAGTACCTTGCAAGCCCGCAGCAGATGGTCGAGCAGCGCGCGGCGGCACATCTGCGTGTGGTTGCGCGGCGCGGCGCGGGTGCAGTGCAGCACAGCGCGTATGTACAGTAGCAGTACCTTGCAAGCCCGCAGCAGATGGTCGAGCAGCGCGCGGCGGCACATCTGCGTGTGGTTGCGCGGCGCGGCGCGGGTGCAGTGCAGCACAGCGCGTATGTACAGTAGCAGTACCTTGCAAGCCCGCAGCAGATGGTCGAGCAGCGCGCGGCGGCACATCTGCGTGTGGTTGCGCGGCGCGGCGCGGGTGCAGTGCAGCACAGCGCGTATGTACAGTAGCAGTACCTTGCAAGCCCGCAGCAGATGGTCGAGCAGCGCGCGGCGGCACATCTGCGTGTGGTTCGAGGCGCGGCGCGGGTGCAGTGCAGCACAGCGCGTATGTACAGTAGCAGTACCTTGCAAGCCCGCAGCAGATGGTCGAGCAGCGCGCGGCGGCACATCTGCGTGTGGTTGAAGGCGCGGCGCGGGTGCAGTGCAGCACAGCGCGTATGTACAGTAGCAGTACCTTGCAAGCCCGCAGCAGATGGTCGAGCAGCGCGCGGCGGGCACATCTGCGTGTGGTTGCGCGGCGCGGCGCGGGTGCAGTGCAGCACAGCGCGTATGTACAGTAGCAGTACCTTGCAAGCCCGCAGCAGATGGTCGAGCAGCGCGCGGCGGCACATCTGCGTGTGGTTGCGCGGCGCGGCGCGGGTGCAGTGCAGCACAGCGCGTATGTACAGTAGCAGTACCTTGCAAGCCCGCAGCAGATGGTCGAGCAGCGCGCGGCGGCACATCTGCGTGTGGTTGCGCGGCGCGGCGCGGGTGCAGTGCAGCACAGCGCGTATGTACAGTAGCAGTACCTTGCAAGCCCGCAGCAGATGGTCGAGCAGCGCGCGGCGGCACATCTGCGTGTGGTTGAAGGCGCGGCGCGGGTGCAGTGCAGCACAGCGCGTATGTACAGTAGCAGTACCTTGCAAGCCCGCAGCAGATGGTCGAGCAGCGCGCGGCGGCACATCTGCGTGTGGTTGAAGGCGCGGCGCGGGTGCAGTGCAGCACAGCGCGTATGTACAGTAGCAGTACCTTGCAAGCCCGCAGCAGATGGTCGAGCAGCGCGCGGCGGCACATCTGCGTGTGGTTGAAGGCGCGGCGCGGGTGCAGTGCAGCACAGCGCGTATGTACAGTAGCAGTACCTTGCAAGCCCGCAGCAGATGGTCGAGCAGCGCGCGGCGGCACATCTGCGTGTGGTTGAAGGCGCGGCGCGGGTGCAGTGCAGCACAGCGCGTATGTACAGTAGCAGTACCTTGCAAGCCCGCAGCAGATGGTCGAGCAGCGCGCGGCGGCACATCTGCGTGTGGTTGAAGGCGCGGCGCGGGTGCTCGTCGCGCAGCAGCGCCCGCACGCAGCACAGCGCCAGCGCCCACGCCGAGCCCCGCACCGTGGCGCGGCCGCCGTTCTGCTCCGTCTCCCACGTCAGCTCCTGCAGCACAAAGCCACTGCTATACTCCACGGTGTACCCACTGCGCGCGACCAACGGATAACGATACCGCGGCTACACGCCCGCGTTTCGCCGAGTGCCAGCGCAGGACTCGATTTCGCTTCCACTCAGCCATTACACCGCGGAGTCTCTGGCCGACCTAACGGTTACGCGCGGCCCTCGTTGTGGCGCATAATGGCTAGTTACATTTACTTATAATATTAAATTATATTCAAATATTATTCTCCAAAACTGTCCTTATTGAAAAGCCCTCGTCAACAAAAGAAAACGATTTTTGCAACACAACAGACAGACTCAGTGTGAATTTGACAAGCGTTAAAACAAAGAAACAGGGCGGAAACACCATAGTTACCTCTTCAGTGTCGAGATGCCTCCAGGCGTTGGCGAGCAGCACGAGCAGCTCGGGCTGCAGCAGCACGGCGTCGGTGCGGGCCGCCAGCTGCACGCTGTCGCCGCAGATCGTCAGCAGCGGGCTGCTGCACGCCTCGTCCAAGATCACCTGGAAACACACGTGCATAAAGGTATATTGAACAAGTAAGGGTAAGTCAGTTTTAGTCAATGAAATACCAAGACAAATTCGATATCTTGGATGCTATTTCGGCACTCTATAAACATTTTTAGGCAGGGATCGATAAAGTTTTAAGATACTTCAAATTTGACATTACAAAACGTGGTGCTCGTCCATTTTCTGTACTTGAGGAGACTTTTTAATAGCGTCAATTGCAAAGATGAGAGGCTGGCGGTTTTTGTGGTATGGACATGTAATGAGAAGGAATGGAAAGGGAGAGAAAAATTGGGAAAAGGGCAAGGCGAAGACGAAGATTAGGGTTTATACGACTGTATACAGTAAAATGATGTCTGTTTTAGTGTTCATACCTTAAGGAGATGATGGGACACGCGGCAGGCGGGCGCGGCCAGCACGGTGAGCAGCATGTCGGGCGCCGCGTCGCTGTACAGCATGCTGTGCAGCCGGTTGTCCACCCGACACGCCCGCAGCAAGATGCCCAGCGCCGTCGCCTGCTCAGCAGCACTGCCTTCCAGTTCTACCACCTGATACACATTACATTTATTGCTATAATATATCGTCAACACCTCACATAAACACTACGAAGGTTAGCCTTACATGAGCTTATCAATATGGGCATTAGAAAATGATGATACCTAATAATAAAAAGTCTGCTTGTTAAAACGTTACATAGGTTTATAAAATATTGTTTTTTATAGGTACTTATATAAAACTTGAAGATCAAAAGATTGAAGATTAAACTTTTAAAAAGTTCGACATTCATAAAAATCGGAGCTAGAAGGCGTCGGATTAACCACAAAAAATGATACACAGCATATCCACTGATCTCTTTCTTTCCTAAAACACTAAGATAAATTAATACTGACCCTAGCATACAAATACAGCAGCACATCAGGTCCGCCCAGCATGTATATAGCGGGCGTGAGGCCGCGGTGCCTGCTGGCGAGTGGCGTCGCCGTCCACGTGGTGAACAGCGTCTCGGGGATGGACGAGCCCGCGCCGCCGCTCGCTGCGCCTGACGCTGACGCCGACATCAGCCCTGCTGACGACGCCACGCGACCGGCGAACACTGCGGAACAACCACAAGTTTCAAATATGTTTATTGTATGGAGTAAGAAAATATTCACAGAGGGAATACTAGCATTTATAGCAAAGCATTTATAGCATATTTATTACTTTTACTGATAGCAAGAACATTCAATTACTCCGACATATTTATAAGTAATATTTGAGTATTTGGACAATGGACTACTTTAAAAAATCAATTATATCTTAAGTATAATTATAACAATTATAGATATATTACAGTAAGTTTTATTGAAGTCACCTGTAGGTAGCGCAACTGTTTGGTGGTATAAATTCATAATATTCGGCGCACTCGCAGAGAAAGTGAGCAGCAGATTATCGTGTAGCTCCCGTAACGTAGTCGTCGATATTTCAAATACCTGTAATATACCTGAAGGTAAGAAGACTGAATCGAAGTTATTTATCAATCTGCTTATTGAAAAGTTCGTTACCTGATCCCAGTCGATGTTGGAGTCTAGTACATTAGGCGTCAGTATCAGTGGGTAGTTCGGTGATTCACATCGCACCTGTGTAAAAATAATCAAAATTTAATTTAATATATTTTATTTCAATTATGTGTTATCGTTCACTAGGCAGGTGTGGTCAGGGCCGTGTGCAATGGGATTCAGCGCAATGAACTAAGTGATTTGAGTACTGCAGCGATTGACTAGCCGTGATTGTTGGTGCTACTAGCAGATTAGAATATGTGGGACAAGTGCATCTTTTTATTTTGGTTTTAAACATGGTGGGTTAGCAGCGTGAGGGATGAGGGTGTCAGATTCTTACTGACTATGACCCATCATGTTCCTTCTTGAGCCTTTTCATGTACCAAGGCCGTGATGACCTTCGAATAATCCTGCAGTCCCGGCCTTGGCGTTGGTGGGCCCCAGTGGGGACAAGTAAACCTGACGACATATCCCTCGTGTGTGTTCATACCTGGCAAGCATGATCAGGCCCGTGTGCAGTGAGATGCAGCGCCGTATACTGTGTGAGTACTGCTGAACGGTACAGCGAGGCGCCGGCCATGTGGTATGCGCCGGCGCCGGTACCACCCGGACATGCGTGCCCCAGCAGCACCACCGTCGGCGTCACCTTGCGGACTAGGATACCTGGGGATGTTACACAATAACGCTTAACATTCATAACTTTGAAAACTGTGATACAATAAATAAATGTTATAAACATTCAACAAGCTCCAAAAACCTTCAATAAGTAAAAGGGTTTCAGATCCACAGAGAAGACAAAAAGCAATAAGTTACGGAGTCAAGCTGTATGAAAATGCGAACAGTTCATGACAGAAATAAAGTGATATTTAATCAAAATCCTCACCTTGTACTGGCAGCGTTACTACTTCGCACTCGTAACCATTCACGTAAAGTGTCACCTATGAAACAAAATCACATGTCACTAATTGTCTTCACACGTACAATAATTCCCATAACATGTAGAACACCATACCTGTACATAAATATGTCTCTTATAGACAAGCTCCTTAACATTTAGAGCGACACAGGTCCACTGTCGCGCGGGCATGTCCGTGGTGACGCGGGCCTCGCTCACTATGCGGTTCAGACCAACCTCCGGACGGGTGAGGCGGAATGTGAATGTGCCTGAAAGGAACGATACACACTTTAATTTAAAGACTGTAAACACATTCGATATATATTTTTTTATAACGGCATTTATATTTCTTATGTGTGAGATGATTTTTTGGCCAATTACGACTAATTTTATATGGCAAACCATGCCGATGCAATTAGTATAATAGGCTAGTTTCCTAAAAAATAATAATTAGTCCGTCTTGTAGATTGTCCAAAATTAAGCGATACGTACTTTTTCTTTTTTAAATTGGATCAGAACTTGTTAAGATATAGCGTGTTAAAGTTGAGTGTGACGTCACAAGTTGCTACAATTTTCAGGACACTGGGACGTAAAAGGCCCCCACTCCTAATTTTTGAAGTGTATTATCTTTGTCATTTTATGTTTAATTAAAAAAAGAAAAAATACGTATCCAATATTTTTTGATTATCTAAAAAGCGGACTAAATATTATTTCATTATTTCGACCCTGGACACTACCCTATTAGATGAGTATACCCGAGTTAGTGTCAAGCCAGGTGTCGAGCATGAGCGACTCGTGCCCGACCGACACGATGTGCGACAGCTCCGTCGGCTTGCTGGACGCTTCCTTCTTGGGAGACTTCTTCTGTTTCGCTTCCGTGTCTGACGACTCGTCGTTGAACTCGTCTGTACCGTCTGCAAAATTAGACCATTTCAATATATTTTAGAGAATTAAAAAACTCATCACATTTAGGCACGTCACACATTTTTGTTGATTATTTTGAGGGCTCTACCAGACGAACGAATTGCGCGTGCTCGCATCGTCCTGCAGCTGTAAATCGCCGGGGTCGTAAGTCAGTCCATGGTCTGTCTTTACTGTCCGTCCATGGTGTGTTGTGTGTGTGTGGTGGATTTGATTTACTTTCAGCTGCAAATATCCTTTATGAGCATGTTAAGATGAAAGTATGTTTGAGTACGTACCCCAGTGGTCGGCATCAGGCGTGGCGTGCTGCTGGTGCAGCCACAGCACGAGCGCGAAGCCCGCCAGCCACGGCGCCCAGCCCGCGCCCTCCACGCCCACGCGCACCGCGTGGCACGACCAGCACGACTTTATACCTGACACATACATACAACATCGTTAATAAATATGGGTCAAATAATGTCATAAATATTGTGTCCAATATAAAATATTTCACGCGTTTTTTATCAAGCAAAATGGACATTACATTCGATTCAAAATATTTTTTTTGACTTTGATTGAACACTAAACTGTAGGTACTTCTTTCTTATACTTAAATGGTAAATCAATTATTTCACTAGGATTCATCTAGGAATCATCATTTAAATATACGAGGTTCATACATAGTTTGTGCTTAAAGTAACGTCTTACCAGCTCTAAGATGTGATTCATGGAATTTCTTGGCGAGGTTCTCAGCGTGATGGCTCTGCGATGTCGTAGAGTTCACCACCAAGTAACTTAGTTCCTCCGCTAACGATTGTATGCCATCTGTAAATAATAACCATCACAATTTACCTAGAGCACTATGAAAAACTCCTTAGGAACTGGAACTTTCAACAGCCTCCAGCTACATCTGAATTGAAGGAATTATTTTTTCTACTTATATAAAGTATATAAATAATACATAATTTTTGTAACTTTGACTTTGTAACTTTTTTAGAAAAATATATATAAGTAAGATTAACTTACCAGTATTATCAGTATCAACCGGGAAGGTAAGTATACAGTCGGGCGTATTATACGTCGCCGTGGACACGAGGCGATGCAAGGCACCCAGCAGCATGCTGAGCGGCGGATTTTCTGCTGTGAATAGCTTGAGGAAGGCTGCTAGTTCCGCCGGCTCTATGCTCTGAGAGCCTAGTACGTGGATCAGCTCGAGAATGCTGCGTTGTAAGTCTGTGAAGAGGGAAAATGTGTTATTTCGTTAGTTGGGATCATGGGGTAGGAAAGATGAGCGGAGATGCCATGAGGCAGGTAGGTCAGGCGCCTTCTAATTCAACTATGGACGGTGGGTGTGACCAAAACTAGGGAACTAACGAGGCGTTCAGGTTCCTTGAAACATCTTCAAAGATTGGTCTTGATTCGGTTGGTGAATTAGTTAAAAAAATAATAGGAGGGTTCCAAAGGAGGTGTATGAGGGCGTAACCATTAACTGGCAGTAACAATCCTTGTCTCCTGAATACTCATTTACCTTTTTCTTTGCTTTCTTAGGAAAATTTACATTATGACATCTCCGCTCGTAATTCTATTCTCCATGGTTGAGATAGTAATGTCATGTATAAGGTTCTTATTTATGTATGCTATACCTTCGAGGCGGTCATCCTTAACAGCGAGCAGCCTGGCGGGCGCGGGCGCGAGCAGCCTCGCCAGCAGCGGCGAGTGCATGGGCCGGGCACGCGCCAGCGCCGCGCCCACGCGCCCGCACCACGCGCGCGCCACGCCCACGCCCAGCCGCCACGACGAACCGTTTGTACCGCCCTGCTCCTTGCTGCCCACTAGTCTGCACACAACAAGTAATATGCTTCAGTAACATACATTTGACAATTTTGTTCTTTCAATTGGCTTCTTCCTAATATCAGAGAATTAACTTATGTATCAGAAACAAACAATTGAATTGATTTTGTCATATAAATGCAAATGTTAGTTTGATTGTTTGTTTATTTACCTAAATTTTCAAGGTGAAAAAAAGTAATTTAAATAATTTGGTAAGCAAAATATTTCAATAAATTATGCTAATATCATAAACCAAAATACAAAATTTCTAGACGAATCTGTTTATTGCGCAATATACACGCAAGTCTAGTGCTACACACATCCTTATAATAATAACTGCTTCGTTGTTCAAAATATCATTAAACCAGCCAGTTATTCAACTTAGTTAAATCAGCAGACTACGTTAAATATAACCAAAAAATGCATTTTGATTTCGATTTTCTAGAAACTGAGTTCATATTAACATTTAAGTATCGTAAATATTGTAGAGCCTGACATGCTAGGTACACTACCGATATAATAATTCTAATTATGCATAGATGTCTAAAATCTGGTTTGAAAATTATTTTGAAGTATAAAATATATAAAAAAAACTCATTCATCCACTTTAAATACCGACTAAAATGGTGGATAAAATATTCCACTTATAACACAATTTAATTAAATACATATTGAAAATTGGTAACAAAATTATTATAGCTTGCAATGTTACTAAATATAGAACTTTAAACTTTACTATATTGAATATTCTGCAACTTGGAATGGGTTTTTTTCAAGTAGTTTTACCTAATAAGAAAATTCGTACCCCACCCAAAACAAAAATGTGAAAGACTGCCAAGTTCGATAATATGGGAATGCTTCGCCTATAAAAGAAGTGAGATCTGAATAAGTACCAAGTTCCATACAAATAACATAAAACTTGCCAAGTAATCATCATTAAAAAGTAACTATTTTTAACTGAGGTATGTGTATGGAACTTGTTACTTATTCAGATCTCACTTCTTTTATAGGCGAAGCATTCCCATATTATCGAACTTGGCAGTCTTTCACATTTTTGTTTTGGGTGGGGTTTCATTTATTTTTGTAAGGTTGTTTATTTTATTTTTTTCTTATGATGAAGTTAGTTAAAGAAATGTCTCCTTTATACTATCTTTTAGATTTTTTAATATGCACTATGTTTCTTACAAAGAAATGAACTAGATTAACTATGACTAGATTTACCAACTGACTGACATGACATGTTATCATATATTATGTTCGTGGATCAAAGTTACACATTCGTTATTTTCGAAAGTGATTCACACTTGGCCGTTTTCAGATTTTTACTTTACTTTGACTAAATACAAACCTTTGTACCATTCGAAGATATATTATATAAATATAGATAAATTTAGTTCGTTTTAGTTCCTTAGGGGTATAAATTTACACCGGGTATAAAACACCTTCATTATTTTGAAACCGACTCACACTTGGCCATTTTCAGATTTTTCCCTTTACCTTGACATAAAGACCTACCTCCATGCCAAATTTCAAGTCAAAACGACCATTGGAAGTGGTCTAGGTTTTTGATGAGTGAGTCAGTGAATCAGTGAATCAGTGAATCAGTGAATCAGTGAATAAGTGAATAAGTGAATAAGTGTATAGTAAAAATAGCGATTTTCTGACGTCAATATCTCAAGACCTACAATAGGTATATTAATGAAATTTTGTATTTTAGATAAGTGAGGGGGTCTCAACAGATACTAGAAATTTGATAGGCGTAAATAAAATAGATTTTGAGTTACAGGGGGGTCGAATTTGGCCCGAAATGGTTCGTGTAATATAACCCACGGCCGGTGTGTCGCCTTTTTTGCTCGAACTTGGCGGACACACTGCCGTGTGTCTAGATCCGACACGTCTCCGACCTGGCATACTAGACAGATTTGAACACAAGTAACTAGAAATAAGTAATGAGTAGTAGAATAAGGTGATGCGTACTTGTCGATGAGCTGCGTGAGTATGTCGACGACGATGACGCACAGCTCGGGGTGCGCCAGCTCGCCGCTCTTGCTGTACTCGCCGCACTCCGCGCTCAGCTCGCCCGTCGGCAGCGACATGCCTGACCAACAACATAGCTACAGTCACTATACACTATACAAACTTATGGTAAACTACAGCTGTTGGCTGATGGCTTAATGCCATGACAACAATTGTGAAACACTTTGCCCGCATCTACGTTATGAATAACATCAAAACAAAAACACAACAAGTGTAGGTATAGTTTGTCTTATTATATAAGTAAGGCAACCGAACCAGCCACTTATAAAGCTTTAACATATAAAAATGCGAATAAAAACACGTGGGTCGCACTATTTTAAAATTAGGAAGATAGATACGTAGACGATAACACGAGTCATTTGTTTTTTATCTCCAAAAAGTTTACCTTCGAAATCGAAACTGGTCGGGCTCTCCATAATGGCACTACACATTCCGCTGTATCAGTTTTCACAAAAAATCACAGACAAAAGGTTTTGTTTTAAAGCTTTACATGTTAAAGTTGAAGTGTTTTCGGGTCTTACGAATAGAAAAGATACCGGTACGTCGGTATGCGGGGAGTCACTGACCAGTGACCACGCACTAGAGCTAGGTGCGGACGAACTAGTAGGTGGCCAAAACTTTGGTGTTATGTAAATGATGGAGTCTGCTACAACTTACAAACTGCCTCACATACTTTAGTTGCGGAAAGCCCTCGCTCGCTACAACTACACTATTCCGAGTAGTAGAAGTACTCGGAATGGACTGCGTGTGATTTATTCAAGTGTCTGTGTAAGTAGGAAATAAATAGGGACTTTATAATGCTTTAAAATGAAAAGCTTTCATTTGAATGTCGTTCTCTAGTTGAATAAATCGTAGTAGTATCGAATGAAGGCGAAACTTATTTATTTGTAATAAATAAATACCTAAATATGCTTTAGCATATTAAATAATGATATGTGAATTTGTTTATTCTAATGTTTACATATTTATGGCAACAAGTTTTTAGATGTTTTACCTTGTGTTTTCATGCAAGAATGCAGTCTAGTTGCCATGTTCAAATGTTCATAATGTGTTATAACTTTTTACCTGAGGATATAGTAGACATGGAGCCAGACAGTTTCCTGGTCCTGTAGAGCGGAGGCACATCCAGTTTGCCCACTTCCACATCCGCCTGTATAATAAATACATATTTATTTGTTTGTTTACATAATGAGATATCTAAAGGTAAACTAGGTTGCAGAGTGGTTCGAGAGCAGGTGTGTAAAGTGCCGAATCACGCCACTGAAAAAATACATTAATTTTTGCGGGCACTGTTAGGTAACAAATTGAGGAAGTCAGATCAAAATTACCTAGGTAGTTTATATTTGTAACGACTGGGTGTGATTTGCAGCGTATTTTAATCTACTACTGGTATAAAAAAAATCAAAATATTTTGTCTTGCGTACAAAAGTTTCTGTGTTGCATCATTCAAGATACAATTTTTCGGCTTGTGAATTGACTAGTATTCTTATTATAAAGCTATTCATTGCACGCGTTTAAATTCCAAATTGTACGCTTGCACGTGGAGCAACACGGGTTTTATCAAGACTTTTTGCTTCCAAAATGCAAATTTGCATAGTGCGGGAAATTAGAGCTTATCGATAATTATGTATCTGCTGCAAGGATTATATTAAATGCAGGAAATAAGTATGCGGCTTTATAGTGCAATAATTAAGTTTGTTTTTAAAACTAAGCAAAGCTCTGAAGTTCCTAAATTATGAGTCACTTTTAAAAATGTTGTGTAACTCGTCATTTGGGCCCACGCCTATGTCTCGTTAGTAATTTACCGCTCAAATCAGCGCCATCATCACATAGCGCGGTTGATTACAAAATAACGTTAGATAATCAGTAGAGTACAATGTACCTACTTCCGACAGCATTTAAGTTGAGTCTATCTTTTATGTATGACCTGAGATGATGAGTTTGAACTGAGAGGTTGAACTCTTGGTGATCTTAATTTTATACCTAAGCCTGCCTCTTCAAAACCTGTACCCATTGAGGTAACCGCATGAAAATATATCGTCAGTTTTGAGTATCGTAGATAGACAGAGGCGGAGAACTTTTAGATACGTATGTAGTAACGCACTAACCTCGTAGCCCTCATCGGGTCGGCTGGAGTAGGGCTCGCTGTGCTCGCTGGCGTAGGGCCCCGCCACGCTGTCCTCGCTGGAGGAGCACTCGGCGGAGCTGCTGCCCGACGCGCACAGCAGCGGCGGCACCTGCCCGCACACTGCACTTTGTCAATATCGCATACCACACAACACAACGACGATTATGAATATTAATTTTTAGTCAATAGAGTTAGAATTTCCACTTCCTTAATCAATCCTAAATCATCATCATCCTCCGAGTATGTCGGGGTCGGCTTCCAGTCTAACTGGATGCAGTTCCAGTGTTTTACAAGGAGCAACTGAATTTCCACTTCCTTAATATTGGCTACCTAAATTAATCTTAGATGATAGAACTAGCGCCATGACGCAGTACGGAACAGAACTCAATAGGACGGCTATTATCCAATCGAGCGTCCTGTGGCACCCATCAAGTTAACTGTCACTTTATATTCCTATATGAAGCATGAGTTTAGTTCGGTGCAGCTGCACTGATCAATAGACTTTCTGATCAATTACTCTATTAACATTCTTTTACATAGTCTTATCACTTAGAAATGTTTAAAACACTGTGTGTATTATATGACACATAATGTAAAACCAATAAAAACGTCTATTGACTATATTCAACTGTACAGTTTGGTAATAGACAACCTTCAGTATAAATTCGGTGTTAGCTGAAGCGAAAGCGAAGCCTTGCAAGTTTAGCTGAACTTGACATATAAGCATATAACTAATGACACAAGTGGCAACTATTTTCGTTAATTAGCACTTTAAGTAAAAAAAATATTAAAGAAAATAGGTTTCTAAAAACTAAATGTATTCTGCTGTACGATATTGTTCTTTTTAACTATTATGTATTGTTAATTGTAACAATTAACAATATCGAACAACAGAAAGCACTTAGTATCAAATGTCAGCTGAGAATAAAAGTACCTAATGATGTCTAAAGATTAAAAAGACTTTGTTATAGGTGTCTTGGATGTTTTCTCACATGTAACAGGTGCTCGATAGCTTTGGCAAATCTTCATCACATGGCAGATCACACTGATTACAGTTATAGCTTATCAGTGTAATCTAATAATTATGTATTCATTCACTAATAGCTTCCAAACCATTAGCATCCATTGACGTCATGGTATTCTAATCTAGCGGACATGTGGCCGATCATTCCAGCTTTCACAGGTATTTAAAAATGCGCGGAAGAACAAATTATCATAACACTGCAACGGACTTTACTTATAATACAAAACTTTTTAATTGCTGTTACTAAATTAGGTAGTTACTTAAAAGTTTCTATAAACTTATACTGTTTAAAGAAGAAGTAGACATTTTAAAAGTTGATATGATGTGGAGTCTATCGAATTAGTATACATTTGATCAAAAATGTGAACAAGGCAATAAATGAAAGTTTGGCCTCGATTTACAAGCTTTTCTTTTGCATAGGATTGCAGAAAGCGTATTCTGCATAAATATCTCATAATAGAAATTGAATCAAAATTTCTAAAAAAGTTGAGTCTGTTATTGTCCTTATTGTATTGGTGGTTGGCGTTTTATCCTAGTTTTATATAGAACAAATGAGAACTACCTACGTTGAGCAGTTCGCCACCGAATGATTATTTATTGGTAAAAATGGTGTCCCATGCAACCAAACAACAGTTATGACATAAAACAACAGTTATGAATGAGTCAGGGAGGCAAACAGCCTTCGTATTCTCTGGTGTCGTACAGTCGAGGTGTTCCGACCGCAAGGAAACCCGATACTCTTCACCTACATAAACGTGACCCATCACTCCTGATAGTTACACTTCAGTTAACGCGTGAACGATTAGTGGCATACTGCGACATCGTCAGTTCCATATGACCAGGGCCCCGATTCTCCTAAGTTAATAATGGCAAAATCGAATAGAAATCGAATCGCAATATGATCGTAATAGCAGTTTTGACCATACATATCGGGCATTCTGCTACTAATAAAAGACCAATCGTATTCGATTGACATTTGATTGGTGTGCGATTGGTCTGCTATTTTGATGATTTTGGTCTATACAGTAGAGTTTGCTGTACAATCATTTTGCAATCGTAAATCATTTGCAGACAAAATGATTCATTATTGAATGACAGAATAGGATAAACACGTTAATTTCAAATAAAAAATAGCCGGAATGCCACATACCCTTCAATCGTAATCGAGTCGGGATTGGATCTCAGTCGAATCGAGTCGAACGTCAATCGAATGGCGCTTAAGTAAAATTAGGAGAATCGGGCCCCTGGTCTCACAGATAAAAAGGTCCTTATAGAATTTGAAAATTATCTGCAAAATTTGATTCGGCAATTTTTTGTGTTTGTGGATTTTTTTGTATAAAACGTCGTACTTTAGAGGAACTCAGTGCACTAATGCATCATACAGTTTTAGTGAATTTCGAAAAACGCGCAAAAGATTTTCTACCTGATGTGACGCAGTCCCGGCTCGCAGATAGCTCCATAATTACTCCAATTCACACACACATACACATAATCACACACTAGTAACGTCCTATTAGACAATTGAGTATCAATAATGAGTTGATCAGTATCGAGCGCGATGTATGCATCTGAGTGCAGTGTGGACGGCGGCGTAGCGGCTAATGACTGATTCTAGCTTGTCAACTTGTAAAGCACCACTAATAGACTAATCTACGCTCTAGTGTTTTGGGGCGGAGCGGTCAAGTGAGAGTTGTGGCAGAGTAGCTTGCCATTTGTGTTTATAGTGTTTAGTAGGAGAATCTAATAATATATTTTGGGGGTCTTATTTTTTTAGTAATATATGCTTGTCTATCGAAGTTTGTGCAAAAAAAACTATACCAAATCCATTCAGGAAGCATTCGGAATTCCTTTATATCAAAGGATGCTCCAAAGTGATAATTTTTTTCATCGATAGAGGTCCAATTAAGTACAGTTTCGGTTGTGTGGGAACCGGTCAGGTAGGTAGCGCTAGGACCCGCCCACTGCTCATCATTCTATTAGTGTCACATTACTAGAATTTTATTTGTTTACCAAAAAACAACAAACATTTGATGATTGGATTCAACAATTGTGTATTTCGTATGCGTACCCTAAGACATTTTTCAGAGTTTTTACAACGGTACTTTGTTCGTATGATAGTCAAAGTTCTTTTCGCGGAAATAATTATGATTGCTCCATTCTTTTGTCTTATGAATGAGGCCGTCAACGTTATAGCGTCTAAAATTAGTTGAACAAGAAACCTGTTTGTTTAGAGTATTTTATGGGATTGCCGTTCTGCTAATATGGAACTCAAGGACCTAAAATGAGTCTTGTAATGTATGGCGATAGCTTCGCGCTAGCAGGTCAAGGTTAACGAAACCTTTTCTCAAATTCGTCAGTTACACGTGTGTTATTTGTAATTTATGGGACCTTTACCGAGCTGGTTTTGTGAATACTAGCCGGATCACTACATAATTATACAAAAACGTTGTTAGGTACTAAAATTCCAATGACAAGTCCCACCCAAAACACTTATAATAATGATTGCTAATGAGATACTTTAATTCATTTTAATAAGAATAAAAAAGTAGCTGTAGTACTAACGACGGTTTGTATGCATATATTTTGCATAGTTTATGTAATAAACAATCGTCAGTTTAGATTACGGTCATGCACTTTGTCATAAAAGTCAGGCATGAGAACCTTCAGAATATAACAAACATCAGTTTTTTAATGCCACCTTTGATGATAATTTAATTAATACACGTCAGAGGCGGATGTCGGATGGAAGAAAACTAGAGCTTGTTAGGTATTTCAACAATCTACAGCTCTTTTTAATTCTTAGGCTAAACCCTAACCCTAACGGCCAACCCCAACGGGCCTGCTGGAAGAGATTGTTTAAGAAATAAGCGGTGCCTCTGTACTTGATTGTTCTATTTTTCATCTCTTAAACTGTGTATAAGCTAGGCATGGGGTGTGCACGGTACCTTAGCATGCGTAATCCGCGGCATGACGTGCACGCGACTGGGCCGCGCGGCCGCCACGCGGATGAGCGCCTCGCACAGCGCGCGCAGCCCCGCGCCGCCCTCCGCCGCGCCGCCCGCGCACAGCGCCGCGCGGACCAGCGCGCAGCTCGTCTCTTTAGACCGTCCTGATGTCACATCTAATAGAAAAAGAAACATTTAATCAAACAAGGTCGAAAATCATGATTTTTTTGATCGTCAAAAAACAGCCCCCAAAACGCCCCTCCTTCACCACTTCCTTTGTGTTATTGCTAGGAAGAAGTGGTGGAACAAACTCCCCAGAAACACATGTCTGTCTGTTTGTACCGTACTGTTTTTACATAGTTCGATTGTCTTTGAAGGCTTAATATCCAAAGACCTAGGTTTCTAATGGTATACACTAGGTATAGCTAGTGTATACCAAGCCTCAAGACTTGTTGTACACAAAACCAGAACATATTTCTGTTTGAGATTCGGAATCAAAATAAATCACTTTGTAAACCATTGCAAAACTATATTTGTCAAAAAGGATTACCTACTGGAGTCATGAAAAATGATCGATATCATTTGATCAATGCTACTGCACTGATGTACAACTATTTGTAACCAAATCAACTGTGAAATGATCAGTCTGCAAGCGACACGTGATGGCAAAATTAATGCGCCATTAACGACTTTAATACCACTAGCACTAAGTTTATAATCGTTTAACATTGGCTGCGTTATTCCGACCCAGACGTTGTCCCCAAACGATAATGACACCTAATCCAAAAGTTTTAAAGTGCATTATAAATTGTATGGTCTTACTAATACTCCTGACAGTGTATGAAACAGTATAGGGCTTCTTCTGTTGAGCTCGGGGTGTCGGATTACAGCGGGTTATTGTACAACTGTTCTATGTTAATAAAGTTATGGGATTAGTCGGATAACTTGCTCGGCTTATGGCACTAGTCATCACAATTGATCAGACATAAGTGGGAATTATTTATTTGCTGTCTTCGCGGTAATATTTGACGTCACAGTTGTTTACCAATACAACAGAATAAATTAATGTAAATGTAGTAATCTGACCGATTTCAAACTTAAAATATTCTGAGTAGCATTCTAGATAACACTCTTGTAAATGTTAATATCGATTTAATAATAAACAAATCATGAGATTCGCAGAAGTTACACATTTGGTCATATACTTAAATGGTTCTTAATTAATAGACCCCCATTTTTTTAATGACTCATTCTTAACTCATTCTAATGTAATTAGCGACAAATTATTCCACTAGTTGCATGCGTTTTGATTTACGTCGCTGCCTGCTTTAATGACCCGTTTCAATTTGGTAATAATTCATAAAACTCTATGCAATAATATATGGTGAATGTACTGACCTGACGCGGAGAGTTGCACGGTGAGCAGCGCCTCGGTGATCTTGATGAGGATCCGCATCTCCTGCGGCGAGCAGTCGCAGTGGCACAGGTAGTGCAGCAGCAGCTTGAGCAGCGCGTAGCTGTCGAGGAAGGCGGCCTCGCCCGTCACGTACTGCCGGAACATCGGGCTGTACAGGCACAGGTTGGCGCAGCTCCTCCAGAACGTGCACACGTTCTTCACTATCTCTATGTGGTCTTCAATCGTCTGCTCAACAACGTTCTCGCTGCACGCGTAGGTAGTGTTAATCGACTGCGGCGCAGAGTGCTGAGTGGCGCGCAGCTCCGCGGGGTGGATGAACGCCAGCATGTCGCGCTCCTTGCTCACGTCACACAGCTCTGCGAACTTCTCCCCCGGTAGCTTCAGCCGGTATATCTTGTAGCACTTGTCCGTCATTTCAGCCAAAGATTTGAATAACATCTGCACCGACGCCAGTGTGCTCATCTCTCTGTAGTAGGTCATGTCAGAATTTTCCTTCATTAGTTTGAATACTTCCACGATGATCGCGATTTCTAATATAGAACAACATTGATTGGAGAATTCCGATAGTGATACCAGCTCCAGTACATAACTAAGTCCACCTTTCTGTATAAATTGTTCGGCGAACGACACCGTGTTCAGTAGACTAGCGAATATGTTGAGACAAGATACTGTTAAGAAATACGCGGACTCCTCCATGCGTATGATGTATCTGTGCTTGGCGACAATAAACGTGGGGTATATGACGCTGAAGAGCAGCTCGTACTTCATCTCCATGCGGCACTTGGGCGTGACGCGCAGCAGGTGGCTGACGGTGGCGTGCAGCACGTTGCTGTGGTTGTCCAGCTGCAGCAGCGAGTTGTAGTGGTACAGGAACGACCACACGCTCTTCCTCTCGATGGGGCTGATGCCGTGCGAGCACAGCTTCTTGTTCACTTCTCTTTTATCCTCACTTGGTTCACAAATGGAGCATGGAAGTTGGTCTGTCACTTTGGGTATAAGAATACTCGCGCCCAACTCTCCATAGACGGTATGTTCCAACACTTGGAGACACAGCGAGGCGACGCTGCCGTGCGTGAGCATGAGCCTGACGATGGTCTCCATGAGCAGCGCGGGCTCGAGGCAGCAGCAGACGCCGCAGCTGAGCATGACCTTGAGCACCTTGTGGCGCAGCAGCGCGTGCGCGGCCAGCTCGTCGTCGGCCAGCAGCGCGGACAGCGTGGCGTAGAGCAGCGCCACGCAGCAGGCGGGCTGCGGCGGCAGCGCGGCGCGCGCGGCGCCCAGCGCGGCGTGGTGGTGGTGCAGGCCGCGCGCCACGCGCGCCCGGCACGCCTTGTGCCGCGCGCGCGCGCACGCCGCGCCGTGCACCACCTCCGCGCGCACGCGCTTCATGCCCACGATCAGCTTGCCCACCGTCTCGATCAGCTTCTTGATCAGCACCACCACCTCCTCCTCCTCCGCCGGGATCCTGATCATCAGCTCCATGCAGTCTTTCAATAGTCCACCCTTCTGACACTCGCCGTACAACTTGAACTGGTCGGTGAACTCCCTGAGCTTGTCGACGCTGCGGCACTGCATCAAAAGGCAGTGAAAAAACGCAGTGATCGAGTACGCGATTCCGAATACAAACTTGAGCAAATTTTCCGATTCAGTCTTATCCTCTTTTCGATTCTGGTATTCGAGTTTGTTTTGTCTACATTTGGAGATGACGTCTTCGAGTATGCGGAGCAACATTGGTAATATTCCGTTGTTGATCAGTTTGGCACAAAGATCGGAATGTATTAGGACCTGGTCTAATGACACCATTAGCAGTTCTGTTAGAGCGACCTTTATCCTAGATACTTCTTGAGTATTATCTTGTTGTGACTGTAGCAGTGAAGTAAACTGTAACGAGCACAGATTACGTAGCGAGAAGTTAATGCATTGCATCGAGATCTGTGACCCCTCGGACCCGGACAGGCTGCTCTCAGCCTTGCACAGCTCCTGCAGTAGGTCAGTGATGATTAAGGTAAATTGGAATGTAGTGATTTCTGAGTTGATGATTTCCCTGTGTTTATCGTTCATGTAATCATCGGCTTTTGGCTTTGCTTTTCTAGGAGTATAGAAGGGATCGTAGTACGAGTCGTTCGGGTACTCATTGGAAGATTTAGTGCTGTTAAAATATTCGAAGTCATCGTTGGGCGTGCACACTTTGATAGTTAGAGAGCGGTTCAATATCTGTAGGTCGTCGTTAGAGTCCGCGGACTCTGACGACTGGTCTGTATGTTTGGAGAGCCTCTTTTTTGTTCGTTCTAGGGAGTCTAATTTGGGCAGCGTTGAGTGTCGCGACCTGTTGACGACAAAACACGTACAGTAAAAAATGCAATTACAATAACAAGTTATAGAACAAAAGGTAAGTGTTAAGAATGTCCAGTACCTGCCAGTGACGGAGCCCCTTTCCGACGAAGCAGCGGAGTGCACCTTGGAGGTCTGCCCACCAATAGGCTTCTGTTTGGACCATATTCTGCAACAAAACATATTATTATTGCATAAACAATCAACAGTTTGGGTTGGGAAAGCACGCAGATCTGCGTCATAATAATAATTTCAGAAAATTTCAGTAGTTGCATCAGGATGGAGTTCGGTGTGGACAAATGTGCAGTCATGCATGTAAAGCGAGGGGGAATTGTGGAATCTGAGGGAGTACAACTCTCAGATTCTATAAACCTGAGATCACTCTCCGCAAACGATACATATAAATACTTGGGTATGGCGGAGGGGTTAGGCATCAATGTGGCTGACATGAAACAGTCATTGCGGGAGCGTTTCTTTGGCCGCCTGAATAAGGTTCTAAAAAGTTCCTTATCAGGCGGCAACAAGGTTCGCGCCTATAATGGTTGGGTCATGCCAGTCCTGATGTACTCCTTCGGCATACTCAAATGGACTCAAACTGAATTGGATGCCTTGGATAGGAGAGTCCGCACACTGCTGACCGCAGAACGAATGCATCACCCACGATCGTCGGTGATGAGACTGTACATCCCACGGAAATGTGGAGGCCGAGGCTTTTTAAATGCAAAGACGCTCCACAACCGTGAGGTGTGCAGTCTCAGAGAATATCTTCTCAAAAGCGAAGTGGGTATGCATCGTGATATGGTAGCAGTGGACAAAGGACTCACCCCGCTATCGTTGGCAAATGAGAACTGGCGCAGACCTGTGGTACTATCTACCCATGATCGCAAGGGGGTATGGCAGAGCAAACAGCTACACGGACGCTTCTTCGGGGCTCTTCATGGCCCCGATGTAGACTTCAATGCGTCCGTAGCTTGGCTACGCTTCGGTGACCTATTTGGAGAAACCGAAGGGTTTGTATGTGCAATTATGGACGAAGTTATCCTGACGAATAACTACCGGAGGTATATTATGAAAGACGGGACGGTTGACATATGTCGGGCATGTCACCATCCGGGTGAGTCTATCAGACATATTATATCTGGTTGTTCTCGTTTGGCTAACGGTGAATATTTGCACAGGCATAACCAAGTGGCCAAGATCATCCACCAGCAGCTTGCTCTGCAATACAACCTTGTAGACCTTGAGGTACCGTACTACAAGTATGCGCCCGACCCAGTTCTCGAAAAGGACCATATCACGTTGTACTGGGATCGGTCTATCATCACCGACAGGACTATTGTAGCCAATAAGCCTGATATTGTGGTGATAGATCGATTAGCGCGCCGCGCGATGATAGTCGATGTCGCCGTTCCGCATGACGAGAACCTTGTGAAAGCTGAGAAAGAGAAACAAATAAAGTATCTCGACTTAGCGCACGAGGTTGTCGCCATGTGGAGTGTCGACACGGCTGTTGTTGTGCCGATTGTCGTTACGGCCAATGGTTTAATAGCCAAGAGCCTCGATGAACACCTCAGGAGGCTCTCGTTGGGCGGCTGGATCAAGGGACTGATTCAGAAGGCAGTACTCCTTGATACGGCACGTATTGTGAGGAGGTTTCTGTCTCTGGGACCCTAACCACCGGTACCTTGGACCCTGTGCCCGATATCGGTGGCAACCTATTTTTTATATTTTTAAATGTTTTTTATTTTTATATTTAATATTTAAAAATGTAAATTATATGTTCTAAATAAATAAATGACTTCAAAACATTTCAGAAATATTTGTAAATTGTATATTTGTAGATTCCCCAAAAAATTAACATAATCTAACACACAGTATGCTAACGTAATAAACTTTATCACGCTAAGTAAACAGACACACAGTTATTTACCCAACAATTCCAGAAGGTGTTCCATATATTTTCGATATGTGTCGCGGTGTCAAGGGCAGACAAGGTCTGTGCGGTAATGTTACACTACATGCTTGTTTACATCGGCTTTGTGACACATGCACCCATAGATTATATACTTCTTCACCTATACATGTGCACTGGGCTTGATACAATACTGTTTATGTATCACGTATATTACTGTGATAATTACGGACAAACAACATTGTTCGAGCAGTGTTATTTATTTGGGAATAGAGAGTAGGTCAGGATTACTGCATAACAACAGGTATTGTGTGTCTTACTTATGTGTCTATGATTGAGGTAGGCAGAAATTCACATGTACTACTTCAATTTTGCCTAGTTATATCAAAACATTCCGAATGTCATTTCTTATTCTTTCCAGCTCTACCCACTGGGAATCAGGTGATAATTTCTGTGTGTGTACTAGATGTATGAGTCACATACCTATTAGAAAACAGCTGGTGTATAGGTGTCCGTGGCGTAGGTGGTGACGGCTTGGTGTTCACACTGGTTTCGCTGGCCGCGCCGCTCAGCTCGCCAAACAGCCAGATCAGCACCGAGCTCAGTTGTCGACAGCATGACAGCCCCTGCACCAACAAACAAACAAAATAATGCTGTAGTCAATATCACCAATATGACAAATATGATATAGACTTTTGCGAACTTTAGATAGTCATATTGCATGATCAATGGTCACACCAATGTTATACAATTTTTACATAGCATAATCATTAGGCTAGCTGCTTACATAATTTTTATGAAAAAATATGAAGGAGAGTAACAATCAGATATTTATTTCTGGCATGCTAATTACCGGCTATTTATAGCTCTCAAAAGGTGATTAGGAACATTGATACATGTGCAGCTTCAGTTATCAAGTGGTGGTTGTTGCTGCGAGCGATACTGTATCGCCAGAGCTATAGGTTATCGAACTCTAATTACTACACACAAACTGACAAACAGTCAGTAAACAGGCTCGTTACGTCTCCTACGAGCCTCGCAGCATACGTGCAACACAACACGTCAATATGTCAGACAAACTGTTGTTTACATAGATTCAATTAGTCATAAACGTTACTTGATAACACCTTATCTAGGATACTACGAAGTTTTGTACAAGGATAATTTTGAAGATTTTCCGCGGTGAAATGTGTATGATATAAAGATAGGACTGGTCAAACAATGTTCCTATATGTTAACAAAGTGTTTGTATTATTTTTAAGAGCACGCTGATCGGAGAGCATCGGAAAATACTGACACAGATGCATTGCAATTTACTTAACAAATGAACTAGATAACTTCGACCTTCTTGATCAAGGTACTGGAAGATTTTCGATTTCCAACTTGTTTATAGGCACATATGCCAAGTTTCGTTGCAATACTTATTATATTTTAACCATTGGTAACTGAAATTAAAACAACTACTTTCTGTAGGTGTTATACTTAATTAAAAATATTGCGTATGTTACAGAACAAATAAACAGTGAGTAGATACGTGTTGTAGGCAAGACTTCCGCGCATGTTTGCAGTGCTCATCGAGTGCGTATCACAATGCTAACAGTGCAGAGTTGCGTAACTGTGTTACACCTTACAGTTTCAATTAAACATACTTTTATCTACTAAACTATAACGTGTAGCTGTACCTGCTAGTTAGCTAGCTTCCGATCGCAGAATTACGCGTGTCCAGACGAAACCTACCACTACACATAGGTACATTGATAAAATGTGGCCTAATCTTCTTCTGATGTTGATGTAAGCTCACATATTACAGCCAAGTTTAATTTTAATTCATCCAGTAGTTTTAGCGTGAAAGAGTAATAAATATACCCACAAACATCCCCTCATACTTTCGCATTTATAATATTAGAAAGACTATAATAATCGTTGCTTTATTTTATTACAGAAATGGTTATATTTTTACGCTTATATACCAATTAAGGTTGAGGGTTCTTCAGCTATTCCCCATCTCATCATTTATTTATCAGTATCATCAGTTCCACATGATAAAGACAAAAGACAGTAGAGAGTGTACTACTACTGATCGCAGTGTGACAGTGGCTGTTTCCGCCGAGGGTGGCGACCTGCGCGATAACTGCACAAGTGCACTCGTCATACAATGCAATACAATGCAGCTATTATTGTATGCTACTTCGTTGTGGGGGACAGACCTATCCCAACTGTCTGTGGTTCCCGATATGATATTAAGATACCATATCATTACATACGAATTTGGAAGACGGATGTATTTTCAACATTTCTTGGAGTAAAACTAATATAACAGGTCTTACGTACATAGCTATCGACACAGAAATATGTGACTGGTATTTTCCCACTAGGTACTGAAATAGTTTATTCCCAGTGCATCAGTACTAGTCATCAATAATACCTACAGTGACAAAATCCGTTCAAGATAAGATTTGTACCGCAAACCACAACAATATAGTAACTCAGATTAAATTGCGTTTTATTATTTGTAGTAGTAAATACTGATCGAAAACCAAATGGTGATGAAATATTACCTATAATACACATCGTCATCAGCTTCAATTATTAATTGCTCAGGAAAGCCACAAAAGTTTCTAATGTACCTAGGGGTTTTACAAGCTAAACCAAACATGCGACGGATACTCCACGTAGGTATTAACTCGATAAGCACTATTTGCACTAGATTGTCGTTCGATTCGCAGCCAATCCGATTATAAAAGGGTCTTCTAGACACACTGTTAAGTATCACATACTGAGTCATTGGCAGAATAAATTGCTGAATATTACAAACTTCTAGGTATCGTTTTGAAAAGATTTTATAGAAAATAATAACAATTCTGCTTCAGATTTTTTATCTAGTTATTTAATGAGGTTTCTGTCCATGGAACATGTTTTGGACTAAAATTATTGTAAAGTGGCCATAAAGTATGTATCAAATTATATCTACAACGCACAACATAATATTTCTAGTATCAATAACAATATTTAAAAAGCGTCATAACGGCTATAATAAATTAGCGGATATCTAAGCATCAAGCAATTAGCGACCTCTGGGCAGGCGAGCGCAAATGTCATCCAGTCACCGCTGCACCGATAAGCTACAGATACCGATCTATTCTATATACAAGTTATAACTTAATACGTATGAGAATGCGGAGTAATGGCCACCCAATCATTTGAAATTATATTTAAATTACAGTCGTAATGTATTTCGATGATAGCAGCCAGACATTCTGCATCTCGAGATAATATGCTGCAATCCATGTTTGAGTAAAGTTAGTTGCTATTTTATATCTGCATGTGCAATGTGTGTACTATTGGTTAGCGGTTTCCTTACCCTTAACATTGACTTTTATTAACTTTATCGATTTTGTTGATTCGTATTTTTGATAATAGAGATAACTAAGCAAAACAGACAACTAGGCGAGTAATTATGAAAATAATGTAACTTAGTAATAAACAATACACTATCGCAGCATAACAATAAAGGACGGATATTTCAACCTTGTCAATTATAAGTTTGAGATATTTGCTTGATTTATTATTTAATTTGCTATTACTGAAGATTTTATAACAATGAAATGTTGAAATTAATATTTTTACGTCTTGGCGAAATATTAGATGATTAGAATGATTCTTGAGACAAATCCTACAATTATGTTTTTATTGGATAGGTATGTACTGCTGTTAGGAATAGCACTCGCGGTTCCTCACCTCAACTCCTAAAGCCTTGAGCAAGACGAGGCACCTCCAGGCGACTCCCCCTAGCAGGTACTTCTTGAGGATCTGTTCCGAAGACTGCGTGTTGATGCGCGTGAACAGACTCGTCGGACCCACTTTCTGCTCCTCCGGCTTTTGTTCTGTACCTGCATGAAAAGAGAGAGTATGCATAGAACTTCTTCTTCTTTCGTGTCGATGACATGTCATATATTGAGACTACACTATGTCAGCCCAATATCTATCATAATATGAGAGCACGGAATATTGGGACAGCAGCACATAAAACTATAATGGTAGAATACGGCATGTTTATTACTTTCAGTCTTGTAGTGTTTTAGGTCAGTAATGAATCTGGCATTCGCTATCAATCCATCTACGGGAGGCCAGAGGAAAAAAGGAAAAGTAATTGAATATTTAGCGATGTAGTATTTTTCCGCCAACTAAAGGTAAACCAGAACAATAGGCAAACAGAATTCATGTAACGCCTTCAAACCCAGAATATCGAATAGAACCTTATTGGCTTGAAAAAACCTAAGAGGAGCAAAGTTTGTGAGGTACTGACATGGTGGTTGATCGCGTGCGTCGAGATGTGGGAGCGCGGCGTCCGGCAGCGGCACGGAGTAGTGCGTGTTGATGGACGACGTCACGCGGTGGATGCCGCACAGCAGCTCGCATCCCACCAGCGTCACCACGCCGCTCACCGGACTGGACATAAAGTACATACACATAATAATCGATCTTAATAAAAAAAATCTTACAGTAGCAATATTCCGATTAAATCCAGAAAAAACTTAATTACATAGGTACGTGTAGTGTGGACCCCTTACCAGAATTTGATCAACTCCTTAGGGTTCGCACCATCGTTGACGCGGATCAGAAACTCGGCCAGGAAGAGATCCAGCCATGTCGATTTCTGAAAACAGTGGCTGTTTTAGCGATTATTTAAACGATTTGCCACCATTGCGGCTATAAAGGCATCGTGTGGATATCAATTGTGAGTCTCATATTTTTTCCAAACATTCCAAATATTTTTGTTTAGGTGCATTATTTCTGACTAATCCCTCAGTAGAATAGCACAATGGATGCTTAGCTAAATTAATATTTTAGTGCGTAGCCAGTGGAGCGCGACCGTGGCTCAATTAGATGTTATCGTAACCACTTTCGTATTTCATACGGTCAGTGCAAGCTATGCAATTGCATCAAATCGAATAGCCACAAATGGGATACTATAGGCACAGTTGATTACCTCGTTGAGATTCTTTTTGATGGGTAAATAGAGACAAAATAGCAGCCGATTTATCTTTACGATGTTAAAACCTAAAATAATTTTCAACACCAGAAGGAAGAAAGGTGCTCTTTCTGGAATCGTTAATCTAAATCATGGAGTGACTTTATAAAACAAATATTTGTTACCTCATAAGTGCCAGTCTCCGCTTTGAAGAAGTGATCCCAGTATAGTTTGAGCGTGTCGATGTCCTCCTCCGTCGCCATTCGCACTGTTTGCCGACCTGTGACACGCCGATACTCATCTGTTAGCCATTACATTGATAACGAACCTATATCATAATCCACTCATAGCTATGGACATCAATCAACACTACTCGTGTATTTCTAAATTAAGCTAACAGAAGCTGATATTTTGGGCGGGAAAGAAGTTTGATTTAGATCGAAACAAGCGGTCCAGTAGTAGGTACAGGTATTGCCTCCTTAGTCTTGCTGTAAGATCTGTTTGATAAGAAGAAATGCATAAGGCACAGGCATGGCTATTGCAGGAGGGTTTACGTGACCTGTGACGAAATGTTATTCGTATTTTCATCAGCTTATGCTGGCTACTTCGCTTCAGTACAATATGATGTATTGTTGGGAAGCTAAGGATGAATCAGATTAAGTACAGATTAAGGCGACATAGAATGCCCTATAAATATCCCAAGTAAATTAGTGGCATATTAACTTTCCTTTCTGTTTCCATTGTGTGAATAACTAGAATTAACTACATATATCGCAAGTGGAAGCTTTTGCAAACGATTATAAGCTACTAACCAACTGTCTCAATAACAATTGTATTTTATAACTCGCACTAGATATTATAAGCGATAAGTAGTCATTTTTAATCATCCAATCAGAAGCACTGCAAATCCAAGAGTTCACTGTAAATCCAATATTGTTGGCGCAAGTTCGCGACAGTGCGTAGGCACATAGTGACCGCCGGGTGTAGACTGACTACAGCAGCCTTATCTGCGCGGTCATTAAGAGCCGGAGAGAGCTGCTGATAGCAGTCGTCGTACAACTACTTATCTGTCGCGAGATTCACATGTACTCTAACGACAAACTATAATTATGTTCAACAAGCGTTACCAATCTAATCAGAACAGATAGTTTGTAAAAAAGCTTCTGTTTCTAGATATGGTGTGTTGATAGTTCAGTGACTGACTGACTTGAGATACTGACTGCTGTTGTACGTAATGGTTTACTTCTGTTTGCTACTACCTACATAATATACATTTATGTTCAATTGAGTTATAACTTGACTTGAATAAGACATTATATATTTAAGTGCTGCTAAAATGCAATTTATTTAATTAGCACTACAAAACACATTAAAGGGTCAGTTTTTATCCACCCTGTGTAGGTATTAAATTCTGCTTACTGACTCTGTAAGAGATAAAGGAACATAAAATAACATTTTAAAAGTATCTCATTATGTGAGCACATAGAATGGTGAATGAAATAATAGATAAATGGCACATTACACAATTATCTGTGTAATAATAGATTAATTAACATGATTGCTGTGCGGTCTGGGGATTTGTGTTACAATGAAACTATTCACACAAACTGATAACACAAATGGGAAATATTTTACTGTGCCAACAATACTTTCTATATAAACACAGGTACACTTATTAAATTTCAAGATGTTACTGCCGCTCTACGAGAATTTAAATAATTATTTATTGTTGCATTTGATACTTTTTATGATATATAATTGATTAATTTGTTTTTATAATTTGAGATATTGGGGTTAGTAATTTGCTAGGGATTTTGTTGCACCACTTCTTTCCAGCAAAAACTCATAGGAAGTGGTGAATGGTGGGTGTTTTGGGGGCTGTCTTTTGTAAATTTCTGACGTTCGATAAGTGCTGTTTTGCAGCCCAATTTGAATAAATGATTTTTTATTTTGAGAACTTTATGTGGCTTGTTGAATTATTATGTATTATAAAACTCCATTGTTTTGAATGAGAGTTAGAAATGCCTTCTCACTATTTTGTCTAGAACTTGCTCAAGAACTTTCAAAAAAAAAGGTTTTTATTATATACATTGGTGGGATTATAACCAATCAAACTATTTAAGAATGCATTCAATAAATGTCATATTAAATTGTAAGTTTAAATATAATTACATTAACATTAATAGGTCTAAACTGTGCCAAATATCAATAGTTATTTTGGTTTTTATAAAAAATATGATTATAAGCATCATTTGAACACTATAGGCAAACAAGCAAAATAAAATGCAACTTTAATACATTTAGCAATCTATATACAATACTTAGAAAAATAATAGTAGAGTTCAAACTGCAAAAAAAATGCTATTAGCTTTCTAATACTTCATTTATATTTACATTAAAATACAATAAGATTCTAATAGGTACAACGTAATCGTAAAAATGTTTTAAGGACAATCTTGAGACTTAGCAACTAATTTCAAATGCTAAATATGCCATAGGAACAAAACAAGAATAGATAATAAGCAGATAAATAAAAATACCAAGGTATTAAATAACAAATTAATGACCACTCACATCAAATACTTAAGCCAGATTACGCTCTTGTCAGCAGCTTGATCATAAAAAGCCAGCAGTCAAGAAATTATAGTAACAATAAATCTAAAAGTTGAATAATAATTGCAATTAACTTCGCAAAAATATTTTTGCGGGTCAAACAACCTCGCTCTTTAAACTTTTTGACAACTTTGACAATTGCAGTGCTGCCAGTTTCAGTTTCCCTCACTGACCTCTATATTTACCACACTGGACAGGCTGTTGTCAACGTGCTTTTGTGCCCGTTTGATAATCGCCATTTTGGCGCTGTTAGACGTAGCGAGTGTTCGTGGTACTAAAATTATTTTACAGTGAACCAATGAACAAACACGTCTCTCACAGCCATTTGAAATTATACGTCAAAATTAGTTCTGTGGACACTCGCTTAGACGATATTGGCGCTTCAAATGGGCACAAAAAATTTTGTTGTGAAACGTACGGAACAGCCGGTCTAGTGTGTAAATATAGAGGTCAGTGGTTTCCCTCAGGTTTTCCTTTCCATTCCAAGGGCTGACCATTACACTAACAAAATAAATTGATTAAAACACCACTGTATGATTGTGAATGGAATGGATGGTTTAATAACATAACAACCATGCTTCTTCAGCAGATTTTAAAGTCTTCAAAATGTCTGACTGCCCAAATGGTTTATGATTGTTTTTACGCAATACAAACTAATTATTTGACACGTTTTGTTTTTGCCTGATGGGTTGACTTCCTGACAGAAAAGTGACAACAATAATAAATACAAAATGGCGGCCATTCATTATTGATTGTTCATGAACGCAACGTGCTATTTTTGTGTTTGTAAACGAAAAATAAGTATACAGGAGGCGTAGATTACTTTGACTAACAAAAAAATGGGTTCCAAAAAACATAAGAAGGAATCGAAGAAGAAGAAGCATAGGAGTCGGTCCCGTTCGCCGCTGGAAAACGAGGAAATTCGTGAACGTAAACGGCATCGCAAACACAAGGATCGCAAGCGAGACCGCTCACCAGACGGTTAGTTACCCACTTTATACACTTAAATGAGATTCGCTGGACACCGGTGATTATTTCCTTAGTAATATTGTACTGGATTACTTTTTCTACCTACATCGATTGCTAAAAGAATTCAGGATCGTAGACTACATCAAAAATCCATTCATCTATGTTCTGTTGATCAACTTTACTTGTATCTTTACTTATATAAAAGTCGATGTACTAGAGTAATACTGGAAATAATGACTGGTGTCGGCGGGATTCCCACTTGACAAAATAATGGCATTGTTTGCTCGTTATTTCAGACTCGGTGGCACTCGAGTAAATCCACCGCGTCCGTGTGCTGCAGACGTCAGGTAGGTATTGTGGAGCTGTGTGGAGTGCTGCCACAAGGGAAACCTACATGATGACACTTGGAGTTATCATGAGCATAAACATGTTATTTGATGCCTAATTTCATAAACAACCTAAACACCAAATACAAGGGAAAAGGCTAGGCAGATGATGATAGCTTAACACCTCATGAACAGTTCATGACCAGCAAGCTATTCCATAAATATTACAAGCCTTTACCGTTCTGCATAATTTTCTGATACCATTATACCTACAGTTCATCGCACATAGGGCTGCCATCTCGAATTTCGCTAAACCCGGACAAACATTAAAAAAACCCTGACATTTGGCGTTAATCGCAGTTTTTCCCTGAACTAGTACGATTTTTTTAAAGCAAAATAATACCTATTTTGCTCAGCTAATTTGTAATCCATTTACTATTAACATATACTTAAATTCAATGTGGTGCTTCCTTACATGAACTTGAAGCCCTGCCCGGCCAGCTCCCGGACAGCCTCCAAATGAGGACAAATCTGGGGAAACCCGGATGAATATGAATGGCAGCCCTAATTGCACATAACTACAAAACTAATTTTAAACACTCCTTCCAAACAGTAGTCAATGTTTCACACCTGAAATTAAATTAACAGTGAATTTTGAACAACTTTTTGATTTGTAGTGTAGACTCAGATTTATAATGTGTTGTGTTTATGTGCCTGGTTATAAAACTACTGAGTTTCATAACACTACCTATACCAAAATTTTGTAGCTTATTGCCATAGACTATTGAAAAAAGAAGTCTTTTCTCAGAAGTTTCATTGAATATCTTACATGCTAACCATCTGAGCTGATTTTCTAAGGTTTCATTAAGGCATGAAATCTTAGAGGGCACAAATAAAACAATTATTGAAATCAATGCTAATTAAGTATATCAAAGAATTCAGGATTCTCTTACCAAAGTTACTTATGGTAAATTTATTAAAATACTAGCTTTTGCCTGTGGTTTCTGCATTCTCAGGGCACACACAAACATGATAAAAAGTTGGCTATATGTTAATCTGATATATACTTTGTTTCTCCCAAGCTCAAATCCATTTAGAATTTTTAGTATGAAACAGAAAAAACCATACACACATAAATCCCGAACTATTGTATTTATACTGTTAGGTTACAATGTAGTAATTCTTATAATTTCACGTTTCTAATATCAGTTATCTATAATTACTCTCTTTAGCTTCCTTCTTTCCTTATTAGAAGTTCTTAGGGTTGTAAATAAAGCTGTTGTCTCGGTTGTTGTAGTTGAAGAGGTGCCAGTGGACTCGCACCTGAGCAAGGAGGCGGCCCCTCGCTCTCAGAGCCGCAGCAGCAGTGAGGAGCGCGACCGACGCGCCAGGGAACAGCACCGCGCACAGAAAGATGAAGCTGATTACCGCAGGTACGGTACCCCTGAACTCTGGTTACTGCAATTTGACTTATTTTATTATCACTTCACTGTCTAAAATCTTAATCAAAATTAATGTTTATTAGAGAGAAGAGCTCAGAAAGCGAACGCCGCACAGCTGATCGCTCGCAGTCACCGCCATCCACAAGTGGGGGAGCACAAGAGAGCCTGTCCATTGAGGAGACCAACAAACTACGTGCCAAGCTCGGCCTCAAGCCACTGGAGAGAGCTGAAAAGCCTGCAGGTAATTTGAACACCAAACTCCATAAAGCAGTACATATGAAGTTACAAGACAGCCTTTTTTTTGTTGTTGATGAATACTTTTAACAAATTTTTGTTTTTTTTTGTTAAAGAGGATGGTAAAATTAAAGACGATCTCGGCGAATTCTATCACAAGCCTGCAGCGAACATATCACAGCAGAAGAAGTCTGAGAAGATACGAGAGAAGCTGGAGCTGCGTAAAGAGAAGAGGAAGATTGAACAGAAGTCAGTATTGCACACATTACGTTTATTTACCGACACAAGTTAGTTTTGGCTATTTGACCATACAGTCATGGTCAACTAATTAAAGACACCCCCAACTCGAAGTGAAACAAATAGTTATGGTACTGATATGAGCTTAAGCACGGTATAAAATGTAGTGAAATTTTTATTAAAACAAACATTACATTTTTTTCTTTAAATTAAGGACAAAAAATATTTACCCTCTTTAATACTTTAGATAAAACGCTCTATGGGAACTGAATACTAACTTTTGTAGCGGACACTTGGCTGGTCAGCTAATTAAAGACAGTCAGACAGAAATAGTCACCATACTTTTTTTTTGTGAGTAAAATATTTATAAGAACTCAAATTAGGTTGATAATTTAGCTTTCCTTCATTAAAATTTTGCATTTTATTCCAATCTATACTACTAAAATAAAAATTCTGGTAAGTAAAATCGTTATAATTAAAGTAAGCCTCAGATGCTTATAATTAAAGGTTATTAATCTATTGATTTATAATTTTTTGTACAGATTACAAACAACACTCCTGGCAGAAGAATCAGATGAGGACGATGCTGCCGCCTGGGTGAAGCGTTCGCGGGAAATCGACAAGCAAAAACGTGAAGCGGCTAAGAGGGTATGCATATACATACTTGTATTTTACCATCATTGTTGTTATATGTATGTTAGCCAAAAAATTCTAGTGTATTATTGTAACGAAAAAAGGGGTGCTAATATTAATGAATTGTGTACTGCAATGTAAACAGTTAAGTGCATTATTTTTTGGGTTGTTTAAATATTTTTTTTGAAGTATTTCAATGTTGTTCTGTGTGCAGGCGGCGATGCTGGACGAGATGGACGCGGTGTTCGGCGTGTCGGCGCTGGTGGAGCAGGAGTCGCGCGAGGAGCGGCTGCGCAGCTACTCACACGCGCAGCTGCGCGGCCTGCGCGTCGCGCACGACATCGACGCCGTACGTACACGCACTGCCACCACCTTACTAACTAACAGTGCTTTGTATTGCATTCATTATCATAAAGTTTTGGAAAGTCTCAGTCTCTACATGATTTAAATATTTACCTCTCTGACTTGAAGCATAACTATGATTCGACACTCGCACGAGTTTGCCCAATGCTATGTTCAGAACATTTATTTTCCCAATGACTTAGAAGGACAGAAGCGAATGTTTCAACAAAATAGATAGTCTCAATTTTTGTAACATACTTTATAATAATGATGATGCTGATGAATGTAAAAAGTGTCGTATATTGAACCTCAGATAGCGGACGAGCGCGAGGTGGTGCTGACGCTGGCCGACAAGGAGGTGCTGGCCGAGGATAATGAGGACGTGCTCGTCAACGTCAACATCGTCGACGACGAGAGGACCAAGAAGGTAACTTACTGATCATCTTACACCTGGTGTATACTTTTTACCTCTTGTATACTTTCAGTTTGGCTGGCTACTCTCTTGCTTCAATTGAGCGGATAATCCGCTAGTTTGTAAGCGCTTCTATTTTTATGATAATGGTAAATTCTAACTTTTTGTGAATTTCCAAACAAGCCGTTAGTTTAATTGATACTTTGTTTTATAATTCTTAACCTCAAAAGAATCAAATGGCAGGTTGTTGCATGCGGTAACTACATATAATTGACATTTTAAATAAATTCACGAATGTTTTTTTTTGGTCCATAGAATCTTCTGGAAGCGAAGAAGGCCCGCGCCGGGTACCGCGCGTACGACGACGAGGCGGAGCTGGAGGCCGCCGCGCTCGGCTTCCAGCGCCCCGTGCTCACCAAGTACGACGACGAGATACACAAGGACCGGGACGCCAAGACACGCGGCTTCCTCATCGGAGACGACAGTGTTCTGGAAGCTAAGAAGTTCCGCGATATGATGGTAACTCAAATTCCAAGTTTCTTGTAAAGTAAAACTATAAATTTAGTTTTTTCATAGCTATCACAATTCAATGTATCTTACTACTAGTGGCTTTATGCCACTGTGTCAGTCATATGACTAAGTAACTTATTGATAATATTGGCCACTCTTTATTTGTACATCTTGATACTTGACTAATGTACTTAGGTATTGGCATTAAATGTCTAATGTTGATGTGCCTTACCAGGGTCTCATAGCTGTTTCTTAGCTTTAAACCATAAGTTACACCTAAGTATACAACTTGTGGAAAGCAAACAAATCGTTGTGTGTACAGAGACAAGAGCGTCTGCAAGGCGGCGGCGACAGGCGGCTGGAGTCGCTGCAGCTGCCGGCGCTGCAGCTCGCCTGCGACTACCTGGACGAGCACGAGATACAGGCCAAGTTCAAGAAGACCAAGAGGAAGGTAACACACACTCTGTTACTGTTACAGCCTTTTTATCATCCCACTGCTGAGCACAGGCTCCTCTCACACAGAGATGTACCGAGCATTAATTACCATGCTTGCTCAATGCAGGTTGGTGATTTCAGTCTTTATAGTCCAGGTTTTCTCAAGATGTTTTCCTTCACCTTTTTATCAGCCATTGGTGTAAAAGATACACTTATAACATATTTGTGTGCAGGGCAAGATACGCAAGAAGGCCAAACACGAGCCTATAGATGTGGACGACTATGACGCTGCCACCGCGCCGCTAGACACAGATGATACAGGTATCGTAAATATACTGTTATTATTTCATATTGTTCAAAGCTAGTAGAATACAATTTATGCTCAAATAATTGATGAACTCGTAGCTTCAATGTCGTAGGTTTAAAAAGCGTCCAAAAATTCCAAACCTCTAGGGTTTTCGGTAAGATTCGCTCGCCGTGAGTTTCCTTCTCTGTTGGTGGCGAACTCACGTCAAACACCGGGTACTAGCCTACGTGGACGCCACGTCAAAATAATCTAAGGTTGATAATGTTGTGTGCCGCAGAGGTGAAGCCGGAGCAGCTGACACAGCCGGCGGAGGTGGACGAGGAGGAGACGGAGCCCGACACCGAGCTGCAGGCCGCGCTGGCCCGCGCGCGACGCCTGCGCCAGGCCGAGCTCGCTGAGGAGCAACAGTTCAAAGTGCCCAAGGTCAGCTTCACACATTCTGTCTCCTTTTACACTCCTAGACTTCGCTATCGTGCTACGTGACGTTAAATATGAACAATATTAATCTCTGTGGAAGTGTGCCCGATTGGATAATAAATAAAAGCCCTTATATACTCCCCCATTCCGCCTCCTTTATATGGCTTATATGACTTCCGTCGCTAGTTACTTGTATAGGGCTATTGTCAAACGCCTATCTCTAGTAAGCAAACGTTAATGATTTGCTAACTAGAGATACATTGAAATCCGCACATAAAATTTGACACGATACAAGGTTGATTGTTTGCTGGCAGGTAGAGGAAATCTTGGAGCGAGTGAAGGAGGAGGAGCCGGCCGAGGAGGGCTCGTCCATGGTGCTGGACGCCACGGCCGAGTTCTGCCGCACGCTGGGCGACATCCCCACGTACGGGCTCGCCGGCAACCGCGACCACCACGCCGAGATCATGGTACCCTCACTTGTAGCCTCCACTCACTGCTCCTCACCTACCCGGCTGTACTTCTCAAGTAAACAGCTAAAGATTATCTTTGTAGTGACTCGCAAATTCGCGTGAGTTTCTGCGGAGAAACCATTGGGACATGCGCGACTTTTGTTCAAATAATACGAGCCACCGCACATGTAAATTTATCTTTAAAATAAATGGGAATGGTAGTGTGATACAAAATAATGTTTGTGCACAGGACTTCGAGCGCGAGGATATGGAGGTGGAGCCGGAGGTGGACCACAACGCCGGCGCCTGGAGCCGAGTCGATGTCGATAACGAGAAGCCTGCTGACCTCGCCGCAGGTATATCTCTATATATCTATACGTTTCATACTATGAATAGCTTGTCTCCGCAGGCTGTGAGTCGTGAAGTCATTTGAGACTCAAATGCAACTGTGATTGCAGCTCTTAGTTCCATAACATACTGCCTTACGGCATGTTCGGGTGCATTCGCAATCACAAAGTTTCTGTTATACTTGTATTAAAGTGTACTATTTTTTGCCGAGGGTCATTCTAATTTATATACGAGATGTTATTTTTGCAGGTAATTTTAAATTGAAGTGTGTTTGCGTTAACAATGATATTTTTGGATTTAGTTTGCTTAAACAGTAAGACATAAAACTTTAGTGCTGGTTTAAAAAAGTTAAACATATTTTACAAATGTCGTCGATCATTGTATCAGTAGTGCCGTGTGCGCAGGGTCGTGCGTGGGGCTGGAGGCGGAGCCGTCGCTGGGCGCGGGCGTGTGGGGCGCGCTGCAGCTGGCGCTCAGCAAGGGCTACCTCGAGCGCGCCGGCGCCGCGCCCATGCCCAGCTCCGCCGCCAAGCATCTGCTCACCGCCCGCCACTACTCCATCGAGGACAAGACTTACGGGTAACCCGCCGCATCCTTCTTATATACCGACTAGCTTACCCTAGAATGAACACTTGATAGATGGTTGAGTTCTGTGAGAATAAAAATGTTTGATATTGATTGTGACGGATGACTTATACAGTGAGGACGACAAGTACGGCCGGCGCGAGCGCGGCGGTCACTCGGGGCCGCTGCAGGACTTCCGCGAGAAAAACAACTTCCGACCGAACATCAAGCTGGAGTACGTCGACGACGACGGCCGCCCGCTGTGCCCCAAGGAGGCCTTCCGCTACCTCTCGCACAAGTTCCACGGCAAGGGACCCGGCAAGAACAAGCAGGAGAAGAGGATCAAGAAGGCTGTGCAGGAGGGGGTGAGACACATTTTAAAATACACAAAACATTCTAGTACAGAAATGGCACCTACTAGTGTTTTGCAAACGCGTTAAAAATAGTGTTAAGTCTTGCATTAATATGGTACGTTTTCTGAACAGCTAATGAAAAAGATGAGCTCGACGGACACTCCGCTGGGCACGCTGCAGATGCTGCAGGACAAGCAGCGCGAGACGCAGTCGCCGTACATCGTGCTCAGCGGCGTCAAGCGCGACGCCAACAACTGAGAGACACACATGCCGACACTGAACCACGATGAACTAGCCTTAAGCGCAATAATCATAAATAACCTTAACACGTACAACTCGGAACACCAACACTTATGAATTGTTTGTATATTTTCGTATTACCTGATTTTGTGGCAATAAAAACATATTAGGACTGTATTTTGGTATTTTATTAATATGAGTCTAACGGTTATTTAGATGATTTAGTATTTAGAAGAATAATTAAATTGTAATAGACAGCTGTGTTGCTGGGAAGTTTGTTCTTCACCGCTTCTTCTTTCCGGCCATAACACTAGGAAGTGCTGAAAGGGGGCGTTTTGGGGGTGCTGTCATTCTTGTAAAATGTTGACGTTAAAAAGTGCTAATCGTATTAGCCTATTTTAATAAATGATTTTGACTTTGACTTTGAAGCAATGTATCAAGAGCTCGTGGCTTAGGAAGAGCTCCTGGCTAAGACAAAGTCGCATAGATCGATCGTAAATAAGGTTAAGCAACTCTTGGGGCGCTCGGTCCGTAGATGGATCACTAAGATGGATGAGTTTTTTGGTAGAATATTAAAAAAATACAACGATTTAAAAATAAGGTTGATTGTCTCTTGACAAGGAGTAATTTAACCACCTTTCGGCTCTGCGGGTGCCTGTGTACCACTTTGTAGGTATATTTACGGGTAATATTGTAACTCGCGTGTAATTTATAAGTAGGGTATCTAACCGTTAGAAGACAAGGCCGGTCGCTTAAAAAAAATGAGATAAAAAATCATAAATATATTTTTTATTAAATCACAATTTACTATAAAAAAGTGCCTCAGCGTAACGTAGGTAACATTAAAGCTTTATTTTTAACCACTGCATTAGAACGGGCTCGACTCTGCTAAGTTAATAATGTGAAAATTCGATAACACTGAATCTCAATCAATAGCAGTTTTAACCTTAGCGGGCATTCTGCTACTAAGGCGCCGCGCCGCAGCACGACATACTTCAATCGTAATTGAAAGTATTTCGCTTATCAAGTAAAATTAGCAGAATCAAGTCACAGGTACCTACTACCTGCCTCCCTCTCGGATGTCATGAGAGTTGTCGAGCATATTCGTAATGTTACTTTACAGGTGCATGCTACATGTGACACTTTAAATTAAATAATTATTCTAAAATAATTCAAATCAAAATTATAATTATGTGCACAAATAACAACTTAATAATAAATAAATTTATACTAAACCTTTGTAAGTAAATACTAAACGAGATAAATAATAAAAATAAAAATCTGATCGCGGTTTCACACAACACCTAATTAACCGGTCGATATCCAAGAGATTATGCAAGTGCTGCTACCCGTTATTCATTACCTACAAATAAGGATCTTTACAACTTATAGGTGAATCCGAATCATAGCGCTTTATGTGTTAGATGTTCTGGTTGAGACTGGGTCAGGAACGGGCACTGTCTGTGGCGCTGTCGGCGCCTGCGTCGGGTCTATGGACTGGTCTTGTGCACCGCCGTAGTGTATCTTCTTAACCCTGCCGCGTTTGAGCCGCGTCTCGCGCACCAGCTCGGGAGTGGGCGGCCGCCGCACCGGCAGCGTCGACGCCATGCGCAGGTGTGCGTACAGCGGGATCTGCAACCCACACCATAAAATCGCTAAACTGATAGTTGGAATAATATTCAACTCTGCACACAACATACTTCTTCTGCTGAGGTTCTAATTTGTTCAAAAGATGAACTGATAAATCTCAAAAATTGGTTTGAAGAAATCTGGAGGCAACAGGAAATCGTATCTACAGAAGAAAAGTATACTGACCACGGGCAGGGAGTTATCGAGGACTATTGGTTCTTGCCGTTCTGGACGCGCTGGCAGCGTGAAGTATCGTCCGAGCAGCGGCTCTGCAGGCGAGGCGCCGTACGTCTTGTGCTTGAGCTCGTGGTCGGTGATGTCGCGCAGCTTGTCCACCTCCTTCTGTCCCGGCACGTAGCGCGACACGTACCCGCCGCGCCACACCTGCACACGCGCACTCTCAGCTGCCTACTCCACCAGCGCTTGGACTGACTGGTTGCCATTAGTCAACACCTCCTATACCTTGAAAGTCGTGAAGCTGGCGACTTTCTGCACGTCCGGGGGGAAGCGAGTCGCCTCTAGAGTCCACGGCAGGAAGCTTCCCAGCGTCTGCAGGTATTCACCGGTCAGACGCCACACTCGAACGCTGTAGTCTGAACTGCCACTGCGAATTTAAAAGTATGTATTTAAAACGTAGGTAACGTTTCCATTCCTATTGAATGAATACACTCTACTGACTACTATAGATAGTGTACAACTTTATACTTCGAAGTGTATGGAACTCACGTAAATACAAGTTTCATCTCGTCGATATAAGCTATGCTGGTGACAGAGCGCAGATGTGCACGGTAGCTGTTCAGTAAGAGTGGCTTCGGCTGGTCGCGAGTGCTGCGCTTGGCGCGACCCTCGATGCGGTCACGCCACAGGAACGGGAACAACAGGCGCAGCCGGGGCATGTTTATATGCGTCTGTAATGAAAGAAAAAGCTGTGGAGACTTTATTGGAGAAGCTTTATTGGAGACCAATGTCTTTATATAAGCAGATTCGAGTAGGTATCCCTTTCATTTACACCAGTCGAGCCGGTCGAGCCCGGTCGAGTCGAATTATTTAAGGTAGGTAAATATAAATAATATAATTTTATGTGTTTACCGTCGTGTTTGAGAGGTAGTTACTCAGGAGCCACACTTTAACATATCCCTGTGTGGTAGCAGTGAAGAGGAACTCGTTGTTGATGTCCGTGGTCATGGTTGCTACGTGGTCGCCTGCCATGTGGATGGCCTGGAAAGCGCCTTGGTATCCACCCGCCGAGTGGTCTGACCAGCATTGCACTGTGCCGTTCTCCAGCGCGAGTAGGAGGGAAGCTGGAACATGTCAGTAAAGTTGTGTCGGTCTTGGAGTGCATGAGCATGTGACGTGACGTTGCTACTGACTACTGACCGACGTGCATTTGCTGCGGCCGCGTGTGCAGGAAGATCATGGCGTGCACGGCCAGGTGGCGCATGTTCTGCGCGCGCGTCGGCATCGACACGGTAGACACGCGCCGCGCCGTCGCCTTCTTGATCGCCGCCGATGGGTCCACGCTCTCGCGAGAGGTTCCCATTCTGTGCAAAATTTACTTTATCATCATCCGTCTATTAGATATATACACCAAGTACCAATGAAAATAATAATGAAAAAAGGTTTTCAATATTACTGTTTGTGATCGTACTCACCCAGGTTTTCTAATGACGGAAAGTCTTTTTCCCTTAAGATCAGCCATCCTGTCAGGAGTACTCGAGGTCGGCTTGAGGGACTCGCGCTTGTGGAAGTGCATTTTGATGCGAAGCGTAGGCTCCGTGCACGAGAACCGTCTGCGAAATTATTATATTATCGTATGATTCGTATGTTAATATAAATCCGCACAAGGCTTGTGCTTGAGGGTTCGGTTAAATACCTATATGCACCTGTAAGGCTGGCCGGTCTCCAGCTTCCACAGGACGAGCTCGGAGTTGTAGCTGGCCGTGGCGATGGTGAGCGGGGGCCGCACCGCCGCCGCCAGCACGTCGTCTGTGTGACGTATCTCCCAGCTCTTGCCATGCATCGCCATGCCGGAGTCTTCGAACTCAACCACGTGGCGGTTCCAACCTACTGCTAGGATCCTAAAAGAAAGTTTTTTTTTTATTCCTTCTTTTTTCTGTACATTCAGTAACGGCCCTTTTTTAATTTAAAAGTCACATTAGTTTACAGTTTATATATGTATTACAACATAATTTGAAAAAAAAAACAGCCAAGTCACTGCTGCGGCTGCGGGAAGTGCTCCAAAATGTAGTTTCAACATTTCATTGCAGACACACAACCATCGGTGAAGTAAATTAAAGCTTGCGAAAAGGCTACGCAGGTGATGATGATAATAAATAGCAACGGCTGAGAAGCCTTCGTTAGTTGAATGCGTACATGAAGCATGTAGTTGATTAATGATTAGTAGTTGATGAATGAGGTCACCTGCCCTCCACCCAGAAGCAGGCGGTAACTTCGCACATGTGCGCGATACTCATAGTTCTCAAGCACAAGCCCGTGTTGAAGTTCCACACCTAGACAACATAAAACATCTAGTTTAAAGTCCGATGATGCAAGCGCCTGATGAATACCAAGAATGCTAAATGAATTCAAAACCTTGAGTTCGCCGTTCCTGGCTCCTGTGAGTAGCAACTGGTAGCCGGGGTCGAAGCAGGCCGCAGTAATTTCCACCGGGATCAGCTCACCATGCAAAAGTCGCGTGTGCGCATCACGGATCAAAACGTTGCGTTTACCTGTAAACATCCGCAAAACATCAGACCATCAGGCATTGGGTCGAAGTACCTACGTAGTGCGTACGATGTCTCAAAGTTTTTATGTGATTGACAATCAAGCAGTACCTTACCAGTAACAGGGTTCCAGTTCATGATAATGCTATCCATGCCACATGTGAGGATAACCTTAAACAGCGGATTGTAGAGGACCTTGGACACAGCTCGGGAGTGCGTGAACCCGTCCGTGTGCAGCGGGTTGAGCTGCTCGTCCAGCACCACTATGGCTATCTTAATGGCAGCGAGGATGAACTCACGGGTGGCTGAGTTGTACACCGCGGAAATTGGGGTTCTCTCACCAACTACTGCCGGAATGTCGATGTAGGTCTGCAATAGAAAATAATAATCCAGATGCAGATAGAAATTATATCTATCAGCAGATTGGTGAAAATCCTTTTACCTGAATACAAACTTGGCCCTGGACATCCCACACCTTAATTGTTCTGTCTCTGGACAAGGAGTATATAGTTTGTCCCTTGTTCTGCAGCACGACACAGGTGACTGCTGCGTGATGCCCGATAAAGGTCACGCTAGGTTTAGCTGGCACGAACGGGTTCCACACACGGACCACGCTATCTGGACCTCCCGTTACCAATATGTGTGCCTCCTCATCAAATTCAAAACATTGAATCCCCTGAAAAATATTTGTATGTGTTAGTTTTGTACGGTTAAGTATTCACTAGGTATAATAAATGAATAGTTATTTATAAATTTAATATTAATTAATAGATTATGACGATAGGACATTTAATTGAACTTCTACTGTACCTTTTCAACTTTGAACATGTTGTGCGTCTTGGAGCCGTGTATGTCGCACATGAGCAGCGCGTCGGGGCACGTGGCGCACGACACCACGCAGTGCAGCGACTTGTAGTACGACACCTGACGCACCCACTCCGCGTGCAAGCGATTAAGCTCTACTAAGCGCATTTCTGGCAAAATTTGGGGCTGCAAAGATAGGTCACTCATAGAGAAGTACAAATACTGCTAAGACATACTGACTACTAACATGACTAGCAATTGTGTAATAACCTGTCTCTGCAGATCTACATGACGGAATATCTTCAGCGCCCGTCCAGCCTCATTTTTGAAGGGTCCGCGCTGGATTGGGGAGAACAGGAGCACTCGCACGTTGCCGCCCACGTCACCACAAATCAACATACATTTTTCGTCACAATCCTGACTGAAGTGATAGAACATCGTACAGATCTGTCAAATGAAAGTTAATATCCAAGTGAAGACACTTTCATTCATGGAATTTGTAAAAAAATCGGCATAGACATTATCAGCAAACACATATTTTCAACACTCGAATCAATCGTTCGTATTCATATGGCTGCATTGGGCTAGTTAGACGGATGAGATGGAATGACTATCTCATCTCACCTGTGATTACCTCATTTATATTAGAAGGTACTGCTTCTAAACTTTATGATGTAAAGAATTCTAGAGATTCAAACAGTTAAGTCATATGCTTGCCATATACTCCCAGCTAGTGATGACAATTTTCAGGGTGAAGGTTTTGGCGGTGCAGTCGTAGAAGCGCAGGTCGCGCTCCGTGGAGCTGGTGACGATGATGTTCACGTCCGGCATGCACACCATGTCCGTCACCCACGTCGTGCGCACCTTCAGATACGCTAAGGAGGGGAGATCATAATCAGGCCCATAGAAGATTTTCCCTTACTATGCCACCTCGATTTAGAGTGAATTGAAGAACTGCAGACACAAATAAATATTAAGAAATGATGTTGTGAGTTCCTAATATTTCTTATAGGCAGTACAGAAGCCAAAAGTGAACATTCACTCGTTATCGTTGTTTAGATAAGATAGCAACAGGCAAGCTTAACGGTCAATGCTTTACCTCATTTGTTAGTCAACAGTAGTTTGTCGAAATGCTGTGATTTTGTTTGCTTGAGTATCTACGCCCCACATCACGCTTGCTTTTCGGAGTCAAGCAAGGTGCGCTTGGAAGTGTGATGCATAGTAAATATGTATAAACTCATCACTAACAGCCAGTTTCTTCATCAAAAGTTAAAGTCAAAGTAATGTCTAAAGTTAAAGTAACGGTTAAATTCAATTTTTCTATGAATTTTGCTGTCACTTTAGCCTTGAAAAAACGAATTTGACCGTTACTTTTACTTTAGACATTACTTTAACTTTTGAAGAAGAAACTGGCCGTTAGTCGGTTGTCAGGTCTACTCAGTGATTAGGTTCTCCTAAGTAGCGAGAGAAGTAGCGAATAGAAGCTATGTTCACACTTACGGTTGGAAGAGTAAGCAGTCCGCAATAGATTCATGTCGAGCGACCACCAGTTTATCATGCCGTCGCGACTGGCCGTTATGTACGAGCCTTGCATCGGGTCCGTGCTGCGGTCCTGTGGTACGTGGTTTACTACGTCAAACATAACAGATGATCACAATCGTTTCACGTCAGCAAACTACTAAATTGTTCGAACAGATACGTTTTCCTATCGCTGAGTTCATTACCTCTAAAGTGTAGAAAAGTGGTAAGTTTTATTGAATATTAGGTACTGCTAACTTTTTCGACATCAGGGCAGAAACATATCCGGGAAATGGGGTGCCTGTGCTGTGAGCGCAAGATAGTCGGCAAGCCCATGATAGGAGGCTGCAGCGACTCCCGCTGGTTCTCCGCATCGTTGCCGAAGTAGCCCAGGATCAGGTGCGACACCAGCTCGTCCCAGTCTACCTCGCCTGTTCGACTTGTGTTCATCTGAACATAATTTCGACAATGATTTCTGAGAATTAATGTAGGTACTTGAATCTGAATCATATTTGAAATTATTCTATGATTTCATCTTTTTGTTCAATAAATTTAAAAAAAAGTAACGTCGCCGTCCGTCCTAACCGTCACTTTGGACGAGTGAACGAAGGTAAGTCCGAGCAGGCTCGTAGGGGCAGGCCGGCTAGGATTATGGCTATATAGGCCCGGCTACACGCTCAGTCTTGCCTGCGAGCATGCCTGTACAAACCTGTTTGCGCAGGTAAGCGCGCTCGTGTGGACGGCGAGACGGTAGCTCGCGCAGTCTTGAAAGCGCGGCTTGTGCGATCGTCGACATGCTGAAGATTTGGACTGCGCAAACTTGACTTGCACGGTTTTACTTGAACGTGTGGCCGGTTATTCAAGCCGCGCAACAGTCCGACGTAATTATTATAATATCGAAATATTGTAGGTACACGTCGTCGTCGTAAAAATGAGTGATGTTAGAAATTATTCTAAAGAATTTTAACCCAATTCATAGATCTGTACAAATCAACTAGGGACTGCACAGTTAGTTTGCACGAGCTTACCTGCACCGTATGGCCACTACACGGTTTTCCGTCTTTTTGCACAGTCATGAATGCACAAACCGGACTGCGCAGGCAAGACTGAGCGTGTAGCCGGACCATAAGTCCTGATTTTTACGTAGATGCTGGTATTCGGTTTAGCTCTTGTTCACCTCTTAAGTCTTAAGTCACCAGTCTCAGCCATCAAGCCTCCAATGCTCTCTGGACTGTCGGTCTACTCTCTCCCACCAGAATAATATCGGACGTTAGTGCGTCCATTATCAGCAGGAAGAGGTAGATATAGGCTAAATGTTAACCGTTAGCTCTTTACTCCCTATCTGTATATACTTCCCTGCCGATTTCGGCTATGGTGATTGCTTTCAGTTATCATTGAGAGAAGAACTAGGATGATCAGCTCTTCTATGCGCCCTTTGATGGCTGCAGTACCCTATTTTATGTGTAAACGTGCGCGAGCATTGGCTGCACGTTAGGATACCGTCCACGTAGTTATAATGAATGGCTACTGGTGTTTTAGCCTTAAGAGCATCACGCTTCGCATCCAGTGCGGATTTCCAATATAATATTATTATATACCAATATAATAAAGAGGAACATTTTATTGTTTGTTTGTACTCCAAATTCTCCGAAACTACATAACTGATTTGAAAAATCTCAGCACTGTTTGGAAGCTACATTATCCAGTTATAGTTTATCCAAATGTGCGAGTGCAACATCTACCTTTAAAAAGAGAATCTTAAATTGATCATCGTCGTACTCCACATTCAACAAAGTCTTAAGAAGGTTTCTGAACTCGTTGGCCATAAGCTTGTTATTGAAGGCCTGTTGGAAGGCTTCCTTGAGCTTCAGCATGTCCTCCATGCTGCAGCGGTCGTGCAGCGCCACGTTGCGCCAGCCCGGGCCGGCGCGCGTCACCGCCGTCAGGCTGCCCTCCGACTTCGAAGACATCGACATCGTGGACCTAATCTGACTGTCGTTAGCCATTGTTCTATTTTTTATTGAAAGTTACTCTAAACAATATCAAAAGTAGTGTATATATTATTGATTTTTGTAAAAAAATGGAGCTATGATCTCTCCATGTTTGTTTTGTTTATGATAGTGTCAATGTCAATATCAAAAAACGCTTTGGCATTTCAAAATCTTAATTTTGTCTCAGATCTTTTAGTAAGGTTATAAGCCACTGACCTCTATATTTACCACTGGACAGGCCGTTCCGTACGTTTGACAGCAATTTTTTTGTGCCCATTTGAAGCGCCAATATCGTCTAAGCGAGTGTCTACAGAACTAATTTTGACGTATAATTTCAAATGGCTGTGAGAGAACTGTTTGTTCATTGGTTCATTGTAAAATAATTTTAGTACCACGGGCACTCGCTACGTCTAACAGCGCCAAAATGGCGATTATCAAACGGGCACAAAAGCACGTTGACAACAGCCTGTCCAGTGGCAAATATAGAGGTCAGTGTTATAAGCTGTATACCATAGATGTTACCACTCTACCTATAACTTTAGAAAAAGGTTGAGTACCTAACCTGACAAAGTTATACTCCTCACACGCCTCTCAGGGGATCTTCCCATAGCCGGACAAAATGTCTATGTTACACAGGAGATTATGTAGCTTCCCAGTAGTGCAAGATTGCAAATCGTAATCAATCGGAATTCTTTCACTGTTGAGAAGCTAGATCCGCGTAACATAGACTATCTTTTGTCCGGGTACGGAAAGAAGCTCCCGCGAGACGCCGGGCTAACGACGGGTAATAGCTAGAAAATTATATAGTCAACATAGTTCTAGCTAGGTCAATCAGTAGTAGTAGTCCCCTGTTGGTTTTGGTTCCCTTGAGAGTTTTTTTCAACTCGATAACTTCACTAATTCTCTGCTCTCGCGTTGACAGGCGGACAGTTTTTTACTTTGAGGAAAACTTATAAAAAAAAACGGATGTTAGCTAAAACACGTAACCAGTAAATTAAAGGCCAACAAGTAAGATGTTTTGTAAGTATATTAAAAAGTCTGCGACATTTCCATAACAAAAAAAAATGAAATGTTTCTGAGCGGCTCTCAATTAACATAAGATAAAGTTATTCATATTCTTACATTCATAAAGTTATATTCCTTACATAGAACATAGAACTTAGTATACCTAATACTAAGTTCAGCTTAAAAAAACACACAACCCTGCTAAACATAAGTAAAACATAACTCGTATAACTATGTAGGCATAATTAAGCGATAATTCAACTAATTGCGAAAATAAACGAACCATTGACCAAATAAAGAAACATTTCTAGTATAAATTAATCAATTGTTCTCATCGAGCTGGACTGTGGAGTCTCCCAGTCGGCTGACTATTAGCTATAGCTATTAGCTTATAACGTCAGGCTAAGACTTTTTCACGGTTGGAGGCAGTTGCACCTGCAGGTGCGTGGTGGGCACGGCGTCGGGCGGGCTCTTCCTGGCAAGGCCCTCGCGCAGCCTCGTCTCGCGCACCAGCTCGGGCGTGGCCAGGCGCCGCATCGGCTGTATCGACGCCATGCGCAGGTGCGTGTACATTGGGATCTGCAGCAACAGAAAACTCACCTTATACCAAGAGCGGTCGAAACCGGACGATACATTGGAGACTCTCTATCTGAGGGCATATATTTTACTGTAAGGATAACCAGTGTGTTATTTATATTTAATTTCAGATGAATTTATTTACTCTTGGCATCGAGACGTCAAGCTCGATGGGTTTTTCCACTTCTGGCCGATCGGGCATCACAAAATGGTGTCCGAGCAGTGGCTCATCAGGCGGCGCGCCATACGTTAGCTTCAGTTCTTCCTTGGTGATGTCGCTTAACAGGTCTATCACCTTCTGACCAGGCACGTAACGTGACACCACACCACCATTTAATACCTGTTAAGAGGTCCTTGAATTAAGAACACGTTTTAATGATATTTAGTAAATGCCTGGCAACTATTCAGAACTTATTTATATAAGAGCATACCTTGAAGGTGGTAGAGCTAGCAATTTTTTTCACATCAGGTGGAAAACGTGTAACTTCCAACGTCCACGGCACGAAGCTGCCGAGCGTCTGCAGGTACTCACCAGAGATACGCCACAAGCGCACGCTGTAGTCTGAACTGCCGCTGGAAATTGACATCATCTATCGATACTGGTTACCGTCTTTGCTTAACAATTTTTCAATATATTTTACCCACTTCCCAAAATAGAGGACGGTTTCAATTCGTTGGAATCTTTGAAGTAGTTTTTTTTTATTTTTTATGTATGTTCGCAGATTACTAAAAGGTGCCTGGAACGATTTGCGATTTGTATGATTGGGGTATACTTCCCAGGTCTCGTTGTTTTCGTGTCAGGATCTGAAGATGCAAACCCGGAGAGATCAAGCGTAAGTTTTGAATATTTTCGGCATGCAAAGGGTACCTACTTAACATTTAGCTGTATGTCTGATATACACATAAAACGGTTGAAAGTTGAAAGCTGACCCAATGATGGTGACGAGAGGGAGTTGGTGGAACTCCGCAACGGTATGCAGTGACTACATGCATATAATAAAAATAACTGCGTATAAATCTTTTTTTCTTGTAAGAGCTTTTTCTATCAACAAATCTCATATCACACAAACACACACACAAACACACTCACAAATCTCTGAAAAATGATCTTACGTGCAGATGAGATTGAGTTCGTCGAAGCAAGCGACAGTGGTGATGCAGCGCAGATGTGCGCGGTAGCTGTTAAGCAGCAGCGGCTGGGGCTGGTCGCGAGTGCTGCGCTTGGCGCGACCCTCGATGCGGTCACGCCACAGGAACGGGAACATCAGGCGCAGCCGGGGCATGTTTATATGTACCTACAACAGTCGCAACACATTCATACCTCGCGCACTAGACGATCATTAGTTAATAGTCTAGTCGTGGTACCTGGATAGAAGATGCTATGTTTGGGCTGCGTCGCCGACCAAGGGCTGACCATAATACGGCCATTATTTTTGTCCTTCTGTAATTTTTCTTTTTTGGGACAGATTATTGTTTTATAATCACTCAGTCCTTTACAGTCACTCTAATTTAATTTCATCCTATATTACAGTGCACTCCATAGTTTATGCTATTTATATGGCATCGAAATTGATATGGTAACATTATGTAGTCAAATGTATCAATATTGCGGCTGGCCTCGGCCAAGCCGCATCCTTGGTTGCAGGCGATACGAGTTGTTCACAACGACCAGTCGTGCCAACCGGTTAGCCATTCATATGGTTACAAACCTTGGTCGTGACCGTCTCGTGTCCGAGGAGCTTCATACGTAGTCTATTCATTTATATGACTCACCGTTTTATTGTCAAAATAATTAGACAAGAGCCACACTTTGAGGTATCCCATGGTGGTACCAGTGAAGACGAATTCATTGTTAATGTCGGTCGCCAGCGATGACACATAATCGCCCGCCATGTGGATGGCCTGGAAGGATCCCTGGTACCCGCCCGCCGAGTGATCTGACCAGCACTGCACTGCGCCATTCTCCACGGACACCAAAAGGGAAGCTATAACAAAACCGACTACTTAGGTGTTCAGATAATCTTATTCTATGAATTCACATTAAGGGGTGCAACCTTAGCAATGACGGTGAGTTGAAAAATAGCCACATTCTAATTAAAGGCCTAGTCTAGAAAATAATAATACTAGCGTTTGACTGACCGACACGAGGGTGCTGTTGGCGTGTTTCCAGAAAGAGCATGGCTTGCACGGCGAGGCGGCGCATGCTCTGCGCGCGCACCGGCACCGACACAGTGGACACGCGTCGCGCCGTCGCCTTCTGCACCGCCTGCAGGGGGTTCACGTTGCCGCGAGCTGCCAAGCTGCGCACATGCACATGTGTCTATTTTATAACCTAACTCTTCACGTATTTATTGCCACTTTATTAATATTTCATTACCTGGGTTTGCGAAAACCGAGAGCTCGTTTCGGAGTCTTGTCGAAAGGCGTCGTGACGGGCCTGATGGAGGTGCGCTTCCTGTAGTGCATCTTAAGGCGCTGCGTCGGGTCGGAGCACGTGAACAGTCTGAATACAATTCATAATTATTAATATCTCCTTAATACCTTACCACGGACTGGGTAATTTTTCAACAGGTTTTTCGTTTATTTTTAAGACTTAAGTCTGCCTTCATTTTACCCACAAAGCAATTACTGCTCGGCCCGGAAATCGTATCCAAGAGAATCATTCTCAATGTAATCTTATTTTTTTTAATGGCAAATTTTGCCAGACCTGTAAGGCTGGCCAGTGTCCAGCTTCCACAGCACAAGCTCGGAGTTGTAGCTGGCCGTGGCCAGCGTGAGCGGCGGCCGCACCGCCGCCGCCAGCACGTCATCATTGTGTCTGGTCTCCCAGCTCTTGCCGGTCTTCGACGTGCCGGAATCATCGAATTCTGTCACAACGCGATCCCACCCAACTGCCAAAATCCTAAACATTTCAAAAACATGGAAACCAATAATATCATTCTGTTATTATCATTGCATTATATTAAAAAGTGTCACACCTCGTATCCACCCAGAAGATGCCGGTTACTTCGCACATGTGTTTAATGGTCATCACTCTCATGCACAAACCCGTGTTGAAGTTCCAAACCTAGCAAATTTTAATAACTTATTAGTTTTTAATTGAATATTATTTTCATTATTTCTTATAAGTTTAATCATTTTGATCATTACCTATTATAAGTTTGATTTAAATATCAAAAAAAGCTTCTTAATCACTAAAGCTGCGGAATCAGGTAACCGCTTGATCGCTGAATAGCCTCTAGACCTACCTAATGGACAGTCAGATATCAAAAATATTGGAAGTTACCTTGAGCTCTCCGTTCCTTGCACCGGTGACCATAAGTTGGTAGCCAGGGTCAAAACACGCCGCAGTGATCTCCACAGGGATGAGCTCACCATTCAGCAGGCGAGTATGCGCGTCACGAATAATCAGATTGCTTTTGCCTGCACATAAACTACCAAAAGTGAAAACGACGGATGCGAGACCCTAGAAAACGTTACCTACCGACCTGAAACATATCACTAAGCTAATTAAAAATGAGATTATGTAAAACAGATGAAACTAGAGTTATATTACCAGTGGTAGGACTCCAATTGATGATGATGCTATCCATGCCGCACGTAATGATAACTTTGAACAGAGGATTATAGAGGATCTTGGACACAGCTCGCGAGTGAGTGAACCCGTCCGTGTGCAGCGGGTTCAGCTGCTCGTCCAGTATGAGAATGGCTATTTTGACGGCTGCCATAATGAACTCGCGCGTGACTGGGTTGTACACCGCGGAAATAGGCGAACGCTCGCCCAGGACCGCCGGCACGTCGATATAGGACTGAAATCATAGTAAGTTGTTAAATGTATTGTCAGTGTAGAAGAATGTGTTAACGAAAAGTTCCAAATAGGTAGGAATCACCTGAAGGCACACGTGGCTCTGTACATCCCATACTTTGATAGTTCTATCTCTAGATAACGAGTAGATAGTGCGACCTTTATTTTGCAACACGATGCAGACGATGCCGGTATGATGTCCGATGAAGGTCATGCTGGGCTTGGCGGGCACGAAGGGGTTCCACACGCGGACCAAGCAGTCAGGGCCACCTGTCACCAGAATGTGCTTCTCCTCCTCAAACGTGAAACATTGGATACCCTGAACCAAAGTATGAGATTAGTGAAAAATAAACGTGCTTTATGCATTTACAATGCAAAACGCTAATGACCACAGTATTCTTCGTTCAAAACTTAATTAAACAGTTTTAGGTAGCTATGTCTTATTTATCGTAGTTTGCCGGGAACATTTTTTTCTTTATGCCGCTTATTACTGGCCATTTTCCCGTGGTCTTGACTGCGTCCGGTGGCAACCATCCAACAGTGAAATATTTTTTTAAATCGGTTAACAAACAAACAAAAAAGATTTCTATTACATTAGTATAGGTCAAGGTCAATGATAATTTCTGTTTTGTGTCACCGATATAACCTTTTCAACTTTGAACATGTTGTGCGTCTTGGAGCCGTGTATGTCGCACATGAGCAGCGCGTCGGGGCACGTGGCGCACGACACCACGCAGTGCAGCGACTTGTAGTACGACACCTGACGCACCCACTCCGTATGGATTCGAGTTAACTCCACCAGACGTAGCTCTGGTAGCATTTGAGGCTGCAACGGAAACCCCGATGGTAGTTTAATAACTTGATTACAACAAATCTTAGCAGGTTATCTAACTACGTCTCATAAAAATTACAACCTAATTTGCCCAATTTGAGCAGTGTTTTACAGTTTCATAGTATATGACAGTAGGTATAACCAAATATAATAAACTACGAAGCATTATATGTAGTTAGTACCCGTTTCTGGAGATCTCTATGACGTATAGTTTTCAAGGAGTGGCCAGCTTCGTTCTTGAAGGGGCCGCGCTTGTGCGGAGAGAACAGCAACATCCGAATGTTGCCGGCCACGTCGCCGCAGATCAACAGGCAGTCGTCGTTTTCATCCGCCGTGAAGTGATAGTGCATCGTACAGATCTGTATCGTTTGTCGATAGGTTAAGTTGGTAACTAAACTAAACACGTTTATTGAATGTGTTATTCAGAAAATATTTTTCTTGCCATATACTCCCAGCTGGTGATGATAATTTTCAAGGTAAACGTTTTGGCGGTGCAGTCGTAGAAGCGCAGGTCGCGCTCCGTGGAGCTGGTGACGATGATGTTCACGTCCGGCATGCACACCATGTCCGTCACCCACGTCGAGCGCACCTTAAGATACGCTAAGGATTGAGAAGAAACCATGTAAAAGAAAGTTAACCTGTTATCAATCAAATACATATAATCAGATATAAAAAATCATAATCAGAACAAATGCAATGGCTTCATTACAAAGTAAAATAACTTGATTATAAGGATAAGATGAACTTAAGTGTTAATATAAAGTTAATTTTTATATTATGGATGTAGTCATAATGATGTTTGTAGTATATATATCTATTAGAACTACTATACGGAAAATAATAAAAGCTACGAACGACTGGTAGAGTAAGCAGTTCTTAACAACTTCATGTTGAGCGACCACCAGCCGATCATGCCGTCGCGGCTCGCCGTTATGTACGAGCCCTGTATCGGGTCCGTGCTGCGGTCCTGTGCCATACATTTGGATGTCACAGTTTCACGATGTTTACTTCCAATAGAAGATATATAGTGTACTAAGATTACATAGAATAGCAACCATAAACCTAAGTAGCTCTAACCCAACATAGGCCTTCTCCCAACTAGCAAAATAATAATAGAATTTGATTTTAATATGCTACGTATCTGGACTAATTCAAGCTCCGATGAACGTTTTACTGGTTGCGACTACTCTTTTAACAGCATACATGCTGTTTTTACTCAAATACTATGTATCTTATAATTTGTGCCTACTTACTTATATCCGTTTATATGTATAGTCCTGGATAAGTAAAGGCTCTAGGATAGCATGAAAACGTTTTGCTTGTTGGGCAGCTATCTGGGCCTTGAAGTCCAATCGGGTAAGTTTAGAAGGTAATTTCAAGAAGAACATCAGTCTAGCGCCGTCCACTGCCTTAATTGACGCTACCTATCTATTTTGAAAATGTTTTCCACCCAGGTATCAAACTGCTAAGTTGGTGCTTTTCAAATGGCATTACCTTGGCAACATCGGGACAGAAACATATCCGGGATATAGGGTGTCTGTGTTGTGAGCGCATGAGCACGGGCAAGCCCATAATGGGCGGTTCCAGGGCTTTTCTTTGGGTTGAGGAGTCGTTGGTGAAGTAGCCCAGGATCAGGTGTGATATGAACTCGTCCCAATCGATTGTACCCGTACGGCTGGAGTTTACCTGGGTGTTGATTACAATACTGTAATTGGTTTTAATGTCACCTGCTACAAAACTACCTACACAAACGCCAAATAAGTTTAACTTTTAGGAAATAGTTTTTAGCAAGGAATCACCAGTTCACAAAAGTGTTATAGTATTCTTAGTAAATGCCACTAAATGTAAAATACTGATGTACTATGAAGCGGTTTTTTTCCGCTTCCTCTGCACTAGTTGAAGTCTACTAACCTAACCAACTAACAAACAAAAATTAGGTAGCACCCGATACCTTCATAAAAAGTATTTTGTACTCATCATCGTCATATTCCACATTTAACAAAGTCTTGAGCAAGTTCCTGAACTCAAGTGAATTCATTTGATTGTTGGGTGCGTTCTGGAAGGCCTCCTTGATGGCCACCATGTCCTGCATGCTGCAGCGGTCGTGCAGCGCCGCATTGCGCCAGAAGGCGCGCGTGCTGCTCTCCGACTTCGAAGACATCGACAATAACGACCGGACATTGCTTTCACTTGCCATTACTATTTCAACCCAAATTACAATCTTTTCTAGTCACTGTCAGAAACGAGTCAGAAATAACCATGAAATAACAAAATGGGTCACAGAGTGAAACAATTCCAACGAGTCAGACGAGATGACGAGAAACCTTGAACAAATAAAAAGGTTAAATAGAAAGTTATAGAAACAAATCTAAAGTACCCCTCATAGTAGTAGATTTTGCGCATTTGCGTTTCCTATCCTTATTCAGGCCATCATATAGCGATTTTTTTGATTGGCATGTCCACAAAACTGGATACGGACGAGTGCAAGTAAAAAACTCATAAACTCACTCATATGTTAGGACATCCACATCTATGTAGCTGAGGTTATGCCGCATCATTGATACCAACAAATACCAACTGAACATAAATACTAATATCTACCAAGACATCAAACTACCTAAATGGAGAAATAACAGGCAGCGGGCTGCTTTGTGAATGTTTCTAAAACTCACAGTGCGACTGGCCCAACACGAGAATCGAACCCATGACCTCGTACATATCATCCTCCGTGCCTTTTTTCCCAACCATGTTGGGGTCGGCTTCCAGTCTAACTGGATGTAGCTGAGTACCAGTGCTTCATAAGGAGCGACTGCCCTATCTGACCTCCTCAACCCAATTACCCGGGAAACCCAATACCCCTTGTTTAGACTGGTGTCAGACTTACTGAAGGAAATGAAATGAAATCGTTTATTTTGCAAGTTGGCCATTACATCACTTTTACACGTCATTTTAAGAACGCTGGTGTCGGCATTTCCTAATTGATGATCCCTGTGAAGAAACGCCGAAACAAACTCGAGGGTCATAGTCTCTTAAAGTCCAAACATGTTATAAATTGAAGAATATTATATGTGAGTGTCACCATGTACGCTGGCTTCTGACTACCCGTAACGACTACCACGGATGTTCAATGACAGTAGGTACCATTGGTACCTACAGTTTAAAGTGCCATCCGAAACACAGTCATTGGATGTCTTTTAAGATACATTTAGAAAGTGCATACAAACTGAGAAAAGTTGCATTGGTGGAAAGAAAGAAAATACATTTTATTGTGCAACAAACTTTGTACTTGCCTGACCTGGAATCGAACCCGTGCTCTCATACTTGAGAGGTCGGTTTTTTGCCCACTAGGCCACCACGACTTTCATACATACAGTCATGGACACATAATTAAAGACACCATTCACACCATTCACATTCATCTGTATTTCTTTTTTCTGATTGCTACTGGAACTTTATTTTCTATTTTAAAATATTAAAGAGGGCATTGTGAAATATTAAAACTAAAGACTATCTTCAGTGATCCTTCGCGACAAGTTTTTTTTCGCTTTATCCGAATCTCGAGCGGTATGAACCATAACGTGGCCTGGCCATATAATTAAAGACACTCCATTTGCTCAGAGGAAGAAATGCAAATTATTAATATTATTGATGGTACTTTTCTATAACAACATTCCCTACACTGTAACTAAGCATACTAATGAGTACTAATATTTGGTTTATTTCCTTTTACCTCAATGACAGCACGACATCCCTAAGCGTGCAAGCGGTCAGTTTTGTTTTAAGTCGCTACGGGAATTTTCTTCCATGCTTCATAAAAATCTGTGTAAAATTGATCAATGTTTCATGTATGACTTATCGCCATTGTGTTTTCTGGCCGATCACCAGTTTTTTTTCTATTAAATTTGCGATGGGCCAAACCAAAACCGTCATAAGTTGCTCGATCAAAGAGTCCTTTTTACTACTCTTACAGTGTTTTTCAGAACTTTTCTAATTTGGAAAGTGCTAAGGACCGGTAAATTATGCTTAGCATATAACAAAATGCTATTTCTAAAATATTATAGTACTTGAATTCGCCTATTCTTAATAATATCTTTCTAAAAGATCACTACACCAAGTAGTGGGAGAAGCCCCACACTATTACTTTTTCGCCTCCTATGTTTGAGAACTTTCTTAGTGTATTTTGGTTCCATCTCATGTTTTGGAGGCGACTAATTTCGATACATTATTTTAGAATTATTCGTATCCCTTTGTTTAATGAGAAAAAAAAAATACATTTTTGAACACTTGTTAACTGCACCTTTCACATTTGATAGAAATAGCCAACTACAGTATGGACACGCGGTGCTTTTCCAAAAGTAACATCTTCCGATACCCATGCCTTACAGCTTTTCCCGACCCGGTTGTAGTCTAAAAGTTCTGCAGACACAATTGTCGTCCTTTTAGCATCAGATGACTCCCAAAAAAACCAGTACCGAATCATGTAAATGGTTCACTATTTGCCTTAAAGTCTGTTTGCGGACAAGTTTTCCTTGGGGTCGGTTTTGAGTTGTTCTCAAACCATGCCTTTTTAGTGCCATTGATAAGAAATCTTTAATAATAAATTTATTACCATGTACTTACTACAGATCAAGTGGTATGAATAAATCCGTATGTCAAAATATAATATTAAAAAGCCTAAAACATTTTACTTACCAGAATTTTTGTTCTAGTCTTATAGATAGGACTAAAATGAAAATTTTTAATGAAATAAACCTAAATTATTACCTAATTCGAGTTTTCATAAGTATTTTACTCACTTCTAAAAAAAAGCATGGCAACTATTTGTATCTTTCGTTTTTTTTTTCTTAACTGGGCTTTAACTGTCTTTAATTAGCTGACCAGCCAAGTATCAGCTACAAAAGTTGGTGTTCATTTCCCACAGAGCTTTGTATCTAAAGTATTAAAGAAAGAAAATATTTTTTGTCCTTAATTTAAAGAACACAATGTAATGTTTGTTTTAATAATTATTACCTTACAGTTTATGCCGTGCTTAAGCTCATGTCAGTACCATAACTATTTATTTCACTTCGAGTCGGGGGGTGTCTTTAATTATGTGTCCATGACTGTATATGATAATGATAAATATGAAAAATATTTTTTACATGAGTATGAACTTAAGAAGACAGTAAAGTATGACGGCTTGAAGATGGTATGAAGGCTGACAGAGAGAAAAATACTGGAAATTCAAGGGCAGGAAGAACTAGAAGACTTCACAAATGATCATACGGCGGTAGTGGAAAATCTACCTGCAGGTAACCGATGTGCGATGCACGTACCGCGGTGCTGCCTATGATATAGTGAATGACTAAAACAAATATATCTTTGTGTTAAAGTTTTTTTATTAAATCTCACCGACTTCATTAAAATACATATAGTAGTAAGAGTAAACGTAAAACTAAACAAAAACTACTATACCTAACAAGACAGACATGCTCAGGTCCTACATATACCTATACAATTATTATTAAAAATATTTTAAATCTACCTAAAATTCTAAAATATTTTTTATAGTAAAGAATTTAATTTTACCTATCGAACAACGTTACAAAATAGTAAAGTTCCTAACAAATAAATACTTACCTAAAGTTCAACATGCGAATGTGCTAACACGCACAACCGAAATAAAGCAAAGTTGTATATTAAACTGCTTAATACTTTGTGCCTCAACCTAGCAATTGATTACCAGATCTTGCTGAACATGTTTTAATAGGAAGTGCGCGTCTTTAGAACTGATGCTAAAATCAAATTCTACGGAAACTCTGCTTTGTATGCTAGCAGCGCTAACATTTGGACGGATCGGCCGAGTCGGTCTGCCGCAGCGGCAGTTGTATCTGAAGCTGCGTCACTTGCACCTCTGGGTCTCGTCCTTTCTTTGAGTTGAGACGCCTGAGCCGCGTCTCACGCACCAGCTCGGGAGTGGCCGCCCGCCGCACCGGTGTCGTCGAGCTCATACGCAAGTGCGTATATATCGGGATCTGCAACAACCATCGAGAAGCCTCTTTAAATTAGACCTTACCCACATAATATAAAACGTTCCTAAAATTAAATTGGACTTACAACAGGCAGAGAGACGTCCAGAACCATTGATTCCTGCCGATCCGGACGCACTGGCAGGGTGAAGTACTGTCCGAGCAGCGGCTCATTGGGCGCGGCGCCGAACGTCTTATGCTTGAGCTCGTGTTCGGTGATGTCGCGCAGCTTGTCCACCTCCTTCTGCCCCGGCACGTAGCGCGACACGTACCCGCCGCGCCACACCTGCACACGCGCACTCTCAGCTGCCTACTCCACCAGCGCTTGGACTGGTTGCCATTTGTCAACACCTCCTATACCTTGAACGTCGTGAAGCTGGCGACTTTCTGCACGTCCGGGGGGAAGCGAGTCACCTCTAGAGTCCACGGCAGGAAGCTTCCCAGCGTCTGCAGGTATTCACCGGACAAACGCCACACTCGAACGCTGTAGTCTGAACTACCGCTATGTAAACAGAATAATTTGTATTTATTCTCTATCTTCTAAAGTGCAGGACCAGAAATTTTGCTTTTGAAGAGTATTGTGGATCATCGAGAAATGTTTGGGAAAACACATTAAGACAACGTGTTATGAAGTTTTCTAGGTCAGTAAGTAGAACTAAATTCATCAAATGAATCGCCATCGCTTAGCTGGAAGTTAACCTAAATCCTCCCGGATAAATTTCTTTTGAGGACTCAATTTATTATATAATTGACAGTGCTTACGTAAACAGAAGTTTCATCTCGTCGATGTATGCTAATGAAGTGACACAGCGCAAATGGGCTCGGTAGCTGTTAAGCAGCAGCGGCAGGGGCTGGTCGCGAGTGCTGCGCTTGGCGCGACCCTCGATGCGGTCACGCCACAGGAACGGGAACATCAGGCGCAGCCGGGGCATGTTTACATGTACCTATATTATCTTTTGTATTACCGTGTTTGTCATGGACAACACTAATTTGAATTATGAGTCAAACATGTTCAATCCGTCTGTGATTCACTCAACATATTGCTATATGAGAGGAAGAGGAAGACCTAAGAAAAGATGGATGGATTGCCTGAAAGATGACATGAATAGGAAGGGAGTGAGTGTCAGTATGACGAGTAACAGGGGGAAATGGAAGAGAATGACATATTGCGCCGACCCTAAATAAAATTGGGAACAGGGCAGGAGGAAGAAGATGTTCATCCGTCTGCGATATTCGTAACGTGTCTCATTCATCACTTTTAGTGAAAAGTTATATTTTTAACTAATCTCCTGAAGATGTAGAGGTATCATTGTTCTGATCTATTTTCAGGTTTTGTGCATTTAACGTTATCTACACGTTGTATGTCCAACGTTAACGAAATCTCTTCATATTCTGTATATTTTTCTAACCACCGCCCGTTTAAAACTAGGAAATGCCATAATGCTGCCCTTAAAGTTCGAGCACAATCATTTTAGAAACGTCCTTGCGATCACAATTTATGTATTCTGTTTAACTGTAGAATTTTCTACGAATTTCTCAAATAATACAATAACAATTAACAATCTATCTTGATTAAATACTGACCGGCCTGTTAATAAGGTAGTTACTCAGGAGCCACACTTTGACGTATCCCTGTGTGGTAGCAGTGAAGAGGAACTCGTTTGCGATGTCCGTCGTCATGCTTGACACATAGTCGCCTGCCATGTGGATGGCCTGGAAAGCGCCTTGATATCCACCCGCCGAGTGATCTGACCAGCACTGCACTGTGCCGTTCTCCAGCGCGAGTAGGAGGGAAGCTGGAACATGTCAGTAAAGTTGTGTCGGTCTTGGAGTGCATGAGCATGTGACGTGACGTTGCTACTGACTACTGACCGACGTGCATTTGCTGCGGCCGCGTGTGCAGGAAGATCATGGCGTGCACGGCCAGGTGGCGCATGTTCTGCGCGCGCGTCGGCATCGACACGGTAGACACGCGCCGCGCCGTCGCCTTCTTGATCGCCGCCGATGGGTCCACGCTTTCACGAGCACCACCCATCCTAATAACATTAAGCTATACAGCAGGGTAACCACGCTAGTCTCTATCGATTTAGACTCTAAACTTTAGAGGCTGAATATTTGTAGTTCTAACTACTGTCAACTTATGTCTGCCTAACAACTTCTTAGCTTCATAATGGTCGCTTCAATTTTTTTATGGAAACGTGGACAATAATGAACTACTTTGGCACATTTGGCACGTTTGGCACATAATGAATGTTATATAACAGTTTCAGCCTTCAAAAGACCATCAGAATTCCTTAAGTTAAAGTAATTAGAAAGGATAGTCACATAAACCGCTACTAACCCAGGTTTGCGAATTCCAGAGGATTTTCTCAGGGAAAGTCTCTCACTAGCGTTAGTCACCGGTTTGATAGACTCGCGCTTGCTGTACACCATTTTGATTCGCAGCGTCGGCTCAGTGCAAGAGAACCGCCTTCATACGACATGGAATGAGCTCGATAAATTAATTAGATTGTCAAAGTCACGTTATTTAATCATAATATAAAACAACATAAAAATACGAGTTCATCACCTGTAAGGCTGGCCGGTCTCCAGCTTCCACAGCACGAGCTCGGAGTTGTAGCTGGCCGTGGCGATGGTGAGCGGGGGCCGCACCGCCGCCGCCAGCACGTCGTCTGTGTGACGCGTCTCCCAAACTTTGCCGGAGGTCGCCATGCCTGTATCCTCAAACTCTACCACGTGCCGGTTCCATCCTATCGCTAGGATTCTGAAATATTAACTCATAGAAATGGTTTCGGACACAATACAAGAAATAAAATTTTAGTTTTCTATGGGTACGTCATATAATAAATGCAACTGTATTTAGATATTATTTTTGATAACTTTATTGAGTTCTATTAGTAACTATTATAGTAATCTGTGGTTCTATTATGTTATTGTAGTCGAAACCATTAAATGGAATTTCATAAGTTAATATCGGTGGCAAGCTTACCTTCCCTCCACCCAGAAGCAGCCAGTGACTTCACACATGTGTTCAATCGTCATTACCCTTAAGCACAAGCCAGTGTTGAAGTTCCATACCTAGGAAATAAAAACACGCTTTTTATAGAAAAACGAACTAAAAAATAGGAAATAAATTTTAATGAATTTAAATTAAGAAAACAGTGTTAAAAATTTCAATGAATATAAATTAATAATAGTGTGAATACAAAAAAAAAATATTTAAAAAAAAGCGTGGGGTGCATGGTGTCAATAGTTATAAATATTTTATTGACAGATATGAGTACAGTGATTTTCATTTCGATAATATCTTAAAAAGCACCCCACGCTTTTTTAAATATTTTTTTTTGTATTCACACTATTATTAATTTATATTCATTGAAATTTTTAACACTGTTTTCTTAATTTAAATTCATTAAAATTTATTTCCTATTTTTTAGTTCGTTTTTCTATAAAAAGCGTGTTTTTTAGTTTTTTTAAACTATTATTTATTTTCTACTTTTCAGTTTGTTTTCAAACTACTATTTGTTTTGTAGAATTAAAATTCTCTTTAGTATACAAAAATTTGTCAATATTAGAGAAAACGGCTAAAGATAAGTATTGGAAATAAAAATTAACATCGAGTCCTGCCTTATCGACTGTAGAGAAAAATTCTAGAAAATTTTAATTAATTTTCTTACCTTATCGACTATAGATGAAAATTATATAAATTAACAAAGATCATATTTTGCAAATTGAAAAGCCTAGAAGTCGGTGTCTAATGGATGTTACTAAGTTAATTTTGCCACCGACTTCTAGGCCGATGCACCTAAAATTAGTTTTTTTTTTGCTTTTTAGTGTTTTGGGAACTCGGTTTAATTTTTTTGTAAAAAGGTTATTTATTTAAAGCTTTTCAGTGATACGAATAGTTGTCACTATCCATACAAGGCGGAAGTTCTCATCAATACAAAGAATATAAGTCCAAACGAGGTATTTTACATATTCAGTTGTCGAGTTCCCTTGACTTTCTCTGGTCTCCATCATCAGGTCAGCTCCAAACCTTCACTGTTGCATAGCTCTTGTCAATACGAATAATTTAAGCCCAAACATTAGGTAGTTTACATATTCAGTTGTCGAGTTCCCTCCATTTTCTCTGGTCTCCATCATCAGGTCAGCTCCAAACCTTCACTGTTGCAAAGGTCTTGTCAATACAAATAATTTAAGCCCAAACACGAGGTAGTTTACATATTCAGTTGTCGAGTTCCCTCGACCCTCTCTGGTCTCCATTATCAGGTCAGCTCCAAATCTTCACAGTTGAATAGTGCTTTTAGGCGTACACCTGAGTGTCAAGTTTTTACCCTATGTATGCCTACAAGTTTTGAAGGTTGCCCTCGATTTCTCAGGGTTTCCATCATCAGATCCTGACCTGATGAATATGGGACCAACTGGCAGCTATTCCAAGTCGAACAAAAAAAGAATCACGTAAATCGGTCTATAAACCTCGGAGTAATCGATGTGTATGTGTAACCTCCTCCTTTTTGGGAAGTCGGTTAAAATGGAATAATTTTATCAAATTAGTGTATTGTCATCGGTCCTCAATAAATCTACAAAGTTTGAACGAAATCCGGCCGTTTAAAGTGGGTCAAAATCGCGCCCAAAGAAGTCGGTTACAAACAAACATACAAACATACAAACCTACAAACATACAAACATACAGGTGAAGCTAATAAAAAGCGTGTAAAAAAAAATGCAGCTGCTGTCTATCTTATGCATTTTTATATTTTACGGCCAAAGCCCCTAGTGCGATTACAGCATGTTCTGGAATGCTAAAACTAGGCACTGCCGGCCACTTGCACTATACTACACTTAGTTTTTTCTTGTTTTATTATCGGCCAAAACGAATTGCAGCCTTGACCATAGCGGCTAGGATTGGGTGTATTCGCACACCCCAGGTCAGAGTTAGGTGTAGCCGAACTTCGGGCCGTAACATAGGTATATAAAAAGACAACTTCTGATTCAAGCAACATCTGCTACCTTGAGTTCGCCGGTCCTGGCCCCGCTGAGAAGCAGCAGGTTGCCAGGGTTAAAACACGCTGCGGTGATCTCCACGGGGACCGTCTCAGCGTGTAGCATCCTGACGTGCGCGTCGCGAATCAATACATTGCGTTTCCCTGTGTACACCCAAAGATTCATCAGTATTATAATCTTTTACTAGCCGATGTCTCGAGGTTTAACCCGCGTTCCTTGGGAACAACTGCTGGGATAAAATATATCCTTTATCCTCGGGAATTTTCCAAATCAGTGAGGTATTCATATCAATTTCGGAGCCTTTACGGATACTTGCAAACAAAAAATGTTTCCTCTTTTTATATCAGTACATCCAAGTAATTCCAATTTGAAAATTATTTAAACCACGGAAAGGCTCTTGAAGCTTTTAGTTTCTTTCTTGAACATACAATCCTTACCGGTCACCGGATTCCAGACAATAATAATGCTGTCTAAACCGCATGTAATGATAACTTTAAACAAAGGGTTGTAGAGGATCTTGGACACAGCTCGCGAGTGCGTGAACCCGTCCGTGTGCAGCGGGTTGAGCTGCTCGTCCAGCACCACGATGGCTATCTTGATGGCAGCGAGGATGAACTCGCGGGTGGCTGGGTTGTACACTGCGGATATAGGCGTGCGCTCGCCTATCACTGATGGAACGTCGATGTAGGACTGTCATGGAGACAAAGTGCAGCAGTTTAGAATATTGTCCAGGAATTCTTTGCCTTTTTTGGTCGAATTTATTAGCTTGAAGTTTGATATTTCTTGATAATAATTTTATAAGCTCACCTGAATGCACACTTGGCCTTGTACATCCCACACTTTAATGGCTCTGTCTCTTGATAACGAGTATATGGTCTGTCCCTTGTTCTGTAGTACAATACACGTTATCCCAGCGTGGTGACCGATGAAGGTCACACTGGGCTTGGCAGGCACGAAGGGGTTCCACACGCGGACCGAGCAGTCAGGGCCGCCTGTTACCAGCACGTGTGCTTCTTCATCGAACGTGAAGCATTGGATACCCTGAATAAGGAATTTCGTTTTAAAAACAGCGTGAATGACAGTTGTATTTTACTAGCTTCCACCCACAGCAAAGTGTATTGGCCAAAAATAGCTCATGTATACTGAAAATAAACTATAAAAGTGTACTGTGAAGATTAATCAAAAACCTTCCATGCGATTTTCGCATGATAGAGTCAAAATCACACAAACGTTTCAACCATCGTAAAAAATCGCATTATTGTTATTTTATGTATGGTAGAAAGTCGGAAAAGTTCACCTTTTCAACTCTGAACATGTTGTGCGTCTTGGAGCCGTGTATGTCGCACATGAGCAGCGCGTCGGGGCACGTGGCGCACGACACCACGCAGTGCAGCGACTTGTAGTACGACACCTGACGCACCCACTCCGCGTGGAGGCGAGGTAATTCTATTAGGTGTAGCTCCGGTAGCATGCTGGGCTGCAAACGGAAGCTAGGCAATTTTACTAACCACCAGGAGAAAGATTCCAGTCTCGAGTAGGCAAAGGAGATGCAAAGGATTCATGTCACTACACTTCAGTTTTGTAGTCTAAGAATGGTTTAAAATAAACAGCGCGAGCGTAGAGATTTGAACAATGTAAGGTTCATTCATATAGATTTACTAACTAATACTGATGCCGTTAGGCAAACAAGGAAGTGCACGTTCTTACTATGTTTCGCAATTTTTCGGTGTTGCGCAAATAACTTTTTATTTTGAGAAAAAGTGTATTTGATAGAATATGATTTTGCCGGCTAGGCGTCATGTGTGGCACGGTTAATATCATCTCTGAACGAATCCGTATTTCTATGGAAAATCCCTATATGAACAGTTTCCAGGATCACCCGTCTCTGCAGGTCGACGTGGCGCAGAGTGATGCTGGCGCGGCCGGCCTCGTTCTTGAAGGGGCCGCGCGCCACCGGCGAGAACAGCAGCACGCGCACGTTGCCGCCCACGTCGCCGCAGATCAGCATGCACTGCTCGTTGATGTCCTCACTGAAGTGATAGTACATTGTGCAGATCTGGGGATCAAAATCTCTGTTCTACACCACTAATATGAATTGTAGTTGCCTATAAACTCACAATATTGCTCACTTTAACACCATGAATACCGCTGCTGATCTTGCAATTCCCCAAATTTTATTTAAAGGTTCAGCTACACTTCCAGTTCCAAACTATATTTCAGTTAGATAATATCAGTGGGTATTTCTTCAAAAAGATTTGTTTACGTAAACATAGAAAATCACGCCATAGCAACTTGCCATATACTCCCAACTGGTGATAACAATCTTCAATGAGAATGTTTTGGCGGTGCAGTCGTAGAAGCGCAGGTCGCGCTCCGTGGAGCTGGTGACGATGATGTTCACGTCCGGCATGCACACCATGTCCGTCACCCACGTCGTGCGCACCTTCAGGTGAGCTGCGGGGAGGAGCTGTGTGTTGATCAGTCCCATGAAGTTAAAGGAGAAATTTATTTATTTTACTTACGACTTGAAGAGTAAGCAGTCCGCAATAGCTTCATGTCGAGCGACCACCAGTTGATCATGCCGTCGCGACTGGCCGTTATATATGATCCTTGCATCGGGTCCGTGCTGCGGTCCTGTGTACGTGGTTTACTACGTCATACATAACAGATGATCACAATCGTTTCACGGCAAGGCGGCCAACCGTCCCGCATTCTGCGGGACCGTCCCGCAATGCTTGACGAAATCCCGTTTTGAAATTATTAGTAAAATTGTCCCGCAAAACGTTGTATGCGTCCCGCATGTCCCGCACAACACCCACCTGCGCGCACGCTCAACAGTGCAGGAACACAGATTACCTATAATATAATCTCGTTCTCTTTATTTCTACTGAACTCGTGAGGCGTAATGATTTTGAAAATAAGACATTAGTGCACGCTGTGACACGATATTGATAGGTTAAATTATAGCTTTTTGCATACGGTTTTTATTTTATCAGTTCCGTCCGATCATTTTTCAATGCCCCCCCCTCCCCTTTTTTCACGAAAGGTTAAGTCCCGCATTCAGTTTTCGGAAAGTTGGCCGCCTTACGGCGGCCCACGGCGGCCGTGACGGCAGCAAACTATTAAATTGATCGAACAGCTACGTTTTTCTATTGCTGGGTTCATCAAAGTGTAGAAAAGTGGTAAGTTTTATTGAATACTAGGTACTGCTAACTTTTTCGACATCAGGGCAGAAACATATCCGGGAAATGGGGTGCCTGTGCTGTGAGCGCAAGATAGTCGGCAAGCCCATGATAGGAGGCTGCAGCGACTCCCGCTGGTTCTCCGCATCGTTGCCGAAGTAGCCCAGGATCAGGTGTGACACCAGCTCTTCCCAATCCACCTCGCCCGAGCGACTTGTGTTCATCTATTTGTGATCGTATGTTTTTCTTTAATTTCTGTTATTTCATTCTTTAAATTACCGACTAATGAATTATTCGAGGATCCAACAAGGTATGTGACCGAACAAGCGTTTAAAAGATATTCTCTTTTCAATATTAGGTAAGTATACTACAGACCTAGAAAGTATTTTATCTGGAGTGCAACATTGAATATCAAATGTATGAAATTTTGACACACACTTCTCCATAAAGAGTTTCAATATGGATAGAGAGCCGACCTTCATAAAGAGAATGTTGAACTCTTCATCATCATACTCCACGTTGAGCAACGTCTTCAGTAAGTCTCTAAACTCAAGAGGCCCCATTTTGTTATTGTAGGACTCTTCAAAAGCTTCCTTTATCCTTTCCATATCTTTCATGTTGCAGCGGTCGTGCAGGGCAGCGTTGCGCCAGCGCAGACGCGCCGCCAGCGCCGAGCTGTCTTCCGACTTCGACGATAACGTCAACAACGACCTTACTTCACTTTCGCGTGCCATTATCTCTTACAATAAAGTAACCCTACAAAATCCTAAAACAATACTAAAATACTTAGTACACCTATCCAAAATAGAAATTAAACAGAAGAGTCTATCCAAAATAATATAGCTAATTGTGATTTTGTGTTTCAAAACTGACATTAATAGAAATGATTAAAAATGTTGAAATGCGCTAATTGTCAAAAATAAAAAGCCTGTTATAAAATGACGATGATCAATAATGAGTTTTTACTTGGCGGAACTTGCTAAACTTACATTATGGTCCGGACTCGGCCAAAGCGGATGAATAAAGAGAAAAGACATTTAGAAAATATTTGAACGCAATTTTATTTCCTTTACCAATTTTTATGATGAATTACAAAATAGCACTAACTCCGACATTTTTTATTGTTTCATTATTCGTGCGCTTAACTAAACTAGCTTGACATACGTCGGTTATATGTTATATTTTATATAAGCTGAAAATTAGATGGGAGGTAGCTTAGAGAAGGATATAGGAGCTTTTATCACCATCCGGGACGCGGGTAAAACGGGCAGAAGCTAGTATTTGTAACAAATTACTTGTCAATCTGCAAGTCGATTGGTGAAGAACGCCTCTGGGTCGGATCCTGGACTATACCTACATATGGCAGGCTCTGAGGCAAGCCGTGTTTTTTATTAGGTCGAGCTGTATGTAACTATGTATGTAATGGAATATGGAATCAGAGCCATCTTAGGATCGTAACGCCATGAAAATTTTATGCTGTAGGTATGTGGTTCTGTTCATTAAAGTCGTGGTGGCCAAGTGGGTAAAGGACCAACCTCTCAAGTATGAGGGCGCGGGTTCGATGCCAGGCAAGTACCAATGCAACTTTTCTAAGTTTGTATGTACTTTCTAAGTATATCTTAGATACCATTGGCTGTGTTTCGGATGGCACGTTAAACTGTAGGTTCCGGCTGTCATTGAACATCCTTGGCAGTCGTTACGGGTAGTCAGAAGCCAGTAAGTCTGACACCAGTCTAACCAAGGGGTATCGGGTTGCCCGGGTAACTGGGTTGAGGAGGTCAGATAGGCAGTCGCTTCTTGTAAAGCAATGGTACTCAGCTGAATCCGGTTAGACTGGAAGCCGACCCCAACATGATTGGGAAAAAGGCTCGGAGGATGTATGTGGTTCTGTTTGAACTGATCTGATAATGGAGCCGGAAGATATGAACTGGAACTTCATGATACCTTCATTACATCGACGCCATCATTCATGAAGCCTTCCTCTCTTCTATTTTGCTGTGCCCATCAGGGTCCATATAGTGACTTTAATTTTTTAGTTTCCACCTAATGTAGGTACTTTATGGAATGCAATAAACGATATATTATGATATAATAAAACATTGTAATTCGTATCATAGCTGTGTTTGGGCTTTTAGAAAAGTCCCCAAGTGATTTTTACGTGCATTTATAAAAGCGTGTTTTTCTAATGTAAAAAACTATTAATTTATTATCTCAAACAATAATGAACAAAAGCAAAAACATAGAAATATTTTGGGCCTAGTTGCCATCAATAAACAAGTTTATTATAGAAAAATAATATATTAAAAGTAGGTATAGTAGTAAAATACATACGTGTATCATTACATTATTTGTATATGTACATTCAAATGAAATAAACGATTTTCTATCAAATAGAATAATAAAACGTGAACAATACAAAAATGGTTTTGAAAATCGCGCATCCAGTTCACGATAATATAATTATAAACTTGCAGATCAATAATTGATAGTGTTAATTGTTTATAGCCTTTTGATTAGGCTTTCTATTGAATGCCGTCGCCTGTAAGCTTTGGCATAACATTCTGCTGTCTCCTGCCTTAGAGTCACATTCGACCAATTCTGGTATACCAAGAGAGCGCATAATGATAGTAGTAGCTCGTGTAGTCTGTGCGTCAGTCTTCGCGTCGGCCTCAGCATCGGTCTTCGTGTCGGTCTTGGTGCCAGTCTTGGTGCCGGTCTTGGTGTCGGTCTTGGCGTCAGTCTTTGCGTCGATCTTAGCGTCGGGCCGTCTCTGGGTGTGCTCGTCAGACTGTCTGTGGCTCAGCGAGTCGCTGTGCCTTTGTGTCTGCGGCTCCACCGGAAAGTTTAAGTGCGACTTCCTGGGACCAGGTTTGCCGCGTTTGAGCCGAGTCTCGCACACCAGCTCAGGAGAGGGCGGTCGCCGCACCGGTTGCAACGACGCCATACGCAGGTGCGAATATAGAGGGATCTGCGATTAAGAAATAAATATAAACCTCCATCCATCCTCCGAGCCCTTTTTCCCATCGTTATAAATGTATCGTACAAATATTATAAATGCGAAAATTTGTATCTATTGATGGATTTGTGGATTATGTACTAAGTACATTGAATGTTTGCTCCTCTTTCACGCAAAAACTACTTAATGGATTTTGATAAAAGTTGACCGTAAATATAAGCCGATTACGCTTAGATGCAATAGATGGCGTTACTAGTCTAGTGTGTGACATCATATCCGAACACTCTGAGCGCTAGAAAAGCACAAGTCCGACACGGACAGGGGCCCGATTCTCCTAATTCTACTAAAGCGACATACGATTCACGTTTGACTGAGATCCAATCCCGACTCAATTACGATTGAAACGTATGAGGCATTCCGCAATTTTTTCTTTGAAATAAACGTTTTTATCCTTTTCTGTCATTCAATAATGAATCATTTTGTCTGCAAATGATTTACGATTGCAATATGATTGTAAAGCAAACGTATAAACCAAAATAGCTAAAGTATGGACCAAAATCACCAATCGCAAAACAATCGAATGTCGTTGGAATACGATGTGCTTGCTAGGCGCTCGGTAGAGTGTCTTGTGATTTGTAATATAAAGGCTTTTTGTCCGGGCAAGGGAACTAGTTTCCAGAGGACGCGGATGGAACCGAGCTCTGGTTCCTAGGTTAGAAGTCATAGACTAACCGTAGGTAATGAATCATCAAGCGTGATTGGATCTTGCCGCTCCGGACGCGCTGGCAGAGCGTAGTATTGTCCGAGCAGCGGCTCTGCAGGCGAGGCGCCGTACGTCTTGTGCTTGAGCTCGTGGTCGGTGATGTCGCGCAGCTTGTCCACCTCCTTCTGTCCCGGCACGTAGCGCGACACGTACCCGCCGCGCCACACCTGCACACGCTCACTCTCAGCTGCTTACTCCACCAGCGCTTGTGCTGATTGCCATAATTTGTTAACACCTCCTATACCTTGAACGTTGTGGAGCTGGCGACTTTCTGCACGTCCGGGGGGAAGCGAGTCACCTCTAGAGTCCACGGCAGGAAGCTTCCCAGCGTCTGCAGGTATTCACCGGACAAACGCCACAGTCGAACGCTGTAGTCTGAACTGCCACTGCGAATTCAACAGCATATGATTAATACCAGAAGCCGCGCAGATCAATCGATCATATCATTAAGGAACCGTTGTCGCGGTCAGCCTGTGGATGGGTGACCATCTTGTTTTTTCTTTAGCAGTCACTATTGGTCGTCAGATAGTCTGACAACTAGCCTTAAAAAAGAGACATCGGGTTGACAATGAAACTGGGTTGTGATGTTCAGACAGATAGACAATCACTCCATGTAAAACCTGGTTCTCAGCTGCATGCGTTTAATGCCAGAAACCTTACCAAACCATAATGTTCGTTGTGAGATCCGTTTGATGGTGAACGGTACATCTCTAATTGACTTACGTGAACACCAGTTTGAGTTCATCAATATAAGCTATCGACGAAACACATCGCAGATGTGCACGGTAGCTGTTCAGTAAGAGTGGCTTCGGCTGGTCGCGAGTGCTGCGCTTGGCGCGACCCTCGATGCGGTCACGCCACAGGAACGGGAACAACAGGCGCAGCCGGGGCATGTTTACATGTACCTTCGAATAAGTTTATATCTGAGTTACGTCGTTAGTCAGGTTCTGACGACGTTACTCAAATATCGATATGGAAAGTCCATATCGGGAAACGAGGCAATACATGACCGATGAAGTTGAGAGTCTTACCGTATCGTTGATGAGGTAGTTACTTAGAAGCCATACTTTAAGGTATCCTTGTGTGGTACCAGTAAAAAGGAACTCATTATTGTTGTCAGTTGCCAAGCACGCCGCGTAGTCGCCCGCCATGTGAATAACCTGGAATGATCCTTGGTATCCACCCGCCGAGTGATCTGACCAGCACTGCACTGTGCCGTTCTCCAGCGCGAGTAGGAGGGAAGCTGGAACATGTGAGTAAAGTTGTGTCGGTCTTGGAGTGTATGAGCATGTGACGTGACGTTGCTACTAACTACTGACCGACGTGTGTTTGCTGCGGCCGCGTGTGCAGGAAGATCATGGCGTGCACGGCCAGGTGCCGCATGTTCTGCGCGCGCGTCGGCATCGACACGGTAGACACGCGCCGCGCCGTCGCCTTCTTGATGGCCGCCGACGGATCCACGCCCTCGCGAGATGCTCCCGTACTGCTAACAAGATACGGATTTTAGTGCCACATATCGCTGAAGAAGACACCAGATTATTCAGCAACTGATTTGTTATATAACAACTTTAATAAGAATTCAGTTAAATAGTCTTTTTACAAGAAAAATGGTAAAGCGAAAGACATGTGGAACTAACGTAGGTTTCCGGAATGAAGGCGTGATTGATTTTCTGGGGCTCATGGCAGGAGTCGCGGGCTTGGGCGCCTCCCGCTTGCCGAAGTGCATCTTGATGCGTAGCGTCGGCTCCGTACACGAGAACCGTCTGGTGGCACAATCGTGAATAATTAAGTTTGTTACAGAAACAAGCAAAGTTTACAGAAACTGGTGCTTTTGGAAAACTACATATTAACTATACCTACCTAACATAGTAAAATTTAAACTTTTTAACTAGCCAGCAGACGAGATCGCGTAATAGTATGGAGAGTAAATAAGCTGACCCATGTAGCGTTCCTCTTATGAGACAAGTTTTTTAACCTGTAAGGCTGGCCGGTCTCCAGCTTCCACAGCACGAGCTCAGAGTTGTAGCTGGCCGTGGCCAGCGTGAGCGGCGGCCGCACCGCCGCCGCCAGGACGTCGTCTGTGTGACGAGTCTCCCAACTCTTGCCATGCACCGACATGCCCGAGTCCTCAAACTCCACCACATGGCGGTTCCACCCAATCGCTAGGATTCTAAAGCATTACAGATCTATACATATATCTTACGATCGTTATAGACAGGGTTTTTTTATATATAAGTACATATAGGTACATATTATGGCGAGGCTACACTATAAGTTTTGCGTTTTGCCGCGCGGGAAGTCATGCTACTTACTACTCTTGTAATGTGCGGGGAGGGGTGATGGGTAGTTGCAGTGGCGTAGCTTGCCTTGTCGGGGCCCCGTATAAAAAATTGTTTGGAGGCCCTTATATGGCACTTTTTTATAACCTCTTCCCTTTTCTGTTAACTTTTTCTTTTCTCAGCGCCGCTGGGATAATCTATTTTCCTTTCACTCATTTAATGCACATTTATATAAAGCGCGTAAATAAACAGTGCACTGCACTCCGTGCGGTGGCGGCGTAGCATCGGGTGGCACCCGCGGCGGACTAACTATTGAGCACCCAATAATCATGGATTAAAATTGTAAATAAAAGTACCTACTTAAAAATCGTGTAGAAATCATTCGTGGTGGTTTTTGCTAGGTTTAACGTAAAGAAACCGGAGACGGCTCATTCCAAACTTATAAAGCGCTATTTTTGAAATTTGGGATATAAAAACCCAAACATGTTTTATTAAAACCGGCCAAGTGCGAGTCGGACTCGTGCACGAAGGGTTCCGTAGGTACCATTATTTATAAAACGAACAAAAAAATCATGCTTGTTGTATGGGAGCCCCCCAAAATATTCATTTAATTCTAGTTTTCAGTATTTGTTGTTATAGCGGCAGCAGAAATACATCATCTGTGAAAATATCAGCTCTCTAACTATACCCTAAAAATCAGTGTGAAATTTTTAAGTTTTGAGATAAACATTTATATACGCTGACGATGTGGCCATCTGTACTGAGAGCCGTGTTGAGTTAGAGGAAGCGCTTCTGTCATGGAAGCATCAGTTGCAGGCCGGTGGCCTTGTGCTGAGCGTTGCAAAGACCCAATTCATGTCCCTAAATGAACCAGATCCTCGCGACAATAACCCAATTTCCATCGATGGGCAGTTGGTCACCATGTGCGATCAATATAAATATCTGGGTAGTATGATGCACAGTTCGGGAAACCTGGAATGCAACGTTCAACACCGAATAGCGGCTGCATGGCTGAAGTGGCGAAAAGTAACTGGTGTGATATGTGACAGAAGAATGCCGGTCAAGCTCAAGGGTTTAATCTACAAAACCATCATACGTCCAGTCCTTACGTATGGCAGCGAAACATGGGCTGTAACCAAAAGGCACATACATACCATCCAGGTTGCCGAAATGAAGATGTTGAGGTGGATGTGCGGCGTCACTAGGCTCGATCGTATTCGTAATGAATACGTGCGAGGAAGTTTAGGGGTGCGTGATGTCGCAGATAAGTTGCAGGAGAATCGGCTACGGTGGTATGGCCACGTAAAGAGAAGACCACCTGATTACGTGGGAAATTTGGCTCTGCAACTTTCCATCCCCGGTCGAAGATCGAGAGGGCGCCCCAAGACCAGATGGCGGGACGTAGTGTCGAAAGACATGAAAAGTGCCAGGTGTCCGAGAGCGACGTCATGGATAGAGCGAAGTGGAAAAGAAAAATAAGGAAAGCTGACCCCACCACCATGTGGGATACATAGCAGGAGAGAGAGAGAGAGGTGTGAAAAAAACCACTGCAAAGAGAAGAAGCCGCGAGCGTAGCGAGCGCGAAATTTTTGATTTTCAGGACGCAATGATACCTAAAGAAATTACAAAAAAGTCACTGTCAATTGAGAGGTGTGACATGGGTGTGACAGCCGGACTGGCATCCCTCTCAGTGCCACCTCGACGTCTTGCACATGCACTGTTGTAGTTTTGTTTAAAATTTGAATAACATGCAGTGACTGGTAGTGAACCTAGGCTTTGCAGATTAGAATGGCACCCACAGTGACTTGTCCCTTCTGCCCGTGCCATCCTGGTCGTGCAGATATGTGTCGACCGAGATGGCACCCCCCGAGACGTGGTACCAGTGGTGGACCGCCCTCTCCCCTCCCCTTATGCTGCTACTAACTCCGTGGTTTAATATCCAATGTAAAGTACAACAACGTACACGTAAATCGCGATATCGATGAAGGATTCCCCGCTAAGTTGAAGATGAAGTAAGTAAAACGGGGAAGTCCCGCAGCCCGCCATAACGATGTAGAGTGTTGTTAACTTTTGAACGCACGCTTAAGGCGGGAAAAACAAGAATTGCTTTTCAGAATTTTGACATTTGTAAAATAAAATAAATTAGGAAGTTTTTATTTTTTGTCCTTACACACTTTTGGGGCCCCCGTGGCCCGGGGGCCCCGTATAATTGATACGGCAGATACGGCGGTAGCTACGCCCCTGGTAGTTGCGATTATTACAGTGTTGTGCTGCAGTGGGGTTGCCCTATCAGAATGTCGTTTAAGCTCACCTGCCCTCCACCCAAAAACAGTTGGTAACTTCACACATGTATGCGATAGACATCGTTCTCATGCACACGCCCGTGTTGAAATTCCACACCTGCACCAAATAACACACTATCAGGTGAAGAACTTTCGTGGCCATGGACGTTATTATTATGTACTAAGTAGCAAAGGGATAAACATGCTATGAAAAAAAGGTGTAAAGTCTGACATGGTACCTTGAGCTCACCACTCCTGGCACCAGTCAACATCAGCTGGTAGCCAGGGTCGAAGCAGGAGGCGGTGATCTCCACCGGGATCAGCTCGCCGTGCAGAAGGCGCGTATGTGCGTCACGTATTAATACGTTGCGTTTACCTGCACACCCCGTACATAGGAAAATCTTAACACATCCCACAAGCCTTATATAGTTGGTTATTATAATAAAGTTGTTATTCGCTATATGAAATATAGGTAAGTATAGATATTAAGAAATGTCTGACTTTCTGCACCTACTAACTACAAATTTTTGTATTTAACGTAATCAGTTACCTGTTACCGGATTCCAATTAATGATGATACTGTCCGTGCCACAAGTAATAATGACTTTGAACAACGGGTTATAAAGAACGAGTGCGACGGCTCGCGAGTGCGTGTACCCGTCCGTGTGCAGCGGGTTGAGCTGCTCGTCCAGCACCACGATGGCTATCTTGATGGCTGCGAGGATGAACTCGCGGGTGGCTGGGTTGTACACCGCGGATATAGGCGTGCGCTCACCCAGGACTGACGGGATGTCGATGTACGTCTGTAGGTATAGACAACATACGGGGCAAAATATAGTTTCATAACAGTCGTTTATTTGTACGCAAGCCTAATCAAACCTAATGTGAAAAGAAGGTATTATTTGGAGCAAAATAAAGACAATTGAACAATCTACGTTAACCAATCCTACCTGTCGGCATACTTGGCTTTGTACGTCCCAAACTTTAATAGTCCTATCTCTGGATAAAGAGTAGACAGTACGTCCTTTCTCTTGCAGGACTAAGCAGGTGATGGCAGCGTGGTGGCCGATGAAGGTCACGCTGGCCTTAGAGGGCACGAAGGGGTTCCACACGCGGACCACGCAGTCAGGACCGCCTGTCACCAGCACGTGCGTCTCCTCTTCAAACGCGAAACATTGTATACCCTGAATAATATTGTTAAGGATTTCATAAAAACGTTTTTGCACCGAAAACATTAAAATGACGACCCCTTTCTACCATTTCCATGAATGCGGAATACTTGTTTGACGGAGAAAGAATGAACAGCTCGTTAAATCAATAGTGACCGACTAGCCTTTTCAACTCTGAACATGTAATGCGTCTTGGAGCCCTCCAGGTCGCACATGAGCAGTGAGTCAGGACAGGTGGCGCACGAGACCACGCAGTGCAGCGACGCGTAGTACGACACCTGGCGCACCCACTCCGGGTGCAGGTGCACCAGGTCCACCACGCGCAGCTCCGGCAGCATGTGCGGCTGTTAGAAAACCAGCTTCGTAACTACCAAGTGAAAATGAGAAATAGGAACAGAACCTACGTACGAAATAAATTGATGTGTCTGTAATTAACTATTTGAAGCATCGGGACTATACAGTTAGGTGAGTAGTTGCACAGCAGCTACAGTTTTAGGCACTGTCCAGTGTCCATTACACGACTAGGTACTCTCCTTACTTTTGGCTCGACGAGTAATGTGGAAGAACATACTGGAAGTGTTTTTTCGGAAATTTTAGTAAAAGTCACCCTTTTTTGAAGGTCAACGTGTCGTAAAATTTTCAAAGCCCGACCAGCGTCATTCCGAAAGGGTCCGCGCATTCTGGCCGAGAACAGCAGAACTCGCACGTTGCCGGCCGCATCTCCACATATCAACTTGCACTGGTCGATGTCGTCCTTGTTGAAGTAATAGAACATCGTGCAGATCTACGAAATGTATTTTACCTATTTATTAAGATTAATACTTAAGATTAGTTAGATGCCTACGTAATGTTTCTGCCTTAGGCGCTTTGCCTATAATCGGCACATATTATTCGTTTCGTTGGAAATGAGGGCTCACATAGAATCTTCCCACTACATACACTAATTCATCTCAGAAACTATAGAACGTACAAACTTGAGGCAAATGGGTGTCTGTTAGGACGTAGACATTCTCTAAGTAACGATTTTATAAAACTCCACTACTAAGGGAGTTATGTTTTTGAAGGAAAACATCTTTAGAAATTAATCTTTTCTTAGACAGACGCATAGTCTGACAACCAGTCTTACCAAGGTATGTCGCTTTAAGAGAGTGAAGCGATACATTTTGGTAAGTTGAGGAGGCCAATAGACCTCGCCTCAACCTAGTTGAGAAGTTGAGCTGCGTGTTACTTGCTCCTTTGTTCAGGTTTTGTGGTTTAAAAACAACAGAAGTCCTAATTTAGTAATTATTTAAATTGTCTTTGTCCTTCCTCAATCCCCTTCTTACTCAAAATTATCCTAAATCAGTTCGTCGGAGTCGCTGTTGAGGCTAGGATTAAAGGATTCCCTTGCCATATACTCCCAGCTGGTAATGATGATCTTCAAGATAAACGTTTTGGCGGTGCAGTCGTAGAAGCGCAGGTCGCGCTCCGTGGAGCTGGTGACGATGATGTTCACATCCGGCATGCACACCATGTCCGTCACCCACGTCGAGCGCACCTTCAGGTGAGCTGTACGAAGAAGCCAACATCTTATAACGTTGATCACATGCTAAAAGAATAACGAACATATTCGTCCTCTAAACATTTCAAAACTCATTAAGTCGCTTACGTGAACAACTTTCTCTGTAAGAATAGTTTTAACATCTATTCTTTCAAATTCAATTTTTTTTTTTCATACCACCAGAAACGTGTCTAAGCAGTGCTTACGGCTGGTGGAGTAGCCAGTCCTCAACAGAACCATGTCGAGCGACCACCAGTTGATCATGCCGTCGCGGCTCGCCGTAATGTACGTACCCTGCATTGGATCTGTGCTTCGATCCTGTGACAAATTATTCATAAAAGTCTTATTACGGCTGTTCGAGAAAACACGAATAATAACGGATACCTACATGAGTAGGTAGGTACCTACTTTATTTTATCCCATAACATCTGCTTAAATTATTACATAAGCCAAAAATTTTAATGGTTCGTAAACAAACCTTGGCAACATCTGGACAAAAGCATATTCTCGAAATTGGGTGTCTGTGTTGCGAGCGCAGGATAACCGGTAGGCCCATGATAGGAGGCTGGAGTGCTTCCCGCTGGTTCTCCGCATCGTTACCGAAGTAGCCCAGGATCAGGTGCGACACCAGCTCGTCCCAGTCCAATTCGCCCGTGCGACTTGTATTAATCTAAGCAAACTCAAAGGTGTTCTAATTAACGGTAAGCCCCTACAGTTTCATGGCCTTGTTCAGGAGTTGCAAATATAAGGGCGACAATAAATTGGTGTTTGTTAACATTATATACCCAGATACAATGATGGGCAGAGTACCCCCTATCAATACCTACTTTCAAAAATAATATTTTGAATTCTTCATCATCATATTCGACATTCAACAAGGTTCTGAGTACAGTTCTGAATTCATTGGCTAGCAACTTGTTTCTATAAGCTGAATCGAATATTGCCTTCAGATGTGCCATGTCTGACATACTGCATCGGTCATGTAGGGGTACGTTACGGGCCCGAGCGACTATCATTGAAGTACGACCCGTACTATCAGACCTCGCATTCGACGATTGGCTCATAGACGCATCACCGTCATTTGCAATCATCATTATTTATTACAAAACGTGAAACACTAAAATCCTTCTAAAATTACAAAATTAAAGGTCCTATAAAATAAAACACAGAAGAACAAAAAAATCTTGATTTGTATATAAACGTCAGAGAAAATAGTGTTGCCGCTAGCATTGACACATAGTGGACCCAGACTGACCCACACCGACTGTGGCTACAGGCGCAGGCTGAGGCTGACGGACTGTGATATACATGCACATAAATAGTACCACGGATAGTACCACGGACTCTTAATAATATGTATATAAAGTAAAGAGTATAAATAATGAGGCTTTCCTAGCATTTAATGGCTCATTTTGGACTGGCCCATGAGCTAAAAGAGAAAGTGAATGAGTCTGAATAAGTAGAGACATTTGATGATTGTTTAGAATAGATACACCACCTTTGTAGGCAAGATCTTCACTCTACTTTTATCGTAGTAGGTTCGTTCGATAAGCCGACATGTTTTATTAAATTACGTCGCAACATTCATCATTATAATTGTTATTATTTAAATAATAATATTTTTATTATTTTTGTAAATATGTATGTAGATTTAATTTGTAATATAGGTATATAGTTGTAGGAATTAAACTATCATTGTAAAATATAATACCAAATATAAGAACCACGGATCACCGGAACCAATCATATGAATGTTGATGCCGTGCCTGAAATGGAATATAGTATTAAACTGTCAACGATGTAAACGTCAGTTGCGTGATGTCAAAACATTGATTGACATTTCGTGTATTGTACATTCTAACCTTAAAAAATAATTTTGTAAATTGTTTTTTTCGTCAATTGATTGTAAAAATGTTCTTAACACTGAAATTACTATCGAACCGTCACCCTTCATTCATCGCTCGTACTGTATTTGTAAAGAACAATAACGTAGACGACGCATGTCGGCTGGTGAACCGAATCCTTGGCAAGGAAGGCATCCTCGATCAGTACAGGCTTACCAGATATTACGAGAAACCTTATCAGGTAATAAATATGTAAACAACATGCACACATAAAGTCATTCCTTATGAAATAAGCATTTATGCAATTATGAATTTTCCATTAAAACGATTTCAATTCGATCGATTTTTCTATTCGCCTCAAAATCATTGTTGATATTAATAGTAGGTATATCTTATATTGTTGAGTCTTGGGTCATTATTTCATGCAAGAATTATAATAATTGGTTAGTCAGTCTAAGCCAATAAATATTTTGACAGTTGTCTAGTTCAGTATCTGAGAAACAAAAAGGATGTGTGAGCCTGTTGCTACATGTGATACAAATTCATTTCCAGACTAGGAGGCGTGTCAACCATGAGCGATGCAAGGCTATCTACAACGAAGACATGGAGAGGAAAATACAGTTTGTCCTTAGAAAGAATAGACATGAACCCTTCCCTGGGTCAACCTAATTAGGGTAACTGAGCTGTTAATATAACAGAATATGATTGTTAACTTAAAATAGTTGTAGCAACCATTTAGGTGGATTTAAATGCAGTCTCTGTGTATGAATACTTATCTGAAATAATTTATGGTACTTCTAGTAATAAAACATGCATGTAAATAGTATTCAAAGTGTATTTCTTAAAACTTAATTAAGTATAGTTATTAGCTTTGCAAAATAATATTTACAAGAATGGATCCATGGTATTGTCATAGTTTGGTCACAGAACAAAGGTTCTTTATAAAAATATATGAACATGATGAATATGAGGACTAGATGGTAAGTTTGGCAGAGTGCGCGGCGGCGCGGCGGCCGGCGGTCGCGCCGTCACGTGTAGCTCGGGCACGCGTCGCGCCGCCGCACGTAGAAGTGGTACCGGTAGCATCGGTGGCAAGTCTTGATGCCGCATCTGTAGCTCAGCCCTCCTTGTGGCTTACCCTTGCAGTATTTTAAGCCACATGGGTACCAATTCACGCATACCTGTTGAACCATATATTTTTGTATTACTCACAATTTGGTGAATTACAAATAATTCCAAGCATGTATTATTAAAATAAAAAAATAAATAATAAACAAGTGACAGAATAAGATATCACAACTGTGAAGCACAGGGCCTGAAGTTTGAATCTGGAAATATTTTGGTTGCACTTGTAATCTATCCTGTCAAAATGTATTCCAATGTACAACAACGTTAACTCTCACCTCCATGTGACATATACATTCTTTAGTATGGTCAGTCTCTGAGACGCACGGCCCAACGGCAGGCTTGCCGTCTGCGGAGTCTGACGCCAACGCGTGCGCAGGGAAGGGCGTCACTGCTGACGCGTAAGACGACTGATCCATGCCTAAAACATTATTTTGTTAAATGAAATAACGGAAGTAGCGCGTCCAAATGCGAGTGTACGAGGACTAGGAACGTAACTGTTTTCGCCATTGTACGCCTTCCTTGAACCCGACTATTCTTTATAATACCAAAAATCATTGATAGATGTCTCAAAACATCCGAGCTCTTTGTTAGTTCACTCATAACTGATTGTTTAGGTCATGTCCACAGAACCTATTTGACCTAGAAGATAAACGAACTAGAGAAAGAAGAATACTAGTATAAATGATTGACTCAACTATTATAGTGATCAGCTTGCAGCTGGTGGTTGAATTGAAGCTGTGATATCACAGTTGAGAAAAGGTTAGGCAGATCATGAGTTTGTATTTACTACAAAGTTTTGAACAATAACATAACGTGATTTAATCACAACTAGAAGAACCTGAAGCATGAGCAAGCATTGGTTGTTTTGATTATAATAGTGAAGGCATCAACTTTGGAGGAGCAGTTATTTGAGGAGTAGTGCATGTAAGATGTGAGCACGCACCGGGTCTGGGCGCCCAGCGCGCGAGGTCGGCGGCGCGCAGCATGGCGCGGTCGGGCGCGGCGCCGCAGTGGCGCGCGGCGGCCGCCGACAGCAGCCGCGCCGCGCGCCCGGCCCACGCGCTTGCCGTCGTCTGCCGCCACCCTTTATCCTCCTCTGCCACACGAATGGTGCCCGGATTTTTCTAGGGGTACATAAATATGTAAAATTTGACAACTTAGGGAAGTAGATCAATCATTACTATAACTTTTAGCAGTCATTGTCGTTTTAACCGATTAACATCCACTGCTGGACAAAGACGTCTTCCAAGGTTCGCCACTTTGCTCGATCTTCAGCATGATTGTCCTGGGGTGCTTCCTCCTTAGGCTCATAATAAGTGACCACATCAGTGACATCAGTGTCGTATATCAAATCAATGTCGGGGACAAAGTGCTTTTTAGCAATTTTTAGCAAGTTTTAATAAAAAAAAGTCAAAGTATTTATTATTTGTAAAATATAGGTATAAAATAAAATGTAGATGATTTTGAGTTGTTTAAAAAATAGTTAAAAATTGAGAATGATCATTGGGAATCATTGTAACAAGCAAGTTTTGGTATTTTCTGATAGGAGCAAAGACATTTTAGCCATTTACCAATGCAACCAAAGCAGTCTATGCCCCCTCAAAATTCCCCTCTGCCTTACAACTTATATTAAGACATTCGTGCCATTGTAATGAGAAGTGGTCTAAGTGATAGCGAGCTAGTGCAACCACATAATGACGTACCTGTCGCAACTTGGCCATAGCATCGGGAGCTATGAAATCAGCCTGAGCTGCATGTGTGAGGAAGCAGAGTGTCTGGTGGCCTGTCTGACCCAACTCCTCCTCACCAGGAATTATTAGTTTCATTGACTCCACTTCCTGGAATATTACATATAACTTATAGACATTCATATGTTTAATACTGTGCCAAGATTGCATTATTTCAAATGACACTTTAGTAGCATAGGAACTAAAGTCTATGAAAGAACAAAAATTGATTTTTAGCATAAACCTAAAACAGAAAAACATATCTGTTAAAATAACTAAGTACATAATGCCTCTTAATTAACTAGCAACTTATTAACTGATAAGAAGTATGAAAATGGTATTAAATAAAATGAATAGGTAGTAGATAAAACAAATTGTACATAATTAGAAGTGTAGTTGTGGAACATTTTCGCCAGCAAGTAGAATGTTGAGGGGACGCTTGGGAAGCTAAGTAAGCTAACTCACGTTGGTGAAGTCGACGAGCTGCGACACGAACACGCCGTCCAGCCGCATGAACTCCAGGGTGATGGTGTCCTCCGACACGTTCGCGGTTATGTTCTCCTGCATAACATCGCCACCCTGCACGAAACAACAATACCACACATGTCTAAATTACTATTTTTTTAAAGCCATGTTTATATAAGAGTAACATAAACATTTTAAAGTAAGCAAACAACATCCAATATAAAAGAGTACAAGAGAAACATAGACCATACCTGATTCCTAACATTGATAAGAAGCTGTAGATTTGTCGGCGTCGCTAACATATACAACAAAATAACTTTCAAAATTATTAATTTCATTTTATATTCTGGTCAATTCCTAGATTTCACATAAAAAAACACAATTCAACAGAGGCACTGGCATCATTCAAATCAAACTCTGCTTGATTGATTTGACAAATGACAATTAAATTGACAGATTATTGACATCGGTAGTTTCAGAAATTGCCATGGAATTAAAACGTTGTACAAGAACTTGTAAAAGTATTCTGAAGATTAATTATTAAGTACAGTATTTTTTTTTATTTTGAAACACAATGAATTATTCTGTAATTATACGAAATTAATAATAATAATTTCAAAATCTAAGAAATTCAAAATAGCAACAAGCAAGCACGCGTAAGTTAGTTAGTGATGATTGTAAATTTAGGCAGAGAGATCCTACTAAATTAAGAATGGAAAGATGTAGAAGTACCTTACATAAGAAAAATAGTCGAATGATGGTAATTAACATATATAATAAAATTCCTAGAGAAATTAGAGAGCTACCTAAAGTAAAATTTAAAAAGAAGTTAAAAGCTTGGCTTATTGAAGGGTGCTTCTACACAATAGAAGAATACATTAATTATAGAAATTAGCTTTTATATATAAGCGTTATAGTTTTAAGCATGATTTATGTTATAATTTTCGCATGCCTACTGAAGGCGAGATATGTTAAGTGACTTTTTTTGTTTTTACCACCTTTTGTGTAAACCATATCTCGGCGAATAAATATTTTCATTTCATTTCATTTCATTTCATTTCATTTCATTTCATTTCATAAGCTTGATGGCTAGAAATTCTGTGTTGTAAACAAACCAAACACAACAACTTACATTCCATTTCATGCTATGCATACAAAAACAAAATATACAAATTGATTTATTTTAGGGTGTACTTTTAAGTTTAGAATAACATAGTAATATCTGCAATAAAAAAGCTTTATATTTTGATTCTATTACAGCCTATTGTTTATTTTTTAGTTATTTGTTTGATAGATGTAAAATATTAGTAGTAAGAGAACTTAAAATATAAGCCATAATTCTTTTCAAAATGACAAAAATACATTAACTCTACAGCAAATAGCAACATAGTTAATATTGCACATGCCTACTTGCACCATTTTTGATGCACGGATAATTTTATTTTTGAGGTCATTACATTACAACACGATTTCGCCCGATGCGCAACCGAACAAGACACGAACGTCATCCGAAACGGAAAGAAAGAAGGGCGATGTTGCATTAGCGAAGAAAGACAGCTGTCGTATCATTTTCAGCTGATTTTTGTGTACGCATCGCGAACGCTGCAAATCCTAACAGCGATCGAAACGATTCGTAACGGTACAAGTTCCTCGATTGTAGTCGCGTAGAGAGCATTTTCATTCGGAGAGTGTCGCGACGCAGCAGGCCAGGAGCGAGAGTTTCGCAGCGACGAACAAAGGGAGATGGTCTATTGAGCGCGGGTGGTGCGTATCGGGCGGCCGTGACGTCACTCGGTCGCGGCGTCGAGGCCGATGCGGCGGGCGCGCTCGTGATCTCGGCGCTCCGACGAGCGCGGCGAGCGGGCGCAGCGGAGCGGGCCAGCCTGGCCTCCACTGACTCGGGGGACGAGGGCGCTGGGCACCGGCCGCCGCGCAAGCGGACCCGCAGGCTGTCGCCGCCCGCCCGGCCCGCAGACATGCACCAGCCCTGCGCCAACGGCGCGTCGCCGCCGCACCACGTCAACGGCGACGCCGCGCCGCGCAACGGCGACCTGCAGCCTCCCGGCCTGCGCATGACTCAGACTGACCAGGAGATCGTGCGCCTCATCGGTCAGCACCTGCTCTCTGTGGGACTCGAGTGAGTACCGCTGAGCGTTCACTCTTTTCCTTTGTTGCACTGTTCGCCTGCAGTCAGTCTTACTACAGCTGAGGTCGTTATCCAAAACTTTTGGAAACAACTGTCTGACAGTGTTCCTGATGATGCCCATCGGAATGTCTCGCTATCATTCGAGACACCACTACAAGCAATTTGAAAGTATGATAACACTGGATCATGTGGTAGTATCACAACAAACTAATTGTTCTATTTGGACCTTAGGCATATCTCTAACAAGAGTGTTATGACCTTTGCTTCTTTAATGTGTGAAACAAGTCTCTTAGATTACTTTGTCAGATAATTTGATTAGATGACTAGTCATGAATAAGTCTAAAACCTCTGACTGTAAACATAAGTTGCTTTATTTGAACAATGACAAAAGTTAATTTGTTCCTAGAGTTAATGTAAGTGTTAGCATCCAGCTCCTTTCTATTTCTCAGACATACAAAATATTTCCAATAAATCAAAATTATAAGTACTTATGGTACTATGCATAATTAATTCCTTTGTTCTAGCATACACAAACAATAGAATCTGTATCATGCAATGTTTGTTGTAATACTTCAGATTACTCTAAACTCGGTGCATCTTAAGGCAGGTTCAATTTCCTAAACACATTTTTGTTAGTTGAGTTGAGCAAGGTAAACAAAGAACCTGCTTACCATTTCCTATTTGGCCATGTTAGGAACATGTTGTTTTGTGTCAACAAGTAGGCACATTCAGAAGGAAAATGTTGAATATATAATAGTAATCATTTATTTTAGCACAGTCAAACTATGTAGTACATATTTGGAACTTGACTTGTGTCATTAAAGCCGGAAGAGATCATTCATACATCTATTATTATGGAATATTCTAAAAATATTGCTCATAATATTACAGGATCCTTAGCTCTTATCATAGCTATTAGAAAACTGTAATTTATTCATTATTTTCTATATTAGGCAGATATATGTAAGCAGTTTTTTTGTTGTGTATATAAATAATATATACCAGAATATTAATACATATCATAGCTATGTTTGTTATAATAAAGGCTTCCAAACTTCTCATGACCAATTTGAAATATATTTCACTGTTGGGAAGCTACACTCTTCCTGAGTAACATAGGCTATATTTTATCTTGGTACAGGCAGTAATTCCCACTGGACACAGATGAAACTGCAGAAAAACTGATAGTTAGTAAGAAATCAATGCTAAGCTTTTTCTATGATTTTATCATTATGAAAGCTGGAACAAGAAGTGTCCATTATATATTTCACAAGTGCCTTTTCTTCCTACACAATAGTCACAGTTGTAAGATGGATAGAGATATGTAAGATTTAGAAGTTTAGGATTTTAGAATATATAATTTAGAAGTTAGGGTAATCTGTAATAGGTTTGCTTGCATATTTTCACAGCAAAAAATTGAAATGCTGAAATCATGCTAAGTTTGTTGGAAACTTTAAATTTAAGTGCTGAAATAAATTCCTACATGAAAAAGTCCACATAAATAAAGTACATAATTAGTATTGTGTGTTTAAAGTGCACACTAGTGACCTTTACCTGGTGTTTACCTATCATGTAACATGTCCATCTGACATGTTCACGTTTACATAACTTGTGGGTATCAATACAATATACTTGTGGTGAAGACTTGCTCTCCACACAGGCTCTTATCTCCTTATCAATTACCTATATTTATGTTGTTGTGTTTTTGATAAAGTGTATTTAACTGACTTCTCATGTAATTCAGCCGACTCTACTGATTGGGCTACGTTGTTATCTTAGTTAATTATATGCATCATAATGGTTGCATTAAGAATAGTATAATTATGACACATGTGCATATACCTAATCTTATTATTGTGCTAGGCCAACACTTACGCAGTTATAATTTGTAGTAAGTTTAGTCAGCATAATAATATTATAAGTTATTAAAGCTATAGCTTCATAGATATTAACTACAAAAATATCTAACATTAAATAGCTGCCCTTTCAATTATAACACTTGGATACTAAGTAATATTTCCGCACGTAATCTATAGTACCTAAATGTGTTATAAATATTAACTAACTGCCTCTATACGATTGCGTAGGCGTTAACATTTCAACGTATTGTAGCAATCCAGTAATGATAGCGTTCGCTTTGTGAAACATCACCATTAAATCACGATTAGTTGATTACTTCGATACACCTACCACTTGAATGTCTTGACTTCCTATTGTGGTAACCTGATGAAATAAAGATAACAATTATTAATTACTTTCTTCTCGTACTTCGACGCCAGAATCTGATTTATGTAAAATATAGCTACATATTTGAATATTTACTTTTTCTGTGAAAGGTCGAAGTTTATTTGTTATTGTAGAACGGCGTTGAATGCGTTAGCCTCTTGTACACACTTAAGCACGTGGGCGCATAGAAATGGCCGTGTCGCAAGCGCAGCGACCTCCAATGTTGCTGATGGTATCATTACTGCCAGTTGTAACAGGCTCACTGCCCATTATCCTTCAATGTATATTTAAACGGCAGTAGCAAATGTGTTGTAGGTACGTAAATGTGTAAGTGTTTGTCGCAGACGCAGCGCGGCCCTGCTGATGGAGGAGTCGGGGCTACACCTGGAGCACCCGGCGGCGGCCACGTTCCGCCAGCACGTGCTCGCGGGGGACTGGGTGAAGGCGGACCACGACCTGCGCGCGCTTCACGACCTGCTGCGCGACTCGCCGCACGTCGACCCGCACAATCTCGCCGTCAGTACTTAGCTCATTTATAAAATATGTAGCGAATTGAGGAATTATCCCCATAACTGTATCATGAAAATGATTAACGTTAGTGTGGCCCGAAGTAGCCGGTGGCTTCTTGAGTCGTATCGGTCCATTTAGTCGGCGAACGTCCTCTGCTTCTTTGCCCTCTGCTGCACTAGCTATTAGAAATCATTTCAGACTATCTGGGTCTCTTCTGACGGTGTGTCCGAAAAACATAAGGATTCTCTCTCGTCAGATAACAGAAAGCGCATTTTAATTTGCAGTCCTTGAGAATTGAGTCATTGACTTTGTTCGACGTTTTGTCCATGATATAAGCAGCATCTTCTGCCAGCACCATATTTCAAATATGTAAATCCTGGTGCACATACGGCATTAAATTTACCGGTTTAATAAACATAGAGGAATATCGAGAATATAAGCCTATATTAGTAACTAGTAACTAACACGAAGCTGTGGCGGTGTGCGCAGGAGATGAAGTTCGTGGTGCTGGAGCAGAAGTACCTGGAGCACCTGGAGGCGGGGCGCGTGCTGGACGCGCTGCACGTGCTGCGCAACGAGCTGACGCCGCTGCAGTACGACACGCCGCGCGTGCACCGGCTGTCGGCGCTCATGATGTGCGGCGACGCGCGCGAGCTGCAGGCGCGCGCGCACTGGCCCGGCTCCGGCGCGCGCAGCCGCGGCGCCGTGCTGGCGCGCGTGCAGGCCGTGCTGCCGCCCGCGCTCATGATGGCGCCCGGCCGCCTGCGCGCGCTGCTGGCGCAGGCCGCGCTGCAGCAGGCGGCGCGCTGCCGCTTCCACGCCGCGCCGCGCCTCCCGGCCGACCCCGACGCCATCCCCTTCTCGCTGCTGGCCGACCACCACTGCTCCGCCGACCACTTCCCCATCCACTCGCTGCAGGTACCTCACCGCGCTATCGACCTAATGGGGGGAACGCTGTGTCGAATTCGCAAGTCATGGAATCAAGTAATACGTGTATAAATAACGGCAGGTACTGAACGAGCACTGTGACGAGGTGTGGTACTGCAAGTGGTCACCGGACGGCTCGCGCCTCGCCTCCGGCTCCAAGGACAACACTGTCATGATCTGGGACTTCGATCCCGTGGCGAAACGCCTCACTTTCAGGTAACACTTCTACGACTTTCTAAATTTTGTAAAAAAGGAGTTATTGTGAACAGCATTTTTGAATTGCTGAGGTGAAATATAAAACAGTCGTTTAGCAAGGTGTTTTGTGTGGCAGGAAGTCACTGGAGGGCCACACATACGGCGTGTCGTTCCTGGCGTGGAGCCCGGACGGACGCTACCTGATCGCGGCCGGCCCGGAGGACTGCCCGGACCTCTGGATATGGAACATGGAGGTCAGTACGCTTCGACTTGCCGAGGGCATTGTGTTGCGCGCTGAGGATCGCTGCCACTAACACTACGGTCTTTGGCAGTAAACGTGTGAGCTATAGTCAAACCGAGGGTCGCTAATTAAATTCTTTCATTGAACTGTTATGTAGTAGTTCCTGCGAATAATTTGGAAGGTTCCCCAGAGAGGGTACATTCCTTGTGGCGGTATACAGAGGGTAACGTTGAGGGTGGTTGCAGACGGAGACGCTGCACCTGAAGATGACGAACTCGCAGGACGACTCGCTGACGGCGGTGGCGTGGCACTCCAGCGGCGACAAGTTCGTGTGCGGCGGCGCCCGCGGACAGTTCTACCACTGCAGCCTCGACGTGAGTCTCTCATATACTATATACAGATCTTTGGTAGTAATCGAGAGCGTACACTCTCGTGGATCAAACCAATGTCACAAATCAATTTTTGAGAAATTAAACGATGACTATTTGGTGGAAGTGTGATATCTGAGTAGCCCAACAGTAGTGACTGTTCCCACAGGGCACGCTGCTGAACAACTGGGACGGAGTGCGAGTGAACGCGCTGGCGTGCCGCAGCGGCTCGCGGCAGGTGCTGGCCGCCGACACGCACCACCGCGTGCGGGCGTACGACTTCACCGACCTGTCCGACACCAACCTGTGAGTGTACACACACACACACAACCGCACAACCACAAACAACCCGACAAACTCACACAACACACACTCCCTCTTTCCGACACACGTACACAGATGTACACACGGGCAACCCGACACCTACACACGAATTCTCTTTAACTAAAGTCTTGTTCCTTGGTATGCGTGATCGCGTCAACCTCGCATATAAAGTGGTCCAGCTAATACGAATAATGTGGTGTTGCAGCATCCAGGAGGAGCACGCGGTGATGGCGATGACGCTGAACGCGGCCGACACGCTGCTGCTGCTCAACGTCGCCAACCAGGGCGTGCATCTCTGGGACATCCGTACGTACTACTCTTCATTTACTCAATTATTACCAGATTCCATTGAGTTCACGTTACGTTTAAACTATCGACCCGCTTCGGTTTCGCACGAGATAGCTGTATTACCCCCACTCTTTAATGGATTTCATTATACATACACATACACCCATTCCTCTCTTCGATCACTATCTATTAAAAAAACCGCATCAAAATCCGATGCGTACTTTTGAAGATTTAAGCGTACAAAGCATAGGGAAAGAAAAAAACTACATTTTTTGTGCTATGTAGTGATAAGTGAAATTTAGACGTGTGTAATGTTGAACGGTGCAGGAGCCCGAGCGCTGGTGCGGCGGTTCCGCGGGCTGAGTCAGGGACACTTCACCATACACGCGTGCTTCGGCGGCGCCCAGCAGGACTTCATCGCCTCCGGCAGCGAGGATAACAAGGTACTGCTGGACTATGATATGCATCTTACGTTATGTTATTTATTTATTGATACATTTGAATCCAACTTGAATTATTTTGTTGACCTTCCTTATAAAGAAAGACAGTGTGTACGACGTATCTTGCGCTATTCGAAGTTAACCTGAAGCGGATCTAGACCTTGTGATCGTATCCCATAGGATATGATTGAAAATTCACATTGATCAATTTAATTATATAGGGGGATTACAGAGGGGTATTGAATGTAAGGGAGTTTAAAAGGTGAGTTTGTAAGGGGCTATATAGGTACAGTAAAAAGGGGAATTCATAAAAAAATGTGTTTGGATAATCCTTAGTACCCAATACAACAGATCTGCTACTAAAGTGAACTTCTTAATCTAAAGAAGATTTAAAAGAACATATCGTCGTAGGCATGTGATAAATGAATATGAGGTATATGACTTTAAAATGACGTTTATTTTTGAGAAGCTCTTTTTTATATATGTAGTATATAAATTTTTATAAATTTGCTTGTGTCAGGTGTACATCTGGCACATAAACGGCGAGGAGCCGATCGCGGTGGTGTCGGGGCACACGCGCTGCGTGAACTGCGTGGCGTGGAACCCCGCGCACCCCGACGTGCTGGTGTCCGCCTCCGACGACTACTCGCTGCGCCTCTGGGGGCCGCGCACGCACCAGTCCTAGTACACGGGTACGTCTGCCGCCACGTGCCTTCACCTGCCATAAGGTACAGCTGGTGTTACTCTAGCCATCTCATTGCTTTGGCAGGGTCGCGGTGTCCGCCGGGGCTGCCGTGCCACAACGCGTGGGCCCGCAAGGCGTCCGGCGAGTAGCGCCGCGTGGACTGTGTGACGCGGGCAGTGTGTAGTGTAGTGTGCCGCTGCTCCGTGCTCCTACCTTAGCGACGTATCACTCGCATTTCTATTGTACGGTATCGACTACTGAAATTGTGTAACTTTTATAGAATTTACTATGACTGTAAATGAAAAGTAGCGCCGGTGTGGGCACCGACGTGAGGCAGGTCGGCTGTACGACAGTACGCCGCGTGGCGCGGGGACGGCCTCACGTGAGGTTGGACGGACGACGTCGATTCTAAGCTAGATGTAAGATTTGGAACGGATTACATACAAAATTATTTGCCACAGCTGTGGCAGCCATACAAAGTTATATGGATTGATTGATATTATATTATTTTAGGTCTAGAACCGTATACTTATATTTTTACGTTTTATAAAAATTACAAATTTATATTTACACTTCCGTCGCGAGTATCTATAACTGATTGGTTTGGCGATATTAAGAGTATATTTTGGTTAGCATAGAAATTATTAAAATATTTATCAGTAAATTAAGGTTGGACTAATGTAAGGTAAGGTAGCGAGGCCGCAGTCCCCGCGCCGCCCACACCACTAGGGTAAATTATTTAAGTCTCTTCGGATAAATTAATTAAGACTTTGTTCTGCTCCCGTCACTCCGCGCGGCACGCTGCCGGCACGCTGTCGTCACGCGGTCGTCACGCGCGACACGCGAGCGTCACGCGCGGCACGCGTGTCGCCTGCGTGCCGCGGCAGCACTGAGCAGGCATGACTGTAGCAAGCGGAGGGTAATATTTTGTAGCGGTGACCGCTCACGGCTCTATTTTTATACCGACCACTGAATCTCTCGCGAGGTTGTGCACTTGACTCGGTCAGCTAGCACCGCAGCCGACCGACACGACGGCGACGACGCTCCTCACTGGTCGACGGCGAGACGCCCGACGAACACTATGTATAGCTCTATAAATATTTGTAAATGTGGGTTTCCTTGTTAGTTTATACACTCAATATAAAGTGTAATATGCTTATTGGACAATGTGTGCGTTCGCTGTGCAGTAATGTATTTCGTGTGTAGGCGAGGGAACATATTCACATGCAGTGGCGGATTAAGAGTATCCGAGGCCCTAAGCACAGAGCCTGTGTAGACCCCCTATTACTTAAATGGAAATAGAAGGTTGAAGAAATTGACCGAGCGAAGCGAGCGTGATGCACATGTAGTTTCAAATGCGCGAGCGAAGCGAGCGCGAAATTTTTTTCGGACTCGTACGGAGGTAAAATTTATCCCAAACATACTTAATTTTTTGTTTGTTGACAAATGCAAAAACGAAGGCACATAGTTTCTGAATACGCGAGCAAAGCGAGCGCGAAATTTTAATTATTTTTATTATAGACTCAGAACCAAAATTACGTACAATGTAGCCCAAACGTACTTAACTTTTAATTTGTTGACAAATGTAAAAACGAGGACATATAGTTTTTGAAAACGCGAGCGAAGCGAGCGGGAAATCTTGATTATGTTTTAAGACTCAGAACTAAAATTTCGTAAAAGGGCTACATTTCAAACCTTCATTTCTTTCTGTTGGACAAGTAAGATGGATAACGTAACATCGATAACAACGTCCGCGGACTTAACCGGTGGTCCGCGGACCACTTGGAATGTCTCCAGGCACCACCAGCCCACCACCACCAGGACCACTGATCTGAAGCATCCAAAATTTTCGGATATGTTTGTTATATTGCACTCGTAGTTACAGCGTGAGCTTCCCAACGACTGTACGATAGCGACTTCGGAACGCTATCGTTGCCTATTAATTCTTTGCCCAACGATGAGTAGAAGCCGAAAAAAAATTGTATAACAACTGCACAATTGAAAAAAAAAAATCACTGCGATCGTACAACAATCAACAGCACTGCGACCAATCAAGTTTAGAGGCGGGGGTGTATGAAGGGTCACTCCCGAACTGCTCGCGCCTTGTGATTTCGGATATATTGTGGATGAATCTCGATAAAATGTAGGTTTAAAATGAAACGCCAGCAGAGGATGGAGGCCCCTGGAGAACAGGGGCCCCAAGCACGTGCTTGTTGTGCTTATAGGGTTAATCCGCCACTGTTCACATGCATAGTTTAGTTAGTCCACGTCCGACGCGAGTCGCTGTGTGCCGACTGCGCTGCGGCCGCTCCGACAGCCGCCGGCATCACGCGCTCGGCTGCGGGACCGCCGCGCAGACACGCTTGCGGGAATTTATGATCAGCCCTTTTTAACTTTTATTTTTGATTGATTTACTATATTTTTAGAGATACTAATTATAGCTTTTGTAGTTCGCACATTGCCTACCCCGCCCCCCCGGCAAACGCGACGCTTACATACGGTATGACGACTATGAGCTTTTTCATCGATTCGGAAGTCAAGGTATTTTACGTAGTATGTACTAAAGGATGATCATGATACTCCCTTGTGTTGGTCCGGCGGGCGGCGGGGAGGCGGGGCGGCTGCGCGGCGTCCGGCGGAACCAAATATCAGGCAATAATGTCGTGCGTGTGTGTGTGCGTGTAGCAAGTACAAAGGTTGGAGTGTTCGGTTATTAACGATATGGTATCTATAGACTTGTATCGGTCAGACGCGGCCCGGGGCACAGACCCCCATTTGAATTGTTAAAAATAAATAATTATTATATCAATAAATTTTTTATTGTAAACTAATGTGTTGTTTCGATTTCATTGTGACATATTTTTATAAATATATTTTTTATATTTTTGAACATATGTACATGCCTATTACATAAACATTCTATTTCCAGTTTATAATTAATTTTATGTGAATTTAATTATTTTCATTGTTACAAAGGGAACATTCAGCAAACACCCAAGCTTCCATTGCTGTTAAGTCTCATATGTCAGTCTTATGCAGAGCCAGCACATTTCTCACATTACTTCTATTCCACAAAATCCAAACACAATCTGCTACAAATATATACATAAAAAAGGAAAGAACAATAACTAATCAAGTGCAAAATAGCAGTTTATCATAAAATCATTCATAAACTACTAAAGAATTGTAGAGTAAAATATGCAGTTAGTATATTAGCATTTTTACATTAAAATTTCATCGATAGCAGACAAAAGATACTCCCACTGAATTATTTTTTCTTATAATGAGGAAACATGTAAGTAGTATTTATACTTGAGTTGGGCAACGATCCAGCGTTTAGTGACATGCAACAAATTATATTGTGCCATGTCACTGTCTACAAGAGCCCAGGCAGGTGATGAAGACCTATCTAGGCTTACAGATAATTCCATTACAAAAGGTGCCAAGGCCCAATTTATAAACAAAAAGCAACAATAAATAGTTTTAATAATCATAATTACAATTAACACTTAGTAATATATTAACTATGACTACTATGAGCGTAATTATAGATTGGCAGTGCCTGACTTTTCCACCAGCTCCAGCAGTGTGTGTAGAGAGGTGTCAAACAGTTCGCATCTGATGGGCATCTCTAGTGAGTAGAAGGGGTTCTTGAGCGCATAATCTGAATACAACTCATAGATTCTCTTTAGTACAACTTCTGCGCCCTGCATCATGGGGTCTGTCACTATGATGAACTTAACACCTGAAAGGAACAACACATTCAAGTATAAAGTACCAATAAAAAGTACTTTTTAGAGTGCATTGTAAAATGAGTTATTAAAATTGAAAATAAATGAATGTCACCTGTCAATGTCTGGAAGCAGGAGAGTTTGAATGTGTCTGCTGTGAGTGACTCAATGCCTGAGCACTTGGGCACAGGGCTCAGCTGGCTGGCCAGGGCAAACAGTGGGTAGAACATACTAGCTAATACTATCTTCTCATTTGTAGTGGCTCGGGCACGGCCAAACTTCAGACTAAGAGGGTAATTTTCCTGAAAATATTACAAGAGGACATTAACGAAGTAGATGGAGGTTTGGCAGAAATGAAATTAGTCTGTTTCACTGATCATTGCGGCAGACAACACAGGTGTATCGTTACGTGTATTACCTTAGTTTCTATAATATCAAAGACGTCTCTGCCATCCTCAGTGGTGCGGCCATTCACTGGCGTGCCGTTCACAGATAGCAGGACGTGTCCCACTGGAAGTATCATACATTATCGTTATTTTCATAAGTAGACGAGTTTATATTCGTTTGCTAGAGTCTTAAATAATCTTTACATACCATTTATGCCGTCTCGTTGCCCAAAAGCAACAATAACTTTCTTATTTTCATACTGTAACTTGATGTCCAAGGGAAATCCAAAGGTTTTTTCTGCTTCCACACGGGGAATATTGTGGTCATAGTTAAATATAAGACCACCAGACTTGCTGACAATGTAAACACCATATATAACCATCTCGATGGTTTTTAAATTAGAATTTCATGAAATTAATAGTAATCAATAACAAATCAACATTCGACACCCACAACGACAGTCAACGTCTGTTCAAAATCTATATCAATATAAAATTATGTCTTTCATAATACTTATCCAAATAGTATTTATAACAAAGTATTGAGTTAAGTTTATGAAAAAAATGATGGATATCCTATTTAAAATGAATATATTATATTTTTTATAATTAATTTACTGTACATTTTTTATTCAGCGCTTCATTGTAAAAAAGGAAGTATCGGAGTTTTTGAACACTCTTCTCACTGACAGTGACAGTGACAAATTTGTGACCACCCACAGTGCCACCCACTAACCATCGTATGTCAATGCCACTACCAGCACTCTATATTGTCTATGATATTTATTCGCTCTATATTATCTGTGGTTTCTCTATGGCAAATCTTGAGGATAGTAATACCTAATAAAATGAGGTTTTGAGTAAGGATTCGTCGTACATACATAACTAGCTTCTGCCAGCGGTTTCACCCGCATCCCGTGGGAACTACTTCCCGTACCGGGATAAAAAGTAGCCTTCCTCGCTAATAAATGGGCTATCTAATACTGAAAGAAATTTTCAAATCGGACCAGTAGTTCCTGAGATTAGCGCGTTCAAACAAACAAACTCTTAAGCTTTATAATATTAGTATAGATTTGTACCTACCTTTACTTTACTAGCAAGTTACCCTACAGGGCTACAAAAAGAGTATTATATTATAGTTTGACAATGGACAGTATTTTAAGGTACTTAAAGGAGACAAATTAATGCTGAATAAAGGCTCAATTCTGCTAATTTAATAATGTGTCAATTGAATATAAATTGAATCTCAATAGCGGTTTTAACCGTAGCGGGAATTCTGCTACTAATACAAGACCAATCGTTTCCAATGACATTCCGTTGATTTGCCTTTAGTCTGCCATTAGCTTATGGGTCAGTCTGCTTTACAATCGTAGGTATTCTAATTGCAAATCAATTGCAGACAATGTGATTAATTGTTGAATCACGGAAAACGATTAAAACGTTTATTAATACCAAAAAATGCGGTATGCCACATAAGCTTCAATCGTGATTGAATCTCAGTTGGATATCAATCATCTATGTCGCTTAAATCAAATGAGGGTTTTCTAAAATGGCGTCCACCAGGTGGCAGCACCGAGTCGTCAGGTCCAGGTAACTGTCAAAGTGCTTATCTTTACTATGAATAGTGAACGATTTTAGTGTTTTTTTTATTTTATAATTAAAGCACTGCATTATTGTTTTACTATTGAGGTTGAGTAAATAAAAAAAACTAAATCATATTGTGTTAACAAATTTTTCAACAAGCTTTTCCTTAGTACCAGTGACTTGCACCCTCTCTCTTAGCTCAATTTTTAGTTCGGAAACCTTATTCTGACCGTAGTCCATAATAAAATCAATAACACTTCCAATATAACAGAATTTCAATAAACAATAAGTTCGGCACCTACAATTCCATACTATTTGACAGCTGTTTGGACCAGACGCATACGTGGCGCCACCCGGTGGCAGAAAAAATTTCAAAAACCTTCATTGGCGGAATTGAGCCCCTGCTTAAAATCACTTCGCAAACACAGACCGTGTAGTAGAATCTGCATATTAGAGTTCGTAAATAGGTAGGTAGGTACCTAAGCCATTTTTATAGGAAAATGTAAATGATAAAAATGGTTGTTTTGTGTTATCCCCAAGAGATATTATACTATCGTTTACAGACCTACTCTTTTGCTTACCTCGTTAAGGTGTAGGTACAATACCTACTGTAATTCATTATTTTGAGTTACCTCGTGGGGTTCAGCTAGAGATTGCAATGTACTAAACCCAAAAAATGCGTTAGTAAGTGTTTCTCTAAGGTATTATGTATCCACTTATTTGTAAGGTACTTCCCTATTATGTACTTTGTTTGAGACATAAGTAATTTATCCTGAATAAATAAGATAAATTATTATAGGTATTTATTATCCTTTTTTTATGGACTCTCCTTTATCTACCTTCTCCTTCATGTACCTACTACCGTTGGGCACATATCTATAAACCCGATGATTCCTAAAACTTTTTTTGACGGCTGAATCCACCTCAGCTGAGACTATCAGGCTACGAAGACATTTGATACCTGAGATGACTTTCATGTGAAGTACTTACCCATTACAGAAAAGATTTTGCATGCTTAAAATAATTTTTACAGCACGTGGAAAGCGGAATTATAAACAGCAAGTTAGCTAATACCTATCTTTGATTGCAATCTTTACTAAGTATAGCCTTATCTTTTATTGTGATGAAAATATATCTCTATCGTAATCTCTATTCATATGTTAGTCACTGAAGTACATATAGGTATACCTACCCTGTACGAAAGTGCGGGCGTACTCGAGGATGACTCGTCCGCGACTCACCTCTGATATCTGATTGCAATCCAGGGGCCCGATTCTCCTAATTTTACTTAAGCAACATACGATTCACATTCGATTACGATCCAATCACGACTCGATTACGATTGAAGCGTTAGTTAGTTAGCGGCACTCCGTTATTTTTTCTTTGAAATAAACGTTTATCCTTTTCTGTCATTCAATAATGAATCATTTTGTATGCAAATGATTTACGATTGCAATATGATTGTAGAGCAAACTACCGTATAGACCAAAATCAAAAAAATAGCAGACCAATCGCAAACCAATCGAATGTCGTTGGAATACGATTGGTCTTATATTAGTAGCAGAATGCCCGATATGGCTAAAACTGCTATTGCGATCATATTGCGATTCAATTTCTATTCGATTTTGACATTATTAACTTAGGAGAATCGGGCCCCTGTCCGTTAACTGGTTGGCTAAATGATCGACTAGAGGCACGTGCGTATCAACACTAGGTAATCAATGTAATGATTCACACTTTGTCTCAACAGTTATCATCGGTAAACAAACAAGCTTTGACATTCTGTGAGGACTATTGATAATATCTAGATATCATTCTTCTTACATCTCGTTCATTCATCAAGATAGATAGGTAATCACAGAATGGGTACCGGTGACTTCCAGACTGCGGGTTGCTTTATAAACGTTACTTAGGTAGTTGCCGTGGCCGACAGTCGGCTTGGCCTGGGTCTCTTCTTACGCATCGCCTGGAAACAACCACATTTAGGAATCTGATTGAGTCTCGGTTAAGACAAGCAGTTAACAGCTTTCTAAAAAAATAAAAATAAATGAATCACTTATTTAGTGAGTCATGGATCTTATAGTTATTATATTAATGTCAATTGTCAAGATAACAAAATATCAATTATTAAGTATTATACTTATGTCTTAGATAGATAGCCACTGCACTGATACCTCGCATAAGTCACTCGTATAGTTCCGATCGCTTCTTATCATATTATCGCCAAAATTAATTACCCAGGTGATTCACCTGAAGTCGTTTATCGCTTAGTTAATTCGATTCTGGACAATCTGGTCAACATTATTAAATAGGTAACATAATTCAAGAAAAAGGAAATTTAAGAAACCATACTCAAACTCTTTGTCAATAGAAGATAAGCTCATAAATTATAATGTAAGAACCCGTGACTCCAATTTTATTTATGTCAAATAATGTCGATGCCAAGTGAAATGAGAAGCGCGTAGTTAGTCAAATGAATAAAAAAAGCACTATGGAGATTTTAAAGTATGTTATGGAGCTTTTGCTAACTAAACTAGTTGGATAAACAAACGTAAAGACAGTGTATAGATAGTGCAATATATTACGTGACCCGTCTCGGCTTCGCACGGGTGCAATTCTGATACTGAATAAGTACAACTATTACGGGATGTCCTTAAAAATAAGGTTTACAGATTTGGATGGAGAAGGTCGGGAATAACCGTGATGATACGTCATTAACAGTCCCAGTCGCGCGTTATTACGGCCAGCCCGCTCTGATCGATATCGACTATTTGGGGACATTTCTTAGCCTCCCATAGGTTCCCTTGCGGGCGTGATAAGCGGCGCCTAACAACTGATATGTTTACTACACGGGAGACATTCATTCATATCTCTCATGATATACGTAGATTACACATAACTTAATGTAATCTTAAATCGCACAATTTTCTGAGAAATTAATCAAAACATTTTGTAAACATCACACTGAACGGGTGATGGGGTCGCGGAAAAATAACAAAATATTATATGTTGGTTTTAAAAGTAACAGATATATGTTAATCCAATTTCGTGATACTTTAAAATAAAAAATATACCTAGCCAAGTACTTAAGTTCAGTTTAGTTTCAGTTTATTTCAATAATGATAATGTAGTACTAGTAATAGCAGCCGAGGTCGCCACACACACAGCCCGACCTGGGTTTTCCAGCATTCGGCATTCCTACTGACACAATGTAAAGTGTGCATTCAATTAGCTCAGTTTTGTGGTCACCTAGATGTAATACTATACCCATTTGTAATCTACAGACGGGATAGAAGATTCCTTAATCCTGTGAACAAGTTATTTGCAGTGTTGTGGATATTGGACGTGCATTTACGATGATCGTAGACGTCGGTCGTGTAAACTAATTGAGAATCGGGTTGCAGATCATTTGCGGTGCCTTTAGTGTTGCATCTGTTGTGTTGGTGAGCTTACGGCAGTAACTCAGTTAAGTACTGCCCCAGATTTATTATAATTAGTTCATCATGCCTCCCACGGAATAGTAGGTATTGTTTCATGATCATGAATAATTAATTCAATATTTATACATAGCTTTTAAGTACCTAATCATATAAATAATTGTGGTGACGATGACATCAATAAACTGAAAAAAAGTTAGCGCCATCTGTTGCATCAATTTCGAACTGAAGAACTGAACGATGAATAATCACGAAAGCTGTGCCCACTTCACAGGATAAACTTGTATCTGAATATTCTGTGTTATACCAACTGTAATACACTTAATTACACACACATACACATACATAGTATATATTTATTTTATTGATATTTATTAGTTAATAGTGCACGCTCGGTGCAGTTGTTGGTCGCGAGCGCGACGGCCGAGTGAGCGGCGCGAGAGCTTCTCGGAAAGCGTTTTCCTCGTCACCACGGCGCGGGCGCAGATCGCGCTGACGAATCCGCGACGTCACGTTAGTGACGCGCCGCTCGCGAATCTTAGTGCTAGTATAAAAACGCAGGTGTTCGCGCGCCGCGTCCCCTAGTGTCCGAGACGTAGCGCTTGCAGGGACCACGACAAGCTGGCGCCTCGCAATGAATACATGGACTCCGACCTGGACGAGTCGGGGGAGGACAGCAGCGTGCCCGCCGGTACGTGCCTCTGTGCTAGTGTTGTGTTGTGCCAGTGATCCTCAGTGACCGACGGCTCCGAGCCGATCCTGTTATGGTTTGTTATGTTGTCAGTTCCCTGGCAGGGCGCTCGGAACTGCCCTGGAGGTGGTCTCTCTCCTAGTGTAGTGTTGTCCGTACAGTGACCGTATGTACCTATATCGAATAAGGAAATTTCTATTCATTGTTTACACTGTCGTGGTAGTTTTGTTTACACAACATAGTACCTAATATCGGTTATAGTTAATTTACTGATGTTCAAAAAGTCATGTGTTTAAAACTGAGTAGTTAAAATCTTTAAGGTTAAGAGTGTAGGCAACTATCTTAAAAAAGTGATTTTGAGAACTTTAGAAGATAAAAATATTGAAAAAATTGAGCTTTAAAAATAATTCATACATCATTGCAATAACAAACTGAGTATTATAAAGAAATATTTAATATATATGGTAAGTAGGTATGTACTTACTTAACACAGTGTTCTCAACTTATCAAAAGCCTAGGAGTAAAAATGACTTGTTTAAAAAAACAATCCTTTATTTACAAATTCATTTTATTTTTGAAATCTTTTGCATACAAAACTGTAAGTAAATAGGTACCTAAGCTCTGTGTTTAGTCAGACGGGTGAACGTTTGTTCCATTTATAAGGTTTACGATCGGCGATGCAACATTTAGGCCTACTTGGGCAAATTATGGCATCTTAGACACTATAATATATTTTTATTATTGGTGACAAGGATTTCTAAAAAAATAAGGTAAGTTTATCTATACTAAGTAGCTCTACATTATTTTGATTCCCATTTTCATAATAACTTAAAGTTAAAAATGTATTGTTGTAAAATGTAAAGTTAGTAAAGTTACTGGCAGGCATAGTATCGTGGCGATAATCAATACCTACTAAACTACAACTCAGACTAATCAAAGTGACTATCACTGTTGACAACTGCAACTTTTAAGAAAATAAAGAAAAACAATAAAGGTCACTTCAGTGGGTAACAGAAGTGCCACCATCTTTGTATCATTAACTCTTAATAAAAATATAAAAAAAAACTATTTAAAAAAAAATGAGACCAACTTCTCAAAACACTGAAAGGTATTTATAAAATAAAACTTATGAAATGGCTCTAGAAGTCAGTGTCTGCAAGTCTGTAGACTGTGTTTATTTTGCCACCAACTTCTACCTCTAAAACCACGTCAAAAGTATTATTTAGTCCCTTTCGGTGTAAAAATAGATTTTTCATTTTATGCTTTTCAGTTTTTGGATCTAAAAGTATCTATTAAATACCCACAGTGGTAGTCGTAACCCATTATTGTGGAGAGTCCTTACTAATATGAACAAAATGTGCCTACAGACATACAGACAAGGTATGTTACTATCACTCATTATAATGAGGAGTTCCCTTGATATTCTGTCGTATCAGTCATCAGGTCAGGTGCAAACCTTCATGGTCATATAGACTTAATCCGATATACCTACATACGAATATCAAGTTTTCATCCTATGTGTGCCTACAATTTTCGAGAGTTGCCCACCATTTCTTAAGGTATCCACCTTCAGATCCTGACCTGGTGATAATGGACCCTTACTGCAAGCATACTCTTTCATATAAAGAAATAATTTTTCAAATATGTCCAGGCGTCTTCGAGAAATTGAGTAACAATACAAAAAAAAAATATTTAAAAAAAACTTTAGAACCTCGAACCTCCTCCTTTTTTGTAAGTCGGTTACATAGAGGCACGGCATCGGGACAACCCCGCCACGCGCCAAAATTCTTGGTGAACAACGAGATGAACTGTGACGTAATACTAAAGCTTGACATTGAGATTCACTACATTTGCATTTTAATTGTACATCCCTAAGTTAGTCACCACAAGCAATAATAATATGAACACCACTATAGATCAAAAAACCGGCCAGGCCAAAAAACAAGTCCGACTCGCGGACGAAGTGTTCCGTACCATTTATAACCGTTTATAAAACCATCCATAATTATAATACATTCCATATTCTGAGAATATTTTAAGCAAATAGGTACCTGTTGCCGTTATCGATATTAAGCAAAAATTAGCAAATAAATCACGCCCCCAAAATATTTATTTTATTTTTCTGTATTTGTTATTGCGGCAACAGAAATACGTCATCTGTGAAAATTTCAACTCTCTAACTATCACGGTTCATGACAGAGGCCGGACGTACAGAGGAGCGAAAACAATAGGGTCCCGTTTTAACCTTAGGGTACGGAACCCTAAAAATCATTCGAAAACATGTAAACAACAAAAATGTGCTCCTTTGCCGTCCATACCGCACTTATGACCTTTTAAGTACCAAACAATCCATTAACATATTACCTATATTTTAAAAAAAACGTAGCGTAAATGTTTCATCATCGATGGAATTATCGGTCGCGGAGATATTGAGCTGAAGCGCATCTGTATCTAGATATACCTATTTAAGTTTCAATCTTTACTTCTGTCTCATTGGATGTGAATCTTGAAGTTAAGTATAGATTATCATTCTCACATTGACATCATATTTCTCGGCCAATATCAAAGTCAAAGTCAAAATCGTTTATTGAAAATAGGCTAGATTCTAGCACTTTTTCACGTCAAAAAATACAAAATGACAGCACCCCCAAAACGCCCCCCTTTCACCACTTCCTAGTGTTATGGCTGGGAAGAAGAAGTGGTGAAGAACAAACTTCCCAGCAGGGATATCAACGGGAGACTTATATGCACTCCTTACATATCTACTTGACGGTTGGGGAAGGTCATTATGATGAAAAAATAAACTACCTATTTGTGAACTAAGAGGAAGAATCAATAAAAAAATGTTTCGTATATGGCGTCTAACTTTGATGATAAAATGTAATGTGTAATATAACATAATTAAAATTGTAATAGACAGCTTCCGTTGCAGGGGAAGTTTATTCTTCACCATTCCTTCTACTCTACCATAACACTAGGAACCGAGGAAAGGGGGTTTTTGATGTGTTGACCATTGTAACTTGACGTGAAGAAGTGCTTATTTAATACATTAATTTTAATAAATGAATTCATTGAATAAAACTTATAACAAAATAACAAATACCTATAGCGACACGTTTCGTTGTGTACGCGTAAATATTTATTTTCAATTAACTCGCATTAGTCACATAGTTAAATATAGAAATACCGAGTCGATATCTTTTCTCTCAGATAAAAACAATGACGTGTCAATAGCCGGTAGATATTATTGTCTACACCGTTAAGACATGTCACCGATAACATGACTCCTAATCGTGTATCAGTATCAACACAGATTACTATAATACTAGATAGTTACTATGGGTAATAACTGCATATAAATCGGCACGTGTCATGATACTAATGATAGTATGTACTCTACATGCTCATAAATAAACGCATACAGAGTTGCAACCCACGGTTCCAATCGCATCCTAAACGAACTACTTCACGCATCCAATCAGTAGCTATAGATAGCTACGTGATACTTTTTTGTTTATTTAATCGGCCAGTGCAGCACCTATAGAACCGGTTTCAATCAGTTCAGCCATTTACAAGTTTTGTGCTTAGTAACACATTATTCAATATTATTTACATATTGAGTCTAATGTAGAACCAGAGGTGTCGGAAAAAAGGTTGGTACAGACAAGTGCGAATACCTATTTCATATACAAATAGTTTACAGGCGACTTTTGAAGTAGTTATGTCAGGAAGCGCGGCAACCGCAGCGAACGCCTACGCGTTATGTAATAATGACTAGGCTACGATAGTCGTAGGCTACGCTGCTACGACGTGCTACGACGCCGCGGCTAATTACCACTCTAACAGATATTCAACTCTTTTGTTTTTGCTTTGTTGATTACTGCTGTGTGATATATGTTGATTATCGTCATAATTTGTATACATGTGTGTGTTGTTTTCGCAATTGATTATTATTCAAAAATAGGAGACAAATAATAGGCGTCATGATAGGGTAATTCTAATTACTCCGTCTTTTAGATAAGCATAAATTATTGGACATGTAGGTAACTTATTTTATTTCAACAAAACATGTTAAAGTTGCCTAAATAATATATTGGTGGTGGTTAGGCCAAGTCGTAATGAGGTTTCGTAGCTTTTCACTTCAGTAAAAATTAAGCGCAGGTACCTAATATGTAGCAATTTTATGTTTTCAAACAAGTTAAAAATAATAAAAGACTGTTCTATGTGCGGTGTTGTCAGAAGTAGTTGAAGTTAGATGTTCACAGGTAGGAATTTAAAGGCTCATAGCCACTTTTGAATAATTAGAATTTTTGAAGCATACACTTAATAGATGCCTGATGCAATTAAATGAAATTTCGGCCGCAGCGAAATAGGAGAAGATGAGGCCTACATCCTGCTGTCAATGAATCGTAATGTCATGATACTTTTGACTTGCCAAGTCGAGGAGAAGCGTACATCTTGCAGTGACCGAGCCGACAAGAGCTAGTGACGATGATACAGTCTTACTGGTATTCTAAGGGTATTGCCTGACGTTGCAGATCCAGAGAAATGGGACCGCATGGACGTGCTGCGCTGCGTGCGCTGGGTGTCGCGCACGTTCGGCGTGAGCGCGCCGCGGCGCCACCTGCTGCCCGACTCCGGCCGCGCGCTGCTGGCGCTCACCGAAGACAACTGGCTGCAGGTAGCATTTTATTCTCATTTTTTTTGCCTGCAATTCTACATGATCCTCGCATGCTATTATTGTATGTAATATCTATTATTTATAAAAAAAGAAACCATGAAGTTGCTTGCCTGTTCTTCTCCATAGGAAGCTACTATTGGAATGGGCAACTAGAATAAAACCTATTTATAATTTTTGATGTTCATAAGTGCTTGTAAAGGCCTAAATGAAATAAATGATTTAGTAATAAAAAGTAGCATCAGCTCCCCAACATTGAACACGCGTGTCTTTCATACTTACATAGAGCTTTATATTTCTTGTATTTATGTACCGGTGCTTTCATGGCTTACATTTTATGAGATGAAAGTATAGATTGATGTAGGTAGAAATAACCTGCATACAATGATCATTGCATTCAACTTAATTAAACGCCTGTCCACTTCACTACCTCACAATGCATCCATTTTGTGCAGCAGTCTAAAAAATCTTACATTTTTGTTGTTAACTTGTAGTTTTTGTGTAGTGAGTGAAACTGACGTATTTCCCCCATCGCAGTTTGCTGAGAGGACCTCGTGTTAGCTAACTGTACTGTATCAGTGTGTGACATACGGCGAGTTATATCACTGTCTATTTTTTCTAAATGTCTGAAAGCCTTTAGCTATACTGAGAAACTATACAAATGCAATTGCACAGTCAATGACTGTCTAAGGTGACTTAGTAATTTTGCTCCTAGAACCGTTATGCCGAAAAAAATACATAGCGGAATCAACTGCGTTCTAATCATACTATCACATGAGCAGCATGAGTTGATCTTATGACGGTTACTCTAAAGGGTTTCTTAACTTATTTATTTTGCCATTTGTTGAGTACATAATAAGGACAAACCGTGCATTTAAGCTTAATGTTGTGACGCAGGTATGCGACGGCAGCGAGCAGTCGGCGCGCATCTACCACGCGTACCTGCGACACGCGCACGCCGGCGCCACGGGGCAGCCGCCGCCCGAGCCGCTGCCGGAGCACCAGGCCTCCACCAGCACGCCCACGCCTGAATATAGTGAGTACCGCTACCATTACTTACTATAGCGTCCTCTTGCTGTGACCATCAAGGTCTATTTAAGTAGGTGCATTTTCGAACGCAAGAAACAACTATGAATAACTTGCAACCTTTAAGGGAAAGTTTAACAGCAGCGCATAAACCTTCGCCGTATAACATAATAACATATGTATTGTATTTAGAGACGTATACGTGTAGTTAATCGGTAGACCATAAGAGTTACAATGTGCGTCTACAATGTGGTAAAAATGTTATGCATGCATGCATTATTATAGCGCATTAAGGTGAATTACAGTTTTGGCCATTCGAAGTGTCTCCTTACGTACAAATTTTCGCGCAGTTTCCATTATTCACCTACCTAAATATTGAAAAAAAAGATACATTATAGCACCTTAACTATGACTTGAAATCAGCGCCATCTATTGGCGACGAAGAAGTCGTGACTAGAAAGCGCGCCAAAAACTTATGAATGGATGTGCGGTGAATGAGTCACTAGCGAGCGCGTTCCATTCATCTCTCACGGTTACTGACTCACAAATAGTTTCTTAGAAAATAACCATAATTGCAAAACTGTTTTTTCACTGTTAAATTAATCACTTTATTGTGAATTATATTTTTAGATGTAAATGGTAGCTATAATGTGGTCCATGGACACAAGTTTAACAATCATGTTGATGGCTAAGTATGTGGGTCACCTGTTTTTTGGGGTCACCGCACGCTAAACTATGCGCCTGCGAGGAATGCATTCTGCCTATACAAACCATTTCTGTATTGTTTTGTCGAATCCTGTCTGAGGTTCTTTTCTTTGGCTTTTTGTAGTACCTACTCTACTTTTTATAAGGTTGTAAATTAACGATTGCATGGAATTTAACGCAGATGAAAATAATACTCATACACAGAGTCCCTCTGTTACTGTTCCAAATGGGCTGTGATGCATCTGACCTGTAATACAGTCTGTCGCTATCACATCCCCGGGGGACGTCGAGTTAACGCAATCTGCCCCAAAACGTGGAGCGACCTATCTTAATAGATCGCCTGCGCAATCACATCGGCCATTACCACTGATAGCGTTCTAACCTTCATAATGGGCTCTTGCAATTCGAATTTGATTTGATATTATACATCACTCTTCAGGTACTTGGAATAATATATATTTTTAAAATAATTCTACTAATGTGTTTATCACGTTGGAAGCATTAAAAGCACGCGCTAAATTGTTTTCATGTTTGACAACGTGCCAACACATCGGCATGCGTTCTTTGATGATGTGGCTGATGAATATTTGTCAACGTCACGTATTTCTACATGAGGAGGTACATCCTCATGGTATGCAATTCGATTTCACATTTTCTCGACCAGTGAAAATGCACCCAAGGATGGAGAGTAAAAGATAGATTGGTGGCGACACCAGGTCCTTGAATTAAGTCTCATTTACTTAGAGATAAAAATACTTGTCAAGAATATTGAAGGATACTAAATTAGGTCCAATTTTAAATTGTAGTGTACACTGTCTTCAGGCTTTGTTCGTGTTATTTCTACAAACAAAGCCTGAAGACAGTGTTTTGACAACTACAATTTAATATTGGTACTTAATTATATAGTCCTTTAGTTATATACTATCTATTTATTTTTCTCATTTTTATAATTGGCGAGTATGTAGCAAGTTATAATTGCAAAACTGACTGAACTTTTCGCATTAACAGCTGTTGACCAATTATCAAATGTAAAAATTCGCCGAAAACTCGTACAGTCATTTGGCGATTTTGTTTTGAACTTGGCATCTCCCTGGAGATTCCCCGCGTTCCGGACTGTGGAACATATTTGGCGCACTTGGGTAGATCGTTACTCACCCGTTGATTCACTAGGTTTTCACATTAAACTTATTATGATACAAAAAAATTGCTACAAAGTGATGCTTCAACTGCATTGATTGAATTGAAAGTGCTGAAATAGTTTCCTGTATCCTACAATATATTGCCTACTTACACAAAGAACATATAGCTATAGCTACAAACTTAATTCGGTGTTTGTTTCAAACGTGCTATAGCTATAGCTATATGTAGCTATACAAGACATCATTTTAACACACAATTGGAGCAAGAATTCCATGAAAACTGGTCTTGCTGTAGTTGCTTCATAACTTTGACGTATTTGCCGATACCTTATAATAAAAAAAGTAAGATTCATAAGGTTATCCGCTGTAAATGATTCAACTGGCACACGAACATAAAACAAACAAAATGAATAAGAGGAAAACTCGTCTGCAAATCTTTTTGAAGATATCTCGTGTACCTGGTGCTTGGGTACCTAGGTAACATAAACACGTAAGACAACTGTAATGTAATGTTGCAGATTTGACACTATAATTTCGACACGTATCGAGTAATCGTTGATTAAGTGTGGTGACTAAACGAAGCAATAATTCTTAAAACTAACTTTCTCTGAGTTGAGACATGCCTGTAACGAGCCGGATCTGCGCTCGTGCACTAGTGCTGCGCTCCGGTGCGGCCGCACTAGCCACCCGGCTGCCGGTGACTAACCCTTCATCTTACACAAGATGCTTGGCCTCCTAGAGTACTACGCCGGAAGTGAATCAATATTTACTCGGAAATGATAGTGATTCAGTGTTCCGGATTGAATCACTATCATCTCCAAACGCTGCATGAATTAAAATCTTAGCTCGTGAGTAATAATGTTTATTTGAGATTGCGCGCGCACGTGGTACATAGTTGTGTATGAGTAACGCGCAGGCGCCGCTGTCGCCGCGCATGCGTCGTGGGAGACCACTGTTATGTGTCACTTTGCACAATATCTGCTTATCGTGTTATTCCTCTGGTGTTACATCGACAGCTGATAATCAGCTATTAAATAAGTGTGAATCACTATGTAGGTACAAACGAGCATATTATGTATAGAAGGAACGACTTTGTGTGTGACAAACCTGCCTGTTGCCAACCACTAATGTATGAAATGACTGACACTAAAAGTAAACTTAAAATTGGATGATGAATAGTAACTTTTTCATATTTTTTTTAAGTTTAAAAAAACATATGTGAAATGTAACAAGGAAGCATAATAACAGTCCCGTCTGCTTCTCTTTGAAAGTCTCGATCGAATGTATTTTTTCTCAGACAAAGTTCTGTTACTCCTTAAAGCTCATATAATTCACAGGCTTGTTGAACAAAATGCCTGCCGCATCAGACACATTTAATGTCATTAGCGAATTAAAGTAACATAAAACATTCACACATGTTTAGCACGACCCCAATGTGCCTCTACGTTTTAATCTGACTTTTTTTATTATTTGAATGTTGTAAATGGGTATAAACGACATAAATATCAACGCTGTTAGTTTGTTTAGCGCTGGCTTGTCATTGGCGGGCTGCTCAGCCAGAACACTCCCACACCACACACGAAGACTTCGCAAATATAAACAGCAAGTAAATTACACTTTTTGTGAAGGTTGATAGAATGTTTAGCAAAGTGAAGTTAGCAACTTACGGCACAGCGGTGACCTCGGCCATAATGGCGTAATCGAGAACTCGAATCTGTACCTAACTTACGCGTGACCATGCAATGTCGTTCGAAAAGAACTTTTAAAATAACTCAGGCATTTTGCATAATAAATTCGTTGTCCTTAAACTGGTTGAGATTGACTTCTTACGGACGAACTTAAGCTAAGTACTATCTTTTTTTATTTATGGTATACAGAATCACAACACAGAATTACCTGCACAATATTTTTATGCAAGCAATGTACACCTGTCACGCACATGTGGTATTGTGTGGAGGGTGAGTTGGTGGCCCGCAATCACAAAGCTTGACCAACTAGTTAATAGGTTGAATGAATAATAATTTAGGAAGCAAATATCGATTAAATCTGAAAGCATTATCATGTCATAATCGTGAGGAAGTGGTTCGTGCAACATGGCGGTTATTCTAAATTAAAACGGTTGAGATGATGGCGGCAGAGCGCACATTCGGCGCTGTTCTAGGAAGCGCGGGTGATTCGGCAGCGGCGCGGCGGCGCGGCGCCTGCGCGTTATTACATAATTGAAAATAACAAGCGTTTGGGACGCCAAGTTTGGCAACCGCGGGCCATAGGTTAACGACGGACTAGACGATATTATTACAAGCGAGCTCAGCCAATGAGAGGAACACGATTACAATAGAGCAACCCACTGCATTAGTTTACTTTGTTCGACGCTTTACATGTTGATTTTTTTTTTCAAGTAAATAAACCATTTTGGTAACAACAACAACAACAAACCGCAATCATATAAAAAGCTACGTGTGCTTAAAACTAAATAAGTGATGCACGTCGCATCTGATCATAGGAAGTGTGTGGTCAACCACAATGTCGATAGTCTGGACTGGACGCTGTAGTAAATCGTTGGTATTTTCCAAACTCTGCGGTGTGGGATATCCAAAGGTCGTAGGTACTGCTCTTGACTTTTAATATAAGGAATGTAACGTAATGCCTAGCTTTTGTCAGAATTTGAAAAAACAACGACCAAGCCTTACCAAGTATTCTATTCTATTCATGGTACATCTGTTTAGCTATAATGGTTCATAAGACACAGTCTGGTGACAATCGAAAAACGGACAGACAAATAGCAAAGTTTTAGTAAGGTCTCGATTAAATTCCAAAGTAACAGGTTATAACTCTCAAAATCATCACCAACCTACCATTGGTCACAGATAAAACACACAGCCTTTTTGTAATTGTTCAAGATGGCGTCACGTCTTGTCAGGTCTCATATTCGCAGAGGACTTGGCGGTCATATTAACATTAAAAATAAAAACACATTCAATACGTAGCTAATGCTTTAGAAACACTTTATTTGGATACAACTTAGGTACGTCTACCTACCTAGGTACGTCTATAATGTCAACTTAATACCCATTTACATATTTAATCATTTTTTAATAATGAATAACGCGAAATATAAATAAAACAGTTTCTAAGCGAATAAAAAAACAATGAAATGTTTCCCTCGCGAGATGACACCGCGTCGCGACGGGGCGCACATTAGCATCAGCATCGGGGGGTGCAGCCCTCGGCGACCTGTCATAACACAGGATTTGTATGACGAACAGCCCTCGACGAGGCTTACTTCACTTACCATGGTTTACAGACACAACTCTTGCTTTTATTACATGATTTAAATTCAAGTATGTATAAAAGTTTTGACTTTCCCGTTGGTTGAGTGGCCCCAAAGTAGGTAAGGTAAACGCGGGTGAAGTCGTCATGCCCCAATAGTCGTCAATTAATCTTAAAACTTTTATTATTATTTTCTACTGAACTTAAAATGGGCCGGTTTATATATCAACATATTCTTGATAATATATTGCACAATTGAAATAACAATTCGGGGTTTTAACAGGCACGGCTTCTAAGATATGTTATTTCAAACGTGTGTGCCCTAACAAAATCGTTTTTTCGTGAAGTTCAGCTGTCAAAAGTGAAACTCAGCACGTGGTTTTGTGTTTTGATTTACATAACTCCAGTGGGGTCTGTGGTATGTTTCTTTGTTCAATTAGATAGTTAAGTTTATTTGCTAGCGATGTAATATGCAATTTGGGATACTTTTAACATAGAAGATATATTTTTTTAATGTGACATCTATTGGTACTTCAAAACTCCCATTTGACCCAAAACCCGTCAATTTTACAATTATTATGACGACTACTGGGACATGCTCAAAAGTTGCACCTAAACTCGTCATAATGAGGATATTTTGTGTTTTACAGTACAAAATGCGAGTAAATAGCTAATATCGGGACTTTTACAAAATTGATAACTGTCTAGAACAAACATATTTAAGGTTAAGATTACATTTGTTCATAAAACTGCGTTTTTTTAAGCTTTTTCTTAGGGGTATATTTTACTCTGCTGGTTCTAGATGCACGTACACAGTCATGTTATTCGATTAAATTAATATGTTTCTTAATGGTTAAATCCCCTGTTTTCTATAAGTATGCACTTTCTACGAGTGTTTTTTCAGGTATATATTGGCCGCTGTAGGCCTCCGCCATTTGATTAAGATTTACCGCTTTGGGTACAAGTAGGACTAGCACTAGCCTTTGTTTCTACTACGCTTGGATCACAATTTGTGGCAAACAAAAATTGACTGTTCTTACACTATGCTTTTTGTTCGAAATAACTGCATTTCGTTATGCGTATTGTACCGCGTCTTCCTAACGTGCCTTAATAGCGCCTGTATAAAAATTATGTCATTCAACTAGTTTTGACGCAAAAATATTAAAATCAGTTTTAAAACTAAGATGACATAGCCTCCATCCCTGTCACTTCTTTGCTTGTCGTATTCGATATTGATGGGTAAAGAGTAATCTTAAGTAAGATTTTTTATTTAAAATTGTCTGTATTTAGTGATTGCATGATCGTAATTTTAATAGCAGATCATGACTGAAAGAAACTACAAGCAAGAGGGCCTTTTAAAAGTCATAAAAGCTGTAAATCAAGGGCCCACACACAACATCAGATGCAGCAAAAAAATTTAAAACGCCCTTTTAAGACAACTTTAATGAAATGGTGACACAAAACCGACGATTATCCCTGTATATACTATAGAAATGAACCCAAGGACAATCTCCGGTTCTGTGCTAAAGTATTGCTGACTATGGAGGAAAACTACTTGGGCTATTGCGTTGCGAGGGATGTTGATTGGATATAGGAAACTATAGGAACTATGGCACCTGGAAAAAAGTCGTGGTGGCCTGGTGGGCCAAGAATCAACCGCTCAAGTATGAGGGCGCGGTTTCGATTCCAGGTCAGGCAAGTACCAACGCAACTTTTCTAAGTTTGTATTTACTTTCTAAGTATATCCTGCAATGACGCCAATGACTGTGTTTCGGATGGCACGTTAAACTGTAGGTCCCGGCTATCCTTGAACATCCTTGGCAGTCGTTACGGGTAGTCAAAAGTCAGTAAGTCTCACACCAGTCTAACCAAGGGGTATTGGGTTGCCTGGGTAACTGGGTTGAGGAGGTCAGATAGGCAGTCGCTTCTTGTAAAGTACTGGTACTCGGCTGAATCCGGTTAGACTGGAAGCCGACCCCAACATAGTTGGGAAAAAAGGCTCAGAGGATGATGATGATGAGGAACTATGGCACCTGCCGATGACAATGTATAAAATACATGTTAAAATGGCAGGTGGAGACTCGCCACCTCACTTACTGGGCCCCCGGGAATCCGTTGCTAAATCGCAACAAGAGGGCAACAGGTACATGAGCGGCTGAAGGGTGAGGATACCTCGGCGGACTTTAAACGCAGATCACGCGCTCCCTGTGGGTCCAGCATCACCTTCCCACTCGAAACCTACCACGAGGTACCTACCCTCCGAGCAGGGCTGCTAACCCTGCTCTAGCGACTCCACTCTGGTCGGCCAATGAAGGCAAGCCAAGAGGCGGGAGACCTTCACTCCAGCAGGCCGGAGATGGGGGACAGTATACTCTCCCCGGAGCACTCGGATATATAGCCCCGCGGGGTCGCTACTCCCCGTCATCAGCCTCAGATGCCCTGTGGGGCTTATTAGATATTATTATTATTGAGTTTGAACGGTTAGTTGTACCTAATCATATTTTATTTTTTGATTGATACCTTTAAGACAGTAGACAGTTTAAACTGTATATAGAGATTTTTGCAAATGGTACTTAGCATGCGCTAAGCAGTTCAGAAGTTTTGATGAATGACCTTACCTACATATCTATGAATGTTAGTAATTATTTCGCGTTAAGCTATATAAATGAATGTGGCTTTTATTTTTTGTGAATACTAATTATTTTATTTTACAATTTAAATATTTTAAAAGTAATTATTTTACTCGTGCTACATATGCACATGACTGCATCGTTATTATGATTAAAAAATATAACATACTAGCTTCTACCAGCGGTTTCACCCGCATCCCGTGGGAACTACTTCCCGTACCTCGATAAAAAGTAGCCTGTAGACTTCCTCGATACATGGGCTATCTAACACTGAAAGAAATATTCAAATCGGACCAGTAGTTCCTGAGATTAGCGCGTTCAAACAAACAAACTCTTCAGCTTTATAATATTAGTATAGTTATCGGCACGAATCTCGAGCTCTGACCTACTCCTGCGCAGAAGTATTTATTGGGTCCCTTTTGTGGTATGAAGTGAGGCGCGGGGACGGGCTAAAGCTGTGATGGGCCCGCAGTGCATCGCCTCATAGCGGTCACTCGGGATTGGTTCTAATCACTTCTGCGCAGATGTAGGTCAGAGCTCAAAATTCGTGCCGATAACTATATAGATATTTTATACCATAGACTGGTTTTGTGATTCCAAGCGTTTGATAGATAGGAATATAAATTAAAATGCAACCATGTATCTGTTTTATTGAATACCTGCTCTTCTAACAGATTATGACCTGCTATTCTAAATAGGAATTTGGTTTTTTATCTATCTACCTACCTGATGTTTCAAAAGCACAAGTATGCTTAAGGTGTCTTTAACATACCGAAGCCGCTGATGCCGGCGGCACAGCCCGGCGGCCCAACCCGCCGGCCGTATTTTGTACAATCATGCCGCCGGCTTTCATAGAGTATTTGACAATTACTAGAACACCACATGCCGCGGCTGTCGTGCCGCCGGGCTGTGCCGCCGGGTCAGCGGCTTTGGTGTGTAGACCCCTTTAACAAATTCAAGCACAAAAAAATGTACATAACTTGAACCTTATGTTCAAGAGCAGAGAGTTTACATTAGCATTAAAAGTTGACGAGTACTGGGATAATTTGACGAGTATCCGTACAAATCAGACGACTATTGGTACAAATCGCCCTTTTTTTACCTTTGCCTTAATAAGTATATAAACCCATCAATATGATTAAAAAAACATAAGTTAATTAGAATAATGAATAAATACTCTATCACGTCATGCAAAAATTTTCATTTTCTATTGAATATTTAACACACAGTAGCGCTTCAAAGTCAGTGATTTCCGAAATCCGACGACTATTGGTACGTTTACCTTATATATTCAATACATTTAGATAAAAATTATGCTAAATATTAAAAGTCGAAATCGATCCACAGTGAGCTTCCGAGGATATCGACATCACCATTCCAAAGGGAATACTTAATTAAATAAAAATAATTAAAAATTGAAAAAAAATAATGTCATTATTTATTCATTTCAGTCTCTTTAATATTTCTGATAACACTTACCGTTTTCGAAAGAAAACCCAAAACCTCGACCTTTTTGCGCGATTTTATTTGGAAGCTCACACTTGATCGATGTGGACTTTTATATTTTCCTGTCTATCTCCAATTGCCGTGCAATTAAGCAGCTAATAAAATCAGGTACATAAGCAACTTGATGAAGCATTAACTAGGGAGTCATTGATATGATAGCAGTCTTTAAAATATAAGAAGCGACAACTATCTTTGACAGAAATATGAAAAGCCGGTACAAAACTTACATCCAGTTCTCTATAATAAAGCACGCCTTTACTCGTTACCTAGCCCTTTCATACTACACCTATGTATGTTTCATTATATCTTATGGCTTTGAAGGTGTGACTATTATTATGTGCAATAGCCGGCAGGCCCAGTTCCACTAACTGTACAGCCATAGCCTAGAGTCATAATACAGTAAGTTTTATGTAATCTTCGCTTTAGTACAATAGTGGCGGCGAGTGTGGGCACCTGTCGAGATGTGCTCCAGACCGGATTCCTCTGCTTTCACATTCCCGCCGTGAATCATCGCGGAATGCGCCGTGAGAACCGCCCGATAGATACCCGGGACATTGACTTACTTGCTATTTCTACATATACATACGTGCTATCACTAATTAAAGCTACGAGATTTACAGACACTATGACGCATTTGATGTTGAAGCAAGGTTCAGATCGTGGAGAATGTTATGGGGAAAGTTTCTGCAGACGCATCGTCGCTATTCGTGGCAACAGCTCAAATTATCGAAGTAAATCGACGACATGATAAGATTATTACTTTTTAGCGACCTCAGTATTATATCACAATGGCTCTAGTAGTGTCTCAACTAAGTAAAGGATACTGTAGTGACCCAATTTCCAATCCTCAAAAATCACAAGAATTTAAAACAGTTGGAACATGGTGACAAAAAAACGATCCCACATATTTAAACAGCCGATACCGGTACTACGGCATATTTTGGTGAAGTCCATCATTACTGATGATGACTCACGCCACTGGTATTACATAATTAGCATTCCGCTCCATAAACGTAAAGTTAATCACTCGATACTAAATTGAACTTCAATGAACTCAATATGGGATATTTACAATATTAAATCCAGACGCATTTTTGTATATGGGGCCTAGACTTCTGAATTGTCCTAGGTTACATAAATCTCGTCATCAACGTCGGTAATTTGCTTATGACCGCGATCATACTAGATGTTGAATTTAAGTACTGTGGAAGTAATGCTCATCTGAAGGTATCAACAGTCAACTTCTCATTACTTCGTAATTATTTTTAGCCAGGGTCCAGCTTAGTTCATTAGATATATCCGGATGCGTCGGGAAACAGGTTGCTTTGTGACGTGTGCACTAAATTAAGCTAAAGATACGATAGCACTGTGACCAACACAGGAAAAAGAAAGACAATAATATTAATCATCATCTACTTCTATATTAAGAATAATCTTATCTCCGCTAAGTAGTGTAAGTATTTATAGTGTTATCGCAAATACTCACCTAATTTAACTACGATTAGTGATCTTACCTGGAACTGAAATAGATAGTATTCCTGGTATCAGGAGATTGAAGATATACCTATGTATCATCGTACCACTATCACTAAGCGCCGCTTACACTGATAAGCTTTCCACGAAAGGAAAAAAATTACAGCTATAAGAGTTTTTACGCACTGACCTTTATTTACTGTCTATTTTGTCAACCGCGCTTAATTTTGAAGTCGCACATACTTTAGTATGAGCGTGATACGTAATCCTAAGTATGCAAAAGCTACGTAGTCTAGATAAGTCAAGGGGAGTCGAAGTTTTAGCACATAACTTGATTGTTTAGTACTTAACTTTGTTTTCATGGTCTGATTTCTCCCATTCTTACTTTTCTAGTTCTATCAAGGCTAGATCCTATTCTGAATCCATTCTATCAACCAGTTAATGTAAACTCCAAACGTCTTCTGGCACTCCGATGTGACCTTTTCTATCTAAGTAGGTTATGTATAAATGATGAAGTTTATCATCCTGTACCCATGACACCTCACTTTGGTAGAAGCCGCGGGGGCGGAGGGCGCCGTGGTCGCGGGGCGGAGCGCCACAGGCCACACCTGCGCGTCGCCCCGCCTCTCGGCCGCTCTCAAGACTTCAGACGCGCCGTACCGCCCGAGTTACAAGAGCCAGAGTTAGATAAACTCATTTACTTCAAGCTGTCGTCGATCATTTAGTCTGACAGGGCATTGGGGTGATTTTTTATTGGCGACATTGGGAATTGTCAGTATGACCAGTAGTGACCGAGAAATGGTAGAGCAATAAATCTTTGGTAAAAATTCTGTAAATACTGATATTTATATGTGACTTCTTTTTTTTTTTTTTTTTTTGTGAATGGCATCTCGCAGTTCAGCCTAGGAGGCTGTTGACTGCTTAACCGGTCAAATCCCTGTGGATGCCTGTGACTTCTTTTAATCTTACTACAACTTATATAGGATAACGTATCAAACTCAAACTCAAACTCAAAATCGTTTATTCAAATTATGCTGATAAATCAGCACTTTTCGAACGTCAAAAACAAAAGACAGCCCCAAAACGCCCGCCCTTCACCACTATATTACTGAATATCCGTTTTATACTCGTACTTGAAGAAAAACAAGACCAACATATCTCGTAGCTTTAATTTCTTGTTCCGAGAGGCAAACCTTGTCGCACTTCCTCATCTCTCCTTCTTCGTGTCCCTTCCCACACTACGAGCCGCTATGATGGATCGTTCACTGTTCGTGCTGTGAGACTGTGGAATTCCCTTCCACATTCGATACGCGAAAGCCCATCGTTGGGTGCATTCAAGAGACGAGTAAAGGAATACTATTTATCGACATGAATGACATTTATATTCGTATGTATATATATATATATATATTATATGTATTATGTTTATGTATTGTGTAGTTTTACTACATATATATGTTTAGTATATTGTTATTTGATATTTTTGCTTAGTTTTCAATGTTTGTTGTGCACTTTTTAATCTACCCTACCACTATCAAATCTCTCCATGGCTTTAAGGTTGGCTGTAAGAGAACCCAATTCTGGGTTAAGCTCGCCATTGTACATAAACTGTCTTTATTATTTTTATTATGTATTGTTAAGTGTGCAATAAAGAATAAGAATCAAACATGTACTTACGGTTCGAAGCGTAACTAACGCAAAGAGTTCGATTCGCTACGGCGTAGCACTGCGCCGCGTCGTAGCAACCGCTAAACCAATTCTGCCACAGATCAATTAAGTACCCATTTCACAATTTCCTATCGGTCGCTAGCAAAATCGCTGTCGCTTGTATGTTGCCCCACAGGCGACAGTTCTAAGAAGGAAAGGTATTGTCCGCCATCATTGATCCCGGGCTGAGCGCAACCGCAGACAGCCGCCGCCTCCGCTCTAGACATTCACTTGTTACAGCTATTAGACGATCAAGGATTTTTATATTAGCACTTGTTCTACCGAACATTGTTTGCTTTTGAAATAACTTATCGTGGGCGGCGCCGGCAGTAGCAATGTATAAATTCGTGGAAAAAAAAAAAACAAATAATGACTTTTTTGGCTTATGCCAGCCAGCAAAATATGTATATCATCACAAATTGATTTCATTCTCAGGTAGGTCTCAATCCCCTCAATTATACCTAAATTAAGTACCATTTGGCAATTCACTTAATGTAATAACGACATCGGGCAGTATTGAGTCATGTATTGACCGCAGCTTTACGAGCTAATGGCGACCTCACGTTATTGCCGCACGGACCTCAATTAATTTGTGACACACGATAATTAACGACTCATAAAATAAGGGACCGTGATTCCTGTAACCGATCACGTGCGGTCCGGATGCGGAGGTAAATACGGATTAATATATTTTATTGGTCCTCTCGGAACCGCCTCCATTGTGTGAGGTATCTTCGATTGGTAGGTCAGGTAGGTATTCCTCTTACCTACGTCGATTTATACAACTAAAAGATAATACGATGAAATATTAATGGAGTTTAGATGTATACAATTTGCATCTCATCGTATCAAGATTTAACTACCTACTTACAACATGCTGAAAGAAACCTATTCAATCAGGCAACTACACACTGGGCAACAAGATCAGAAGTCTGACAAGTGTTCGTCTTTGCTTATCAATCACAACGATAAATGAACTAGCGACCTGCCCTCGCTATCATCCCCGACACCGTCATTACTTGACCTGTCTCAGGGCCCCGGGTCGCGCCGGGCCCCGGGGGCGCGCTATATTGGCCGCGCGCCGCGGGACGCCATGCATTATGCATGGCCGGCGCGGTGGCGCATGCATTATGGAACAACCATCTACTTATCTGGCTTTTCATTACGTTTTCATTGAATTGTTTTTTTAAGTAATGTGTTCATTGTTGATAATATGAACTCTCTGATACCGATCACCCAGCGATATAAAGAGCAAGGGTTAGGACAGTAAAATTGGGAATACTTAGCTTTTTTCTGCCACTTGAATAAATTTAGAATTTTGTTTACACAATAGTAGACCAGACAACTAACATCAGTTTTACCAGCGATGAGTAGTTCAGATAGATAGGCATAGGGATATAAATCGTGTAGTATAATTTTAACCTTTTACCGATACGAATAAAACACTTCGCTTACACCACACACGATGTTTAACACTTGTGATTAGGTATACTGGGAAGTTTCGATTTGATGTTTGCTATAATATGTGTAAAAAAAATTGCACCCAAAACATGTAAGAGTCTGATTATTATTTTAACACCTTGTAACAATATCTTTGTTTTGTAAACCATGTTTTCACAAAATAAATTATCTTTTATCCACTGGACTACTCCGCCGCATGTCCTGCCCACGCTCTTGGCCTGATTCAAAAGTTTATCTTATGTCATGTGTAACACCACCAAAAATATCTGAAATCCTAATTAAATGCATATTCAGTACGCGGATGTTTGTGTTCGCCCTGCATTGTTGGACGATGCTGTGTTCATCAAATCTGTTTGTTCGCTGCTACCTCCACGCAAGCAATATTTTACCTACTTACTACTTACGCACGCGGGACCGTTTATACTCTTTAACTACTTTTATACCTAGTTATCGCGTAGGTTTGCAAGGAAAACGTACGTACTACTTAGAAATTAATCTATAGTAGCATGCGTCAGCAATTTGTGAATGATTGATAAAGATTATAATGGTTGAGCTTGTAAGAATGTCGGTCTGCACACGAGACTAGAACAAACTGCTACAGATAACGTCAGCAATAAGTTCTTAATGTCTCAATCAGTCAAGATATTGCTGCGATAACCAGTGCAAGTCCTAACTAGGAGTTGACTGGGTAATGGGAAAATTAAAGGACAACACAATCGCACCATTCTTTTTGTAGTGATTGAGTCAGTTTTCAGACCTGGTTATTATTTGGGTAAAGTTAGAAGCAGTCATTTAAACAAATAGATCCAGTTTTTTCCAAATTTATGTATGTTAGGTATACGGCTTCTAAACCCATTTTCAGTAGTTATAGATTGGTTAATAAGCTACGGCTTAGCAAATCATACACCGCCGTCGTTCACGTTTGGCCTAGAACGCCTAACGTCTTGGTCCTCTGCTTTATTTAGCAGTCAATTCAAGCACAGATTTCATTCTTAGTTAAGTACTTTATCGAAGTTTCGCTAACCATTCAAATAATCGCTACACTACACTTAAACTAAAGCCACAACAAGCATGTATAATATCAAGACGTTTGTGTCTCGGAGAGCAGTAATCTGGTCGGAGCACTCCGGCATTGTTCCACCGCAGTCGACTCCAGCCACTAGGCTGCCGGTGATATTGCATGTCTCGCGACTTACCGGCTCAGCGCTCAGCGTGACGCGCCGCTGTCACCCTCACAGGGGTTACACTGGATTACAGCTGTCAAGTGGATTACTACGTATTACGCAGTAATTGTACAATGAACAGCTTTCATTTGAATTTAATTAAATTTAAATTAAAGCATTGAAGAAACCAATAAGAATAAGATGACTGTAATAGCACAGATTACTAAATAGTTACTGTAATAGTCTGATTCCTCACTATGTCTACTAACATAGAATTTATTACCACTTCTGTACCTTAGTTTTACACAAATTAATGTAATGTACAAACCAATTCATTCATCGTTTGCTATAAACACTGTGTTGCAACTTTAATTACACAATTCATGTTCATTACTTCGTTAGAAAGTCGTAACTTGTGATTCACAGTCTTCATTATTTCACTTGACACACACACACACATTGCACGTAACCTGTAATGTAATCAGTAGACAGTTGGAGGTCCTTTATTTATTCCGAGCGCAGTATATCTGATCTCCGAGCTGCCTGCTCCCCGCCCGCCCCGGCGCCGGGCGGGGGCGGCGCCCGGCGCCGGGCGGGGGCGGCGCCCGGCGCTGTCGCCACACTCGCGCGCTTCCGGTGCCGCATCCGGCCGCATATCCGGCTTCCGCGAATTTCACTTTTTTTGTAGTCTTCGAAGTACCTATGTAATAAAAAAAATTAGTACAAATACCGGCAGTACAGTAGTGCATTTGCAAATATTTCATAATTGTGTATTAATTGGTTAATTATTTATTTAATTGATAGTTATAGCGTGTAAAGTGAGTTCAGTAGTAGTGCACGATGAGTGGTGCCGCGTACAGTACAGTGTCAGCACGATGTGAGCGGCGTCAGTGATGCTGTGGCTGAGCTCCGGCGAGCATCGCCGCTTCCAGCATCTCTACCACGGTGAAAAATCATATAAACCACACAATTACAGGAGATATTGCTACATAACATTTTGGGAGAATTTTAGCTTTAATCAGTTTAAAATAGGACTTTTGAGTTTTGATAGACAAAAAATAAAATAAATACAATAGGTACACAGGTACATATGTAAGTAGATATAGTTCAAAAAATAAGACAAGTCTTGATCACGGGTTGGGCGCCGCGCCGTAGGCATGCAGCTACTTTGTTAATAACAACCGTATTTTTTTTTTTATTTCATTCTATTGAATTTTATTTCATTCATTTGAATTTTTGAATAAGACTCAAAAGCGTCCCGGTTTAATTCGTCAACGTGACTATCCGCAAATCCTACTTCCTATTTATATTATAAATGTGAAAGTTTGTGAGAATGTATGAATGTATGTTTGTTATTCAATCACGCAAAAACGGCTGGATCGATTTGATTGAAATTTGGTGTGTAGATAGGATTGGATTAACACATAGGCTACTTTTTATCAACACACCACGCGGGCGAAGCCGCTGGCGGAAACTAGTAAGTACATACATAACATGCAGTCATATACACAGTGAGAATGAAGTAATGCATCACGTCATCGGAACATGTCTCATCGTATTATACAACTTACTTACTGCAATCACTTAGATAAGTCGAGAAATTACGACAGTGTGTCATTTCAATAATTGCATAGTAACGTCTCTTAACTATGTATAAACATACTAGCTTCAACCAGCGACTTTGCCCGCGTCGTGTATTGATAAAAAGTAGCCTATGTGTTAATCCAAGGTGCCACCTATACCAAATCGGTCCAGCCGTTTTTGCGTGAAAGAATAACAAACATACATCCATACATTCTCACAAACTTTCACATTTATAATATTAGTAGGATAAACAGTTTGTCATGTGCTGTGACAAGGTCGTTGTCCGTCTGACCACAGATAGTAGATACGGCTGTCGGCTAGTTCCTGAATCGAACAATAGCAGGATATATCTCGGGTTTACCCAGTTGCGTAGGACGAATTATAATGTGGTTATATTTTTTTGCAATTTAGAATTTTTTTTAATTCATTATTTAATTATAATAACGGAGGTAAATAATTAATTATTTAGTCAATATTTAACTTCGATTTAGATACCAAAGTGTGGTCATTTGACAGCAAAAAAACACGTTGTTCATTTACAGACGCATGTAACTTGGCAAGAATCTTTACACGAAATCTGGTCGTAGGTCCTATTGCTTGCAGAAATGGTTACCAAAAAATAATGACAATATTTATAATGCTAGTACATAATAATGCACAAGAAATACAGTTATTTTGTGTCACTAAATGCACGATGTATGCCACCTTAATTAATGAATCCAAATGGTAAAATGGTATAATGGCGTCCAAGGCCACGGCTGCTGTTCTCATCTAAGGAGATCAGCCAGCTGCGCAGAACATATTATAGTGCACAAGCATTTGCGCAGACACAGGTGCATTCACTATTCCTTCACTCTCATAACCCGATGGGACGGCAATCCGACACGACCGGAATGAGATCAGGCGCAGGACCGAAATTTACGTGCTCTCCGATGCACGGGTGAATCTATCACCAACTTTCAGACTACGGGCTGCTTTGTGAAAGTTTAAGAAAACCCACAAAGCGATTTCGACCAACGATTGTTCAGTTCATCGTTCAGTTTGGTTGTAAAATGGTATATCGCAATAACAGTGATGCCGGGGGTGCGGGATGTTTGAAAGAGTTACCGCGGCCCTGGTACATAAAAGACTTACGAAGGACGAAGGACGAAGGAACTAAAAGTTACCAGTGATTTTATTTTGGCGAAACTGTTCGTGATGTGAGGTGTGCTTGTGTTTGCAGATCCGTATGGCGCGCTGAGCGGGTGCGCGCGCGGCGCGGGCGGGCAGGTGCAGCTGTGGCAGTTCCTGCTCGAGGAGCTGGCGGCCGGCGCGCCCGGCATCTGCTGGGAGGTACCTCACAACTCATATTGTCTTATCTAACTCTTTTTAATTAACACGCTTATATTAGCTTAATTCACTTGTAACTAACTATGTAGGTATGTAAGAAAATCTTGGAATCTGAATTTGACCCAGTTCTCGGACTTCGATTATGATGGTATTTCGCACACATAACAAACGTCATTACAAATCTAAGAGGCGGTCTCCCCAATATGGCGGACGTGCTAAAAGCGTGTTTTAAGTTTTTTTATTTTGGCCGCCCATCCGGATGGATCGAAATAAAAAACCATACTCCTAATACAAAAATCGTTAATACACTTTATTTTTGTATGTTAATGTGAATATGTTTTGTTTTGTATTTGTTATACGAATAGTAGTATGCTAACATCTCAGTTAAACCCATAAAGAGAGATCAACTTTTAATGACGTTAGCCGTGACTAATATATTTGTTGTTAGAAGAAAATTCTGAAAAGATCGACACCAATTAGATAAAGAAAATGATGTAAATAGTCCCGTAAGTTAAGCATATTTTGTTTGTTATGTAATGTGAGATGTTCTGTGCTGCAGGGTCCGCCGAATGAAGGCGAGTTCCGTCTGTCGGACCCGGACGAGGTGGCGCGGCGCTGGGGCCGGCGCAAGCAGAAGCCCAACATGAACTACGACAAGCTGTCGCGAGCGCTGCGCTACTACTACGACAAGAACATCATGAGCAAGGTACCTGCCTGTTAAGGCGGAGAATTAAATTAAATGGTGGACTGTACAAAAGGTCCCGGACAAACATTAATATCTTAAGAGCGGTTGTGGGCTCCGGGCCGGTGTTGTGACATCGCTCGCCGCTGCCCGCTAGCTGATGACGCGTGACGTGTGCACACCGCCACTACGTGATGCTTGTTGGCTTCGCTTCCTTAGAGTATCTACCTACTGCACTAACTCTTCACCGACTAATACCTATCCTAAACTATAAATATTAATTGCAATAATACCTATGTACCTAGGTACTTAGTGGAGCTGACTTTGTAACAATGTTATTTATTCAGACTTTTCTTCTATCCTTCAAGTATAATATTTTGTCGTACCTACTCAGAGTGCGCAGTGTTTGCTCCGGACTGCCAGGTGCTAAGCGTGATTACTTATGTAGTAACTTAAAAAATCTGATAACAGATAAGTCGGCCTTGTTGACTGTCGTGCTTACTATTTGCGTCATATTATCGCGCTTGACGTCCAATAACTGACGACGCCGACATCGTTCTGTTTATTCTAATTTAGTTTTTACTAGGAACTAAACATAACATTAGCTGTCTGATTTTTTCTTGAAATTTTCAAATGATACATGATTAAAAACGGTAAAAGTTTTCCTGTAAGTGTCTTTAATTGTGTCTTTGGAGGGTGTCAGTAACGTGTCTTATGTCTGCAGGTGCACGGCAAGCGCTACGCGTACCGGTTCAGCTGGGCGGGGCTGGCGGCCGCATGCCAGGCGCAGGCCGCCGACGCGCCGCCCTACTGGCACTACCTGCCGCCCGCCGCGCACGCGCACCACGCCCCGCACACCGCGCACCCCGCACCCTCGCTCCCGCCGCCCACCACCAGCGCGCAGTAGCGCTACGACACAGCTACGACGGAGAAAGTGCTACGACGTAGCGCGTAGCCAGTTACGTAACACGACGATAAGGCTATTCAGTACGGTGATAGTGAAATGTTGGTAGTGCGATATCGGTGTGTATCCAGTATGTACCAGTGTATCGGAATAGGTTCGTGAGTCCTTCAATGTTCACAGGTAACAGCTACGGAAAAGTACTTCAGTTTGAAATTATGAGACGAGAAATAAATAGGTATTAGATTTTCAACCTTATTTTAGTTATTATCAAATTGTACCATTTATTTTTTTGTTGTTTCTTCTATCTCTCAATGCAATCAAGCAATGGTAATGTAAAGTGTAAATAATTTTATAAATCCAGTGATGCATGTAGTCACACAATACAAATAATCTTCGTATTATAGTGTGCAATCACAAATACTTGTAATTGGTGACGGTGATAGCCGGAGCGATTGTAGTAACTAATTACCATGATCTTAGAGTTACCTACTCACACACATCACATTGTATTGTATTACTCTAAGCATGTATGTATGTAAGTGCAGGAACATAGGCACGTAGTTAGGTGGTTATGTTATTCCATGCTTTTGTTATTGTTGTCGTCATTGTTTTTATATTTACACGTATAACATGTACTTTTGAGCTTCTCTTGTTAGACAAGAGTTTATATGCTTTTTAATTTACCTTTCTAGCTAGTAAGCATAAATAGTGGTTGTTATATCTGTTCCTTTCGGTGTAAGTAAAAGCAATCTTTACACTAGTAGGTGCATTTGTGAAAATTACGTAGTTAATTAACTTACGTAAGTTGCAAGAAGTTCGAAGAAATAACTATATGCGACTTACGAAGAGGTTTTACATTTGCAAAACATCTCGAGGAAACCTGGACTAAGTCTGAAATCACCCGTGTTGAGCAAGCGAGCTGTAAAGTAATTAACGCTCAATTCTTCTGTGTGAGAGGAGGCCGCAGCCCAGCAGTGGGACGATACAAAAGGTCGATGATGATGATTGATGTAAACTGCTATGTGAATGAAACTTACGATGTATTTCTTTCTACTTCATTATCTTATCAAGTTTAAGTTTAAACTTTCATTTGATTATCGGAACTTTTGTTGCTTAATTCTTAAAAAGCCTGAACGGTGTTAATGTTACCTTTCCTAATTCTACTTACTTTCATAGTTTTTAACTATTTCCTTACTTTAGATATTGTAAGACCTAGCTGTAGCTATTTAGTACCTACAGTTTGTCTGTGACACAAATATATGCAAGTTTTGTTTCTTTACGCGCTCAGTATTCTCTTAACTAGTTTTACATTGTTATATCATGCGATCAATATATTTTGTACATATAGTATATTCCTGTGTAATACATAGGTAAACGTGGTGAGCATATCGCATGTTTTTTTTTTTGTACTTTTGTCTGTTAATTAAGTATATCTTTGTTCTCCATCTCCATATAATCATTATCTGATTAACAATATGGTTTATTCACAAAATATTTACATTAATTGAAAAATAATAAAATAATATTATCTATCTTATCTATACAACTTAAAACTAATACAGTGCCTCAAAAAATTGCTCCTCATCGCTGTCACCAGGTAATGTACCCAAAAGACTGGCAGCATTGTCACGTTGGATGGCAATGCTCAACCTCTGTGCGAAATAAAAGCCAAGTCTTTGGGTCCCGGGCGCTGAGAAATATCCCTGGCAAGAAGGCGGGCGCTCATTGTCTGATTATTTATAGCCTGCATTCATTCATTATTCTTTTAATGTTAGCTGCTAGTGAAGACCGAGCACATATTAGGAACTCTTAAACAGTTGTACAATACAATTCAATAACATCACAGTAATATGCATTTTTTGCTTGTTACGGCATAATGTAAGCACTAGCACGTAATTAGGAATAGGTTTCATAAAATAACGTCACAACCAATTAAGTAACTATTTTTAGAGTAGATGATTAAGGCAGAAATGTTGATTATTTTAATGGCTTTTTTATTGTTAATGTATTATTATGCTCCAGAGTCATTACTTGAGAGATATTAACTACTTGTAATATTATGATCAAATTGTATAGCAAAAGAACCAGTAGTAAAGAAATGAGGTTCTTAAGAACTTCCCCTGATCATTCTGTTTAAGTAAGTATACGTCGTTATGTGCCGCACTGTTTAATGCTGAGCAGGTTAATGATACATTTCCCTAGCTAAAAGCAACAAACAAATGAAGTTGTCAACTTGCATAATAATACTAAAGGTTAGTGGTTGCTACATCTGTTATTTTCTGTGTAGAAGCTATCTTTACAATTCTTATTTTTATGTAACTTTTTTAAACATTGTTTAGTTTATTTGTTTCGCAGACTGTTTGTGTTTTTTCGTTTGTTTGTCTATGTTCCTAGACTATGATGGGCAGTTTTTTCACAATCCAACTCCAATTGCCGAAATCTATCAATGTCTCGAGTACTCATAAATTTAGTTTTATAATAATAAATACTGTTTGTACGATCGTGAAAAAATTGTGTTAGTGTTCGGCCGCAAAATATCAATATTTGCACATACCTACTTCATGTAAAACAATGTATGTTTGTTGTGAACTTTGTATAAAATAATAAATTCCTCTTTATATAATTCTGTGTTGGTTTTATTTAGTTTCCTAGTTGCGTGGTTCCTGGTCAGATCATCGTGTGAAAGGATGTCGCTTATCTGCGAATGTTATGCACTCGAGTGTGTCTACGATAGTTCAATGATTCCGTCTGTTTGTTCTTCATGTACTCAACTTAATTATAAGCCTTATTAAAACAAGTAAGTATACCTCATTATTAAATTCACATACAAACTCCAAGAACTAAGAAAAATACAGCAAGTTATAGTCACTTGCCACCGATGTGATGAACAAGCATTAGTGAGCTAAAAACATGTGAAAGCGAAAGTATTGCATTACAGCGTTATTTAGACATTATCTAAGGATTATGTTGCCTAAATTAGGTATATTTAGTTAACAGAGGAACTTGTAATATTTATAATAATTCGTGTACAAAAATACAATGTAGCGAGTTGTCCTTGCGAGGGCGGATACCGCGCCGATAGCGTGCCCACGCGCAGCGCCACCCACAGAGGCGCTACACTGGTGGAGTTGGCAACTATGTATTCAATTAAAAGTCATTTGTTCAAAGTAGACTGAAAATCAGCACTTTTTGCAGGTCAAGTTTACAACTTCTTATGTGTTTTTGGTGGGAAGAAGAAAGCGTCAGAACAAAATTCGCAAGATAATTGGGCTCTACGAATTCCTATCCACTATCATTTGCAGTGAATTTTAATGCTAGAATTCGATTAGGTAAATGACAAAAAATTTAATGTAAAATCATAAACTAAGTTACAAAGTTGGTAACCGACAGTCTGGCCTGGACTGGAGAGTTACCAAAGGTTTAGTTTCCCTGCGTGGCAGCGGCTGCACTGCGCATGCGCGACGCCGACCAGACTCGTAAAATGGCGGCGCGCCCGACTGTTCTGCTCTCCGCGCTCATCTTCTGCCTATATGGTAATTTCTTCCTACAATACTACAAACTCATCATAAATTCCTCGGACGCAAACCACGAGTGTGCAAGAGTGGAAAGTAACGGCCGTCATATTGATCGCAGTGCTTAATCTTGCTTGAACTTGCAACAACTTGTTGTATAGAGTGTATTTGTAAGGCTCGTCCGCGCTATAACCACACCTCAAGTGTCAGACAAATTGAACGAACCCTTACGGACAAATCGTGCCGCGAGTTCGGGAATGTTCGGAAATGTTCCCGGTGCATTGGAACACAAACAGCCTCAGAAGGAATATGTGATTTTATTCTGAAAAAGTGATGACCTGCCACCGGAAAAAAGTGCCAGCGACTTCTATATGAATGACGTATAAGTGTGTATATTTCCCCAGGGTGTCATGCAGCTCGGGGCGAGTGCAGCAACGTGACGCTGCTGTCCACGCAGGTGGACACGCTGCTGGCGGAGTACGACCGCGACGCGGCGCCGGCGCAGCGCGTGCTCGTCACGCTCGCGCTCGACGTGCGTCACGCCGCCGTCGACGAGCCGCGCGCCGTCATGCGCCTGCTGGCCGACCTCAAGATGGTCACTACCTTCATATTACCAACACTGACTTTACCTAGTCAATCACAGAAATTAAACGAATGACAGTTTTAATAGTAGTATAAACGCCTTCCAAAACAAAATAGCATTGCATGGCGTAATTGCTATCTCTATCGTCGATAAACATGTTCCAAATTTTTTGTAGTGTAGTGTAGGTTTGCCAGATATACAGTTTTATCAATGTGCATTAAACGGATGAGCTGAATTAATCAAACAAGTATAACAATGTGTTCCAGTCGTGGCAGGAGCCGCGCGTGAAGTGGAACGCGTCGGAGTGGGGCTGCGGCACTGCGCTGACGGCGGTGGAGCGGCTGTGGCGGCCTGACATCGAGCTGCTGAACGCCGCCGCCACCAACCTGGGCGACGCGGGGCTGCGCGCGCGCCTCGACGCCGTCGGCGCAGTGTACTGGATCTCCCGCCTCGACGTCACCGTGCCGCTCGACCTCGCGCTCCACGACTGGCCCAGCGACGTACAATCCTGCACCTTCAAATTCGGATCCAGAATCTACAATGATGATGAGTTGGTCCTGGACATCAGTGAGTTCAAAGTAAGTTATCACCTTCAACAACATTTCTAATACTTCAAAACAATGCTAATTAATTATGGCAACAAACATCTCATCAGTTAAGTCTAAGCGCCTGAATTCGAAAGTGAGCAAATGAACTATATGTAGAGTAGTGCATTTTTTTATGAAGGCGTTCAATAACTGACAGATGATATGCTAATTTCTCGAACGCAGTCCCAGGAGCAGTGTCACGAGGGTCGTAGTCCCCTCAAAACTTTAAACGTAAGCAAGCAAGCTTCGAGGGATAGGAGCGTCCCGACTCTTGGGATCCTATCGCTCAGCGTGGCGACTGTGTAAGGTGTGTGTGCGTCGTTGCAGCACGCGGTGGTGTTCGAGGCGGGCGCGTGGGAGATCCAGTCGGTGTCGGGCGCGGCGGGCGCGTGGCGGCGCGGCGACGCGGACGTGAGCACGGCGGCGTGGACGGTGCGCGTGAGCCGGCGCGCGCCCGCGCACGCGCTCGCCGCCGCCACCGTGCTGGTGGCCGCCGCGCTGCTGCTGCTGGCCGCCGCCGCGCTACCGCCGCTTCAGCGCCCGCCGCTCGCCGCAGCAGCCTCCTTCATAGCCGCGCTCTGGTACATTTATTTATTTAGTGAAAACAAACAATTGTACAGTGTACTTATAATATATGTACCTATAGTACAGACAGACCCTTTTAAAAATTGGGCAATCCACGACGTTTCCACATACCTGTTACTAAAATAAGAGTGTGGTGTAGACACATTTTTTTTAAATAATAACAACTTAAATAATGAGAAAAGAGATCATAAAACAACATTTGAAAGAAACAAGAAGTAAACTATTGTAAGGTACTAAACTTGGTATCTGCTCAGAAATATATTTTACAAGAGGTAACACCAACATTACTAGTCACCTACACAAATACAGATAATTAACTAAATGTTTCTTGAATTTATGGCAGTCTATGCCTCATGCCCCTCTTCGTAAGAAAACAGTGGCGTCAGTAAAGAACCACAACTATTTATGGGGTATTGTTATTGTTATGTGTTGTATTTTCGCCTAACTTTTAAGTATTGTTTCGTCAGGATGATCACGACGCTGGTGCGGCTGCCGGGCAGCAGCTCGTCGCCGCGCGCGCTGGCGGTGATGTGCGGCGTGTGCGTGTGCGGCGCGCTGAGCGGCGCCTGCGCGGCGCTCGTGCTGCGCGTGGCGCGGCTCAGCACGCCGCCGCCGCAGGCGCTGCGGACCCTGCTCTCCAGCCTCTCTACTGTGTGCAAGCTCACACCATCCCCTGTAAGTTCTCCTTGCTGTGTCGTTTAGCTTGCTTTTCCGGCATTACAAAATGACTTAACTACAGGAAGTCGTCTCGTATCGACATCGGGCTATGAAGGAATAGTGATAGCAGTTTATACAAATGCACAATAATATGTCCTGCACAGTTGGCTAATCTCATTATATGAGAAAAGCCTCCGTGGCCGCTAATCGGCTAGGAGAATATCATTACCATCACCTTTATACATCGGCTATATACTTTTTAACAAGAATAAAAGGATAGAAAAATAATTAATCATTGCGGTTGCAAATATTTATTGTGTTCTACTATAATAATCTCGTGTTCTGGTATGTGAGGAGTCGTGCGGGTCGTCGGAGAGCGGCGCGTGGGCGGCGCTGGCGCGGCTGCTGGACCGCGCGCTGTCGGCCGCGCTGCTGCTGACGCTGTTCGTGCTGCTGGCCGTGCAGCTCTTCTAGCGGCCCTCGACGACCCATGTGCAGCCGGCGGACCACGTCAGTGCTAACTCTAACACTCTAGGACAAACTAGAAAAGTGAGTCGATTGCGCAGTGCGGTGCTGTGCCCCATTATATAGGCTTTAGGTGGTTTAATAAGTACATCCTTCCTGTAAATATCAGTGCAAATTATTATTAATAAAGTTTAAGACCTAACTGCTGCATTTTCTTGAACAAATTGTTTTAATTCCATAACCACTGTTTGTAATTCTGCTCATTTACTACGAAGTCTAGATATACAGTCTAATTATTTCGCAGGCTATCATATGTTAATTCGAGAAAAGATTAAAATGTGGCGTGAAGGTGTAAGTTTAACAAAAACTGAGGCACGTAGTAGTGCTTCTAGATGTGGTTCCAGCGGCGCGAGTTGCGTATGGCGTGCGCGGCGAGCTCGGCGGCCAGCAGGGTCAGGGAGATGAGCGCGCCCAGACCCAACACCTGCGGTGGGAAACTGTATCATAATCTACAGGCTATCTTCTTTATAGAGATGTTTTTATTATGACTTTTCTACTGTTCATAGTATATCTTGAGGTGTACTGTCCGTACCTACGTCTTACGTCGTCCTGATCATTGTTTGTAGGTACAATCCTTCTTCGCCTCTGGGACTGAACGTCTGAACGTCGTAAGCATCTTCAATTTTAAAGAAACAAGCTTAAGTTGTACCTACACGACTTGCCACTCAAAAATGTTCTTTTGGATAGACTTAAGTAGTACACAATTGGGAAACAAGCTCAACATAACGAACGGTGATGTAACTGGCCTGACAGACTGGGCAGTCGCTCCTTGTGGCACACTGGTACTCAGCTGTATCCGGTTAGACTGGAAGCCGACCCCAACATAGTTGTGAAAAGGCTCGACAGATGGCGATGGATGTAACTGGCCTGTAGTGCAGGCAGCACGTCGCCGATGCCGATGCTGACGAAGCCGCCGCCGGCCGCGTCGCAGCGCGGGCGCGAGACCAGCCACACGCGCCGCTCGCGCGACATCAGACCCACCTCGCGCTGCCAACGCAGTCTGCACAAATAGTAGCCATGGGCGTAGCCACACTGGGGCAAGCTGGGGCACTTGCCCCACCCTGGGCCCTGGCTCTGACCTATAAGGTGTCTGATTAAACAATGTTTTCTTTTACTAACTGTAACTAACAACATCAACAATCATATGTACTATCCGTAAATTATTGCACAAAAAAAATTGTCGACTTCGAAAAGAGCGCGATCAAAACAAAATGCACGCTCGAGTTCTCGAACGTACGCGGTGCGCGCGTCATTTGAAAGCGAGCCGTATTCTCTAAAAGAATAGGTGCTATGTGGCGTAGCGAGCCGAGCCGTCCATCTAATCCAAAAAATAATGCATTGAAGGAGATGGAACTGGTAGATTGTGAGTAAAATTTCGGAAATGCAATTTTATCCTAGTGTAAAAACCGCGCTTGCTATTTTGCTTGGCACAGTGGTTCTTTATCTGCGGACCACTGGTGGTCCCTGGAGGCATTCCAAGTGGTCCGCGAAGCTTAGCTGCACGACGTTGCTATACGTTATCTAACTTTATTTTTATCGACTTATGTATGCGAGCGGGGGGGTTTTCGTATGGACGTAAATCGGGTGTATCGTACAGTCAACTTCAGGTCAGTGGTAACAGTTTTATAGGAAAATCGTACTTATTACTATTGAGTTAAGGTGCATGACAGTTACCACTGACGTGCGGTCTACCGTACCTAGACCCCCCATTCATGAAAATGTATAATTGGGCGACATTTTACGTAGTTTTTGGTTTTGAGTCTTAAAAAATAATTAAAATTTCGCGCTCGCTTCGCTCGCGTATTCAGAAACTATGGTATTTTTGTATTTGTCAAGAAACAAAAAGTTAAGTACGTTTGGGCTAAATTTTACGTAATATTTGGTTTAAGTCCGATAAAAATTTCGCGCTCGCTACGCTCGCGTATTCATAAACTATGTGCCCTTGCTTTTGGCTTTTGTCCTGTCTGCGATCGTTTATTTTCTGTACCTGAAAATATAAACCTCTCAAATTAAGAGATTAACAAGTTTGAGATTAACGGCTCAAGATACAAAAAATCGGAGCCCCACCCTGAGCCCAAAGCTGGCTACGCCCATGATAGTAGCTATGTCACTACTTTTATATGCCTTCAACGCCATCACCGACAAAATAAGTAACTAATATAACAATATTTTACAGTCAGTTATGATGACTTGGGCTACGGGATTGTTCGGAAGAAGAGTTACCGCGGCCCTGGTACATAAAAGGCCTACAACGGAACACGAAGGATTTTTTGTCAGTAAAAGTCTGACAAACTGAAAAACTCACTCTCTCACTGCTGCTAACCCACAGCGGGAGGGGTCATTTGACGACTTTTGGCGTCGTTAAAAAAAAGAAAGCTATGATGACGTCACCAAAATATCTGAAGAAGAATTAACGGCATATGTCTCTAATTAGTTTGTAGTATTGTCAGTTGGCTCCTCTGAGTAGAATGTCATTAAAATGGGATAGTTAATCGCAAGGGTTGACTGAAGTGAAAAGGGTTTAGGGAATCCCGATTCAATGCAGATTTTTGTGAAAGCATGAAATGAATATTATCTGATGCGGGGTACCTGGTAGCGAAGAGCTCCCTGTAGCCGGAGTTCTTGCGCATGGGCACGGCGACGAGCGGCAGCTTGAACGCCTCGATCTCCTTCAGGCTGCACTTCTCGCGCTCCGTGAACGTCTGTCTGATGATGTCGTACCCGGAACTGCTCTCCACCTGCAATATTCATTGTTTCAAGTTTTATTTATCAGCCTGTGGTGATATTTTGATTGAATAGTAACGGAAATTATTCTACTAAACCTTTAATATGCAGATGAAATTCTAAAATACTAGAGATACTTTGTTTCTCAAGGTTTTTCTCAAGACAGTTAAAGCCAAAATATGGTGGAGAAGTGCATTGGTTCTGTGGACGTAGTCAGACATGCTACACATGTACCTGGAAGGCGAAGAGTCCGGTGCGCACGCGCGCGATGCCGTCCACCACGCTGTGGTAGGCGCGCTCGCCTTGCGGCAGGATCTTGCGCCGGTACAGCTGCTGCGTCGACTCGTCCGGACTCTCCTGCAACATGTGGCAGAACAATAGCACCATACATACTAAACATTTTACAATTAGTGATAACTGCTCTGAAGGCCTTTAAAAACCGCTAAATTAATCGTACCTTGGTAATAAGATCTACCAAATCTAGTGTATTGGTCGAAGTTCACAAAATGAAGTCGAAGGTAAGTCAGTGGTACACTCACAAGGAAGTAGACCTTCTTGTAAGTGGTGTCCTGGACGCCGATGGTGATGGGCGAGCGCGTCAGGTCGTCGATGGTGCGCAGCGCGTCGCTGGGCGTCTGCAGGATGGCCACGATCTTGGCGGAGTAGGCCGTGAACACGAACAGCGACGCCAGCAGCGTGCTGAACATCACCAGCCGCACTGACGTCACGCCCGGCGTCGTGTGGAACCCTAAGCCCCAAGGTTTACCCCTCACAGATCAGAAGGTACAGCATTTTACCCTACGTACTCTCCTAATTTTGTAGTTACTCCACTATACACCGAGTAACAAAAGTATTTTAAAAACTACAATAAAATATCATAGCCAAAAATGTCATATCATTCGAATATGTATAGATAAGATAGATTAATTAATGTAACAGAGGGGTAACACATATTTGAATAATTACGTACATGCAAAATGTTTGTCCTTGTGTAGGTAGTCTTTATGTAGGTACGTTTACCGTAACATCCCAAAAGGTAAGTAAGTATTACTCGAGTCTTACTCCTAGATAGTAATTTGAGAGTACCTTGCTGGCAGAGCGTGCCGAGCGCGAAGGTGAGGGTCTCGGGCAGCGTGAAGAGCGCGAGGTCGTCTCGCTGCCTCGTGCGCTGCAGCACCGCGCGCAGAGCCACCAGCAGCAGCGCGGCGGCCGCGGCCACGCCGGCGCTGGCGGCCCACACGCCCGCGCTGAACGGCGCCAGGAACACGTTCGACACCGCCGACCGCGCCGGCTGACGGAAGATGAACGCGCATCTGCAACACCACATTATCATCAACACGCTCTATACATAATGCCTCTCTTATACCACTACTATACATATATTGGGGACTTGCCCATGCGAAGCCCTAAGAGATAGACTCGACCTTTTTGCTTTTCTTATTTGGTTTACTAAGGACCCCTTTTTTGGCAGCATCAAGGGCTATCAAGATAACGTGAAATGAGGAAAATCAATTAGCTGGGTATTTGGAAATCTTGACTTACATAGATCATTTTTTTTTCATTAAGGCAATTTTTTTTAGAAAGAAAGTACCTATCCATACTAAGCGGCTTATTGATGCTAATTTCAGGATATTTTTTAGGTTTCTTAAGAGAACAATCATGTGTAAGGTAATGCTGGCACTTACACTGGTTGACAGTAATCGATGTCTGTATCCTCATCAATATAATGAAACGAGACGTATCATGAGACGTGCACCGACCGATGCAAATTGATATTCTCAAACAATTGTAAATCATTTGAGTCATCATAAATAAATAACCTTCTTCCTTAAATGACAAGTCCCACTTAACTCGGCCGAGGTTTTGTGTTCCGAACATTCTTCGTTCATCAAAATACCTTGCTTAGACAAAAATAGACTAGTTCTTCGTCCAAATGCCCCCTCTCGCTCCCGCTGTCTTCACATCGCACCACCACGCTAAACGTTAACTGATGGTCATGAACTAAAATAACTAACAACATGTCAAAAATATTTTGTAATGTGTAATGAATATAACTATGATATGGAGGCGGGGACAGTATACATAGTTCACACAAACAAACACGCGATACTTCACTAAAGTTTCATAACAAGATTTGGAACAGCATTCTTTTCATACACGTAGCTCACGGCGGGCATCGATCAATCAGCGTTGGAACACGAAACCTCAGCGTCCTCATTCAAAAATTAACAATGACTCATGAACATAGGACATTATAATTTACATACAATCTTGCACGTACAGATACCTATTAGCGATTTGTATAATCGCAATAACCATGTGCAAGATAATAGTGTTTATTTATAATATTAAGATTGGTAATCTTAGCCGAAAAAAAATTGAAGAATTGCATCGAACGACAACAATTCGGAGTAACAAATATTTCTTGCGAACAGATGATGTTGTTCATCAGTCATGCAACTACATGCACCACATCACGTACACCGCAGACCCTCACAGTAGGTGTTGTGGTCTGCGGTGACTCATGGAACATGTGTGCCCATGTCCCGACACTATGAAACTATGTAACTCGGTCATTCAAATCTAAAATTACAAAACTTAGTAAAGTGTCACTTCAAATAATGTGTATATTTCCTCTTGTAACACACTATTCGCAATTTCATAACGACACTACACATTGGTTTGTCATTATAACTAATTCCTTGGAACTTTTTTTGCTGGCGGTACGAGCAAATGGACTTTGGACAAAAAGTTCGTTCATGCAAAGTGGTTATAAATGTGTGCGTTGTTTTGGAACACAAATCTTGCTTGTCTCTTCGAATCGATTACGAATTCGTGGTCGCGTAGCAACAAACATTCCCATTATAAGTGGAGTCACAAGGTCAAAGGAGGAAAAAGTTTTTGAAATCTAAAGAATATTATTATTTGAATTAAATGAAAACGGCGAAGCAGGATATTTGTAGGTTAACCCCACAGAGTACTTTATATACAGGGTTACTGGTAACTCGACGTATTCCTTGCAGGACATCATAGTAGGGTTAAAATGCAACAAATTAAGCCACTAAATGTTCTACCGAAATTCAGTAGTTTTTGAGTTAGTAAGGGTTTTACATTTTTTGTGAAAAATCCCAGATTAAATTATTTGAAGCCAATTTGAAAATTATTCACGGGGCGACTGTACTGAAATTGAAGTTATTATCATAGTTGACACCGTAGCGGATCGTTTTTAATAACTAAAAGTTCAAAATGACTAAAACTTTGGTGAAGATCACTAATCAAACATTTTTTTTTTTTGTAATTTTTGCTATTACTTCATACAAAATGTTGTATTAGCAGAAAAAAATACACTACACCAGGTGTACAAATTATTAGAAAAATATCCTTGTCTTATCAGCTATCCAAAAAGGTATGATGGTCAATACTTTTGCGTGTGTGACAGGGAAAGATAGAAGGTTTATGGGGAGCAGGTAAAATTGCGAGACGGTCAACCTATTGTTTTAAATTCCTATTATTCGTAGTTTTTACCTGCGTTTGAATTCCAAACACTCGGCAAGCTTTAGGATTGGTCACTATTGTTCCCTCGGTACGAGACAGGGTGCGACTACACAAAATCTGGTCGTCAGCGTTAGTTAGTTACAACTCTACGTCGCGCAAGTTCGTGTTTTGTAATCTGGCTATATCCTTGACTGTTGCTCCATATCTTGCTCTTGTGTTGTTCTGTGCGTTCATAAGTGCTGACTATGGCTGCATATTCTAATCAAGAATACGCTGACATATTGTACTGTTACGGACTTTGTGACGGTAACGCTGCTGAGGCATGAAGATCATATCAACTGCGCTTTCCAAACCGCCGACTCCCCCACGTTAGTGTCTTCGGATCGACTTATCGGCGATTATCTGAAACTGGCAGTGTTCAAAGAAGCAGGCAAATTGACACTGGTCGTTCTCGGAGATACACGGCTGAGGACGAGGAGCTGATTCTTCAGCGTTTTATTGACAACCCCAACATATCTACAAACATGGTAGCGCGTGAGCTTGGTATGTCACAGTGGAAAGTCTGGTCTGTAGTTCACTTGTCAGGCCGACATCCATACCACTACCAACCCGTGCAGTCATTAGAAGAGGGAGATCCGCAGAGACGGCTTGAATTTTGTCGTTTCATGCTTAATGCCGATGCCGAAAGCGAAAACTTTTTGAAAAACATTCTGTGGACCGATGAGTCATGTTTTGACCGTGATGGTATCACAAATTACCACAATTTACATTACTGGGCACCGAAGGGAGAAGGAAACCCTAAGAAACTGAAACCAACCGCATCGCAGCGTAAGTTCTCGCTTAATGTTTGGATGGGTATTGTCGACGATAAGTTAATAGGCCCACATATTTTACCCCGAACATTAAATGGGGAACTTTATGAAGATTTCCTAAGAAATCATTTAGCAGCACTGCTCACGGATGTACCCGAAGAAAGAAGGGCAAACATGATATACCAACATGATGGATGTCCAGCCCACTTCCGCATCACAATTCGACAATTGCTGGATGAAAACTATCCAAACCGATGGATTGGGCCGATTCCGTGGCCTGCACGAAGCCCTGATCTGACGCCGCTAGACTTTTACGTCTGGGGTCATATGAAAGACCTAGTTTATGTCACCCCCGTAAATTCAATTGAAGAACTAAGGGAGAGAATAACAGATGCGGCGAATCAGATGAGAACCACAATCACATCAAGAATCACAAAAACCGAAGTGAGGAAGCGAATAAGAGCATGTACCTATTCGAAACCGAGGACAGCACTTCGAACAAGACGTGTGAAATAATGTTATTACAGACCACAAACTCATATTGATTAAAAATAATGATAATGTTCACGAAATTGTTTAATTTGATTTTCCGAATAAACACCTTCTTGTACTAAAGCAACAACGATTTTCATAATGCAATCCAAGACTTTGTATTAACTTTCATACTATTTTGGATAGCTGATAAGACAAGGATATTTTTCTAATAATTTGTACACCTGGTGTAGTGTATTTTTTTTGTGCCAAGACAACATTTTTTATGAAGTAATAGCAAAAATTACAAAAAAAAAATGTTTGATTAGTGATCTTCACCAAAGTTTTAGTCATTTTGAACTTTTAGTTATTAAAAACGATCCGCTACGGTGTCAACTATGATAATAACTTCAATTTCAGTACAGTCGCCCCGTGAATAATTTTCAAATTGGCTTCAAATAATTTAATCTGGGATTTTTCACAAAAAATGTAAAACCCTTACTAACTCAAAAACTACTGAATTTCGGTAGAACATTTAGTGGCTTAATTTGTTGCATTTTAACCCTACTATGATGTCCTGCAAGGAATACGTCGAGTTACCAGTAACCCTGTATAACACCGTCACGATGACGTATGTAATGATACTTGACACAACAAAGAATTGACTTTATTGTTACTTCAAAAGTGGAACATAGAAAACAGTTAGAAGGTTAAGCCTGTCCTTGGTCCGTAACTGCGTTGTGAAAGTCAGGGTCAGGTCGGCCTGTAACCTGTGCTCTAACGGTCGTCAAGCGCTAGATAGGACATACAAGAGCACGCAGGTCTCGGAGATGTAGTCGGCGACCTGCATGCGGTCGGGGCGGATGAAGATGGAGGCCAGCCCCACCTCGGCGTCGTTGCGCTGCAGCCGCCCCACCAGCCCGTCGAACGAGCCGTTGTGCGACACGCCGTACACGTCCATCTGCCGCAGGTCGAACCTGCCGACACAACTACGATTCACTTGATTTCGATGTTTGCATTCAATTCAAGTAGGCAGTTTTAAGACTAAAAAAGCAACTACTTAACCAAAAAATATTACTGAACTACTTTTTTGGCATTTGAAGGAAATAAACTAAAATGTAGCCTCGTTTAAAGGGCTTGGGGAAACAATTCTGCTGTCATCGTTCAGCCGGGAGTATCAGGAGTATGCCTGACCTGAAGTGCATGTCCTGCGCGGCGAGCATCATCAGCGGGTACGTGAACTTGGGGAAGGTGTCGATCTGCCGGTTGCGCAGGTCCGACCAGCCCTTGAAGTTGTACGGCTCCGTCACCTGCCCACAAACTACGTGTTCATTACTGTGTCTGTGGGTTCATTATCGTCAGTATTCAATTATTCGAAGTCTGTACACACAACGGAGATGCCCTTCATTGTGACGTTCTTCAGGTCTCTCCTCCGCGTCACGGCGCTGGGCAGCGCTCCCCACAGCGCGCGCAGCTGGTGCCGAGAGCAGTTGCGCGTCAACCCCAGGTCTGTCAGGAGGTAGGGCGTGGCCGGCTTTATCTTGTAGACGTCGAGCAGAGCGTCCGGCGCAGACCACACCACGTCAGCGTCAGGCAGGATCTCGTAGGGTGACAGTGCGTCTGCGATGAGCGCGCGCTCCGACGAGTTGTGCAGCAGCAGCCACGAGTGCCGGTAGTTGAAGCCGCGGGAGGAAGAGGCCTGCACGATTCCGATCAGTTTGTCAACAAATTAATCAATGTCTAACATGCTTGGGTTTTACAATACATCCACGCAATATCCGATAATATTTATTATATTTCGGCCTTAATAAAATGCAGTTAGTAATATATATCCGTATATGCGCATAAAATGTACCTACCTAAGTAATTAGATAATGCGATATGATAACGACGGTCATTCCAAAGTACCAATCAAAGGAAGTATTTATGAAGTAGTGCCATGGTTCCGGGTAGATAGGGTATAAGATCTGATAAGACGGTAACTTGTTACCGCTTCCATGATGAGTGCAGCATGAGGACACGTGAGGTCGAGCAGCATGGCTTCCCTGAAGCGTCCGCGCGGCGTCATCGGCGGCGGCTGATGGAAGTCAGTCGCCAGCTGCAGCCGCACCCCCGCGCCACTCGCGCTGCGACACAGCTCCGATGTGCGCTCTACGATTGGAATAGTTTCATTCAAACACAACCAGTTTTAATTTCGGAGAGTGTTGTATAGGAAAGTTTCAGAGAAGTAAACGTAAGAAATGTTTATTAAGGGCCTACCCGGTGTCCAGCAGATGAAAGCGGTCATCATGGACAAGTCCTTGGTGATGAAGTAGGACAGGATGAAGCTGATGAGCTCCATGGCTGTGCGCTCACAGTGCTCTGCGGGCGCCCCCTCACGTCTGACGCTCTCACCCTCGCGCTGAGGGGCGACGGTTAAGGGCAAACACTTTTGCTCACAGCTTTTTAAACGTAATGTGAGACATCGGTTGAAGATCTCATTGAATCAGTCATGTAGGGCAGGTTAGGGGGCTACTGTATAATGTGCTGTATAAAAGGCTGCAATACCATGCCATAAGTTAGGCAATAACATAGGTAGCTAAGTAGATAAATTATTTTTTGCAGTGTATTGGAAACTTGAGTCAGATGTGTAAGTCAATCAACGAGCCTGACCTACTTCTAGTTGGAATTTTATTTTGCACAAAATTTTCAGTATGCTGATGCTAAAGAAAAGGCAAAAGTTGAACTTCGTAGCGCGTCTAGAACATAAGGAACCTACGTAGGCATCTCGTCCTACATTACGACATACCTACTAATTACAAATTCGTCTCTTGTTGATAAATGATAACGGAAACTAGAACACGATGAATAAATTAGCAATTGTTTATATCATATGTATGTATATTATTAGAAAAAGAAACTCTTATGCAAAATAACAAAAAATAATGTTATCTGTTTAAATAACCATATCAACGTAATATAATGTCTAAATATTTTCTGTCACACGAGATTCTTATCTTGAAAGTGACTACATAAATACTTGTGAAACGCTATAATCTTAGTTTCCAGGTAGGTATATGTACCTACTTATGTAGTTACTTTTATGGACGGTGATAACGTTCTCAATTTTTTATTCAAAGCAATTATTTATGCACATATACCTAGGTAGGTAATATAACTTGTTAATGTGGCTAATATTAGATTAAAGGTATTAAGCAATGTTCCAGTGTCATCCTACTTTATCAACCAACGATATCTACTACGTACTAACTTAATAACCGATAACATAACGTCTCCTTAACGTCTATTAAATTGGGTATCATTATAACAAGCTCGGCAGTGTTTGTGAAGCAATCTGAGCGCACCATTACGTGGCACTCGATAATGTGCAGTGCACTTAACTCGCATCACATAATGAGCGAAAATAGCCGTTTCATCGTGAAACTTAATTTGTAGTTCCTAGATTTACTGTTACACCATAGGTACCTACGTTCTTATTAGGCAGAAAGACAAAATTAAATTTGTACTCAAATAAATTATTGTGTGCGTTCGCGCAGCGGAATGTTGTTGAATTTAAAGATTTTAATTATGCAGATAATTAGTGTAAGACGTCCTATAATTGTGTATGGTAAATAAAAATTTGTGTATGCAGCCATTGTGGAGAAATTCACCAAAAACAGATTCCGCTGGGCGAACGTTGGCGAACGTTGTCCTGGCGGAACTTTTTTTAATCCATAGACTTTAGAAGAAAAGAGATGTGTCCGAAAATTAGTGTGTATTTGTGTATAATTGATTATGTATGAATGAAATTAGTGCATGCATAAACTTCGGAGAAATTCAAGTTTCCGCTACGCGAACGTTTGGCCATTAGCTAGTTTTCATATAAAGCGCTTACATAGAGAGCTGTAGATTTTTACATACGTTGTTTTGAATTTGTTTATATTTGTTTAAAAAACAGATTTAGAAAAAGTCGTAGGGTTTAAAAGATAAAAATATAAACGTAAAATACACTTATTAGGTCTTAGTTCTTAAAGTATGCAGTTTGGGGTCTAGATTTTCACGTTTACACAAACCTTGTAAGTGTCTCCAACATGTTGCCAAGTATCAATGATGTTCCATTAGTAATTAAAAAGTTATAGGATATTTTAACATGAACAGATCACTGTTTACAAAGCAGTCGAATATCACGACGTTCTAAAGGAATTGCATGGTAAAATGTATGCCAATAATTAGTTTAATCATTCAACTATTCACTTGCAAAATTTCATGTCATTAAATTCAGTAATTAAAGAAAGACAATTAAAATATCGAAACCCTACATAATCCGACCAAGTTCGGATTGCTACCAAAAAGCGGCCGTGCCATATGTCTAAGCAACGTTCTTAACTTGGAAGGTTAGTATTTATTAATATGGAACAGTTGCGTACACAAGCGTTAGGAAAAAATAAAACAATTGTATGTCTTGATTGATAAACATTTTTTTAATAATAATGCCACTATCTACGATAAAAATAAATCTTCAATTAACAAGTACTTCTCTATTTAAATATGAGTGTACAAAAATATTTTTATTATTATTACTTACATAAATTACTTAACTACGTGATTAAAAATAACGTTAATAAACGTTACGTATTTTAACTAAAATGTCGTAGATAGTGGCGTTATTATTAAAAAATATTTTTCATTCAAGAAATGCAATTGTTTTATTTTTTCCTAACGCTTGTGTACGCAACTGTACCATATTAATAAATATACTAACCTTCCAAGTTAAGAACGTTGCTTAGACATATGGCAAGGCCGCTTTTTGGTAGCAATCCGAACTTGGTCGGATTATGTAGGGTTTCGATATTTTAATTGTCTTTCTTTAATTACTGAATTTAATGACATGAAATTTTGCAAGTGAATAGTTGAATGACTAAACTAATTATTGGCATACATTTTACCATGCAATTCCTTTAGAACGTCGTGATATTCGACTGCTTTGTAAACAGTGATCTGTTCATGGTAAAATATCCTATAACTTTTTAATTACTAACGGAATATCATTGATACTTGGCAACATGTTGGAGACACTTACAAGGTTTGTGTAAACGTGAAAATCTAGACCCCAAACTGCATACTTTAAGAACTAAGACCTAATAAGTGTATTTTACGTTTATATTTTTATCTTTTAAACCCTACGACTTTTTCTAAATCTGTTTTTTAAACAAATATAAACAAATTCAAAACAACGTACGTAAAAATCTACAGCTCTCTACGTAAGCGCTTTATATGAAAACTAGCTAATGGCCAAACGTTCGCGTAGCGGAAACTTGAATTTCTCCGAAGTTTATGCATGCACTGATTGCATTCATACATAATCAATTATACACAAATACACACTAATTTTCGGACACATCTCTTTTCTTCTAAAGTCTATGGATTAAAAAAAGTTCCGCCAGGACAACGTTCGCCAACGTTCGCCCAGCGGAATCTGTTTTTGGTGAATTTCTCCACAATGGCTGCATACACAAATTTTTATTTACCATACACAATTATAGGACGTCTTACACTAATTATCTGCATAATTAAAATCTTTAAATTCAACAACATTCCGCTGCGCGAACGCACACTAAATTATTCGTGTCCATGTCCATGTCTTGATGATGATGAAAATTACCCATATTTACCAACTAAGTAACAGAAGTAATTTTCGCCAAAAAGGTATATTCATAACTGTTCACAGCATTTCGTATGAAAGAAAAATGAGTTGGATGGGAGTGTGAGATAAGACCGAGTGAATGTATCTACTGTTGATTAATAACTGTATCACATCATGCTTATCTCACACTCGCAAGTCACAGATATATGGAACACTATACTGATTGATTACTTAGTCCATTCATCAATTTATTAATTATCAATTAGGTTGTCGGGCCGGTTGTTGTCTATTTGCTTTGTGCAAGTACAACGTTTGCTTTGTGTCCGTAGTCAACATAAAGGCAAGCGTGAGAACTCTTTCATTTCGTTGTTGCCATCGCGATTCACGTTCTCGATTGTTCTAAAGAATCGCGAACACACTGTTGACTTCCTTTGTTGTGAGCCGCCAGTCGGCCCAGCAGTCATGTCGTTTGTTTTCTGATTGTGATCATTTGCGGAGGGCATCCAGGTATCCATGCCAGCCTCCACGCGCTGCACTCACATTATTTTGTTGTATGTTGGCTTATTAGGTGTAATCCAAGCAAGAACACTTTTAAATTAAACTGCATTATAAAACAACCGTATTAGGATTATCATATGTGTGTGTATATCTTATATCAATAATTACATTGTTAGATCCCCGGTCTGTCGATATCTGAGTTCAGCGGGGTTAAATTGTCAATCTTCTGAAGCGATAAAGATTTTATTAGAACCGCGGCGTATGTATCTGCGATATCGACATAGCCATACATTGTGTGTAACTGCACAAGTTTGTGCAGTTGTTATCTATGACACAATATGACAGGCTCATCTAAAGCAGTCTGAGCTTTTTGTCCTATTAGAATTGTTTCACTCGAATACCCAGAGTGAAGGAACCCAAATGAACCTTGGCGAAGGTTGTGTGCTACTTGGGCACTGGGCAGGTGTGTGCTAAAGTGTTGTAATGCTAAAATGATAGGATGATCGTGAGGTCACAAGTGTAGGAAATAAAACAATGAAAGTAACGTCAACATAAATAGTCTATATTTAACAGAGTCTATATTATCACTAGAGGCTGAGCTGGTTGATAGCGGGGCAGGCGTCGGGCTGCACGAACAGATGCGTGTAGTTGACGATGAAGAAGGTGGAGGCGGAGCCCAGCACGGAGCCCAGCTGCCCCACGCCGCCGCACAGGCGCATGCCGCGCGCGCCGCCCGCCCGCGCCCAGCCGTACACCCACATGCGCGCGTACGAGATCGTGCCCGAGGCCAGCACCCACGCCACCACCTGCCGGGGGGACGCACCGTCATACACTGCATAAGATCTGTACATTCGCAAAGTGCAGCTGGGCTAGCCGCGGTCAGCCTTCATTTGCATAGGACGGTTTTCTTATGACAGCGAGCTCAGAGCTGAGATTTCGCACCGGATCCGGATTGCCGTCCCTTCGGACTATGCGAGTGGGAAAATCAATATTAAGTCCTTCGGCACAGTTCGCCTTTTCGAGCAGCCGGGCTTCCCTTCATAATTAATGGGGAACTTCATTTCCAACCATGTGTGAAAGACAGGAACATGTTTTCAGTTTTAGATAATGTACTAAGTAAGTAATAGTAAGTAATTTTAAACCGATTTTCAAAAAGGAGGACTTTCTCAATACTGTTTTTTGGGGGTTCAGTACCCAAAGGGTAAAACGGGATCCTATTGTTTTCGCTCCTCTGTCCGTCCGTCCGTCTGTCACCAGGCTGTATCTCATGAACCGTGATAGCTAGAGAGTTGAAATTTTCACAGATGATGTATTTCTATTACCGCTATAACAACAAATACTAAAAATTAGAATTAAATAGATATTTTGGGGGGCTCCCATCCAACAAACGTGATTTTTTTGTCCGTTTTATAAATAATGGAACGGAACACTCGCACTTGGCCGGTTTTTTTGTTTCTTTTCTTCTTCTACAAAATCGGTGTCTAGTGGATGCAGCTATATTTATATCATTACCGACTTCTAAGTCAGTTTTATTTTTTGTGACAAGCAGCGAAATTCCGATCTGAGTGCACACACAAAAATATGTGGGACATTCATATAAAGTGTATCACAAAATAAATACGTAACTGTACGAAATAACTGCAGCGGCCAAAGTCCGGCGCGCGGAGCTTTCCCGTTGGGAACACAAAACCTCCGCCTGAATGTTCCGCACTAAGCAGTAGTGCGTGACTCGTAAGCATTGTTGTTTTATTGCATGACTAACTACTTATATGTCTTCGTAAATTCATGTGGGCATCTAAAAAACTGTTTCATTACGTCATCGAACCCCACATCATCATAAAAAACCGGCCAAGTGCGAGTCGGATTCGCACACGAAGGGGAACCCTTCGTACCATTATTTATGAAATGGACAAAAAATCACGTTTGTTGTATGGGATCCTCCCAAAATATCTACTTATTCTATTCTAGTTTTCAGTATTTTTTGTTATAGCGGCAACAGAAATACATCATCTGTGAAAATTTCAATTCTCTAACTATTACAGTTCATGACATACAGCCTGGTGACAGACGGACGAACGGACAGAGGAGCGAAAACAATAGGGTTCCGTTTTACCCTTTGGGTACGGAACCCTAAAAAACCATTCATGTTTCTTAGGGCTATTACGCACTGTCGACTTGTCGGCGGCGACTCAGTCTCTCGGCGAGCGAAACATAGGCAATAATCGGCGACCAAATGCGTAACACCTTATTTAATAAACTACTGAAAGTCACAGTCGTTGGCGACTCGGTCACCAGCGACTAGTCGACAGTGCGTACAGGCCCTTAGAGCGACATATTCGACTACCCTATAACAAATCGCTACGACGAATTAAAGTAATTCGTCGTATAATGTGTCATATATAAAAATATAATTCTAATGCTATTAAACTATTATGTAAAAATGTACAACCATGAGACTAAGGGCTACGATGCCACAGGTGCACAGACACACAGACAAGATAAATATAATTCCATATTTGTCCGTCGGAGTCAAACAGGCTAGGTATAATACCTAATTTTGGAGATAATTATCAGCTTTAATACTTTGCAATGTTTCGAAATATGTATTTTGTTTTAACATTGCCAAGTATGTTCGAACTTCAGAGTAGAACAATTAACGTTCTTTTTCGTTTTGTTAGAGATGAGGATCAGAGTTTCAGCATTCAGTTCATGTCATTAGGATGTCAGTCACCTACAGACTACTTACAGCACACGCCACTGATATAAACTGCTTCGTACTTGTCTGTACGATAGTAATTTGCTACACATTAGATAATGTTGTATGATAACACCTCAGCGTGACCTGCGTGCAACGTACAAAATAAACAAAATGTTTTCTACAAGGTCGCACCAACAATGTTGCTACCTACGCATGGATTGTATCAGAGAGGATTAGGTAGTACTCACGACCAGAGTCTCGCCGGCGGCGGAGTACTGCAGCGGCGGCGTGGGGCTGAGCAGCGCGGTGGCGAGGATGTAGGCGAAGGGCACGGCCGTGGCCACCAGCATGGCGGCCAGCAGGCGGCCGCGCATGGGCCGCAGCCACACGCCCGCCAGGCACGCCGCGGGGTTGGCCATGGCGCCCAGCGTCACCGCCAGGTGGTACGCGCGCGTGCCGTACGGCATGCACGAGTACGACTGCACAGACGGCATCACGCCGTTGCTGAGCGCGTTCAGCAGCGCCATCAGCGCCATCACGCCCACCCAGCGCGGCGCCATCAGCGACGGCCGCACCGACGTCGCCTCGTCGTCCTTCTGCGCCGCCGCCGGCGCCACGCGCTCCGACGCGAACCCCTTGTAGTTGTTGATGATGATGAAACTGGTGAGACTGGTGGCCGACAGCCCGCCCAGAAGGAGCAGGAACACCGTGGTGTCGAAGCGCGCGGGCGGGTAGTGCGGCACCAACGTGGAGTTGTCGGCCGAGGGCAGGCACTGCGGCTCGCCGCCCACGCCCTGCACCAGCGCCAGCAGGCTCGACACGAACCCACTCAGTCCCTCCCCCACTAAGTACGTCGCTAAGTACACGTCACGAAAATGTCTCAGGTACGGGTAGAAGAGCACGGAGCTAGTGCAGCCCACGAGCGCCGCGAAGAACGTGAGCGACAGGTAGGCGACGGAGCGCTCCTGCGCGCCCACCATCGCCGTCTGCTCGTAGAGGAACGCGTTGAGCACGAGCGCCAGCGTGCCGATCACCAGCAGCGCGTAGATGTACACCGCGTCGGACACGCGCGGCGCCAGCCGGCGCAGCAGCGCGTACATGAGCAGGCCGCTGTTGGCCAGCTGCACCGCCATCACCATGGAGGAGGGCAGCGCCCAGCCCTCGGGCAGGCGCTCCACCAGCAGCGGCAGCTGCACGTACAGCCCGTTGACGCCCAGCCACGTGCCGATGCCCCAGCAGGCCATCAGCACGTCGAGCGCCACGCGTCGCTGTGCGCCCCACATCGTCACGGTCGGCTGATCCCCTCGCTCCAGGCACGGCGAGCTCTCCTTGTCCTCGTTCAACCTGCGCCACGACGCGACCTTACAGTTTCCTTTTGTAAACTCGCCGCTCTGGTTCCGACCAGACTACAATCACAACTTGTAATTAAAACTACCTATAGATAAGTATGATTAGTATAATGCGCGAATTATCATGAGTTTAATTCTGACTGTTCATACACGGGTGAAATGTCCGCCTTATATAGTGTATGTAGGATATCGCTCGGATAAGATTAGCGCTGGTGAGCGCGCAAACGAACACCAGCCCGACCAGTGCAGCTGCTCAGCGGACGCGGCGCGGACCTCACACTGGACATGTTGTGTCATACATTCAGATACGTACCGAGATACGTGCAACAAACACACACTGATAGATTGTGCACTGAACGAAAACCGATTAGAATAGATACTTAATGCAGTAATTATATTGATAGCAGCCAGTTGGAGACGACAGATAATAACGTAAGTAATATAGTAATGTTCGCGTCGACACGTGCCAGTGGACACACCGAGGCGGGCAGCAGCACAGCCGCGCGGCAGCGACGTCGGTCGCCGCGGTACTGTCTCTCTTATAGCACGTTTTAGTTTGTCGCACTACAAGTAAGTCACTTCTATTCAATGTTATCACAACAATATCATTTTATGTTATTCTACTAATTTTCAGTCGTAAGTTGTCTGCGAGAAGTGATAATTAGTACCTACACACGCAACTCGAATCATTAAGGTCATTGTCACGATTACGAACCGCGGGGAAAATATTTACATTTATTCACTAATTACGTATATTAATACAATATAGTGTCGTTTAATTAAGTACAAATACTGAAAACATGGGACTGACGAAGACATGGAGAAACTACTCAAAATACCTATTAGAATGCAAATGAAAAAGATGTCCTTGGTACCGCACAGATAATGAACAATACAACGTACCCGTCGAACATACTAAAAACTTATAAGTTATGTGCTGTCAATTGCTGACCGTATCGCGTGCGCAGTTCCCCTTGCACTGCGGAGTGCAGAGTACTGCCTGAGAGCCACACTTAGTCACTTACATGTTGCGTCCGTGTCGCGCGATGCCACCTACCACTGCCTTTAATTGGAAACTAATGAAACTACTATTGCGAACTAGTGCTAACGCTGACCAGGTTTAAAACGATGTGAAGTGGTGTTGTGACGTAACAACCGCATCAGCCAAATAATCGCCGAACACGTAGAATTTTTCGAAATAAATTGGAAAAACCACCTATAATAACAAGCCTTGACTGAATAATGAGCTTACTAAGCGACGCGTTGCCCGTAATATCTACATAAGTAAATACGACATGATTGTGTCAGGAGCCGGGAGGCTGTTGTTTGAGAACATTCGGCCGCTGAAATATTTGTTCACAGTGTCCTACTTACTACTTAAGTGATAAAGAAATGATGTGTGCACGGGTATTAGTAGACGAGTAGCTACCTACCGGTGGCAGCGCTGGGGCACAGCGGCGCGGGCGCGGCGGCCGGCGCCACATCCCCCGGCGCCGCGCGGCCGCCCTAGCTGCGACACGTGCCATGTGATGTGAAGCGAGCGCGGCCGGCCTGCCGACAGACTGCAGCCTGCGAGCCTGTCCACAGCCCGGCCGCGCTCCGGCCTCGCCGCCAGGCAGCACACACATGCTCTCTGGCAGCGACACCATTGTCACAGAATACATCTCGTTCTATCATTTACAGCCTTGTCTTGTGTTTCAACACATAACAAACATACATCTGTGTGACAGCTATTTTATTTAAACAAGGTTTTGATGGAAATGGTAGAAAAGATAAGTCATATCTGAGACATATTTTGTAACAATAAAGCCTTGAAAATGTTAAGCACATTTAATTTTATGATTTGCAGTAAAATTATAACTTTCTTAGAACATATAAATCTGATAACAAACAACAAAAAATTATATTAGTACTGCGTCATGACGAACACAACATGAATTATAATATAACATGAATTAATTTATAAAAGGTTACTTTAAGTAATACAAAACCCAAAAAGAATTTTCTGTTAATATATTATGTCTAATGTAAATAAGGTACAGGAGTTCCCCACTGTCACTAAACATTAAGGATAATGGTAACATGCAGCATGCTCACAACTATTGTTTTGCCACATATGTGTGTAGCTCAGGTTGTTGTGTAGGTAACATTAATTGAATGTTAATTGAACCCAATTTGTAAGCTATCAACCAATATAATTCAACTAACTACCTTCTCCACCTTCTCAACCATGTCCCAATAAGGCAATTAGTACATTTTATTGGGCCAACCAAAACTATATGATAAAGGGTATGATTTAAGCTGTCACCAATTTAATTCATTTTGTGTTTCTTAAATAATAGGGTTTGCCCTCAAAATAGTAGATTTGTCACCAAAATGTATCACCAAACAGTATAAAATCAATTCCACAATAAATTACCGAAAATCATGGAGATATGGGGTCAAGTACCAAATAAATGGTTTTGTATGTATTATAATAGGTTAGTCCTAATAGTATTTAAGCAAACTAATTTAAAGAGATCACCAATAAATCATATATTATTTCACTAGAAAATTTCATGAAGGTCTAAAAATGTAGGGTAGTCGTCTTCATCCTTTGAACCAAAAGAGTCTACTACTTAACTGGCCATGTGCCTCCCCCAAGGGTCTTAATTTCCACAGGTAGTATAAATATATTTAAATTAAATTTCTAGCTGAATAGTAAATAAAACACTTAATTAAAGTCAAAATAATAAATATTTATTGTTAAAAATATCAATCACTGAATAATCAGCGCTGGATTGGATTTTGAAGGGCGCCCCCTTTTTCTTTTCTGGCCGATAAGTAAATTTTTTGCTTCCGGTGGGGGGCTAATAAAATGCACCCACAACAATGAACGTAATCTTGCATCTCACTGCCCGCGCCGCGCATCGTACAACCAACCTACAACCCATTCTTTGAGGCCCGAAACGCGCCAATTTGTCTCCCTTCCCTTGCTCTTCCCTTTGAACATATTTTCATTAAAATTATAAACTGATGTATTAAATTGGTAACGAATACATGATTTTCATAACTGAACTAAATAAAATGTAACTACTGTATTGGTGACAAAATAACAAATAAAAAGGAGTCGCAGTCAGGGATCGATTAATCGATTTATTTGGTGACAGATCTACCATTCTGAGCACCAAGCTATTATTTAAGTAATAAAACTATTATTATAAGAACGAAGTTTATATTCATGTAATGCACTTCAATTTTATTGGTAATCCATCTCATATTTTACACATTATATTAACAATAATTTGGTAATTCATACCTGGGAACACTCTTTGTTTATCTGAGAACGAAAATATTTCGTGGCGATAGATCTATTTATTAGGTGATACAACTTGATGACAAATATAAATTTTGGTGACAAAAAATATAGTTCCCTATGATAAATAAATCCAACCCAGAGTTAGTAAGAAATACATAGAGAAGTGAATGTAACTACATACTGTGCAAAGGAAGCTGGCATTATCCCCTCATGTTATACAGAAGAAAGGACAGAAGACTTGTCACCTGGAAACCACAAAACTTGAGATCCAACATGATGGGGCACTACGCACCAGCACTACACACTACACGCAGGCACGCTACACACACAGCCTGTGAACTGAGCATTACCAATACTCAAACATCATGTTTTATCAATTGTATGTATTTGATAGTACAATGATCCTTTTGAAAATGCACAATAACTTTAAAGTTAATTCTCAATTCACAGTACACATAAATGTTTGAAAATACAATAATTTAGCATACTTTTGCTCACAAAAAAATTTTTTTTTTCTTTGTACCTAATAAGAAAACCCATGAAAGTAATAAATAATAATAATATAATGCTAATTTGTAGGGTCACTGGGTCATCTTTAATGACTACATAGGAAAAGACATTAGTATAATAAGGCCAGACTGTATTTTAAATTAAGAAATGATCAAAGCACATAATAAACTGAACAAGAGCAAAAGATTGGACTTAATTTGGGAGCACTTCACACAAATATTTCATATTGTGGTTAATTTAAACAGTTTACAAACCTCGCGCTGCTCGCCATTCTGCTGTAATAAGGCACTGATGGCTACTGACCACTCCGGAACACAATGTGGTTTACACTGATTACTCGCACAAGTTTTTCGATGTTGCGTATAACTTTACTTCCTTACATCATTCTCTTTCATGCGCTTTCCATCGAAGTAAACATTTAAAAAACCATAGGAAATCACTTGAACCTTCGACTTACAGTAAACTTAATCAAACACGTATGTACAAAAAAATATTCTTATCTTAATAAAAATAAACGAGAACATGATAAAAATTTGCTAGCTCATAATATTGGTTCAAAATTAACCCTGAATTCTCTGAACATGATTTGACAGAACTGACAATCTCGAAGTAACGTGACATACACAGCTGTTCAAAGTCTAAACCAAAGAATTTATAGTACAACTGGAACCGTCACCACTGACGTAAGTATATCAAAAACGTTCCAAATGGTAAGACATAATATAATCACACACACACATTGTGGTGAGATGTAATGATTACTTTAAAAAATGCTTAAGAACAGAACTATTTGCCAGAGCGGAGTCCAGTTTTCCATTTAGAACCGTTTCGCTTGAAGTATAGTTATAATACAAATACGACAACATGTAACTAAACGTTGCACAACTTGGACCTGTAAAATTAGATAAATATGTAAAAGAAAATTAATTGTGAAATCTTGAACATGTGTGGAGGATATCTCTTACAATGTTTTCATTATAGGCTTCATTGCATGGACGTAAGAATGCTCCAATAGGGGTGTCATGTGTAACAGCAGGATGTGACAGTCGAATTTGTGGCTTTGGCACTGTCCCACTGTGATCGTGTAGCGAAGCGCTACTGCTCTCAATTTAGCGTGTTTTAGATATGTTATCGATATCGAGGATTAAGTGTTGCATCGATATCCCCTTGTGAAGGAAGACATGTTTTTCAAAAAAGTCAAACAATGGTAATGAAGGTTCATCTTATCCTAGCTGCTGCCTAGATGGCGCTAATTTTGACACGTTACTTTGATTTTTTTTTTCTTCAGAAGCCTGACTTTGAAAACAAAAATATTCGGGAATTTGGGAAAAGTGTTATAAATAAATGAAATAATAGGTTTTCTTTAAAAAAAATGTTCCCAAGAAAATTATAAAGTCCATTTCACCAAAGAAGTCCCGCGGAAAATTGTGGAACTATTATACTTTTATACGTATTTACTTTACTGACCTTTTTTTTTCCACCTGGGGTACGTGGTGGTTGCCTCCAATTACCTGTTGTCGAGGGCACGGGTATCGCCAAAGCATTCTTCCGCACCCCCGACAGGTATTGGCCCGCCAGATGTTCGAAGGCGGGCCCCGTCACCCTCTGTGGCCGTCACCCAGCGGCCACAGTAACTCCACTGAGAGAGGCGCGCGCAACGCAACGCCACCGTCTCGAGGCCTGTTTCTGATCGGACGACAGACGCCCCTAGTCTGTCGTCCGCAGGCCGCGGCCTATGGTGGCCGGAGATCAGCCAAACTGCGACGCCCCCTACGTCTGCTGCGGGTGGGGAGAGAGGTAGCAGATTCTCTCACCCTTTCCGCCGCCTCCTTTAAAACCATCACCTCCTCGCAAAAGGAGGCGACGGCATTCCACTCTTCTTCGCTGCTGACCATGCAAGACGCGACGGCCGGCAGCGAAAGATTTCCCGCAGCATCCAGTACTTTACTGACCTATCGCATGGACTACTGCGTGAATGGACCTCTGCCAGGTTAAAAAAAACATTGTGGCACTTGAAATAAAGGGCTCGGCGCAATGTTTTTTTAAACTTTATTTTTATTCTCAATAAGAAAACCTCCCATGGGAAGAGTAAACTTTACCTGCATTAATAGATACTCTATAAAGCTTAATTATTAAAATTCAAAACTATAAACATAAATTAATAGCATTTTTTTTTTCAATTTTAAACTCGCTTCAGTCAGATTTTGAATCTCCATTTTGATGTTTTATTTTCAGCAAAAATAGTCGAAATGGAATTTTATTTACGGAAAAGGGCTCTTTTGAACTAACGCTGTCAGCCCCTGGTTATTAAGTGTCGCCATCTGCGATTAGCTTTGACCGCCTTTGACTATGTTCTTTAACGTCATGAAGACACTAGAAGTGGAGACACACTTCGAATACCCACCTTAAGCAAAACACTATTTCCCTGTCTGAAGCCCGACCCTTTGTTTCTAAGTAGGGTGACCATAATTTTACTGAACACAGGATAGCTATTTTAATTTCTTCAATTTTCTCGTTTTTGCACTTTGACCTACCTCAGATCTGGGGGCCGATTCTTCTAAAATGTGACAATTGAATAACAATGTAATCCCAATGCAGTTTTAACCATAGCGGGCATTCTGCTACTAATATAAGACCTAATATTCCAATGACATTTCATAGGTTTGCCATTGGTACTATAGGGTAGTCTGCTCTATAATCGTATTGCAATCGTAAATCATTTGCATACAATATGATTCATTATTGAATCGCAGAAAAGGATAAAAATGTTAATTTAAAACAAATATTGTAGAATATCATGTACCTATTTATGCATTCATCCCACTGAGTAGGTATTTAGAAACTTTACTAAATGTTAGCTTTTAAACAAATATGTATATAATAGTGTGCCAGTCTCGTGTAGACTGTTCATACTTATCTAAGGAAACACTGGAGAACGTCAGATGAGGGTCAGGTGGACCACGTCGCCGCGTCGCATCAGGGTGGTCATTTGATCAGTCTATTGAAGCAGCCCAGCAGCAGCGCGGCTCCTGTCCCGGGCCGCATTGTCAAGAGACGGAGCTACGATATGATGACATTTGGGAAAGTAAATAAAAACAACACTCGGTTCGACAGTTATTTTAATTTAAAATTTCAAAAAGCAAATACAATAATCTCCGCATGACTCGTCTCATAAAGCTTTACACGTAAAGTAGTTATCTTTAATAGTACATAATAATAAATATAACAAACAGTGAAGTACAGAGCGCTCGCGTGCTGCCTCGCGCTCACTTCTCCTTGTCGCTCTCCGCCTTCCGGCCCAGCGGCACCGCCGCCCGCACCCTGCGCATACCACACCGGCGTCAACACATGTGCACAACTCAGTCTATAGGATAAGAGTTTTACAACTCCAATATGACTGAGAATAATGAAAAAATATACTAAATATTAGAGTCAATATGTAGGATAGTTAGTTAGTCGGTTGATGGCCTACTGGGTAAAGAAACGACCTCTCAAGTATGTATATCATATCTTAGACACCAATGGCCGTGTTTCGGAGGGCACGATAAACTCTATCCGTCTTACCACAAAAACTTTTTAACGTCAGTTTAAGACTTGTCTAAAAAAATGACAAATTATGACGTTGACATATGGTTCATTTTGGAGCCACATTTTTTTTAGCAAGTGTAAAACAGTGTTTAAAGTTTTTGTAGTAAGGCCATATATCTTTGGCAGTCATTACGGGTAGTCAGAAGCCAGTAAGTCTGACAACCAGTCTTACCAAGGTAATTAGGTTGCCCAGGTAACTAGGTTGAGGAGGTCAGTTAGGCAGTAGCTCCTTATAAAACACAGGTACTCAGCTACGTCCGGTTAGACTGGAAGCCGATCTGAATATAGTTGGGACAAGGCTAAGCAGATGATGATATGAGGTAGTTGGTAAAAAGCCCGTTGAAATCATGAAAAGGATAATGCCCAATTTTATTTGGAAGCTGGACTTAGTGCTGCTTAGACAAATCACTTAAGTGGTGCATTAGGTACGTTAAAAAGACGTTGATTTCAAAGTACATTAAAATATATCCCAGGAGTCCAGAGAAAATCGGCCGCTTATCATTACTAATATTATAAAGCTGAAGAGTTGTTTGAACGTGCTAATCTCAGTAACTACTGACTGATCTGAATTGAAAAATTCTCTGTATGAAAAAGTATATTCGCATAGGCGTCAAGTAAAAACTTAATATTCATGTGTCTTTGTGGAGTTCCCTTTATTTTCTATTGTCTCTATCATCAGATAAGGTCCAAATCTTCACGGTCATGTAGACTTATCCTATAGACATGTTACGGGTAATGCTAGAAGGTGGAGTAAACCTAGGTTTACCCGGGTTGACTTAGTATTACCGAAGCTTCTTGGGTAAAGTCCGAATAATAAGTAAAATAAATTTTAATTCGGGGTTTATCCATGCTCACCTAGGTCTACCCAACTCTGACTGGGTAATGTTAGGTGTTGCGTAATTTTCGAGCCAGTGGCGTAATTCTAAAAAGGTATAATTGCAAAACAAAATGTGCAACAAAGAAGTGTTCATGCAAAGCTGCAAGAAAATTGTGCAATTTTAAATGTCACAGCAGTTTAATCTTGCTCAAATAAATAATTACAACTTGAACAACAACGACCGTTATTCGTTTTTTCTATTAAAGCTGTTAAGTTAATGCTCTTCAAGCGATTACGATCGCCTTTGTATGTTTTTTAAATAATTAATGTTTAAAATGACCTTGGATTTTCATTTCACTAATTAATTTTGTCAATTTTTTAACATTACCCAGTCAGAGTTGGGTAGACCTAGGTGAGCATGGGTGAACCACAGATTATATAATAGTTACTACGTAACAGATAAATCACTCCATACAAAAAAGTCCATACCTACTGTTATAAGCACCTACAAGTTCCCCAACTACCTACAAATTCCTAGCTGCGTTATAAAATGAACCTTAAAAGCTCGAGCGCTTGATTGTTATTCCAATGCGATAGCGCACAGTTCAGTGACCGCAACCGTGCCGTGGCCGTGCTTAGGGTTGCTTCTTAAAATTTATTAATATTTTAGTAGGAAAACAAAGTTACGCTTATTTTAAGATAGCCTTTTTTAAAACTGAGTTTTTAAATAAAAAGTAATATCAAGAATATTTTTCTTTAGTTAACTATTGTATTGCCTACTAAAATGGAGTATGGGTACATATTACTAAATATTACCTAATACGTAAGCATCGGTAAGTACTTAAGTAAAGCTTTCGTCAAAATCAAAGGCGGTTTCCAACTATTTTTCGAGCACAAGTGCCATACCCCATATGGTACAACTCCGTCGAGTGTTGATACATACCTAAAATTGGTTTCTGCGTAGCGACACGCGTAATGTTCCGAGTCGTCATTAAGTTGGCCCAGAACTATACCTACTTACACTTGAGATGTGTTTTGAGCTACAAAACTCACAATACAGTTCATATACCTAACTAAGTAGGTATCTAAAGTAAAATAAGTACCTAATGATCTCTGTTGTTAAAATCATAAAGTAGATAAGTATTAATTTATTTTAAAAAAAATCATAAATATAAAATGTTTCTAAATCTTACAATAGTCGCATACAAACCAACACAACTCAAAATAATCCATCAGTTTGTTAGGTAGGTTAAAAAACCTAATAAAAACTAACAGCATAACATGCCACGAAATAAAAATAATAATATTGGAGCGCGCGCGGCGCGTGTGACTGTTGTGCGCCCTGAGCCGCGTGGGGCTACCGGTAACCCAGCGAGCGGTAGGCATTTATCGCGCGCAAGTACCGAGAGTGACAGAGGCCTGGGTGAACCCCGAATTAAAATTTATTTTACTTATTATTCGGACTTTACCCAAGAAGCTTGGGTAATACTAAGTCAACCCGGGTAAACCTAGGATTACTCCACCTTCTAGCATTACCCGTAACAGACACACTAAGGGTCAATTCACACTGAAAGAGCAGCGGCCGGCAGCGGCCGTAAGGGTCAATTCACACTGAAAGAGCAGCGGCCGGCAGCGGCCGTAAGAGCACGAAAAATGTAAGAGCGCGGCGCGATGCGGCGCCGCGCGGCGCAGCGCGGCCCGCCGCGCTCACGCTCAATCCCTTGCAATTACGGCCGCTGCCGGCCGCTGCCGGCCGCTGCTCTTTCAGTGTGAATTGACCCTAATTGCAAGGGATTGAGCGTGAGCGCGGCGGGCCGCGCGGCGCCGCGCGGCGCCGCATCGCGCCGCGCTCTTACATTTTCCGTGCTCTTACGGCCGCTGCCGGCCGCTGCTCTTTCAGTGTGAATTGACCCTAATAACACGTTTTTACCCGGTGCGTGCCTACAATTTGTGACAATTGCCCCCGATTTTCAGGTTTTCATCAATCATCAAATCCTGTATTGATGACAATGGGACAAAAAGCATGTTTACTCTTGCATAATAAAGAAAGAAATTATCAAATCGGTTTAGGGTTTTTGAAAAATAGAATGCAAAAAAGACAAAAAACAGTCGAATTGAGATAAAATAGCTTCCAAGAGCGAAGTGCGGGCAACAATCATCATTCAAGGAAAGATTTCCTCATAACAAAATGTTTTTTTTTCTGGGACTATTCCATTTTAATATTTTTTAGTTCATGTTAATGCTATGCTACATTCCTAGGCAGCACTTTTTCCAAAACCTTGGCATTGTTCTTTGACAACTCAACCGGGTTGAATAGACAATGTAAAGCATGTGTGTGTTGGTGTACTGACTTGGCGGAGATGTCGTTGATCTTGGCGCGGGCGAGCTCGAGGTTGGCGTCCACCTGCGCCTTGTTCATCTCGTACGCCTTCGGCAGCGTGAACAGCGCTATCCAGCCTGCAAACACCACGCACTACTTACTGTCTGCGAGTTATCATGTGCTTACAACACTTTGCAATCTAAACTACATAAATATCGTTTTGCTCTAGGACCTTTTACCATAGATTACTTAATAGTAACTTTTTTTTTACTGTGACAAGAAGAGTAGCTAGATACATAAGTGTAGGTAAGGATCATCATCACTGTTCAAGTTTACGAGTTGCTATTAAGTAAATCATTATATTATGTAGTAAAGTAAATAACCACCGGTTAAGGTATAGGTGGTTTTTTAGTCTTAGTATTATGTATACCAGGCACGGAAGACCTCACTACTATAAATACATAGTTAAATAGTTACACACATCAACCGCGCTAACCACGGTTTTCCCTTTCGATCGTTCAGTGGGGCTTCTATTTAATGTGGTCTTAGTAATATGAATAAAAGCGTCTGTGCGAGTGTACTAGCAGTACGGAGCAACTGCGCGTACGTCGAGTGCTGTGCTCGAGCACCGCGGACTCCGCGGCAGTGACGCGCCGCTCCGACATCACATGCATAGGTGTAACACCTTCTACATTATATTCTACATGTTATATATGAGCAATTCGTCTCCATCAACAGATAGTTTCAGATCAGATTAGCGTCATTGTGTGCAGTCGAGTGGACACGAGACCAATCGACCATGTAACGTAAACATGTTCGCTATGAATCTGAAAGCAACAATATGCATTCTTATCTAAATATACATTTCTATTGAGTAAAATAGTACAGGAATAGATATTAATTTGAACAGAATAAATATTTAAAATTAATTAAGACAGATTAGAAGCCTATGGAAAAAAAACTAGCCAGGTACCTATTATAGCGAGGGTATTATAACCGTGTATTCGGCTATGATTATGACTGCGCTAACTAAGGCTAACAATATTGACCCTGATTGCACTGGTAGGTTATGCGAGCGTGGCAAAAGATCCTTCCGTCCTAGGCCCAATAAGTAGGGCAGGTTGAAATAGCTACTCTTGCTGAATGGTTATCCGGGATTGACTACAAATGAGTGTAGTACGCACCGAGTATGATGAGCGTGATGCCGTTGAAGCAGGCGCCGACGTACGTGAGGCACCACAGCAGCACGCCGAACTTCAGCGAGTCCACCAGGTCCTCCACCAGGAACAACCTGGAACACGAGTCACACGACGTCACTCTACTGCTGCTCAACCACTACATAATCAAGAATTTACCTAGGTACATTTAATAATGGCGTCCACGCCCGATTTCGGCCACGGCGACTGGGAGATCAGCTAGTTGCGCAGGACTTATTATAGTGCATAAGCATTTGCAAATATATGATATACAATGAATAATTAATTAACTCAACTATTCTAGAGCAGCCTCCTATGGCCTTTCATGAGCATCTCTCTCAAGTGGGGATAGTAAATTGTGAAGCATGAATCGATAGTAAAGGAAGAGTGCGCGCGTGTACCTGCGCAGCTCGGCGAGCGCGGCGTTGAGGTGCGCGGTGGCGGCGGCCGCCAGCGCCTGCGCGCGCTCCGCCGGCACGCTCACGTCGCGCTCCAGCAGCCATCTGCAACACCACGCGCGACTCACTCACGGGCGAAACTTCTCTATATGTTATTCTGATATATGACCTTATACGAACTCATTTTTTAACAAATTTTATCCAAATCCATCCTGTAGTTTTTAGAGATTAACGAACATACATCATCATAAAGTTTCGCATTTCTAATAGGTAGGTATGAGTGGAATATTATTCTCTGACACATGACTGTTGTTCATGAGGTATCCTATCACTTTCTCTGCTATTAAACATGACGCAAAAAAATTATGATGATCTTCAGAGCCACTTAACAGTAGTTTGCCCCGATTATTCGTACCGGTAGTAGATAAACAAGTATCCAATTTAATTTCTAATAACTGTTTTCCAAATATGTCATAGATACTTGTCTAAATTCATATTGGACTAGATTCAGTTCAAAGAACAGCACTGCTCGCAAAAAATATCAAAAGCCTCAGCAGTGTTGACGTCACATTTCGCTTTCTAATGCATAAAAAATCAACCGAACCCACATATATGCATATATGTATTTATTGGTTTTAACATAATTTTCTAAAGACTTCGCGTAATTAGATATCGCACGTTGCCATAAGGCGAAACAAAGTGGGACTCGGTCGTCCGAGTGAGTTGACTTATCAATATGACACGCTGATAACTGGTCAGACTTTATTAATACTACTCTATTCATGTAATATACGAATGCTGCCGGATCACATAAAACTTTTTAGAAATGAATGTCTAAGAAGATAGTCGGGGCAAGAAAGTGGTCTCGTTCGCATCGTTAAATGTTTCGTACAGTGTGACGGAACAGTGCGCTGTTGGAGCTTAGTTACACGTTGCGTATGTTCGCAACATCTGAATAAACACACGTGCGACAATCACTTTACATTGTACGCACAGTACACACTGAACTTGTCCACGGCTATCCAATGCCCCTTGTCTACGCGACCAGTATCGCAAACTGTTCAGAAATGCTTCAATGGATCAAGTAATGTGTCATTTTTTTCACTAGTGCCGCCGCAGCGACAGATTTTGTAAGATGCAACATATGTACGTCTTCGCTCTTAATGTTTACGGGATAATGAATTTGAATAATGGACAGTTTTAGGAAAATTACTAGGGTTGACCAGGCAACGACCTCTACGCCTGTGTAGATAATTCTACATTGTAACCAACTCAGTTTTATAACAATATCGAGATGTTTTTATTCAGTACTTGTCTCTATGACAATTTTCGAATTGTGGTGTTTGCAGAATGAATAATAATTCCTAATAGAACAGATTACTGAATAGTTACGTATGGAATCAAACAAGTCGTGTTATCAGACAAGACATGCTCTCACAAAAGTGGAAAACTGGTTCGTCAAGCTGAATACCTGGCAGGTCCACCATTCTTAACTAGTAGCAGGGTACCTATACCTACTATTAGTCTAGAAAGGTCAGAAGTGGAAAGATTACGTTTTGCTCTATAGTAGATGTATAAAAGTCTGAAGAGTAAGTAATTCATATGCTAAGAGGAATGTAGAGTATGTATTTATTAGGTCGAAAAAACTGGGTGATACTCACTTGAAGGGGTGTCCATCATTAGTCTTCTGTACGGCTTGTAGCACGTTCTTGTAGATGCGGAAGGCGACGGCGGCGGAGAGCGCCAGCAGCGAGGCGTAGGCCAGCACCGACACCACGGAGCAGCAGGCCAGCGCCACCAGCAGCGCCAGCCCCGCGCCCAGCGCCGCGCCGCTGTGCGCCGCCGACCGCCAGTAGATCAGCGACTCCACTGCGACACACACGCGCACAATACAGCTCCGAACATTACAACTATAGGTACTGACTTCGCCAACCACCAGCGTGTGGCTGTCAGCCCTCAGGGTGACCCACTCCAGTGTCGCGATACCTCCACTCAACTTTACGATCTTTTGGTCACGCACGGAGAAAGTAACGGAGGTGAAACTGGTTCTATCCGTCGATGATCTCAATAATTTTGAACTAAAATCGTCGAATGTTACCGTTAACTTAAATTTAACAGCAGCTATGAGACTGTCTTGTAATTTTTTTTTAAACTTTCAAACTTACTGAATGGAAGAGCACTCGACAATAGTACGTCTGTAGATAATATTTTATGGAGCGAATGTATCCGATGCCGTTCCGGATTCACTGTTACTCGCAAAGTGGCCTGTCCTGTCTCTTTAACAGACCATGAGAATTTACAACACACTGCACTCGTGTATGACACATTTGCTACTCATATTGAGCTCCCGCAACTCCTACAAAATAGTTGAATGTTCTTTTAAAAATATGGGAACAACAGATGCGATTTCGCGTAATCTATAATAATAAACGATGACAGAAAACTTAAGTAGCGTTGAGCAAGAGCACCGTATGTCGGGGAGGTGGGCTCGCCACGTCAGTAGCGGCGCTCGGCTCGTACCTGGTCCTCGGGGCGGCAACGGCTCGTGCTGCGCGGCGTGTCGCGGCGAGTGCTTGGGGCGCGCCATGGCGACGGAGTGAGAGCGGCGCGGCACATGGCGCTGCCCGCCGCCACGCGGCAACCTTTCCCACACGTCACCGCGACCCGCCGCGCGCGCAGCCACGCGACACCCGCGGCTCTACTGCCGACACAACACTCTCCTACGTGCCGTGACGCGCCTTCCGTCCAATCAATGCCCTTCCAGAGAACGGCCTATGAGCCCAATAATACGTCGGGTCAACTTTAACACTCAACTTTCATTTTGAAAGTTCGATATCATCATTACTCTCAGATGTATTCAGAATGACACACGAAACAAATGGCACACGAAGTGCTTCATTCTGAATTCAGTAACATCAAAAGTTCCAATAGGCATAGGTAAATAAGGATTTATTGTTGAAGAACCAGACGCTCGAATAATATTGATTGATCGATGGATCTCTTTAATCGAATATTATGTACCTAGGTATAATGATTCATGTTACTATATCTGGAGTCTACCATACGTGGGTTGAATTAATGTTTTAAATAATGTTGATGAGGCAGCTTCTATTAATACACAATGCCTTCATAAAAGGAGTTCCATATTCTAGAAACAACTGCGTTCTGCCGGCTTTTCATAGAGCGCTGCATACATAGTTGCAATATTCATGAAGTATTTCATAAATTTTTGATACTTCATAGTTATGATGTACTTGCAACTTATTAAGAGTTAAAAGAAAACAAATTTTACAAACTAAGATTATCCAAATATACTACAACTCGCATCGAATTAAACCATCTACCATTTCCAAAGAGCTTACAAAGTGCGCCTTTGACCAATCAGACCTCAAATCATTATTTCAAAAAAGGTCCAGACAATACGCCAATGGACAGCGTACGTCTTACAATAATAAATGAGCTGCAGTGAGCATAAAGTCTAACACAAGAAACTGCGATGTACTTAATGCTTAGCATGTTGTAATGAGTTAGTGGTGCACGCGGTGCAGTCGACTTCACAAGCGACATGCCTACGAACGAGTTTGCTCACAACGTAAGCGTAGAAACTGAAAGTGAGTGCGTACTTATGTGGAAAGGCTTTCATTATCAGTGTGCGCTCGCGCAGGCCGCGCCGACGCCGGAGCGCGACTCGCCACTACAAACACGCAGGCGCTCGCTCCACGCACTTGGCAGTGAGCGACGCGCGGTCAATGCCATTCGCCTTAATTGCCTTATCAATACGACGTTACTATGACAACGCTTTACGTCCCTTGAGTTATTCCGTTATCTGCTAATGTTCTGCTAAGTTCTATGAACAGCGTGGCTTCAGTTTCGAGACTGCTTACGTATCATCATTTTGCTTATTGATAAGGAACACAAAACTGTCTGAAAATGATAACTACATATTATTATCTGCATTGCCAGTTTGATAACAATGATAACGTACAACAGCGCAATCGTTAATTACACTGCAGTAATTTGAGAATATTGCCATCATCATAACATACCTAATTTGAATAGTTTGTCAAGCTTCTGAGTTATTCATAAATCAAGATGAGCATCTTTTAGTGATTTATTAAGCTCAGGAACATCTCAGGTACCACGTGTAAAGCAATCGAGAAAACTGCGCAGGAGGAAAAATTAGGAACAGGACAGCTATTGAGGTTATAATGGACTCAATAGGTACATATTTTGACGCCAGTAAGTCCCCATTTGGGATATTTAAATGGTCCATAATCAAAAACAGATCTTCAATATTTTTATTATTTTAATACGACTTAACTCATTAGGCGCTTTCTAGTGGACTAACTTTGGGTAGTGGATTATCATGTTTAACTGGTCTTCTTTATTTGCTGCAAAATTTATAAAAAATATTTTGATAGCAGTTCCTTCCACATATCTCAGTTGGGATCTGGCATTGGAACACTGAAAACTTCAGGTACACAGGTACCTGTCGTGTTTCACTGAAGGATATGCGAAGGAGATTGCGCCCCATACCCAGTTATGTAGAGCTACAGCCCAGTAGCTACGCTCGTCTTTGCACTGAGATTTAGATTCAATTTGGAAACATATTTACACTTTCTTAAATAAATACGTTTTGATCGTTAACCAAAACCTTACAAAAAAAAACACTAAATAGATAGATTACGAATTCGTAGTTGTTTTTCTGAAGCAATTTCACAATATAGTGATGTCTCAAAGGGATTCTATCTGTTGGATTCGGTCTCATATTTAGCTATATAAGATGCAATCCCTTTTGTGATAGACAAACGTATTAGGTACGTAGATATGGGCGCTATCTACGTTTTATAAATGCAATATAAAGAAGCCCTATAGAAGCGGCCCGGCCGCCTGTGCCGGCGGAGCTCAGTCTGCTTGCAGTTTGTGTACACATCTGCATATTACATGATTGTTAATTGATTCCGTACACAGCTGGTCCGCATTTCTAATCAATGAAACGGAACATAAGTCTGTCGGCAAAAGCGAAGAGCTCGCATGAATGAATGGCCGTAGGGCGCGAAGTGCGGGCATATCAGACTCTACAACTCTGAGTGAGACAATGCGCGGAGGTCGCCGCGCCGTCACACACGCCGACCAGTGATAAAAATAACGCTCAGTCCTCGGCGAGTGGTGCCCGAGCGCTGCCACACGCATGTCCACTACACGCATAAACATACACATCCAACTGATGCTTCTGACATTTTTTTACAAATATTATTGCCAAAAATACCATGCGCTTTACAAAAAAGGGCATTGGACTTGAATGATGAACGTACTGCCGAAGCTTTAAAAACGTAAGGAATCATTCAATTATGTAGCTATAATAGCTTTACATAAATAGGAACTGTTCACAAAGGAAAATAACCGTGATAAGGTGAAGTAACGACTCTTTGTCTCCAACGATAGTCTGTCAGGTCAAGGAGTCCACGATATAACCAAGGTTTAGATCGACAGATATCGATTTGTTAGAAAATATTCAGCAACAACTTGCTTGGCAAATTGCGCAACTTCTAATAGACGGGACTAAAACTGATTGTGTGCAAGAGATCAAAATGCAGCAGACAGCCGCTCATCGCATGACGTATCACAGTAAAAACTTTGACGACCTATCATTAATCAAATATTCGGTATGAAACCAGAGTAATTATGGTCATTCGACTACAGTGATTCGTGATCTTAAAAACACGTTTGTTAACCTGTTTTGCACTTGATGTAGAAAAACCAGCAAAATATGCTTAAATGTCTCGAAAGACATCCGTGTTTCAATTCTTAGACAAACGATCGCCATCTACTTGTCCATTGAGCGGAGCCCGCGGCGGAGCAGTGACTCCAATATACTGCATGTGTTGTCGTGGCTACTTGTCTCTATTTGACAGTTGGTATATGACAGATGAGGATCATACGCCGCACTAACATCACCGGGTATCGTGCGCCGCGGCCCACCTGTGCTGGAGGAAGCAGCTCATCTACCTGCTCCCCACTTTGTCTGTGTCGTCTCATTCATCCTTGGATATTTTGTTATGACACTGTTCACGAATTCAGCTAGTGTACGTAGCTACCTTTTATGCAATCAAAGATACGCCAGTTAGCAATCATTATCTAATCTAGGTACCTATAACATAAATATTGCAGAAATGCCATTCGAAGTAAGAGTTCTCAATTCAGAAATATGACCAGTTGATAAGTATTTTATCATAATATATTCTCACGCTCCGTCTACGTTGTGTAATGTAAGTGCGACGACGGTTGCTATCATAGTTCGCCACGTGGCGTTTAAGGAGTCCTCGACATTTGTTATCCACGCGGGCTTCCTTTTTTTCCTAATACAAACATATCTGAACTTATAATATTGTTATAAGTAACGCGCCGCATGTCTTTATAACCTATCGTTAACTTGCGCCATTAACAAAATGTATATTATCACACATATCATAAAGAATCATCATGTATAGGACCTGTTGTTCATGTATGCATGACGCAAGTATCTGTTGTAGCGTCATTCAGTTAGTAAGTAGCCATTAGATCAAGGCAAAAGCAATAAGAGTGCGCAGATGCAATACGAGAGACCAGTGAGGTCACAGGTAAGACAAACAATGCAAGTGTCACGAGCTCGGAACACAGCCACGGGACGGCGAGCGTGCCGCGCCGCGCCGGTGCTGCACTACAATGTCCCAAAGACGTTTAACTGCTGCCCAAAAACATATTCTGACATTACTTCTTAAACCTTCCCCTCTTTAATACATCATGTTATAAATGGGTACCTAAGACTTTGAGCACATACACTAAAGCAGGTTCATGGATATGCCTAGGTATAGGTAGGTAAAAAAACAAAGGCGTAGTGCTCCCTTGAAGCTGGTCACAGTCCGTAACAGATACCCGGTAGGTAGCGCCTCTGTGTACGTATGGACATAGGATTCCTGCGACCTCTAGTATCCGATCAAGTTTCATCCTCGAGCACAACACCAGGAAACAAAGAAAAACCAGCCTTCCGTGATGTCCTGTGATTCTAGTTGGCACATTGAATGGGCTGCGACTATTGAAACAGTGGGGGACACGAGGAGAACAGTGCTGGCGCATTCGAGCCTAATTCAATTAGGGCATTCACTGAACGAACGCCTATCGAACCGACTCTGGACTTACACATTGTAGTAATAAGTCACATGGACAACATCCTGTCCTAGACTAAAGGGAATAAGGAACCAACGGTGATGAAAAGTGTCTTAGTTAGCTTCTGTACTACATCTGTATTAGTGAGATAGCAGTACTCAAAAATAGGGTGAACTAATCAAATTAGCCCAAATTAATGATCACAACAAGATATATGCTCGAATTTGAATCTGCAATTTGGACTGTAAGTGACTGGCGCTTCATTTGGCAATCACAAATCTTATGGTAAAAGGTAGAAAGCTCTGGTTGAAAGAAGAGAATTTCAATTTCCGATTCGGATGCCATACACTAACGAAACCTTACTTCTTGGATATAAAAGAAAAAGAAGTTCAAAATCTCCGTATTAAAACATAATGCCAATAGTGGAATATTTTGTTTCTTTTTGGCAAGACGCCGTCATTCACCGCCAAAACCAGTCGGCAATTAAAAAGTGATCTTCCAAACGATCTCTGACATGAATTATTTTAAATCGTACAAGTGAGCCGATGAATCGTCAAACGCTATAAATTAGATTGTTACCGGCCTCAGCGTCAGTTAAAATCGGTCTAATTTCATCTTGGCTTGCGATTTGAAGTGTGCAGGGTGAGCAGCACGGCATAGCGCATGCGCGCCGCCACACATTCATTACCAGCACAATATTAATGACATGCAAGAGTCAGCAGAGGCCTGAGCCAGCGGCGCGACAAATACAAGCCCTGAGCCCCTACAGATACAGATTCGGGCGCCGCTGTCGCAGCCATCACAACACACAATTAACTAGTTACGCACTGCACGGCTATCTGCACCTTTTTGTCCCATACTACAGATATAAATACTCGAGACGGTGCAGTGGAATTTTTCAACGTCTGTGGTCAATGACAATATAAGTAATTCGCACAGTTCAAATCAACGTAGCTTGGCCAACATGTTTGTAAGAGACTCTTTTGTACGTAATAAAATATGTTACGTTGACTCCTAAGTGCTACCCATTACGTGACGTGGTTCGGTGCAAATGTCGTATTATTAAATAATAGTGAAACATTTAGGACGGTTTTGTCGAACCTTGACTCGACACGCGGAGTTATTATTGTTCTGTCACCGGCAGCGACAGTATCGCGGCTCGACTGGAGTTCGCGACACATGAAGCGCGGCTGCGTCGTCGGAGCCGCCTGACCACTCGATTATGAGCGACACCTCCACCATCACCACCACCGTTACTAACCACCTTCACTGGCAACACCACTCGTCCCCGATCGATCGGTCGTCGGACATGTCACTGGAGCGGCGTGAACACTGAGCGAGCTCACACGGACACTACGAGCGCTAGCTGGCGGAGTGGGTCACAGTGCAGGGCCGCAGGGCGAGGCGAGCTGCCCGGGCGGCGACGTGGCCCGGTTGGCGGCGCGCCACCTAAACGTATTTCTGCCCTCCGCTCTCCACGACCACTCACCTTCGGGGTGCAGTCTCTGCGGGTCGAACCAGGCATCTGGAATAGAAGGCTGCGCGTTAGCGGGTTAGTCGCGACAGACAGAGAGGGAAGCGGGCGAAGCAAAGCCTGCGCGAGGGGGAGGGGGCACTTACTCGGGTTGAGGACACTGCAGAGGGAGGGCCCTGAGTCCGGCATGCTGGTGATTTACGTAACGCGAGCGTGAGGTGGATGAAGGCGGCGGACGGAGCGCGCGCCGCGCCGGACTCTCGCGTCGATACTGGCGGCGCAGCCCCGCGCTCAGCCCTCCCGCCGCGCCCCGCGCCGCAGCGCCCGCCCGCGCCCTGCGCACGCATGCGCCGCGCGGCACGGCACCCCTCGAGTGCAGCACCAGCAGCGCCGGCACCGCACGCGGCTCCCCTCGCCAGGATATATACACACTAAGCTCGCGGTCGACTCGCGCAACGTTACATACATCATGCGGTTAGTAGCTACTCGTTATTCCGGTGCAGGCCGGCGATGACAGCCTCGTTATTTACATACAAATATTATTTCGAACACAAGGGACGAGTAAGAGCGAGATAACGCCGTCTGGTACCTATCCTTGTTGATTAGAGCGCTCGCGGGTCGCAGGTCACGCGCCGCGGCCTACAATAATGTCACAGTAGAGCTGTACTGACCTGCAGAGTGCAATCGCCTTTCGAGTCCTCACCCGCGATCTTAATTCATTTTTAAGGGATTTACGAAAGTCACGACTATTATGAAGGAATCAAGTAAAGGTCGCGCAGAGTAGCAGTGTCATCGCGACGTTGTTTTTCGTGTTATCTACCTTATGTCGCGATGAATCATGGAGCCGTGAAGCTGACGTTATCCTCGTTTAACACACGATAGCTACAACATGTTTCACACAATATACGTACAACGCTAATTATCCGGTAGGTCTGCTAATTACTTACTAACTTGACCACGTATGTTTTGGAATCGGTAAGTAAGGTCATCTTAGCGCTAGTAAGTGCATTATTTACTTATGTCCATGAGATTCTGTACGAAAAACTGTCTTAGCTAAGAATTATTTTATAACAAATGGGAACTTTCAAATCGAATTGCCTTCATGCGTCGTGAAGCATGCAACAAAAAACTGGCAACAGAATGAAATCTGCGACTGTAAACTACTTACAACCAATCATTACAACAAATCCTCATAATATCAAAGAAAATAATGAACGCGACAAATACCACATCTGAATAGATCAGTAGATAAGCCCACCATAATGATTAGATGACAAAGTAAGTACATGTGACACATCGAGTCATGACAGACATAGACTAAATAGACACAAATAGCCACATCAGCATCTCGGAGCCAACAGATGTAGCGAACGGACTACGAGCTCCACAGCAGATTGATTGGCATTGTCAAGTGGGAACACGACACAGCACAGCACAGCTGAGGCCGGGCTCGCCGGCCGTCGCGTGTACAGTCGGGAATGACTCACCCGGCTCACCTCCATTATGGGAATTACACGCAACTTGCAAAAAACCAACCCTAAAACCGCACGCTCATAGTCATTTCAGAGTTAACATAACATTAGAAATATGCTTTTGCCTGAGTACAACACAAGTAATTATTAAATTATCTGTGGTACTTTTATAACTTTAATTTTTTCGAAATATTTCCTTATTTCTAAGATCATTATACTCAAAGATTTTAGAAGGAAGACTACTTTTTAGAGTTTTATAGTCTTACCTATCCTGTAATTTTAATGTTCTCAAGTACATATTAATCAAACTTCCAAGAGTAAAGACGAATGAGTCAGGAATATACAAGCGTATAACTTCATCCCTAGTTACATCAACATGATGTAACTAGCATAACTAAGTTTTATACGCTTACACATCAGCATATTCTTATTCATCTAGACACACGGCAGTGTGTCCGCCAAGTTCGAGCAAAAAAAGCGACACACCGGCCGTGGGTTATATTACACGAACCATTTCGGGCCAAATTCGACCCCCCTGTAACTCAAAATCTATTGTATTTACGCATATCAAATTTCTAGTATCTGTTGAGACCCCCTCACTTATCTAAAATACAAAATTTCATTAATATACCTATTGTAGGTCTTGAGATATTGACGTCAGAAAATCGCTATTTTTACTATACACTCACTGACTGACTGACTGACTGACTGACTCACTCATCAAAAACCTAGACCACTTCCAATGGTCGTATTGACTTGAAATTTGGCATGGAGGTAGGTCTTTATGTCAAGGTAAAGGGAAAAATCTGAAAATGGCCAAGTGTGAGTCGGTTTCAAAATAATGAAGGTGTTTTATACCCGGTGTAAATTTATACCCCTAAGGAACTAATGGTCATATTGACTTGAAATTTGGCATGGAGGTAGGTCTTTATGTCAAGGTAAAGGGAAAAATCTGAAAATGGCCAAGTGTGAGTCGGTTTCAAAATAATGAAGGTGTTTTATACCCGGTGTAAATTTATACCCCTAAGGAACTAAAACGAACTAAATTTATTTATATTTATATAATATATCTTCGAATGGTACAAAGGTTTGTATTTAGTCAAAGTAAAGTAAAAATCTGAAAACGGCCAAGTGTGAATCACTTTCGAAAATAACGAATGTGTAACTTTGATCCACGAACATAATATATGATAACATGTCATGTCAGTCAGTTGGTAAATCTAGTCCATTTAGTTAATCTAGTTCATTTCTTTGTAAGAAACATAGTGCATATTAAAAAATCTAAAAAATAGTATAAATGAGACATTTCTTTAACTAACTTCATCATAAGAAAAAAATAAAATAAACAACCTTACAAAAATAAATGAAATCCCACCCAAAACAAAAATGTGAAAGACTGCCAAGTTCGATAATATGGGAATGCTTCGCCTATAAAAGAAGTGAGATCTGAATAAGTACCAAGTTCCATACACATACCTCAGTTAAAAATAGTTACTTTTTAATGATGATTACTTGGCAAGTTTTAATAGAAAATTAAATACTTGATTCATTGCGTTTAGTAGGTTTATAACAAGGTGTATGAAAACTTGCCAAGTAACATCATTAAAAAGTAACTATTTTTAACTGAGGTATGTGTATGGAACTTGGTACTTATTCAGATCTCACTTCTTTTATAGGCGAAGCATTCCCATATTATCGAACTTGGCAGTCTTTCACATTTTTGTTTTGGGTGGGATAAATTATTACTGCTTACTGGAGAAGACATAACTATTTAGTAATTGTATGGACCTCGTGACAGAATTCTACGCAATTGTCGGCTCTCCCTCAATTTTTGCTGGTCACAGCCATGGGATGTCACTTCATCATTTATCAAATACTTGTAACTTTAAAATAGTCCAGGACAGCTTTCCCTGTGTACAAATCAATTGCTGTTTTATGCCGAAGCATTAGTACCTACACGCCCACACGCTAAATACTGGCCGTGACTTCGGATTCCGGAGCCACGGCCGGGCTACCAGATGACGTGTTCAAATCGAATGCTACTGTTGGCTGTTAGTTCTTTATTGGGACATACCTTAAGTCTTGCGAAAGTGATACAGAAGGCGATACTTTGTTTGAAGGCCTCTCTTAATAATTTAAGAAGTTAGTTCCAATTTTGATAAATACATTTTTGGTTGATTACCTACGATAGGAGAGCATGTGATAGAAAAATATTAAACTTCGTCATAATGTTGGTAGTAGAACATTCCGCGATTAAGCAGATTGCATAGTAAATGAAACATGGGTGACGTGTGCGACGCCATGTCGCGCCGGTTATAAATAAGCCGGTGCGAGTGCGAGACGGGCTCGGTGACGTCACCGGCTACCTGTGCCACTTGTACATGCCGTCAAGTTTCCGCCCCTCTTTTGAGGTTAATGAAACTTAACAACGACACCACTTCATCAAGGAAATAACCTGTTCATAGGGGTGAATTGCCACATGGTTTTTTTTGCAGTGCGTGTGTCCAAGAGGATGCAATGGAATACGCGGTATTTGCAAACAGGGAAATAATAAAATTAATATTTTCCAAGTCCAACATTGGTAACTTTCCTAATCTAGCTAGATATGTTTAACAAATTAAGTTTAAGACAGGTTGGGATGCACGCGGATATAGAGGTCTCCGGTTAGCAACAACTTGATCCGTTTATATAAAGAGAGCAGACGATGTGTCTGAACGGTGGCCGGCGAGCGACGTATCGATCGCCACCCGGCCGCCCTCGCCGCCACCCCACTCGCACAGGAGGCCTAGCCTTTATTGCAGGCATGTCTGGGGTTTTACAGATATTCTGTTACACTGGTAGTAATCCAGAAACACATTACTATATAGCGAGGCACAAAATCCTACGCAAAAATATTTACAATGGATCACGAAAATAAGAGGGAGATATTATCCAAATTCGATTCTAAAACCATTATTACGTTGAAAAAGATGGCTGATGAGGAGGACAGAAAAAGTAGAGATTCACAGAGTGACACACTCTGTGCTCGAACTCTACTAGCTTCGTCAAATGTAGGGTCACAGGGTAGGCATTAGATGTGCGAAATTAAGATATTTTTAAATTCCAGAAAGTAACAGCGGTTTTTCCTGCGTCATTAAGTGGATCAGTGGGTAAATACAAAGGGTGACAGGGAAATGACGTCACTCGTTGGGAGGGCACGAGGGTCACAAAGGGCTGAGAGCTACGTTTTTGTGAAGAGTTTGAAATTGGGTCAACGAGTGCGCACTTGTACAGAACACACGCTCAACACGGAGCATCTGCTGCGTTTACTGCTTGCTCCTTTTTATATTTAAGCTGAGCATTCAAACATGAAAGCAATGGACGAGGTTATTTTTTAACGACAGCAATTATTGGCTATTGACTAAATGAGATGTGACTAAACGTCATCATAATTCACCATCATATCTGGCTAGCAGTTAAGCCGTTGATGGTGAACCATTTATCTACTTCCATAATGCTAGGCTCTAATCCCCAACTAAGTCGTGTTGGTTATCAGCGAGTACAAAGTAGTTCAGAGAATCTAAAGAGAAGAGAGCCGAGACACAATCTATTGATACCTTAATCGAACTTTTGCTAAGTAGGTAAATTAAGGAATTTTTAAACACCTTTATATAATAATTTTATTCGGTGTATTTACCTACAAAAATATTATCGGGCTATGGGAATACAAGATCAGGTTTATTATTTGTGATGACTTGATATTTTGGCAATAATAGGTATTCATTTCATTATTCTCCGAATGCAAGTATGCACAACCAATTTAAAACGTATGTAAAGAATCAACAAAGTAGGTACCTATAGTAATATCACGATTCACGATATTATTACCGATACGTTTTTGGTACAACTACTGGGAAATACCACACGAAAGTTGTCTTACTTATGTTTTACTGGTGGCGTTGACTAAATTCTCCCTCTGTATGTTTGTGAAAAAGAACCGCTTTGGGAGTACAGCAAAAGCGTGTTTATGTTGTTAATATAATTTGATATAGCATTTTTACTGATGGCGCTGAGGTCGATTCGGACGAACAGAGCATTTGAGAATAAAAATAAGATGACATAATATACGGAGAGATACGCGATACGTTACTGAATATTCGCGGAAGACAAATCTTGTCATCTATGTAAAGAAGAACTTCAAACTAGGTTGGCCAATCTATTGAAGGATGTCATTTCTAATCTAAATCTAACTGCGGCAGTGTTAACAGGCAGCGGAAGCACAGCTGACGCATTTTTGTAAAGTGCGGATGCCATTTAGGATTTATAAAAGAGAGAATGACCTAATCCTTGCAGACCACCACCTCCTCCTCCTCCACCGCTAAATTTCTACATCCACAAAACCAAATTATCCCGATTAGGACTTTTTTTTTACCAATTTTCCAAAATGAATGTACCCAAAGCATTTGACAGCCACCGACACCCTTTCAATATCAGTATTTAGATACTCACGTGTGATGACGTCGTCGGTCCCGGAAGCCATGTTCACACACAAAATATCCACACAAAAGGCAAGTCCTCGCGAGGTGAGTCACAGCGGGTACACTCTGCGCGGCGTGTGGCGGCGGGCACTGGGCACAGTGCGACGTGAGCGCTCGGCGGGTGCTCCGCTTGTGAGCGCTCAGCGCTGCTGCTTCAGCGATGCTAAAATTAGCGATGGTGGCGTCGTGCATACCGCGCGTCACTCCGCCGCCGCCGCGCCGCCGACACCATGCCCACTGCCACTTCTTACGTTTAATCTTATCACAACAATTTTGATAACGAACAATTTATTGCAGGCAACTCTTGGTAGAAAATGAAAGCAGCAAGATCATTGCTCCTTCTCGTCGGCAAAAGGGTGAACCAAATATTAACTTCCTTTGGAAATTCAGGAGGATCGCCGCTTTTGTTTCGCGAAACTGTTTCATTTCTCGCATTATTCTACTCTAAATTATTATCAGTCAGATACGTTTCGAGCAAACTCAACTTCATGTCTCGGTCTCCTTCAAACAGAGGAGATAAGATAAAATAAGAACCAATTTTTTTCTACATTAACAATTATTTCAACAATAAAACTCTAAAATGAAGTCAATAGAGATAGCAAGTAGGTATGCTCTTCTAATAAACAATTAACAACGAGCAATACTAGGAATCGATGCCGAAAGGATATGTATTATGAGTCACGAGGTTCAATAAGGTGTAGCGGTGCCTCCTTTAACTATTAGAAAGCTAAACTACTACCGACCGACCGACTGCCCAAATTATAGAATCAAGCTGAATATTCGGGTTCTCCAGTTAAAGGGAGATAACAAATTCAATGTCAATGAATACCATGGATTCATTTATAGGGCTGAGAGCTTCCTACATGACAATTAGAAACTTTGCTAATGCGATGGGTTATGATAATGGGGTTGTGGGTGACAAATGTGATCAGAAGGAGTGGTGGTGGGACGTCCGCGTGCAGTGCGAACGTGGGCCCGCGGGTGCCGTTACCCGCCGCTGCAGCGCGGTCAACGCTCTTGCCGCTCCGCCACCTCTGCGGCCAACCTCCTCCACCCCTCCCTTCACTCCTCCCCGCCCCGCACACCCCCATTGCGATAGCGTATTATTCCATATTTTCAACAAAAACAATAACGAAATTACCTATTTCGGTAAAGGCGGGTGATTAACGGAGATCAGGGTTCATCATGATCCACAGTCAATATGACCAAGATTTTGACGTTCGATATTTTACAGCTCACCATACATATATGTAGGTATCTTACATTTTGGTTTTACGTGTTAAAATGATTTTATATAGTAAGTAACATGTAGTTGAGGTGCTACAATACACTTGTGCGCATAGAAGAGGCGTGCGGCCATTGTTCCCCTGCAGACGTGATTGTTCACGGTCTGTAGCGTGCGCTGCTCACCTCCAAACGATACCATTCTAATTTCCTAAAACTTACCGTGTCGCGCAAAAAACGCCGAGCGCTAGCGACACCAAACGAGCAATGAAATCACCTAAATTTTTAGCATTAGCTAACACCGACAACTACCTATATTTGCAGCGATACCATAATAATGGGTTTCAAGTAGAATAAAGATTTGTCAAGGTATTAATAAAATTAGCTTAATTAGGTAAAAAATAGATCATCTTACCGAGTCCCATCTGGCAAAAGATGACTTCGGCCTCAATGACATGCGCCACAGGGCGCTTGGCCTCCTGAGCAACTGGCTTCGGAGGCGCGGCCGGCTCCGACTTCACGGGCTCTGGCTTGGGAAGCTCTGGTTTCGGGGGCTCAGGTGCTGGCTCTGGTGTCGCTGGGGGCTTGGGTTCCTCAGGCAAAGGCTTTTCAGGTGCCACCGGAGCAGTGGGAGCCGGCACTGGTGCTGGACCAGGCGCCGCTGCGGGCGCCAGAACAGGCGTTGGATCATGCGGTGGCTCTGGCGTAAGGGTGACAGCCAGCCCTGCCTCGGGCCGGGGATCGGCGCGGTGCATGGGCGACTCGCCTGCTGTGTCCGCGTCAGACTCGCTGTCTGTGAACTTGTCGGCGATATGATCTGCAGAGGCGGAGGGTGCACGAGGCGCCTCCGCGAGCAGCTCTCGCTCCATGTCGAGGAAGTTTCGCGTGGCCGCAGCAGCGGGCTGGCGATGTGGCGACTCGGCGGACTCCCGCTTGCCTTCGCGTTCGAGGTGCTCGAAGTCATCTGTCGAGTCCTGATCACGTTTCATGGCGGGCTCCACTGGCGGCGCATCCGTGGCCGGTGCGGGGTCTCCGCTCGCGAGACCCCCGAGGAGGGCGTCAGCGCTATCCATGGTTCCTTATGTGCAATATAAAAAGACCGGTGTCGAGAAAGATCGATAGAGTGCGGGAGGAGCGCGAGTGTGAGAAGCTGGCGAACGCGGAGAGCAGGGCGGGTCCTGTCGTGTGTCCTCGCCGTATCGTACTGCGGTCTGCAAGCCGTTTGCCGGCCGCGGCTGCACGACGTCACTCAGCACGAGAAACGAACGGTATTACTCATCGCCGACCCCTCCGATGCAGCGGGGGCGGCGCCGCTTGCCGGTAATATAGATAATAAATTGATGAAAATAAATTATACTAGATTAATAAAAGACTGTAAAACAAGTAAAATATTTTTCGAAACTATAGATAGTCAATTATTGCTTTCAATGTAAATCAATTTTCACAAAAAGATGATGTCTATAATGCAAGCAAGAAATTGCGAAAAGTATTGACTTTCCGATCCTGACCTTTTTGAAGGCGCGCTCGCTCGCTAAGTATGCTCTGTTTTACCGACACTGCATACCACACTAATCGGATACAACCAAGGAAGGATAGCAAGACAGTATAGCAAAGAAATAATTTTGTAAAATGCCGCAAAGTACGGACTACACAACGGGAATATACTAAAGACAGATTACAGCAGACAGACGACGACTACTAGAGAGTACCGGCGACATCAATATCCACTAATCAGCTGTTTAAGTAGTGTTACCAATTATTAACAACTAGCGACCCACCCCAGCCCAGCTTCGCACACACAGGTGCAATGCTATTTACTGGATGTTATTATATATATAAAGCTTTCTCTTCAATCACTCAATCTATAAAAAAAACTGCATCAAAATCACTTAAAAAACTGCATAAAAATGTGTAGTTTTAAAGATTTAAGCGTACATATATAGATAGAGTGATCTAAGGACAGATAAGTCAACTTTGTTTTATACTATGTATTGATTTTCTGTTGAACTATTAATATAGAAGTGAGTTTATTTAAATTATATGCAAAAGACATTTTAATTTATAAAATGTTTAGTCGCACATTACAGAGTAGGTACATGGGCTCCAGTTATGCTGGAGCTGTCTAAAAAAAGATTAACGCTGCTGTATTGGTGATCTTTGGATGTTAGGGCAGCCTAGACGTTCCATAGAATAACCAAATGTTACGAATGAGGGATTTTCTTGTTTCGTTATTGATGCATAGACGTTGATTTTGGTATGTACGTTACTGAAAAGCACGGACCGTCATATCTTATCACTTTAAATCTCAGCCTTACCTTCAATATGTATTATCTATGCTTACCTTTTTCCTTTTTTACCTGTCGTCTAAGTTAACTGTCATTTGTCAAATGTCACTGTCATCGTCTTGACATTTAAAAAATAGACAGATGTGATGTCGGTAAAACAGTTTGCTGGTTCAAGTCGATCAGAATATTCAGATATGGACTGATCATAACTTGCGCAATTTACAAATATTACATAGAAATTGCACTATTTACGGCTTTGTGAATTATCCTCGATATAAAGACCCAATTATAAGTAGTCTCGTAGCTTTAGCTAAAACTTTGTATTAAGACATCGTGTTATATGTCCGCGATAGTTCCTTGTTTCTTCGATTAAAAGTATTACTATCACAGAATACTTCATTAGGATGGCGGCGGCTGTGGCGAATGGTTGTGTAAATGCGAGCGACATAAAGTCTTATAAAAATGTACAGGATTGTAACGGAACAGAAGGGAAGTTACTAAATGGCGAAGTGAAAAACATTACAAATGGCTACACGAAGTCAACAAACACGAGAAATGGTGACGCTGTAAGTAGATATTCATTTATTTTATAACCTGCCAAAAATACTGCCTCGCTGTGTCCCGACACGCCCCATTCAGTCGAATGCACAGGACACTCGAAGGCAGAAAATGTAGCCGACGGTCAGCCTGACCCTCAATGTATGGGTCACTAGGTCATTATGATCAGAAAATAATAATTATTATTTTACCAATATGTAGCTCAGCAACATTCAGTTGTACTTTTTGTAGTGTCCAAACACTTAAATTTGGCTGTAATATTAGTCTACAGTTCTTTTTCATAGATAAACTACTTAACTACCGGTTGTTTACACAAGACTGTAATCAGATGTATTAATAAATGTTATAAATCTCAAGCTGTCATCCCACTTACTGGTAACACCTACTACTGATTTAAAGAACATGACTAATTATAATTCATAAGTTAACATAGGGAAATTATTAAATCTAAAGTTATGTGTATATAAAATAATAAGACTTTATAGGTATATCTTAGGCACCAATGACTGTATTTCGGATGCCATGTTAAACTGTAGGTCCCGACTGTCAGTCTGACACCAGTCTAACCAAGGGGTATTAGGTTGCCCAGGTAACTGGATTGAGGAGGTCAGATAGGGTAGTCGCTCCTTGTAAAGCACTGTTACTCAGCTACATCCAGTTAGACTTGAAGCCGACCCCAACATAGTTGGGAAAAAGGCTTTGAGGATTATATATAAAACTAGCTTTTGCCAGCGGTTTCACCTGCATCCCGTGGGAACTACATCCCGTACCGGGATAAAAAGTAGCCTATAGCCTTCCTCAATAAATGGGCTATCTAACACTGAAATAAATTTTCAAATCGGACCAGTAGTTCCTGAGATAAGCGTGTTCAAACAAACAAACTCTTCAGCTTTATAATATTAGTATAGATAATGTTGAAGGATTTTGAAATATACTAGCTGTTTCCAGTGGTTTCACTCATTTTCCGGGTAACTATAACTTCTCAACATAACTCTTTTCCCTTGTTAATAGTAAATAATAGGAAATACAATTAAACTTGTTTTACCACTTGTAATACATATTGCCAGAATATACATTGTGTGTAGGTTGCACTTACATTACATTCTTTTGATGTTAGGGAATGACAAATTAATAAAATCCTACATTTTAAATTGCAAGTACCACCAGATGACCTAGAGCACAATTCCTTTGTTTTTTTAAGGCGATACCTCGAAATTAAGCAATTTTTTTGTAACGTAATTTTAATGTAAGAATACTTATTTGAATAATATTTTTTTTATATATATGTGTTTGTTGACTATATTACCTAGATTAATCCGAAGACATAAACATAAAACAAGTAACTTTTCTCGGTAGAAAAAAAATCAGAACTTACCTCTAAAAATAACATTTTATGAATTTTATGTCGTAGTCATGTACTTTCTGTCACATTAAAATAATGAAGAATGTAGATAATATCTTATTAAACATTAATCATAAATCAGTTTTTAAAGAAATATAAAATTAAATTTTTTATACATTTTTATTCAGTATGGCGCTTACGTTATTTTTTTTCGAGCAGGTTGCATGTTTCCTCTCTCTATCTATTTACGTTACTATCGCATAGTTCTATCCCTCTCAACCATATACCCAGTTCGCCCGTGAACATCGCAACGAGGTATCGTCTTAATTTACTTACACAACTGACCTGCATCAGGGATGTTAAGCAAAGTAAAATAATAAAATAATTGATCATCAGTTTCAAAGATATTATATTTATTTATATGGATGGCTCCAAAATAGTAGCAGTCTCGCAAGTGACATCAAAATTAATTATCAATGCACATAACTCTAGAATGGTCCTATTACTTACTGGATGATCCCAAATTGCAGCTCAAATACTTCTGATGGATATTACTGAGATGAGCTGCCTTGTATCTTTAGAGCAATAAATATGCTGATTTGGTTGCAAATCACAAAAACGTGTTTGTTTTAGCTGTACCTGTATAAATAAATAAGACTAATGAGATTCTTAATATATAATTGGTAGAATTGCCCACTTGCTGGTTACCCAAGCCGTAGTTAATGCAAGTACTGATGCTCAGGTGTCCTGTGGCCAAATTACTCTTTATGCTCATTTACTGTTTCATAACTAACTTAATGTATGCTGTTCAGCTGTAACCAGTCAGCATAGTTTATCCATACTAATGAGCAGGTACTGTTGAGCATAATAAAATGAAATAGGAGGGCTCTGGTACGGCAGTACTGCGGTGTTGTTAAACGCGTCATATCGCTGAGTCGAGTGGTTGGTCGTTGCGATCACACCACTTGTTATCAGCACGTGTTGCTATATGGCTAACCTGCGCACGCGGCGCCGCTTGCAGTCTGCTCCACCGAGTTAACAGTTTTCCGAGGTCAAGGCGGTAAAAAAAGCATTTGAGGCCACCATGTTTAATGAACTGTAAGCAATGGATCACTAAGGTTCTCGTACTTAGTATTTTGTGTCATTATCATATTCTGTTTATAGCAACACAATCTGGTGCAAGCTGTGGTGCACTCCTTCCCCGACAGCATACTTAGGTACACTCTCTTTTGCGTCGGGTTACCGACAGCTCCGACAAGAGCAATACCTTTGTGAACCGGGTTATTCATATTGTGGTCTTGCTTTAAACTTGAACTAAGTTCTGTTATCTGAACACTCTTGATAAGTATCTAGGAATGTTACGCGAACATAACTGAGCTAGAGCTATGACACAAAATAGCTATGATTCATCAAATCGTTATAAGCAGGGTACAATGTACACAATTAGTTGTGTTAATTAATTGATGCTGGTTATTACTAAAGTAACGCTAAACGCTAGCTGTTTACATATAAGATAGCTTGTGCGCGCTTTTAGATAACTGTCATGTTAGTCGCTGGTCGGCTCATTCATATTCAGCTATTACTTAGATGAATAGATAATCCCGTACAGAGAAGTGGCGTAGACAGTCCCATTATTCTAACTTTGTAAAAGTTACATTTTGACCGAGTTACCGAATGTTGATTGTAGTTGATTTTAGGCAAATGATACTGTAAGTATGCAATAGGCCTTGGCCGTAGTTATGTAACAGCGACCTCGCGACCCATTAAGCCTGCTTTCATAGAAACTATTATTATAATTCTTTGTTATAGAAACAGAGTGACAATATGCTCATGTCCTCATGCTAATATTAAGTTATAATATAACAAAAGACTACCTGATGACAGCCAATTTGCAGGCATTTTACAACAATGCGCATTGTGTCCTAATGTAACTTGAAATTAATGGTTTAGAAATAAATGGCTCAAAATCTGTTTTCTTTAATCGATAACCACACGAAAGGGCCTAACATGTAATTGGACAACTCCAGACACACGTTGCATTTAGTATGAAAACTGCTAAGTATGTGATCTAATGATAAATTATAACGTAATGAAGGATGAAATATTTTGCTTTACAGAAAAAGTTTGTGGAGGAGGGTGGGGGCGTGCCGAAGATGGACTGGTCTGCGTACGACACGTTCCCGGGCTCCTTCGAGAAGTGCACGCTGCTGACAGCGGTGCTCACGCACGTCGGCCTCTACATCCTCATGTTCCTCGGCTTCGTCAACCAGCTGCTCTTCAAGCCCAAGGTCGCCACAGAGAAGAATAGAGAGGTATGCACATCTACATGATACTACTATCTATTCGATGCCCTCATGCTAACTGCCAAAGTCAACACAACTTCTTAATAAACAAAAATACGGGAGTAAGTCAGAAGAGCAATGAGCCAGTGAAGCATTCGCCAAAAAATAGCCAAATATAAATAAGCATCATGAATGTTGCATGATGGCGCTCCGACCGCACTGCGGGACATGTCATCGCAGGCTGGGTCGATAGGGGCAGGCCGCACCCGCACCTACGCTTGTCACCAATTTTTTTCCCTCAATACTAATGACAAAACCGTTTGGCTACTGATTACAAAGAGAGATGAATAAATGAGGAAAATTTGAGAGGATGAGGTAAATAAAACTTGTTACCTCAATATCCTTTTACTTTGGGTAATTGAGCGGAGTTTGAGCAGCTGTGCTAAGGTTGTGTCATTCCTGAATAATTTAGTTAGGATTGAAAATTGGTAGTTCTCCTCCAGTAACCATGGCTAGCCACGTGTAAATAATAAAATGTTAATCGTCATGTTCTTGTGACAAGGTGTAAACGCTCTAGTGGGTCAGGATGGTCGGGCAAGAGGCGACCCGTGTCGGTCAGTCGCGCACCGCCTCAGTGCGTCAGGCAGACGATAGATAAGTTTCTGCCGCCATGGGTGCCGTACTCACGATTATTTCTAGTTTGGTAAGCACATTTTGGCCACCACTACTTACGCCAGTTGTACCAAGCGTTTCACAGCTCGATCCAACAAACCTCAATATTATCTTATGGGATTATTTTATTGGATCAAAACTCGTGGCAATGATAGATTTTCGCATGTTTGTGTTGTTCTGGCTCCACTGAAGCTATCTGGCAGTAGGTCACTCGATACAATTGTTGTTATCAAGTGATAAACTTTATATTAGGCGCGTGAGTCAGCGTTGCATTGTTTCCGTTTCGTACGTAGAGATATCCGCGCAGGTTCGCATTGATAAGAGACAGACAACTCAAACTTATTACCTGTGAAAGATGACTGAGTAAGTAATTAATATTACGATAAAGATGCTCACGAACAGTTACACACGTACTTATCAGCATTAATAAGTGATTACATAGACATCTTTAAGTGGAACTTTTGTAAATAAACGGATTTAGACATAGGTATGTTATGGCCGTATGATTTTACACTAACATATTTAACGCTTAAATTGTATTTAATTTTACTGCAGACATTGTATGTAGGTACAAAGTTTTCACATTAGTTCGCTTTTAGCCGAGAGTGGCCAGTAGTTCTAAATGCGCACACGCATTCATTCCGCCCATATCTGGGAACAATAGAACGATACCTATTAAACACCGCGCCGTAGCCAGAAGGCACAGCTAGGAGCTCGTTGCACATAACTGCTGTATTCTGACAAAATAAGTAGATGTACATTCATAGAATTTTTAATAAGAATTTATTTAGAACAGTTTTTACATTAACAAGAATGTTTGCCTTGGCAACAAGTGTTGGAGGCGGAGTTAGCGCACGCGCCGCTTTCGCTCAGACGCCGCGCACGCGCACCGCGCATGCAGCATATCTCCAACAGCGCGGTTCACACTGGCGGCGGTACATGTCACAGAGCCACCCGCTTGTGGCTTCGTTGACTTTCTCGCCTCATCGAATCATCATCGCAGCATTGAATGGAGCCGCTTTGACCGACTACAGTAACAGCTTGGTGGATAGAATAGCTCTTTAAACGAGATAGACACTACAGCTATTACAATAATGAGGACAAATAGTTCGACGTCAGCGACGAGCCGACCACGCACTGCGCGGACCACACATACTTGTATTCTCATTTGTATACAATATGTAAAGAAAATACCGTCCGTCCCGTGAGGGTATTATTAGGTATCTTATATATGGTCTCGTTTATGTCGAGGACCCAGTCAACAGTAAAAAAAGACTCTTCAAAAAATTTTAATATTATTCAGAAAATTACGAAAATCATATGGCAATACGGTTCAGGGACCATCGCCTTCCGGGTTATGACTTCTTATATTTATATCGTGTATGTATATGTAGTTTTTTAATTCAAATTTACTGTTAATCTACCAATATGCAGGGAGTTGCCCTATATCAGGAGTTAAGTAGTGAGTTTATCGGGCGAGGAGAATAAAATTAACTATTACAATACAATACTTTAATCACGCTCCAGTGCTTTAGAAACCAATCATTGTCGATAATTATGTGAAAATGACACCGAATACGTGGCACACCAACACAATGCCGACCGAGTGTTCTTAAACAAAAGCCACCGGCCGTTATCGCTCGTCCGTGCAGACAGTACGCAGGGTTGCGTCCAGAGCCAAAGGTACAATTCAACAGGCTGTAAAACCTTCTAGGTCATTCGCAAGTGTACCTAAAAGCTTCAAGCTAACTCAAGCAACCACAACTATATCGAAGCGCCCGCGAATATAGTAAAGAATAAACATATTTTTATTTGTTTGTACCGTAATATTAACCGGGAAAAAAATATCTTTCACTGTGGAAAAGCGACACTATTCCCGAGCCTATTTTATCCGGGTACGGGCAAAAAGTCCCCCGGGACGCTGGTGAAACCGCGGCAAAACGGCCAGTGAAGAAAAAAGACGGCAATACATTTATAAAAATGCTTAAAGTGGTCTGTTTACACCTATTGTAATGTAAGTTGTGCCTTTCCCAAAACACTTTCAAAAACACTATAATAAACAGTTAAGCTGACATAGACACGCTCACCTCCGAATATAAAAACATGTTATAATGCAATAACACTATCGAGGATTTTGAATGGCTGCGGTGGCAATATTTATGTGCTGATTACTCAGTATTGCGCAATCAGCGCTTAGCACAGGGCGTGGGTTTCCAGGAAGTCCCCTTCGTTGAGGAAGGAAATTATTGCTTTGTAATATTTGGCTCGGTATATAGGATAGCAGTACAACAAACAAGCGAATATAAATATCCATGGGCGTAGCCACACGGGGGCAAGCTGGGGCACTTGCCCCACCCTGGGCCCTGGCTCTGACCTATAAGGTGTCTGATTAAACAATGTTTTTTTATTAACTCTGACTAACAACATCAACAATCATATGTACTATCCGTAAGTTATTCCACAAAAAAATTTTCGACTTTAAAAAGAGCGCGATCAAAACAAAATGCACGTTCGAGTTTCCGAACGTGCGCGGTGCGCGCGTCGTTTGAGAGCGAACCGTATTCCCTAAAAGAATAGTTGCTATGTGGCGTAGCGAGCCGAGCCCTCCATCTAATCAAAAAAATAATGCATTAAAGGAGGTGGAACTGGTGGATGTGATGAAAATTTCGGAAATGTGATTTTATCCTAGTGTAAAAACCGCGCTCGCTATTTTGCTTGCCCAGCCATGTACGACCTACAATAGAACGATCGTTTAGCACAGTGGGTTCTTAACCTTTGGTCCGCGGACCAGTGGTAGTCCCTGGAAGCATTCCGAGTGGTCCACGAAGCTTAGCAGAGCGACGTTGATATACGTTATCTAACTTTATTTTTATCGACTTATCTATGGGGTTTTTCGTATGGACGTAAATCGGGTGTGTCGTACCTAGTCCCCCCATTCATGAAAATGGATATTTGGGCGACATTTAACGTAGTTTTTTTTGTTTTGAGTCTTAAAAAATAATTAAAATTTCGCGCTCGCTTCGCTCGCGTATTCAGAAACTATATTGTGTTTGTATTTGTCAACAAACAAAAAGTTAAGTACGTTTGGGCTAAATTTTACGTAATATTTGGTTTAAGTCCGATAAAAATTTCGCGCTCGCTTCGCTCGCGTCTTCAGAAACTATATGCCCTTACTTTTGGCTTTTGTCCTGTATGTGATTGTATATTTTCTGTACCTACTTCAAAATATAAACCTCTCAAATTAAGAGATTAACAAGTTTGGATTAACGGCTCAAGATACAAAAAATCGGAGGGCCCCCGCCCTCCCCCGGGGGATAGGTTGACTGCTGCCCCACCCTGAGCCCAAAGCTGGCTACGCCCATGTAAATATCCTTATGCTTGTGAGTTGTGCATTTTATTGCAAACTACGAAAGATACTATGATATATGTACCTATATGTATTGTATCAAGAAGATAATGACTATAATGAGTAAGTAACCTTGGCTTCTGGTTTTGTATTATAAAGTCTGAAAACCATGATATCAAAATTAAAAAATCTGACCATTGAGGTCTAAAGTTTACTATGTAGTAGAATGCGAGATGAACATTCTCCTACGTTGTTCGTTAATTTGATCCCACGGCCACTTTTGTTTGGATGCCGTATGTAGTGATTGTTGCTAATGTTGCTTGTAGGTCAATTATCGATCGGACTGTTAACGAGCGCACGCGCACCGGCTGCACCGGCCGCTCTGCCCGTCGACCGACAGGCGCCCGTTCTATTAATTAACCGTTTATGCTCGTTACGGATATATAACTTGAGCTCGACTATACTAAAAGTTCAACATTTGTTTACGTCGTCATTTTATGCTCGCGGCACGTGGTATCATTCGTCCATAAATTGTGAAACTTTATTACGACAGAACACATTAGACTCTAGTCGCCTCGAAGAAAATAATGTATTTTTGTCAACTTATGCAAATGAACTGAACCGGCTAGGTTTAACTAAACTTGTAGACATGTGTGATCTTCATGAAGATTCATGTTTGACCACAGACTTAGCGACAAGACCCTGCGTCACTCAGTGTTTCTGTCGCCACCAGGTACGGTCACGTGACAGTGACAGCAAAAGCTCCGCTTACAACTGTTACACATTCAGCACTCTATGTCCGGAACCCGTTATCTAATCACCCAGTGAATTATGTAGATATCATCGATCGGGGACATCGTGTGTCATCCTTTTAAGATCCTTGTCGTTATCAGCTGCAGTTAATAGAATGGGCAATTTCAAATAATGTATAGGATGATGTAGTGGATGGTGCTGGTGGTAGCACCGTGAGGTGTGCTAGGGTAACCAGCAGCGTGACAGAGTCGTGTGGTGCGCAGGGGTACGCGCCGCTGTACGACCCCTTCGAGACGTTCTTCTCGCGCTACGTGTACCGGCGCGTGCGGCACTGCTTCAACCGGCCCATCTGCTCCGCGCCCGGCGCAGAGCTCACGCTCAAGGAGCGCTGCACCGACGACCACAACTGGAGCTTCAGGTACACCACAATACTCACTATATTAACAAACTCTTCTGCAATTAAAACGACCGCCTATGCGAATTTTAGTTTTAAGGGCGTTACGTATGTTTCAAAAGTTTTTTGTAATTTTATTTTATCTATTTATTTATTCCTTTATTTCAGGCAACTAGGGCCCATAAAAGTACAAATACACATATATCATACATATCAATACTTAAAATTATCCATTTTAATATATACAATACTATACATCTATAAAAACTTAAACATAAATAAAAATAAATACAACACAATAACAAATATAATAATGACTGGAATATTAAAATTTCATTAGCACTAAAGGGATTAGCTAAAAATGCATAAGAGTTAGAATACAAACTTGAATTTTGGAGAATTGCTAATAAAGTCCTGTTAAACCTTGTTCTGGATTCATTATTACTGGTAGAAAGTTCGTCGGCGTTTTGAAATGTTTTAGATTTTATTTCCAGAAACCTGACTATGCAATAAAAACTTATTGTTGTACCTAGATAATAGGTTACCTTATAAAATTTATTTACCAAAACTCTCAACATTGTCTACAATCATTATTAGAGACTATTTAGAGAAGCTGAACATTTTTCAAGACGTGTAAAATGTTATATTTTCGTAAATTACTAAATTGTAATTATAGTAGGTAATTATATGTATAACTATTGCCGACTCTTAACTCAATAAACTGAGTTTACACGGAAATAGCTATCAGTACGAATTGCTTCACAAGGCTTCAAGTGAATCTTTTGATTTTATAAAACGCAGTGTCGTAACATCTATTGCATTTGGAAATGAAAAATTACCAGTTAAATTAAGCGGTTTGTATATAGTTTTGTCGTTTCACTGTGGCTAGTACGGGGGGCGTGAGTAACGCTGGGTGTGCTATGCAGGTTTACGGGCAAGGAGCAGCGCTGCATCAACCTGGGCTCGTACAACTACCTGGGGTTCGCGGAGGGCGCGGGCGGCGCCACGCACGCCGACGTGGTGGCGGCCACGCGCCGCTACGGCGTCGCCATGTGCTCCGCGCGCGCCGAGCTCGGCTCCACGCCGCTGCACGCCGAGCTCGAGGCCACCACGGCGCAGTTCCTCGGCGTCGAGGTACGTCGCCGCACTCTCCGCCGCGTCGCCGCTGACCGCTCACTCATTGCATCCCTGCGCGGTTCCAGGCGGCCATTGTGGTGGGCATGGGGTTCGGCACCAACACGCTGGGGCTACCCGGCCTGCTGGGCCCCGGCTGCCTGGCGCTGAGCGACGAGAACAACCACGCGTCGCTGATCCTCGGGCTGCGCCTCGCGCGCGCCACCGTGCGCGTGTTCCGACACAACGACGTGCGCCACCTCGAGCAGCTCGCGCGACACGCCATCGCCGAGCGCAAGTGGAGGAAGATCGTCATCGTGAGTGCCGCCCGTCCCGCACCCCGCGCCCCCCGCCCCCGGCCGACGCCCGCTCACTGTAGCGCTTGCAGGTGGTGGAGGGCGTGTACAGCATGGAGGGGTCCATCGTGCCGCTGGCGGCGCTGGTGGCGCTGAAGCGGCGCCTGGGCCTGCAGCTGTACCTGGACGAGGCGCACAGCGTGGGCGCGATGGGCGCGACGGGGCGCGGCGTGACGGAGCACGCGGGCGTGGACCCGCGCGACGTGGACGTGCTCATGGGCACCTTCACCAAGAGCTTCGGCGCCGCCGGCGGGTACATCGCGGGTGAGTGTGGCGCCGCGAGCGACAGGCAGTGGCGCAGGCGGCGGGTACAGCGTGTGGGTTGCAGGGTCGGCGCGGCTGGTGCGCTGGCTGCGGCAGCACGGGCACGCGCACACGTACGCGCAGGCGATGGCGCCGGCGGTGGCGGCGCAGGTGCTGGCGGCGATGCGGGCGCTGGGCACGCCGCGTGGACGCGCTCGCCTCACCGCGCTCAAGGACAACACGCACTACTTCCGCGACCAGTCAGTATACTACACTAAAACCATTCTTTTTATCCTTAATCTACTATTTATCATCAGGCCTTTTGCACTGTCCCATTATTGGGCACAGCCTTCTCCTCCTAAAATGTTTGTTTACTTGAACGTACAAATCTCAGGAATTATTGGTCTGATTTAAAAATTCTTTATAGGCTTTACATGATCACGCTAAGGGTCAATCCCCACTGAAAGAGCAGCGGCCGGCAGCGGCCGTAAATGCAAGTGATTGAGCGCGAGCGCAGCGGGCCGCGCGGCGCCGCGCTCTTACATTGTCCGTGCTCTTACGGCCGCTGCCGGCCGCTGCTCTTTCAGTGGGAATTGACCCTAAGCATCGCGCATTACCAAAAGGAATAATGAAGAATGTTTGAAAATAATTAGTATTGTATAATTTCTATTGTTTTACTATAGAGGCCTTCTGCTGTGTGCGCTGCCGGTAACAGATTTATGCCCCTATATATTCTTAAAAAAAAGTCTGCGATAGCATACGTATATACAACATGTAACGTAATTAACGCACACCCTCAAACACCCCAATTAGAATATTATGTCATAATCATAATACATACACTGAATTTTTAATTTAATATGTATATGCATTGTTATTTACTAAATTAGTTATACCAATTCTTGGAGAACTTTTTGGTCATACTACTACGCACGCAAATATCGCGCCGCGCGCCGCTCGACTAGGAAACTACGGAAAAAGCCGACAATACACGAAGTCTTATTACTTTGAGTTACGGTCTGTTTGAATTTGTTTTGACTGTACAGGGTTAATATGACAATAATTTTCGTAGCTTTAATTATTTTTGGGATAAAAAATTACCTATATTAAAAATGATATAAATCGATTCAGTAAACGATTCTGAACAAACTAGTTTCAGGATGTGCGTTAATTAAGTTACATGTTGTATATATACATAAAAGAGTTATGGTTAATTCACTGTAACTCTTTTATATAAATACGCAATATATAATGTTGGTGAGTGTTCAGACTGCAGGCGATGGGCGTGGTGACGTTCGGGCACCGCTCGTCGCCCGTGGCGCCGCTGCTGGTGTACACCTTCAGCAAGATGGCGGCCACCGTGGAGCGGCTCACGGCGCGCGGCGTGGCCACGGTCGGCGTCGGCTTCCCCGCCACGCCGCTCAACAAGGCCCGGATACGGTCAGCACACCATCTATTTCTATATACCTACTCATTCGTATAACTGCTGAACTATTCATATGCAATCATCATACATAGATTTAAAATTCGAGAAAGTACTGTCAATCAATGTCATTTAAAACAGTAAAGACTGCTTCCTTGACATTGCTTACACTTATAGTACACGAGCCGTCTGCCCTGGTTTCGTCCCAGGGAAGTTCACAATGAAATAACATTTTGCAGTTAACTTTACTTGAAATTGCGTAAAACAGATAATTAAAACAAAGGACAATGGGCGATTCCGGTCCAAATTTCCACCACGAACGAGACCCATATAGCTAGATAGCCCGTTAAATATAGAACATTTTTTGTTATAAAAGTAAAAAAAAAAATGCCAGAAAAAAGTTATAGCAAAATCAAATAAAACATTTTATAGATTTTCCAATTTCATGTTTTTACTCATCTTAGTTTTAGATAAAGTGCAGAAATGGAAGTGGAATAAAATAAAAAATAATGTAATAATAAATACCGAAAATTAAGAATACATTTTTGGCTATAACTTTTTTGGCATTGTTTTTTTTGGGTATGATTTTAGCTGTCACCAATTTAACTCATTTTGTGTTTCTTAAATAATAGGGTTTGCCCTCAAAATAGTAGATTTGTCACCAAAATGTAGTCACCAAACAATATAAAATCAATTCCACAATAAATTACCGAAAATCATGGAGATATGGGGTCAAGTACCAAATAAATGTTTTTTTATGTATTATAATAGGTTTGTCCAAATAGTATTTAAGCAAACTAATTTAAAGAGATCACCAATAATTCATATATTATATCACTAGAAAATTTCATGAAGGTCTAAAAATGTAGGGTAGTCGTCATCATCCTTTCAACCAAAAGAGTCTATTACTTAACTGGCCATGTGCCTCCCCCAATGCCCAAGGGTCTTAATTTACAGGTTGTATAAATATAAATTTCTAGCTGAATAGTAAATAAAACACTTAATTAAAGTCAAAATAATCAATATTTATTGTTAAAAATAACAATCACTGAATAATCAGCGCTGGTTTGGATTTTGAAGGGCGCCCCCTTTTTCTTTTCTTGCCGATAAGTAAATTTTTTGCTTCTAGTGGGGGGCTAATAAAATGCACCCACAACAATGAACGTAATCGTCGCGAATGAAGTAAACTTGCATCTCGTATGATCGTACCTACAATACAACCAACCTACAACCCATTCGTTGAGGCCCGAAAGCGCGCCAATTTGTCTCCCTTCCCTTCCTCTTCCCTTTGAACATATTTTCATTAAAATTATAAACTGATGTATTAAATTGGTAACGAATACATTATTTTAATAACTGAACGAAATAAAATGTAAGTACTGTATTGGTGACAAAATAACAAATAAAAAGGAGTCGCAATCAGGGATCGATTAATCGATTTATTTGGTGACAGATCTACCATTTTGAGCACCAAGCTATTATTTAAGTAATAAAATTATTATTATAAGAACGAAGTTTATATTCATGTAATGCACTACAATTTTATTGGTAATCCATCTCATATTTTACACATTATATTAACAATAATTTGGTAATTCATACCTGGGAACACTCTTTGTTTATCTGAGAAAGAATATATTTCGTGGCGATAGATCTATTTATTAGGCGATACAACTTGATGACAAATATAAATTTTGGTGATAAAAAATATAGTTCCGTTTTTTTTTTACTTTCTTAGTAAAAGTTACTCTAAATTAAGTGGACTATTTAATTATATAGGTCTCGTTCGTGGTGGACATTTGGATCAAACTTCATACATTCTTGCCCAATCTCATTTCAGGTTGAGTACCTACCTATAATAGGAATAAGTGAATAAGTGTGTAACATTGCGTAGGTTCTGCCTGTCGGCGTCGCACTCGCGCGAGCAGCTGGACGCGTGCCTGGCGGCCGTGCGCGACGTGGTGCAGGAGCTCGGCCTCGCCTACTCGCGCCGCTAGCGCAACGCGGTCCAATACAACTTGTACTCAATAAATTATTATTTTCTCACACTTCTAAACTCTTTCATTGTGCATCGTCACCCGCTTTGTGCCTGCGACGGCTTTACGTCGCCTTGTCAACAAGTTGTACTCATAAGTTCCGTACGCCTCCGGGGTGCCCGCCCCAATATCTAATATCGACACATCATACTGTTAGTACGTAGTAGTGATAGCTTAATTTACGATGTATTTTAAATCGTTATCTATTTTGGTCAGTGCACAGATAGGGACGATACGTTAGGTGTGATATCGGTTCAGCTATCTTGAATACGCACTAAAACGATGAGTATAATATGCTACACCTATCTTAATACTCCGTATATTGCAGCTATTATGGTTAAAGATTAATAATTATATGTATAAGTGATGAAGAAACTCATAAATAAATGAAGGAAACGATAGAGAAACATATGACCAATACCAGAGTAGGTATGTCAAGTGTTGTCAAAAACTTTTGTTTGGTTTATTTATTATACCTACTTATGTTTTTTCGTGAGAAAACTGAGAAATGAGGAAAAATAAGTCCTAGATACTGGGTAGTTGTAGAAATCTGCGATGAGTCACACGTCGATATCAGGGCGCGGGCGATAGCAGTGATAACGCGAGGATTCGGCCAGTTCCCCCGAGGCGCTGTCCGGCCGTGCTTGTGCACCTGCCTTCAGCCGTGTCGTACATCTGTGTGTGTGTGTGATGTGGAGCGCGGCGGTGGCGGCGCTGGCGCTGCTGGCGGCGCGCTGCGGCGCCGGGAACATCACCGTCATCTCGCAGCAGTCAGCACACTCTTGTTAACATTACACTGTACACGCTCCTCATACTCACCACGTCCTAATTAGCCACCTGCGCCAAATATATTCATATTACCTACCATACATATTCCACATCTGTAAGATTTAATTAATGACTATACAAGTTAAAAAAGATAGAGCAGTAACATACCTACTTGTAATGTTGAAACACCTAATGTTCGCTTACTATTTTTTTTGTACACAAACTGTAGTAGGTATGCCTTCCTGTAACCGAACACAAGTGGCAAGCGCTGTCGGGGCATGTGGGCATCGTCACATCTCCGTGTGTGCTCTGTCTCTCAGTGCGATGACTGCTGACCAGCTCGGGTGTACTGAGGGACGGTGTGCGTACAAAAGCGCCGACAGCCATCACACATGACTATGACAAGCTTGCAGTGACCTTAACCACAGATTACTAAATAGTTTGGTACCACGACGAGTACAGCTAGCGCCTACATTTGCAGGTTAACGTTCGACGACACTCATGAGCTGGTAGTGAACTCGTCCGTCGAATTCATACTTTCGTTCGCTCCGGTAAGTCTCACTAATCCTAACATTTAAATTTCTACTACAAATCTGTTTTCCATGATGAGACTGGTTATTTACTTAGTCTTAAATAAAATATCATAGATATATAATCAGTGGCCGAAATCGGCTGCGGACGCCATAAAAAAAAAAATGTAGAAAAGACTTTACACTCTTGTGTAAGATATCCTTAGTTTGCAATGATACAACTGAATACCCACTACATTTTCCCGTGCCGCAAGTCAACACTGCCAGGCTGTGGCAAGCACTTTTCTAAGATATAACGTAACTTAGAGTTACCTGCAGCTTGTCCAGCAAACTTGACTTAACAGTAAAACACTTGTTACCGCAGCTGTATACACAACAGCACATTAAGTTTTTCAACTTTATATCCAAGGCATAATGTTCAATTATTATATGTTGATTGATGAGTAGTGGAGTAACTGGATGTGGTGACTGTACGGTATAAGATAGTTGAATGTAGTTTGGTGTTGTCCCCGTAGAACCCGGCGCAGGGCCACCTGCCCATCCGCGTGTGGGCGCAGACGCAGGGCGGCGACACCGCGCGCCCGCTGCTGCTCACCGCGCGCCGCACCGTCGGTATGTCTCCACTCACTTCGCATCCTAACTATACAGTTGGGATCTTTCTTTGTAATCCTATCCTATATCCTTTGTCTATATTTGATGGTTGGTTTTGATCAAATTCAGATATCTTACCAAATTATTCCTTCGTGATTTTATTCTTGCAAACAAATTGTACTAAAAGAGTTGCTGTAAAAACCACTCACTCCGTAATAATGATCTGTATAGTCATTGTCGAAGGAGGTGTTGAGTGTGTGTGTGTGCAGGCGCGTGGACGTGGCAGCTGCCGTACCGCTCGGGGCCGGCGCTGCTGCACGAGCTGCAGCGCACGCTGTGCCCCGACGACAGTGTCGACGTCGAGAGCCTCGGCGACGACTGCGGTCAGCATCACTCACTATACTATACTATTTATTTTATTAAAGCAAAGCCTGGGGCCCGATTCTCCTAAGTTAATAATGTCAAAATCGAATAGACATCGAATCGCAATCGAATGCGCGAAAAATTTTTTTTCGGAATTGAATGCCTCAACAATTAAACAAAGATAAAATGCGATATCCGACATGGAGCCGCGAGCGCAGCGAGCGCGAATTTTTTTGGGGATGCAAAGGGTGAAACAGTCAACATTGATAGGAGACGACCAAAGCTAGGGCGGCTTTTTCTGAAATTTTATTGGTTTAAATTTGCCGCCCCCTAAATAGCATTTGCCCTACGCTACGCCACTGGTTTATCTTAAATCGTTTTTAAGAATCTTTAATTTTGAAAATGTCCTTTCAACAGATGTACCTACCTAACTGAAACCGGCAGTGTAAGTAATATTCTTAGCGCTATTGCTGTGTTCGGAAATATTGTGTATTTTTTAAATATTACGTGATAACTCGCTAGATTTGCCGCCCCCTAGGACGTGCCGCCCGCGTGCTGTGCACGCGCTGCACGCCCGCGTGCTGTGCACGCGCTGCACGCCCGCTTCCGGCGGGCCTGGATAAAAACGTTTATTTCAAAGAAAAAATAGCGGAATGCCACATACGTTTCAATCGTAATCGAGTCGGGATTGGATCTCAGTCGAACCGAGTCGAACGTGAATCGTATGCCGCTTAAGTAAAATTAGGAGAATCGGGGCCCTGTTTTATGTGTTACGCCTAAAGCCCGAAGTGCGGCTACTCCAAGATCTAGCCGGCTAAAGCTAGGAGTAGCTCGCGGTTAGAAGTTTGAGTGGTATTGTCGAGCTCCAGTATGTTGAGATGAGCGGTGGTGTTGCACAGAGGCGGAGGCGGGCGCGGCGGGCGTGGGCGCGCTGACGCTGCACGTGAGCTCGTCGTGCGCCGCGGCCGCGCGCGTGCGCCTGCGCGCCGCCTTCGTGCGCGACTGGCGCCTGCCCTTCCAGTCGTCCACGCCCGTGCAGCTGGCGCAGGGCGCGCCCAGCGTGCACGCCTACCGCTTCCCGCGCGACCAGGACCACGTGCGCCTCGTGGTCGACTCCGCCGACGACGTGTGCGCCACCGTCGCCGTGCAGGACTACTCCGTAACTATCGCTCCTCCACTGCACGCCCGACGACTACGAACGAGTACATGATCACTAACATGTGTTGCAGTGCCCGATAGCGGAGACGTTGGAGGACATAGAGATCTCGTCGCTGCGCATGACGGTCACGCGCTCCGGCGGCATGCAGCTGTCGGTGAGTCGTCTTCTCGATATGTGACATTCTACAAATTGCATGGCATTTTACAATTGGTCGGTGTGGCTGGGATGTAAGCAGTATGTTGCGGCCACGATGTTTGTGCAGTGGAGAAGGTCACGCGAGCGAGAGAGGATGTTAACGAGTGTCGGGTTGTGTGGCAGCGGCAGCGGTACCCGCGCGGGTTCTACGTGGTGGCGGTGGTGCACGCGAGCGACGCGGCGTGCCGGCCCGCGGCCGAGGACGACGACCCCGACTGGCTGTGGGGCGCGGCGCTGGCGGGCGAGGGCGACGCGCCGCCGCCGCACGCGCTGCCGCGCACCAAGGCGCTCACGCTGCACATGCGCGTATGTCTGCTCTGTTGCTCTCTTACACCTGCCCCTGCTAAATGTAACGACTCGCGGAGATCTCATAGACCAATCGAGACCAATCTTTGACAGATGTCTCAAGGAACCGGAACGTCTCTTTATTTCCCTCCTAAAGGGATGGTTTGGTCAGGCGCACCGTACGTACCTTATGGCAGCGGTTCCCAAATGGGATTCCGCGGAACCCTGAGGTTCCGTGACAGGCCCTCAAGGGTTCCGTGGAAAATTCAATATTTCCATATGGTAAATCGTTTCACTTTTGACAATATTTAATTATTATTCATTTTCAATTAAATTGTTTTAAATATTGTATTCCAAAATTCCATTTAGGCACCATGTAGGTGGGTACCACTCGGGAGTGTAAGTCTCGTACTTTCGCGACAAGTGGCGCACAAAGTCAAGGGCGGCTAAATTGTTTTCTGGCCCGTGTGGCAGATACTTAGCCATGCTACGCCTGAGTATACTGAATGTGTCTCTAACCATATAACCATTTGGTGCGCTACCACGCGCCACGAGCCGTACCTAAGTGTATTTACATCTTTAGTTTACTTCTTACTTAAGCTAAGGGTCCGCCGAAAAATGGTGAAACGAAAAGTGTTCCGAAGCCAATAGATTTCGGGAACCGCTGCCTTATGGTATCTCCCCTGATCTTTCCTGCCTCCGCGGACGTACTGCGATCTGCTGAAACAGAAAACATATTAAAAATGTTAAATACCTACCGTTTTTTGGCGTATTCGTAGGAAAAAGAACCCTAATATATTATAATATCAACATCAAACGCCTTTCTTGCATCTAACTTGTAGCTAGATAAATATGCCCATCAGGATCATAATTGCGACAACTATTTTATATTTCCACTTTTATGGATTGGAATTCAATAAACGAATATGAATATGAGATTACATAGGCAGTTAGGATCTTTATTCAATAAAAAAAATAAGGCTAACCATTTTTTAAAACGAAGACGTATTAATTGCTTGCATGAAACTACACAACAAGTTGAACAATCGGCGAATCGTTGTGGCGGGAGTCGGGACTGTACTACCGAGCACGTGCTCACCTAGCTCAGGAAAGGGAGACCGAACTGCGATTGTTCAAGTTGCTTTTGCCTTTTAGCTAATATTGGTTTGATGTAAATATTTGTATTGCATGTGATGCTGGGCAGGCGGCGCTGACGCGCGCGCAGTACGCGGCGGGCGCGGGCGCCGCGCTGGCGCTGCTGGCGCTGCTGTACGCCGGCGTGGGCGCGCTGGTGCTGGCGCAGCGCCTGCCGCGCCTGCGCCCGCTCGTCGCGCCGCGCGCCGTGCTCGCCGACAGTCAGTACCATACCCACCACCACCATCCAGCCACGCTTACATTGTGCCTCCGCTTCACTCCTAATTACTTGACACACTCTATTTCACATAAACATTTAAAAGTATACCTATATGTTTTTATCTTTTTTAACTAGGTAATATGTTTTATGTACCTTTACCGATTTAAAATATGTCACACATACTAAACCCCGTTCGAAACGAGTGCTCGCTGCTAACATTTGTGTAATTCCTCAGAGCCTGATGAAGCGACAAGATCTGAAATAGACAGCGCGATGTCCATGTCGCCGGGGCGCCGCCGCCGCCGCGGCTCCAGTGAGTTTCTGCTGCGTCTCCGTCACTCTGACGCGTTGCCATGCCGTCAGCCGTGCGAGTGTCCGCTTCATACTGTACCTGTCCGCAGCGGCCACGTTCGACAGCAGCGACAACAGCGACACCGACGAGGAGGAGGAGACCGGTACCGCCACCACCGACGTCACCGGCACGCGCTCGCCCACCGCCGCTGCCGTCACTACCGCCGCTGACGTCACCACTGCAGCTGACGTCACCACTACAGCAGACGTCACCAACGCCGCTGACGTCACCACTACAGCTAACGTCACGAACCCCGCTGACGTGACTAGCACAGCTGAGGCAGTTGATGTCCACGCCGCCGGTAACGGCGTGACGGCGACTGCGGCGCCGCCGCCGCAGTACGCTGACGGCAGTGAGGCGGGCCCGCGCACCGTCTATGTCATAGAGTCCGACCGAGCTCAGCCGACTGACGTACGTCTTCTCTGTTCCTGCTAAGCAATTGCTACAGATATTGGAAACGTGTGAAGTCATATAGTGTGTGCATATGGTTCGCAGAGCACGTCGCGGCCGTTCGGGCTGCCACCGCGGCTGAACGTGGCGGCGCTGACGCGGCGGCGCGGGCGCGTGCTGGCGGCGCGCTCGGACCGCTACCTGTACACGCTGTACACCGTGGGGCTGTTCTACGCGCTGCCCGTGCTGCAGTTCGTGGCCGCCTTCCAGGTGGTGCTCAACGTGACGGGCTCGCTGGACGTGTGCTACTACAACTTCCTGTGCGCGCACCCGCTGGGCGGGCTGTCGGACTTCAACCACGTGTTCTCCAACGTGGGCTACCTGGCGCTGGGCGCGCTGTTCATGCTACAGGTGCGGCGCCGCAAGCTGCGCCGTCGCCGCAAGCCGCGCCACGAGGTACGGCGGTGACTCTCGAGCACCACAGGGTGAAGTGTGTACAGTCGTACAATAAGGTGCTTGTGTGCAGGAGTACGGCATCCCGGCGCACTACGGGCTGCTGTCGTCGCTGGGCGCCGCCATGATGATGGTGGCGCTGCTGTCCGCCAGCTACCACGTCTGTCCCAACGCGCTCAACTTCCAGTTCGGTACGATTGCTGCTACTCACACCTTCAGCACAGATTTCTAAAAAAAAAAACATTAAATTGAATATCCGACGAATAGAACAGAATCCATGTATTGTTGTATCGGTGCAGACACGGCGTTCATGTACGTGCTGGCGGTGCTGAGCATGGTGAAGATCTACCAGGCGCGCCACGCCGACGTCAACGCGCGCGCCCACGCCACCTTCGGCGTGCTCGCGCTGCTCATCGCGCTCGGTAACCGCGCCTACTGTCCAGCCTGCCACGCTGAGTGCTGGCGCCAGCACAGACTCGTCAACACGCCACCTTCGGCGTGCTCGCGCTGCTCATCGCGCTCGGTAACCGCGCCTACTGTCCAGCCTGCCACGCTGAGTGCTGGCGCCAGCACAGACTCGTCAACACGCCACCTTCGGCGTGCTCGCGCTGCTCATCGCGCTCGGTAACCGCGCCTACTGTCCAGCCTGCCACGCTGAGTGCTGGCGCCAGCACAGACTCGTCAACACGCCACCTTCGGCGTGCTCGCGCTGCTCATCGCGCTCGGTAACCGCGCCTACTGTCCAGCCTGCCACGCTGAGTGCTGGCGCCAGCACAGACTCGTCAACACGCCACCTTCGGCGTGCTCGCGCTGCTCATCGCGCTCGGTAACCGCGCCTACTGTCCAGCCTGCCACGCTGAGTGCTGGCGCCAGCACAGACTCGTCAACACGCCACCTTCGGCGTGCTCGCGCTGCTCATCGCGCTCGGTAACCGCGCCTACTGTCCAGCCTGCCACGCTGAGTGCTGGCGCCAGCACAGACTCGTCAACACGCCACCTTCGGCGTGCTCGCGCTGCTCATCGCGCTCGGTAACCGCGCCTGCTGTCCAGCCTGCCACGCTGAGTGCTGGCGCCAGCACAGACTCGTCAACACGCCACCTTCGGCGTGCTCGCGCTGCTCATCGCGCTCGGTAACCGCGCCTGCTGTCCAGCCTGCCACGCTGAGTGCTGGCGCCAGCACAGACTCGTCAACACGCCACCTTCGGCGTGCTCGCGCTGCTCATCGCGCTCGGTAACCGCGCCTACTGTCCAGCCTGCCACGCTGAGTGCTGGCGCCAGAACAGACTCGTCAACGCGCGTCTATCCGTAACGACTGCCAGCCGGGATTAATTTAACTTGCCTCCAAAGCACGAAGTAACTATTGTCACTGTGTGTGTAATTCATATGGTCACGGTCCATGATCGATGGACCCGTGCAGCTGATACTTAGCCGCAGTAGTCGACACTTAGCATAAAGAGATTGCCCTGTACGTGTGGCAGAGCAGTAATGTGTGACTCGTGTGCAGTGGTGTGGGGCGTGGTGGGCGGCGGCCCGCTGTTCTGGAGCGTGTTCACCGTGCTGCACGTGTTCACCTTCCTGCTGCTGTCGCTGCGCATCTACTACGTCGGACAGTTCCGCCTCGGTGAGGACACACATTCTTATTATTTAATGCACGTTCAAAGAGCCATCTATTAGTTGTTGAGTGTAATCATACATGTGGTACAATGTCGAGCATGGGCACAGAGAAGCAGAGCGTGCAGGAGGCGGTGGCGGCGCTGCCGTCGCGCGGGCTGCGGCCGCTGTACGCGCCGCGCCTCGTCATGCTGCTCATCGCCAACGCCGTCAACTGGGGCTTCGCACTCTACGGGTAACCGCCATCTCACCACATCCTTTTTTTAAACACTTTTATTATTTAAATGAATCAAAACGTTCCCCATTACAACTGATAGAAATCCTCCGTGTAAGTACTTAGTTCAGCAGCCGTCACCGCTGCGCTAATTGCGTATTATTTTCAACTAGCTTCTGCCAGCGACTTCGTCCGCGTTAGATTTTTACTTTGTGCAAAGAGAGGAAATAATAATCACCAGCCTATCCAATTATCTAAATCTATGCGTACCTTGCCTATTGGGATAAGTGAGTTGACAAATATAATCAGAAAGCTCTGAACTGCTTAGCTGTCGGAAGTTACACGTGTTATTGTAAGTCAACCATAAAAAATAGACATATGCTGTCGTGGGATATTTTTTACATAATTTTAGAACACTTCCTTCATACATGGTTTCTATATAGCTTTAACCAGTAAGGCTGCACACGCGACGGAAGCTTAAAAAATGGAGTAACTTTTCCCGTTTTCCCAACATTTCCCTTCACTGCTCTGCTCCTATTGATCGTAGCGTGATGAAATGTATCCTATGACCTGCCCAGGAGTATGAAAAATATTTGTGCCAAGTTTCATTAAAATCCGTCAAGTAGTTTTTGTTTCTATAACGAACATACAGACAGACAGACAGACAAAAATTTTACTGATTGCATTTTTGGCATCAGTATCGATCGCTAATCAGCCCCTGATAGATATTTTGGAAATATATTTAAGGTCTCTGCACACAGCAGGTGCGGCGCGGCGGGACGGGACGGCGACGCGACACAATGTACTAGATCGTCACGTCGCGTCGCGCCGGGATGGCTCTGTGTGGCGTCGTCCGTAATATCAAGTACATTACAACTGCTTAGTGTCACGTCGCCGTCCCGTCCCGCCGCGCCGCGCCGCGCCCGTTGTGTGCCTTTACCTTTAATGTACAGAACTGACCTCAACAGATTTATTATAAGTATATCTGTTTGGTCTAGTGGTCGCAAGCGCTATATAACGCGACCTATACCCTGCGATACGTGTGATGGAATGGCATTGTTCAGCCTAAGGGCCGGCTAATGGCTGTTTGGTGGAATGATATAATAATAAATATAAAGTATACGATAAAAAACACTACGGCTGTTTCTTGGCGACTCTGAAGTTTGCCGATGGACTTGCGAAGTCAAAGTATTTATTCGCGCTTCGACTTCGTATTCGATATTGCCTTTCTTGAAAATTCTGATGCGTAAGAAAGCTGATGTCCAACTTCGGAGTGGTGAGGTTATTTAGAGACGTGGTGGCGCGCGCAGACTGTTCACGCAGAGCGCGGACTTCGCGGGGCACCTGCTGTCGGTGCTGCTGTGCAACACGCTGCTCTACATGGTGTTCTACCTGAGCATGAAGCTGCTGCACGGCGAGCGCCCGCGCTGGTACGCCTGGCTGTTCCTGGCCGCCGGCGCCGCCACCTGGATGCCCGCGCTCTACTTCTTCGTGTCCGGCAGTTCAGACTGGTTCGTACAACGTTATACTTTTTCCCCAACTATTTGAGGACAGTCTAACCAGGGGCCCGATTCTCCTAATTTTACTTAAGCGACATACGATTCGCGTTCGACTCGATTCGACTGAGATCCAATCGTCTTCGAGAGTTTTACTAAAAGCTCCCCAACGCTCCTAACTTTTGTACAATGGGTTAATCAGCAACTAGCCTAAGCCGGAGTCGGGAAGTTAGCGGTATTACACGGTCCCCGTATCTGGGAGGGCACGTAAAGCCGGCGTATCGAATGCTACTTACCTAGTAGCAATCGTTGTTATAATTTTATTCCAAGTCAGTGGCTGTCAGGCAGATTTGCAATATAAGAAGAAGGCTAGATTCAGCAATTTATAGTCCTTCCCTAATGACTTTCGAGAATGAATAGTTGACTTTTGAGATGAACTGTAAAGCATTGGCATTAGGATGTGCAAGTGAGTGTATGTATTGCGGCGACAGGTCGGCGACGCCGGCGCAGTCGCGCGAGCGCAACCACGAGTGCCGCGTGCTGCAATTCTACGACTCGCACGACCTGTGGCATCTGCTGTCGGCGCTGGCGCTCTACTTCACGTTCAACGCGCTGCTCACGTGGGACGACGGGCTCGCCGCCGTCAAGCGCACCGACATCGCTGTATTCTAGACTTTACAATAAACTATTCAAACGAATCGCACCTCTTTTATTTCGTACTAAATTTTACCTGCCTCTTCGCGACCAATATATTGTCTTTCTAGTACACGTCAGTAGTCGATAATTCAAACCGCTTTTAGGATTCACTTGTTATTCAATTTTCACATTATTAATTTAAGCAGAATTGGGCCCCAGAAATTCTAATCGTTGTCGTCGAAAGACGTCAACTGCTGGACAAAGGACCGGTTGGACCGACAGCTGCATAGTGGAGGACCTTTATAACGCTACTGACAATGCCGTATGCGTAGCGAAATATTGGGCCTCCAAAATTTTAATTGCCCTCGACTCGCCAAGAAGAAGAAGCTGGACAAAGGCCTTCCCCCAACATTCGCCACTTTGCTTGGTCTTCAGCGATTCATAAGCGGCGACCCGCATCTATTGCTTTGCACTGACCTTGGCGAGATGGTCGAAATTCGAATCCTCCAGCAGTCCGATTCTAGATAGAAGGCAGAAACGAAACGTATTCAAATGTCAGTGACACAGTGACGTCACGTCAGCGATTGTCGCGTTCTCATTATTTTTATTTCGCAATTTCGAAAATATCTACATAAATTTATTGTTGTACGAGTAATAAGTGAAATATTAAGCACTGGCACACAGCATCGAAATGGATAATCAGTACTATTACAAATTAATGGCTAATTATCTTTCAAAACGGAACTGTGACGAGTCATTCATGCGATATTTTTTTGGTAAGAATTCACTAAAGAAAACTCCAGAAGAGTTAGAACGGGCTGATGAGAGGAAAAGAAGACTGCAACGTGAACGATCCCGTCGATATAGAGCTCTAAAGAACGCTCGTCGCCAGCACGAGGGCGGCGGGAGCAGCGGCGGCCGGGACAGCGCGGACGGAGACGCGTCGCGCTCCAAGTCTCGCGCCCTGGTCCTCGAGGAGGAGTACAGCGACGGCGACGAGCCGCCCACGCTGTGTGACCTCAGCTACGACGACAAGTGGCGGGAGCGCGCTGCCTCGGACTGCGCTTCCGACGACAACTCGGCGCAGTCGGCGGCCGAGCTCGTGGACGCGGCGCTGGCGCCCCACGCGCCGCTCAGCCTGCGCGAGCTGCTCAGCTCGCCCAACGCCGAGCTCGACTACCCTACAGTGCACAGTCTCATGTTCCACTGGCTGCAGACGTAACATTGTGCTGTCCACACCCATTTTTATGCAACACCTTTGGCTCCCATCTACTTGTTATTCCAAATTTTACCTTAAATGAAGTGAACACTGGCTTGACTTATTATTAATCAGCACTGGTACTTGGCTGGCCAGCATGTAGGCAGAAATAACATAAAATGCAAGATTAACTTAGAAACAACAGTGAGTGTGGTAGTCTTACATATCAACGTGTTGCTGCTTTTATGATAATAATCAATCACATGTGTTGTCAGAACCGTCCTGCTATGATTTATTGAATAATTAGATTAGATAGTATTTTAAAATTGTATGAATGTAGATGTAATAATTTGTAATGGTTCAGGGTGGATTAGCAAGCTAAGCAATAGAGGTACAAGTTGGATTTACACTACACATTTATTCAAACTTCCCAAAAATCATGTGATTTGAAGGATGTTATTATTTTGATATTTTGTCCTTATTGTTTATGGTGATTTTTTTCTCTCAAAGATTACTCAGCCACATCAACATTGGTTACAAAGTCAATGTGAGACAGACAATAAATTAGAGATCAGTAATGCTCGCATCCTATAAAAAAGAAACTGTTTTCTTATGATTGGTAGCTCTTCATTGTTATTTCTGTGAGGCTTATGCAAAGCAATATTATTCATATACAGATCAAATTGAGTCTTTTTTATAGGAGCCAGGAATACACTTCAAAAGCTGTGAATTTTAATGTTTTGTTGGAGTCTGTTATCACCACAAATTACTAAGACCCAGTTGCTCCCTTTTGACTATAAGAATAACCAAACCATAACTAGCCGTAAACTTGCCTTGAAAATGGTTTGGTTAGTGTTAAAGGGGTTCAACTCGATGTAAATGTCTGTTATGCAAACAGCTCAACATCTTTAGAAACATATATTTCAGTTAGGGCTGGTTAGCAGGGATATGCAGAAAACCATGTCATGCCATTGCACTGATCAAGTGGTAGTCAGTAGTGCACTCAGCATGGTGGACGGTCTGTGCTACAGCTGCGCTGTACACAACAGTCACCAGCTACTAGCTCATAGAGTATTCCACTAGACAATAAGTTATAATAAGTTGCCATATCCTAATAATTAGATACTCAACAATTAGTTATTAGTTATTATACATAATCTTATCATATGAGCATAGGGAAAGTATAGAGTATTATATACCTATAGTTTGTGATACAAATGAATTTACATTTTGTGTGAAATCTACAATGTTAGGTATAACAGATATAGTGTAAGTTAGTGTGTGGAGCGTCGCCCTGAGGACGCTCCCTGCCTGTGCAGCGTGATGCAGTGCTTATCAGATGTACATTGTAGATGCGTGACACATTATTCTACATTAATAATTATTGCTAAAATAACATTCCTAAAAAAATCGCCTGCCCTGCATAAATAAATTACAAAGCATGCCAGTTGACTTTGTTGAACTAGACTGACATACACCACTTGACTTGATGTTGAATGAACTCTTTGAATTTCTTACTGCTTATGTTTGTTTGTTTTCCCTCGATATGGACCAAAGTGTGGGTTGCCTACCCACACATTTTTTAGGTACCTAGTTTCTCGTAAAATGTTTTGTCTTGTATAGTGTGTACCAGTCAAGCTGTTAATGAAAAGAGGATACTCAATTTCCCACTTATACATTTGTACCTAGGTACTTACTTCTTTTTGAATCATCGTGAAAACTTGATGCTTTCCTAATTTGCATTTATGTAACAATACTCTGAATGTTATTTATTACCTTGCTCTCTTGTTTTTTTTTTTACATATTCATAAATATTGTTAGGTATCTATAATCTTATTACTTTTAACTTCATGAACAAATACATTATTCACATAATTCACAAACAAAATATGTAATATTAAAGGTAGTAATTACATAAAATGTAATTTACATGGTTGTTAAGTTATAAGCTTGTTCTAAATGTGGGTACCTCCACGAGATTATGAAGTAATTTATTCAATATTGCATTATTGCCAGCTGCTGACATAGTGCTTGAACTATACTATACGAATTGTATAATAATATAGACCGGGGGCCCGATTCTTCTAATTTTACTTAAGCGACATACGATTTACATTCGATTGAGATCCAATCACGACTCGATTACGATTGAAGCGTATGTGGCATTCCGCTATTTTTTCTTTGAAATAAACGCAATAATAAATCATTTTGTCTGCAATATGATTGTAGAGCAAACTACCGTATAGACCAAAATAGCAGACCAATTGCAAACCAATCGAATGTCGTTGGAATATGATTGGTATTATGTATCAGTAGCAGAATGTCCGATATGGTTAAAACTGCTATTGCGATCATATTGCGATTCAATTTCTATTCGATTTTGACATTATTAACTTAGGAGAATCGGGCCGCGGGATCCATACGAATGTAATATAATGTAGAAGAGATGATCTTGATCAGAACTTTGTTTGCATTCGCGCATTTTATTTCGACTTTGGATTACGCCTACACAGATGCAATCTAGATATATTTACAAGCAAGGTCATCTCTGATGGGTCACCAGGTTATGTCCGTCTAGAACACGCTTTAGGCAAAGACGAAACAATGTTTGATTAATAAGCAATGACATTACTTACAATTTACATTTTACGTAATGAACCCGAGTAATGGTAATGCCGCTATGTAAATCGTTAGGCAGGCACGTTTAGTTTTAAGGAAACTCCAGAAAACATTTAGGCCAGTGATAGGTCCTGCGCGGGCAACCGGGTGTCCCTATCGCTCCTGTTGGTGCTTTCCGTCGCATGCACGACTCGACTGCCGAAGGAGGGTACACTGTTCTCATTTTCTTTATTTTTTTAGTATTAGTAGATACTGGCTTTGATACTAAAACATGTTGTAAACGGTGCGTATTCTAAACGAAATCTATATTTTGTTAGAGCAAGATATTTTGTTGTTAGGATTAAGGACAGTGCTAGATTAGAGTGCCATTAGTCACGTGGTGCCCGGCGGGCGCACACTGCGCTGCAGGCCTGCGTTGCCTTTGAAGAACAAAAGTTTAAGTAAAATATAAAGTATGCGTAGGTACTGTAAAGTAGTGCCATATTAAAGAGCTTCCTGTCTATTTTTAATTGGGCTTTTATTTTTTGCATATCCAATATGTACCAAAACTACCGTCCGTCCAGACAGGATAATGTAGGCTAGATAGACTCAATAACATGAAACTATCTATTCATCATAGCAAAAATAGGTAATAATTTTGAAATGTCTCCCCCTCCCCCCCCCAACCGAAATAACCGCAACCTCCCCTGAATTGGGTACATTTTAAAACAATAAAATAATTACAGCCCTTTCACGAGACAGTCCAGCGCATTTTACTGGATCCTGCAAAAACGGACGCTGTGTTCCACGTAGTTCAGTTTTGCAGAAGGCCGGTCCTGCCAAACTGGACTGCCGTGTGAAAGGGCTGTATCCTGTTTTTTTGACCATTCCTAGTGATCAGGGACCCGATTCTACTACTTTTACTTAAGCGATATACGATTCACATTCGACTGAGATCCAAACACGACCCAATTACCATTGAGGCTTATGTGGCATTCCGCTATTTTTTCTTATAAATAAACGTTTTTATCCGTTTCTGTGAATCAATTATTATGAATCCTTATGAATCATATTGTCTGCAAATGATTTACCTACGATTGCAACATGATTGTAAATATGACAGATTACCCTTTTTAGACCAAATGTCAGACCAATGACAAACCATTCGAATGTAAAACGATTGGTTTTAAACATTGAGTTTTATATTAGTTGTAGAATGCCCGCTAAGGTTAAAACTGCTACTGCGATTCAATTTCGACATTATTAACTTAGCAGAATCGGGCCCCTGGAGTCCAATGAAACCGGTTAAAAATACTACGCTGTCACGACATCCTGAGCTTATATTTCTTTATTTATTCCTTCATTTCAGGCAACCAGGGCCCATAAAAATACATATACATAAAACACTCATAAACTAATACATTGATTTACACCCACATAGATCTGCTTGTAGATAGTTTTCCATTCTAGTAAGTCAATGTCAGCTAGATTATAACTCAAAGTCAAGGTAGGTAGGTACTACGTAGGCGTAGGTGCTACACAGACGACACTGGGTCACAACGCAACTACCAATAAGATGAGAGCAGAGCAGCACATCAGGGGCACGATTTTGCTATTTTACTTAAGCGACATGCGATTCACCTCCGACTGAGGTCCAATCATGACTCAATTACGATTGAACCGTATGTGGCATTCCGCTATTTTTTCTTATAAATAAACGTTTTTATCAGTTTCTGAGATTCAATAATGAATCATCATATTGTCTGCAAATGATTTAGGATTGCAATATGATTGTAGAGCAGACTACCCCATAAGCCAAATAGCAGGGGCCCGACTCTCCTAATTTTACTTAAGCGACATACGATTCACATTCGACTGAGATCCAATCCCGACTCAATTACGATTGAAATAAACGTCCTTTTCTGTCATTCATTTTAAGTCATAATGAATAATTTTGTCTGCAAATGATTTACTTACCTACGATTGCAATGATGATGATGATTGCAGAGCAAACTACCGTATAGACCACAATCACAAAAATAGCAGAATGTCATTGGAATATGATTAGTCTTATATTAGCAGCAGAATGCCCGCTAGGTTAAAACTGCTATTACGAATAAATTTCGACATTATTAAGACTGCTATGTTATGTAGCGTTCCTGCTGTGTCAATCTGGCGGGACGTTATTAAAACACGCTTATTAAAACATTTTTATTAGTTTAGTGTTTATCTTTATTTTTACACCATATATTAATATCATATAATATGTACATTCATAATGATGACACAATTTTTATTTTAGCACTTACATAATAAGTAGATACAATGTACGTTATTGCTATATTTGGGTCTCTCGAAGTCTTATTGTCTGTATCACAGTAGGTAAACAGCCTTTTCATAAATATGATATAGAAATCCTTAGCAATAACAATACTAATAACTAGCCGTTTTCCCGCGGTTTCACCCGCGTCCCGTGGGAGCTACTGCCCGCACCAGGATAAAATATAGCCTATGTTACTCGCAGATAATATAGCTTTCTAATGGTGAAAGAATATTTTAAATCGGTCCAGTAGTTTTTGAGTTTATCCATTACAGCCAAACAAACAAAGTTTTCCTCTTTATAATATTAGTACAGAAGTACAGATTAATTAGGTAGGTACTTATACGTAGGATATGTTATTTTATTTAGATAATTGATTTAAAATAATTATGTATCTACATGGGCACCCGATTCCTGTGAGGTCTACCTACATATTGCACAGTTAATATTTTGTTTGGATATTTCGGTGGGTAAGTAGGTATGTAAGTTCTTACTAGAATAGTGAGTCGTACAGGCCTGCGTGACACGCAAGCGTACCGGAGAGTCGTAAGCGCAGTCAGTGGAGTGGAAAGCTTGTTGTTAATCAAACAGTAAGGTAAGGCAACAGTCCATTTTTTTAAACTGTAAAAGTTAATTAGAAGTATAATGTATGCGGTTCTGTGCGGGCGCGCAGCAGTGCTTGGCGCGCCGCCGGCCGAGCGGCGCGAGCGGTGCGAGCGGTCCGAGCCGACGCCGACGCCGACGCCGAGCGCCCAGCGGCCTCGCTCGCTCGCGTGGGCGCCCGCGCGCCGCCGCCGGCTCGCTAGTCGGTAGTGTCGCCTACTCTCCTTCACAATAATTATGAAAACCTGCACCATGTATAAAATAACTTACGTGACACGGAAAAAACAGGTAACTTTCTAAAGTAAATGCTTATTAGAACGAATGTTTAAATCATCTTGTTTTGAATTATCTAACTATAACATTCACATTATGACTAATATGGTCCATCTCCAATAGAGGCACTAACAGAATTTTTTAATGTATTGCTGACGGTTAAAGAGAGTGGGAAGCCGCTGGCGCTCGGGCTTGCCATCTCACCGTGACAGACACCCTCGAAGTCGTCGGCGTTCAGGGAATATATCATTGCTCCCCCTAAATCGTTTTCTATGATAAATTTAGCTTTCTCCATAACACTTTGAGGGCCTTCATAAGACACCCATTCCTGTTCCCTATATAAATATGGAACTTTGGCTTCATTATCTTGCACAATGGTGACATTGCTAGCATTTGACACAAATGTACACACATCAGGATAGTTGATAAATCCTGAAGAGCCGAGAGATCCAAACCCAGATGCTGGACTACTCACTTGATGATTGTTAGCATTGACTAAGGAGAATGTATGGCCATAAGTAGGAATGCCAACCACAATTTTAGTGCGATCAAGCCCTTTGTCACGGTACATTTGAACTGTGTAGTTAATGTTCAGTGTAGCCAAGTACAGCTGTTCGGTGCTTCGCCGATACAGTGGAGAGTTGAAACCAGTGAAAGGAGTAAACTTGGTAAAGTAATGAAAATCATATGTCATGATATTTACAAAATCAACATATTGATTCAACTGGTCGACATCATAGGAAACATCAACTATAGTCTGTGGAGCAGCAGCAGCCACAGTTAGAACATAGTTCTTTTTTTCTCTAATATATTCCATACGGATCTCTCGAAGTAGTTGTGAGAAATGTTGCCTTTCACGACCACCCACTTGTGAACTATGTAATGCTGGAAATTCCCAGTCAAGGTCGATCCCATCTAAGCTATAATTTCTCAGCAAATACTTAATGGACTTAATAAAAGTTTTTCTAGATTGATGGTTTGACACCATATCTGGAAAGCCATTATCATTTTTGGCACCTCCCACTGACAAGAGAATTTTGAGGCCAGGATTGTCATGCTTGAGTTTCACAATATCAAGTAATGTATTATACTGATACTTTTCTAATGAGATCTCATTATTAACCACTCGAGCAAAAGCAATGTTGATATGAGTACATAGGTAGGGATGAATATCAGCCGGCATCAGCTGACCGGTGCCACTCTCACTGGGGAAGTTGTAGTAACAGGATATTACTTTAGATGGTGCCACTCGGGATACATTATACCTTAGCAAGTGTTCAACAACAATGTCCTTTATAACTTGCAAGTCCTGAAGCGCATTGTCTTCTCTGTGCCAGGAGTGGTAAACAGCAACACATGCTGCGGCAGAGCATAACACAATCACCAAACAACTTGCCACTGCCAACGCCCTCTCACTGCACTTTGAAGTAGGCTCTTTGTTCCAACCATATTTATTTATCAATATAATTTTGTCAGCTGGTGGTGTTTTATATTTTCTTTCTGTCTTTAAGGCGTTATTCGCCATTGTACAAGTAGGTATCTGAAAACGTAGAAACCTATCATGTAACAAAATCGTATAATATTTGTATAACATACAGCAGTACTAAGACTACCCACTGACCCAGTAATCTTTAAATAAATAATAGCTCGAGAGTTTGCTGTTGAAATACAGGAAAATACTGATACATAGAGAGAACAAAAGGAAACTAAAAAATTCGCATCCTATCCGATAGTGCATTCTGCATTACCTACCTGCTAGTTAGCGTCGATATGAGCGGTCGAGTAAAGATACAATATATTTTTGGTGGGACTATATACACTTCTGAAACATTGGTTTGTTATAAAAGTAAATAAGATTAATCAAATTCCACTCTTTGACAACAATCAAACCTCATATCTCATAAACTAAACTTAAACAATTCTGACTTTCATGACGAAGAACAAACAAAACAAGAAACCTTACGTCAGTTGTAAATGAAATGACAGATGACAGACAGGACAGATGCTCTGGCTGGCTGTGTCATGGCTGTGTGCTGCTGTGCTAATGCTGTGCTAAGCTAACCATAGACACAAGACCTTCAAAGTTTCTATGGTTTGGTTACCGTAAAAGTTAAATGTGCAAACCATCCTAAAAGCAACTATATTTTATATTATAATAGTAATATTGCAGACTTCCAAATCAAAATTGAATTTCAAATTTCAGTTTTCTGTTTTAGAGAAAGTAATTTTTGCAAGTTTTTGAAAAATATATAACTGACTTCATGAACAAAAAGACAATTTTTACCATTAATTGACATTGACATTGCGGTGACAATGAATGATGACAATGACAAGGGACTCACGATTGACGATTCATGATTGATCGTGACCTGACCAATTTTGTTGATTGATTCTAATATAAATAGTTTACTTGAAATGCAGTTAAATTACCAAAATTTTATTTAAGAGTCTGGTTGGACGTGTCATTGTTGGCACTGTCCTCAAACCTAGCCTGTAAATATTTAATATGGACGAAGCGTCCATGAATCGTTATGAAAAACAATTATATACTGTTTTCAAAAAGTTCGACGTAGATAACGAAGAAGCCTTAGATAGATCAGCAGTTCACAAACTTTGTGACGCATTACAGCTCGAAGATCGTGGTGCTGCCCTTGTCAATACACTCTTCGAACGGCGATCAGATCGCGTCACCTTCGCCCAGTTTCGGAACGGCCTGCTTGCCGTGCTGGGAGGTACAGGGGAAGACACCTCGCGCGCCGTGCCTGCACCGCCAGCGCCGCAGCCGCCTGCCGACCCGCCACAGCCCGACCTGCCGCCGCATCACAGTGACGAGGATTCTTCTGGCCGCGAAGTGGCCCCTAAATTTGTATTCGGGTCCAAAAAGTATGGACGTCGATCGAGGCCTTCGCGTTCAGGACCCGCTTTAGATGAGGTGCCGAGTCCGCGCTCCTCTTCTGCGTCTCGCCTCGACACCGATGATAAAAGAGCCAAACAGCGAATGAGATGCAGGCGAAGTGCCTCTGCAATGGAGAGTCGTGACGACACAGTCGCTCTCGAGGACGTCAACGAGACATTCGAACACGACCGGCGTATAGACCGAGATGAAGCGCTCGCCTTGTGTCGCGGCCTAAACATGGATGGTATCGACCGGCGGCTTGTAGAGCGCATATTCGATGATGCTGGAACCACAGACACTACAGTGGGCGAGTTCTTCGATCGCTTAAACTCGTCACTTACTACTACTATGGAAGAGGCTACGCGTGAAGTACGAGGTACCCCGGCTATCGGTGATAGCGAAGGCGACACAGTCGACGACGAGGCAGCCGGTGGGCTGGCCAGCGAGCTGGTGCTGGAGGCGTGGGAGCGCGCCGGCGTGCAGCAGCCGCGCCGCCTGCTGGCCGAGCTCGGCTTTCCCGCCGCCGCGCTGCGCCCGCCCGACCTCGAGCGCGCGCTGGACGCCGAGCTGCGCGCCCTGCCCGAGCCGCCGCACGACGCCGCCGCGCTGCTGCTGCGCGCCGCCCTGGCGCTGTGCCGCCTGCGCCTGGAGCGAGCCCGCCGCCGCGCCGACCTGGCCACCGCTGAGCGCGACAAGCTCCGCGGCGACGTCGCCGAAGCTAACAGACACGTCAGGATTCTAGCGCAAGAAGTTGACGAAAGTCACGCTCGTATCGAGGCCGAATTGAAAGCGAGCCTCAAACGTGCAGAGGCGCGGCATGCGGAGACGACCCGCCAGACCGCTGCCGAGATCACAACCGAGCGGGAACGCGCCGCCGCAGCCCTGGCGCGCCTGGAGGCCGAGGTCGTACGCCGCATCGACCTAGAGGGGCGCCTGCGCGGTGAAATAAGTGGACTCCGAGACCGCGCCGACGAGGCAGAGGCCCGCGCTGCGGCCGCGGAGGAGCGCTGCGCGGACGCGGCTCGCGAGGCCGCGCGCCTCGCCGGCGAGCTGCGCGAGGCGCAGGCGCGGGCGGCCGCGGCACATGACAGCGGCGCCCCCGCGGCGCACGCGGCCGAGCTGCGGCGCCTGCAGCGGGAGTGCCAGCAGCTGCGCGACCGCAACGACGAGCTGTGCGCGGCGCTGGAGACGCACGCGCGGGGGGCGGCGCCCGACGAGGGGGGGGCGGCGTCCGCGCGGGGGGACCTGTCTAGCGAGCTGCACTCTTTGCTCACTCATGAAAACTCTGAGGTGAGCACAATATACCACATAAATAATAAGACAATATATATGTAACTAAGTGACACCACCTCCTTCCTGGGCCAGTGATCTGTTTTACTCTCGTGTTCAGGAGACATGAGACTTGGATATAGAAAATGTTCCATTTGAATTCTCTTTCTTCTGACTTAGTTTGATTATTAAGTCTCTATAGTGTATCACTGTCTTCGCTGTTTACCAGGATTTGCGTATTTTTGTTTGCGCTATGCTGAGCTATGAGTCGGTAGCCATGACCATGTATGACATCTTTAACATAATCCTTGTCTTATGCTTATTAACTATATGTGCATTATGTCGTACACGTATGTAACCAAGCATGGATGCAGGGGGGTTAATGACCTCCTCCGGTTTGGGTCCAGAACCTATATGGACCACTAATTGAAATTGATAAAAACAATGTTTTAATATGTTTTGGTCCCATTATACAATTAGTAAGTATCAGATAAAGTCAAAGTCAAATCGTTTATTTCATTTAGGCCTTTACAAGCACTTATGAATGTCAAAAATTATAAATAGGTTTGATTCTAGTTGCCCATTCCAAAAGTAGCTTCCTATGGAGAAGAATGGGCAAGAAACTCCATGGTTACTCTTTTAAAAATAATAGGTACTAGCTTCTACCAGCGGCTTCGCCCGCGTGGTGTGTTGATAAACAGTAGCCTGTGTTAATCCAGGGTATCACCTATCTACATACCAAATTTCAATCAAATCGGTCCAGCCGTTTTTGCGTGATTGAATAACAAACATACATCCACAAACTTTCAACACATGTGTACATTCTCACAAACTTTCACATTTATAATATAAGTAGGATAACAAATTGTATGCATTGATACATACTATAATAACATGCAAAGATCATGTAGATAGTTTCTGTCCTGAGTGAATAGGTAGATTTTTGCAGAAAAATTCGTGCTAGCTGCACTTGCACCCTATTCTTCATTTGCTCTTATTAGGTTTTCGGGGAAAATGGGACTATTCCATTACTAAGAATCTGCTGTCTGGCTGTCACCATTCTGAATCTCATGAACCCTTTTCTTTTTTTTAAGTAGTATACCCTTATACCTTTAGCTGAAAAATATAAAGAATGTATTATTGTTGCTGCTATAACAACAAATACTGACAAGTAGAAAAAGGAATAGTTTTGGGGCTCTCATACAAAAAACTTTTTTTTGCTCTTTTGAACAGATTGTGACTCGCACTTTTAGTGCTCAAACCACATGAATGTTTGTACAATCTTGATTCCAGGATTGTGATTCATCTCCAGTGAGTTTAGACCAAAAGATTTCTGGCCACGTGGATGCGGTTGCAATACTTCGAGAGATCTGTGAAATCGTTCGCGACATCCCCAGCCCGGCGGAGTGTCCGCAGTGCGGCGACGTGGCGGCCGCCGTCCGCCGCCTCCCCTCGCCCCGCGCCCACGCCGCCGCGCAGACCGACGCGCCCGACCACGACCTGCTGGCAGACGCCGAGCGCCGCCATCGTGACGAGAAACAGAAGCTAGCCGGCCTCATCAAGTGAGTACAGCTTAACGAGCCGCCAACACTGCTCGTGCTAAACATTTCAACATCGACGTGTTTACAGGGATCTCGAGGGCAGCCTCGAGCAGATGAAGGCGGAGTACGACAAGTGCGAGGACTACTGGAGCAGCAAGCTGGACGAGGAGCGCGACGCCTGGGCCGAGGAGCAGCGCCTGGGCGACGAGCGCCTCGCCGACCTCGTCGCCAAGATCGGCGAGTACGAGCGCCAGTTCGCGCCCGCGCCGCCCCTGCCCACCATCGACGAGCGCCTCAGCCTCGAGGCGCAGGTCACCGACCTGGAGGACGAGTTCCAGCGCTACCGCTCGGACAAGGAGGCCGAGCTGAGCGCCGCGCGCGCCGAGTGCTCGCGCCTGGCCGCGCGCCTGCAGCGCCTGGAGGCGGAGCGCGGCGCCCGCGCGGAGGCGGAGCGCGAGGCGGGCGCGGGGCGGGCGGCGCGGGAGGTGCGGGAGCTGCGCGCGCGCACGGCGCGGGCGGAGGCGGCGGCGCGGCGGCTGACGGCGCGGCTGGCGGCGGCGGACCTGCTGGTGAAGGACCTGTACGTGGAGAACTGCCAGCTGGCGCACCGCCGCCCGCTCTGACGGCGCCGGACGTTCGCCGTGTCGCAATGTTCGACACGAGTGCCTTCACTAATTATTCTGTGCAAGTAGGTACATAATCTCACACTCATGATCACTAAAGGCGCACTGTCACGATTTGTGGCTTCTTGCATCAAAATCATCATTTTGACCAAACATTCAATTGTTGTTTCTCGTATACCTATGTAATATGCAGCGTGGCGGGCGGGCGACGCGCCTGCTGCCTCTCATTCAGAAAAGTACGCTTTGTGTCCACACTTCCGCACCGAGGTCTCCATAGCTGTAGCACGGTCATATGATCTCAATATGTGGATTGTCGCATTTCGACACGACCTTTCATTTTCTTAAATAAGCAGAACTGCCAAGCTCGTTGTGGCCATCATTTCTCCTATAAGAACAATCTCTTTTACATAGTTTTAGTGTAAAAGTTTTAACTTTAGTGAAAAGCAAGTTATATTCTAACAAGTTCTATTGTAAATCTGATCTTGGTACGTTACTACAAGGAATGGGGCGTTTTAACTTATGAATGTCATAGAATTTTCAGATCGTATAACGAAACCTCATTGTCATCAACAATTAGAAAATTTGAAAATAGGGACTAAAAATTAAATAAAAGGAGAAAAGAAGAAAGATTTTGAAAACAATTTGTAGTGATTTTCTTGAACCAAGCCACATAGAGGGCTCAACGCAATGTTTTTATTAAACCTTGGCATATTGGCAAAAGCCCAGTTACGTAGTAGGTACAACGCCATCTGCCATATTCTTGGGAACTATTTTTTTATTCTTAAAAAAAGAAAACCTCCCACTAAAGATAAATACCACTAATATAATGATGGTCATACAATGCAACGATTAGTAACGGAATCTTTTATGACAATATTCGTGTAAAATATTCAGCGAATGTAATTAAATCATATTGAAAGATCGTAACATTCATGATCACATTCCACGAACATAACTTTGAATGCTGAATTTCGCATTTTTTATTGTTAGTGTATTTTTTGTTTTCTGTTGATGATGTGCTTGTGTCACAGTTTGTAGAGTCCCCGGGCTAGCGTGAAACTTGTGCTGTTTTGCTCGTGTCAATCATACTATACAAGTGTGTCGAGGTGCCGCGCGACGGCGCTGTATAGTCGCTGCGACACGCATGCCATCATATCGCATTACCACCTGACCCATAGTTTTTGTCAAATCTTTACTAAATATTGTTTTTGATGAAACCCGCCAAATTGGAATACCTCCCCTGTCCTGGTTTATGCCTGTACAGAACTCCGCCAAGCATGTCCTCCAGTGCGTGACGTAGTTGAGCACAGGTGCAGATCTGCTAGCTGACACTTTGTCATTTGATGTCCAAAATGCTTTATTTGCTGCCGGCGTGTCTCTGGGGCCCGATTCTCTAAGTTGATAATGTCAAAATTGAATCGCAGTAGCAGTTTTAATCATTTCGAGCATTCTGCTACTAATAAAAGACCAATCGTATCCCGTTTTTTTTTCTTTAAAATAATATAAATGTTTTAATTATTTTCTACGATTCAATAAATGAATCATATTGTCTGCAAATTATTTACGATTACGACATGGTAGACCATGTTGCAAGCTACCGTATAGACCAAATGGCAGACCAATCGCAAATCAAACGAATGCCATTGGAATAAGATTGGTCTTTTATTAGTAGCAGAATGCCCGATATAGTTAACACGTTCGCGTGAGCAATCTCATTTTTAAATGTTGGTACTGTGGCGCACCTTTCGCAATAGCAGTTTTAAATTTTGTCAATATTAACTTAGGAGAATCGAGCCCCAGTACTTTTTAAAATACTTAAATATCTACCATTGTTTGTCGTGAATTGCATTGTGTAATAATTGTTTGTTGTGTACCTATTGCATGTTTTGTATTGGATTATTTATACAAATACAAAACTTCGTCCCCAGCAAAACATTTTATGCGTTGTGTTTACCGACATTATAACTGATTATTTTATTAGTTAGAATAATACAATAATAAGTAGGTAATGATGTATTGATAAACAGTTAAAATGTATGAGTATGAGCTTAAGTAGCGGCCGTACGAGTGGAAATAACGCGACAGTGGCTCGAGTCCCGCACAGGACGCCGAATGTCGGGGGTTGAGTGGGGCGAGAGCTGTACCTTAAGGCGTCGTCCTAATTGGCAGCGATCGCGCATGGCGCGATGCGTTTTTCATCTCACGATCTCACTTGCGAGGTTCCGAGGTTCAAATAGGAAACTCTGATGAAATCTGTATGTTTGACCTCATCGTTTGACGAGAACGCATCGTGTCATCGTGCGATCGCTGTCAATTGGGACGACGTCTTAGATGAAAAACGCATCGCACCATCGCGCGATCGCTGCCAATTAGGACGACGCCTAATACAGTTAGTACCTACCGGAATTATTAAAAGTTCCATTCAATTTGTAAATTACGCCAACGAACATCGGTACATATCCTTGCTGGTAAATATATCTATTGTTTGTTACATTGAATTGAATATATGAATGCGCTGGAACAGTGCCTGAACTATGTAATAAGTCAATGAAGATAGTGCTGACATTAAAAGTAATGTAGTTTAATGTATATTGTTCCTCACGACTCGGTCAGTGCCGTCGAAGCTTGACCATAAACGATTTGTAAACTTGCTGTGTTACGTAAGTATAATAAATTATATTATAAAGGTACTACTGGAATTGTATACAGAAAGGAAATCTTCGGAATTTCCGCAATGTTGCGAATGGAGAAATGTTCGGAGTTTTTACATATTTTATGTATTTTCAAAATATACACTTACATTACATTATACATATTATAAATTTCGGAAATGAATCGTTTCTCCGAATGTGGATGAACCTTACTTGAGACAATTCCAGTAACAATGTGAGACTGTGACGTGATCTGTCAGTGCGGCGTATTGTACGCGGCCAGGCCCGACACTCATTGCGTTTATATTAAAGTGTTGATCATATCATATGGGTTTTATTTAAATAATCATAATATCGCTGGCCTATGTTTTAAATTCAGAAAAGAAATTAGTAGTTCCTGATCACAATATCGTAAGCTATTGTTATCAAATCACCTACTATTATGAATATCCTAGCTGTTGTCCTTGTACTCACAGTCGTAGGTAACGGTCGCCTAGTGGAGACCCAGCCGCACAGGTAACAGTGCATGGCTTTAGTTTCGGGTAAGGCGAAGAAGAACCAATGTAACTTTGATAATTGGCATGTAATGTAAGTATCTATCTACTTTTGGTTGAGTCCCTATAGATGAAGAAAAATATCTCTTTAAACCTGGAACTCAATTCTTCTAATTTAATTTGTCACTTGAATATCAGTTAAAAAAAGTCGTGGTGGCCTAGTGGGCAAAGAACCAACCTCTCGAGTATGAGGGCGCGAGTTCGATTCCAGGTCAGGCAAGTACCAATGCAACTTTTCTGAGTTTGTATGTACTAAGTATATCTTAGACACCAATGACTGTGTTTCGGATGGCACGTTAAACTGTAGGTCCCGGCTGTCATTGAACATCCTTGGCAGTCGTTACGGGTAGTCAGAAGCCAGTAAGTCTGACACCAGTCTAACCAAGGGGTATTAGGTTGCCCGGGTAACTGGGTTGAGGAGGTCAGATAGGGCAGTCGCTCCTTGTAAAGCACTGGTACTCAGCTACATCCGGTTAGACTGGAAGCCGACCCCAACGTAGTTTGGGAAAAAGGCTCGGAGGATGACTTGAATATCAGTTGAATCTCGATAGCAATTACACCTTAGCGAGCATTCTCCTACTAATACATATAAGAGCAATCGTTTTCCAATGACATTCCATTGGTTTGCCATTGGTCTGCAATTGGTCTATGGGGTTATCTGTTCTACAAATGTATAGCAATTGTAAATCATTTGCAAACAATATAATTCATTTTGGAATGATTTAAAAGGATAATACCTCTAGAATAGTTAATTCAGTCAGTAAAACTCTTGGTAGAATTAGAAGAGTCCATGGCAATTCGATTTTACGATTCAATGAGAGGTTTTCTTAAAAATAATAGTTCCCTAGCAAATGATAGATGGCGTTATACATACTATGCGAATGGGCCCTTGCCAAGTTAAAAAAAACGTTGCGCCGAGTCTATTTCTGGACAAATTGTCTTGAAAACCTTTCGGGACATTCGGATAATAATCTGACTGACTTCTTTTGTCCTTTTATTCCATTTTTATTTTCAACTAGCTGATCCCGCGAACTTCGTATCGTTTAAACCTTCCCTGGACCTCAACAAACATTCTAAAACCAAAAAAAGCCAAATCGGTCCAGCCATTCCCGAGTTTTAGTAAGACTAACGAACAACAATTCATTTTTATATATAGGGGAGATTATTTTAATTGTTGATGACTAGTTATACGACTCATTATACGACCTCAAAATTATATGACGTTAATAAGATATGACGCTCCATTCCTTCGAATAACGTACCAAAATCAGCGCCATCTAGGCATCAAATAGGAAAAGAGAAAAATCTAGGAGAACAGAAAAAGAAAATCCCTCATTATGACGTGATTGAATATCAGCTGTCGCTTAATGACGCGACGTAACGCGCACTTGATTTGAGAGCGACCA